>OY856410.1:1011141834-1013541834 GCA_963693085.1 Alisma plantago-aquatica | reverse complement strand
TCAGTCAACAGATATTTGACCATCGGCGCATGAAGAAGATCGTTGCTCGTGCTCTAGGTGTGGTCACGATCACGAGAGTTAAAGCCATCGACACGGACATGTATGGCCATCAAAGGCAAAGAGCAGGTCCACTTGGTTTTCGTCGGGCAAGAGTAGATAGAACTGTCTGTTGTTCACAAATTTCTGCCAGTTGGACAATAATGGACTCAGCCATCGGTCAACACATATAGATGCATCGGGAGCTCCAATGTTACTAGATTCATCGGGGGCAAAAAGCATGCCACTCCTTGTTATATTTTAACTTCTTGTGGGTCTACACTCAGACCGAAATTCTGCTATATGAAAATTTAGATTCTCACCGACCAAGCTGCTAAGTAAAATGACTTTAAAAGGTCTATCAAGCCATTGGTTGACTAAAACATAAGACATTACTAACTAGTTTAATATATATCAAAATTGGTACCCAATGTGATAAAGTTCAAAAAAGTATCCAAATGAAATAAAATTTTACTGGCTCGTTAAAAATATTATAGAACTGAATATGTACGCGTTATGCGGTTTCACCCCACCCCCAAAATGGGCAAAACATAAGTCCATAAAGTATATTAAATTACATAATCTGAGCAAACGATGTCAGAATCGACTCAAACTTTAAGTATATCTCTACCAACTAATATTAAAGCACAAACTAAATTTTTGTTATAAAACTAAGCACTCAATTATTCCAAATAATTATGTTAATAGACTAAGTAAGGTTAGGGGCTTTACAATTATAATGGTCAAAGTAGTAAGTGACACGTATTTTCAGATGCTACATAATAGATTTCGGCAATAATAGAAGAAAGAAAAACTTTGACGTCTCCTCGAGGGACCTTGGATGTGTAACCCCACATCAAATTTGCACAATGTTTAACCAAATCTTTTTCCTCACTTGTTGTCTCGTAATTGAGGTATACTTGCAAAGATTTTTTTTTGAAGTCATACTTGCAAAGATAATCAAGGCATTGATATCTAAAAAGATTAGTGCAACCATGAATCCTTCAACACATATTCTGCATAATCTCTAAATCGAAAGTGGTTCCCAGGGAGGAGGTTTTTTTATACCTACCCACTGCTTGTGCGTGTATGAAGGAAGATCAAAAGAAATGACCCTAGAAGAGGTGGGAGTGGTTGGACTTTTTCTCTTCTCTATGTTAAGAGGATGGTTTCTTTTATGTTTCCTTCCATATATCAAGATTGAAAAGGATAAAATAGAGCTAGAGAACTATCTAGGTTAGGGAAGGAGAAGGGACAAGGTTGGATACATCAAATAAGAGGGGCTTAGGTTTTTCTGTTGGGGTGGAGGTAGGGGATGAAGATGATAGATAGGGAGTTAGTCAAGAATGAACTACTTGAGAGGGTTTAACCTCAGACGATAGCTCCTTTAGATTTCATGACACGATGTCGTCGGTCAAGTTTGGATAGGAGGAAACTCGACCGATAGCAGTGTATGACTTATCCTAAAAATAGCATGTACATCGAGTTTGTCGGCTAATTGAAATTATTGTCCAAACTCCTATCATTTTTTAAATCTAGTTGCAGAGAACTACTTAAACTACAGTTTTGAGCCAAACATATATGCTAAATAAAGAAAATTACATTGATTCAACCATGTGCTATTTTTTAGCATAAATTTGATGAAAATTAAATATCTCAACCAAAAAATCTTACGACAAGTGCATATAAAATTTCCAAAATGATCATACAAGGCAATCAATGAAGTATTTAAAAAAAGAATATTATATGCATTAAAGATATTTACTAGGGTACATGTAAGTATCATTGATAGATGTGGTCAACAATTTGGATCTAATAAAGATGAATTTTGATGCAATCCTATTTTAGGGCTTCATCGTGTGTCTTATTACACTTCAATCACATCTATACTTGTTAGATTACATGTTATTTCCCTCAATATGTATATTTCTGTCAAATGCACGTATGGAGGCTTTTTGCATGTTTCATAGGTACTTTGGCCACTACTTGATGGAAGGAGAGAAGGAGGAGAATCTAAGTGTTTCTTCACCCTTGTAGGAGCCTAAAGAGAGTCCAAGAGCTTCCCCCGACCTACCCCAAGCGGTCAAAAGTCAACCCAAAGCAAGGAGCATCAAAGATGAGCAAGTTGAAGGTCAAAGTGTAAGTAAGAAGCTCCAACACCGCCGTGGTATATGGCCATGGTCGAGGCATAAATGCCCCATGTCACAGTAAAGTGCAAGTTTGAAGCTGCTTCCCACCACCCCCATGGTGGGCCTCAACCCTAGCCTATTTTTGCACTGCTTTACCCATATTTCCCCCACTTAACCCTAGACCCCTATATAAACCCTAGGGGCGGCTGGAGCTCGGGGTTGGCCACCCCTAGCTACCTTCTACCACCTTTTAGCTCCCCATTTTCGCATTCCACCCATTCCACTCCTTTTCCACCTCCATTCCACTCCATTTCACCATTTACACCACCAAAACCCTAGTTTCCTAGTGTCTTGGCCCTATTCCACCATCACCCCATGTCATTGCATCTTGGAGGAGAAAGGAGGATGTCTAGTAGCACCTGAAGTGGAGGATTCCTCCATCTATATTGAGCTCCATGGCTTCTTCTACCTCTTTCTCCTTCTTTTTGTATTTTGCATTGCTATGAGTAACTAGGCCCCTTGGGTGGGCTGTTTGGGGTGACAAATGTCACTTTGATACCATGTTGGGGGAAAATGATATTTGAACATTGTAGTTTTATTTGATAATGATTGTGTTCTATTTCTATCTCACTCTCCATGAATTGCTTGTTGTTTTGTGTTTGAAATCACCTAGGAATTTAGGAAAATTGCTTATATGTGTGAATTTTGGGATTTTCTCCTAGGTCTAATTCTTGAATCCCTAGCTAGCCACCCATCTTCCTACATTCTAATCAATTCTCCTAACCCTAGTTGGGAGATCTAAGTAGATATATTATATGAATTTGGTGTTCTTAGCATGGAGATTTCTCAAGGTTAGAATGTGGGTGTTCGAAGGCCTAAAACCTCACTTCCACTCCCATTACTAACATCAACCCCTAATCACCCTAAGATCATCAAACCTAGAAACCTAGACTTGTTTGGAGTGTAATTTAATTACACCTAAACCCTAACCCAATTGAGCCTCACAAGGATAGAAGGGAGTGCTAGGGACTAGTTCCCCTATACACGACCTAGCATATCCATGGCCAGTTAGTAGTTTAGGATACTTCACTAGACTCTAGCTTGTTGTTTGGTTTGATAATCTAGATGAAATTATTATGTTCACATGTCACCCCTAACCTATTTAATAAGAGCATCCCCAAACATCCCACATACCCCTTTATTGCTTTAAAACCATAACTGCCTTCTTGCTTAGCTAGTGTTAGCTTAGTTAGCTTCTTGTCTTGTTCTTGTTTTACCCTTGCTAGTTAGATCTTTAATTGATCTTTTACCTTGCTTGCTAGCTTAGTGTAGTGTAGTTCCATTTTCTTGCTTGCCTTGTCTTTTCTTTCTTAGTAGAATTAACTGCCTAGGGTTAAATTAGGTTTTGATCTTATTTGCTTTCCTTTACATGCTTTCTTGCTCAAACTTAGTGTAATCAATCAAATACACCTCTAAACCCTTCAACCCTAGACTCCCCAGTAGGAACCTAGTACCAAAAACTAACCTAGCTCTAATGCCCCCTTTTCTCCCTGTGGATTGACACTATACTTAACCCCCTCCTTTACTACGACACGACCTCATGTGTTTGCGGGTGTAGTGTTTTTGTTTTTGAGAGTGTGTTAAGTTAGGTCTTTATAAATTTCAAAAGTTTAATCCACCGTGTGATTTTTTTCATGGGGTTGCACCTATTAAAACTCTAATTGAGTAGTGTGTAACACCATTGGCAGAAATGCACCAAGTTTTCTGGCACCATTGTCGGGGAAAAAGGCACTCGACCTAGCTAGTTAGTTTTTCTTTAACTTTTCCTAATGCCCTCATCATTGCTATTATTTATTCTTTAATCTTTATATTCTTTGTGCATATTGGTTTGCTAACTTGTTCTCTTTTATTTGGTTGTGCCTTGTGCATGTGACTAGCCACGTGACAAAATGCACCCCACAAGCCATTTCAACGTTACTTTATGCCTAGCAACTACAAATCACCAATTCCTAGCAAGGTTGATCAAATGTCAGGGGAACAATTCTCCATCCCTCCAGTTCTTCTTAGGCTTCTGCCCATCTTCTACGGCTCAGAGAGTGAGAACCCCTACAAGTACTTGGATTCCTTTCTTGAAGTATGCTCCACCTACAGGATGTTGATGGCTAGTGATGACACAATCAGGTTGACCTTATTTTCATTTTCCCTCAAATACAAAGACAAAGACAAAGATTGGTCTGACTCAAGAAGGGACATCGTGAGTTGGGAAGTGATGAATAATGCATTCTTAAGACTATTCTATTCTATAACAAGGTTAACACAAATGCGGCATGCCATGACAAGTTTTAGTCAATTGGGCAATGGATGGATTCACAATGCTTGGGAGAGATTTAAGAAGATGTTGAGAGAGTAACCACACCATGAGATCCCTAGTTGAAGCTAGTTCAGTCCTTTTACTCCGTCCTATCTCTAAAGAGCCAAACCTCAGTGGACTTTGCTTGTAGAGGAGTTTTCATGGCTACGCCACCCGAGGAGATATGGCCCTTATATGAGCAGCTGGCAGAAGGTTCAAGATTCTGAGCTTCTAGCATGATGAATGATGGTGGACATGCCTTTGATATGACATCTCCGACTCATAATGACTCAAGCCCACAAGTGATGAAGATTCTTGGTGACATGGTGAGTCTCGTGAAAAACCAAGTGACAAATGTTCCTTGCCATGCAGTCAATACTATTGAGTTCTATGGTGAAGAAAAGAAGACACCTCACTCCTATAGCTATCAGGAACCACAAAGTACAAGATATAGCTCAAGGTTTGAGGAAGAGGTTATCTTTAGGTAGAAAAGATTTGATGACATACAAATGAATGTGACAAGGCTTAAGGAGAGGATATAGTAGCTATCTTCCATACTTGCTCTCCAAGAAGAAAAATTGTCTTCAAAATCCATCTTGAGTTTCAATGAAGTAAGTGGACCGCTGCCTTCTTCACAAGTTTTCTATAGTCCAACTCCCATGCAAGTGCAGCCCGTACATTGCTTCCAAGGCCATCCAAGCCCTTATACACCACCTCCCCCTCCCTTGCCACAACTTTCTCAACAATTCACCTTCCAACCTCAATTCTCCCATCCACCTCAATTTCAACACCAAGTGTCACCTCCACCTCCTCCACATCCACAACTAGCTACCCCTCTCCACCATGAGCAAGGAAGTGTTGTGACAATTCTAAGGAGTAGAAAATCTCTTGAGCATCCCTCTAGTCAAAGAAATGTTGATAAAGCAAAGAAAAGGTAGACAAGTGCTGATATTGTGATTGAGATTGTCAAAGATGATTATGTGATACAACCTGTCAATTTTGGGATACCATGTGCTCCACCTCACACTCCATTTGTAGATTCCACCATCCCTAGTATTCCATCTCACATCGATGCAAACAAGGCCAAAGCAAGTGAGCCACCATTCATTGAAGCATTAGATGAGCCACCAGAAGTAAGGAGGAGACAAAACCATAATGTTGACATTCTTGAGGTGTTTCGCCAAGTGAAGGTCAATATTCCATTATTGGATGCTATCATGCAAATTCCATCATATGCCAAGTTTCTTAAGAACTTATGCACTATGAAAAGAAGGTCAACAGGGAGAATACCAAAAAGAGTGAAGTTGACTGAACAAGCGATCTCTATCATCTAGCACTCACTCCCCATAAAGAGGAAAAACCTAGGAGCCCCACTCATACCTAGTTACATAGGGGGGCATGCATAGACAGATCCTTAATTGATTCAGGGTCTAGTGTGAATTTTATGCCATACAATGTCTATGTGGAACTGGGTTTGAGCAAGTTGAAATCGACACATTGCACTCTCAAATTAACAGGCCATTCCATAAAGTGCATAGAGGAAGAGTGGATGATGTTTTGGTGATGATAGACAAAGAAAAAGGCACAATGTTCTCGAAAAATTTCATTGTTCTTGATATGGAGCCGGAGGATAGAAAGATTCTTATTATCTTGGGAAGACCCTTCTTATCTACTGCTAATGCAGAGATACATGTGCGCAGTGGGACAATGACAGTCTCATTCATGGACATGAAGATCAAGATCACCATGTACAAGCCCCTGACCCAGAGAACCCGAGATGAGGATATTGGACATGAATACTTTAAGAGTATGACTGGTCATTTGAGAGAATCAGGTCAGGATGGAAGAATTGATGATGATTATTGTGATCAAAGGAATGAGGAGCATAGGTTGAGTGCAAATGAGAGATTTATTTATTGAAAGAATGAGCACATGAGGATGCCAAATGGATGAATGAGTGAAGAATCACTAAGAAGCCCAGCTGAAGGCATGAAACTCAATGCTTGTGGGAGGCAACCCACCTAGGTTTGGGAATTTTTCACCCAACCTTCCATTTTTGACACTTTTGGTTATTTTTACGCATTTCCAAGAAAAATACACACACATTTGCTTTTAATAGTTTTGTTTAGTTTTAAGATGTGTATGTGAAAATAGGTTAAAATGAGAAAAGTTAGATGAAATTTTGACAAGTAATCCATGAAAAACCATTTTGGATCAAAGATTTGATGTTTTGATGAGATTTGACTTGAAATGAACCATCACAGTACTCACCACGACTGTGGTGACATGGAACGGATGTGATGGTGCACTCATAATCAATAGGGAAATCAAGGAGAATCAAAGAGAATCAACAAAGTGAAGAACAAACTCAGCTCAACTCCAGCACTTATATCAGCAATTTATAATCACAGGGAAGACCACCACTGAAGCCACTACAGTGATCATCTACCCTATCACTCATATACTTTAGTGTCATGGTGAGGACATCATGATTCAAAAGTTTGGGGGTGGTAGGGTGGTATGTCCTTTTTATCTTTTCACCCTTTTTGCATTTCACCTGCCATCTAGTTTTGTTTTCTTTCTCTTGCTATCTAGATTAGATTTTACCTTCTTTTCATGCTTGTATATCATGTAGTTTACTTTCTGTCAATTTTTGCATAAGTTTTGAATTTTTTGCTCTTTTTGCCATGCATTGCACATCATGTAGATTTTTGGTAATTTTTGCATGTTTTAACTAGAATTTGCTTGCTTCTTGCTTTTTTTCCATAATGAAGGCTTATATGTGATTGAAGGCAACTTGGCACCATTTTGGCCAATTTTGCCCAAATTTAGAATTTCTTGCATAAAAGTATATTTTGACCCAATCTCTACTTATTTTATTGAAAATGATGACCTTGGACAAATGAAAGTAATTATCATGATCTATTGCTAAATGGCCTCATTTTGACTTTTTACATGTACATCACCTTTCTTATGCTTGTGAACTATTTGGTTGAATTGTGATTGAAGCAAGCTGCAAAAGCTTAGAGTTTTATAGAATCTCATGATAAAAATGTGATTTTAATATTGCTCATTCATGTAGTGTGTCATTGCTTGATGAAATTGTTGGAGTAATTTTAATGCATGAGATCTCATGTTGATGTCCACACTAGTAACACCTCTTTGACCTGATATTTCTTCCACCATCTTCTTACCTCTCTGCCTCATGAAAGGATGCCAAAGTGCACATATCATCCATGAACGCCTCCAAAACTTTGGGGTGGCCACATCTATATCTCCCTGCTTCACTCTCATCATCATGTGCCATATCTACACCAAGGGCAAATAAAAAATGCAAAAAGAAAATAAAAGATGCTCCTATTTAAGAACATCTAAATAAAGAAAAGATGAGTGTGTAAAAGCACTTCAAATTCTTATCGCAACCCTTTCTTCACTTTACATGCCCATGGAGCTAGGAAATGTCAAACCTAGCTCATTTTTCCCTTATCGCAACCACGTGGGTTACTTAGTGTGTATGGACATATGAGATTGAACGGATGAATGTAAAACAACAAAATTAATCATTTTTTACCTTTGCTACCATGAAACAGTTTACCCAAAGTAATATGACAGCCATATAGATTGATTGTGTTTTCTATGCTCTATATTTGAAGTTTGTAGGCTCATTGCTCTAGTCACGATTGGTTTGTGAAAGAGGAGAGGAGAGATGTGGAATGCATGTATTTAGTCATCCTTGAGCTCACTGAGTCAAATTTCACCTATTGCATTGCATTTGTCATTTCTTGACTGTGGAAAAAGTGTAGAGAGATTGAGTTGGAGTGTACTTGAGGATGAGTATGTTTTAAGTTTGGGGTGGTGGTGCAGCCTTATTTTAGTGATTCATCTTGTGTCTTATTGCACTTCAATCACATCTATACCTATTAGATTACATGATTTCCCTCAAAATGCATATTTCTATCAAATGCATTTATGGAGGCTTTTTGCATGTTTTATAGGTACTTTGGCCACTACTTGATGGAAGGGAGAGAAGGAGGATAATCTAAGGGTTTCTTCACCCTTGTAGGAGTCTAAAGAGAGTCCAAGAGCTTCCTCGACCTACCCCAAGTGGTTAAGAGTCAACCCAAAGCAAGCAGCATCAAAGATGAGCAAGTTGAAGGTCAAAGTGCAAGGAAGAATCTCTAACATTGTCGCGGTACATGGCCATGGTCATGGCATAAATGTCTCGTGTCATAGTAAAGTGCAAGTTTGAAGCTTCTTCCCACCACCCCTGTGGTGGGCCTCAACCCTAGCCTATTTTTGCACTGCTTTACCCATATTGCCCCCACTTAACCCTAGACCCCTTTATAAACCCTGGGGGTGGTTGGAGATCGGGGTTGGCCAGCCCTAGATACCTTCTTCCACCTCTTAGATCCCCATTTTTGTGTCCCACCCATTCCACTCCATTTCCACCTCCATTCCACTCCATTTAACCATTTCCACCACCAAAATCCTAGTTTCGTAGTGTCTTGGCCCTATTCCACCATCACCCGATGCCATTACATCTTGAAGGAGAGAGGAGGATGTCTAGAAACACATGAAGTGTAGGATTCCTCCATCTACATTGAGCTCCATGGCTTCTTCTACCTCTTTCTCCTTTATTTTTGTATCTTGCATTTCTATGAGTAGCTAGGGCCATTGTGTGGGTTGTTTGGTGTGAAAAATGTCACTTTGATACCATGTTGGAGGAAAATGATATGTAAACATTGTAATTTCATTTGATAATGATTATATTTTATTTTTATCTCAGTCTTCATGAATTGCTTGTTGGTTTGTGTTTGAAATCACCTAAGAATTTAGGGAAATTGCTTATGTGTTTGAATTTTGGGATTTGCTCCTAGGTCCAATTCTTGGATCCCTAGCTAGCCACCCATATTCCTACATTCTAATCAATTCCCCTAACCCTAGTTGAGAGATCTAAGTAGCTAGATTAGATGAATTTTGTGTGCTTAGCATGGAGTTTTCTCAAGGATAGAATGTGGGTGAGGTTCAATGCACAGACACAGTGGACGTCAAGCAAGGGTAGAGGCAGTAGTTTTCTTCCAAGTGGAGCCCATAGTACGACATCAATGTTAGTAACAGGACCATCTAGACCAAAGCAGGACAGAAACTGCTTCAAGTGTGGGCAGATAGGACATATGATAAGGGATTGTCCAGTTAGAGACATGGAGGTAACCCAACAACCGAGGCAGAGGCAACAATTTAGTAGTGGCACACGAGGACGTGGACAGGCATCCCAAGCAGGTTCATCTGCACCAAACAATAGAGCATGGAGTTAGCAATAGGAAACGACAAGATTCTATGCCATAAATCAACCGGAGGCAATAGTCAATCCCAGAGTCATGATAGGCCAAATAGAGTTGTTTCATTTTGATATGTCTTCATCCTGCTTCATATCTATTTTGATTGATCTGGGTGATATACATTCCTTTATCACTCGAGAAGTGATTCATGACTGCAATATAATAGTCAGTCATAGAGTAGGTAATATGTTATTAGAAACTCTATTAGTTGAATTTGCAGTGTTATGGGAGGTATGTTCTCCCTGTATTCTTTCTTTTTCCAAACACATCATTTAGGTGGATCTTATACCACTTAAGATGCATGGGTTTGATGTAATTCTTGGGATGGATACCCTAGAAAAGTATAAGGTTGTCTTGGATTGTGGTTCCAAGCAAGCTATGTTCGTAGACAGTAATGAGACATGGGTCTTTCTGGGGGACAGAAAGATTCTTCCAACCTATCTAGTATCAGCAATGGTAGCTGAGAGACTGATGTGACAAGGATGTGAAGCATTCTTAGCACATGTGGTAGATACCAAAGTAGAAAGTCCTAGTCTTCCCGAAGTTCATGTTGTCAGGGAATTCAAGGATGTGTTTCCTGAAGAATTTCTAGATATTCCTCCACCTTGAGAGATTGATTTCGATATTAATCTAATTCTGGGTACGCAAACCATAACCCAAACACCTTATAGGATGGCCCTTGCTGAGATGGCAGAACTCAAGAAACAGTTATAGGAGTTGCTTGAGAAAGGTTTCATTCGACCGAGTACTTTGCCATGGGGTGCTCTAGTTCTTTTTGTTAAAAATAAGGATGCATCTATGAGGTTATGCATAGACTATGGACAACTTAACAAGGTGACTATAAAGAAAAAATATCTTCTGCTAAGGATAGATGATCTGTTTGACCAGTTGCGTGGTGCAACATTGTTCTCTAAGATAGATCTAAGGTCAAGATATCATCAGTTACGTATCAAGGAGAGTGGCATACCTAAGTCAGCCTTTGGGACAAGGTACGGTCATTATGAGTTTGTATTTATGTCATTTGGACTAACTAATGCACTAACTGAATTCATGGAGCTAATGAATAGAATCTTCTGGCCATTCCTTGATCAGTTCATAGTAGTCTTCATAGATGACATCCTGATATATATAGTAGAGATGGTCAACAACATGAACAACACCTTCGTCAAGCCTTGACTTTGTTGAGACATCACAAGCTATATGCTAAGTTTAGCAAGTGTGAGTTCTGGTTGTCAGAAGTGTCTTTTCTAGGACACATCATATCTGCATCAGGAATTCGTGTTGATCCACGGAAAGTGGAGTATGTTGTAGAGTGGGAATAGCCCAAGACACCAATTGAGATTCATAGTTTCCTAGGTTTGGCACGTTACTACAGAATGTTTATTAAAGACTTTAGTTATGTGGCATTACCCCTAACTAGGTTAACCAGGAAGGAAGTTTCTTTTGTTTGGAATGACAAGTGTCAGTGTTCTTTCTAGTTGTTGAAAGAAAGGTTGACTAGTGCACCTGTGTTGGTTTTACCTGAGCAGGGAAAGGGATACATTATTTTTTATGATGCCTCTAAGAATGGTCTAGGGTGTGTGCTGATGTAGAGTGATCATTTAGTTTCTTTTGCTTCCCGACAGCTTAAAAAACACGAGGAGAATTATCGGATGCATGATCTAGAATTAGTTGTAGTGGTCCACGCATTGAAGATTTAGAGGCATTACCTTTATGGAGAAACGTGTCAGATTTTCACATACTATAAAAACTTAAAGTACATCTTCTCACAACACGAGTTGAACATGAGACAATGCCACTGGATGAAATTAATCAAAGACTATGATTGTACAATTAATTATCATCCAGGAAAAGCTAATGTAGTGGCAGATGTACTAAGTAGAAAATCTTCATCTCCACCCATAGATAAAGAACAATTGAATTCTTTAATGTGTTTTATCCCTACATGTTTGTCTCTTTGAGACAAATAAATGTATAATTAAAAGTATCTTTGTTAGCCGGATTGCTGGCCGAGATGCATGTGAAACCTACTATGAGACAATAGATTAAAGAGGCATGACAAGATGATATTGTGATTCAGCAGATCAGGTCAGAGTATGGTAGTAAGAAATGGGGCGGTTTCCATGAGTCAGAGGATGAGGTAGTCTGTTACCATGGTGGGATGCTAGTACCTGATGTCAATGACTTAAGAAAGATATTTATAAAGGAAGATCATTCATCCATGTATGCAATGCATCCAGGGAGTACTAAAATGTATCATAACTTAAAAGATATATATTGGTGGCCCAGTTTGAAGAAGGATGCAACTGAGTTTGTTATGCAGTGTCTAGTGTGTCAGCAAGTTAAAGCAGAATACCAGAACCCTACAAGAACATTGCAACCCTTACCTATAGCAGTGGAAATGGGATCACATGACAATGGACTTTGCAGTTGGTCTACCCAAAACAACCAAAAGTCATGATTCCATTTGGGAGATAGTTGATAGGTTGACTAAGTCAGCATATTTTCTTCTTATTAAAACAACCTATATTGTTGAAAAATTTGCACAGATCTACATAGATGAGATAGTGCAGTTACACAGAGTTCCAACCACAATTCTGTTTGATAGAGGCCACCAGTTTACAAGCCATTTTTGGGAACGACTACATAAAGCCTTGGGTAGGCAGTTAAAGTTTAGCACAACTTTTCACCCTCAGACGGATGGCAATCTAAAAGGACTATACAAACTTTGGAGGACTTGCTTAGGGCATGTGTTCTTCAGTTTGTAGGAAGTTGGGACTGACACTTGAGCTTAATAGAGTTTGCCTACAACAATAGTTATCAGAATAGTATTGGTATGGCACCATATGAATCCTTATATGGTAGACGTTGTAGATCTCTGTTATGCTGGTATGAAACATGAGAATACCAACTTTTGGGTCATGAATTAGTGCAATAGACAACTGAAAAGATTAAAGTAATACAACAACAGTTAAAGGTTGCACTGGATAGATAGAATTCATATGTTGATAAATGTCGTAGACCTTTAGAATTCCAAGTTGGATACATGGTGTATCTCAAGGTCTCTCCTTGGAAAGGTGTTCTCATATTTGGGAAAAAGGTAAGTTAGCTCCTAGATTTATGGGACCTTACCCAATGACAACACATATTAGAAAGGTAGCCTATAGGTTGGAGTTACCACTTGAGCTACATAGACTACATCCAGTGTTTCATATATCTATGTTGAGAAAGTGTCATCCTCATACAGAGTTGGTATTGCAACCTATAGATGTACAAGTGAATGAAGATATATCCTGTGTGGAAGGTCCAATGATGATTCTTGACAGAAGAATCAAGAAGTTGAAAAAGAAAGACATCGTTCTTGTGAAAGTTCTCTGGAATCACCATGGCATTGAAGAATCCACATGGGAGCTAGAGGAAGAAATTAGGAGGAAGTACCCTTCTCTTTTCTCTTGAGATTTCGGGGACAAAATCTCTATTAGGGGTTGATAATTATAACATACAGGACCTGGGTTATGGTATAAACTTGGAAGTTTTGCTTAAGTAAGTTATTTATAAACTTGTTTTAATCTTTTAAAAAGTAATTAAGACTCAAGGAGAGTTTAATGTTCAAGTTTGAGCTTATTTGCAAACTATTTGTGCATTATATGATAGTTTGGGTGTAAATTGCAATTTACCAAATATGAAGGGTTATATTGCAATATGTCACATTTTGAACGTTCCTCAAGTGCTTTAGCATAATAAGAGATATAATGATACTAAGGGGTGGCTTGTGGAAAGCCTAAGTTCCAAGTTGGAGCTTATTTGAATAATGTGTGTGCCTTGTGTACCAATTTTGGTGCAAATTGCAATTTACCCAAAATATAGGGTTGATATGCAAAATACCACCTCTAGAGTGTCACTACTCTCTATTATCATTATCTATAGGATATATAAAGAAATAGACACCATTTTTTAATCATATTTGAGTGATGGTATTCTTGATGATGAAAAGACCAAGAAGAGTTGTATAGTTGAAACCCCAAAATGAGTTGTATTGAGTTGTAGAGCTTATATGGGAGTGCCTATCGGCCAAGAATCCATAAAGGATGTCCCATATTGTTTTTTCAACTATTGGAATGAGTTAAGCACCTCAAGAAGGTGATGTATATCATTTTACAACTTTCCTTGGAAAAAGTTGTATCGATTTGTGAATAAAGTGATGTTGGGTTGAAATATCTTGTTCAACAAGATAACTAATGTCCAAAATCTTATTCCTAGATTATCCCCAAGATATTTTCATGTCAATATAAATATGTGTGCATGCATGTACATGTGTCAACCCATGCATGGACATGTGTCACCTAGTAGTATAAGGTGATGACACCTCTTATATACTCTCTCTCTCATGAGCCTCAATTCTATATACCACTCCTTTCACCTACTAGTGAAACTTTTCAAATACTACAACTCTCTTCCTCTTATATATAATGCATAGAAGTTGAGGATCAAGGAGGAGCTCGAGCCTTAAGCTTAAGGTGAAGCCATGGTCATCTTCAACCTTGGTTGAATCATGAATTTTGGGTTGTGATTCTTCCTTTCTTTTCTTCTTCACCAAATTCTTATCTATGGTGATTCTTTGCATATAGAGGAGTTGTGAACAAGTCTTGGATCTTTGATAAGTTCATCTTCAACCTTGGGAATGTGAATCTTTGGAGCTTGGATCTTTGAAGTTGTTCTTGAGGTGGGTTATATAACTTGAACCCAATCATGTTATTATTCACCTTCAATCTTGCTATACTTGTTGATCTACTTTCAATTTCAATTTTTCTTAAATGATTGATGATTCTATGAGTTCTAATAGTTGCACAGGACTGTTGTCCATGAACTAGAACTGTAAGGGATGAAAGTCTAGAGCTTTATGATGATGACATCATCATGGCACAAACTGATATCGGGTTGAAGCACCTCTAACCCAATATGGTAATGAAACCCAATATGGTGATATGAAATCCGTTATACTTTGGAACCCCATACCCCTATCATTTTTTACATTTGGGTTGGTTGAAAAAGGACTAACTAGTTATCTAGGATGTCACTCAACACATGGTAGGTTGATACTTTGAAGGTTTGAAAAGGTATGAGCATAAGGGTCTAACCCGATATGTAAAACCCTACACTTGAGTAACCTGATATAAGTGACACACACACACCTCTTGCCTGTTATGGTGGAAGCACACACCTCTAGCCCAATATGGTGGAAGCACACACCTCTTTCCTGATATGGTGGAAGCACCTCAAAACCAATATGGAGGTAAGCGCCTCAAATCCGATATACTTGATTGAGTAACACATGAAGTGTGTTATGCCTAATGATAAATTAAGATGTAAAGAGTTTAATGCATTTTGATGAGTATAGGCCAATGTACCTTGAGAAAAGGGTTTATGCAACTTAATAAAGTATGATATAATCAATATCCTAGTAAGGATGAGAGTGAAACTCATACTTTGTGTGATAATCATTTAATGATAAATGATGAGAATAAACAAGTATGATTGAATACTTATGATATCAATGTATGCTCCTAATATATGTGGAGCTATGAATTAGGGTTTTTATTATTGATAATATGAACTTGAAACCCTAATTGTCTTAAAAGGGAAATCTTTACCCTAATAATGGGAAGGTTGTATTTCTCTTGTATTGCATGGCGATGATATATACTTGATATTATTTTTATCATGAAATACTAACCATGCAGGTATCATGAGATGATGAGCATAGCCCGGTATGATCTATGATGTTTCATATGACATAGATTAAATGGGCCTTGTGAGCCATGTGAAATACTTGTGCAACAAGTATAATGTATACCTAGGTCTGAGGACCTAGAGGTAATAGTTACCTGATAAGAGATGACAATGTTCAATGATAAACTAAGGGTTTGAATACCCATATCCAGCAATCATGATGATGATAATGTTAAGGGATGAGAACCCCCAGTAATGTGATAAGGGACTGGCATCCCAAGCATTATGCATTCAATGTGTTCCAAAGATTATGAAAGTACTTGATAAATGTATTACACCTTTCTTTGTAGCATCTGTTATAATTCATGCTTGTAACTTGGTTGATGCTAAAAGATATTGTAATGCACCTAATTAATCAAGTGGAACCTTATCATGTAGTTTCACTGGCTATAGATCCATTCAGTGTCCGAATTTGCTGAATGGTGAAATGAGTTTAACTCAGAGAGCATATTTTTGAATATGTGGGGGTAATGGGTGAAAATATCCTTACGTCCAAATAGGGATTGTTGCGTGATCTCCCTCATCATCATAAGAGTATGTCTATATGCCATGAATCAATATTAATATACTGGGGATTTTTGTGTGATCACCCTGAAGAGAGTGCATGTTGCGGCTATAACTCTACAGCAAAGATGCCACTATACCCTAGCAAGCTAATTACAGTTTGACACATGATGTCACTGCCAGTGGTCTTGTACTGACCGAGACAGGTGAGGTCTTGGAATATGGCTCTTCCTTTGACCTTGTATGGTACTGATGCTTTACGTAGTCGTGGTCGGTTGGATCATGAGCGGTATACCTCATCTCCTCAGGGCATAAGTGTGATTGTAAATATGTAATCAGCCGTGTAGCGTATTTGCTTAAGGATTGAATACGGAAACAATGGTTGATGTACACTATGTTTATACATCTTAAATGGATAGATGTTATATTTATTCTTCATATTCCTTATAAGGTGAATAGATGATTTATTGCTCTATCATAGATAGTTGCATTGCTTTAAAAGATTATATTGCTCTGTTCTGCTTATAAATAATGATTAATCTTGATTATTAATATAAAAGATCCTCTGCTCAGTTTTATACTATTTACCTGTGATAATAATGTTGTTGGCGGAGAGTTATATCTCTTGCTGGGACTTTTATCTCACCCCATTGGTCCCAACATTTTTAGGTGGACACAGATGAGGAGGTAGAGACCGTACTATATAGGGAGGACAACATCAATAGGGACAACAGTAACAGCTCAGGTTGAGTGTGTTGTCTATCTTGTCTTGTAGATAGAAGTCATATGTATCATCTTTGTAATCTCAGGTCCTTGGGAGTTAGTACGTAATGGTTTTATAAATGATATGAGATTTTGGCTTGTATGCCTCGAGGTTTTATGTTGCTTATGAATATGTTTGGGCAAAGCAACTGGTATATGATATCCTCGAGATGAGATGGTACAATGTATGTACAATGTGAACCATGATGTGTATATTACTTTGGCTCTTCCCTTAAGAGTTTCCTGATAATGGATCTCTTTGCAAAATGGTTTTAATTTTTAGTGATTTTCATTAATTTGCTTCAAATGGTTATTACACATAATTACTGTGCGATTTGGCTGTCAATTTGTGTGACAACCTGACATCAAATCAAGCCATCACTAGTAATAATTATGGAATAACCATAAGCAGTGGATTAACGAAAATCACTAAAAATTTAAACCATTTTTGCAAGGAGATCCATTACCAGGAAACTCTTACTGAAATATCCAATACTTAATACATATCATAGTTCACAATGTACATACATTGTATCATCTCATCTTGAGGACAACATATAACAGTTGCTTTGCCAAAACCTATACATAAGCAACATAAAACCTCGAGGCTTACAGGCCAAAATCTCATATCATTCATAAAACCATTACATACTGACTCTAAGGACCTGAGAGTACAGAGACGACACATAGGAGTTCTATCTACAAGACACGACATACTGTACACTCAACCTGAGATGCTACTGCTACCCCAGCTATTGTTGTTCCCCCTCTACAGAATGGTCTCTACCTCCTCGTGCACGTTCACCTAAAAATTGTGGATCCCACGGGGTGAGACAATTGTCCCAGTGAGAGATATAACTATCTGCCAACAATATTATTATCACAGGTAAGCAGTATAAAGCTGAGCAGAGGTTCTTTTATATTAACAAGCAAAATTAATCACTATTATAAGCAGAACAGAGTAATCTCTTTTCTTAAAATAATGCACCTATCTATGGTAGAGCAATAAATCATCTATTCACTTTACAAGTAATATAAAGAAAAATGTATAACATCTATCCAATTACGATGTATAAAAGAAGTGCACATCAACCAATGTCTTATGTATTCGATCCTTAAGAAAATATGTTACACGGATGATTACATATTTACAATCATACTTATGCCCTGAGGAGATGAAGTATACCATTCATACTCCAACCGACCACAACTAAGTTCAAATTAGTACCATACAAGGTCAATGGTTGAGCCGACTGTCAAGGCCTAACATGTCTCGGTCAGTATGAGACGACTAGTAGGACAACTTGTGTCATCTGCTGGTAGGACATCTTGTGTCAACTAGAAATAACATGTTGGGTTATAGAGGCATCTTCACTATAGAGTTACAGCCGTAGCATATACTCTCTTCGGGAAAAGACCACTTAGCTTTCCCGGATTATAAGGATAAGGAAGATTATACATCACTTCCTCACCTAATCAGGATATTTTATACTTCAATCCCGATACATATCGAATGAAGAAGAATTTACACATAAATTCCTCATTTAGTCGGGAGATTCACATCATCCCGTGATAAATAAGGAAGATGCGACATTGATTCTTCATCGGGACGTATGGATATACTTCGTCCTTCACCCCCACATATTCAAAAATATGCTCTCTGAGTTAAACTCGTTTCACCATCAGCAATTTCTAACACTGAGTGGATCTATGGTCAGAGCAACTACATGATGAGATTCCACTTGATTAATTAGGTGCATTACAGTATCTTTTAACATCACTCAAGTTTCAAACATGAATTATAACAGATGCTTTAAAGAAAGGTGTAGTATTTTTATAATCTTTGGAACACTTTGAATGTATAACACTATGGATCTCAGTCCCTTATTACATTACTGGGAATTCTCATTAATAACATCATCATCATCATGATTATTGGATCAGGGTATTCAAACCCTTAAATCATCACTGAGCATTGTTATCTCTTTAACAGGTAATTGTTACCTCTAGGTCCTCAGACCAAGGTATTCATTACACTTGTTGTACAAGTATTTCACATAGCTCACAAGGACCATTAAACATCTTGTCACCTCTCACTAGGAAACAACTATCTTTTTAAGATATCAGACTAAACATTATACTTGTTTTACATATATTTAGCATGGCTCACAAGGCTCATTTAAATCTGTATCATAAAAACATCATAGCTCATACCTGGCTATGCTCATCATCTCATGATTCCTGAATGGTTTGCACTTCATGATAAAAACTCTAGCAGTATATGATATCACCATGAAATTCAAGAGAAATACATCCTTTCCATTATTAGGGTTACGATTGCCTATTTTAACTAAATAGGGTTCCAGATTCACATCATCACTATGTGATATAAGAGAAATACATCCTTCCCATTACTAGGGTTATTTGTTAGGGTTTCTCACTCTAACCAATTAGGGATTCAAGTGCATACCATCACCCTTCATTAAGGTTAGGGTTTCCCCTTATTAACAAATTAAGGATTCAAGATCATATTATCAAGAATAAAACCCTAATACATACTCCACTCATTTTATGAGTATCAATCCATGCTTTTCAACATGTTTATCACACATGTAAAAGTTTCTCTCATATCCTTATTAGGATGTTAATTGCATCATACTTTGGCTCAATCCTTCTCTCAAGGTACATTGGCCTACACTTAACACACTGCATTAAACTCTTTATGTCTTAATGTATCACAATGCATGTGTTACTCAATCAATTACATTGAATTGAGATGCTTCCATCATATTGAGTATAAAGGTGTGTGCTTAACACCATATCATATTTTCATATCGATCTTGAAGGGTAAACTCATCACTATACCATGCTTCTATATCGGGCATGTGGTGTTGCCTCATCACCATATTGTGTTTAGGGTGTGTCCCTTATTACCATAACGTGTACCCATACCGGGTGGGCTATCATTTAGATTTTATCATCTCAAGTTAGAGATACTTAGCTTCATATCGAGTATGAGCTGAATGCTTGACCTCATATCATGTATAAGAGGTATACTTGATACCATATTGTGTTACAAGGTGTGCACTTCATCCCCATGTCGTGCATAGGATATGTGCTTCATCATGGTATCATTTTAGTAGTACATTCACCTCACCATATCGGGTTACCATGTTGGATTGCTATATCGGGTTACCATGTTGGTTGACATGTTAGGTTAGCATATTGGGTAGATCATTATGATCATATATTTTTATACTTTCAAAGGATCAGTCCCATCATATATTTGAATGACAAACTAGATATATGGTTGAACTCTTTCATAAACAACCCTTTACACAAAAGGATAGGGGTATGGGTTCAAAAGCATGTCGGGTTTCTCTTCCTTATCTAGGGTTTCAACACCATATCGGTTAGAGTGTACCATATCATGCATGAGGTATGGACTTGACCTCATATCGTGTATAAGGTGTATGTAGGTATCACTCGTATCAACCATGATATATCACTCATATCATTCATGTGGTATCACTCACCACTATATCAAGTTACCCTTCATCTTGGGTTTCATATCAGGTTTCATATCACCATATAGGGTTTCAACCCATATCGGTTAGGGTATAATCCTAACACCTTATCATGTAGGAGGTGAATAATTGACCCCATATCGTGCTCATGGTGTGTATATGTATTACTCATATCGCCCATGAGGTGTACACTCCTCACCATATCATGTTTATGGTGTGTTTATATGAACATGTCGGGTTACTTATCACCTAGGGTTTGTTACATCGGGTTGGAGTTCATGCTTGGCTCCATATTGTGCATAGGGTATATACTTTAACCTCACATCATGCACAAGGTGTGCATTTCATCATCATAACATGTAAGGGTTACATACTCATTACCATATCGTGTTAATGGTGTGTTCACTTCATCATGTCGGGTTAGAGGTGCTTCAACCCAATATCGGGTTGGACCTTGATGACGATGTCATCATCAACCTATAGATTCTTGTTCTTACTATTATAGTTCATGGAAAACAGTCCTAAGATACTTTTTGAACTCAAAGGGACATCAATTAATCAAAGGAATTCGAAATTTGAAGTAGATCAACAAGTTCAACAATATTGAAGGTGAATAATAACATAGTTGGGTTCAAGTTATATAACCCGCCTCAAGAACAACTTCAAAGCTCCAAGCTCCAAAAATTCACGTTCCTAGGTTGAAGATGAGCTTTATCAAAAGTCCAAGGCTCGTTCACAACTCTTCCACATACAAGGAATCACCATAGTTAAGAACTTGGTGAGGGAGAAAAGAAAGGAATAGCTATAACTAGAGAATCATACTTCAACCAATATTGAAGATGACCATGACCTTACCTTAAGCTTGGTTCTTGAGCTCCCCTTGATCCTTAAGCTACTATGCACGATATCTAAGAGGGTATGTATGATATCTCAAAGAAATAGAGTTGTTGTGTTACAACCCCAATTTTTGGGTTCATACTGTTGGAAATGCAATTTCCCCAATAAATGTATTATTATGGGAATTGTATGATTTATGTGTGTTGAATGGATTTCCTTTACAACATTTCCATTGTGCATGTGATTTCATGGATCATAATATGTTAATGAGTCCAATGTGATAAAAAGGGAAGAAAATATAAAGGATAATGGTGTGAGAATTGTATACAGAATTTTCTAGAAGGTTGTCTGGATAACCACTGATGGTTAGTTTTTTTTACACATGATTTCTGGTAATAAAACTAATGGACATAAAGATTATAGAAGGAAAGGGGTGTTTCATGGTATAATGATAATTACTTTAAAATACTTAATCAATCATGTTGTGAATATAAAATACCCCAATAAACCCATAATTTGTATAAGAATTATTGTCCATGAAATGAAGGGAGGTAACTCAAGGGATACATTAAATAAAGAGAAAATGAAAATTAATCTAGATTACAAAGTGATGAATAATCACCCTATGCATGACAAAACACCTTTCTTAATAATTCTAGTTTTGCTTCGTGAACCTTCATGGAGAAGGAGTTGAGCAATCCTAATATAGGAAGGAGTAGATAATTCTTGATGATTAAGAATACATGAGAATAAGGCTAATGTCGGTGGTTTAAGGTGAGGATAATACTTCCCATATCAGTAAACTATGATTTCATCTCACACCAAAGAAAACGTAGATGAGCAGCTCTCTTTCCTTTTGTGTTTTCCTAGTTGTTCATGGCTTGAGAGACCCTACTGAGACCTATATAAAGGCCCCTTTGGTAAAGGCAGACGGTGTATCCGGCCTCGTTAGTTCGAAGGAGTTGTTCTGCTAGCCTTGCTCCCTAATTGGTCCTTGAACCCTAGGGAAATTCCATATGAGTGGATGCATATGGTACTTTGGTTATGGAGGGACACGGTGATCTTCCTCCTCTTATCATCACCCATGGGCGGCTAACATACAAGTCAAGGAGATAAGGAAGGTAGCTTTGTCCCCTGCAATGCCTCGCCGCACCAGAGGTAAGGAGGAACTGCCTAGAGGCATGAATAGCCAGGGCATGGAGCCACAGAAGGGAGTGCAAAGGAGGATGGACGCTCCCACACCACCAGGAAGAGGCTCGATCATCATCTCCTCGCTCTGACCCCTACGCAACGCCTATAGGAGGTTTGCAAACCGGTCGCACGTCACGGGTTGGATTCTCTTGAACTGTGCCACCTTGGCCATGGCTTGGGGCGTTGCTGAATGTAGTGGTAGGTGGCGGACGTAGAGGGACCGATGACGGTGCCCTTCGAGCTCTGGGGAGGGGGAGACGGGCCCATGAAAGGCCTCACCCGACGGTAGTGGGAGGGTTCGTGAGGAAGGGGGCGACCAGGTAGCTTTGGATGAAATTACCCCTCCAACGTATAAAGAATCAGATAGCCGCATGGGGGTATTTTAGTCAATCTGTTATGTTTCAAGTTGTCTGGGTTACGCAGGAGAGCAACGCACACACTGGCTGATGTGGCGGCCTCTTATTGGTCCAAGTAAGTAAAACTTGCAAATTTCGTAATTAATTATTCGTAACTCTGATGGTAGCAAGTAATATATGAATTTTGATCAGGAATACGTGAGGAATTCAATAAAAATGTTATTAGAACCTGATTTCGCTTCTAATTTCAAAAGTATCTAAAGTGGTCATATAATGCATTAAACTTTGATTGAAAACCCTAATTGTGATTGGAGATCAAATCTAAGATGCTTAATGGGTTAATTCGAGTATTAATAACCTGTTGAGAAATAAAGTGAGGTTTGAATATGATTTAGATAATGTTTGTCTTGTTTTAGGGTTTTAATCCATGAATCCATGCCAATGCATGTAGAAACCCTAATCTAGGGTAAAAGAAGATGATTAACTTGAATAATTCGAATTATTTGGAAATAGGTTGATAATTGTTGATCCTAAGCCTGTTAGGAGAGATAGGACAAGTTAATTAGGGTTTATGAGTAGTTTTACTATTTTAGGGTTTGTAGTAGCAAAAGTGATAATGAAACCCTAATTGCAAGTGAAACCCTAAGAAGGTAGGAAACCCAAGGGAGAAAGTTTGATTAAATATATCTTGATAATATGAATAGTGAGTAGATTATATGGTTTTTTAGGATCCTTGTTGTGTGAGCTACTTGTTTGCCTGGATTTCTTTCTTGCTTGGATTATTGCTAGCTTGATTCGGCTGAACATGTATGTGGTTATTTATGAATAATCGATCTAGTTTCACAAAGTTTTCTCAAACATTTGATCAATTGGATGCAACCTAAACTTTTGAGTGTTTATTTATGCAATCCTATATATAAAGTCACTATGATTATCACAATTAAGTATATATGTGCATTCTCGAACCTACATGCCACCCTGATGTATGATGCATGACCAAGCCCTAGAGGGAAGGTCTAATCGGTCAAGCCCCGTAGGGAAGACCATTGGGCACCATGAGAGGTGACCCCAAGCACCAAGATCAGGATAGAGAAGGTGGTCTTATGTCCCTTGCAAGGACAAAACCCTAAGAGAGGGTAATCCAGTGTTTAAGGCAAAAGCGGTTGAGAATGTCACATTGAAAATGTAATTTGGATTGTTAATAACTTATTTGTGATAATTAGGTTGTTAGCAGTTATTTGAGAAATTTTGATTGTTCCCCACATACTAGTATAGTAATATACTAACTGACGCTTTGTTTTTCTGCATTTTAGGTACAATCTTTGAAAAAGACAAATAGTAAATTGAAACATTGTGAAGGTATGTATAATCAGTTCAAGGAGGATTAGATAGATAGACTCCATCTGTGGATAGAAGTCTAGAAATCTAAAATTTTACAAGGTATGCAAGGGATTTATTTTATTCCAACTTTCCAGTTTAGTATATTATTGATTAAATGTTGAACCACTAATCCTGAAATATTGGGATAACGTCTCTGACCTTTTGGTCTCCCTTAAGTAGGGGTTACCAGGAGGTGGAGTCGTTACATTTGGTATCAGAACTGTGGTTTCTCATTTAATCCTTAGTAATTATTAAATTTTACAAACTCTATAGAACCAAGGGAGTTATAAGAGGATTTTTCAAAGATGGAGGTGTCTAGAAAAGGATCACAGTCCGGGGGCTGGAAATATTTTCCTCCGCCCCACTAGTCGGTCACGAGGACTCCCGGATACGGTGTGACTGCCTGGCCAATGTCTGAGGTCTTGACTCAAAATAAGATACCTTTAGGACTCTCTCATCTATTTTTGTCCCTTCTCAATCCTAATTCAATTAAGGTTCTAAGGTTTAGGGTTTCTCTCTCTGTCCACACCCCTCTTGTGGTTGGGATAAGAGTAATAAGGATTATGGAATCCTCCACCAAAATAATAAAAAGCATGTAAACAAGATGTCATGGACATAAGTTTTAATAGTTTAAGCATAAGTTACATGCTTAGGTTGCATGGCATGTGTTTCCCTGCCCTTAGGAGAGCTCTGAGGTTAGACCTTGTTGTTGGAGGACGAGGAGAGAGTTAGCCCTGGGGGCAAATGCCTCCAGGAAGAGGTAGACATCTGACGCATCCTCGGAGGACGATGCTAACCCTAACCCTAAGTGATAGTTAGGGAGGGATATGACAAGATGAGTTGGATATCGTTGTGGACCACGCAGGTATGTATGTGGATTGACATGCATATCAATTTTGTGTACCCATGAGAAGCATGATCTAGGTTTGACCTAGCATTTATGGTGACCCATCCTTGGGCAGTCGTGCCTTCGAGGGTGAGGAATAGTTCCCTTTTCGTGGAGGATAGTGGTGACCATATAGAAACCCTGAGGGGCATGTAGGAGTAGAGACGAGGCATGAACCTACATAGAGATGGATAGTAGCAGTGCTAGTAGCAAGTTGAGACCTAGGCCAGAAGAGTATGCCAGATAGCTTATGAGAGGAGCATGTAGAGCCTGGGATGATCTGTGCCGGACATTGGTCATGATAGTACATTTAACCCAAGTAGGTGTATTCATGTATCCTTAAGAGCTTGGTTCACCTTCTTAGAGAGAGAACCTCCAGTGGTCAAGTTGGTTATAGGGTTAGCTCTAGAAAGAGAGCAAGACCCGAGAAAGAAGGTTGGAAACCTAGACTCCGAGACATGAAGAATCATGAACAGTTGGGTTATAATGACCTATTTTAGATGACCCTGAGTTGATGGCTATGGTTGCCTCATGCATGATCCTTGAAGGCCTGTTGCATCGTGGTTGCCTTTAGAGGAACCAAACCCTAGAATGAGAAGAGGCTTCCTGAACCAATGTACAGAAGATGTAGGTGCCTACCTTACCTTATAGGTGTAGAGAGGAGAGTTCCTTAGACTGAGGAGGTATGGTAACAAGTTGTGAGGCCTCATACCTAGTTGGTCGTCTTGGTGTAGGGCTCTGAGGTGTTTTTCACGTGAAGGAATAGTAGGAAGTGCATGCTATACCTTGTGCCTGTTTGGTTTGTGGTTGAAAAGTTGAGCATGTGGTTAGACAGTGGATGCCTAAGAAGTGAACCTAGAGTTCCTAGACCTAAGAGGGGAAGTAGTAGCACCTGGTACACCTGATGCTCATGATGAGGTTTGAGTTTCTAGAGATTTGAGCATGGCACCCCTCATGTTTGGAGGAAAAAGGAAACCCCTTGGACTAAAGTATATGTTTGGTGAACCCCTCATGCATAGGTTGGTGACATATGCATGTATGATATTGGTCCAATGTTGAGGAATAGGAACTAGTATGACATACCAAGGAAACCTAGCATGGTATAGTAGGTGATCTTCTTGTTATATTCATGCCTTAGTAGCTTGATAGGGCTAAGCATACACAGGATGATGTAAACCATGGACGTAAGAATGTTTGTGACCTTTGTTGCTATCAAGAGATAGTTTTGTCCCATCCTGGGGAGGGACCCTTCTGTAGGGTGAGTAACCTAAATAGGTCTCTTTTATAAGAGTTTGATGATCTAAGTGGAGAATACATGGTATGAGCACGAATCTGTAGATCCTTGTGTGACCATCTCTAAAGGGCATGAGGATAGGTTGCCATGGTGGGAACCTATATGGGGCCATACCAAGGTAGGTAGGTTGCCATGATCCCTATGAAAGGATGTAAGATTGACCACGTATGCCCTGAGAGATGATGGATTTTTTGGGTAGGGATTCAAGTTTGATATGTACCATGATAGAATCCTAAGTCTATGATAAGGTCAGGTGGGGATAAGACTGATGGGAGTAGGAGTTGCCTAATTACTTAGTTGCACAAGACCATAGGGTCGAGAGGTAACAACTATCGTTGTCCAAGGACCATGGGTTAGGAGATTGATCACCTTCATGAGCTCATGGAACCCAAAGGACAAACGAGGTGGGCACTCCCTGGATGCATAAGGGAAGAGGGATGACCCTAAAAGTATCAGAACCCTACACACCTACTGGAGATGACTAAGGATTGTGTATATGAGTATTGTGAAGACCCAAGAGTGTTTGGGAATGGCTTTTACATGGAGGTAAACATAGATTGGAGATATTCATGATGTGGTAACATGTGATGTACGTTTCAACTTTGATTGGAAAGTGTATTGGCGATGTGTGGTGCACCATATTTACTCTTAGAATGGGATGAACTCTATATTTGGACTGCAGCCAAATGCTTATTTCCTCTCATTATGGGTGTGAGAGATAGGGTAAGACATGTGCCATACACTAAGGATAAAGATGATGGGATTTGAAACATTACTTTGATGCATGAGGATATAGATAGTAGCGTACCTTTTGGAGAGTACCTGGAATGGATGGTATACCAACATGAAGAGGACAAAGGTAGTCATCAGGAGGACATTCTTATCAAGAGCATCATGGAATTTACGAGTTATATTAGTTTGAGTTCAATAACCAAGATGATGAGCTCAGATTTTTCTTGACTCGGTTAGACCTAAATCTGAGATGAGGATGATAAGTGGAATATATGAAGGTTTATGTCTTCACCGTTACCTAACTCATAAGGATGTAAGGTGGTAATGGATGCTCTTAGTTGAGACGCAGCTAAATGTTTAGCCAGTAGAGAGGCTAGAAGAGGTTGTTAGGTGGACCCTAAGTTCGTGAGACATATAGGGCTAATCCTCTGATACAACTCGACTCGTTGGTCGAGTAGTGGTTGCTTGGTTAGCCACCCTAGAGCTTGATGAGATAGAAGGATGGTTGTAAGAACCTCAAATGCACCTCTCTAGAAAGGAAGGTGATGGAGCCCATGACTAGAGTGTTTTAGGTTTTATGAGGAGTCAACCCTGAGGAATCATGACATGCAGGAGCTCGTGATGTTAAGTACACCTTACACCATGGTATTACTAAGATGGTTAAAGTTTGTAGTAGTACTTTGAATACCTGAGGTGAAGAGTACATAAAGTTGCATGTGGCTTGTCACCATGCATGCCAGTGGGTAAACACCAATAACCCAATAAGTTGCTATGGAAAATGAAGAGTCCCCGAGAGGGAATGGGAGTAGATCACCATAGACATAGTGGTGGATCTCACCTGGACCAAGAGAGGTCATGATGTAATATGGGTTACAGTAGATTGCCTTACCAAGTTGACCTAATCCCTTGCCTAAGAGAGAGCATGGTCAGTGTAACAGATTTGGTTGAACTATATATGAGAGAGAGATAGTTCAACTACACCATGACTCAGGTTCAATATCTGAGGCATGACCTCAAGTTCACTTCCATGCGGTGGAAGTAGGTACATGAAGAACTCGACACCAGTTTGAAGTTTAGCACAATGTATCACCCCTAAATTATAGAGTATGATCCAAACTAGAGGGCCTGATGAGAGTGTGTCTGCTCGTTCAGGGTGATACATGGGGAAAATTCTTGTCCTATGAGAATTTATGATGATAGCCACCTTAGCCAGTATCGGGATGTACGAAGCTCTATAAGGGAGGTCATGTTGGTTACCACTTCATTAGGATGATGTCGGTGTAAGAACCTTGTGAAGGTCAGAGAGACCACAGTGTGTGCAGATGAAGTCACTTTGATCATGCGATGGCTGAGAGAGCCCAGGGGCGACATGAGTCGTGAGCTGATGCAAAGCAGACTGACATGCAGTTCACTGTGGGAGAATATGTGTTATGAAAATCTGACCCCTCTGAGCTATAGCTGAGAAAGCTGAGTCCCCGATACATAGATCCATTTGAGATGGATCGGTGGAGATGCTTATGTTTAGCCTTACCCTCAGGATAACATGATGTATGATGTGTTCCATGAGTCCGATCTAGAGCACTATATGATGTACCTGAGCCATGTGCTGAGCCAAGAACCTATTAAGCTTCAAGAGAGGCTAAAATGTCTTGAGTCGCCTATAAGGGTACGAGATACCAAGGTGAGAGAGAACTCAGATGTAAGAATATAAGATGATAAAGGTTCTTTGGAGGCACCATGGAGAGGATGAAGCCACATGAGAGCCAATGATGGACATCAAAAAGTCTTATCCTGAATTGTTTGTATGTTTGGTGGAATTTTGAGGGCAAAATTCCTATAAGAGGGGAAGGATGTTACAACCCCAATTTTTGGGTTCATACGGTTGGAAATGCAATTTCCCCAATAAATGTATTATTATGGGAATTGTATGATTTGTGTGTGTTGAATGGATTTCCTTTCCAACATTTCCTTTGTGCATGTGATTTCCTGGATCATAATATGTTAATGAGACCAATGTGATAAAAAGGGAAGAAAATATAAAGGATAATGGTGTGAGAATTGTATATAGAATTTTCTAGAAAGTTGTGTGGATAACCACTGATGGTTAGTTTTCTTTTGCACATGATTTCTGGTAATAAAACTAATGGACATAAAGATTATAGAAGGAAAGGGGTGTTTCGTGGTATAATGATAGTTACTTTAAAATACTTAATCAAGCACGTTGTGAATATAAAATACCCCAATAAACCCATAATTTGGATCAGAATTATTGTCCATGAAATAAAGGGAGGTAACTCAATGGATACTTTGATGGAGTGGACTTTTTGAATACTTAAATTTTTAATAACTTAAGTGTATTCATATGTTTGGATTTTTGAAGTTCCAACTACTATGGTAAAGTTTGAGTGATGTTTGATGTGGTACTACGTTTAAGATTCCTAAGTCTTATGTTTTAGAGGAATTTCACTGGCAAGTCTAACATTGAATATTGGCACCAAAATTGTATGGTTTATATATCGAGTGGTGAAAAAGCTATGCCCAATGTTGCAAAATAATTGTATGTTTTGTAAAGAAGTTATACATGTTAGAATACGAACAAATGATTAGTTTTTGTTGGTGACCAATGGCCAATGTTTCAATATAGTAGACTAATATCAGATAATCTTTGGTGTCACGCACCCTAGACTTGAGGAGCCATGGATTCAGTATGTGGCCCTCTCTTAATCATGTAGATGGTTAGAATGGAACGAACCCCAATCATCTCACCTTGTGGTTACGCAGTTGAGTTGAAGCGAGTGGTTGATGGTCCATGCGAGAACGATCACTGATCGTGGGGTGAGAGGAGTGTGAGATAACTGACTAGTTGTTTGCTACTCCCCAAGATGAATTATTTGACCCCCCACCCCCTGAATAGTCGAGTGTAGATATCAGAGAGATGGAGAATCTGAGATCCTCACCGGAGGAGAACCTGATGGAGGAGGCCCTCAGGGACAACGATGCAACTCTGGCTGACGAGCACTGACACAGAGGAGGTCTTCCTTCAGCGGCAGCATCATGAGGTAGATGGGACGCACAACGGCAGCAAGCCAAGGATGGGAGTCTCCCATAGGCGCAACTGGACTCCCAAGCAGCAGAGGAGGTCACGTTTCCTACTTCATCACCATGGGGCTCAAGCCCGGCAGTGTCTGTGAGAAATGAAACCACGTGAGAAGACGAGAGCCATGAAGGTCTATTCGGGGAAAGGCCAAGGAGGGGGGTGGGTTCTGCTTGCTTGCTCTGCCATGGCAGCAACAGTGTCGGTGAGTTCGTTGAACCGCAAGGAGAAGCAGCACCTTGCCGCAACGGCACTTGAGAGCAGACTGGCGAGCGGGAGCGATGCTAACGGATGGGAGCATATGATCATGAGGTGTCGATATCCCTTATGGAGGTTGGAGCTGGTGAGGAGGAGGTTATGCAACCAGGGTGAGACCCTTCTCGTTGATCCAGGGTGCAGTGGCGGCCGTGAAGCTGAGTCCCGCGGACTCACAGATTGCCTAGAACGTGAGAGCGAGGAGAGAAAGGGATGAGTCGAACCAGTTCGGGATTCTGCCAGCAAACTAAACCAGCCAAACCAAGTCCAACCAGACTGAGTCACGACCCTTGATGGCCACGTGCCAGCGTCTAATTGGCTCAAAAAGGTAAAATCCCAGAAAATGCTTAGATCTCTTATAATTCATAGAAATTAGTATGTTTATCAAAAAAATACAAACAAGGTACTGTTATTCTCAGAAAAATATGTAGAACAAAATGAAAGCATAATATCAGGATTTTGATACACTGATCTTAGTGATATCATGTAAGATGTGTAATACTTATTTAATGGATAATAAATATCATATGAAAACCTAAAATTATGAGAATGCATCAGTAACTCTTAAATATGTTTTAGAATCCATGTGACATCAGATATGATCATGTTATGACACATAATCATGTAATTTTCTTAGTATGATCTATCTCTTTGGAAGGTACGCCATTACCTCTTACTTGGCTTATTATACAATATGCTTGCATTATATGTGTAGTAAAATACTTGGAATATGATATTGGATGAAATGGTTGTTCTTGTATGCTATGTTGCTTGAGTTTTTCATACTTATGGCTATGGACACATGAAACATAAAATATCTGATCCATCATATAAGATAAATCTAAGACAAGAATACAAGTAATGAGGGGAATATCATAAGACTAAGTAAAACCATAATATGAACACGTTTAGGGTTATTAGCCCTAAATAGACATTCTAAGAAAATTACATGATTATGTGTCATAACATGATCATATCTAATGTCACATGGATTCTAAAACATATTTAAGAGTTACTGATGCATTCTCATAATTGTAGGTTTTCATATGATATTTATTATCCATTAAACAAGTAGTACACATCTTACATGATATCACTAAGATCAGTGTATCAAAAGCTTGATATTACACTTTCATTTTATTCTACACATTTTTCTGAGAATAACGGTACCTTGTTTGTATTTTTCTGATAAACATACTAATTTCTATGAATTATAGGAGATCTAAGCATTTTCTGGGATTTTACCTTTTTGAGCCAATTAGACGTTGGCATGTGGCCATCAAGGGCCATGACTCAGTCTGGTTGGACTTGGTTTGGCTGGTTTAGTCTGTTGGCAAAATCTCGAACTGGTTCGGCTCATCCCTTTCTCTCATCGCTCTCGCGCTCTAGGCGATCTGTGAGTCCGCAGGACTCAGATTCACGACCGTCGATGCACCCTGGATCAACGAGAAGGGTCTCACCTTAGTTGCATAACCTCCTCCTCGCCTACTCCGACCTCCACAAGGGATCTCAACGCCTCGTGATCGTATGCTCCTGTCTGTTAGCATCGCTCCCACTCGCCATCCTGCTCTCAAGCGCCGCCGCGACAAGGTGCTGCTTCTCCTCGCGGTTCAACGAACTCGCCGGCACTACTACTGCCATGGCAGAGCAAGCAAGCAGAACCTCCCCCCTTGGCCTTTCCCCGAACAGACCTTCATGGCTCCTGGCTTCTCACGCAATTTTCGTTTCTCACAAACACTACCGAGCTTGAGCCCCATGGCGATGAAGTAGGAATAGCGACCTCCTCCTCGCTGCTTGGGAGTCCAATTACGCCTATGGGAGACTCCCATCCCTGACTTGTCGCCGTTGTGAGTCCCATATACCTCATGATGTCACCGCTGAAGGAAGACCTCCTCCGCATCACCGTCAGCCAGAGTTGCATCGGTGTCCCTGAGGGCCTCCTCCATCAGGTTCTCCCCCGATGAGGATCTTAGACGCTCCATCTCTCTAATATCTACACTCGACTATTCAGAGGGGGGTCAAACATTTCATCTTGGGGAGTAGCAAACAACCGATTGGTTATCTCCCACTCCTCTCACCCCACAATCAGTGATCGTGCTGGCATGGACCATCAACCACTCGCTTCAACTCAACTGTGTAACCACAAGGCGACATGATTGGGGTTCATTCCATTCTAACCATCTAGATGATTAAGAGAGGGCCACATACTGAATCAATGGCTCCTCAAGTATGGGGTGTGTGACACTGAAGATTATATGATCTTCATCTACTATATTGAAACATTGGCCATTGGTCACCAACAAAAACTAATCATTTGTTCATATTCTAACATGTATAACTTCTTTGCAAAACATACAATTATTTTTCAACATTGGGCATAGCTTTGTCACCACTCAATATATACACCATACAATTTTGGTGCCAATATTCAATGTTAGACTTGCCAGTGAAATTCCTCTAAAACACAAGACTTCGGAATCTCAAACATATTATCCACATCAAACATCACTCAAACTTTACCATAATACTTGGAACTTCAAAAATCCAAACACATGAATACACTTAAGTTATTAAATATTTAAGGATTCAAAAAGTCCACTCCATCACATCCTACACACCTTAAAAGAAATTTCATCCTCGACATTAAACCAAAATCCACTCCATCACAGATACATTAAAGAAAGAGAAAATGAGAAGTAATCTAGATTACAAAGTGATGAATAATCACCCTATGCATGACAAAACACCTTCCTTAATAATTCTAGTTTTGCTTCGTGAACCTTCATGGAGAAGGAGTTGAGCAATCCTAATATAGGAAGGAGTAGATAATTCTTAATGATTAAGAATACATGAGAATAAGGGTAATGTCAGTGGTTTAAGGTGAGGATAATACTTCCCATATCGGTAAACTGTGATTTCATCTCACACCAAAGGAAACATAGACGTGTGGCTCTCTTTCCTTTCGTGTTTTCCTAGTTGTTCATGGCTTGAGAGACCCTGCTGAGACCTATATAAAGGCCCCTTTGGTAAAGGCAGACGGCGTATCTGGCCTCGGTAGTCTGAAGGAGTTGTTCTTCTAGCCTTACTCCCTATTCGGTCCTTGAACCCCAGGGAAACGCAAGATCAGCGACTGCGGATGGTGCTTTGGTTATGGAGGGACACAGTGATCTTCCTCCTCTTATCATCACCCATGGATGGCTCCCATACAAGTCAAGGAAGGCAGCTTTGTCCGCTGCAATGCCTCTCCGCACCAGAGGTAAGGAGGAATTGCCTAGCGACATGAATAGCTAGGGCATGGAGCCGCGGAAGGGAGTGCAAAGGAATACAAATGCTCCCACGCCATCGGGAAGAGTCTTGATCATCATCTCCTCACTCTGACCCCTGCGCAACACTTGCGGGAGGTCTGCAAACTAGTCACACGTCACAGGTTGGATTCTCTTAAACTGCGCCACCTTGGCCACAGCTTGGGGAATTGCTGAGAGAGGTGGCGGGTGGTGGACGTAGAGGGACCGATGGTGGTGCCCTTCAAGCTCTGGGGAGGGAAAGACAACCCCGCGAAAGGCCTCACCCGACGGTAGTAGGAGGGTTCGCGAGGAAGGGGGTGACCAGGAAGCTTTGGACAAAATTACCCCTCCAATGTATGAAGAATCAGATAACCACACAGGGGTATTTTAGTTAATCTATTATGTTTCAAGCTGTCTGGGTTACGCAGGAGAGCAACGCACACACTGGCTGACGAGGCAGCCTCTTATTGGTCCAAGTAAGTAAAACTTGCAAAATTCACAATTAATTATTTGTAACTCCAATGGTAGCAAGTAATATATGAATTTTGATCAGGAAGACGTGAGGAATTCAATAAAAATGTTATTAGAATCTGATTTCTCTTATAATTTCAAAAGTGTCTAAAGTGGTCATATAATGCATTAAACTTTGATTAAAACCCTAATTGTTATTGGAGATCAAATCTAAGATGCTTAATGGGTTAATTCGAGTATTAATAACCTGTTGAGAAATAAAGTGAGGTTTAAATCTGATTTAGATAATGTTTGGCTTGTTTTAGGGTTTTAATCCATGAATCCATGATAATGCATGTAGAAACCCTAATCTAGGGTAAAAGAAGATGATTAACTTGAATAATTCGAATTATTTGGAAATAGGTTGATAATTGTTGATCCAAAGCATGTTAGGAGAGATAGGACATGTTAATCAAGGTTTATGAGTAGTTTTACTATTTTAGGGTTTGTAGTAGCAAAAGTGATAATGAAACCCTAATTGCAAGTGAAACCCTAAAAGAAGGTAGGAAACCCAAGGGAGAAATTTTGATTAAATAGATCTTGATAATATGAATAGTGAGTAGATTATATGGTTATTTTAGGATCCTTGTTATGTGAGTTGCTTGCTTGCCTGGATTTCTTTCTTGCTTGGATTATTGCTATCTTGATTTGGCTGAACATGTATGTGGTTATTTATGAATAATCGATCTAGTTTCACGATGCTTTCTCAAACATTTGATAGATTGGATGCAACCTAAATGGTTGAGTGTTTATTTATGCAATCCTATAAAGTCATTATGATTAACATAATTAAGTATATATGTGCATTCTCGAACCTACATGCCACCCTGATGTGTGATGCATGACCAAGCCCTGGAGGGAAGGTCTAATCGGTCAAGCTCTGGAGGGAAGACCATTGGGCACCGTGAGAGGTGACCCCAGGCACCAAGCTCAGGATCGAGAAGGTGGCCTTATGTCCCTTGCAAGGACAAAACCCTAAGAGAGGGTAATCCAGGGTTTAGGGCAAAAGCGGTTCAGAATGTCACATTGAAAACGTAATTCGGATTGTTAATAACATATTTGTGATATTTAGGTTGTTAGCAGTTATTTGTGAAATTTTGATTGTTCCCCACATACCAGTATAGCACTATAGTGACCGACATTTTGTTTTTCAGCATTTTAGGTACAATCTTTAAAAAGGACAAACAGTAAATTGAAACATTGTGAAGGTACATATAATCAGTTTAATGAGGATTAGATAGATAGACTCTATCTATGGATAGAAGTCTAGAAATCTGAAATTTTTACAAGGTATGTGAGGGATTTATTTTATTCCAGCTTTTCAGTTTAGTAATAGTAGAATTTGATCATTATTATTGATTAAATGTCGAACCACTGATCCTGAAATATTGGGATAACGTATCTGACCTTTTGGTCTCCCTTAAGTGGGGGTTACTGGGAGGTGGGGTTGTTACATGTGGGGTTCGTAAACTTTCATTAGTAGGTGAAAGGAGAGGTATATATATTTGGGGTTCATGAGAGAGAGTGTATAAGAGATGTCTTCACCATATGCTACTAGGTGACACATGGCCATGCATGGTTAACACATGTCCATGCATCTACACATGTATATCTTGACATGCAAAAGTTTTAAGGATAATCTAGATATGATATTTCGGTCATCCCTTATCTTGTTGGATAAGATATCTCATCTTTATCTCACAAAATATGCAGACTGATACAACTTTTTGCAAGGAGCATCTAACTCCTCATGGATCACCTCCTTGAGGTTCTTAGGCTGTCATGGCCTTTTCTAAGAGTTCACAAACTGATATGGGATCTCCTCTATGTCTCCTCGGCCGATAGGCACTCCCATATCAACTCTACAACTCGATACATCTCAAGTAAGGGCTTCAACTATACATCATCTCTTGGTCTTTCCATCACCAAGAGTATCATCACTCAATAATGTTTCAAACATAGTGTCTATTTCTTTATCTATCCTCTAAAATATACATAGAGGGAGTAGGGACACTCTAGGGGTGGTTATTTGCATATCAACCCTACATTTTGGGTAAATTACAATTTGTACCTAAATTGATACACAAGGTACTAGCATTATTCAAACAAGCTCAAACTTGGAATTTAGGCTTTCCACAAGCAACCACTTAGCATCATCCTCTCTCTTAAGATACTAAAACACTTAAGGCACATTCAAAATGTGACATATTGCAATATAACCCCTCATCTTGGGTAAATTGCATTTTGGTCCAAAACAAAAGAACATTGCTCAAACTTTTTTCAAACAAGACCAAACTTGAAACATAAGTTTGTCACCTGATAACAAAACACTTTAGAGTATTATATTAAGGTCCTAAGAAATTATTTAAGCCAAACAAACAAGGTTAGCCCTAAACCCAGGTCAAGTATGTTACAATTATAAACCCCTAACAAGGATTTTGTCCCCAAAATCCCATATAAAGGATGACAATTGTTATTCATGCATCATATCATCCAGTCTCCACATAACATCTCGATGACTTGGAGATGTTATAGAACTTTGACCAGTACAAAGTCCTTTCATTCAGGGTCATCATAGAATCTGTCATACAAGACACACATTCGACTGTCATTTTCATTAATGACTGTAGTGTCAATTATGCGTCAGGTAACACTTTCTAAGTTAGAGAAGTATTATAATTTGAATAATTCAGGTGTCAATCCTTATTGACTTATCACCTTCCCAACTTACATCTTTTATGTAATAAGATTCTTGACCTTGGGAGTCTTTCATACTCCTCACTTAGTTTAGCATTTCTCTTCCAAGGAAAACCAGAGTTATGTGTTGTCACCCACTTGGGACTACCAATTTTATCATACATTTACTGTGTCACTCTAATCTACTGACACAACACTAAACTTTCTTATGACTTGTACCAGTTATCCCATTAGCTATCTATTTCCTTGCCATAAGGATAGGCTACTTATCAAAGAAGAACTTATCTCAGAAGTATCTCTAGATGTTATGTATAAGTTGCTTCAACATATATAGATAGGGATATTCTAAGGAATTATTTTTAGCTTGATAAGTTTTTTCTCAAAATGATTCTACAATTGTTCCTTCAATTGGTACATCCTTATCAATGTTATGTTTATGCAGAGCATAAACCCCTAACATAAGATATCCATACTATGGTTATCTCAAAGTTGGCCCTTCTAGGTAACCAAACATTATTCATCTTATCAGGAGTCATGTTCTCATTTTCTCATACCATTAAAAGTTCTTGGATACTAGGATTCCTTACCTTGGTATCCATTATATGTGCCAAAAACACATCACATTCTCATCCTTTCCATCTCTCTGTTGTTATTACCAAATCTAAACATATAATAAGACCTTTCTAATATCTTGGGACATTACTTATCACATATAACCTAGTCTTGGAACCAAAATTCCCGGACTAGCTGATACTTTTCAAAGTACCCCTCTATAGATTACTTATAATCCATGTACATCATGTGTCATAAGACTTACTTAATTGTCATGTACCTAAAAGGAAAGAACACAAGGAAATATATTCCTTTATATTGCCCCATCATTATCCAAGGTTGTTTATCAAAGAAAGAAGATTATCACCTTCTTTGCTTATTACATGAACTTTGAACTGTTCATGTGTCATTCAATCTTGTTTCATCTTAGGTTCCTTGCTATAAGCATAGGAATTATAAGGATGACTACGTGTCATCAATCCTTTCTTTGTTATTGTCTATTATGTGCATAAATCATTTTCTATCTTTATTTATTTCCACATCATAGAAAATATCTTCATTTCACACATTATTTATCGAATAAGGACCATCTCCCTTGTTCCCTTTCTCTTATCATGAGGATTGTACTTTTTACTTCCTCATACACACAGATTGGTTTGGGATAAACTCAATTTCCATTTCATTGTAGTTAGGATGGGGTAGAAATATCCATGCCATATTTTCAGTTTCATTATGCTCTCTAGATTGTCTCAAAATGACTACTTGATTAGAGTAATCAGAAAGATAACAATCTAAGAGTCTCATACTTACCTTGTCTTCAATAGTTGAATACCTGGCCAGGGTATACAAGTACTGAGATTAGGTAGTATGCACCTTGTTTGTATCATATACCTTACTTTTCATATCATCCAAACCATAGGACTTAGTATCCCTAGATTTTCTCCAGGCATCACTTTTACATCTCACCCTCTTTTATACACATAAAAGAAATTATAAAACATTTTAAAGATTACTGGGCAAAATGTAAGTTCTCATCTTCCTTATGTCCTCATAGGATTAATCAAAGGAAGCTCAACTACAACTATTTTCTTATAATTAACAGATAAAATTAGGAGAAGGCATATCAGAATGACACAATTCCATCTGACTTGTCTCAACTCGTGGATCGATTACTGTCTTAGGTTGATTCTTTGCATAGAATCTTGTCGTTGCCTGTTTCCAACGTCCTAATTTATCGTTTGGTGTGGATGGACCTGCTTGGGACGCATGTCCACGTCATTGTTTGCCACTTCTAAATTGCTGCCTTTGAGAGCCTTGCTGACTCTGCCTCGGTGGTTGGGTCATTCCCTCCTTTCTTTTCAGACAAAAGGGTCTAATATGCCCGACCTGTCCACAACCAAAACATGTCCTATACGCACACCCTGGTCTTGTTGGCCTTGTTACCGGTGTAGAAACTAAATTATGAGTTCTAACTGGTAGAAAATTAGTTCCTTTGCCATTTCTTGCTAGCCACTGCCCTGGTGCATTAGGTGTTTGTTGCATTGGTGGCACCAAAAACTTCCCCTTTTTAGAGCTATTAGACATCTGTTCCCGAGTTTGGACAATTTTTTTTCTTAATTTCTACCTCATTATCCTTTACTGGATAGTATTTTATAAAATGTCCTTCTTGCCTACACTTGTAGCGGACTCTGATTCCATGTCGTATCCTAATCCTTTTGACATTTTCAACTGCTCCAACATAACTATGTTGATCAGAAATCCTGGTAGAGCCCTAAAATTTCATCATTGGGAATCGATATTCTAGGTTGTATTGCTAGTATCCGGTCCACTATATGCATCAGTGTTGTCCTAACCTGCCCAACAAGAGCATAAAAAACATGATTCTCTATCATTGATGGATCAACCTGGGGATTCTCATGCAGTCGTTCTTCTCTTGCCTGATCCCTTGCACCTTCTCCTGGTGCAACAACATTGCTCTCAACAATGTGTTCCTCATGTTCTCCAGACATCTTTAAGCTTTACTCTATCTTCTGTATAAGTAGAAGTCACTATAAGATATATTGGCAGACACTAGAACAGACTCAACACCTTAGTCCTATGTCTCTATAGACTTAGCGAACCTTAGACTCTGATACCAAAACTTTGTGACGACCAGACATCAAATCAAGCCATCACCAGTAATATTTGTAGAATAACCATAAGCAGCGGATTAATGAAAATCACTAAAAATTCAAACCACTTTTGCAAGGAGATCCATTTCCAGGAAACTCTTATTGAAAGATCCAATACTTTAGACATATCATGGTTCACATTGTACATACATGGTATCATCTCTTCTCGAGGACAATATATAACAGTTGCTTTGCTAAAATCTATACATAAGCAACATAAAACCTCGAGGCTTACAATCAAAATCTCAGATCATTCATAAAACCATTACATACTGACTCCAAGAACCTAGGATTACATAGATGACACATAGGACTTCTATCTACAAGACACGATAGACAATACACTCAACCTGAGTTGTTACTACTGCCCCAGCTGTTGTTGTTCCCCCTCTGTAGAACGGTCTCTATCTCCTCATGCACGTCCACCTAAAAATTATGGATCCCACGAGGTGAGACAATTGTCCCAGTGAGAGATATAACTCTCTGCCAAAAATATTATTATCACAAGTAGGCAGTATAAAACTGAGCAGAGGTTCTTATATTAACAAGTAGGATTAATCACTGTTATAAGTAGAACATAGTAATCTCTTCTCTTAAAATAATGCATCTATCTATGGTAGAGCAATGAATCATCTATTCACTTTACAAGGAATATAAAGAAACATGTATAACATCTATCCAATTATGATGTATAAAAGAAGTGTACATCAACCAATGTCTTCCGTATTCGATCCTTAAGCAAATACGCTACACGACTGATTGCATATTTCCAACCACAATTATGCCCTGAGGAGATGAACTATACCGTTCATACTCCAACCGACCACAACTAAGTTCAAATCGGTACCATACAAGGTCAATGGCAGAGCCGGATGTTAAGACCTCACCTGTCTCAGTCAGTACAAGACAACTAGCAGGACAACTCGTATCATCTATTGGCAGGACATCTTGTGTCAACTGCAAATAGCATGTCGGGGTATAGCAGCATCTTCGCTATAGAGTTACAACCGTAGCATGTACTCTCTTCGGGAGAAGACCACTTAGTTTTCCTAGATTATAAGGATAAGGATGATCATACATCAATTCCTCACCTAGTTGGGAGATTTTATACTTCAATCCCGATACACATAGAATGAAGGAGAATTTACACATCAATTCCTCATTTAGTCGGGAGATTCACATCATCCCATGATAAATAAGTAAGGTCCGACATCGATTCTTCATCGGGACGTATGGATATACTTTGTCCTTCACCCCCGCATATTCAAAAATATGCTCTCCGAGTTAAACTCATTCCACCATCATCAATTTCTGACACTAAATGGATCTATGGTCATGGAAACTACATGATGAGATCCCACTTGATTAATTAGGTGCATTACATTATCTTTTAGCATCCCCTAAGTTTCAAACATAAATTATAACAAATGCTATAAAGAAAGGTGTAGTATTTTTATAATCTTTGGAACACTTTGAATGTATAACATTCGGGATCTCAGTCCCCTATCACATTATTGGGAATTCTCATCCATAACATCATCATCATCATGATTATTGGATCTGGGTATTCAAACCCATAAATCATCACTGAGCATTGCTACTTCTTTAACATGTAGTTGTTACCTCTAGGTCCTCATACCAAGGTATTCATTACACTTGGTGTACAAGTATTTCACATAGCTTACAAGGCCCATTAAACATCTTGTCACCTCTCACTAGGCAACAACTATCTTTTTAGGATATCAGACTAAACATTATACTTGTTGTACATATATTTATCATGGATCACAAGGCTCATTTAAATCTGTATCATAAAAATATCATAGCTCATACATGGCTATGCTCATCATCTCATGATTCCTGAATGGTTTGCACTTCATGATAAAAACTCTAGCAGTACATGATATCACCATGAAATTCAAGAGAAATACATCCTTTCCATTATTAGGCTTAGGATTGCCTATTTTAACCAAATAGGAGTTTAGATTCACATCACCACTATGTGATATAAGAGAAATACATCCTTCCCATTACTATGGTTAGTTGTTAGGGTTTCTCATTCTAACCGATTAGGGTTTTAAGTGCATACGATCACCCTTCATTAAGGCTAGGGTTTCCCCTTATTAACAAATTAAGGATTCAAGATCATATTATCAAGAATCAAACCCTAATAAATACTCCACTCATTTTAGGAGTATCAATTCATGCTTTTAAACATGTTTATCACACATGTAAAATTTTCTCTCATATCCTTATTAGGATGTTAATTGCATCATACTTTGGCTCAATCCTTCTCTCAAGGTTACATTGGCCTACACTTAACACACTGCATTAAACTCTTTATGTCTTAATGTATCACAATATATGTGTTACTCAATCAATTACATTGAATTAAGATGCTTCCATCATATTGGGTATAAAGGTGTGTGCTTAACACCATATCATATTTTCATATCGGGCTTGAGGTGTAACCTCATCACTATACTGCGCATCTATATCGGGCATGTGGTGTTGCCTTATCACCATATCATTTTTAGGGTGAGTCCCTTATTACCATAATGTGTACCCATATCGGGTTGGCTATCATTTAGATTTTATCATCTCAAGTTAGAGATACTTAGCTTCATATCGGGTATGAACGGAATGCTTGACCTCATATTGGGTATAAAAGGTATACTTGATACCATATTGTGTTATAAGGTGTGCACTTCATCCTCATGTCATGCATGTGATATGTGCTTCATCATGGTATCATTTTAGTAGGACATTCACCTCACCATATCGGGTTACCATGTTGGATTGCTATATCGGATTAGCATATCGGGTTACCATGTTGGTTGACATATCAAGTTAGCATATTGGGTAGACCATTATGCTCATATATTTTTATACTTTCAAAGGATCGGTCCCATCATATATTTGAATGACAAACTAGATATCTAGTTGAAATCTTTCATAAACAACCCTTTACACAAAAGGATATGGGTATGGGTTCAAACACATGTCGGGTTTCTCTTCCTTATCTAGGGTTTCAACACCATATCGGTTAGAGTGTACCATATCATGCATGAGGTATGGACTTGACCTCATATCGTGTATAAGGTGTATGTAGGTATCACTCCTATTGTCCATGATATACCACTCATATCGTTGATGTGGTATCACTCACCACTATATCAAGTTACCCTTCATCTTGGGTTTCATATCGGGTTTCATATCACCATCTAGGGTCTTAACCCATATCGGTTAGGGTATAATCCTAACACCATATCATGTAGGAGGTGAATACTTGACCCCATATCGTGCTCATAGTGTGTATATGTATTACTCATATCGCCCATGAGGTATACACTCCTCATCGTATCATGTTTATGGTGTGTTAATGTCAGGTTACTTATCACCTAGGGTTTGTTACATCGGGTTGGAGTTCATGCTTGGCTCCCTATCATGCATAGGGTATATACTTTAACCTCATATCATGCACAAGGTGTGCATTTCATCATCATAACGTGCAAGAGGTACATACTCATTACCATATCGTGTTAATGGTGTGTTCACTCCATCATGTTGGATTAGAGGTGCTTCAACCCAATATCGAGTTGGACCTTGATGATGTTATCATCATCAACCTCTAGATTCTTGTTCTTACTGTTCAGGTTCATGGACAACAGTCCTAAGATACTTTTTGAACTCAAAGTAACAACAATTAATCAAAGGAATTCGAAATTTGAAGTATATCAACAAGTTCAACAATATTGAAGGTGAATAATAACATAGTTGGGTTCAAGTTATATAACCCACCTCAAGAACAACTTTAAAGCTCCAAGATCCAAAGCTTCACGTTCCTAAGGTTGAAGATGATCTTTATCAAAAGTATAAGGCTCGTTCACAACTCCTCCATATACAAGTAATCACCATAGTTAAGAACTTGGTGAGGGAGAAAAGAAAGGAATAACTATAACCCGAGAATCATACTTCAACCAATATTGAAGATGACCATGACCTTACCTTAAGCTTGGTGCTCGAGATCCCCTTTATACTTAAGCTATTATGCATGATATCTAAGAGGGTATGCATGATATCTCCAAGAAAGAGAGTTGTGGGGTTCGTAAACTTTCATTAGTAGGTGAAAGGAGAGGTATATATACTTGGGGTTCATGAGAGAGAGAGTGTATAAGAGGTGTCTTCACCATATGCTACTAGGTGACACGTGTCCATGCATGGTTGACACGTGTCCATACATGAACAAATGTATATATTGACATGAATTTTTTTAAGGATAATCTAGAGATGATATTTCAGCCATCCCTTATCTTGTTGGATAAGATATCTCATCTTTATCTCACAAAATATGCAAACTGATACAACATTTTGCAAGGAGCATCTAACTCATCATGGATCACCTCCTTGAGGTGCTTAGGAAATCATGGCCTTTTTCAAGAGTTCAAAAACCGATATGGGATCTCCTATATGGCTCCTTGGCCGATAGGCACTCCCATATCAAGTCTACAACTCGATACAACTCAAGTAAGGGCTTCAACTATACATCATCTCTTGGTCTTTTCATCACCAAGAGTATCATCACTCAATGATGTTTCAAACATAGTGTATCCTTATTTATCTCTCTTATAAAGATACATAGAGGGATTAGGGACACTCTAGGGGTGGTAATTTTCATATCAACCCTACATTTTGGGTAAATTACAATTTGTACCTAAATTGATACACAAGGCACTAACATTATTCAAACAAGCTCAAACTTGGAATTTAGGCTTTCCACAAGCCACCACTTAGCATCATCCTATCCCTTAAGATACTAAAACACTTAAGTCACATTCAACATGTGACATATTGCAATATAACCCCTCATCTTGGGTAAATTGCATTTTGGTCCAAAACAAAAGAACATTGCTGAAACTTTATTCAAACATGACCAAACTTGAAACATAAGTTTATCACCTGATAACAAAACACTTTAGAGTATTATATTAAGGTACTAAGCAACTTATTTAAGCCAAACAAACAAGGTTAGCCCTAAACCCAGGTCAGGGATGTTACAGTTTGTTAGCGGTCACCACAAGTTTTGGTATCGGAGCCTAAGGTTTGCTGAGTCTACAGAGACATAGGATTAAGGTTGTTGAGTCTGTTCTAGTGTCCTCCAATTTATCTTATAGTGACTTTTGCTCATATAGGAGAAGATGTAAAGATGAAAGATGGCTGGAGCACATGAAGAACATGATGTTGAGAGCAATATCGTTGCACCTGGAGGAGGTGTAAGGGAATAGGCTAGAGAGGAATCAGTGTTTGAGAATCCCCATCTTGATCAAGCCATGCTAGAAAACCCAGTATTTCATGCTCTTTTTAGGTAGTTCATGACCAAAATAACACATATGGCAGACCGGATGCCAGTACCAGCACCTCAGGTACCAGTTCCCAATGAGGGACATGAGTCTGGTAAGACCTTTGAGCAGTTATGCTGGGTAGGAGCCACCGAATATGCCTGTACAGTTGACCCAGCAGACGCAAATTTATGGCTCACTGAGCTGGAAAAGTCTTTAGAATCCTTAGAATCCTAGAAACTGATAAAATCAGGCATGTTGTGTATCTTTTAAAAGGAAGTGTTGGACATTGGTGGGCCATTGAATAAGAAAAAAGATCGGATATTGAGATCGGATGGGAGGAGTTTTGACGTGAGTTTGTCAGTAGATACTTTCCCAGGACTTATCTGAATGAGAAAATCTCACAGTTTGAGCATATTAAGAAAGGGCCAATGAATATTAGTGAGTATGAAGCTAAGTTCATAGAGCTTCTATAGTTTTTTCCGCACATGACTACTACAGAGGAGGAGAGGATTTGGCATTTTGAGGAGGGTATGAACGCTGAGTTATCCACAACTGTAGATGCTCTAGAGAATAGAGAGAGGTTTACCACCTTTGTGCAGTCAGCTAGGCAGATAGAGAGGTCCTTGATTATGAAACGTGAGGCTAACAGTAGGAAAGGACATGCCCAGTTCTAGGGACAAAGGTCTGGAAGTTTCAAGAAACCAAGATTTCCTGCACCATTAGCACCACAGAGGTTCAATGCACAAACACAGTGGATGTCAAGCAAGGGTAGAGGCTATAGTTTTCTGCCAAGTGGAGCCCATAGTACGACATCAATGTCAGTAACAGGACCATCTAGACCACAGTAGGACAAAAATTGCTTCAAGTGTGGGCAGATAGGACATATGATAAGGGATTTTCCAATTAGAGACATGGAGGTAACCCAACCACCGAGGCAGAGTCAACAAGGCTCTCAGAGGCAACAATTTAGCAGAGGGACATGAGGACATGGATAGGCGTCCCAAGTAGGTTCATCTGCACCAAACAACAAAGCACGGAGTTGGCAATAGGCAATGACAAGATTATATGATATAAATCAGTCGGAGGCAGTAGTCAATCCATGAGTCATGACAGGTCAGATGGAATTGTTTCATTTTGATATGTCTTCATCCTGCTTTGTATCTGTTTTGATTTATTTGGGTGCTACAGATTCTTTTATCACTCGAGAAGTGATTCATGACTGTAATGTGATTGTTAGTCATAGAGAAGATAATATGTTATTAGAAACTTCGTTAGTCAGATATGCAGTGTTGCATGAGGTATGCTCTCCATGTGTTCTTTCTTTTTCTGAACACAACATTCAAGTGGATCTTATACCACTTGAGAAACACGAGTTTGATGCAATTCTTGGGATGGATACCCTAGAAAAGTATAACGTTGTCTTAGATTGTGGTTCCAAGCAAGCTATGTTCATAGACAATAATGAGACATGGGTCGTTTAGGAGGACAAAAAGATTCTTTCAACCTATCTAGTATCAGCAATGGTAGCTGATAGACTGATGCGACAAGGATGTGAAGCATTCTTGGCACATGTGGTAGATACCAAAGCAGAAAGTCCTAGTCTTCCTGAAGTTCATGTTGTTAGGGAATTCAAGGATGTGTTTCCTGAAGAATTTCTAGATATTCCTCCACCTCAAGAGATTGATTTCAAGATTAATCTAATTCTGGGTACGCAACCCATAGCCCAAAACACCTTATAGGATGGCCCCTGCTGAGATGGCATAACTCAAGATACAGTTACAGGAGTTGTTTGAGAAAGGTTTCATTCGATCGAGTACTTCGCCACGGGGTGCTCCAGTTCTTTTTGTTAAAAAGAAGGACGGGTCTATGAGGTTATGCATAGACTATAGACAGCTTAATAAGGTGACTATAAAGAACACATATCCTCTGCCAAGGATAGATGATCTTTTTAACCAGTTGTGTGGTGCAACATTGTTCTCTAAGATAGATCTAAGGTCAGAATATCATCAGTTACGTATCAAGGAGAGTGACATACCTAAGTCAGCCTTTAGGACAAGGTACAATCATTATGAGTTTGTAGTTATGTCGTTTGGACTAACTAATGCACAAGGAAGCTGCTGAAGCAGCATTTAGACTAGCTATAGTCTAGTCAATTCATCGTAACAGAAAATCAACTCATATCAATCTATCAAATTTGTTGAATAAATAGTCGTAATCATATAAATCTAATTAAAAATAGATTATTTTCATATATAATAATATTATTATTTTTAATTATTTCTAATAGTAATACAAATTTCTTGCATTCATGGAGCTAATGAATATAATCTTCCGGCCATTCTTTGATTAGTTCATAGTGGTCTTCATAGACGACATCCTGATATACAATAGAGATGGCCAACAACATGAACAACACCTTCGTCAAGCCTTGACTTTGTTGAGACAGCACAAGCTATATGCTAAGTTTAGCAAGTGTGAGTTTTGGTTGTCATAAGTGTCTTTTCTAGGACACATCATATCTGCTTTAGGAATTCGTGTTGATCCACAGAAAGTGGAGTCTGTTGTAGAGTGGGAACAACCCAAGACACCAACTGAGATTCACAGTTTCCTAGGTCTGACATGTTACTACAGAAGGTTTATTAAAGAATTCAGTTCTGTAGCATTATCCTTAACTAGGTAAACCGAGAAGGAAGTTCCTTTTGTCTAGAATGACAAGTGTCAGTGTTCTTTCCAGTTTTTGAAATAAATGTTGACTAGTGCACCTATGTAGGTTTTACCTGAGCAAGGAAAGGGATACATTGTTTTCTGTGATGCCTCTAAGAATGGTCTAGGATGTGTGCTAATGTAGAGTGATCATGTATTTTATTCTGCTTCCTGACTGCTTAAGAAACACGAGGAGAATTACCCAACGCATGATCTACAGTTAGCTGTAGTGGTCCACGCGTTGAAGATTTAGAGGCATTATCTTTATGGAGAAACATGTCAGATTTTCACAGACCATAAAAACTTAAAGTACATCTTCTCACAGCACGAGTTGAACATGAGACAACGCCTCTGGATGGAATTAATCAAGGACTACAATTGTACAATTGATTATCATCCAGGAAAATCTAATGTAGTGGCAGATGCACTAAATAGAAAATCTTCATCTCCACCCATGGATAAAGCACAGTTGAATTCTTTAGTGTGCTTTAAATGGGACATGTTTGTCTCTTTGAGACAAATAAATGTATAGTTAAAAGCATCTTTGTTAGCCAGATTTTTGACCGAGATGCATGTGAAACCTACTCTGAGACAACAGATTAAAAAGGTACAACAAGCTGATATTGTGATTCAACATATCATGTAAGAGTATGGTAGTGAGAAATGGGATGGTTTCCATGAGTCAGAGGATGAGGTAGTCTGTTACCATGGTAGGATGGTAGTACCTGATGCCAATGACTTAAGAAAGATAGTTATAGAGGAAGCTCATTCATCCATGTATGCAATGCATCTAGGGAGTACTAAAATGTATCATAACTTAAAATATATGCATTGGTGGCCTGGTTTGAAGAAGGATGTAGCTGAGTTTGTTATGTTGTGTCCAATGTGTCAGCAAGTTAAGCAAAACACCAGAAGCTTGCATGAACATTGCAACCCTTACCTATACCTCAGTGGAAATGGGATCACGTGACAATGGACTTTGTGGTTGGTCTACCCAGAATAGCCAAAATTAATGATTCCATTTGGGTGATAGTTGATAGGTTGACTAAGACAACACATTTTCTTCCTTTTAAAACAACCTATACTGCTAAAAAAATTGCACATATCTACATTGATGAGATAGTGCGGTTATACGGAGTTCCAGCCACAATTGTGTTTGATAGAGGTCCCCAATTTACAAGTTGTTTTTGGGAACGACTACATAAAGCCTTGAGTACATAGTTAAAGTTTAGCACAACTTTTCACCCTCAGACAGATGGATAATCTAAAAGGATTATACAGACTTTGGAGGACTTGCTTAGGGCATGTGTTCTTTAGTTTGTAGGAAGTTGGGACTTACACTTGAGCTTAATAGAGTTTGCCTACAATAATAGTTATTAGAAAAGTATTGATATGGCACCATATGAAGCCTTATATGGTAGACATTGTAGATCTCTATTATGCTGGTATGAGATAGGAGAATACCAACTTCTGGGTCCTGAATTAGTGCAACACACAACTGAAAAGATTAAAGTAATACAACAACAGTTGAAGGTTGCACATGATTTACAGAAGTCATATGCTGATAAATGTCATAGACCTTTATAATTCCAAGTTGGATATAGGGTGTATCTCAAGGTCTCTCCTTGGAAAGGTGTTCTCATATTTGGGAAAAAGGGTAAGTTAGCTCCTAGATTTATGGGACCTTACCCGTGACATCACATATTGGAAAGGTAGCCTATAGGTTGAAGTTTCCATCTGAGCTACATAGACTACATCCAATGTTTCATATATCTATGCTGAGAAAGTTTCACCCTAATACATAGTTGGTGTTGCAAGCTGTAGAGGTAGAAGTGAATGAAAATATATCATGTGTGAAAGGTCCAATGATGATTCTTGATAGAAGAATTGAGAATTTGAAAAAGAAAGACATTGTTTTTGTGAAAGTTCTTTGGCATCACCATGGCATTGAAGAAGCCACATAGGAGTTGGAGGAAGAAATGAGGAGTAAGTACCCTTCTCTTTTCTCTTGAGATTTCGGGGATGAAATCTCTATTAGGGGTTGATAATTATAACATCCCTAACATGGGTTATGGCATAAACTTGGAATTTTTGCTTAATTAAGTTATTTATAAAGTTTTTTTAATCTTTTAAAAAGTAATTAAGACTCAAGGAGAGTTTAATTTTCAAGTTTGAGCTTATTTGCAAACTATTTGTGCATTGTATGATAGTTTCAGTGTAAATTTCAATTTACCCAATATGAGGGGTTATATTGCAATGTGTCACATTTTGAACGCGCCTCAAGTGCTTTAGCATCATAAGAGAGAGAATTAGGCTAAGGGGTGTCTTGGGGAAAGCCTAAGTTCCAAGTTGGAGCTTGTTTGAATAATGTTTGTGCCTTGTGTACCAATTTTGGTGCAAATTGCAATTTACCCAAAATGTAGAGTTGATATGCAAATTACTACTTGTAGAGTGTCCCTACTCTCTCTTAGCATCATCTAGAGGAGATAGAAAGAAATAGGCACCATGTTTGAATCATATTTGAGTGATGGTATTCTTGGTGATGAAAAGACCAAGAAGAGTTGTATAGTTGAAACTCTAAAATTAGTTGTATTGTGTTGTAGAGCTTATATGGGAGTGCCTATCAACCAAGAAGCCATAAAGGAGGTCTCATATCATTTTGTCTACTTTTGTAAAAGGCCATGATGAGTTAAGCACCTCGATAAGGTGATGGATACCAGTTTACAACTTTCCCTGGAAAAGTTGTATCGGTTTGTGAATAAAGTGATGTTGGGTTGAAATATCTTGTTCAACAAGATAACTAATGGCCAAAATATTACTCCTAGATTATCCCCAATAGTTTTGCATGTCAAGATAAATATTTGTGCATGCATGGACATGTGTCAACCCATGCATGGACATGTGTTACCTAGTAGTATAAGGTGATGACACCTCTTATACACTCTCTCTCATGAGCCTCAACTATATATACCACTCCTTTCACCTACTAGTGAAACTTTTCGAATCATACAACTCTCTTTCTCTTAGATATCATGAATAGTAGTTGAGGATCAAGGAGGATCTCAAGCCTTAAGCTTAAGGCGAAGCCATGGCCATCTTCAACCTTAGTTGACACATGAATTTTGGGTTGTAATTCTTCCTTTCTTTTCTTCTTCACCAAGTTCTTATCTATGGTGATTCTTTGCATATAGAGGATTTGTGAACAAGTCTTGGATCTTTGATAAGTTAATCTTAAACCTTGGGAACGTGAAGCTTTATATCTTGGAGCTTTGAAGTTGTTCTTGAGGCAGGTTATATAACTTAAACCCAATCATGTTATTATTCACCTTCAATCTTGCTATACTTGTTGATCTACTTTCAATTTCGATTTTTCTTGAATGATTGATGATTCTATGAGTTATAATAGTTGCATAGGACTGTTGTATATGAACTAGAATAGTAAGTGATGAAATTCTAGAGCTTGATGATGATGACATGGCACAAACCAATATCAGGTTGAAGCACCTCTAACCCGATATGGTAATGAAACCCAATATGGTGATATGAAATCCGTTATACTTTGGAACCCCACACCCCTATCATTTTGTACATTTGGGTTGGTTGAAAAAGGACTAACCAGTTATCTAGGTTGTCACTCAACACATGGTAGGTTGATACTTTGAAGGTTTGAAAAGGTATGAGCATAAGGGTCTAACCCGATACGCAAAACCCTATACTTGAGTAACCCGATATAAGTGACACACACACCTCTTGCCCGATATGGTGGAAGCACACACCTCTTGCCCGATATGGTGGAAGCACACACCTCTTTCCTGATATGGTGGAAGCAAACACCTCTTGCCCGATATGGTGGAAGCACACACCTCTTGCCCGATATAGTGGAAGCACCTCAAAACCAATATGGAGGTAAGCACTTCAAATCCAATATACTTTGATTGAGTAACACATGAAGTGTGTTATGTCAAATGATACATTAAGATGTAAGGAGTTTAATGCATTTTGATAAGTATAGGCCAATGTACCTTGAGAAAAGGGTTGAGCCAACTTAGAAAAGTTTGATGTAATCAATATCCTATTGAGGATGAGAGAGAAACTCATACTTTGTGTGATAATCATTTAATGATAAATGACGAGAATAAACAAGTATGATTGAATACTTATGATATCAATGTATGATCCTAATATGTGTGGAGCTGTGAATTAGGGTTTTGATTCTTGATAATATGAACTTGAAACCCTAATTGGCTTAAAAGGGAAACCCTAACCCTAATAATGGGAAGGTTGTATTTCTCTTGTATTGCATGGTGATGATATGTACTTGATATTGTTTTTATCATGAAATACTAACCATGCAGGTATCATGAGATGATGAGCATATCCATGTATGAGCTATGATGTTTCATATGATACAGATTAAATGGGCCTTGTGAGCCATGTGAAATACTTGTGCAACAAGTATAATGTATACCTAGGTCTGAGGACCTAGAGGTAATAGTTACCTAATAAGAGGTGACAATGTTCAGTGATGAACTAAGGGTTTAAATACCCAGATTTAGCAATCATGATGATGATAATGTTAAGGGATGAAAATCCCCAGTAATGTGATAAGGGACTGAGATCCCGAGTGTCATGCATTCAATGTGTTCCAAAGAATATGGCAGTACTTGATAAATGTATTACACCTTTCTTTGTAGCATATGTTATAATTCATGCTTGTAACTTGGTTGATGCTAAAAGATATTGTAATGCACCTAATTAATCAAGTGGAACCTTATCATGTAGTTGCCTTGGCCATAGATCTATTCAGTGTTAGAATTTGCTGAATGACTAAATGAGTTTAACTCGGAGAGCATATTTTTGAATATGTGGGGGTAATGGGCAAAAATATCCTGACGTCCAAATTGGGATTGTTGTGTGATCTCCCTCATCATCATAAGAGTATGGCTATATGCCATGACTCAATATTAATATACTGGGTATTGTTGTGTGATCTCCCTGAAGAGAGTGCATGTTGCGGCTGTAACTCTATAGCAAAGATGTCACTATACCCTGGCAAGCTAATTGCAGTTTGACACATGATGTCACTGCTAGTGGTCTCGTACTGACCGAGACATGTGAGGTCTTGGAATTCGTCTCTTCCTTTAACCTTATATGGTACTAATGCTTTACATAGTTGTGTTCGGTTGGAGCATGAGCGGTGTACCTCATCTCCTCAGGACATAAGTGTGATTGTAAATATGTAATCAGTCGTGTAGCGTATTTGCTTAAGGATTAAATATGGAAACATTGGTTGATGTTACACTACTTTTATACATCTTAAATGGATAGATGTTATATGTGTTGGGTTTTGTGGAGAAAACATTGAGGTGGAAGCAACAACAAAAATTCCACGCAACCCAAAATAGGATCTTGTCGACAACAACGTATTCGGAAAGAGTGTTTGCAGGATATACCTTATCACGGAGCAAGTCTGACGATGTCTCACTGCATGATGGTGTGCAACGTTGCTGGCCTACATGGACGGAACTTCTCTCCCGTTCACTGAGTGCATAGCAGGAAGATCCGATAGTGCTTCTTTTGTGCGGTGATGTACGCCGCTCGTAGCACGTACGAATGGTCATAGATGTCCTCCGAACACAGGCGTCTCAACATCTGCATCTCTACTTCATCCACACGGATGGACTGGAACTCCGCGTCACACTTCCTAAGCCAACGGGAAGGAGTTGTCTCTGTGCGCCGGCGTGCTAGTGTTGTGGTGCTCTCCTTTCTCTCCTGAGGATGGTGGCGGCTAGGGTTTACGTACGTGAGCGTAAACTAAAAAGCCTCTCTCAATATCTTATATAGATATCGGCCATCAAGCCCCTTTAAATAGGAGATGAGAGTAAGTAGGGTTTACTAAACCCATCGATAAATAGAAACACTGCATTAATTAAAATGCTCGTAGATTAATTAGAATATTCTAGAATTAATTAATTAACCAAATAATCACATTAATTGATTAATTAATATTTGAATCCATGTAATAGCTCGGGATGGCTCTATGGGCATATATATACTAACAGACTCCCACTTGCACTTAGAGTAAGTCACTCCAATATTATTCTAATCGATTACATAAACATTTTAGTAATCAATGTGATTCAGAGCAATTCCAATCAAATCCACAATTATACTCCTATTCCATCACATCCTATGCATGTGACCTGGTAGGCTCCAAATTACATTGGCAGTGATATCAATAATCATATTATGATTTCACAAGCAATGATTGGTATCTAACAAGACTTCATTGACACCCAAGTAATTGGAGAAGTTGGAGAATAACTTAACCTATCATTCAGGATTGGTGTTACAGTGATTGTATAGTTCCTTTATCGCTTATATCTAGATTGAACTTGAGTCATGGAACTGTTATCCTCTTCAACGTCCAATCCATGTTCATTGGACTAGAGCAGATTGTCTAAGATATATGTAAGCCCAATATCACATATTGACTCACATCAGCATGGCCATGCATTTCTCAGTCTCGCTTATCAAGTGGCCAAAATATCAAACTTCCGTAGGAAGGACAAATTCCATCTACATCACTCACAATCATCCCCATGTGTCATAGTACACCCAAGCACCATCTTTATGGCAATCCTTATTCAAGACCACGGTGGATGATGTCAATGTACACTAAATGTCGTGTGATAAGTGTAGTGACTTTAGGTCTAAGAACCACAATCACCACCATCATTATGAGATGTGACTCTAACTACCAATCATGGTATCTATGTGTCACTCTCAAGGTGGGTTTGTCTAATACATTATTCCCTAACAAGTATCTAGGTATTTGGTTTGATATCTCCATATCATGGATAATGAGATTCTTCCATCAACCAACATACATTATAATCTTATGTATTATTGGTGTCTATGTATATTTCCATAATAACAACTGATTAAGGACAAAACAAGAATACATACTCTTAGCATACATATGATCTCACTATTCAGGTCATCAACCGAAAGACATATGTTATTGAGTATATTATTCTATAGACATCTATAAATTATGAGGTCATTTCACAATATAAAACACAAACACATAGATTGGAAACTGCCTTTATTGATATGATCAATGTAGTATTACAAATTGTTTACATAGTATCCCATTACAATCATCAAATCATAGTCCCTATGGGCATACATACCAATAGATTCCCACTTGCACTTATACCCAATCACTCATGAATCTCAATCCAAATGATCGAACATGTCCGCCATGTTTCTGTTGTGAAAGTGCTTTTATGAGCGGGTCAACCACATTGCTTTCTGTAGGTACTCTACAAATCTTCACATCTCCTCATTATATGATCTCTCATATGAGATGGAACTACCATAGAATATGTTTGGAATGTTGGTGCGATCTTGGTTCTTTAGCTTATGCAATTGCTCTGTTGTTGTCAAAAAACAACTCAATTGCATCACTAACGCTTGGAACCACTCCAAGTTCAGAAATGAACTTCTTGATCCACACAACTTCCTTTGCAGCATTAGATGCGGCAATATATTCGGTCTATGTTGTAGAATCCACAACCGTCTCTTACTTGGAACTCTTCCAGCTCACAGCTCCATTGTTCAGGAAAAAAACAAATCCAGATTGCGATCTATAGTCATCTATGTCAGTTTGGAAGCTAGCATAGGTGTAACCCTTTACCACGAGCTCTTCCTCACCACCGTATACCAAGAATTGATTCTTAGTCCTTCTCAAGCACTATAGGATGTTCTTTACAGATGTCCAATGACATTCACCTAGATCTGACTGATACTGGCTCGTCATGCTCAAAGCATACGACACATCAGGACGAGTACATAACATCGCGTACATGATAGATCCAATTGCCGATGCATATGGAATCTTACTCATGTGCATCCGTTCATCACATGAACTAGGACATTGGGCTTTAGAGATCGTAACCCCATGAGACATGGGCAAGTTACCTCTCTTAGAACCCTCCATGCTAAACCTCTTTAGTACCTTATCAATGTATGTGCTTTGTCTTAGGCCTAGAAGCCTTCTAGATCTATCTCTATAGATCTTGATTCCTAGTATATATGATGTTTTGCCTAAATCCTTCATAGAGAAGGTCTTCCCCAGCCAACCTTTTACTGTCTAAAGAGTAGGGATGTCATTTCCCATCAATAGTATGCCATCCACATACAATATGAGAAATATGATTGTGCTCCCACTAACCCTTTTGTAAACACAAGGTTCATCTTCATTTTGACTAAAACCAAACTTTTTGACTACTTCGTCAAAATATAGATTCCAGCTCTGAGATGCTTGCTTCAATCCATAGACTGGCCTTTGCAGCTTACATACTTTATTGGCTTCCTTTGGATTGATAAAACCCTCAAGTTGTGTCATGTACACATCCTCTAGTAAATTCTCATTAAGGAATGTTGTTTTAACATCCATATGCAAAATCTCATAGTCATGATAAGCTGTAATGGCAAGCATGGTCCTGATGGATTTAACGATAGCAACTGGTGACAAGGTCTCATCATAATCAACACCTTGAATTTGATGGAATCCTTTTACAACCAATCTACCTTTATAGGTTTGAACATTTCCATCCATGTCGGTCTTCTTCTTGAAGACTCACTTGCACCCTATGGGTTTTACCCCTTCGGGTGGATCCACCAAGGTCCATACCTTGTTGGTGTACATGGAATCCATATCAGATCTCAGGGTTTTAAGCCATTTCTCAGATTCTGGTCCCTTAGTAGCTTCTAGATAGGAAGTTGGCTCATCTGCTATGCCCAATTCGTCACCATCTTGAGTCACGAGAAATCCAAATATCTCAGGCTCAAGTCGTGTCCTACTAGACCTACGAGGTTCATGTGTTACATTTAGAACTTGAAATTCCACAACAGTTTGTGAGTCTTCATGTTCCTTATGCACCTCCTCAGGTTCTCTACTTTCTTGTTGGTCTCTAACTTCTTCAAGCTCTACATTCCTCCCACTGATTCCTTTGGAAATAAATTCCTTTTCAAGAAATACAACAGTCCTAGCAACAAACACTTTGTTGTCAGTTGGTGTGTAGAAGTAGTATCCCCGAGTTTCTTTGGGGTATCCAACAAAATAGCATTTTTTAGATTTGGGTCCAAGTTTTTCAGGATATTGTTTCCTAACATAAGCTTCACATCCTCAAATCTTTAACATAGACAAATTGAGATGATTCCCATTCCATATCTCATATGGTATCTTTTGAACCGATTTGGAAGGTATGTGGTTAAGTGTAAACATTATGGTTTTAAGAGCATATCCCCAGAATGATATTGGAAGTTCGGCTGAACTCATCATTCATCGTACCATATCTAATAATGTACAATTCCTTCTTTTTGACACACCATTATGTTGTGGTGTACCAGGTGGAGTCCATTGTGAAACAATACCACACTCTCTCAGAAGGTCCTCAAACTCTTGGCTTAAGTATTCACCACCTCGATCTGAACGAAGTGCTTTAATACTCTTAAAAGTTGCCTCTCTACTTCATTCATGAAAGTCTTGAACATTTCAAGAGTTTCTGACTTGTGTTTCATAAGATATACATAGATAGCCATACCTACTGAGGTCATCAGTGAAGGTAATGAAGTATTGATAGCCTCCTCTAGCATTTGATCTAAAAGGTCCACATACATTAGTATGTATGAGCCCTAGCAGATCACTGGCTCTCTCACTGTGTCCAGTGAAAGGAGTCTTGGTCATCTTCCCTAATAAACATGCCTCACATGTCTCTAATGATTCAAAATCAAAAGAGTCTAGATAATCATCCTTATGGAGTCTAGATATGTGCTTCTCGTTTATGTGCCCAAGACGACAATGCCATAAGTATAAATTGTCTGAGTTGTCAAGTTTTAGCCTTTTAGTATTTACATTGTATATGCTAGTCTCAAGTTCTAACAAGTAGATACCATAAGACATAGGGGCATTACCATAAAAGATCTCATCCTTAGAAATAGAAACCATTCCATTCTTAATGTGAAATTCAAATCCACTCTTATCCATATAAGATACAGAAATAATATTTCTATTAATGGCAAGTACATAATAGCAATTCTCTAATTTTATTACCAGGCATGTAGGCAAAGATAAACTAATAACTCCAACTGCGGTGGCAACAACTCTTGCTCCATTAGCGACCCACAACTCGACTTGGAGCTTTCGTAAAGGCTTATTTATTATCAGATCATGCATATTTGAACATATGTGAGATCCACATATGGTATCTAGTACCCATGATAAAGAAGTATTTAAGTTTATCTCAATAACATATATACCTGAAGTGGAGATCTCTATCCCCTAATTCTTCTTCCTTAGTTCCTCCAGGTAGAGAGGACAATTTCTTTTCCAATGTCCAGCCTGGTGACAATGGTGACAACTGCCTTCTTTGGAGATCCCACCTTTAGCTTTGAGCGTAGATGACTTTGGCTTCTGCCCCGCTTTAGAACCTTTCTTAGCCTTGGCTTAGCCTTTTGACTTTCCCTTTGTCTTATTGATCATCATCACAGACTTGGGCTTGTCTTTCTTTATCTATGCTTCAGTTGTCCTCATTTGCCCAACAATTCTGACAACAGCTTGTCAAGATTGTTCATATTGTAGTTCATGACAAAATGACTATATGATTCACGCAACGATTGTAGAATCACATCAGTGACCAACTCTTGACCTAGGGGAAATCCCAACTTGGATAGGCTTTCCACGTACCCAATAAAAGTGAGTATATGGGTACCAACTGAGTCTCCCTCTTTCATTTTGCTCCTGAACAAAGCCTTGGAGACATCATATCTCTCCTATCTTGCTTGATGATGATACATGTTCTTGATATGTGTTACCATCTCCATGACATTCATGTTCTCATGCTACTATTGCAACTCATAGTTCATTGAGCACAACATCAGGCACTTGACATCCACGACATCATCAAGATGCTTCTTGTAAGCATCCTTTTTAGCCTTGGGTGCATTTGAGGCAGGTTCCGTTGGCTCTGGTGTTTCAAGGACATAGAGCTTACGCTCATACGTGAGAACAATTCTCAGCATCCTAAACCAGTTTTGAAAGTTGATTCTGATAAGTTTGTCCTTCTCAAGGACCGATCGCAACGAGAAAGTGTGAATGTTGTTTGCCATTTAATTGATATAAAAGAAAAGTTTGCATTTAGTCCAAAACATGTTGACTTGTAAAGATTTGATAAATGAGATTAATTAGGCCTTTAATTAATTACACTCCCACTATTTTATTCAAATTGATAGCCCTCACTATCTACTCAGAAGATTGCAGCGTACAACCTTCTAGTGAGCCAAGATCCAAAATAATTGGATCAATGCCCAGCCAACGTCAGCGTCAAAGACAAAATACTAAGGTATGCAACTTTTGCCAATTGCATCATATGCAACTCTTGGATAGATGATCATGCACAACTCCTTGCTATGATGCATCTGTGTGCCTCTAGGTACCTGATCCTATCAAGGTTCCCTAGTTAAGTCCAACCCATAAGCGAACACGATGAGTGTGCACTCTGTGGAGGCAAACCCACACACCTACCATCACACTTCTACGAGATAGACAGTGTACGACACGGAGGCGTGCCCACACATAGTCGATCAAGCTTTTCATGTGTGTTGCTTTATGGAAGACAACTAAAACTTAATATTATTAATTGAGGGGGTTTATTAATATATATACATATCCAAACACCACATACTTATAGTGCGTATCATATACTACTATATCCATAACCACAAACGATAAACATGCAATCACAAGCACAAATACATCAGTTATGGTCATACTATTGTAATCCTTTGGAGCAACAAAGGATTACGGTCCACCTATGGTCTTATGCATCTCATGCAACAACACCTATGAATCAACATGTAAGGATCAACATTACAATGAATAACTTAATGGATGCTTCGTGAGGTTGGAACTTCAAGTTGCTTCTTAGAATTGGATCTTCCTGCTGCTTCTCCATAGATGCTCCTTGGAGTTGGATCTTCATGTTGCTTCTTGGAATTAGATCTTGATGGTGTTTCTCCATGGACGCTCCTTGGAGTTGGATCTTCCGGTTTCCTCCTTACATCAAGTTTACAAAGACTAAAACTAATCCTATCTCTATTACATCATATGAGTGCAAATATAAAGGGAAAGAATGAATTACACTTTGAAATATGAGATGAGGCTCGGCATGCAATCTGAGTACTTTATATAAAGGATCCATGTACAACCATTATACATCCATAGCATTCACAGACAAACATATCCACAAGATTGACATCCACATTCATTCACAACATTCATAAAAGGGGATACTAGGCCATAACTGTGCATGCATTCACCACATAAAACAGATTTTAAAGGCGACGTGTATGATATCATAGGTATATCTACATATACGTATATACATATTAAATTTGCAGTAATTTAAATGTGGGACATTCCCCATTAACTAAATTTTTGACTCCCACACAGACAATGCGGGGTACACATGGGCAGCGGGCGGGGGTCAAGGGGAGACCGCCCCTCGTGGGGTCTTAGGGGCAAAGCCCCTGAAAGGTCTACGGAATTTTAATTTTGTGCACTTAGGAAAATCAATATTTTCCATAGTCAACCCCATCCGAAACGTCAAAAATAGAAGCTTGCGACGTATGTGGAATTAGGTTTAGATTTGCACATTAGCAGTTTTAATTCACATCATATGCAACATAGAAAACAATATATAGCGGTTCGATCATATCGAAATGAATCCAAATACGCCATAGATCGACGCTGCTCTAATACCACTGTTGGATTTTGTGGAGAAAACATGCGTGACGGAAGCAACAAAAAAATTTCCACGCAACCCAAAATAAGATCTCGTCGACAACAGCGCATTCAGAAAGAGTGTTTGTGGGATATACATTATCGCGAAGCAAGTCCGGTGATGTCCCGCTGCATGATGGTGTGCAACGTTGCTGGCCTACACAGACAAAACTTCTCTCCCGTTCACTGAGTGTGTCGCAGGAAGATCTGGCGGCGCTTCTTTCGTGCGGTGATGTACGCTGCTCGTAGCGCGTACAGATGGTCGTAGATGTCCTCCGAACACAAGCGTCTCAGCATCTGCGTCTCTACTTTGTCCACGCGGATGGACTGGAACTCTGCTTCGCACTTCCTAAGCTGGCAGGAAGGAGTTGTCTCTGTGCGGCGACGGCCTAGCGTCGCGGTGCTCTTCTTTCTCTCATGAGGACGGTGACAACTAGGGTTTATGTACATGAGCGTAAACTAAAAAGTCTCTCTCAATATCTTATATAGATATCGGCCTTCAAGTCCCTTTAAATAGGAGACGATAGGAAGTAGGATTTCCTAAACCCATCGGTAAACAGAAACACTGCGTTAATTAAAATGCTCGTAGATTAATTAGAATATTATGGAATTAATTAATTAACCAAATAATCACATTAATTGATTAATTAATATCTGACTCCATGCAATAGCTCAAGATGGATCTATGGGCATATATATACCAACAATATGTGTTCTTCGTATTCCTTATAAAGTGAATATATGATTTATTGCTCTATCAGAGATAGTTGCATTGCTTTAAAAGATGATACTGCTTTGTTCTGCTTATAAATAGTGATTAATCTTGATTATTAATATAAAAGATCCTATGCTCAGTTTTATACTATTTACTTGTGATAATAATATTGTTGGCAGAGAGTTATATCTCTCACTGGGAATTTTGTCTCACCCCGTTGGTCCCAACATTTTTAGGTGGAAGCAGACGAGGAGGTAGAGACCATACTACAGAGAGAGGACAACAACAATAGGGACAACAATACCAGCTTAGGTTGAGTGTGCTATCTATCGTGTCTTGTAGATAGAAGTCCTATGTGTCGTCTCTGTACTCTCAGGTCCTTGGGAGTTAGTACGTAATGGTTTTGTAAACGATCTGAGATTTTGGCTTGTATGCCTTGAGGTTTTATGTTGTTTATGTATATGTTTGGGCAAAGCAACTGGTATATGATATCCTTGAGATGAGATGGTACAATGTATGTACAATGTGAACTATGATGTATATATTGTTTTGGTTCTTCCCTTAAGAGTTTCCGGGCAACAAATCTCTTTGCAAAATAGTTTTAATATTTAGCAATTTTTGTTAATTTGTTGCTAATGGTTATTCCGCGTAATTACTGTACGATTTGGCTGTCAGTTTGATAGCAGTCGCCACACTTTATTTCTTTAAAACCCTAATTGCCTTCTTGCTTAGCTAGTGTTAACTTAGTTAGCTCTTTAATTTCTTAGTTAGCTTCTTGTCTTGTTCTTATTTTTCCCTTGCTAGTTAGATCTTTAAATGCTCTTTTGCCTTGCTTGCTAGCATAATGTAGTGTAGCTCCCTTTCTTGCTTGCCTTGTCTTTTCTTGCTTAGTAGAATTAACTGCCTAGGGTTGATTAGGTTTTGATCTTGTTTGCTTTCCTTTACATTCTTTCTTGTTCAAACTTAGTGTAATCAATCAAATCCACCTCTAAACCCTTCAACCCTAGACTCCACAGTAGGAACCTGGCACTAAAAACTAACCTAGCTCTAGTACCCCTTTTCTCCCTGTGGATTGACCCTATACTTACCCCCCTCCTATACTACGACACGACCTTGTGCGCCTTGTGGGTATAGTGTTTTGGTTTTTGAGAGTGTGTTAAGTTAGGTCTTTATAAATTTCAAAATTTTAATCCAACGTGTGTTTCTGTTCATGGGGTTACACCTATTCAAACTCCAATTGAGTAGTGTGTAACACAAATGACAAAAACACACCAAATTCCTCATTAGGATGTGGCTCTGTAAGCAACAAACAACTTAAAACAACCCCTATTTACAATTGCATTACTCTTCATATCCATTTTTATTTATCATCCATGCAACACACTTGGTTAACACCAAACACAATCTTCTATCATGCTAGATTTTTAATTGAGAGCATGAGCATATCTCACGTTCACTTATACTATACAAGCATTTGTCACAATGCTATCATTTTGAAATGACACATGGTTTGTCTGCTTTTAGATATAAATTACTTAGTATCTAAGTCAAAACTAAATGCTTTGAAAAAATTAAGTGTCCTCTTTTATTCATTAGGTCAAACAAGCCCATGTCATTAAGCTGGGTTACAACTTTGGTAGCTATGAAGAGATTTACTAAGCTTTTCTTTAAAATGATATAAAATAAAAATATTTAAACATGAAAAAACAAGTGAACTATATAGAACAAAGAAAATTAAACGTGTCAAACCACAAAAAATATAACAGCTCAACATCAGTAGTATATTTATTATAATATTATATCATTTCCAAACTAATATTTATATATAGTAGATTCTAAAAGTTACAAATGCATGTGCATATATAATGTTTACGCATACATGGTCATCGAGTAATTTTATTTGTAAGTAATTATATTGTTGACATAGTATTTTTTCATACTTCTAAGTCTATCTCATGTGAGCTCGCGAAAGAATTGCAAAAATGGCACAGATGCGATGAGTCTTTTTGGCGTGCCAGAGCTCGGGCCAAAAATATTGAAGCAGGGGATCTACATACTTCCATCACAAAGCATCTCAAAGAAGGAAGAAGAACTATATAAAAATATTTAAACAATTATGAAGGCATGTGGGTGGTGGAACACAAAGACATTGAAGCCTCTATTTTAAAATTCTTTATTAAATAATTTGAAACCTCTTTACCTGAAAATATGGAGGAAGCAATGTGAGGTATCTCATATTCTATAGGAGACATGTGATGATCATGATCATAAGGGATATTGATAAAGATGATGTTTTAAAGGCCATCAAAAGTATGCATCGTAATAAGGCGTCAGGGCCAAATGGTTTGAAACATATCTTCTTCCAAAAATAGTAAAATACTAGCACATAGTGGGCAAAGATGTCGTGAGTTATATTGGAAGATGGAGGAGAGGAGATCATTCAATTAAAGATTTGAAATCGACTTTAGTGGTGCTTATTCCAAAAATTGACGCTCCGCAAGACACTTGGTTTTAGACGATTAGCCTATGTAATGTCACATACAAAATCGCTACATAAGTGGTTGCAAATAGGGTTAAACCACTAATGGATGGGTTGGTCATGGAAAACTAAGTGCTTTCATACTGGGGAGGCTCATCACTGAGAATACCCTGATTGCATATGAATGTTTTCATGCTGTAAGAGGGGTACGGGAAAAAAATGGGCAAGTAGCTCTGAAGCTTGACATGTCAAAAGCATGTGATAGAATTGAGTGGAATTTTCTTGATGTTGTGATGATAAAGATGGGTTTGGGGGAAAATAGAGAAGGAGAGTATTGGGTTGTGTAACAACAATTAGTCATTGTTTTGTCATCATCAGGGATAGACCAAAACCATTTAGTCGGTACGAAGATTGTGATATGGAGTTTCTCTCTCACCCCATATCTTTACTATATGTGTTGATGTTTTTTCTTCAGTGATAAAGTTAGCCATCCAACAAAATTTATTACATGGATTTAGAATCAATTGTTGTGGCCCACATACTTCATATCTATTTTTTGCATATGATAGCATCCTCTTACCAGAGCAACATGTCCAAAATGCTTGAACTTAGCTAATATCACAAGCCAATATGAAAAAGCATTGGATCAAAAAGTAAATTTTAACAAGACATAAGTAGCTTTCAGCAAAGGGGTGACAAGAGAAAAGAGAGAAGAAATAAGAATCTTCTACAAGTCGAAGAAGTGGATTGTCATGCAATATATTTGGGTCTACCGATCATGGTGGGCAGGTCCAATAAACAAGTGTTTGAATACATTACAGAAAGGGTATTGAGGAAATTACAAGGATGGAAAGAGAGTTATTATCTAAGCTGGGAAAAGTGGTTCTTATCAAGGAAATGGCGTAGGAAGAACCCTCCTATGTTATGAGTATTTTCTACCAATAGGAATGCTTGAAGATATCAATGGTGCCTGTAACACCCCAATTTCTAAAACATGCACAACACTAAGCGGAAGCATATATCTCATTGGGATGTCACAAATATGATTACCATTGCATAAAAATAAAGTTCATATATACCAACATAGGATAAAATAACAGTTCTCATACTCATGTCCTCAACGTAACTCATACATAAACAAATCTAAACATAAACCATACATGAATAAAACTAAACATGTTTACTCTTAACCATTCTACACTATCTCATAAAACTCACACTAAACTAAAACTCACGATTCATAAACATAAAGGAAATCTAATCTATAGATAGTTGGCACCCCACCAGGTCTGGTCTCAGGTGTCCTAGAGCTCTTCTTTAACTGGTCCTCAGCTATCTTTGTCCTTGACGTTGCTCCTTTCCTATGGGCATCACGCCCCCAGCCATGCATCAAACAAAATGGTAAGTGGAATTGAACATATTATATCTTAAAGAAAACATGTAAATGGGAAATAAACTATAAACATTTAAACATTTAAAAAGAGACAATTGCTTTTAGATTATGTCTTTTATCTTGACCTATATAATTATCCTCGGGTTTTGCACCGAAGTGCCTCTTCTCTTATGCACCGAAGTGCCTCTTGGGTTGCACCGGAGTGCCTCTTCTCTTATGCACCTAAGTGCCTCTTTGTTTTGCTCTGAGGAGCCTCTTGGTGAGGATCTTATATAAGTTATCTTTTAATCATTATCTTTCTCTTTAAAACTCTTACTTTGCTCTTAAAACTTAACTTTAAATTTACTCTTAATGTGCATGAAGATGATACAATATTATTAACATTAAACATGGCATTCAGTTTAGTATAAATTCAATGACTTAAAAAAAATTAAAACAGTAAATAGTACATTCAACATTTCTCATGCATACATATATACAATCAATCAAATATTTATGTTCAAAGTGCATGGACCACTTACCTCTCACTTAGAGAAGACCTAGATGCTCTTCTTAGGTTTATGAAACCCTAATCTCGTTCCTGAGGCTTAGAAACCCTAATTAACCTGTTATAACAATTATCATTCATTAATAATTAATATTCAACCTAATTTCTAGGGTTTTAGGGTTCTTGATCAAAACAGGTAAAAAGGCATCAAAACAGGCTCTAAAAGTTATTCCATCTTGTAGATCTCGGAAAACTGAGCAAAATCCATATATGATTTGACCCCATTGGACGTACCAATAAAAAGATATAAATTTTCTACGGCGGACCAATAAAAAATCAAGATAAATCCACGTGTAAAGAGGGGGGCCACTTAAAGACAGGGCACCTCACTGAGATGGACCAAGGAACGCCCGCCACTTGGCTAGGGCTTTTCCTCGCAATCAAAGGAAAACCAGGCGGATTAATCACAAATATGCCCTCATGGGCGCGTGACAGCAAGAACAAAGATGCGGGACAAAGTCGTCAAACATGGGCCTCGATTGTTCATCTTCAACCCAGACACAGAGACGATGACAGTGAAAAAAACGAGAATCAAATCTCATTTCCTGGAATCAACTCAGGAAAACACCTTTGGAACATCATTCCTGAGGTTGCCACGGTCTCGACAAGACCAAAAAGGAGCAACATGGCACCCTATGGTCCTAGAATCGGCCGCCGCCATCACAGGTCAAGAGTTCAGATGCGGAGAGCTCCCAGAAACCAACCAGGAGAAAAATCAACGATCGGGATGGGTCCTATCATCCCAGGAGGAGACCGCATTGAAGAAAATCATAACAAAGGTGGTCGAAAACCTCGTATTGCTAAGTGGTACTCAGAACAGCGACCCTGGAACAAAAAAAGGGAATCGGGGTACCTGCAAGCTTGGGTTGAATTCGACGCCAGAAACGGTTCAACGAGTCTTGGGGAAGCATGATATGGTGTCCCCAAAATCACGGCGGTCCCCGAGCATCTAGGTTGTCACTACACAATGTCAGAGGAAGTGGAAGCAAGCCGGAGTAGGGAGGGAGATCACAGAAGTGCAAGAGGGTAGAGGGGTAGAGGAATTTGAGTGCTTGAAGGTTGGAGAGTGTTTTCGGGTCCTGACTTATATAGATTGACGTCTGAAGGGGCTGGATTCCCATATGCATCAGGAAACAGGGGAGGAGCAGGGCTCCTCATCGATCGGGAGACTAGGGCATAGAGTCCCATGGTGCTAGGGGTCTGGAGACTCTCCAGAATGCGAGGATGGTAAAAAGGTGGCCAGATAGCATAGGGGCTTAGCAGAGAGGGCGATAGAACCGGGAAGAGAAACCCGCTCACAGCAGACTCCCGTTCTCTCAGGGAGTCGGGCGGAAGAGAAGCGCCCCAGGTCCAGAGTCCAACTCGGACTCGGACTCAACCAACGACCCGCGTGACACGCGATAAAGACATGAACTGAAGATTATTGCCTAATCATTCTATATTCGATTAAAACCATAGCAAATTATATAGAAACCTTCCTAAATAAATTGGGGGAGCTAGGGTTCTTCAAATTTGATGAAAATTGAGATATTATCTAATTTTTCTACAAGGAATCCGAAATTATAGTTAGTTTCCTAATTTGACCCACCTAGATCATTATATTTCTCTTTTAAGGATAAACATTTAATTAATCATATAGGATTATTAAAAAAATGATTTTGAGGGTACAAAATTGGATAAATCATTAAATTATCAACACTGACTTACGGTAAAATTATTAAGCCATAAAAAGAATGTGGATTGGGTAAATTTTCATGTTAAACCATAAATGTCAATTATTTAATAATTAGGGCTAACTTGATGATATTGGTTTTAAATTTGGTGAAAAAGTTATCAAATTTGACTTATGTAACATATTTGGGAACCATAATCACATTATTATATGTTTTAATTATAAATTTTAAAACAAAGAAAGTTAGGGTTTCAAATTGGGGTCATTTTATAAGGTCTAAAATTCTAGGATGTTACAATTCTACCCACCTTATAAAAATTTTGTCCTCGAAATTTTCAGAGTTCTACCCACCTTAGGGTTTTCCTTATCCTTAACATGAAAAGTTTTAACTCTTAATCCTACACATGTTCATACATAAAATAAGTCTAACTACAACTATAACCTCAAAGAAACTTAAACCATACCTGGTTCATTCTCATCATCTTCATCATCCACCATGGTGAAGATCCTAGCATGTCACTTCTCTCGAGGTGCTTCATTGACCTTGGGCTCTTTCTTTTGAAACTTGGGGCAGTTGGTTCTAATGTGGCCTGCTTCACCACATGCATAGCACACACCGGTTCCAAACCTGCATTCTCCTAGATGATACTTGGAGCACTTGGCACATTGGGTCTTGGCAGGTTGATTTGCAACAACCTCAACTGGAGCCTTCCTCTTCTTGTCATTATGGTGGTTGTTGTTGGAGTGGTTGTCCTTCTTCCATGCTCTTCCTGGGTGGTCTTCTAGTTCAAGGGCAGCATCTACGGCACCTTGCACGGTGTGGTGTCCTCGTCCAGACAAAGCAAAGCTAAGATCCTCCTTGAGACCTCTAATGAACTTCTTTGCCTTGCGTCGTTCATCATAATCATATCCATACTTCTGCAAGATTTTGAACTTCATGGCGTATTGTGTGGATGTCATATCACCACGTTGACGAAGGTTACGAAACTCCTCTTCTTTCTTCTCGATCATAGCTTCAGATATGTAATGGTCTTTAAAAGCTTATGTGAATTCCTCCCATGTGAATGGAGGAGCATCAGCTTCACGAGAACCTAGCAAGTTCTCCCACCAAGTCCTAGCAGCACCTTTGAACATGTGAGTCCCAAAACGAACCCTAGATGGGTTAGGGCAACCTAGGTCACGAAAATAATGCTCCATGTTCTGCAACCAGCTTTCAGCTTTGCCCACCACATCCAACTCTTCCTCTCCAGCAAAAGAATCAAGCTTGATCTTCAAGAAGTCAACTAAGGTCAACTCCTGGTTCCTCGGTTGATGTGGTCTTCCTTGTTGTCCAGTGATAGCATCAGTCAGAGCCTTGATAAGCACTTCTAGAGGTGCATTAGGGTTACCATTAGGGTTAGCCCCTCCAGAAGCACTATGATCACTTTCTCCATTGGAAGAGCTTCCTTCTCCATCTACGTGCTCCTTGCCCTTATCAGATCTCTTCTTGGGAGCCATCTACAAGAGGGAACATAAACTATATGAGATTTTGAGAAAAGCCTGGTGGCCAACTATATTTTTTGCTCTGATACCATATTCTAACACCCCAATTTCTAAAACATGCACAACACTAAGCGGAAGCATATATCTCATTGGGATGTCACAAATATGATTACCATTGCATAAAAATAAAGTTCATATATACCAACACAGGATAAAATAACAGTTCTCATACTCATGTCCTCAACGTAACTCATACATAAACAAATCTAAACATAAACCATACATGAATAAAACTAAACATGTTTACTCTTAACCATTCTACACTATCTCATAAAACTCACACTAAACTAAAACTCACGATTCATAAACATAAAGGAAATCTAATCTATAGATAGTTGGCACCCCACCAGGTCTGGTCTCAGGTGTCCTAGAGCTCTTCTTTAACTGATCCTCAGCTAGCTTTGTCCTTGACGTTGCTCCTTTTCTGTGGGCATCACGCCCCCAGCCATGCATCAAACAAAATGGTAAGTGGAATTGAACATATTATATCTTAAAGAAAACATGTAAACGGGAAATAAACTATAAACATTTAAACATTTAAAAAGAGACAGCTGCTTTTAGATTATGTCTTTTATCTTGACCTATATAAGGATCCTCGGGTTTTGCACCGAAGTGCCTCTTCTCTTATGCACCGAAGTGCCTCTTGGGTTGCACCGGAGTGCCTCTTCTCTTATGCACCTAAGTGCCTCTTTGTTTTTCTCCGAGGAGCCTCTTGGTGAGGATCTTATATAAGTTATCTTTTAATCATTATCTTTCTCTTTAAAACTCTTACTTTGCTCTTAAAACTTAACTTTTAAATTTACTCTTAATGTGCATGAAGATGATACAATATTATTAACATTAAACATGGCATTCAGTTTAGTATAAATTCAATGACTTAAAAAAAATTAAAACAGTAAATAGTACATTCAACATTTCTCATGCATACATATATACAATCAATCAAATATTTATGTTCAAAGTGCATGGACCACTTACCTCTCACTTAGAGAAGACCTAGATGCTCTTCTTAGGTTTATGAAACCCTAATCTCGTTCCTGAGGCTTAGAAACCCTAATTAACATGTTATAACAATTATCATTCATTAATAATTAATATTCAACCTAATTTCTAGGGTTTAGGGTTCTTGATCAAAATAGGGAAAAAGGCATCAAAACAGGCTCTAAAAGTTATTCCATCTTGTAGATCTCGAAAAACTGAGCAAAATCCATATATGATTTGACCCCATTGGACGTACCAATAAAAAGATATAAATTTTCTACGGCGGACCAATCAAAAATCAAGATAAATCCACGTGTAAAGAGGGGGGCCACCCAAAGACAGGGCACCTCGCTGAGATGGACCAAGGAACGCCCGCCGCTTGGCTAGGGCTTTTCCTCGCAATCAAAGGAAAACCAGGCGGATTAATCACAAATATGCCCTCATGGGCCCGTGACAACAAGAACAAAGATGCGGGACAAAGTCGTCAAACATGGGCCTCAATTGTTCATCTTCAACACAGACACAGAGACGATGACAGTGGAAAAAAAACGAGAATCAAATCTCATTTCCTGGAATCAACTCAGGAAAACACCTTTGGAACATCATTCCTGAGGTTGCCACGGTCTCGACAAGACCAAAAAGGAGCAGCAGGGCACCCTATGGTCCTAGAATCGGCCGCCGCCATCACAGGTCAAGAGTTCAGATGCGAAGAGCTCCCAGAAACCAACCAGGAGAAAAATCAACGATCGGGATGGGTCCTATCATCCCAGGAGGAGACCGCATTGAAGAAAATCATAACAAAGGTGGTCGAAAACCTCGTATTGCTAAGTGGTGCTCAGAACAACGACCCTGGAACAAAAAAAGGGAATCGGGGTACCTGCAAGCTTGGGTTGAATTCGACACCAGAAACGGTTCAACGAGTCTTGGGGAAGCATGATATGGTGTCCCCAAAATCACGGCGGTCCCCGAGCATCTAGGTTGTCGCTACACAATGTCAGAGGAAGTGGAAGCAAGCCGGAGTAGGGAGGGAGATCACAGAAGTGCAAGAGGGTAGAGGGGTAGAGGAATTTGATTGCTTGAAGGTTGGAGAGTGTTTTTGGGTCCTGGCTTATATAGATTGACGTCTGAAGGGGCTGGATTCCCATATGCATCAGGAAACAGGGGAGGAGCAGGGCTCCTCGTCGATCGGGAGACTAGGGCATAGAGTCCCATGGTGCTAGTGGTCTGGAGACTCACCAGAATGCGAGGATGGTAAAAAGGTGGCCAGATAGCATAGGGGCTTAGCAGAGAGGGCGAGAGAACCGGGAAGAGAAACCCACTCACAGCAGACTCCCGTTCTCTCAGGGAGTCGGGCGGAAGAGAAGCGCCCCAGGTCCAGAGTCCAACTCAGACCCGGACTCAACCAACGACCCGCGTGACACGCGATAAAGACATGAACTGAAGATTATTGCCTAATCATTCTATATTCGATTAAAACCATAGCAAATTATATAGAAACCTTCCTAAATAAATTGGGGGAGCTAGGGTTCTTCAAATTTGATGAAAATTGAGATATTATCTAATTTTTCTACAAGGAATCCGAAATTATAGTTAGTTTCCTAATTTGACCCACCTAGATCATTATATTTCTCTTTTAAGGATAAACATTTAATTAATCATATAGGATTATTTAAAAATGATTTTGAGGGTACAAAATTGGATAAATCATTAAATTATCAACACTGACTTACGGTAAAATTATTAAGCCATAAAAAGAATGTGGATTGGGTAAATTTTCATGTTAAACCATAAATGTCAATTATTTAATAATTAGGGCTAACTTGATGATATTGGTTTTAAATTTGGTGAAAAAGTTATCAAATTTGACTTATGTAACATATTTGGGAACCATAATCACATTATTATATGTTTTAATTATAAATTTTAAAACAAAGAAAGTTAGGGTTTCAAATTGGGGTCATTTTATAAGGTCCAAAATTCTTGGATGTTACAGTGCCATTGTTAGATTTTGGTGGGGTGCAAATAATGTGGATAGGAAAATCTCATGTATGGCATGGGAAAATATGTGTGAAAGAAAGAGAGAGGGTGGATTGGACTTTCAAAAATATGAGGACATTTAATTAAGCTATTTTGACCGAGCAAGTTCGCATACTTTTTACCAAACAAGATTCTATGGTTTAAAAAGTTCTCAAAGTAAAATATTTTGCAAATGATAGTATCTTGGAGTCTAGACTAGGCCTAAATCCCAACTTTGGGCATACGAGGCTCAAAATTCCTTAACAAGGAAGGTATGTAATGGAGAGTGGGCAACAAAAGTATAAACATATGGAAAGACAATTGGATATATGGGGTGGATGGCCCACTTCCACATGCACAAAGGTACAACAACAATGAATCAGTTTTAGTCAGTGATATACTAAATGAAGAGTCCATGTACTAGAATGAGAATGAGCCTTGCGTGTGTGAGCTATTCATAAAGGACATTGTGGAAAAAAAATTGAACACCCCTCACAACAGATGTGGGGGTGAGGATCTTTTTGTATGGTGGCCAGAGAGGAAAGGAAGTGTTATAACCTTAGTTTCATTTATATTTTAAATAATTAAAACATAATATTCTAGTAAAAGAGTCATGTTGGAAATTATGTGCTTTGTTTTTAAAGAATGGATTATTTTAAAAATTTCCCTTGAATGAATGATTATATAAAAATTTCTCTTTGAGTAAAATGCTTGTTGTATCAATAGATATTTATTTTTCCTTAACCCATATCTTTTGATCACGAATATCCAGACACGATCACATGATCTTTAGGTGCTCACACCCATGAAGTCAACATGCCAGTTGACTCATCAGTGAACTTGTTTGCAAAGAAGATAAGGACGGAGGAAGGGGGTGATAACGACAGAAAATACTAAACTGCCGCGGACCACAATTTATGAGGTAAGGACATTATGGCCCTTTGACCCTTTTGTTTCTTTTCTTTGCACAAGACAAGCAGGCATGGCTCACCCTACTAGCCTGAGCCTACTGGCTTAGCCCAGATCCACGACCAACCTAGATAACGAGTTGGCAGCTGAGGTGGCCTCTTGTGATTGGCTCGGATGTAGTTAATTTACATTAAATTGTAAAAAATATTGTGTAGCTCAGATTAAGACAAAATATATATATGAAAATTGATAAGGAGAATACACAGATTTCAATAAAAATATAATTCGAACCTAGATCTTCCTCTAATTTAAAAAGTACCTAAAGTTAACATCTTTAACATAATTAATGAACTAGAACCCTAAGTTTTAGGTTTTGATGATTCTAACATGCTCAATTGATATTGATGATGAAAGACTGATCTTTTATGAATAAAAATAGCAACTTGGGAGATATATGAACTTAACAACCCATGTTTTGGATAAGTAGGGTTTCCTTGAGATAAAAAGTGTAATTTATGATAATTTAGGGTGTGTAAATCCAAAGGACATGAAAACTGGTAATTAGGGTTTGAAAATCCAAAAAACCTACTGAAACCCTAAAGTTGACCTTGAAACCCTAACTTCAGACCCAAGTCATTAATGATGATTTGGATAAAATAATGATACATGGGTGTATCGTTTTAACTTTCACGGTAATTTGCTTGGTTGCTTGTTTGATTGTTCCTGGTTGCTCTTGCTTGGACATCGAAGAATACCTGATCAAGGTATGTGGTTACACCTATGAATAACCACTTTAGTTTCCCGATATTTTCTGAGGTTTTTCTAGACTACTTGAAATTAAATGCTTGGATGATATTTATTTCTTGCAATCTATAAAAGTTACTATGGATATCACAATATTATGCTTATAACTTACTAGAACCCCCATACCAACTCTCGAAATTTGAGAATAGAAAGAAATGTAAAGTCATGGTGATGACTAAAGACCAGACCCCAGATTGGGAAGGTCATAAGAAGTCATGACCCATATTGGTAAGACCTACATGGCACCTAGCTCCAAATTGAGAGGTGGCCAATAAAACACCTAGTTCTATATTGAGAGGTAGCCTAAAGTCTGCTGCAGGGACAAAACCATAAGAGAGGGTATACCAAAGGTTGAGTAAAAATAGTTGAGAAGCGATGAAGAAGATTATAAATTTTGTTTCTGTAACAATAATTTATGTGGTTATGTTGTTATAAATAGATGCAAACATTTTGGTTCCCCCACATACCAGTATAACTCATTATACTGACCGTGCTTTTATTTCACGTCATTTTAGGATAATCTGCTATTATGCAAATAAGAGGAAAATAGATATCCAGGAAAAGAAGGCACTCAAAGAAAAAGACAATAATGTAATTCTTCAGAGGATTTAGTTAGTTTTCTATTCATGTTGTAAAACTTAGAAAACCATATTATATAATTCCATTGTAGAAGGATAATCTTGTACAATCCCATTCCTACTTAATGAAATTTATTATTATTTCTAGTTATTTGCTAAACTTGTGATCTTGTATGATTGATGATGGCCCTTGCCCTCTCGGTCTGCCTGAGGAGATAACAAGGGGAGGGTTCATTATAGGAAGATTCATAATGAAGATTGCTTACTGGACGGGTATGGGCAAAAGGTACATGTTCTATGGGTGGATTGGTGAGAATACAATACATATTTGGCCCTTCATTTGGAACCCCAAATGGCCAAGGAAATTGTCACGTTTCTTCTGGAGGGTAGTTACATGTGGCTTGGCTATGATGGGACTCTTACAGGGCCGCCATTGTGTTGAACATGGGAACTGTAAGATATGTGGTTGAGGGACAGAAACAATTATGCACATGCTAGAATAATGCTCATTGGCTGAAGAAATGGGGGGGGGCAAGTAACATATGCTCCACTTATCTATTTGACTCAAGGGGGAATATGAATGAAGGAATTCTATGTCTTCTAAAATCTAAAAATAGCAAGGATAATGATGAGCAAGTCATATTTGGTGGGCTACATGATTCTATAGGAACTCCTTTATGTTTTAGGAAGACAAAGGTCATGCATGGCCAATTCTACAATCCTTTTGAGCCTTGATTATAGCTTATAGGTTGCTACACATCATACAAAGGACTTCACAGACTGATGTGACATGTGATAAGAGTTGTTCGCTCTTGTCATTGCCAGGGGAAGTAAAGATTCACTCTGATGTGACAGTATGCCAAGATGAATAAGTGGGTTTGTGTGCCGTATTCTGAAATGAGACAGGGAGAGAGATAGTCACTTTTAAAGAAGGGCTTTACACCAAATGGTCACCTAATTTTGCTGAAGCCTTGAAAGTAAGAGAATGTGTTATTCTTGCAAAATATGAAAATCTTATGAATGTGAAGTTGAAAAGCGATCCACTAATTTCGGTACAAGTGCTTGAGAACCCTCTAGAGAGAAGAATTAATTTGGGTCTTATTGCACATGTCTGTCTTATCTATTAGATCGATCTTTTCTTCTTTCTCCTTTAAATAGGGGTGAAGCCAGGATTTGATCATCCCCCCCATTTTTTTTTTACCATAAGTACATATTTTACTATTTATTTTTATTGAACACAATTTCTATGCTAAACATAATCCTCACGAATGACACAATTCACATATCGAACGAGAGAAAATATAACTTTGTTGATGTGAGCTAGAGACTGATATAAGATTTATAACAATGAATCATGAGGAACAAATACGTCATACAAAATTGCCTCTGTAGCTACGCAAGCAACAAATTGGACACAAGTTTTTACTAAATGGTGAAGCTTATGGATAAAAAAACTAAATTATAAGATGCAGACGACTATAACTTAAAATTGTTATTGGTGAAATAGAATAAGATGTATTTGAAATTAGTTAGTTTTTATTTTTATATAGAAAATTGAGAGAAAAAAGTAATAAAATAAAAAATAAGTTTTGAACTCGGGACATAAGAGAAGATAGGATGCATACATTTTAATACACCAATATAAACTTATGTAATATTTTGATGTAACCACAATTTTATATACCAGATCATGTGTCAGAGAAAAAATTAATAATTTTTAAATGAAGATTTTGATCCAACAACCTCATATACAATGAACAAAACAAGAACCACTGCACCATCACTGAGTTAGTGATGTTGATTTATTATACATCATGTACATTACAATAATAACTCATTAAACATGTGCCACAGAAAAAATGGGAAAATGCTACGTGTGGGGTATTGAACACAAGTCTTGGTTTAGAGAAAACATGCGAATAACCGATGGGTCATTATTGGATAAGTAATACTGGTATGTTATACATTATATATATATATATATATATATATATATATATATATATATATATATATATATATATATATATATATATATATATATATTATAACAATAGCTCATTACACACTTCACAAAAAGAACTAAAATTTCAGTTATACATTGTACATATTAAATAGTAACTAAATAAACACACATAAATAATCACACAAAAATTGAAACACGCATATGTAAAGTATCAAACTCGAGTGCGCGTCCAGAAAGAACAAACCAGCAGCCGCTGCATCATTGACTAATCAATGCTATGTATGCATTATACGTTATATATTATATAAATAATTAGGGGAACATAGCTCATGCTTGTCCCCTGACTCCACCCAGCCTTTAGACATACTACAAGAAGTGTAATGCTATTGCACATATGTTAGCACATATTTAGTAGGACAATCCAAAGGGGCAACTTTTCCCCATATCTCATTGTAATAATGAAAAATGATTTATATAATCAATAAGAGTTATTTTTTTTAAAAGAGTTTATCACCATGCGTTGAGGACGAAAAATGAAATGAAAAAAAAGATATGAAGTTTTAATTATAAAAAACAACTATGACAACGACCAATTCATTTTTAATAAGCACATGTGGTATTTCAATATTAGTTGTGTATGTGGTCCGCAAATGCATTTTTTTATGTTTACTTAAATTGTAGCTCAACATTCTTTATTAGATTGTAATCTCATATCCATTTGAATAAATTTGTTGTTTGATTTTGCGGGATTTGCAAGATAAAATTAATGTTGAGATTTCTTGACATAATGGAATCTCTAATTTTATTTCCATCACGATAATTGCAGACGCTAACATCCAAATTTAGTTGGCTGATCAAAAATCACATCCAATAAAGAATATCCAAATTAAATATATTAAATTTATAGTTCCCACATTTGGAGAACATATATAAATTTAAAAAAATCCCGGCAACCGAATGTATTTATAAATGATGATTCATTATGCCCTCTTCGGGACCAAATGTATCCAATTTCTTGTCCATGATATTTGATCTCTTGACGTGCATTCATGACGGAATGTATATTTGAAATTTATTGGGCACACTGTCCAGAACGTAGAGGATGTGAACCCCCGATATTTCCAGAGGTATTACTTCATCACATTGAGTTGTAATTGTCTTGCGCTCTAGTTTATTTGTAATATACTATTCCTACTATATTTGTAAGTTCAATTTTCAAATTAACGTCGACAAATTTAACAATAGTAGAATTGTCACTTCGTATTACTACTATTGCGCTACAAACTTAAAAAAAAAAAAACAGTTGCGCTACATAACATAACCGCTATCCGGAAAAAAGCTCGGCACGTCTATAAACGGCGACAACAGGCGGGAGCCATTCCCAGTGACATCCACTTCCCGCCATTTTGCGCCTCCCAGCTTAGGGTTTTTTTGCAGAGAGAAAATAGTCGAAGTGTGTTGGAGGAACTTGTGCGACAGCCAGAGAGCGAACAACAACGCGGAGAAGATGTTTTCTAGTAGTCAATTCGATAGCAACTCCCTCTTCTCAGGCGGCGGATTTATGTCCTCTCAGTCCACACAAAGTGCCGATCAAGGACAGTCATCATCAAAAGTAGGCAGAGTCTGAACGCATTTGTAGCTCTCCATCTTGCCCCCCAAATCTTTTGCCTGGACATCTGACTCAGGTTTCGTACTCTGTCTCAGGGTCGCGGTGTTCAGGGCGTGTTTCCACTTACTGTGAAGCAGATCAGCGAGGCTTCACAGTCAAGTGATGACAGATCCAACTTCGTCGTTGATGGGGTGGATGTCACTAATGTAAATACTTTATTCTCGACTCTACTGTGGCTTGTGTCCCGGATATTTCCCTTTCCTTTCCTGCTTTTTGTTGGCGGCGCTAACTTGTTATGTCTCTCGGGTCAGGTAAGGCTTGTGGGAATGGTGGTCAACAAGACGGAGAGGGTGACCGATGTCACTTTCAATTTAGACGACGGAACGGGCAGGATGGATGTGACTAGATGGTAAGATCGCTTCTCGGTTGCATTTTGTTGGTTCAAAGTCTGCGCACATATGGGTTTTCAGTACAGTTACTGAAATGGGTAATCGTCCAGGGTAAACGATGCATCCGATACAAACGAAATGGCTTTCATTCAGTAAGTTGTGTGCTTACGTTCTGTCTCTTATCTATAAAACGTAACAATTGGAGGTTCTGTGTTGGCTTCTAACTTGTAATTGTATTCTGATCTAACAATTTTATTAGGAATGGAATGTATGTCAGAGTATGTGGTCATCTCAAATCGTTCCAAGGGAAACTACAGGTGACCGCTTTTTCAATCAGGTAAACCTCATATCTGAGCATATTTTGTCTTGACTTTCAAATTTCAATCGTGTGTAGCATAGAGTTATTCATAACTATATGAGAATGATGTCCTAGCTAAATGCTTGGATTTTGGTAAGTCGTCTTAGATCACTGCCGTCAAATATTAATTTTTTTCTGAAGCACCGTCTATTATATCAGCTGAAATTTGTAATTTTGATACTCTGCCAATACCAACTGTCAGTACGCGTTAATACACTATAATTCTTTTCCTCTGTTGTGGTTGGTCCCGAACTCTTGTTTTTATCTGGTCTTAATAATTGGACGGCCTTCTTTACCCACTATGCAATAAATATAAAATGTCCCAGTGACAGATAAAAAAGTTAAGGTCAGGAATCTTTTATGGCCTCCAAATACACCATGCCACGAATTTTCCTGTATAATACATAAACTGTGTTAATATGTAACTTGATTTTGTCTGCACGCTAATAATTTTTCTCTTGTGGCTAAAGTATTGCATTCATAGTTCCATAGCCGTTCCTCTTATTTTATAACTGCAAGATCTACTATTTTTTGGTTTAAGGTGAAATAGATAATGAGGGAGGCACCCCTTTCAGTAATACAAAGTAACAGACTAGGTCTAAACTAGAAGCTGCTTATCAGTGTCACATTTTTTCAATTTTGTTCACCTACCTCAGATGTTAATGCTTTTACAATGGTTCCTCTCTGCTTTTGAGATTATCCATATCTATACAGTATTTCTAGTTATATATCAAACTATTGCAGTGAGAAAAGTGTTATGCCTTGAAGACTCCTAGTCTTAATCCCAGTCCTACATGGTGTGACAATCAGTCCAACCCATGTTCCTACTTGAATTTGATTAGTATTCCTATATGGAGTTGGAGATGGCTTTCTCTACATGCAACTTGGGTTCCTATTGTGTTCTAGACTCCTATTAGGATTGTGTATTCCTAGTCAAAATCTTATGGCATGGAGCCTAGGCCCTTGGGCATTGAGTTTTTCTCGTATTGAAAAGTACCAATGTATAAAGTTGTACCGAAGAGTTCTTTCTCTTCATTGGTATAACCTTCTCAAAGTTTTTTTGGTTCTCTCTCTTTGGGAGTATCTCTCCTTTGTAATCTTCATTGTTTGTGCGGATTATTCTTCTTCTTGCTACGTACGTATTGCTAGTTGTTCTTTCCGCTGCGCCGACGCAACAAAAAGAATGAAAAATTGATTGTACTTCACGTACTGAACCCCTTTTCCTGGCATGCACCCATATGGACACTGAATCATACAAATTCTAGTAACGTCTGCATGTGTATTCCCTTATCACATAGTTTAATGTGCTGTTGTAGCAAAGAAAAGAAAGTGGAACGTTGCATACTGATTTAGCACACTTGATTTCACTGCATTGCCTATATCATGTATGGTGTACTGCAATATAGTTATTATCATCTACTTTCTGGAATATAATTTGTACTTTTTTCAGGCCTATCACAAACTTTGATGAAATAACTATGCATTTTGTAGAATGCATATATACCCATTCGTTTAACTCCAAGGTAAAATATCAAGTCCTATATTTTGAATTGAATTGTCATTTTGACGAATGTATGCTCAATCCTCTTAAAGGGAGGTATGTGTATGATCATCCCTTTGAATGGAATCTTATGTGGTCTGTAATTCTTAAATAGAAACTCAGTGGAGGAAATGGCTCTGCTTCTGTAGCTCCTCAGGCCAAGGGCAGCTCCTATCAGAATGGAGTTGGAAGCAACCCAACTTCAGTTATGAGTCAGGTAGCATCTCTTTGACTATGTACTATATGACAAAACAACTCCATCTTCTGAGCTGTTCATTTGTTACAATACAGCCTACAGTAGGGTCTGCTGTTGGTAAATCGCAAGATATAAATGACACGGTGCTGGAAATCTTTAAGGAGCCTGCCAGTCTGTAAGTCATCACTATAGTTAAATTTTAGCATGTCATTTTTTATTTCACTGTACAATATTACTCCCATTTCTTTTCTAGATGTCATTGCTATATTATATCACTATATGCTCGATCAATTTTCTGGCATCAAAATTAGTAAAACCATTCTTCAATAACGACAACCCATAGAAAGGAAATCAAACAGATAAACATGTACGCTGCAAGTGAATAGTAATTCCAGGCCTTGATGTTAAATTGATGTCACATTTTATCAATATGTCCTATTTTTATTAATTTGCAAATAAAAAACTTAATAAATGTGCACCAGAAGTATAAAATATGTAATGTGATCCGCCTTTTGTAAGCACATTAATTATCATCTATAAATAATACATATGGTGCAATGAAAAATTTATAGAAAGCACACTTTTTAGTAACCATTAGCTTGTGTAGACATGAGATCACTCTGAAAGAAGTTTAATGAGTTTGTTGATGCTGGCCGGGTTGTGGAAGAATATCAAATAAGTGCCAGGAGGATCTCAATAAGAGCTGTTACTGTTAGTCTATGGGTGATCTCAAATACAACTTCTACAGAAGCACATAGACTTCATTGTAGTTTGCTTTGAAATAGAAAACAACTTCTTATCTAGCTTTTTTCAGTAACAGCAAAAAAATAGCTGTTTGTTCTAGCAAGCTGGAACCAGAACTAGAATTGTCTATCTACATCTAGATGGTACCAAAATACAACTTAAAAAATAACGGTATCAAAATATTGACCTTTTTACTGATTGTATTGGGCTGACAGTAATATTCGTTCTCATTCAGTCATTTGGTATCTGTGAATAATTTCTTTGGCCTGGAGAATAGGGATGCAAGTTTAATCGCAAAACTAGCTGACTTCCTGTTTCTCTATGTTAAGGAAAGAATGCACGTATATGCTTTGCTGACGATAGAACCCTCCCCTAGTGTAAGTTGCAATATTACACAATAATTGTCCCTGGTCCTCCTAATATTGCACTGCAGGCCACTAAAGGTAAGTGATAGGAGATATGAGAATGAAGAAATTGAAACACTTCCTGGTAAGAGACAGTCTTGACGCTATAGAGATGAGCATCGGGTGTGCCATATCCTAGATGATCCGCTATAACTTCATATAAGAAATTGTTGCGACTAGAATGGTTTGTTAATAGGATCATAGTTGTTAAGGTGGCTAGGTGCTATGTGTTTTAGGGGGTGCCTGGACGGGTGACCATGCGTTTTACCATTCATTCAACTAAGATGGATGTTTAGATATTTACAGTCATAATATTAGATGCGTGAATATGTAACAGTGACATTGTTACACAATGTTTAGACTGTTTCACACCTAATATGACCAAGCCTAGACTTGATCTGCCCTAAAGTTAACTAACTTGATCTTAATTTGACCTAGTTTGCGCTAATTAGGCCTAAATAAGACCTAATTTAACATGAACCAATGAGACCTAACCTCCCCAAAATTCCCTATATTAACCTAAATGAGACCTAATTTGCCTAATCAGACCTAGTCTCCTCAAACTAGACCTGTTTCCCCCAAACCTGACTTGTTTTTCTCAAATAATTTGGTCAATCATACCTAATTTTGCATGACATGACCTAATCAGCCCTTATATCCCCAAAGTTACCCTACATTGACCTAAATGATTCTCGTTTGGCCAAATCAGTTCTATTTCCACCAAATCAGCTCCAGTTTGGCCTGTATTAATCTAAATGAGACCTTATATGACTGAATAATACGTAATTTGCCAAAACGACCTATTTTCCTCATATCAGGCCCGTACCTAGTTTACCCAAATTTGACCTGATATGGGCTATATCAGACCTATTTCAACCATAAAATGACTCAATTTGATCTAATTTGGCCAAATCCAGACCTAACTCGTTCTATATTAGCCTTTCAGTACTTAAATTTGGGCCTAGAAGGCCTTAGGTGGCCAGTTAAGTAATTTAGGGGCTAGGCGCCCAGTTTGAGGTACCCTGGCCAGAGCCTAGAGCATGTCGGTGTGCCTAGGTGTTTGGGCAGACACCTTGTTAAGTAAGATTAGGATGCAAAAGTACACTATTTTGCTAGATTATCTGTTGATGTTTTTGGGTAGTAGAAACTAGGACATTATTTGGATGTTTTCTTCAAAAAGTGAGATATCTATACATGCTGAGCACAACAGGGATGCCAAGAGTCCATTGCTGAAGATTTATTTGTTTTCACCATACACGTAGGAACAGCAGGTGGCAGAGAATCTTGACTGTGATTCCCACATTTTGCAGCAGATCAGGGTAACCTATCTCTAGGTGCTGTTTGCACAAGGCACACCATGAAGCTGGAGTAATACCTCTTTGTTGAACGATGCCTTCAGTTTCTATACATTCAATGAAAACCTTTCAGCAATGCACAACAATCTTCTTTGGACATGAGAACCTCCATAGCTAGAAAAATTGAGAAGAATTCATTGAAGCAAGAGAAATCCTGAGCAGCACTTAGTCAGAGTTTCTCCATTCCATTAAAACAGCACCTATCAGGTTTATTTGCAGCTATTGAAACACATTGCAGATATATTTTGTAAGGGCAGATTACCTTGAAGTGAGGAGCAATGCGTTCCCCATTTTTTATTAGTGAACTTAGCTTCCCCTAGCTGCCGAAGCCCATGTGCAGCAGCACCTTTCCATTGCTGATTTCAACTACTGGCCCTCTGGCAGCCAAGAATTCTCCTAGATCATTATGTTAGATTTATGCCAAAATCTGACACCTGGCGTATCGGGGGGGGGGGTTTAATCCTGTATGTTGTGGTAGCTGTTTTCAATACACAAGTGATGTTGCTTCTGGCATGCCCACAAGGAAGTTCAACTCATATTTTTGAGTAGACCCAGTGAATCCAAAGAGATGCCTTGTTAGCAAAATCCCATATGTTCCTAAGGAGTGCATCCCCCTGTTTGTTACCTAGGCTTCAGCATTGGGCCAGGTTGTACCTGATCCAGCCTGCAACAGTTGTTTCTAGTACTACTAGTGATGTTGCTTCTGGCATGACCACAAAGAAGGGTTAACTTAAATATTTGGAATTTTGGAGTAGACCTAGCGAATCCAAAGAGAAATCCTGTTAGCAAACTCCATATATCCTTCATAAGTTTAGTCCCCGGTGGGGATGAGCATTGGGTTAATTTGTACCTAACCCAACTTGCAACCTCACCTATGGAACCCGACCCTAACCCAAATCTGACCCACACTTTTGGCGGGCAGGCTAGGGCCTTGATTTTATGCCCAAACATTAACATGGGCTGGGATAGGGGCAAGGTAAAACCCAAACCCAAGGACCATGAATCTGAAATAAACTTGAAAGATTAACAATGTACATATAGATCAGGAAGAAAATTTGCCAACACGTAATTTTATAGTAGGCCTGTGTGTTTGGTATATATATATATATATATATATATATATATATATATATTTGGAGAAATTTGGTATATATATGTAGTTGGTTTAATGTTTCTGCTAACTATCTTACTTTTGCATAAGAATTCAAGAATTATAATCACATATGTACATCTCCAAGAGTTTTGTATTTTGTTTAATGTCAGGAATTTATGAGATGTTTATCTTTTAGTTTAATTTTTGCTACTAGTTTACAATATAGTTGCCTCACTAGCGCAGGTGTTTACTATTAGGTTTATTGCTACCAAGCCTACCATTGACATCTGTCTATAATAAGATTACCATGTATATTTCCTTTAATGTCAAGTATAACATTGCCTGGAAACGACCCAAACCCGCGTCTTAATTTAGGGTGGGGTTGTGGGTCTTGCATCTTTAAAATTTCTGGACCATCGCCTGATCAAGGGACCGACTAAGTTTGGTGAGATCAGATCTGGGTTTAGGCAAACCAATACAAAACCCTAATTGTATCCGAAGTATATGGATACCTATTTTTTGTTTGCGAATGTTGTCCAAGCTTATTGTGTATGAGCTTATGCATGTTTATATAACGTCAAAAAACAACTGGCTCTTAGGTAGAATAGGGCTAAGATGGAGTACTAACCAAAATCATTCCTGACATTCATGATCCTACACTCTGTTCAGCTCCTATTTTAAATAGGAGCAAGTCATCGGCGGGCATCAAATGGGGGATATTGCAATCACCACAGATGAGAGATTCTGACCACTGTTTTCTTTCAGCTTCCTGGAGTAAAGATGTCTATCCTGCACACCATTGACAAATAGTTAAGAGCTCACCTTGCCTGGTGTTATTACTGCCAGTTTTGATAGGAAATGTCCAGCCATTCTCCAGAATAATAAAGTATTGAGCATGGTGAATGTCCCAGCCTTCCATCACATCCCAAAATATAGTCCCTCCTGACCGTATCAGCATGATTGCAATTAGACCCATTGAAGTAACTGATGATACTATTTCCTAAAGGAATCTCGTTGATATATGCCTCCTCGTGGTTAGCACATATTGCTTAAGAGTGTCCCTCATCGAATTCAACATGATCGTTGTAGCTAACTTGTAAACAACATTGCGAATTGATGGGGGCGAGGGATTAGCTCAAGTGGTGCGGCCCGGCAATCCCCAATGAAGGGACCCAGGTTCAGACTCTAGGCGAAAACCCTCGGGGTGTAATAAAGGTCCCACGTTACTTAGCGCGCCGCGGTGCCCCCATGTACGCGGCTGGTTCTGGGGTTTACCCTTGGCTGGGTGAGGTCCAATAGTGGCCGATCCCGGGAGGGGTTCCTCGTTATCAAAAAAACACATTGCGAATTGAAATTAACCTTCGACCATTTACTTTAGTAATTGGAACAGTCTTTGTAATGGGGGTCACAAGGGTCTTCTAGATCTCTCCAAGTATCCTTCCTTTTAAGAAAGAAGTCATGCACCACTTCAATAATATCACCACCCACGATGTCCCAAGAAAATTGAAAAAATATGAATTAAAGCCATATGGTTCTCGGGTGTGATCTCCATCAACGTTTTGAATTACTCTATAATTTTCTAAGCATCATCTGCTTGACGTACTGAGCTTTATTGAACAAGTGTCAGAATGAGCTTTATACTGCTGTCCGATGGTTTTATAAGCAGTGTAAGTTTCTGCCATTACGCTCCAAATACTAAATAAATTGCATCCCTTGCTCAGCATCAAGGAAGCATAAGAATGGTTGAACTTGTGCACCCGTTTTTGAGCCAAAAAACACTAACTTTTGTGCACCCTCATTCTTTTTTGGGATATTTCTGTATTGTATGCAAATGTTTTATAGTAATGAGGAACATTTTCCCCATTTATGTACATGTATATGCATAAACATATCCATCAATATTATTGCTAATGCCTGAAGTCTAAAGCATTTATGAAATCCATTAGAAGAACATTTTGTTTAGGTCGTAACTAACAGTCTAATACTACTGTATTCAGGAGATAATTCTAATAACTACACAAAACAAATAAACTGAAATTTGTTGCCATTCTTGGAGTCTTCCATAATGGGATGCGTTGGGTCATTCTTTTAATACCATTGTCCCTACACTAGTCTAAGTGACTGAAATGTGTTATTATTTGGGCTGTACACATCTGGGATTTCTATGGTGTGCTATGGTTTTCGCATTTAAAGCATCCCTAATAATCATAAAAATGCATTGAAGTTAAGTTCAAGGCATGGATCAAGACAAACCAGTAAATGTACATTAAAGTATTGGTCCCCACTAGTAAAGTTATTAGGCACCTCACATACACAATAATACTTAAAACACTAAAAATCTTAGTTGTCAAGGCACCGCCTTAGGTGCCTTAGGCGCTAGGTCGGGTGCCTTAAAATGGTTGGTCACCTAGCCCCTAACTTGATTTAAGTGGCCGAGCCTTTCGGGCCTAAATTAAGCCACATAAAGGCCAATATAGCACAAATTAGGTCTGGATTTCGTTGCTATGAAATTAGACCAAGTTGAATCATGTAAGGGTTGAGATAGGTTTTGTTTAGGTCATATTTAGGTAAACTAGGCCCGATTTGGTGAAACTAGACCAAGTTGAATCATTTAAGGGTTGAGATAGGTTTTGTTTAGGTCATATTTAGGTAAACTAGGCCCAATTTGGGGAAAGTAGTTCTTATTGTTGCTGATTTTTTTTAAATGAAAGTCATGAGGTATTGTTATTCATCATACTATCCTCACGTAGGCAAAATCAATTAAGGGATTACATTTCCGCTCATAAAACACAGTTTCAGCCTAAGCGAAGGCAAAACAAATAGTATTCCTCGCCCACAAGAAAAAAGATATACATATTTCCCCCAAGTAAGTATTTGTCCAGGAGGTTTGATCAGATTAAGTCTACTTTTGGTGAAAACAGGTCTAGTTTTGGGCAATATATGTCTGATAAGGGGAGGTTAGATCAGATCTGTCCAAATTAGGTCTCCTTTAGATCAATATAGGAAAATTTGTAGAAGTTAGGTCTGATTAGACCATGTTATGCAAAATAGGTCTGGTTTAGGCCAAATTAGAGCAATCTAAGTCAAATTAGGTCAAGTTTAGATCAAGTTAGTTCAAATGAGGCCCAATCAGGTCTAGTTTTGGTCATCTTAGATTTAGGTCAAGTAATGATTGTTATTAGCTTAGATATAACCATTAGAAGCATAAATCATAATGTATATACGTGTATATACATATATATATGTATGTGTGTATGCATTTACTTAAACTATATATATATGTAAAAAAGAGCATAGAAATACCTATGCACCTAGGTGCCCCTTGGGGGGGGGGACCACCTAGCTGCCTAGACAACTATGCTAAAAGGAGATGAATACCCATCAATAGTCACAAACACCCATGAAAATAACCTAAGTGGAAAACTAATTGTTGCATAGGCCAAGGCACAATGTTTTGGGGTGCCTTGATGCCTTGGTGTCTGCCTCAATATATCATAGGGTGCACCTTAACAAGTATGTGTCTTGCTTAGCCGCATTTATGGCAATAAGTTGCTGGTGTTGCATGAGTTTGATATATGTTATTGCTGCTGTGCACGAGTTTGATATATGTTATTGCTGCTATGTTGCTCCTCTTATGTAGTTCAAGAGGGGAGGAAGATGCATCCAACATATATGTTAATTTTTCTCCTATTTGTTGGTGTATGGTAACTTTGAATCAATGACGTTGCTATGAAATTGAGGACTTGTGGCCTCCTCATTGATAGATTCTCAATACGAACTTAGAATACATGAGGTGTGTGATGGTTATAAAACATTTCTCACAAGTAACCATTTGTCACGCAATCAAATTTGAAGTAGACACCTTTTATGGCTACAATCATCGTCCTAATATGGCTTATTACCTTGCTTTGAACAACGAAACAAAGTTAATTCAGCACTATCAACATCATACAATTGTTTTTATGAATGTTATAGATGATGACCATCTTCTTAAAACGAGTCATCATGAAGCAAGTTAATGTCTCAACCAAATTGAGGCACACATGTTTTAAAAGAAATGAATTTTAATCTTGATGTTTTGAATGATTTGTGAGAAACTCTCTAAAAAGTAATCTTTGTAATTTGAAAATAAAGCCTTAAGACATCATTATTGCTTTGGTTTTCTTCTTCATTAATGTCTATTAATGGAATAGTCTTCAATTGGTACACAGTTCAACACAAACTTGAAAGTTGACAATAAGTTTAAGCAAGAAAGTTGAGTTACTATTGAACTTTCTCAAAAATAAATTAAGAGTGATTCTGAAGGGCACACTAGAACAAAATTGTTAGAAAGTATTATATGCTTATTTAGTTAACAACTTAATTTGTATATGGGCTTAAGTGCCTTGGCCATATAGCTTTATTGAGTCCCAAGTCTGTTATGTTTCCCCCTTTCTCCTATATATAGGACAAGGGTGTGCCATCTAATATAACAAGTGAGTTTCCCTCATACTTTTAACATGGCATCATAGCACTTAACCTAACTCAAGAGAGATAAAAAGAGAGCCTCTACCTTTGATAGGCGGTTGTCTCTTAATGGCTTAGGTCGACCACTCGCCATGCATCCTCTTGGCCTCCATGGTTGTTTCTCTTCTTTTATAAAGATCTCTTTTTACTCTTCCCTGATTCATAGTCAAAGATAGCCACCGAGTCTCCCTTGTGGTCGTAACCGTCGAGTCATGTCGTCTCTTCTCCAAGGTTGTCTTCCCACTCATGTGCAAATGTTATTCACCCCAGCTATCATCAACCATTGTTTGCCCCAGGCGATCTCCAATGTCTACTAAATCCCTAAATGCTGTTGCCTCCAAGCTATTAAGATTTGGGCATTTCCTCTAGTCACATCAACAAAGAAAGACATAGCAACATGTGAGCCACATAGTTCCCCCTTTGATCCTCTTGGTTTGTGGTCTAAGCAAGCGTCCACTGTGGCTAATTTTTCATCCTAGAAGCTTCCACCATTTCCTAGGATGTCTTTCTCTTGATGATGCTAATACCCGTCCAAATTGGTTTTCTGGTCTTGCAAGGGGCTATTGCTGCGTCACATTTACGTCGTCCATAGTCACAAGTGACTATGTTAATTCCCTTTACCGTTGGTGTGTCTTTCTACGGTTATTTCTCCTTGACGATGCCAATTTCTATCTGAACCGTGCATCAACGACGTTTGACACGTGTTGTTCAACTAACACATGTCGTAGTCCAAAACTGGTCCAATGGCGTAGGGTTCCGATCAAAAGTTACATGATGTGTTGATGGAATGTTGTTTCACGCCTTCAAGATCTTACACATCGTGTCAGATTTCCACATTGTGTTGACGGAATTTGTTTTACATCTTTGATATCCTATGCGCCGTGTCTGGTCTCCACATGCTGTGTTGTTGGGAGCTTGTCATCTTTGACCAAAAGAGTTATACATTGCGTCAAAACTCCACATGGCGTATGCCGCGTGTAGAGTGGAGAATTGTTGTTTATTGAATAAATAAAACAATGTACATAGTAGTCTCTTATATAGCAAACAGAAAAAGAGACTTGACTTAGAAGCAACCCATATGGGACTAAACAACATAAGAAAAAGAATAAGTGGAGCACATACTAAGCACATGACACTCAAGAAAACACATATCTCTATACTCCCCCTCAAGCTGGAGCGTAGATGTCGAAGAGGCCCAGCTTGTCAATCAGCGTCTGAAAGCGATTTTTGGGTAGCACCTAGGTGAAGATATCTGCAAGTTGTTTCTCCGTGCTGATATATGGAGTGTGGATCTGGCCAGACATAACCTTTTCTCGTACAAAGTGGCAGTCAACTTCAATATGTTTGGTTCTTTCATGAAATGTAGGGTTGCTCGCAATAAAAATAGATGCCTTATTGTCACAGAACATAGGGATGGGGCTAGACGGAGAGATGTCAAACTCCTTCAGAAGATTGCGGACCCATAGGAGCTCACATGTAGTATGAGCCATCCTCTATATTCTGCCTCAGCACTAGAGCGTGCAACAACCGTTTGCTTTTTACTGCGCCATGTAACCAGATTTCCCCCCACAAAGGTATAATATCCAGATGTGGATTTTCTATCAGATCTACTTCCTGCATAATCAGAGTCAAACCAGATAGATCACAATGGCCATGTTTCTTGTACAACAGACCTTTCCCAGGAGCACTTTTGAGATATCGAAGAATATGACAGATAGCATCCCAGTGACATTGCCGTGGTTTATCAAGATACCGACTAACAAACCCAACAACAGCAACTAAATCAGCTCTAGTGACAGTCAGGTAGATAAGTTTGCCTACTAGTCTCCTGAATTGGTGTCGGTCAGCATATGGAGGAGAAGATTCACTATCCCAATCCATATTGGGATCCAGGGGTGTGTTGGCTGGCTTGCAGCCTAACATGCCTGCCTCTTGCAACAAATCCAGAACATATTTCCATTGTGATAGGCACAATCCTGCAGAAGATGTAGCAACCTCAATTCCCAGAAAATATCGTAATTTACTAAGATCCTTAGTGATAAAATGTTGTGCTAGATAGTTTTTGGTTGCTTGAATCCCTGCATTATCACTGCCAGATAAGATAATGTCATCAACGTACACAATGAGAATAACAAGCCCTGCTGTAGTTTTCGTATAAAAACAGAGTGATCAACCTGCGACCGTCAAAAGCCAAAAGAAAGAAAGATTTTACTGAGTTTGTCAAACCATGCTCGTGGGCTTTGTTTTAAGCCATATATCGCCTTGCGAAGTTTACATATTTTTGAAGCAGACTCCCCCTGAGCAACAAATCCGGGGGGTTGCTCCATGTAGACATCCTCCTGTAGATCGCCATATAAAAAAGTATTTTTCACATCAAGTTGGAAAAGAGGCCAATCTTTATTTACCGCAACAGATATCAGAATGCGAACAGAATTGAGACAAGCTACTGGAGAAAAAGTTTCAAAATAATCAACTCTGTAGGTCTGGGTATATCCTTTTGCCACGAGACGAGCTTTCAGACGTTCAATGGTACCATCTAGCTGATATTTAACGGTGAAGATCCAACGACAACCCACAGAATGGCAGGAAGATGGTCGGTCAACCAGATCCCAGGTATGTTGGTCATTCAGAGCTTGCATTTCCTGTTCCATAGCATGTTTCCAGACAGGATGACGAAGCGTCTCATCAGCGGTTTTAGGAATAGTCACAGCAGATAAAGCAGATGTAAAATAGGCAAAGCTATCACTGAGATTGGCAGATGAGTAGAAACGACTAATAGGATGCTGAGTACAAGAACGAACACCCTTTCGTAAACTAATAGGGATATCCAAATCAGAAAGTACCTCAGCCGGTGGTGGATCATCCGCAGACGGAGGAGTTGGTTCGACCGAGGCAATGATGGGCTTCTGTCTTCGCTTGTATACTTGTAGAGGTCGTTCCTGAGGCATAGTAGCAGGAGGCATATCTTCTACCAATGGTAGTGGAGTGGTAGCCAAAATATCAGCAGTCAAGTGTTCTCTGGTAGCAGAGTAATAGGGCATATGTTCAAAGAATATCACATCCGCACTAACATACCAATGTTTCGTAACTGGATTAAAACAGCGGTAGCCTTTCTGAGTGCGAGTACCCTAAAAGCACACATTTTACAGAGCGAGCATCTAACTTGGTGAGATCGGGGCGAAGATTTTTCACAAAACATGTACACCCAAAGATACGAGGCGGCACCGAGAACAGAGGTTTATCAGGAAATAAAAGGGCGTACAAAGCTTGATTTTTCAAAACAGAAGATGGCATGCGATTGATAAGGTAGCATGCGGTGGAAACAACATCAGGCCAAAAACAATGAGGTACTTTATAATGAATGAGGAGGGTGCGAGCAACCTCAAGAAGGTGTCGGTTCTTCCGTTCCGCTACGCCATTTTGTTGTGGGGTGTATGGGCAAGTAGTCTGGTGGATAGTTCCTTGGGACATACAAAAAGAAGTAACAACTTGTTGCATACATTCAAGTGCATTGTCAGTGCGAAGGGTTTTAATAGGTGGACCAAATTGTGTTTTAATTTCAGCAAAGAAAGTGCGAATGCAATCTAACACAATATTTTGACCTTTGAGCAGAAACAGCCAAGTGGTACGAGAATAGTCATCAATGAAAGTCAGAAAGTATTTCACACCAGAATGACTAGGCACAGAACATGGTCCCCAAATATCCGCATGTAAATTTCTTTAGACGAAATAACTTTTTTAGCAGGAAAAACAAATCTAGAATGTTTGCCCATAACACATGTTTCACAGGAAAACCTATCGCCTGATAAGTGGGGAAAAAGGTGCTTCAATTTTGCTGCAGATGGATGGCCAAGCCGAACATGCAACTGTAGACCTGTCACAGAGGTAGAGATCATCGCCTTAGGAGCAGGTGGTCCATCCAGGTAATACAGCCCATCAGGTCCTTCACGGCCCGAACCAATCCTCGTCTTCGTGCGGAGATCCTTCACAATACAATCAGAGGGGTCAAATTTGACAGAGCAGTTCCGTTGTTTAATCATTTTGCTGACTGAAAGCAAATTAACAGGAAATTTCGGAATGTATAAAACTGAATTCAGATTCAATTTTCGTGAAAGGGGAACTGTGCCGGTGCCGTGAACAACAGTTTTAGATCCATTTGCAACAATGACAGATGATATCAGAGTTGTTGTACTAAGTTTTGAAAATAAATGAAGAGCACCAGTCATATGAGTGGAAGCACCTGAGTCGATGCACCACTGTTTGTTACTAGAAGATGAGGAGGTGAGCATGACAGATGAGCCTGATGTAGAGGGTAGCTGTGCAAGGTGCTCTTGAAACATTTTCTCGAACTCTGAGCGTAGCCAGTCAGTGTTGGTCTGTGCATGTGATATTTCAGCAGGAGAGTCAGCAACGACAGCATCATCAGCGGTTTGGTTAGCCCAAGCAGGTTTACCGTGCTTGATCCAGCATCGGTCCTCAGTGTGATTGTCGCGACCACACCAGTTGCAGTGACGTGGGCCTTGAGAAGTACCCCGACCTGGTGTAGAAGATCCGCGACCGCTAGAAGTAGGAGGTCGTCCACCGCGACCACAGCCACGACTAGAGTCAGTAGAGCGCGCAACTAGTGCAGGATGCTCAGGAGCAGGTGTGGGAGTCAGAGAAGGCAGTCTCTGAACTCTTTTGAGGACATCACAAACTGTGGGTAGCGGATCGCTTGACAGAATTTGATCAACAACCCCCGAGAAGGAGGCAGGAAGGGCAGCCAGAAAATGCACAAGTTGAAGCTCATTTCTTTGCTTTTGGGCAATCTTGATATCAACTGTCAGAGGGTGATACAGTTCATATTCATTCCACAAAGCGGAGCATTGATTATAGAAATCGTCAATAGACATGTCAGTGGAGAACTCCTTCTTGGCGAGCTGTTTGAAGATTTCGAAGACCCGCTTTGGATTCTCCTAATGTGAGTACACATGTGCCAAATGATCCCACATCGCCTTGGCATCATGATGGCAGAGAAGAGACTGACTGATCCGGGGCTCAGAGCTGTTGAGGATCCAAGACATGACGCTCGAATCATCCTTGGACCACTAGATGTAGCTTTGTGTAGTCTTGTCATCAGAATCCGCCGTAGGAGCAGCATGAGGATTGGCCGTAAGATGGTGATACCGTCTCTGTGCCTTGACATATAGAACAAACGACGCCGACCAGAGATGGTAGTTGGAGCCGCCGTCGAGTTTCACAGTAGTGACACACAGAGATCTGGGGGGCTCAGAGTAGGCCATGGCAGCAGTAAACGTCAACGCCATAGAGGTAGCAGTAGAGACCCTTAATGGGTAGAGCAGAAGAACCTGAAACGGGCAGAGGCAACATGGATCTGACGTAGCAGATCAGAAGAACCCGAAAACAGGCAGAATATGCATAGAAACCTACGCCTGCATGAGAAGAAACTTAACGTTCCACCATGAGGCGCATGCAGAAAAACCAACGGACAATGAAGACTCAACTTAGATGGCCAGCGGGCACTCGAACAAGAATCGACGGAAGCCCGGTCGTAGACGTAAAAAAGTTAGAAAGTGTTCAAGCCTTACGTAGGAGTTTAGAAATTGTTTGTGGTGGAGGATATGGTGGAAGAGGGTATGGATGGGATAGAGGAGGAGAGGAGAGGTGAAGCGGGCAGGGGCAAGGCTGCCGCCGGCGGGGGGGGTGGGGGGGTTAGGTCATGGGTGGGAAATTAGGGTGAGAGAAAATAGAGGCCTGCTCTTGATACCATGTAGAGTGGAGAATTGTTGTTTATTGAATGAATAAAATAGTGTACATAGTAGTCTCTTATATAGCAAACAGAAAAAGAGACTGACTTAGAAGCAACCCATATGGGACTAAACAACATAAGAAAAAGAATAAGTGGAGCACATGCTAAGCACATGACGCTCAAGAAAACACATATCTCTATACCGCGTATCCAAAGAAGTTTGTCTACTTTCATTTCTGTTCAAGCAGTGAATTAAAAAGCGCCATGAGTGGCTGCTAAAGTGGCCACTTAAGCGGCCAGCACCCCGGGCCGTTGTTTTTTAGGTTGAAGCGGACCTCTGAGCGTTTTAACAGGAAGCAACCACCTATGACCGATTAAACCTGTTTTAACCTACTTTTTTGCCCCGCTTAGGGGGCCACTTCAAGCCGCTTTATGTTAATCAATTTCTCAACGTATTGGTGTTATGTATAGGCCTGGCAATGGGTCGGGTTTCTTGGACCCGACCCGACCCGAATTTTTTTTTTTGCAAAAAGGACCCGAAATTTACCCGACCCAATTTTGCCCGACCCGAAAGTGTAGACCCGACCAGACCCGAAATACCCGGATATCATTTTTTGTCCAGTATTTGCATGTCCCATTTCGGGCCGGCCCAAAAGACTGGACCCATTTTTGACCCGACCCTCCCTCTACTAACGATGTACTGTTTAACTATGTCAGAATTTTGATGTTATGTCTGTATCTTTCATCAACATATTTTTAATTTCGAACCGTCCATTTGGCAGTTTGTACAAACACAAACACAATATTTGCAACTGCACTCAACTTTTTGACTTTTTTGATACTCAGCAAAAATCCAGTCACATGTAGACAAAATTAACAACAAATTTAAGACTTCATGCATCCTGCATCCAAATTACAGTCACATGTAGGCAAAATTAACAACAAATTTAAGACTTCATGCATCCTGCATCCAAATTAGACATTAATTTCTCATTAACTCAAACACATCTAGCAAGGACAGTGGATCATACTTTTTGTTCTTTCATTCACATCACTACGTTTCAATTCAACCAAACATTTGGGGTCACATATCACCAACCATATTCAAGAAATAGAGAACTAAAATTAGCCAACCATTACTCAAAAAATATTGAAATGTATTCTTCAGAAAATATTGAAATGTATACAAGACCAACCAAAATGTGCAAAATGAATCTCCAACCACAAACTAGTCTACCAAAGTAGACGACAATGAACCAGAGAAGTTTTCAACTATTTACACTAACATCTCCGGCTACAAACGCATGCTACCAAAATACAAAGAAAAATGAACTCTTCGGCTACTCCAGAGATGCATCTTCAATTGTTCAACAGTTTAGTTATCATGGATAACCCTTGGCCACTCTCTTGCAGGAATAATTTATTTTGTCAGCAAACTTGGTTAGTTCTTCGTTCCTGAAAGAAGAGTAACAAACCTACATGATTATCCAACGTTATGCTAGTTATCCAAAAACTAAAAGTCTGAAACGGGTATGATTATCCAACATTTATACAGATACATTATATTGATTATCCAACGTTTATACAGACAATGCAACTATCCGATTATACAACTCACACATCCAAACAAGCAACACCCAGAGCATTTGTACTATTATTGCCATCTCTCGTCATCATTACTGAGAAACCATGTTCAAGAAACCCCACAGGACACATAACAACAAATAAAGCCACGATAATGGGCAGCAAAAAGGAGGCTACTTTACATCTGATCTTGTTATTGGTTTCGTTTCATACTGTCAGTCAATATAGCTCAAAAGTGTGGAACTTTGAATAAAATAAACTACGGATCGTAGATAGATTAATTATGGGGAGAAACAAGTAAACATACGAGGTACTAATCGATCTTAGAAGCAGTTGAGCAACACGCGTGACGGGCGATAGGCAGATCTGAGCGTGGTGAAGAAGCAAGATACGGTCAATACAGTTCGTAAGAACAGTAACATTGATCTATTAGAAAATAATTACTGCATCAAGGTTGACTGAGGAGATATAGGAGCGTCAGCGAGAGGAGAAAGGATGCAGCTAGAGGAAGAGGGACTTCCGGGGGGATAAGTGAGGAGATACAGGAGTGCGGCGGCGGGTGGGAGAAGGGATGCATCTAATAGATATAGATCATGTAGCAAGGAACACAGTGGATTGGCAGCATGCGTAGCAAGCAGCAAGATGAAAAGAGGGAGCAGAGCTCTAGCGAAAAGGGGGAGATACGAAAACGGATATCAGAGGCGTAAATGGGTACAAACCTGGAGACCGGAGAGGTGAAGAGGAAGCAGACACGATCCTGATCTCGAACATACAAAGATGCGCACCATTGAGGAGCAGGAAGTGACGATCAGCTACCAACATCTCGATCTCTAGATCTCCTTGTTTGTCTCGATATCTTCTTCATCTCCTTGCAGGGCCGCTGTCCCAATCGCGATCTCTAGCTCCTTAGGTTGCTGACCTTGCGGTGGCTAGGTATCTTCTTCATCTCCTTGCATGGTCACTGTCTCAATCACGATCTCCAGCTCCTTAGGGTTTCTGACCTTGCGGCGGCTAGGTTTAGGTTGATGAGCTTGAGCGAGAGAGAGGCAGGGATGAGGGGGTAACCTAGGGTTTGAGTTGAGCAGCCGTTGTGCAGCTGCAGCTCGATCACAAACAAGCGAGGACGCCGAGGAGTAACTGAGCGGCAAGGGAAGTATGTAGCTAGGGCACAAGTCGCACATATGTTACTCTCGGGCCGATACTCTTCCGCTGCTCCACACTCGGGTCCCTCGGGTCCTTAGATTTTGCTGGGCAAACCTGGGCCCGACCCTGAGTTAAAAGACCCGATTCGGGTCTGCCCAACATAAACCCGAACCTTATTTCAAACTCAAAAAACCTGATTTTTGGGTCGGGTCGGGTCCGGCCGGGTCGCGTCGGGTCGGGTGCAGTATTTTTGCCAGGCCTAGTTATGTACTACTTTTTTCCTTGCTATGTATTGCTATATTTTGCTTCACTCCCTGCTATATATATGTATTGCAGCTATGTATTGCTAGAGTTAATGCCTTTTATTGTGTAATGGTAATCTTAAATATTGTAAGATATGTTGTGGTAGTTGTAATCTCTGCTATGCTCTAGGATGGTAATTAGGAACATTTACTCTAATTCCATAATCTGTAATCTGTAGATTCCAAATAAAAGTATGTGGTCGCTATACTATAGTTAGTATACTGTTTCGTCATACTATGTTATTAATCTTGAATGATATTAGTAAACTATAGTTAGTGGCTGGATGTATCGTTTAGTTGTATTGAGTTATTAACCTTGAATAATATCAATAAACTATAGTTAATGGGCAGATTGTATAGTTGTACAGAGCTATCACTAACTAATATCAATAAACTAAATTAGTGGTTGAATGTATTGTTGTGAATGTTTCTTGTAAAAAGGCAATTGATATTGTGTATTGTTGTGAACATGAGTGACTCTTGATTCTTTTGATGTTTGAGTTCTTTTTTAGCTTGCGGGCACAATATTCATATGCAATGAGGATGAATATTGACATTTAATTTATGATCTTCTTTATACAACTGTCAAATATCATTTAGAATATAAAGTAGGGCCCATATTCAATACCCGCACGGCTAGCTATCCGCCCCTTATTTTGGTTACTTTTTTTGGAGTTTCTTACTTTTGGCATGTAGATGGTTACTTTACTTTGCAAATTGTTACTTTTCATGCATAGATAGTTACATTTGCAACAACTATAATAAAAATACAATTACATATATATTCCCAGATTTACCTTTTTAGTCGTATAGTTACTTTTTAATCCACAGAGTTACTTTTCTGGCCAAATAGTTATTTTTTTGGCTGACGGGTAGCGAATTCTAGACTACTCGTGCGGGTATTGAATGAACGCCCTATAATGTATACATTATTTTGAATATGATGGCTGCTTTTTCCAAAAAGCGTCAACTTCCCGCTTAAGCGCTCGTGAATGAGTTAATTCTTCTTCTATGCTTGCAACATGCCATGATACACTATAAGCATTTGTGACCTGATTACATGTACATTCTAGACTGCTGGCCTTCAACCTGAGTCTGACTGCTATGAAATTCTGATTATAAGAAAATTCTTGAAGATCTGACACTGACAATAACATTATATATTGCTACGCTGTTCTAGATTACTAGCTTTTCAATCTCAGTTTGATGGATGTAAAATTATGACTGAGAACATGTGCATTGAAAACAACATTTAGTGTTCACATCAATTGTTGCTAAGCTTTCCCCTTTCTGCTTACAGTTCGGTATAGGTGAGAACTTGTGCCTGACTTTAGGCATGATGCATCTGTGCTTTGTTTTTTGCAGCTTATGTGTCCAACAAAACAGATCGATATTGTGATTGCTATAGAATTTTATGGACTGCTTTGTGCTATCTTAAAAAAATTGCTACTCTACTTGAGGTCGTAGGATATCATTAAGGCTGTAGGATATCATTTTCATGTATATGCTGGATGTGCCATTGTGCATATATGGTCTGTATGAATCCATTTATTTGACAGTTAATCAGTCTAATTTAAACATGCCAGCTTTTAAACTTCACGTGCTGAGTAGCTCGTCTTCGTTTACTAAATAACATGCCATTTTCTTTAATTTCCAGTGCTCCTGAACATGGCATACATGTGGATGTGGTGGCCCAACGGTTGCGTGTCCCAGTTAACAAAATCCGGTAATAACTATATCTTTGTCCTGGCTCAAACGTTTTTTCCCGATGCAGTTTGTATTGGAAAATTGCTAACGACTGTTGTGTACTGGCAGAAATGCTGTCAACTATCTGGTTAATGAAGGTCTTATCTACTCAACAATTGATGACGATCACTACAAATCAACATGAATTGACTAGGGAGTTGTTGGATCTAGTGTGTTCGAATGCATTAATGCATTAATTTCCAGCTGAACTTGTGGCTCTTACTGCATCATTTAGTGATGCCATCTTAGTATCTTACACTTAATAACACATGCATGCCTTGCAATTGTGATTGTTATTGTGTCACATTTCTGTGGATGTGACTAGGATATATAGTGAAAATCACTGCGAAGTGAATGCAAGTTATCTATCCAATGTCACAAAAACAAGCTGATAGACTTTTCTTCCAGCCTAGTCTGATGCGTGAATGTATACGTATCTGGGGTTGATAAGGAAGAACAAACTACCTAGGAATTAGGAAAGCACTCGAACAGTGCTACCTTGGTTTAATTTTGTGACTCTTTGTTGAAGGTTAACTGCTATCTGGATCAGGTTGGCTGTCTGGGGCCCAAGTGGGTTTGTATTAGATGCATTTTCATGAATACGATGTTCTCTACGTGTTAGGGAATACAGTTTTCTATTTATATTCCTTACGCAACGAAGGTTGAAGGTTACCTATTTTAGTGCTTCTTTCTAATATTCTAAAGATCTATGTATATAAATACTCTTTTCCATCTCCACATGATATGGCCATTTTTAGTGCCATGCGTATGGTGGTACTATTTGTAATCAGTTAATGTAGACATCATGGTGCTGGTTCTCGAATGTGATACCTTGCTAAACCCTAAGCGATTATGATGGGAACATCTATGAGGCAGAATATTTATGATGTATGGAGTAAACAAAAAGGGCATTATTTACGTTTAATTAAAATTAAGCTTTGATGCACTGTGTTTGATTTATGAAGGGCGAATTATTAGCCGTAGGAAACTTCAAAAGTTCAAATCCTTTGACTCGTTAGAAACCAAAATCGGGTGAAAATCGGCATCGTGAGATGTGGATTTCTTGCCGTTATGCTTAACATGTGAAACTGTCATGCATACAAATAAAACACATTTAAACCAAAGAAAGGATGCTACACGAGTTTGCAATGGGCCATTATGGGCATGTTTGGTTCATCGTATCTGGGTGGATTCACATGAATGCAGTATTGTTAGAGTCCCGGTAGAACTAGTTTCAGATTTTATAAAAATCTGCAGAACGGAATTTTATGTTTGGTTCAGTGGTATGGTTTTGGATGCCGCTAATTTGCACAGAGATGGATGGCTTCATCCAGCGCTTTCTGTACTGACCGAAAATGCAGGAGAATGCTCTTTTTCGCAGGTGGATCACCGAATGCAATTCAATCCGTTCAGATCCAAGTAAACAAACGTGCCCTATCTCGTAATGCTAAAGCTAACATCTGCATTCCCCTTTTCCCCTCCTGATCTTGTGAACTACAACCCGTGACTCTGCCCTTTGTCCCCGTTCCCCTTACCACCGTATAATTCTTGTTTACCCCAGCTCTGCTCCGACCTCAAAGTATCCACAACACGCGTTGTGGGAGAAGACATTGTTGCCGAAGCTTGCTGCCAATTAAGTGCCTCTTGCGTCGCTGTTGTCAAGCTCGTCGTGAACGGATTGCCTCTTCTAGTCGTCACTATGGGGAAATCACCTGGAGCCTGGAAGATCTATCTGCGATCTCTCACTGCACGGACATCCGTTACCCTCTCAGTCACTGGACTGTAATTTGATATTGAAACATATACAGGATCGCTGCCTTTGTCAATGATACGTTTGGTTAGAAGGATTTTCAAAAATCATAGAACGTGTTTTAATCCAGATTTGTGTAATTCTGCGTTTCCAAACTTCAGCTAAATTAAATTCTAAGGCCCAGTTTAGCCGCTGTTTTTGTGAATACTGGTAGTTGGTATTATATTTGATCATGGTCGCGTAGTAAGCGGAACTCAGATCTGCTGCTCGTGAATTGTCGTAACAGTAATGGCGTGCTTCTCTAATCACACCATATTCGGTGAGATGAACAACTACAACACTCGTCGTGCTATTTTTGCTATTCTTTACGTTGGCTGACACCCGCCTACAACATCTTGTTGCTCGGCCACCCACTGAAGCAACAACAACAGCTTAACATATTACCGCTTATAAGAAATTTGCTATGTCGATTGTCGGGATTTAGGAAGTCAGCACCCAAACCACCCCTAAGTTTGGTTTATTGGGTTTTATTAGCACATGATTTTTTTTTCTTAGTCTGACAATAAGTTTAAGTTAGATTTCAGCGTGTGGGAGAATTTTGATTCATGGACTAGCTCCGGTTTTCAAATCAGGCAAGCCAAATATAAATTTAAAAATTTCGAGATATATTCTAACACAACAAAATCTGGCTACGAAACATGCCCCCCTTGCAAGCGAAGAGCTACGTCAACCTTATTTGGATTGGAACAAAACAGGACAGGGAAAATGTTTTAGGAAATGCACTCAGGCTTAGGAATTACATTATACCTAGACCACCGCACCGCTCGGTGGTCAGTTACACTTACACTGTTGAATGTTCATTGGTTTGAAGCCACAGAACCCGGATAGGGTACGTTTGGTTTGTCGTGTTTAGATGGATATGCGTTAATGCTGCATTTACAAACTCTCGGAATAGCTATTTCCTGGTTTTAAAGAATTCTGTAGAATTGAAATTTGTGTTTGGTTAGCTGTACAGTTGGGACGGATGACAGAGACACATCACAGACTTTACGTATCTTGCACATTTGCCAATTTTAATTACCTAAATGGCACGTTCTTGAACTTATTGCTCAAAATGGCACATTTTGGAGCAATACGCCCCCTGCCGGGACGCATTGCTCTCCCGCGAGCCAATGCGTCCCGACGGGGGACACATTGGTCAATGCGTCCCGGTTCGGGACGTATTGCTCTGTTGTGGGCCAATGCGTCCCAGCAGGAGACGCATTGGTCCTACAACAGAATAATGCGTCCCGAACCGGGATGCATTGCCCTCCTGTGGGACCAATGCGTCTCCTGGCGGGACGCATTGCTCAATGAGTCTCTATGCAGGACACATTGCTCCAATGCATCCCCATGCAGGACACATTGTTTTTTTTAATCATATTTTTGCAGTCACTGATATTGTTTCATGGTTATTGATATGTATATTAACAATATTGATTATATTTATACATTTATAATTCGTTCACTTGTATTTGGATGTCTATAATATACCCAATTATTATAAATTTGTCAATTTCAATAGGTCGCAACATGCATATGGAATATATAAGTGTATTGCAACCAACATTGGTGGTTCCTAATTGATTATATAATAAGAACTTAATCCAACATGACGAGATAGCAATTAAAAACAAGGTTAAAACATGAACCAACATGACGAGAAAATAATACACAACCGAACAATATGATAGATCCACAACAACATGATCCAAATGTGATATCATAATATGATAGATCCACATACAATAGATGTCCTCACAAAGGCATACATACAAAACTGTACAATATATAAAAAACTAAGTATGTCGTCCTTGCCCACGACATCCTCGCCCACGTCCCTCTTCATCAGGATCCTCTGTACCGATGTCATCTGGAGACGGCTGAACTGGGGACAACTGCGTAGGAGGCTGCTGGCGAGCATCAGGGAAGAAATGAAAAGGTGGAGGTGGGGTGAGGGGTCTCGGAAAACCAGGATAGGATGCATCAGGTGGGGTGCATCCTGAGAAATCAATCGGAGTAGGTGAATATGTGACATAAGATGGTGGTCGGCTCTCGGGAATAATCGCTGGTGGGAATGGAGTGTATGGAGCAGAAGAAGAACTTGCTCCATGGTATGATGGTGGTTGAGGTGGGGTGATGAATGAGGAATATGAAGCAGTTCCTGAAAAATATGGCCCTGTCGGTCCCCATGACACGAACTGAGAAGTGGGAGTGGGAGTGGGCTCAACAGTAGGAGTAGGAGTAGGAGTAGGAGTGGGCTCAGGGGCTGTGGTATGAGTGGGTATGGGATCCCACGACCGAGCATAGTCGGGAAGACTAGCAAAGTAACTCCCCTGGATGTTATAGATGTTGTCTCTGATCTGTGCAGGGGCGTGCTCTAATGCCGCTCGGATTGCCACATGTGTTTGTACCTATAAAACAAAGTATGTACACATAATAAAGACCAATTACATATATTACAAATAACAAAGATAAATAATAACAATTTGTAAAAGAAAATAATAATGATACTCACAAATTCCTGCTGACGATAACTTTGCGGGTAGTATATGCTTGGAGGCATAACTGGAGGGGGCACGATGTATTGTGGATGATACCATGCATATTGAATCTGAGGACTGAAGACTATATCAGCTGGTGGAGCGGGAACTAACCTCTCACGTCTATTGTTCCACATCTGCACCTCCTGCCTATAATGAAGCATCCAATCCTCAGCCGCATGACCCCTCCCAATTATCCGGCTAAGCTTCGGCAGCTCAAGAGTAGGTTGTACTTGAACAAAGCCGAACTGTCCAAGTACTCTGTCGGAAAAGTGCCACTCCACTATTGTGTAGCACAACAGAGGCACTCGTGCCAACCAAATATCACTACCATCTCTACAAATGGCAGGCAATCTCTCGAGAACCTCGACAGTGTAAGGAGTCAACTCTATCTATTATTCATATAGACAACGTGTATCATATAAAACGGAGTAAATTGTAAATAAATAAAACATACCATACAACAGAGGTAAGTAAGTTATACCTGTGAGGGCAAAATCTGGTCAAATGCTGAATCGTAAAACTGAATTGTTTCCCTGATAGTTTGACTCCTTTGGACAAAGGTAGGCCACCTATTAAATTGACAAACTAAATTTAGATAAACACTACACAATATTTGGACAAATAAAAAAATTAATTGTGTTGATCTTTAACCTGTAACCCAAGGGAACATCTTCTGGCCAATCATTCCAGCGCATTGCAATTGTACCTGGGCGCCCAATTCCCAACCTCTCCCAACACCACAGCTGTAATAGGCACACACAACCTGATAGATGGGCTGTTCTCCTAGACCGGGTGGTTGCCTTATACAACTCCCTATATAAGAAAGCTAGAGTTGCAGCACCCCAAGATAGAGTGCCACAACGTGCAAAATCAGACACAAGAGGGAGGTACCTAACATGAACTCTATCCCCTGTACTATCTGGGATAAGGTAACTACCTAAGAAATATAAGAGATATACCATAGTATACATTGTCCTCATTACTACTTGTTGTTCTTCATCACCCGCGGTAAGATCCATATCCTTGAAGGTCTCACACAACCAAATCAAGGAGATATGCCCCTTAGTCATCCCATCTGGTGCATCTCCTAAGAAATTCTCACAAAGGTGAGTCCATGAAGAAAATTGCCCCTCATCTACACCTAAAGGATATGAAACTATAACCGCTGGGCCATCAATCATCAGGCCTAAAAGAACTGCAACATCCTGAAGAGTGACACTCATCTCAAAAGGGGGAAGCCTAAAAGTATTGCTAGAGTTGTCCCACCTGTTAACTAATGCAGTGATTAAAGTAGGGTCAAGGTGGATACATGGTAGCCTATGAACAAGCCCAAAACAAGCTATGGAAATATTATCTAAAACATCCTGGTCAGTAATAGGCCATTGTGCCAACATAATGTGGTGCTGGGAGAGTCGGTAGGTTTGTTGTCTAGGAGCCATATCTATGAAAAGTGCAAAAATTACATTAAATGAAAAGTGCAAATATTACATTAAATGAAAAGTACAAACATTACATTAAATGAAAAGTGCAAATAGTGTACAACATTTAAGATTGTCAAGATTCTTCATTAGATAAGATGAAATTACAACATGAACAACATGAATTACATGAACAATATAAAAATACAACATGAACAACATGAACTACATGAAATTACTGCATTTGATTCAATATCTCATCTAGAGGTTCATAAAATGGCCACACTTGATGTACCACTCGATGTATCTCTGGATGTGATACAGCTAACTAGTTTTTTACTTGTTCGTTGATTGGCATTGCTTTCTGTTTTGTGTGATCCCAATACCAACCAGGTAGCTCAAGAAGTTCTTCATACATGTGAAACATTTGCTTTAAAAATTGCCAATGAAATTTTGCTTGTTCTTTTGTCACTATAAATCCTAACTTGCTGTGCAACAAATCTGGTACGTCATTCCAGTCATCATCCAATAGAGTTTGATGGGCCATTTTTCCCTGTAGGCACTTCGTAGCTATTATTTGGATTAACTCTACGGACATGTGAAATGTCCATGTCCTTCGATGATCCATCTATAGAAAAACCATTATAAATTCATTGTTTTAGTGAAATTACAAACATTACATGAATTTAGTGAAATTGAAACTGCAAATATTACATGACTTGAGTAAATTGAAATTGCAAACATTACATAACCAACCATCATATGACATTAGGACAAGTGCGTCTATTATGGCCCTTTCTGCCACACTTATGACAGTGATATGTATACTGATTTGGATCAACATCCATAGTTGAATGCCTTCTCTTTTTCTTTGGTCTTCCAGCTTGCCTTCGTTTCCTAGGGGGTAATAAGGGATAAATACCTCTACTTTCATCAAATTGAGGCCAATACCTCTTGTCGAGAATGCCACGAAATTCAGTTCTGTATGCATTTAGATAAGCCTCATTTGTATAATATGCACTCACAAGTGCATCAAGATCCCAATTGACAGAGTCTGCAGCTACCCAAACATGAGAGCATGGAAAATGCCATTATTGTGGAAAACCACAGCTACATTGACTGCCACCATTTGGATGCACTATTTTTTGAAATTTATATCCATCCATGTCACCAACAAGCCACTCATCATTGTTCACACGGATGTGTATTGTCAATTTTTTTGCATCCTCTCGAACATTATAAAGCTTATCATGAACCTTAAAGGGCCATTTAAATCGATCTTGTGCACGTTTATTTGCGAGATTACGCCTATACAACCACATGGTCACAGAGCGATAGTATGTGACAACAATTAACGCTTGTATTGGCAAACCTCTAACACCTTTTAAGACTCCATTACACCCTTCAATATGATTGGTAGTCAATGACCCATACCTGCAACCTCTGTCATATGCGAGAGCCCAATGTACTGGATTTTGGCCTAATAAATACGACTTCGCTGCTGGTTCAATGGTTTCTATAACAGTCATATGACGATCAAATTCATGTGTATCAGTTGTGGATCCCACCTTCCACATAAGGTCCCTCAACTCCTTGGACTTGAACTGCTTATGGAAGTTCTCCCGAAGATGTCGAAGACAATAACGATGTTGAGCCCAATGAAATTTTGATTGAAGTGCTGGAAAAATCCCACTCATTCGATCAGAAATAATACACAAGTATGTACGTCGTGGAATGATTGGAATACAAGTTTGTAGAGAACCAAAGAACCACTCCCAGGAGTCCTTATTTTCTTTCTCAACAACAGCAAAAGCAAGTGGAAATAGACCATTATCAGCATCTATGCCACATGCAAGGAGAAGTATGCCAGTATATTTTCCTGTTAAAAATGTGCCATCAACAGTAAGAACAGGCCTATAATAGGCCCAACCCCTCACAGCTGGACCAAATGCCCAAAACACTCGCTTGAATCTACGAGTGCCTTCAGTTTGAAGGGTATAATCATCAATAAGGTGGGCATATATAGTTCTTGGAATATATTGTGTCAGAGAAATCAGGAACGACAACAAACTATGATATGATGATTCCCAGTCTCCAAATATTTTACAAACAACCTTCCTCCTCGCTAGATATGCCTTCTTGTAAGATATATTGAGCCTTAGTTCAGCATTCACCTTGTAACGAATGTCTCGTGTCGACATATCCAATCGTGATACTAGGATTGGCATTATCATTCGAGCAATATAAGATGCTGTGACTTGGTGATGATCATGATTCATAACAGTTAATTCACAATTGTGGCCTGCTTTACAACGTTTTATCTTCCACATGCCACCTGCTCTTTTGGACTGGCAAGCGGTCAATCTCCAAGGACATCGTTCATCATGGATACAAGCAAGTTTAAGATGACGATTATTTGAGCGTAATGTACGGTACTGGACATTCTTTTGTACCGACCATTTTTGGAGTGTCTCAACCAGTACAACTTTAGATGCAAATAAAGCACCCTCATATATAACAGCACTGGAAGGATTGCAATTGAGACGAAATTCATGACAAAAATCTTCCACCTAGTCATCATCTTGAAAAGCTTCATAGTTGGAATCAATGTGTTCATGTTGGGGACATTGGTTGTCAAATATGGATGGAATATAACTCAATGCTGTAATAGAGTCAGGGAATGGATGTGTGTGCTCATCATCGGTTTCAATCAATGACTCATCCTCAGGTGGTTCACTGTTATTACCACCTTCAATGTCACTATTGTTATCACCTTCATGATCACTATCATTATCACCTTCATGATCAATATCATTATCTCCCTCCTCAACCTCAGCACCAATATTCTCAGTAGTAAGATTTTGAGAAAATTCAGGTGGTTGACTCCACTCATCAGTTAAATTGCTAAGACTGAATTGAGGTGTAAGACCGAATTGAGGTGGTTGACTCCATTCAGTAGTTAAATGACTTTGAGAGAATTGAGGTGGTTGACTCCATTCAGTAGTTAAATGACTTTGAGAGAATTGAGGTGGTTGACTCCGAGAGAATTGAGATTGAAATTGATTCAATAGACTCATTAAACAAGGTTGTTGGTGGATATATGTTTTTTCAAGAAACACATCAATATAGGCATCAACTGAAAGTGATAACAAGGTTCTGTATGCATCATCATCATCAACTTGTACGAGCATATGATTTTCTCTAGGGAAAAGATAGGATATTTTGATAGAGAAGTGGTTGGGATTGATGTCAAGTGTTGTATAGATATATGATTTTAGTTCAGATAGGGTATTAATAAGTGAAATGTTTATGGGTCTAACAGATCGACTAGAATAAGACCCATCAGAGAGAAATTGCCCATCATATCACATCTTCACAATTCGTGAATTTGAACTAGATGCCATGTTCCTATATTTTAGAATATTATATTAACATCAGAAAGAAATTCATATTTTATGACATTATATCAACATAAATTAATATTTTAGAGCAGTGACATCAATTTGGAATTAAATTTATTGGACTACTTTTTCTATAACATTAACAGTGAACAACAATTAATAACAACAATTTTGCTAATTTTTTAGTAACACTAACATTTCAAAATAACAATTTTGCAATTTCGAACAATAATTTTTCAGGTATTAAGTAGCCTTCAATTGTCATTTTCTACATCATTATTTCAGTAATGTGCAATTAAAGAGTAACAATACAATTATTTCAGTTGTAATATTTCGTACTAAAGTTAAGTTCATATTTTGAAAATTAAAATTTTGGTAGAATAAATACGTGAAATGGAGAGTTATGTGTTGACAATCGAAGAATAGAAGAAGAGAAAGAAGAAGCTCCAAATAGTCTCCGAGAAGTAGAAGATATCAGCTCCAAGATCGCCCGAAATAAGCTAGAAATCACCCAAAGTAATAGAAATCCGAGAAAAAGCTCCAGAGCAATGGGAGTATAGAGCTAGATGAAGGAAATGAAGAATGATGTGAGTTTGGGGGGTTGTTTTCGGCCAATATATATAGGGGAGCAATGCGTCTCGGTTGGGGACGCATTGCACCCACGTGGCACCGTCCCGCGCCGCGCGGCGGCCCCAACGGTAAAATAGCCCTTGCCCTGGGAGCAATGCGTCCCCGTCCCGGACGCATTGCCCGCGTGGCAATTTCTAGCCGTTGGGCACGTCGCGGGGCGCGACGCATTGGTCCCACAAAGGACAATGCGTCACGGTTCGGGACGCATTGCACTCCTGTGGGGTCAATGCATCCCGTGCTGGGACGCATTGCTCTCACGCGAGGCAATGTGTGCCGGCGGGGGACACATTGGTCCTACACGAGGGCAATGCGTCACGACTCGGGACGCATTGCCCTCCTATGGGACCAATGCGTCCCGGATTGCCTCGCGTGAGAGCAATGCGTCCCAGTAGGGGACGCATTGCTCCAAAAATGTGCCATTTTGGACAATAAGTTCAAGAACGTGCCATTTAGATAGTTAAAATTGACAAATGTACCATTTAGGTTTTTTTGCCTATCTTTTATTGCGTCGCTGTGCAAAAAGGAAGGCAATTGCAAGCAGAGGTTACTTTTAGTATGCGTCCCAGGACGAGAAGAAAGACAACCCGGTCAGAATTTTGTTTATTTGCCTAGTCCGGTGAAGCAAACATAACTTTTGCGTTGGGGGATCCTTAAACACAACCCAATCCTGCCATATGCAGTTAACCACACATGCCCATAGGTGCAACACCCAATCCAGTCGGCCGGGAACCAAGTAAGTCTTATATTGCCAGCACTGTAAGGTCGTTGTGCTTACAGGGTAGGCAAAGCTTGGCTTCCTTGAACGTGTTCAAATGATATAAGCGGACAACAGAAACTTTGTTGTTCATTCTCAAACCCCTCTCATTCCATGAGTCGTATATCTATAATGTTGTACTTAAGGTGCGCCTAGCAGGCTCTCCATCAGATTATGCCGACAACATTTGATTTAATGAAATGCTAGAACGATGTGTCCAGTAGTGAAAATGTGCTGTAATTTCCTTTTAACAGTTTCTACTTCTTTATGTAATGTGCTCATGTGAGTATGGTTGGATCAGATGTTAAAACATGTACGTACGGTATGTAGAACTTTGACAAAATAGAGCACTATTTTTTCAATGTATATCATTGAAATTGACCAAATACAATTTATGGTTTAGTTGAAGTGTGTCTAATTTTCTGTCAACTAATGAACTCAAAATTTTCAGCATGGTCCTTTGTCTGTACCATATCGTACGAGTCACAATTGTATCCAATCCCCAATGAGTTGGGTATGGGTTTTTCCCCACTATTTTTTGTATGTTTCAGTATGGGTATGGGTATAGTTAATGGGTATAAATTTGCGAAACCCACCTTTTTGGCACCCTATAGAGTGTTGCAGTTTGGGTTGGAACAACCATTCCTACAATGATGATTGTCAATTTTTTATGTGAGATATGATCCATTAAATGTTGGGTAACAACAATGCAGAAATGTTGTTGGGTTGGTCTTGCACTATCCAAACAGTAGTCCCCTATTAGTTGCGACCAATGATTTTGACCTGTCTTACTTGCCTAGCCTATCAATGTGGTAGCTACGGTGTTGTATCCTAGTATGCTCAAAGGCTCTTATCCTCTCCTAGCTTCTACTCTGCCTTTTCTCTAGCTTCTCGATCGACCTTTCAAAGTGCTCCTTCCATGGCAACCCTAATCCAATCTTTTGAGGTTTGATGCTAACATTGGTATTGGTCAATATTTTGAAGTAAGTTTTTCTTCCTCTCTCTCTTTGTCTCCCTCTTATCCTATCCCATCACTGCTATGGTGCGTTAGCACAATCATTCCCCATATTAATGCGTGTATCAAGCTTTTAACCATTAGTACACTCAATTACATATGGGGGATCCTTGACTGCTACACTCTGGGGTGAATGCCTTGGATTATTCGCCCATCACTGCAACATAACGACTATAGGCATAAACATTGGTAAACCTCGTCTTTATAACAAGATTGGCACAAAGGAAGATGACCATATATTTGCCGACACACCGTAAAACATGGTGCTGATTGTAGAAGAAAAAACATATGTTACGAGGTGACCTCAAAATTTGGGTACCTATCAAGGGTCCCAGTTGAACAACCTTATCCTTCCACCTCTTTTGGCGACACAAACCTTGATGTCAGGCTAGGGTGGGTCGATGTATGAGTCAGCAGAAACCACTGCAAGATTTTGTTCCTTTAGCACATGGATAGACACCTTATTTCCATTTTGAGATGGAGAGAGATGCTAATCGACATAGGTGATCGAGAAGGTTGGGATTCTTTCAATCCTACTACGATTGAAAAGCTGTACTCTTTGTTTCCCTCCCCCACAACACATTTTTAATGATAAAAACAACACTATTCCCTTGATGACATTTGGTGATAGAAGTTGGGGCGAGTTCAACCATCTTCTAGGTCCTTCCATGGATACCATGATAAAACAAGCCCTAGAACTGTCCGACAAGTGCATCCTTGAGAACAAACAAGTGAGGGTGATAATCGCGGTGGATAAAAAAGATCCTACTCTGGTTGAATTAGACTTTACCAGAAAGGGGGAGGCACTAAAGGAGCTGATGTTTGACGAAGTAAAAGATAAGGAAAAGAACCAATAGCTACTAAATATGATGATTCTAACGATCTAGTAATTGCTCATCTCTCATTAGTTGTTCTATTGAACCAACATACTTTAAGCTATTTATACTCCACCTACTTGTACTCGCTACAAAAATAATATGAAAATAAATAGTCATGGATCATTAAGAAAACAAGACTAAATTTTTTGCTTTTTGTACTAGATGCAAATACAAAGGACATAGAAATAGAGGTTGACTCTAACCTATAGCTTGTAATTGTCAAGGCTTAGGACATTTTCTGAATATCTACCCTTTTAAGTCAAGTGAAAAGAATAGACCTAGTTTTTACGATCCTAGACATGATTACAAAGAGAACCAACTAAGTAGGCACCATATAAGCATGATATTCATCATAGTTGGAGGAAAAGGAAATTACCACAAGGATATTATAACAAAAATATCCATAGAGGGCCAATTTGTAAGGAAGCTACTAACAACAACTGTATGGAGGAGACACATCACAAAAATAGATTTTATAATAGCTTTTTCACCCTGACATTGCAAGATAATAATGATAATTGTTGGAACTTGAGGAAGATACACCACCTGCTAGCACAAGAGAATGCATGCATTAATAACAGATAGAAGGGTGCTTCTATAAGTGGAACCACCAAAACTTTTGCCTCACACAACAATGTGCATGCACCAAAAAAAATCATGACACTGGAAGTAGATATGACACTACTAAGAATAGGTTATACTTGGGAGTCTTACAGAAAGCATGAAAACAATTTACTTGGGGACAAGAGCATTTGAAAAGGGCCTCCAAAACAATAGAACCCCAACAACACTAGTGAAGTTTTAGAGTTTCCTCAAAAAAAGACCATTGCCACTCCTACACCTTTCAAAGTAGGACACACATATATGGATTTCGTTAATGATAATTCCACCTAAATGTGGTTGATGCTATATGTGCTGATGTACTAGTTGCATCTATGAGATTTATGTGAGGTTTTTTTTATCTTGATGTTTGACAATCACATTCCAAAATGTCCTAAAAAGCAACCATTGTAACTCTCGATGTCACAAATATGTTGGGTCATCTTATCCCAAGTATGCCATTCACCAAACCAAAATGTTATCACAACTACAACTCCTCTACACATTTACTAAGCACATAGTGATTGACCATCATTAGGCTAACCATCATAGTCCAAAGTAAAGTGGGATTCCTATAAGGTCACATAATGAGATGGAGTCACGACATAAGAGCTATCTCTACTAATGGAGGAGGCACTGGGTGGATGACTCTCATGGATTTACCCATAATCCTGTGGGCTCTAGAGATTTTCAAGCTCACTAGAACATCCTTGGATGAGAAAGTAATCTATGCTATAATATAGCTAGTCATTTAAATTGGAGATTTGTATAACACATTACACAATTAGGGTTTCTGTTGGACACCCTACATACCCACAAACACCTTTGATGATGTTATTGAACACCCCTCTTTCTAAGTATCACCCAAAAACAAGTTTCAAAGCTCACACAACTGTCTAGATAATCCTAGGACTGAAGGTCATAAATTTACATACACACAAGGAGGATTACATAACTATGGGAAATTTGGGTCAAAAAGACAAACAAGAGGCCCACAAAACAACAAGAGACCTAGGTTCGCTTACAAATATCCAACTAACCGTGGCCCATGAGTCACCAACCAATACAAAAACCACAAGATGACTTGTTGTCCTAGACATTCTAACCCTACACCACATGTAGAGAGTGATGACATACCAGAGAGTCCACCAAACAAGATCCTAAACGATAGTGGCGCAGCTTGTTGCCTGCCTCCCTTCTATTTCCTTGTAATCTTGTAGTTTTCAGTAGTTATTCAAATTTATAGAAAAGCTTTCCTCGGGCATTTGGACTGCCCTAGATGTTGCAACCCACCACACTAAATGAGATTACTCAAAATCAAAATGACGATCCAACAGTAATTAATCATATTATAAAAAAGGTACATAACTAAAACCCAATAAAATTTCCAAACATTTCAAAGAACATTTGCACAAAGGTACAAATTTCACATAAATTCATGCAAAGTAACTTTACATGAGTTTCGTGGCCTCAGTCACAACATGTATGCAAAAGATGTTGTTCATATAATTACAACACTTACATAAATCATGAACCAAGGCTTACAACCAAAAAATTGAGTTGATATACATGATGTGAAAAACTCCCTGCTAAGATCTGAGAGTACATGGATGACTCTAGGACTCTACAAAATCTAACCAACCTTCTAACTCTACTGATCTTCAAACTACTCTTCCTTGTCACTTTGCAACAGATGGTGCTGCCCAACACCTAAAAAGATGTAGTGACCCACGAGGTGAGACCCATGTCCCAATGATAGTTATAACTCCAATAACATCTATTTCTTACTAGAGATATGTATATTAAACAACTAAAATAGATGATATTATAAGGTTGAAAGATTAATATAGTTTACACAAAAGATCAGGCAGAGCTAGAATCATAAGTACAAATGATTTCTCTTACCACATTATAAATCATCTACAATTTAAAAGAAACAAAGAAAGGATCACCATCCAATGTGAGTCGTCAAGTAACCCTAATAGATATGCTACACTTTGCTAGATTACATATTTTATTAATTCCTGGGTTGTTTGAGACGTACCACTCAAACCACTAGCTGACCACTGTGAAGTTGCAATCAACCCCATATAATATCTCGTATTACTGGGACCCTAAGATCTCTTCCCTTAAGTCAGTACAAGTCCGTCTTTGTGGCATATCAGTCCAACTACAAAATAGCCCAGTCTACCCCTGGGTAGACATGCCACATCACTAGAAACTAGGGTATTCAACCCTCAAATCTGAGTTACAACCACAATCACCCTCAATTAATTTACACCTAAGACATAGCCTCAACCGTTCTGTGAAACTTTGGGACCAGGATGACAAGGATATACCATCCCTGCACCCACATATACTAAAAAATATATGACTATGAGTTCCTTTCAGAATACTTGTCTCACTATCCAGCAAGTTTTGATACTGGATTAGTTCTACAAACTAAGGGCACTATACAATTAAAGTCTAAGGAAGTCCTAAGAATCCATTTTATCATCATTTTTAGGTCAAATAGTACACAAAAGGCCATTTTTCTCATATTACGAGTTCTAAAGTAAGATTAAAGACATGCACTTAGAAGGTAGGCAAGAGATGCATTCAAAGTTATATAACTTGCCTAGTTAGAGAGGGAAATGAAGGTAAAAAAGAAGAACTCCAAAATCCAAGATGGAAAACTTCAAAATTAGTAAAAAAATGTCAGTCTCGATCCACCAAAGCTCCAAGAATACCTCCTCCTTTCACAAATAGAGGGGAACTAGAGCAAAAAGAGAGAGAAAGAGAGTTCTCAAGCCCACATGCATAGAATTCCAACAATAACACTAAAAAAATTAGCCATAGAAGGAAGGAGGGTGAATAACAATTAGAAAAACAGTGAAAGGGCAGAGATCTTACATGAAAGAAGCAAGGAAAATGATCAAAGACTCTAGATTAGTCTAAGGATCCTTGATTTTGGCACATGCATCCACAAAAAGTCCATGATTACCGACCTAGATGGGTTCTCATCAACCTCAAAAAGTAGCACTAAGTTTGCCAAAGATGAGAAGAGAGAGAGGGGTATTTATATGTGGGTGGAAGTTTGCTGTTATCTAAAAGTCCAAGCGACCACCAATAATCCAGGTGACCACTGAGAATCCAGGTGACCACTGAGAATCCAGGCGACCACTGAAAAACCAGGCAACTGCTGAGAATTCAGGTGACCACGTAGTATCTAGGCGACCAATGAGGATGTAAGCGAGCATCGATAAATAAAAGAAATGCAAGCAACCAAGTTGTTCAAGAATCCAAGCGACCACTGAGAATCCAGGCGACCACTGAGAATTCAGGCAACTGCCAAGAATCCAGATGAACATCGAGAATTTAGGCGACCACCAAAAATCTAGGAGACCACCAAAAACCTAGGCGACCACTATCCAAGAGACTATCGAGAATCCATGAAACTTCTAAGAATCCAAACGACTATTGAGAATCCAGATGATTGCCGAGAATCTAGGCGGCCACCGATGGAAACATCATCCTACTACTTCATAAAGCTCATGTAAACCCTAAGAAAGCAAGGCATGAAAGCATTCAAAGGATATGTAAAATTTCCATATCATTAAGAACATTATAAATCTATTAAGATTGTATTAAAAATTACATTTACACCACTAAAATGGGTAAATTGCACATAAGTCTACAAAATGTATAAAATTGCATAAATTGATCATATGAAGTTGGAATTGAACCAAAATTTAGACATAGATTTATTTACTGAATAAAACCATAATGCAAATGTTATTTTTTAAAATAAACATCCAATTAGGACAAACAAATTATATTTAAAGGTTAAACACGGTTAAGGGCCTTACAACCATAAACTTGTAACAAGGATTTTGCCCCGAAATCCGAAGCAAACAATGATGGGTACTTCTGACACATCTCACCCTCTAATTCCCACGTGTCTTCCTCTACACCATGATGATGCCACAACACCTTCACTAAGGATACGTCCTTCATCCTAAGCTTCTGCACACACCTATCTAAGATCAACACAAGACCCTCAACATTTGTAACATCTTCCTCCCACTCTACATATACTAGCTGTATCGTCTACTCTGTGCCAGGATGTCGCTTCCTCAACATAGAAACATGAAAGACATTGTGCAATCAACACAACTCAGACAACAACTCCAACTTGTATGCCACCTTCCTAGCCCGAGCTATGATAGGGTAAGATCCCATAAATCTAAGAGCCAACTTATCCTTCTACCCAGACCTAAAAAAACCTTTAAATGGGAAAACTTTGAGGTACACAAGGTCTCTAACTTGAAACTTAAAAGGTCTATAAAGGTTATCTGAATATGACTTATGTATATCTTCAACTACCTTTAGCCATTGTTGGATCACTTTGATCTTCTCTATATTCTGTTATACTAACTCAGGACCCAAAAGTTGATACTCACATGCTTCATACCAACAAAGAGGCGACCTACAATGCCTACCATATAAAGCCTCATATTGTAACATCCCTGACCTGGGTTATGAACTAACCCTAGGTGTTTTGCCTAAATATGTAATTAAATCCTTGTGATTAACTTTGGACATGTAATTAAGTTCCTCAGAAACATATATTTCAATTTTGCTCCTTTATATATATAAAGTTGTAGCATTGTTTTGTAATACAGGGATCTATGTGCAAATTACCCAGTTAAGGGATTAATTTGCAAATTGTACATGTTGAGATGTTCCTCTGATGTTGAGACATAATGAGGATATTTATGATGAAGTTTGAGGGATTTCCCAAGCTTGAGCACCAAGGTGCAGCTGTGGAAGCAACCCCTGTACTTGAAAACCCTAAATTGGTGTAAAGTGCAATTTACCCAATTTGAGGGGTGCAACTTGTAAAATACATCATCTAAAATATCTTTTATGACTCTTGGCATCATTTAGAAGAGAAATGATGAAAAGGTCACTTCATTTGAATAATCATATAATAAAGAACACCTTTGTGATTGAATAATCAAGGTGTATGTATAATAGCCCTTTTATGTGTATGCTTTAGTGATGGGTTGATCCTATTTGCCTTCAATTCTTGATCTTAGAAGGAGTTTGTCCTTATAAATAAGATGTGGGGACGTGCAAAGAAGAAAGGAAGGACTTAGATGAGAAATGAGGAAAACATATATTCTTATGTTGGAATTTCACCCAAAATATATATACCACTTCCTTTGCAAGCAAAGGAACGTTTCTTTCATTCCCTCACTTATCCCCCTTGCTCAAACCGACTAAGGCAGATCTCTGGAGCAGAGAAGGACTACCAAGGGTCCTAGGTAAGTTTGGATCATTCCTTTTGCTTGAATTCATGGAGGAAACTCGTTTTCAAGGTTGAATTCATGGCTAACTCACCTAGCTTTATCTTTCTAGCCATTCCTTTCCAACTTTTCCTTGGAGAATTCACCTTGGCCGACCTTTGGAGCTCAAAGACGCCATTAAAGACCTGAAGCTTGGAAGCTTGGAGCTCAAGGAACAACCTTTAGGCGGGTTTTATAACTCTAAACCTTATGCTTTGATTATACATCTTTTTCTATGCATATAGTTGCTAGTTCTTCTTCTTCCCTATCTTCCCTTGCATTCTTGCAAGCAAAATCATGAAGAACTGCTACTGTCCTTAAGGTAGAAGATAAAGGCGTTATTTCCTATGCTTATCCATGGATTTCCACTTTACCAAACGACCTCCACCAATTGCCCATACGGTTTACACAACCGTTTGGTGGGCAAACGGTTTCAGGGTCGTATGAAGGCAAACGGTCTTCAAGACCGTTTGGTCGCGTTGAACAAGCAAAGACCGTATGGGAATCTTGTTTATAATTATGTAGGTTAATCACCCACAAAATTTGAGAGGTTAACTCCAAAGGAATCGTGAGATATAAGCAAATCAATTAGCAAATCCAATTGAATTAAGTTCTGATTTTCAATCTGTTTAATTTGCCCTTTTTAGGAAAACGGTCTCAAGACCGTTTAAGATGGTTGACCAAACGTTGACCGTTTGGGATTACTGTTCATAATGATGTTAATTAACAACTCACCAAATTTGATGGATTAATTCCAAACGAATCATGAGTTGAAGGATGATTAATAGGACAAACCCTAATTGAAATCAGTGCTGAATTACCAAAGAGTTAATTAGTGATTTTGGGTTGATTAGCCCAAACGGTCTCAAGACCGTTTGGGGAATCATCCAAACGGTCTCAAGACCGTTTGGGGATCACCCAAGACCGTTTAGAGGTCTGGGGTCAAGTATAGTTGACCAATTGAAGGTCCAAAGGTACCAAATCATATTGCAATTAAGTATTGATGTGATGATCAACGCAATAGATCAAACCTTGATGAATTTTCACTAGAGTCCAAAGGATGGATGGGAAAACGGTCTCAAGACCGTTTGGAACTCATCCAAACGGTCTCAAGACCGTTTGGTGTCAACCCAAGACCGTTTGGAGGTCTAGGGTTAAGGTAATTTGATCAATTGAGGGCCCAATTATAGTGGGTTGTTGAAATAATTAAATTGCTGATTTATGACTTAATGAAGGTTCAACCCCTATCAAATCAACTTAGATTTTGATAAATTCTTGGGCAAACGGTCTCAAGACCGTTTGGAGGTTATCCAAACGATCCCAAGACCGTTTGGGCCAAGTTTGGGCCCAATTGGAGGTCAATTGATAGGTTCAACCTTGAATTGATTCACATTGTTGAATATTGATGACCATCCGATTTGAAACTCTAATTGAGATGGACTTAACCCTAATTGGCTTTCAATTGAGGGTTAATTTGGTGTCCAATTGATTGAGGCTCATCCTAATTGACTCAATTTATAAGTGGTTAACATGGCTTTGGCCAATTGAGGGCTTCAACATACTTAATCATAAACATTTGTAACTTTTGAACCAGGTTGGAGGTCCAAACGGTTTGAGCCCATTTGGACCAAACGGTCTCAAGACCGTTTGGGCTCAAACGATCTCAAGGTCGTTTGTACCATTCAATCTCAAGACAAGTTGATCAAACGGTTTCAAACCGTATAAGCTCAAACGGTTTGGAAAGTCAACCTTTCCAAACGGTCAACGCACCCAAACGGTTTGGGCATACGACCTTGAGGTCATACGGTCTTGGAGTCAAACCTAGCAAACGGTCAACGCACCCAAACGGTTTCAAACCGTTTGGTGGTTGAAAGTTGAAACCGTTTGGAGGTTTTCAAGATTAGTTATACTTAATCACTTGAAGTTGTAATTGGTTCAATGGTGATCTAATCTAAACCCTAATGGTAACTTAGAACATTAAGGGACTAAGTGATTAATGAATTGAACCATGATGGTGATCATGAGGTAAATTACCAAAATACCCTTGAGGGGTTTAATTGAGTAATACCTTTTTCTAATAAAACCCTAATCACATGTTAATGATGTTTTGGCTTATGCTAGTCAATGAGGACTTAACCCAACCTGATCTAGAGTGGTGTTATCACCATCTACTAGTAAGAGGAGAGAGAAAGTATCATAAGAGAGAGAAAGTACCCTTTTATAGTGGAAACTTAAGTAAAGTACCTTCAATACACATGAATGTGCATGATTAGGGTATGATCCACCTATGTGAGATCATGGAAACCCTAATTATGATGTTTAGTGAATCTTAATCTTATCTAGGAGCTTTAATGGTGATGTTTCTCATATATGATGATGATATGAGTTCAATTCACCATGAGGTGAATAGTAAACCCTAATTCTAGGGTGAGGACATGTATTGTGAATAGTAAACCCTGATTGATGAATATTGGGAAACTTGACTCTTCTAAGAGTTTGAAAGTGTAACTTCTAGAATGAATTGTTTACTGTTATCAGTAGAATTAACCATGCAGGTTGTCATGAGATGATGATCATATCCAGTTATGGATTATGAAACTATATTCATTGAAAGCATGCTTTAGCTTTATGAATAGTGATATATCCTGATGCATTGTCAATGGCAACCTATGGATTAACATGGGCTGTGAGAGCCATAATTACCATCAAAGTCATGCTTTAGAGATGACTTGTGATGAATGTATTGAGATATGATGATTGATGAGAGTTAGGCTTGTTACATTTAGTATTCTCATTTCATAGCTGTTATGCTAATGTTATTGTTTGAAGAACAATGTATGATGATACTGAATGTACCTAACTAATCAAGTGTAATGTAGAGCCCTGATCATAGATCCATCATTGTCAGAGATCAAATGATGGTGAAACAGGTTTTCCTAAGGGAACTCCTGGATCACATACTTTTGAGTATGTGGGGTATATGGATGTGTAGAACCTTACATCCTAGTATAGGTGTTTGATGTAGATGTGTAATCCATCAATCCTTCACTACAATCCTATACCGTATTAGTGGATGGTAAACATGAAACCTCCTGGTGATGAAGAAAGCACAGATATCCGTATCAGTGGAAGATAAACATGAAATCTCCTGATGACGAAGAGAGTACAGAACGCCACTGTAACTCTAAAATAGCGAAGGACCAGATTACCCTGGTAAGCTATTATAGTAGAGGCACGAGATGTCCTACAAGTAATCCTCTTACTGACTGAGGAAGGTGAAGGTCATGAGAATCCGGCTCTTTCGATGACCTAGTATGATACCAAGGCACTTAGTAGTGATTGGTTGGAGGATGAGTGGTAAACCTCATCTCCACAGGGCATAAAAATAATGTTTGAAAAACATAATCCACAACATAGAATACCTGTTAGAGATAACTACGAGTTGATTGATTGATGTTACACTGTATAGTGCAAATGTCTTCATGTTTCATAACTGTTGAACTCATGCTTACTATTAAATCTGATGTTGAATACTTTGAAGCTTTTACTGCTTAAGTTATTCTTTGAGGTACTATAATAAAGCTTCTGGCGGAGAGTTATAACTCTCGCTGGGACAATTATGTAAAATTTTCTCACCCCGTAGACTTCAACTTTTTAGGTGGACGTCGAAGACGGAGGAACAAGTCTACAGGTGACCAGTCCCAGCAGCAGCAGCACCAGGAGTAGCAATAAAATCTCAGGTGGAGATTTAGCCTGCCATGTGGTGTAGTTAGAGTCAGTCCTATGTGTCCTCTATACTCTCAGGTCTTGGAGTCTTTTGGTCTGAGATTTTGGTTATGAGTTCTTGAGATTTTGTATCATGTTGTATATAATTACTCAAGAAGTAATTATCTGAGATATAAACAGTTTATCTTCTTTTATGAAGGAAGTTTTATGGTTTCAATGCTTTATCTCAAAAAGTTTTAATTTCCGCTGATTTTTGGTATTCCGCTGCTAATCGAATCACTTCTGCTAAGTTTAAATCGTGTTTATATCGTGGTTTGGAGATCAGATCCCACAATTAAGTGGTATCAGAGCTCTAGGTTCGCTGAGTCTACAGAGGCATAGGACTTAGGATGTCGAGTCTATCCTTAGTATCTCTTCTTTATCTAATAGAATCTTCTGCTCCTCAGGAGAAGAAGATACATAAGGATGGCAGAGCCACATGATGAGTACGTGGCAGAGAGTAGTGCTAGTGCACCTCGAGGCGGTGCAAGGGTTCCAGAAATAGAACAGCCTGCACCTGAACCACCCCAGTTTGACCCAGCTGATATGGGTAACCCAGCAGTTCAGACGATGTTTGGGCAATTTATGACTGCCATGACACACATAACTGACAAGATGCCCATGCCTGCACCTAGGGCACCTGCCCAGCCTGAAGGACAAGGTATCGGTAAGATGTTCGAGCGACTTCGTTGTGTCGGAGCTACCGAGTACTTTGGGACTGCCGACCTCGCAGATGCTGATCTGTGGTTAACAGAGTTGGAGAAGGCTTTCAGGATTCTTAATATCCCGGAGGCTGAGAAGGTTAGACATGCTGTCTATCTTCTCAAAGGCAGTGCTGGTCACTGGTGGAATATGGAAGAGCAGAAGAGACCTGGGATAGAGTTCTCGTGGGAAGAGTTTCGTCGGGAATTTATCAATAGATATTTTCCAAAGACCTTCCTAGATGAGAAGATCTCTCAGTTTAAGAGATTGAGGCAGGGCATGATGAACATTAGTGAATATGAAGCTAAGTTCATGGAGTTGCTGCGGTTTTGTCCGCACATGGCTGCCATAGAAGAGGAAAGAATCAGGAGATTCGAGAAGGGTTTGAATGCTGATATATCAACCCCTGTGTCTGCCTTAGAAAACCGAGAGAGATTCTCTACCTTTGTTGAGTCAGTCCGAAGGATAGAGAGATCTGTGGTTGAGAAGAGGCAAACCCAGAAAAGATATCCACAGTTCCAGGGTTCTTCATCTAGGGATTTCAAGAAACCAAGATTCTCTGTACCTAACCCTCCACCACCCAGATCAAGTTCCCAAACTCAGTGGTCACCAAGTAGAGGCAGGGGACGAAGCCTACCTCAACAAGAGACTCACAGTTCTGCATCAATGTCAGTTACTGGACCACCGAGACCACAACAACTGGAAAGAAGTTTCTACAACTATGGGAAGGTGGGACACTTGATGAAGGACTGCCGATCTAGGCCTGTCAGTGTGACACAACCTCAGAGGCAGAGTCAACATGGATCTCAGAGAAGGCAATCTCAAGGAGCAGCTCGAGGACGTGGACAAGCGTCTCAAGCTGGATCATCAGCACCACCTCAACACCAGGCGACAGCAAGGTTCTATGCTATGAACCCACCTGAAGCAGTGGTCAATCCACGGGTAGTGGCAGGTCAGATGGAACTTTTATATTCTGATATGTCTACATCCTGTGTTGTATCTGTTCTGATTGACCCGGGTGCTACACACTCTTTTATCACTCGGAGAGTGATTCGTAACTGCAATATGACGGTTAGTCATAGGGCAGATAGTTTGTTGTTAGAGACTCCGTTGAGTGGGTCTGCCGTTTTGCAGGAGGTATGTTCTCCCTGCATCCTCTTCTTTTCTAATCATCGCATTCAAGTGGACCTTATACCACTTGATATGCAAGGATTTGATATAATCCTCGGGATGGATACCTTAGAAAGGTATAGAGTTGTCTTGGATTGTGAATCCAAGTTGGCTGTGTTTGCTGATGAAGGCAACACATGGATCTTTCAAGGTGAAAGAAAGATTCTACCCACCTGTCTTGTATCAGCTATGGTTGTTGATAAGCTGTTGAGGCAAGGATGTTATGCATTCTTGGCCCATGTGGTAGATGTTACTAAGGAAAGTTTCAATCCTGCTGAAGTTCCCATAGTCAGGGAATTCGAGGATGTGTTTCCTGAAGAACTTCCTGGTATACCACCACCTCGGGAGATTGATTTTGAGATCAATTTGGTCCCAGATACGAAACCCATAGCCCAGACACCGTATAGGATGGCGCCTGCCGAGATGGCAGAACTCAAGAAACAGCTTCAATAGTTACTTGAGAAGGGTTTTATCCAACCGAGCACTTCACCTTGGGGTGCTCCGGTATTGTTTGTTAAAAAGAAAGATGGGTCAATGTGATTGTGCATTGACTACAGACAACTCAATAAAGTAACGATAAAGAATAAGTACCCTTTGCCGAGGATTGATGATCTCTTTGACCAGTTGCGTGGTGCAACCGTCTTCTCAAAGATAGACCTGAGATCTGGATATCATCAACTCCGTATTAAGGATAGTGACATATCCAAGTCTGCTTTTAGGACAAGATATGGTCACTATGAGTTCACGGTTATGTCGTTTGGACTAACCAATGCACCAGCTGCATTCATGGAACTCATGAATAGAGTTTTTCGACCCTTCCTTGATCAGTGTGTTGTCGTCTTCATAGATGACATTCTGATCTATAGTAAGGATGCTCAGTAGCATGAGCAGCATCTTCGCCAAGCTTTGACCTTGCTAAGAGAACACGAGCTGTATGCTAAGTTTAGCAAGTGTGAGTTCTGTCTGCCGGAGGTATCTTTTCTTGGACATGTGATATCTGCCTCGGGAATTCGTGTTGACCCTGCAAAGGTAGAATCTGTTCTACGATGGGAACAACCGAAGACACCGACGGAGATTCAAAGCTTCTTGGGGTTAGCTGGTTACTATCGAAGGTTTATTAAAAACTTTAGCTCTATAGCCTTACCTTTGACCAAGTTAACCCGGAAAGATGCTCCTTTTTCTTGGAGTGATAAGTGTCAACAGTCCTTTCAGTTGTTGAAGGAGAGGTTGACAAGTGCACCTGTGCTTGTGCTGCCTGAGAAAGGAAAAGGATATGTAGTCTTCTGTGATGCCTCTAAGAATGGACTAGGATGTGTGTTGATGCAGAATAAACAAGTGATTTCTTTTGCTTCCCGACAGCTTAAGAAACACGAAGAGAATTATCCGACACACAATCTAGAGTTAGCTGCTATGGTTCATGCCCTGAAGATCTGGAGACATTATCTCTACGGAGAGACGTTCTAGATTTTCACAGATCACAAGAATCTTAAGTATATCTTCTCTCAACATGAGCTTAACATGAGGCAACGTCGCTGGATGGAGTTAATCAAGGACTACGATTGTACAATTGATTACCATCCAGGGAAGGCCAATGTTGTTGCAGATGCCTTGAGTAGGAAATCAGCAACATCAACCATGGAAAGGGCACAACTAAACTCTTTAGTATGCTCTAGAAGGGATATGCTTATCTCTTTGAGACAAGACAATGTGCAGTTGAAGGTGTCATTGTTAGCCGGGTTGTTAGCTGAGATGCATATTAAACCTACCCTTAGAGAGCAGATTAAGGAAGCACAACAAGGTGATACTGTAGTTCAGCAGATTAGATCAGAGTATGGAAATGAGAAGCGAGATAGTTTCCATGATTCAGATGATCATGTAGCATGTTATCATGGGAGGATGATAGTGCCAGATGTGGATAACTTGAGGAAGTTAGTCCTGGAAGAAGCTCATTCTTCGATGTATGCCATGCATCCAGGGAGCACCAAGATGTATCGAAACTTGAAAGATATGTATTGGTGGCCTGGAATGAAGAAGGATGTTGTAGAATTTGTTCTGAGGTGTCCTGTGTGTCAGCAAGTTAAAGCTGAACACCAGAAGCCTGCAGGAACAATGCAACCTTTACCCATACCACAGTAGAAGTGGGACCATGTGACCATGGATTTTGTTGTTGGCCTACCCAGGACAAGCAAAGGACATGATTCCATTTGGGTAGTTGTAGATAGGTTGACTAAGACAACACATTTCTTACCTGTCAAAACAACCTATTCTGCTGAAAGGTTATCACAGTTGTATGTTCAAGAGATAGTGCGTTTGCACAGAGTTCCTGTCACCATAGTTTCTGACAGAGGTCCCCAGTTTACAAGTCATTTTTGGGAACGACTTCATAATGCTTTAGGCACCCAATTAAGGTTTAGTACGGCCTTTCATCCACAGACTGATGGACAGTCGGAAAGGACCATACAGACCTTGGAAGACCTGTTGAGAACATGTGTTCTCCAGTTTATCGGAAGTTGGGATCTACACCTAAGCTTGATAGAGTTTGCCTATAACAATAGCTATCAGCATAGTATTGATATGGCACCTTATGAAGCCTTGTATGGTAGACGTTGTAGATCACCCTTGTGTTGGTATGAGACTGGTGAGCATCAGTTGTTAGGACCTGATCTTGTGCAGCAAACTACAGAAAATATTAAGGTAATACAACAACAGATTAAGACTGCACAAGATAGGTAGAAATCTTATGCTGACAAGCGTCGTAGACCCTTAGAGTTCCAGGTCGGAGACAGAGTGTATCTCAAAGTCTCGCCTTGGAAAGGAGTCCTTCGTTTTGGAAAGAAAGGGAAGTTAGCTCCTAGATTTATGGGGCCTTATCCAATCATGGAACATTGGAAAAGTAGCCTATAAACTAGAGCTGCCACCAGAGTTACAGAGGTTACATCCTGTGTTTCACATTTCTATTCTAAAGAAATGTCACACAGACACTGAGTCAATTCTACAACCTATGGAGGTAGAATTGAATGATGATATATCTTATGAGGAAGGACCAGTGTCAATCCTTGATAACAGAATTAAAAAGTTAAAGAAGAAAGATTTAAGCCTTGTGAAAGTCCTCTGGAACCACCGTGGTGTTGAAGAAGCCACTTGGGAAGTAGAGGATGAGATGAGAAGGAAATATCCTGCCCTTTTCTCTTAATACATTTTATCGATTTCGGGGACAAAATCCTTGTAAGGGGTGGATAATTTGTAACATCCCTGACCTGGGTTATGAACTAAACCTAGGTGTTTTGCCTAAATATGTAATTAAATCCTTGTGATCAACTTTGGACATGTAATTAAGTTCCTCAAAAACATATATTTCAATTTTGCTCCTTTATATATAAAGTTGTAGCATTGTTTTGTAATGCAGGGATCTATGTGCAAATTACCCAGTTAAGGGATTAATTTGCAAATTGCACATGTTGAGATGTTCCTCTGATGTTGAGACATCATGAGGATATTTATGATGAAGTTTGAGGGAATTCCCAAGCTTGAGCACCAAGGTGCAGCTGTGGAAGCAACCCCTGTACTTGAAAACCCTAAATTGGTGTAAAGTGCAATTTACCCAATTTGAGGGGTGCAACTTGTAAAATACATCATATAAAATATCTTTTATGACTCTTGGCATCATTTATAAGAGAAATGATGAAAAGGTCACTTCATTTGAATAATCATATAATAAAGAACACCTTTGTGATTGAATAATCAAGGTGTATGTATAATAGCCCTTTTATGTGTATGCTTTAGTGATGGGTTGATCCTCTTTGACTTCAATTCTTGATCTTAGAAGGAGTTTGTCCTTAGAAATAAGATGTGGGGACGTGCAAAGAAGAAAGGAAGGACTTAGATGAGAAATGAGGAAAACATATATTCTTATGTTGGAATTTCACCCAAAATATATATACCACTTCCTTTGCAAGCAAAGGAACGTTTCTTTCATTCCCTCACTTATCCCCCTTGCTCAAACCGACTCAGGCAGAGCTCTGGAGCAGATAAGGATGACCAAGGGTCCTAGGTAAGTTTGGATCATTCCTTTTGCTTGAATTCATGGAGGAAACTCGTTTTCAAGGTTGAATTCATGGCTAGCTCACCTAGCTTTATCTTTCTAGCCATTCCTTTCCAACTTTTCCTTAGAGAATTCACCTTGGCCGACCTGTGGAGCTCAAAGACGCCATTAAAGACCTGAAGCTTGGAATCTTGGAGCTCAAGGAACAACCTTTAGGCGGGTTTTATAACTCTAAACCTTATGCTTTGATTATACATCTTTTTCTATGCATATAGTTGCTAGTTCTTCTTCTTCCCTATCTTCCCTTGCATTCTTGCAAGCAAAATCGTGAAGAACTGCTACTTTCCTTAAGGTAGAAGATAAAGGCGTTATTTCCTATGCTTATCCACGGATTTCCACTTTACCAAACGACCTCCACCAATTGCCCATACGGTTTACACAACCGTTTGGTGGGCAAACGGTTTCAGGGTCGTATGAAGGCAAACGGTCTTCAAGACCGTTTGGTCGCGTTGACCAAGCAAAGACCTTATAGGAATCTTGTTTATAATTATGTAGGTTAATCACCCACAAAATTTGAGAGGTTAACTCCAAAGGAATCGTGAGATATAAGCAAATCAATTAGCAAATCCAATTGAATTAAGTTCTGATTTTCAATCTGTTTAATTTGCCCTTTTTGGGCAAACGGTCTCAAGACCGTTTAATATGGTTGACCAAACGTTGACCGTTTGGGATTACTGTTCATAATGATGTTAATTAACGACTCACCAAATTTGATGGATTAATTCCAAACGAATCATGAGTTGAAGGATGATTAATAGGGAAAACCCTAATTGAAATCAGTGCTGAATTTCCAATGAGTTAATTAGTGATTTTGGGTTGATTAGCCCAAACGGTCTCAAGAACGTTTGGGGAATCATCCAAACGGTCTCAAGACCGTTTGGGGATCACCCAAGACCATTTAGAGGTCTTGGGTCAAGTATAGTTGACCAATTGAAGGTCCAAAGGTACCAAATCATATTGCAATTAAGTATTGATGTGATGATCAACTCAATAGATCAAACCTTGATGAATTTTCACTAGAGTCCAAAGGATGGATGGGAAAACGGTCTCAAGACCGTTTGGAACTCATCCAAACGGTCTCAAGACCGTTTGGTGTCAACCCAAGACCGTTTGTAGGTCTAGGGTTAAGGTAATTTGATCAATTGAGGGCCCAATTATAGTGGGTTGTTGAAATAATTAAATTGCTGATTTATGACTTAATGAAGGTTCAACCCCTATCAAATCAACTTAGATTTTGATAAATTCTTGGGCAAACGGTCTCAAGACCGTTTGGAGGTTATCCAAACGATCCCAAGACCGTTTGGGCCAAGTTTGGGCCCAATTGGAGGTCAATTGATAGGTTCAACCTTGAATTGATTCACATTGTTGAATATTGATGACCATCCGATTTGAAACTCTAATTGAGATGGACTTAACCCTAATTGGCTTTCAATTGAGGGTTAATTTGGTGTCCAATTGATTGAGGCTCATCCTAATTGACTCAATTTATAAGTGGTTAACATGTCTTTGGCCAATTGAGGGCTTCAACATACTTAATCATAAACATTTGTAACTTTTGAACCAGGTTGGAGGTCCAAACGGTTTGAGCCCATTTGGACCAAACGGTCTCAAGACCGTTTGAGGCCAAACGGTCTCAAGACCATTTGGGTCCAAATGGTCTCAAGACCGTTTGGGCTCAAACGATCTCAAGGACGTTTGGACCATTCGATCTCAAGAGAAGTTGATCAAACGGTTTCAAACCGTATAAGCTCAAACGGTTTGGAAAGTCAACCTTTCCAAATGGTCAACACACCCAAACGGTTTGGGCATACGACCTTGAGGTCATACGGTCTTGGAGTCAAACCTAGCAAACGGTCAACGCACCCAAACGGTTTCAAACCGTTTGGTGGTTGAAAGTTGAAACCGTTTGGAGGTTTTCAAGGTTAGTTATACTTAATCACTTGTAGTTGTAATTGGTTCAATGGTGATCTAATCTAAACCCTAATGGTAACTTAGAACATTAAGGGACTAAGTGATTAATGAATTGAACCATGATGGTGATCATGAGGTAAATTACCAAAATACCCTTGAGGGGTTTAATTGAGTAATACCTTTTTCTAATAAAACCCTAATCACATGTTAATGATGTTTTGGCTTATGCTAGTCAATGAGGACTTAACCCAACCTGATCTAGAGTGGTGTTATCACCATCTACTAGTAAGAGGAGAGAGAAAGTATCATAAGAGAGAGAAAGTACCCTTTTATAGTGGAAACTTAAGTAAAGTACCTTCAATACACATGAATGTGCATGATTAGGGTATGATCCACCTATGTGAGATCATGGAAACCCTAATTATGATGTTTAGTGAATCTTAATCTTATCTAGGAGCTTTAATGATGATGTTTCTCATACATGATGATGATATGAGTTCAATTCGCCATGAGGTGAATAGTAAACCCTAATTCTAGGGTGAGGACATGTATTGTGAATAGTAAACCCTGATTGATGAATATTGGGGAACTTGACTCTTCTAAGAGTTTGAAAGTGTAACTTCTAGAATGAATTGTTTACTGTTATCAGTTGAATTAACCATGATGGTTGTCATGAGATGATGATCATATCCAGTAATGGATTATGAAACTATATTCATTGAAAGCATGCTTTAGCTTTATGAATAGTGATATATCTTGATGCATTGTCAATGGCAACCTATGGATTAACATGGGCTGTGAGAGCCATAATTACCATTAAAGTCATGCTTTAGAGATGACTTGTGATGAATGTATTGAGATATGATGATTGATGAGAGTTAGGCTTGTTACATTTAGTATTCTCATTTCATAGCTGTTATGCTAATGTTATTGTTTGAAGAACAATGTATGATGATACTGAATGTACCTAACTAATCAAGTGTAATGTAGAGCCCTAATCATAGATCCATCATTGTCAGAGATCAAATGATGGTGAAACAGGTTTTCCTAAGGTAACTCCTGGATCACATACTTTTGAGTATGTGGGGTATATGGATGTGTAGAACCTTACATCCTAGTGTAGGTGTTTGATGTAGATGTGTAATACATCAATCCTTCACTACAATCCTATACCGTATCAGTGGATGGTAAACATGAAACCTCCCGGTGACAAAGAAAGCACAGATATCCGTATCAGTGGAAGATAAACATGAAATCTCCTGATGACGAAGAGAGTACATAATGCCACTGTAACTCTAAAATAGCGAAGGACCAGATTACCCTGGTAAGCTATTATAGTAGAGGCACAAGATGTCCTACAAGTAATCCTCTTACTGACTGAGGAAGGTGAAGGTCATGAGAATCCGGCTCTTTCGATGACCTAGTATGATACCAAGGCACTTAGCAGTGATTGGTTGGAGGATGAGTGGTAAACCTCATCTCCACAGGGCATGAAAATAATGTTTGAAAAACATAATCCACAACATAGCATACCTGTTCGAGATAACTACGAGTTGATTGATTGATGTTACACTGTATAGTGCAAATGTCTTCATGTTTCATAACTGTTGAACTCATGCTTACTATTAAATCTGATGTTGAATACTTTGAAGCTTTTACTGCTTAAGTTATTCTTTGAGGTACTATAATAAAGCTTCTGGCGGAGAGTTATAACTCTCACTGGGACAATTATGTAAAATTGTCTCACCCCGTAGACTTCAACTTTTTAGGTGGACGTCGAAGACGGAGGAACAGGTCTACAGGTGACCAGTCGCAGCAGCACCAGCACCAGGAGTAGCAGTAAAATCTCAGGTGGAGATTTAGCCTGCCATGTGGTGTAGTTAGAGTCAGTCCTATGTGTCCTCTGTACTCTCAGGTCTTGGAGTCTTTTGGTCTGAGATTTTGGTTATGAGTTCTTGAGATTTTGTATCATGTTGTATATAATTACTCAAGAAGTAATTGTCTGAGATGTAAACAGTTTATCTTCTTTTATGAAGGAAGTTTTATGGTTTCAATGCTTTATCTCAAAAAGTTTTAATTTCCGCTGATTTTTGGTATTCCGCTGCTAATCGAATCACTTCCGCTAAGTTTAAATCGTGTTTATATCGTGGTTTGGAGATCAGAGCCCACACATATGGTGCCATGTCTATACTCCTACGGTAACTATTATTGTAGACAAACTTAATCAGGCTCATGTGAATATCCCAACGGCCAAGAAACTAAAGAACACACACTCTTAAAAGATCCTCTAATGTCTGTATGGTCCTCTATGACTAACCATCTATCTACGAGTGAAAGGCTGTACTGAACCTCAAATGTGTCCCGAAAGATATATGTAGATGTTTTTGGGAAACCGGGGCGCCAGACAAGGAACGATTTTTTTTAAAATGTTTGCTTCCCAAAATAAGAAGATCGTCAACAATAATGTATCTAGTATGAAAAGGTTGCAATAATTATACCTAGTTGGAGCAAGTCCAGTGATATTACCCTTGCAGTAGCAATGTGCTTCTTCTCCAAGTATCAAAAAGCTTCTTTTTTAGACAACAACACTTGAACAGTCTTCACAAACGACCTCTTGGTCTGGCACCCAGACAATGGTCGACGTTGTCCTCCTAGCGGGAAATACTCCACACCTCTAGAGTAATCCATGCAGACTGCTAAAAACTCCATGTTGCGTTACCAGAACCAACGGGAAGGAGTTGTCTCTTTGAACGTCAGTCTACTAGTACCGATTCACTCTCCCATAATTGTCTTTTCCTTACTATCCCTCCCTTTATCGAGTAGAACTTGCTCAGACTTTATATTGGTTACCACAACCAAAGAGGACAACAATTGTTAGAGATAATTTCCATGTCTAGGAATCCCCCAATACCCCTATATTTATAGGAGAGGCTAGGGTCATGGTTCATAGTCTGTGTGGGAGTCGAAAGGATGAAATTCACATTTTTTTTGGAAACTTCAAACGGTGAACTGATCGGTTTGCATGACCAACCTATTGGTTCAAAGGTGAACCATTCAGTTCATCTCATGAATAAGTCAGTTTGGTAGTTTCCTCTTTAGAAAAATATTGACTTTTAATATTCAATTAATGCATAATGATGACATCAACATCAATTCTTGATCCAATCAAATTGATCATTGAACCAAAAGTTCCATATGATGAACCTATTGGTATGTATGCCCAGAGAGCCAATGATATGATGATTGGATTGGCATATGTCATGATTGATTTGATAAATGTCAAAGGCAAGCTTCCAGTTTATTCTAGCTCAATCGATTATGAGATAAATGATGGAGCAGAATGAATGTCTAAAGAATGACAATACTCAATGACGCATGTCTTCAGGTTGAGGACCTACACAATGAGATATACATATGCTAAGAGTATGTAAATTCTTGTTATGTCCCTAGTCGGATGTCATTGTGGAAGGTTGATAGACAACAATGACACATCAAGACTAGAGTGTGTGTTGGTTGATGACAATTGAGTCATGATATATGATATCAAACCAAGAACATAGATACATGTTAGAGAATAATGTATCAGATAGACCCACCATGAGAGCGATACATGGAACCATGACATGGTAGTCAGATTCATCTCTAAAAGTGATGGTGGTGATTGTGATTCTTAGACCTGAAATCACTGCACTCGTCAAATGTGATTGGGTACACTTTGACATCATCCAACGCAGTCCTGAAACATGGGCTATTACAAAGGTGATGATTGGGTGGCTTTGACGCATGAGATAGACTGTGAGTGATAGATATGGGATTTGTCCCTCCTAAGGGAGTATGATGTCCAAGCCACTTGATAAGAGAGACTGATAAAGGCATGCACATGCACATGTGAATCAATATATGTTATTGATGCCACACATATCTCAGACAGTCTGCTCTAGTTCAAGAAACATGAATGAACATTGAAAGGATGACGACTCCATGCCTTGAGTTCATTCAGGATATCAGAGATAAGGGAATTATACATTCACTAGAACACCAATCACAGACTGTTGGATTGAAAGTTGTTCTCCAACTTTCCTTTTCACTTGGGTAGCACTGATGTACGACTAGGTACCGCTCTTTGCTTGTGATGTCATAAGCTAGTTATGGACATTCACTACCAATGTGAAATGAGACCTATAGGGTCACACACAAAGGATTAACTTGGAAGAGGAGTTTATCCATGAATGATGTTTGGATTGATTACTAAATTGTTTAGGTACTCAATCAAACATTCAATCAATAGACTTGACTCAGAATCATCAAGTCCAAGTGTTGAACCAACTAATTAGAGTTTCAAATTGATTGAGAACTGAATTGACTGTATTCTACACAATCTGGACCACCAACTGACTGGTTCACTGGGTGAACCGAACGACTTATGGTCAGCGAGATGACTGGTTCAATCAAGTGAACTGATCGGTTCAATTGGACCAAATGATCAGTGTTGATTTGTCCCTATTTGTGAGAAAAGTGTTTCATTTCACTTGTTCAATTTGATTGTGAGATGACACGTTGCGGAAAACGAGATTAACTAATGCGGAAGCGAATTATTAGTAGCAGAATAATGAAAAATCACTAAATTTTAAAACTTTTTGGAAAAAGAACTTTAAACCATAACTCCTTTATAAGAAAACAAGGTAAACAGTTTACATCATAGCTTGACATTACATCTCTGTGATTACATACATCCATTGCCTTATTATCTGAAGAAGGCAAGATACAAAATCTCAAGGTACTAAGCCCAAAACCTCAGACCTACTGACTCCTAGGACCTGAGAGTACAGAGACGACATAAGACATACTATCTATAAGATTTGGCACTCAGTATCTCCACCTGAGATTCACTGCTGCCCCTGGTGTTGTTGTTGCTGATACTGCCCACCCCCGGATTGGTTCCTCCGTCCTCGACGTCCACCTAAAAAGTCAAAACCCACGAGGGTGAGACAATTTGAATAATTGTCCCAACGAGAGTTATAACTCTTTGCCAGAAGCCTTGTTATAGCAATAAAGGATTAACATAAGCAATATACTCTTTAAGACATTCAACAATAGATTTGGTATTAAGTAAGACAACATTTACTTAAGCAATCATATCAATAAGGAATATGAAGAACATGTATACTAGTTACTTGACTAGAACATTTATAAACGATGTAACATCAATCATTGTTTCTCATAGTTCAACCTAAGCAGTTATGCTACGCGACTGATTATGATTTTCAATCATTATTATGCCCTGTGGAGATGAGGTATGCTGCTCATACTCCAACCGATCACTACTAAGTCGCATCGGTATCATACATAGGTCATCAAAAGAGCCGGATTCTTATGACCTCATCTTCCTCAGTCACTGTGAGGATCAACATGCAGGACATCTCGTGTCTCTGCTACAATAGCTTACCAGGGTATTCTGGCACTTCGCTATTAGAGTCATAGTGGCGTTCTGTACTCTCTTCGTCATCGAAAGATCTCTTGTTTATCTCTCATCGATGCGACATTAAAGATTCCCTCGGGAGATTAGTGATACATCATCCCGGCATAAACATATAGTGAAGGGTTGATAGATTTAAGATACATCTACATCAATTCCTACACTAGGACGTAAGGATATTCACGTCCATAATCCCCCCACATACTCAAAAGTATGTGATCCAGGAGTTCCCTTAGGAAAACCTGTTTCACCATCATTTGGCTTTTGAAAATGATGGATCTATGATCAGGGTTCTACATGATATGATTATACTTGATTATTTAGGTACTGTAACAACCGTCTCGTGAAAACAGGATTAACTAATGCGGAAGCGAATTATTTGCAGCGGGTTACTAAAAATCAGTGAAAATTTAAAACTTTTTGCAAAGAGATCCATTCACATGAAAACTCTTTAACCATGAACCAAAGTATTCCAAATTTATCCTGGTTCACAAATACACAACCTGTACCATTCCTTTTCAAGGATTACAACATTGAATGCCCTGTTAACAAATATACACAAGCAGTATAAAAACTTCGAGGCACTAAGCCAAAACTCAGATTGATACATTTAAAACTCCGAGGACCTAAGAGTACAGAGACGACACATAAGACTACTATCTATATGACTAGACAGACAATATTTCCACCTGAGATCTTATTGTTGTCCCTACTGTTGCTGCTTCTCTTTCCCTGTTCTAGGGTTTCTGCTCTGCCTTCCATGCATACCTAAAAATGTTTCCCACGGGGGTGAGACAATTGAAAATTGCCCCAGCGAGAGATATAACTCTCCGCCTAAAACATTGTTATTGTAGTTTATCAAATTAAAACTGAGTAGGGGTTACTTTTACATTATCAGGCAGAATTATTCATCATAGAACATAATAAGATAATCTCCATTCTCAAGGAGGTCATTGCATCTACCCATGGTAGATAAGTAATTCATCTGTCTACTTTACAAAGAATATAAAGAAACATAATTAACATTTATCTACTAAGGAATGCACAAAGAAATGCAACATCAGCCAATGAATCTCCGTATTCAATCCTTAAGCAAACATGCTATACGGCTGATTACATTTTACAATCACACTTATGCTCTGAGGAGATGAAATATACCGCTCATACTCCAACCGACCATTACAAAATTGCCTCGGTACCATACATAGGTCATCAAAAGAGCCGGATTCTTATGACCTCATCTGTCTCGGTCAGTATGAGACCACATGCAGGACATCTCGTGTCTCTGCTAACTAGCTAGCCAGGGTATTCTGGCACCTTCGCTACAGAGTTACATCGTCAACTGCACTCTCATCGCCAATCGAGAGATTTCTTGTTTATCTCCTCGATCCGACATTAAGTATCATTGGGAGATTCATGATACATCCATCCCGACATATTCATGAAGGATTGAGAGGTTTCTTGTTTACCTTCCAACAATCTCTTCAAGAGGGCGTAAGGATATTTTCTCCCATTTACCCCCACATATTCAAAATATGTGCTCCGAGTTTTACCGCGGGCACCCGTTTCACCATCACCTATTCCTAACGATGATGGATCTATGGTCAGAGCACTACATGAATAGATTTCACTTGATTTATTAAGTACATTATCATATTCTTTTAGCATCAACCAAGTTCTCAAACATAACTTATTACAACAATGCTATAAAGAGACATGTACTACTTTTATCAGATATTTATCAGTCTTTCAAAGACCCTGGGAACTCAGTCCCTCATTTCAATACTGGGAATTATCATCCCTTCACTTTCTCATCACCATAATCATATGGTTCTGGGTATTCAAACCCTTAACTCATCATTGAGCATTATTATACCTTTTTCAGGTAACTATCACCTTCAGGTCATCTGACGAAGGCATTCATGATACTTGTTACACAAGCATCACATCTGGCTCACAAGGCCAAGGAATATCTTGTCACCTCTCACTAGGTAACAACTTACTCATGTGACTCATAAAAGTCCATGCATATTGCTTCTTTTACTAAGCAACTACAACATTAAGGCACATAATGCCAATCAACATTTATTATATAAATGTCACAGCTCACACTAGCTGTATACATCATCTCATAATATCTGTATGGTTATTAGGCATGATAATAGTCATACAAGATATTCATCACATCATGTGATGTGATAGTAACACCATTATTCCTCTACTAGGAATTAGGGTTTACTATCAAATAGGGCTTTTCATTCCCTTTACCCAAATTAGGGTTAGGGTTCCCCATTTCTCATTAATAAAGAGTTCATGATCTCATTATCTGTCCAACCCTTAATACATTATTCCATACCTCTGGGGCATTTAAGGATATCATATTTGATTATTCTAGAACACTACTTTCATCATATAGCATTAATGATCATCAATTCAAGGTATGAGTTCATTTCTCATCCTTATCATGGTATGATTATATCATACACATCATTTGGGCTTAACCCCATTCTCAAGGTACATTAATTAACACTGATCAAGGTGTAAAAACTCATTACATTTCATTGTAATAGTTGCATAACACACTTCATATGTTTCTTACCCAATTATATTTGATTTGAAGTACATCAAGGCATATAAACCCTGAAATGCTGAATGTGATAACTATCATATCTTGATGTATCACTTTCTCATCATTTCAAACTCTGTTGAGTTATCCATCTTATCTTGTATTAAGGTATTTCCCTCTTAATACATTCCATCACTAATCTCTTACCTTTAGCATATAATGCAAAGGCCACACATTAGAATTGTACAACTATCTCACAATGATATGGACTTATCTTAGTTTAAGGCATGACTTTATTATAAAGTTGCTTATAAATAATCACAATGATACACCCTCAACTAGGGTTTCTCATCACATATCTTATGTATCCTTCATCCAATTATATTGGACTTATAATCATATCAAGGTATACGATCATATGAGGTCACTTTCAAATCACATCTAAATCAAGCATAGAGCACCACGGCCGTGCAACCAAGAACGGCCATGCAAAGGGAAGCCACCACAGCCGTGCTACCTTGCACGGTCGTGCAAAGTGAAGCTACCACGGTCGTGCTACAGAAGTTCCCCTTATGAATCATATTCAAGTATGAATTCTATTCTTTCATTAGGGATTAGGGTTTTACATACCATCTCCCTTCTTTAGAATAGGGATTACATATAGCATCACCCTTCATTAGGGTTTCATATCACATTTTCCATATTCAAGGTTTGCTAATCATTCCCAATTAGGGTTTCTCATGAAATCACCCTCAATTAGGGTTTCACATGGATACACCCTCAACTAGGGTTTCACATGGATACACCCTCAGTTAGGGTTTTACATGGATACACCCTCAACTAGGGTTTCACATGGATACACCCTCAACTAGGATTTCATAAGGATACACCCTCAACTAGGGTTTGAGTTCAATAACCCTATCAATTAGGGTTTATGTTCATATTTAGGGTTTCATGATCTCTTTACTTAAGGATCATAACTCTTAACCACCACATGAATCATATTCATGTATGAATTCATGCTATCAACTTCTCAACTTGAATAGGTCATATCACCCTTTAGTTGAGTACATACAACTATGATTAACATAGTGTATCAAGTCATTGACCCTATAAGCAATTAGGAATTCATCCCTTAATTGGCACTAATCCCTTAGGTACTATTCGGGTTTCAACCTTTGTACCTTCTTTAATTATCATTACTAATCAACATTGGATCAATGTATCATTCATCATCTTGATTCTCAAGAGATTCAATCACATTGGACCTCCATTACATAGGGTATCCAATTGAATTAGGGTTTTCAATGTTGATTCCTTCAATCATTGAATTCATGGAACCAGTAATCAATTGGACCTACCCTCATACCTCAATTGAGTTTAATAGGTCAACCTTCAACTGATTTGACTCTCAATTGACCCTCAATTGATCATCAATTAGGGTTTGATTCAATTGAATTAGGGTTTGGAATCGATGATTCAACAACACTAATCAATGTAAGACTAGTTGCTTTGAAACCATTGAACCATCATCCAAATTGGGTATGACCTGACCCCAAACGGTCTTGAGGTCGTTTGGATGACCTCCAAACGGTATTGAGACCGTTTGCCCATCATATCACTCTAATCTAAGCAATCCAATTAGGGTTTGGTTCATTGGATTGATCACCAAATCAGCATTACATTGTATATCAACTTGGTACCTTTAGACCTTTAAACACCTAACCATACTCAACCCTAGACCTCCAAACGGTCTTGGGTGACCACCAAACGGTCTTGAGACCGTTTGGATGAGCTCCAAACGGTCTTGAGACCGTTTTCCCATCCAACCTTTGGACTCTAGTGAAAATTCATCATGGATTGGTCTATCGAGTTGATCAACAAATCAGCACTACATTGCAATATGATTAGTACCTTTGGACCTTCAATTGGTCAACTACACTTGACCCCAGAACTCCAAACGGTCTTGGGGTGATCCCCAAACTGTCTTGAGACCGTTTGGGTGATCCCCAAACGGTCTTGAAACCGTTTGGGCTAATCAACCCAAAATCTCAACTTAACTCATTGGAATTTCAGCACTGTTTTCAATTAGGGTTTACCTAATTGATTAGCCTTCAACTCATGATTATTTTTGAGTTAACCCCTCAAATTTGGAGGGTCATTAACCAACATAATTAGAAACAGTAATCTCAAACGGTCAACGCTTGGTCAACTCCACCAAACGGTCTTGAAACCGTTTGCCCAAAAAGGTCAAGTTAATCAGGTTGAAAAATCAGCACTTAATCCAATTAGGTTTCCCTAATTGATAGGCTTCAACTCACGATTACTTTGGAGTTAACCCCTCAAATTTGGAGGGTTATTAACCAGCATCATTAGGAACAGGAATCTCAAACGGTCAACGCTTGGTCAACCATATCAAACGGTTTTGAAACCGTTTTCCCAAACAGGTCCAGTTAATCAGGTTGAAAATCAGCATTTAATTCAATTTGATTTGCCTAATTGATTGGCCTTCAACTCACGATTCCTTTGGAGTTAACCCCTAAAATTTGGGGTGTCATTATTCTACATAATTAGAAACAATATTCCCAAACGGTCAACGCTTGGTCAACCATCTCAAATGGTCTTGAAACCGTTTTCTCCCAAATGGTTTCAAACCGTTTGCCCTTAAACGGTTTGCTGAAACCGCATAGCCAATCAAATTAAAACGATTTGGAATAGCTATCAAAACCATTTGGCTTGGTAATTTTCTTTGGATAAGCATCTAGGATGATGTCATCATCCCCTTACTTCGAACAACCAAGAACAACAACCGTTCTTGATGGAAATTGCAGCAAAGAAACAAGAGTGTATCAAATTGAAGAAATCAATCAACAAAGCATAGAGAATTGATGCAATAGCAATGTTTAAGGGTTTGAGTTATAAAACCCACCTCCAATTGAGCTCCAAAGCTCCAATCTCACGCCATTAATGGTGGATGAAGCTCTTGCAACTCCCCCTAGGCTCGTCCTCAAGCTTTTGATTGTAAAAGTTGGCTAGGGTTGAAGAGGAGATCGAAATAAGAAGGAATCCATAATTTATTTTCGATTTCCACCATGAAATTATGAAGAACGAAGGTCAAGGACTTACCAACAGGTTGGGGACGTGCTCCCTGCTCCTCCCTAGCTCCTTGGTCGGTTTTTCAAGCAAGGGGAAGAAAGAAATCCGAAAAGGCCTTGGTTTGGGCTTGGAAATGGCACTTTTATAAGGAAATTGATGAGAGAGAAAATGCCTTATAAAAATCCAATTAATCCCAATAAAGTGGCCACCTCTTCCCCCTCAAATACCTTGGGTACGAGGCACCTTCCTTGCCTTTAATTCTCCTTCATTATCCTCAATTTAAAGAAAACCAAATTAAGCACCTTAATGCTTATAATATAATATCCCACATGTGAGTGGATATTACTTTTCTTTATAAAAAGGTGAGTGGAATTTCACCTACTTAAGATATTTTCGTTCCTTATCTTGTTAAAGGAACGTCCATCCTTATTCAAAATAAACCCAAAACATTTTGGTTGAAAGCCCTTCAATTATTTTTATTCATTTTGCCCTAAATCGAATTAGGGTTTCAATTAGGCATTATTCTTGATTATTTTAATGTCAAGATTCTCTCTCCTACAACTTAATTCAAATGAGGAGTCCCTCTCATTTTATTTGCTCTAAATTATGATAAGAAATATTAGGGACCTTGTTGAAGTGGTAATTTGCATATTGAACCCTAGATTTTGGGTAAATTGCACATTACACCAAAACTAGGTTTTAATGCACAAGGATTGCTTTACAAGCTTAATCTTGGTGTCGAAGCTTGTGGAAACCATACCACTACATCATATTCATTCTTATGATGTCTCAACATCATAGGAACATCTTATCATGCAACATTTGCAATTTAACCCCTCAACGTGTGTAATTTGCACTTTAGTCCAAAATAAGCAAACATTGCTTCAACATTGTTCAAACAGGACCAAAATTGAAACATAGGTTCCTCTTGAGACCTAATCACTTTTCAAAAGATAAGATTTAAGCATATAATCATCTTTCTTAATCAAAACACCTAGGGTTAAAGCATAACCCAGGTCAGGGATGTTACAAATTATAAACCCCTAACAAGGATTTCGTCCCCGAAATCCCAAATAAAAAAAGGAACATATATTATTCATTTCATCATATCATCATGTCTCTTCATAACACCTCATTGTTATTGAGACATCATAGAACTTTGATCAGCACAAAGTTCCTTCACACAATATTCTCATAGAGTCAATTGAGATCTTATCTTAAAGACATATTTAGTTGTTATGTTTATGCAAAGCATAAACCCCTAACATATGATGTTCATATCATTTTATATAATCAGACTGATTTCATAGTTGACCACTCCAGGTATCCAATCTAAACCATCTGATAATTCTCAGATACCAGAATCTCTTACCTTGGTATCAGTCGCATGTGTTGAAAACACATTATATTCTCATCTTTCTTTTACCATATTTACAACTTTATAAAATAGGGATCACCTCCCTTGTTCTCTTTCTTATCATATGAGGGTCATACTTTTACTTCCTCATATACACATACTGATCTGAATTCCTATCAGATCCTTCTTTCTTGTTCTTAAGATATGATACATTTATCCATATCATATTTCCAATTTCATGATACTCTTTAGATTGTATCAGAATGATTGCTTGATCAGGGCAATCAAAAAGATATCAATATAAGAGTTTCCATACTCACTTTATCATCAATAGTTGTACACCTGATCAGGGTTTACAAGTACTGAGATCAAGTAGTATGCACTTACATGCTATCATATTCCTTTCTTTTCATATTACCATAACATAAGATTTAACATCCCTGGATTTTATCCAGGCATCTCTTCTATACCTCTTCCTCTTTCATGGAGGTAAGATCAATATAGAGCATTTAAAAGAATACTGAACAGAATTCAAATTCTAGTTCTCATCATATCATCCCTATATAGCAACCAATGGGGAAAACAATATCAACAATCCTCCTTTTTATATAAAAAAAAGGTTTAGTGTACTCAACATGTACACATTTATAACATACCTTGTACTCATATCATGGTCTTACTAGTCTTATTACTGAAGCAAAAACTAAGCCACAAAATCTTATAGGTGAAAGGTTAAGACCTTTGCACTTACTTAGTGGCTACTTCCCTGGTACACTAGGCATTTATTGCACTATTAGTACCAAAAACTTGGCTTTTTAAAACCATTAGGCAAATGTCTCTAGAATTATAGAGACCATTCCCTACTTCTCAGCTTATTGCCCCTTCTTGGGCACTACCATCACATATTTATTATCTGTCTGAACTCATGACAGAGTGCACTTTCTTTCTATAAGTTAATCTTTTCCATATTTTCCCTTGTTCCAACATGACTAAGTCATTTAGGAACTCATTTAAAGCTCAAGATTTCTGTATTAAGGACTGATAACCTAGGTTGTAAGCCTAGCATCCAGTCCACTCAAATGCATTACTGTTGCCCTAATCTTCCCAACAAGAGCATGATCATAGGATTCTCTATCCTGATCAGGTCTTAATGGGGATTCTCAGGCACTCATTCTATTCTTGCATGATCCCTTGCACCTCTTCTTGGTGCAACAACATTGCCCTAAGCAATGTGTTCATTGTTCTCTCCAGTCATTTTAAACTTTACCCTTTCTCTGCACAAGCAGAAATCATTATAGGGTATACTGGAGGACACTAACACAGACTCAACAACTTAGTCCTATGTCTCTGTAGACTCAACGAACCTAGAGCTCTGATACCACTAATTGTAACAACCGTCTCGCAAAAATAGGATTAACTAATGCGGAAGCGAATTATTTGCAGCGGGTTACTGAAAATCACTGAAAATTTAAAATTTTTTGCAAAGAGATCCATTCAAATGAAAACTCTTTAACCATGAACCAAAGTATTCCAAATTCATCCTGGTTCACAAGTACACAACCTATACCATTCCTTTTCAAGGATTACAACATTGACCGCCCTGTTAACAAATATACACAGGCAGTATAAAAACTTCGAGGCACTAAGCCAAAACTCAGATTGATACATTTAAAACTTCGAGGACCTGAGAGTACAGAGACGACACATAAGACTACTATCTATATGACTAGACAGACAATATTTCCACCTGAGATCTTATTGTTGTCCCTGCTGTTGCTGCTGCTCTTTCCCTGTTCTAGGGTTTCTGCTCTGCCTTCCATGCATACCTAAAAATGTTTCCCACGGGGGCGAGACAATTGAAAATTGCCCCAGCGAGAGATATAACTCTCCGCCTAAAACATTGTTATTGTAGTTTATCAAATTAAAACTGAGTAGGGGTTACTTTTACATTATCAGGCAGAATTATTCATCATAGAACAGAATAAGATAATCTCCATTCTCAAGGAGGTCATTGCATCTACCCATGGTAGATAAGTAATTCATCTGTCTACTTTGCAGAGAATATAAAGAAACATAATTAACATTTATCTACTAAGGAATGCACAAAGAAATGCAACATCAGCCAATGAATCTCTGTATTCAATCCTTAAGCAAACATGCTATACGGCTGATTACATTTTACAATCACACTTATGCTCTGAGGAGATGAGATATACCGCTCATACTCCAACCGACCATTACGAAATCGCCTCGGTACCATACATAGGTCATCAAAAGAGCCGGATTCTTATGACCTCATCTGTCTCGGTCAGTACGAGACCACATGCAGGACATCTCGTGTCTCTGCTAACTAGCTAGCCAGGGTATTTTGGCACCTTCGCTACAGAGTTACAACGTCAACTGCACTCTCATCGCCAATCGAGAGATTTCTTGTTTATCTCCTCGATCCGACATTAAGTATCATTGGGAGATTCATGATACATCCATCCCGACATATTCATGAAGGATTGAGAGGTTTCTTGTTTACCTTCCAACAATCTCTTCAAGAGGGCGTAAGGATATTTTCGCCCATTTACCCCCACATATTCAAAATATGTGCTCCGGGTTTTGCCGCGGGCACCCGTTTCACCATCACCTATTCCTGACGATGATGGATCTATGGTCAGAGCACTACATGAATAGATTTCACTTGATTTATTAAGTACATTATCATATTCTTTTAGCATCAGCCAAGTTCTCAAACATAACTTATTACAACAATGCTATAAAGAGACATGTACTACTTTTATCAGATATTTATTAGTCTTTCAAAGACCCTGGGAACTCAGTCCCTCATTTCAATACTGGGAATTATCATCCCTTCACTTTCTCATCACCATAATCATATGGTTCTGGGTATTCAAACCCTTAACTCATCATTGAGCATTATTATACCTTTTTCAGGTAACTATCACCTTCAGGTCATATGACCAAGGCATTCATGATACTTGTTACACAAGCATCACATCTGGCTCACAAGGCCAAGGAATATCTTGTCACCTCTCACTAGGTAACAACTTACTCATGTGACTCATAAAAGTCCATGCATATTGCTTCTTTTACTAAGCAACAACAACATTAAGGAACATAATGCCAATCAACATTTATTATATAAATGTCACAGCTCACACTAGCTATATACATCATCTCATAATATCTGTATGGTTATTAGGCATGATAACAGTCATACAAGATATTCATCACATCATGTGATGTGATAGTAACACCATTATTCCTCTACCAGGAAATAGGGTTTACTATCAAATAGGGCTTTTCATTCCCTTTACCCAAATTAGGGTTAGGGTTCCCCATTTCTCATTAATAAAGAGTTCATGATCTCATTATCTGTCCAACCCTTAATACATTATTCCATACCTCTGGGGCATTCAAGGATATCATATTTGATTATTGTAGAACACTACTTTCATCATATAGCATTAATGATCATCAATTCAAGGTATGAGCTCATTTCTCATCCTTATCATGGCATGATTATATCATACACATCATTTGGGATTAACCCCATTCTCAAGGTACATTAATTAACACTCATCAAGGTGTAACAACTCATTACATTTCATTGTAATAGTTGCATAACACACTTCATATGTTTCTTACCCAATTATATTGGATTTGAAGTACATCAAGGCATATAAACCCTGAAATGCTGAATGTGATAACTATCATATCTTGATGTATCACTTTCTCATCATTTCAAACTCTGTTGAGTTATCCATCTTATCTTGTATTAAGGTATTTCCCTCTTAATACATTCCATCACTAATCTCCTACCTTTAGCATATAATGCAAAGGCCACACATTAGAATTGTACAACTATCTCACAATGATATGGACTTATCTTAGTTTAAGGTATGACTTTATTATAAAGTTGCTTATAAATAATCACAATGATACACCCTCAACTAGGGTTTCTCATCACATATCTTATGTATCCTTCATCCAATTATATTGGACTTATAATCAAATCAAGGTATACGATCATATGAGGTCACTTTCAAATCACATCTAAATCAAGCATAGAGCACCACGGCCATGCAACCAAGAACGGCCATGCAAAGGGAAGCCACCACAGCTGTGCTACCTTGCACGGTCGTGCAAAGTGAAGCTACCACGGTCGTGCTACAGAAGTTCCCCTTATGAATCATATTCAAGTATGAATTCTATTCTTTCATTAGGGATTAGGGTTTCACATACCATCTCCCTTCTTTAGAATAGGGATTACATATAGCATCACCCTTCATTAGGGTTTCATATCACATTTCCCATATTCAAGGTTTGCTAATCATTCCCAATTAGAGTTTCTCATGAAATCACCCTCAATTAGGGTTTCACATGGATACACCCTCAACTAGGGTTTCACATGGATACACCCTCAGTTAGGGTTTTACATGGATACACCCTCAACTAGGGTTTCACATGGATACACCCTCAACTAGGATTTCATAAGGATACACCCTCAACTAGGGTTTGAGTTCAATAACCCTGTCAATTAGGGTTTATGTTCATATTTAGGGTTTCATGATCTCTTTACTTAAGGATCATAACTCTTAAACACCACATGAATCATATTCATCTATGAATTCATGCTATCAACTTCTCAACTTGAATAGGTCATATCACCCTTTAGTTGAGTACATACAACTATGATTAACATAGTGTATCAAGTCATTGACCCTATGAGCAATTAGGAATTCATCCCTTAATTGGCACTAATCCCTTAGGTACTATTCGGGTTTCAACCTTTTTACCTTCTTTAATTATCATTACTAATCAGCATTGGATCAATGTATCATTCATCATCTTTATTCTCAAGAGATTCAATCACATTGGACCTCCATTACATAGGGTATCCAATTGAATTAGGGTTTTCAATGTTGATTCCTTCAATCATTGAATTCATGGAACCAGTCATCAATTGGACCTACCCTCATACTTCAATTGAGTTTAATAGGTCAACCTTCAACTGATTTGACTCTCAATTGACCCTCAATTGATCATCAATTAGGGTTTGATTCAATTGAATTAGGGTTTGGAATCGATGATTCAACAACACTAATCAATGTAAGACTAGTTGCTTTGAAACCATTGAACCATCATCCAAATTGGGTATGACCTGACCCCAAACGGTCTTGAGGTCGTTTGGATGACCTCCAAACGGTCTTGAGACCGTTTTCCCATCATATCACTCAAATCTAAGAAATCCAATTAGGGTTTGGTTCATTGGATTGATCACCAAATCAGCATTACATTGTATATCAACTTGGTACCTTTAGACCATTAAACACCTAACCATACTCAACCCTAGACCTTTAAACGGTCTTGGGTGACCACCAAACGGTCTTGAGACCTTTTGGATGAGCTCCAAACGGTCTTGAGACCGTTTGCCCATCCAACCTTTGGACTCTAGTGAAAATTCATCATGGATTGGTCTATCGAGTTGATCAACAAATCAGCACTACATTGCAATATGATTAGTACCTTTGGACCTTCAATTGGTCAAATACACTTGACCCCAGACCTCCAAACGGTCTTGGGGTGATCCCCAAACTGTCTTGAGACCGTTTGGGTGATCCCCAAACGGTCTTGAAACCGTTTGGGCCAATCAACCCAAAATCTCAACTTAACTCATTGGAATTTCAGCACTGTTTTCAATTAGGGTTTACCTAATTGATTAGCCTTCAACTCATGATTATTTTTGAGTTAACCCCTCAAATTTGGAGGGTCATTAACCAACATCATTAGGAACAGTAATATCAAACGGTAAATTCTTGGTCAACTCCACCAAACGGTCTTGAAACCGTTTTCCCAAAAAGGTCAAGTTAATCAGGTTGAAAAATCAGCACTTAATCCAATTAGGTTTCCCTAATTGATTAGGCTTCAACTCACGATTCATTTGTAGTTAACCACTCAAATTTGGATGGTTATTAACCAACATCATTAGGAACAGGAATCGCAAACGTTCAACGCTTGGTCAACCATATCAAACAGTTTCGAAACCGTTTTCCCAAACAGGTCCAGTTAATCAGGTTGAAAATCAGCATTTAATTCAATTTGATTAGCCTAATTGATTGGCCTTCAACTCACGATTCCTTTGGATTTAACCCCTCAAATGTGGAGGGTCATTAGTATAAATAACTAGGAACAAGATTCCCAAACGGTCAACGCTTGGTCAACCATCTCAAACGGTCTTGAAACCGTTTGCTCCCAAACGGTTTCAAACCGTTTGCCCTTAAACGGTTTGCTGAAACCGCATAGCCAATCAAATTAAAACGATTTGGAATAGCTATCAAAACCATTTGGCTTGGTAATTTTCTTTTTTTAAGAATCTAGGATGATGTCATCATCCCCTTCCTTCGAACAACCAAGAACAGCAACCGTTCTTGATGGAAATTGCAGCAAAGAAACAAGAGTGTATCAAATTGAAGAAATCAATCAACAAAGCATAGAGAATTGATGCAATAGCAATGTTTAAGGGTTTGAGTTATAAAACCCACCTCCAATTGAGATCCAAAGCTCCAAGCTCACTCCATTAATGGTGGATTAAGCTCTTGCAACTCCCCCTAGGCTCGTCCTCAAGCTTTTGATTGTAAAAGTTGGCTAGGGTTGAAGAGGAGATCGAAATAAGAAGGAATCCATAATTTATTTTTGATTTCCACCATGAAATTATGAAGAACGAAGGTCAAGGGCTTACCAAAAGGTTGGGGACGTGCTCCCTGCTCCTCCCTAGCTCCTTGGTCGGTTTTTCAAGCAAGGGGAAGAAAGAAATCCGAAAAGGCCTTGGTTTGGGCTTGGAAATGGCACTTTTATAAGGAAATTGATGAGAGAGAAAATGCCTTATAAAAATCCAATTAATCCCAATAAAGTGGCCACCTCTTCCCCCTAAACTACCTTGGGTACGAGGCACCTTCCTTGCCTTTAATTCTCCTTCATTATCCTCAATTTAAAGAAAAGAAAATTAAGCACCTTAATGCTTATAATATAATATCCCACATGTGAGTGGATATTACTTTTCTTTATAAAAAGGTGAGTGGAATTTCACCTACTTAAGATATTTTCATTCCTTATCTTGTTAAAGGAACGTCCGTCCTTATTCAAAATCAATCCAAAACATTTTGGTTGAAAGCCCTTCAATTATTTTTATTCATTTTTTCCCTAAATCGAATTAGGGTTTCAATTAGGCATTATTCTTGATTATTTTAATGTCAAGATTCTCTCTCCTACAACTTAATTCAAATGAGGAGTCCCTCTCATTTTCTTTGCTCTAAATGATGATAAGAAAAATTAGGGACCTTGTTGAAGTGGTAATTTGCATATTGAACCCTAAATTTTGGGTAAATTGCACATTACACCAAAACTAGGTTTTAATGCACAAGGATTGCTTTACAAGCTTAATCTTGGTGTCGAAGCTTGTGGAAACCATACCACTACATCATATTCATTCTTATGATGTCTCAACATCATAGGAACATATTACCATGCAAAATTTGCAATTTAACCCCTCAACTTGTGTAATTTGCACTTTAGTCCAAAATAAGCAAACATTGCTTCAACATTGTTCAAACAGGACCAAAATTGAAACATAGGTTCCTCTTGAGACCTAATCACTTTTCAAAAGATAAGATTTAAGCATATAATCATCTTTCTTAATCAAAACACCTAGGGTTAAAGCATAACCCAGGTCAGGGATGTTACAGGTACATTTTAGCATTCTTTTAGCATCAAGCATGTTCTCAATCATTAATAATTAAAACATTACTATAAAAGAAGAATACTAAATGTATCAAGTTTAATTCACATCATTTATCATATGGATATTAATTCTTAACCATCTCATCATATGATTCAGGAACATGGTTATTCAAACCCTCATATTATCATAACACTTTCTACCAAGTGGCATATAAGCATCAAGTCATCTAACAACATGACCATGATTGAAGCAATGTATATACTTTTCACATATCATTACTCTAAAAGATTATAATTGTTTTCGAGGAATATGACATCATAACTTTTACCTGGCTATGATCACCTCATAATATCAACCTGTATGACTTATACAAATAAGGACATGCATATATAACAATGTCAGCACAATACCAAAACTTTTCAATTTCTTTATAGGACACCACGGCCGTGCCACCTTGCACGGTCGTGCAAAGTAAGGCTACCACGGCCGTGCTCCCTTACACGGTCGTGATACAGAAGATCATTATATGATTCATATTTGTATATATATGTATTCTAATCTTTCATTCTTTCAACTTGATTAGGTCATATCAACCCTTCAATCAAGTACATACTACTATGGTTAACATAGTGTATCAAGCTATTAATCCTATAAACAATTAAGAATTCTCCCTTTAATTGGTACTAGTCACTTAGGTATTATTAGGGTTTCAACCTTTGTACCTTCATTGTTTATCATTACTAATCATTATTGGATCATTAGAACATTCATCATCATAATTCTCAAAGATTCAATCACATTGGACCTCCATTACATAAGGTATCCAATTGAATTAGGGTTTTCAATGTTGATTACTTCAATCATTGAATTCATGGAACCAATCATCAATTGGACCTATACTCATACCTCAATTGAGTTTAATAGGTCAGCCTTCAACTGATTGAACCTTAATTAACCCTCAATTGTTCATCAATTAGGGTTTGATTCAATTGAATTAGGATTTGGAATCGATGATCCTTCAATACTAATCAATTTAAGACTAGTTACTTTGAAACCATAGAACCATCATCCAAATTGGGTATGACCTGACCCCAAACGGTCTTGAGGTCGTTTGGATGACCTCCAAACGGTCTTGAGACCGTTTTCCCATCATATCATCAAAATCCAAGTCAATCAATTAAGGTTTGGATCATTGGATTGATCACCAAATCAGCAATTGATTACACTTTAACTTAGTAACATTGGATCATCAATTGCTTAACCATACTCACCCCTAGACCTCCAAACGGTCTTGGGTGACCTCCAAACGGTCTTGAGACCGTTTGGATGAGTTCCAAACAGTCTTGAGACCGTTTGGCTCACCCAACCCTTGGATTCTAGTGAAAAATCATTAGGGTTTGAGCTATTGAGTTGATCATCAAACCAGCAATTGATTGCTTTGTAATTGTGTACCTTTGGACCTTCAATTGGTCAAATATACTTAACCCCAGACCTCCAAACGGTCTTGGGTGATCCCCAAATGGTCTTGAGACCGTTTGGGCCAATCAACCCAAAACAATCAACTCATCACTTGCAAAATCAGCACTTAGCCGATTAGGGTTCATACCACATCTTTGGATCTTCAAACACATATCCATACTTGACCATAGACCTTCAAACGGTCTTGGGTGACCCCCAAACGGTCTTGATACCATTTGGGTGATCCCCAAACGGTCTTGAGATCGTTTGTGCAAGAAAACCCAAAAAGTCAAATCAATCAAGTTGTAAGTCAGCACTTAATCCAATTAGGGTTTACCTAATTGATTAGCCTTCAAATCATGATTCCTTTGGAATTAACCTATAAATTTGGTGAGTTATTAACCAACATAATTATGAACAGGAATCTCAAAGGTCAACACTTGGTCAACGCCCTCAAACAGTTTTGAAACCGTTTGCCCAAAAAGTTCAATTAATCAAGCTGAAAAATCAGCACTTAATCCATTTAGGTTTATCTAATTGATTAGCCTTCAACTCTCGATTCCTTGGGAGTTAACCCATAAAATTTGGAGGGTTATCAACCAACATAATTATGAACAGGAACCCCAAACGTGCAACGCTTGGTCAACTCACTCAAACAGTTTTTAAACCGTTGTCCCAAAAAGGTCAAGTTAATCAGGTTGAAAATCAGCACTTAATCCAATTAGGTTTACCTAATTGATTTGCCTTCAACTCACGATTACTTTGGAGTTAATCCCTAAAATTTGGAGGGTTATCAAACAACATAATTATGAAAAGGAATCCCAAATGGTCAACGCTTGGTCAACTCAAACAAATGGTCTTGGAGACCGTTTGCTCCAACCGACCTTGTGAAACCGTTTGCCCTTCAAACGGTTTTGCAAACCGTTTGCCCCAAATGGTTTTGCAAACCGTTTGGCCAAAAGGGGGGGGGAGCAAGACCGTTTGATAAAGTAACATTGGTAATCACGCCCATCTTCTTCTACCTCCAGATCCAGGTATGTTACTCATGGTTTTAGTTGCAAGAAAGCAAGGAAGGATGGGGGAAAGAAGAACAAACTACTTTTGCAAGAAAGAAAGATGTATAACAAAGTTTAAGGGTTTAGAGTTATAAAACCCACCTTAGAACCAGCTCTAGAGATCCAATCTTCGAAGCTTTAATGGTGGCTTGAGCTCCACAGGTCGTCCAAGGTTCCTTCTTCAAGAATTGGTTGGAAAGGATGGCTAGAAAGAAGAACTAATTAAGAAAAACTAGCAAACCAACCTTGTAACATGATTTCCTCCATGAATTCGAGCAAGATGATGATCAGAGCTTACCTAGAACTGCTTGGCCGTTCTCCTCTTCTCCATAGCTCTGTCCTAAGTTGGTCTAAGCAAGGGGATAAGAAGGGAAGTGAAGGAAATGATCCTTGCTAAGTGAGAAAAGGTGTATATATACTTTGGGTGAAATTCCAACATAAGGACAACTTGTTTCTCCATTTCTCATCTAGGCCCTTCCCTTCTTATAAGCCACGTTTCTACCTTCCATTCTTAAGAAAAACTCATTTTTAAACCCAAGGTATAAAGGTGAAGAAAGCCAACTTCTTACTAAGTTGTACATATAGAAGGGTTATTAGGCTTATAACTTGATTATTTAATTTATAAGGGTTATCATTCTTATTTGATTATTCCATCAAAGTGCCCTCTTCATCATCCTTACTCTAAATGACGCCAAGAGTAAAAAAAAAGTACTATAGAAGGTGTATTTTACAAGTTGCACCCCATATTTTGGGTAAATTGCACTTTACACCAAAACTAGAGTTTTAAGTACAAGGATTGCTCCACAAGTTGCATCTTGGTGCCCAAACTTGGAGAATCCATCATACTTCATCATATTCATTCTTATGATGTCTCATCATCATAGGAACATCTAAACATGTGAAATTTACAAGTTAACCCCTTTTAATTAGGTAATTTGCACATAAGTCCCTATATTACAAAACAATATTATAACATTGTTCAAAAGGGACAGAAATAGAATTATATGTTCCTCAAAAGCTTTAATTACATACCAAAAGATAATCACAAGTATCTAATTACATAATTAAGCAAAACACCTAGGGTTAGTTCATAACCCAGGTCAGGGATGTTACAAATTATCCACCCCTTACAAGGATTTTGTCCCCGAAATCAACAAAACATATTAAGAGAAAAGAGCAGGGTATTTCCTTCTCATCTCTTCATCTAGTTCCCAAGTGGCTTCTTCAACACCACGGTGATTCCAGAGGACTTTAACAAGACTTATATCTTTATTTTTCAACTTTTTAATTCTTTTATCAAGGATTGACACTGGTCCTTCCTCATAAGATATGTCATCATTCAATTCTACCTCCATAGGTTGTAGATTTGACTCTGTATCATGGTGACATTTCCTCAGCATAGAAACGTGAAACACATGGTGTAACCTCTATAACTCTGGGGGTAACTCTAGTTTATAGGCTACTTTTCCAATCCGTTCAATGATTAGATAAGGCCCCATAAACCTAGGTGCTAACTTCCCTTTCCTTCCAAACCTCAGAACTCCCTTCCAAGGTGAGACCTTGAGATACACTCTATCTCCAACCTGGAACTCCAAAGGTCTACGACGCTTGTCAGCATAAGATTTCTACCTATCCTGTGCAGTCTTGATCTGTTGTTGTATTACTTTGATCTTTTCTATGGTCTGCTGCACAAGATCAGGACCTAACAGTTGATATTCACCAGTTTCATACCAACATAGGGGTGATCTACAACGTCTACCATATAAAGCTTCATAAGGTGCCACGTCAATGCTATGTTGATAACTATTGTTGTAGGCAAACTCTATCAAGCTTAGGTACAGATCCCAACTCCCTGTAAAATAAAGAACACATGCTCTCAGCAAGTCTTCCAAGGTATGTATAGTCCTTTCCGACTGTCCATCAGTCTGTGGATGAAAGGCTATACTAAACCTTAACTGGGTGCCCAAAACTTTATGAAGTCGTTCCCAAAAACGACTCGTAAACTGGGGACCCCTGTCTGAAACTATAGTGACTGGAACTCCGTGCAGTCGCACTATCTCTAGAATATACGACTGTGCTAGCCTCTCAGCAGAATAGGTTGTTTTGACAGGTAAGAAATGCGCTGTCTTTGTCAACCTATCAACTATTACCCAAATTGAATCATACCCTTTGCTTGTCCTAGGTAGGCCAACAACAAAGTCCATGGTTACGTGATCCCACTTCCATTGTGGTATGGGCAATGGTTGCATTGTCCCTGTAGGCTTCTGGTGTTCAGCTTTAACTTGCTGACACACAGGACACCGCATAACAAATTCAGCAACATCCTTTTTCATCCCAGGCCACCAATACATATCTTTCAAGTTTCGATACATCTTGGTGCTTCCTGGATGCATATCATACATCGAAGAATGAGCTTCTTCCAGGACTAACTTTCTAAAGTTATCTACATCTGGCACTATCATCCTCCCATGATAACAGACTACTTGGTCATCAGAGTCATGGAAACCATCTCGTTTCTCATCACCAAACTCCGATCTGATCTGCTGAACTACAACATCAACTTGTTGTGCCTCCTTGATCTGCTCTCTCAGAGTAGGTTTTATATGCATCTCAGCTAACAACCCAGCTAACAATGACACCTTCAATTGTACATTGTCTTACCTTAAAGAGATAAGCATATCTCTCCTAGAGCATACTAAAGAGTTTAGTTGTGCCCTATCTAAGGCTGGTGTTGCTGATTTCCTACTCAAAGCATCTGCAACTACATTGGCCTTCCCTGGATGGTAATCAATTGTACAATCATAGTCTTTGATTAACTCCATCCAGTGACGTTGCCTCATGTTAAGTTCATGCTGAGAGAAGATATACTTAAGGTTCTTATGATCAGTGAAAATATGGAATGTCTCTCCGTAGAGATAGTGTCTCCAGATCTTCAAGGCATGAACTACAACAGCTAGCTCCAGATAGTGTGTCGAATAATTCTCCTCATGTTTCTTAAGCTGTCAAGAAGCAAAAGAAATCACTTGTTTATCCTGCATCAACACACATCCGAGTCCATTCTTGGAGGCGTCACAGAAAACTATGTATCCTTTGCCTTGCTCAGGTAACACAAGTACATGTGCACTTGTCAACCTCTCCTTCAGCAACTGGAAGGATTGCTGACACTTATCACTCCAAATAAAAGGAACATCCTTCCGGGTCAACTTAGTCAAAGGTAGGGCTATGGAACTGAAGTTCTTAATGAACCTTCAGTAATAACCAGCCAACCCTAAGAAACTACAGATTTCCGTCGGTGTCTTCGGCTGTTCCCATTGTAGAACAGATTCTACCTTTGTAGGGTCAACACAAATACCCAAAGCAGATATCACGTGTCCAAGGAAAGATACTTCCGGTAACCAAAAGTCACACTTGCTAAACTTAGCATAAAGCTTGTGTTCTCTTAGAAAAGTTAGAGCCTGACGAAGATGCTGTTCATGCTGCTGAGCATCTCTACTATAGATCAGAATGTCATCTATAAAGACAACAACACACTGGTCGAGGAAAGGTCGGAATATTCTATTCATGAGTTCCATAAATGCAGCTGGTGCATTAGTTAGTCCAAACGACATAACTGTGAACTCATAGTGACCATACCTCGTTCTAAAGGCAGACTTGGGTATGTTACTGTCCTTAATACGGAGTTGATGATATCCCGATCTCAAATCTATCTTTGAGAAGATAGTTGCACCACGCAACTGGTCAAAAAGATCATCAATCCTCGGCAGAGGATACTTATTCTTTATTGTTACTTTGTTTAGTTGTCTGTAATCAATGCACAACCGCATTGATCTGTCTTTCTTTTTAACAAAGAGCACTGGAGCACCCCAGGGCGAAGTCCTCGGTCGGATAAAACCCTTCTCAAGCAACTCCTGCAGCTGTTTCTTGAGTTATGCCATTTCAACAGGCGCCATCCTATATGGTGTTTGTGCTATAGGTTGTGTGTCTGGGATCAAATTGATTTCAAAATCAATTTCCCGAGGCGGTGGTACACCTGGAAGTTCTTCAGGAAATACATCTTCAAATTCCCTGACTACAGGAACTTCAGCAGGGTTAGGACTTTCCATGGTAGTATCTACCACATGGGCCAAGAATGCATAACATCCTTGCCTCATCAGCTTCTCAGAAACCATAGATGACACAAGACAGGTGGGTAGAATCTTTCTCTCTCCTTGAAAGATCCATCTGTCGCTTTCATCAGCAAACACAACTTGCTTGGATTCACAATCCAAAACAACCTTATACCTTTCCAAGGTATCCATCCCAAGGATTATGTCAAATCCTTGCATCTCAAGTGGTATACGATCCACTTGAATGCGGTGTTCAGAAAAGAAAAGGATGCAGGAAGAGCATACCTCCTACAACACAGCAGACCCTTTCAACGGAGTCTCAAGCAACAAGCTATCTGCTCTATGACTGACTGTCATATTGCAGTTACGAATCACCCTTCGAGTGATAAAGGAGTGCGTAGCACCCGGATCAATCAAAATAGATACAATGCAGGATGTAGACATATCAGAATATAACAACTTCATCTGACCTGCCACAACCTGAGGGTTGATCACTGCATCAGGTGGATTCATTGCATAGAATCTTGCTGTTGCTTGTGGTTGATTCGGTGTTGACGATCCAGCTTGGGATGCTTGTCCACGTCCTCTAGCTCCTCTTGGAAACTGTCTCCTCTATGATCCTTACTGACCCTGCCTCTGTGGTTGGGTTACACTCACTGGTCTAGCTCTGTAGTCTTTTATCAGATGCCCCATCTTCCCACATATATAACAACTTCTATCTTGTTGTTGTGGTCTGGGTGGTCCTGTAACCGACATAGATGCTGAACTGCGAGCCCCTTGTAGTGGTAGGCTTCGTCCTCTACCTCTACTCAGTGTCCACTGTGTCTGAGCACTAGGTCTAGGTGGTGGTGGTATAGGCGCAGAAAATCTAAGCTTCTTGAAGTCTCTCGATGAAGATCCCTGGAACTGAGGATATCTCTTATGGGTTTGCTTCTTCTCTGCTACGGACCTCTCTATCCTTCAGACTGACTCAATGAAGGTAGCAAACCTCTCCCGGTTCTCTAGGGCAGACACGGGAGTAGTCAACTCAGCGTTCAACCCTTTCTCGAATCGCCTGATCCTTTCTTCATCTGTAATAGCCATATGTGGACAAAATAGTAGCAACTCCATGAACTTAGCTTCGTACTCGCTAATGTTCATCAGACCTTGCCTTAACCTCTCGAACTGAGAGATTTTCTCATCCAGGAATGTCTTAGGGAAATATCTATTGATAAATTCCTGTTGGAAGACTTCCCATACAACCTCCACACCAGGCCTCTTCTGCTCTTCTATGGTCCACCAGTGACCATCACTCCCTTTGAGAAGATAGACAACATGTCTAACCTTCTCAGCTTCTGGGATGTTTAGGATTCTAAAAGCTTTCTCTAGTTCGGTCAACCACAGATCGACATCTGTGGGATCAGCCGTTCCAAAGTACTCGGTTGCTCCAACTCGGCGAAGTCGTTCAAACGTCTTGCCGATTCCTTGTCCTTCAGGTTGGGTAGATGCCCTAGGTGCAGGCATGGGCATCCTATCTGTTATGTGTGTCATGGAAGTCATAAACTGCCCAAACATGGTCTGGACGGCTGGATTCCCCATGTCAGTTGGATTGAGCTGGGGTGGCTCAGGTACATGTTGTTCTATCTCCTGGTTCCTTGCACCTCCTCATGGTGCAGCAACACTACTTTCTACCACATATTCCTCATGTGGTCCAGACATCCTTAACTTATCTTCTTCTCCTGAGGAGCAGAAGACACTATTAGATATACTGGAAAACACTAAGAATAGACTCGACATCCTAAGTCCTATGTCTCTGTAGACTCAGCGAACCTAGAGCTCTGATACCACTAATTGAGACGACCCGTCGCGGAAAATGAGATTAACTAATGCGGAAGCGAATTATTAGCAGCGGAATAATGAAAAATCACTAAATTTTAAAACTTTTTGGAAAAAGAACTTTAAACCATAACTCCTTTATAAGAAAACAAGGTAAACAGTTTACATCATAGCTTGACATTACATCTCTGTGATTACATACATCCATTGCCTTATTATCTGAAGAAGGCAAGATACAAAATCTCGAGGTACTAAGCCAAAAACCTCAGACCTACTGACTCCTAGGACCTGAGAGTACAAAGACGACATAAGACATACTATCTATAAGATTTGGCACTCAGTATCTCCACCTGAGATTCACTGCTGCCCCTGGTGTTGCTGCTGTTGATACTGCCCACCCTCGGATTGGTTCCTCCGTCCTCGACGTCCACCCAAAAAGTCGAAACCCACGGGGGTGAGACAATTTGAATAATTGTCCCAACGAGAGTTATAACTCTCTGCCAGAAGCCTTGTTATAGCAATAAAGGATTAACATAAGCAATATACTCTTTAAGACATTCAACAATAGATTTGGTATTAAGTAAGACAACATTTACTTAAGCAATCATATCAATAAGGAATATGAAGAACATGTATACTAGTTACTTGACTAGAACATTTATAAACAATGTAACATCAATCATTGTTTCTCGTAGTTCAACCTAAGCAGTTATGCTACACGGCTGATTATGATTTTCAATCATTATTATGCCCTGTGGAGATGAGGTATGCAGCTCATACTCCAACCGATCACTACTAAGTCGCATCGGTATCATACATAGGTCATCAAAAGAGCCGGATTCTTATGACCTCATCTTCCTCAGTCAGTGTGAGGATCAACATGCAGGACATCTCATGTCGTGCTACAGAAGATCATTATATGATTCATATTTATATATATGTATTCTAATCTTTCATTCTTTAAACTTGATTAGGTCATATCAACCCTTCAATCAAGTACATACTACTATGGTTAACATAGTGTATCAAGCTATTAATCCTATAAACAATTAAGAATTCTCCCTTTAATTGGTACTAGTCACTTAGGTATTATTAGGGTTTCAACCTTTGTACCTTCATTGTTTATCATTACTATCCATTATTGGATCAACAGAACATTCATCATCTTAATTCTCAAAGATTCAATCACATTGGACCTCCATTACATAAGGTATCCAATTGAATTAGGGTTTTCAATGTTGATTACTTCAATCATTGAATTCATGGAACCAATCATCAATTGGACCTATACTAATACCTCAATTGAGTTTAATAGGTCAGCCTTCAACTTATTTGAACATTAATTAACCCTCAATTGTTCATCAATTAGGGTTTGATTCAATTGAATTAGGGTTTGGAATCGATGATCCTTCAATACTAATCAATGTAAGACTAGTTACTTTGAAACCATAGAACCATCATCCAAATTGGGTATGACCTGACCCCAAACGGTCTTGAGGTCGTTTGGATGACCTCCAAACGGTCTTGAGACCGTTTTCCCATCATATAATCAAAATCCAAGTCAATCAGTTAAGGTTTGGATCATTGGATTGATCACCAAATCAGCAATTGATTACACTTTAACTTAGTAACATTAGATCATCAATTGCTTAACCATACTCACCCCTAGACCTCCAAATGGTCTTGGGTGACCTCCAAACGGTCTTGAGACCATTTGGCTCACCCAATCCTTGGATTCTAGTGAAAAATCATTAGGGTTTGAGCTATTGAGTTGATCATCAAATCAGCAATTGACTGCTTTGTAATTGTGTACCTTTGGACCTTCAATTGGTCAACTATACTTAACCCCAGACCTCCAAACGGTCTTGGGTGATCCCCAAACGGTCTTGAGACCGTTTGGGCCAATCAACCCAAAACAATCAACTCATCACTTGCAAAATCATCACTTAGCCGATTAGGGTTCATACCACATCTTTGAATCTTCAAACACATATCCATACTTGACCCTAGACCTTCAAAGGGTCTTGGGTGACCCCCAAACAGTCTTGAGACCGTTTGGGTGATCCCCAAACGGTCTTGAGACCGTTTGTGCAAGAAAACCCAAAAAGTCAAATCAATCAAGTTGAAAGTCAGCACTTAATCCAATTAGGGTTTACCTAATTGATTAGCCTTCAACTCATGATTCCTTTGGAATTAACCTATCAAATTTGGTGAGTTATTAAAAAACATAATTATGAACAGGAATATCAAATTGTCAACGCTTGGTAAACGCCCTCAAACGGTTTTGAAACCGTTTTCCCAAAAAGTTCAATTAATCAAGCTGAAAAATCAGCACTTAATCCATTTAGGTTTATCTAATTGATTAGCCTTCAACTATCGATTCCTTGGGAGTTAACCCATAAAATTTGGAGGGTTATCAACCAACATAATTATGAACAGGAATACCAAACGGTAAACACTTGGTCAACTCACTCAAATGGTTTTGAAACCGTTTTCCCAAAAAGGTTAAGTTAATCAGGTTGAAAATCAGCACTTAATCCAATTAGGTTTACCTAATTGATTTGCCTTCAACTCACGATTCCTTTGGAGTTAATCCCTAAAATTTGGAGGGTTATCAACCAACATAATTATGAACAGGAATCCCAAACGGTCAACGCTTGGTCAACTCAACCAAACGGTTTGCGCCAACCAACCTTGTGAAACCGTTTGCCCTTCAAACGGTTTTGCAAATCGTTTGCCCCAAATGGTTTTGCAAACCGTTTGGCCAAAAGGGGGGGGGAGCAAGACCATTTGATAAAGTAACATTGGTAATCACTCCCATATTCTTCTACCTCCAGATCCAGGTCTGTTCCTCATGGTTTTAGTTGCAAGAAAGCAAGGAAGGATGGGGGAAAGAAGAACAAACTACTTTTGCAAGAAAGAAAGATGTATAACAAAGTTTAAGGGTTTAGAGTTATAAAACCCGCCTTAGAACCAGCTATAGAGCTCCAAGCTTCGAAGATTTAATGGTGTCTTGAGCTCCACAGGTCGTCCAAGGTTCCTTCTTCAAGAATTGGTTGGAAAGGATGGCTAGAAAGAAGAACTAATTAAGAAAAACTAGCAAACCAACCTTGTAACATGATTTCCTCCATGAATTCGAGCAAGATGATGATCAAAGCTTACCTAGAACTGCTTGGCCGTTCTCCTCTTCTCCATAGCTCTGTCCTAAGTGGGTCTAAGCAAGGGGATAAGAAGGGAAGTGAAGGAAACGATCCTTGCTAAGTGAGAAAATGTGTATATATACTTTGGGTGAAATTCCAACATAAGGACAACTTGTTTCTCCATTTCTCATCTAGGCCCTTCCCTTCTTCTAAGCCACGTTTCTACCTTCCATACTTAAGAAAAACTCATTTTTAAACCCAAGGTCTAAAGGTGAAGAAAGACAACTTCTTACTAAGTTGCACATATAGAAGGGTTATTAGGCTTATAACTTGATTATTTAATTTATAAGGGTTATCATTCTTATTTGATTATTCCATCAAAGTGACCTCTTCATCATCCTTACTCTAAATGATGCCAAGAGTAAAAAAAAGTACTCTAGAAGGTGTATTTTACAAGTTTCACCCTATATTTTGGGTAAATTGCACTTTACACAAAAACTAGAGTTTTAACTACAAGGATTGCTCCACAAGTTGCATCTTGGTGCCCAAACTTGGAGAATCCATCATACTTCATCATATTCATTCTTATGATGTCTCATCATCAGAGGGACATCTAAACATGTGAAATTTGCAAGTTAACCCCTTTTAATTAGGTAATTTGCACATAAGTCCCTGTATTACAAAACAATATTATAACATTGTTCAAAAGGGACATAAATAGAATTATATGTTCCTAAAAAGCTTTAATTACATACCAAAAGATAATCACAAGTATCTAATTACATAATTAAGCAAAACACCTAGGGTTAGTTCATAACCCAGGTCAGGGATGTTACAGATTGGGACAAGAATTAATCTATGTGTTAATTAGAAACGAATAAGGAAAGTCAATTGTAGGCAGGTCTGGGAAGTGAAATGACCGGTTCACTGGGTAAACCGATCATCTCACACTCCCAACTGATTGGTTCACTAGTGAACCGATCGACTCACCTTGCCAAATGACCATTTCAGTTATGAAACAATCGGTTCACCTACTACCGTTCAAATTGTTTATGGAAATTCCATACCCTTCTACTGCCACACAGACTGGGAACCCTAACCCTTCCCTCTACTATAAATAAAGGGGTACAAGGGGCTTTTCCATACACACAAATCAGAACATCAATTGCTCTACAAAGTTGTTGTCCTCTCTAGTTTTGGTAACTGAGAGAGCCCAAGCAAGTTCTACCCATCCAGGGAGGAACAACGAGGGAAAGACAACTGTAGAAAAGCAATTGGTGGTAGGAGAGTGTATCACTGACTAGTACACTGATAGAAGGAGACAACTCCTTATAGTTCGTCCTTCAGGATGACTATAGTTCTCGATTGTCCGTGTGGACTATCTATAGAAGCAAGAGACTTCTACCGCTCTGGAGGACGATAGTCAACCGCAGTCCAGGTTAAGACCAAGAGCTGCATAGACACCATCAAAGATAGGTGGTTGAAGACCACAGTTGCTACGAGGTATAGTCACTAAGCAAGACTTAGGACCAGGTATATCTCACTAAAACCATCCTTCCCATTACATATATATTGATGCGATCTGCTGGTTATGGGTTTGTTGTCAAGTAATTTTTTTTTTGGTTTCTGCTACCTACTCTGACCACATAAAACCCAATAGAACCAATCATTTCACTTCATTAAATAGTCATTTTACATCATGAAATGGTAATTTCACTTGTCTAGTTCAGCCAAATATTCAACTAATTATGTTTCCAATTGTCCTGACACTCCAGCCGATCAGTTCAAACTCCAGTCAGTCAATATTGAACCTCAATTATTTAATTTAATACCTAAACACCTTTAGTAATCAATATAAATATCATTCATAAATAAACTCCTATTCCAATCGCATCGTATGGGCATGACCCTATAGGTCAAGAATTACATTGGCAGTGAATGTTAATAACCAATTATGAAATCACAAGAAAAGAGCGGTGTCTAGTAACACAAAATTGCTACCCAATTAATTCATAAAGTTGGAGAACAACTTCAACCTACAATTCATGATCAATGTTACCATGATCCTATAGTTCCTTTGTCTATGATATTCAGATTGCACTCGAGGCATGGAATCATCATCCTCTTCAACGTTCAATCAATGTTTCTTGAACTAGAGCACAATATCTAAGATGCATGTGAGTTCACATATCACATATTGAATCACATGAGTATGACCATAAATTTCACAATCTCGGTTATCAATTGGCCTGGATATCAATCTCCTGTAGGAGGGACAAATCTCATTCTACACCACTCACACTCAATCCCCATGTATCATAGTGCACCCGAGCATCACCTTTATGGAAACCCTTATTCAAGGTCACGTTGGATGATGTCTAAATGCAATGAACAAATGTTATGAGTGTAATGACTTCATGTATAGGAACCAAAATCACCACTATCACTATGAGAGATGATTCTAACTACCATTCCACAGTCTCCATGTATCACTCTCATGGTGGGTATGTCCGATACACTATTCTCTAACATGTATCTGTGTGCATGACTTGATATCATATATCATGACTAATGAGACTCTGTCATCAACCAGTACACACTCTAGTATTATGTATTACTATTGTCTATTTTGCTTCCACAATAATATTTGACTAGGGACATAACAAGAATGTATGTAGTCTTGTCATACATATGATCTCATCGTTCATGTCATCAACTTGAAGACATATGTCATCAAGTATATCATTATTTAGACATATACTATGTATATGTCACCATCTCATGAGTGATACAAACATAATAGACATAAATAACTTTATTATTAACAAAACAAGTATCTAATGCCACATTCCAATCATCATATGATTGGCTCTTTACATACATACCAACATATGCTTCTAGATGCTGCTCATAAATTGAGGACCTCCTCCAGACACTATGGTAACTAGTATGCCATTCTGATAAACTATCTCATCCACATAGATATGTGCCAACTTCTCTATTGTGTAGGAGGTCTTGATCGACCAAAAGTAAGCTCACTTTGCCAACCGATCAATGATCACTGAAACGGAATCATGACCTTTAGCTGTACTTGGAAGACCAACCACAAAGTCCATAGTTATGTGGTCCCATTTTCAATGAGGAATTAGCAAGGGTTGTAACATTCCTATAGAATTTTGATGCTCTTCTTTGACCTACTGACACATTGGAGACTTAATCACAAACTTTGCCACATCACGCTTCAGAATTGGCCACCAATACAAGTCGTTGAGATTATGATACATCTTTGTACTACCTTGATGCATCACATACATTGAGGAATGATCTCCCTTAAGCACCATCTTCCTCAGACTATCAACATTAGGAATCACTGATCTGTTGTGAAAACACACTGTCCCATCACCTGTCTCGTGAAATCCATCATGCTTTCCACTACCAATCTCTAATCTAATGTTTTATATCACAATATCACCCCTCTAGGCATTTCTGATCTACTATCCCAATGTCAGCTTAACCTGTAACTATGCCAACAAACCTGCCAACAAGGAAAACTTCATCTGTACATTCATCTCTTGAAGCAACACTAGGATATCCTGTTGGGAAATATGGCATCCATTAGGCAACATAAACAAAAAATTATCTACCATATTCCCCTTTACAGACGATCGTGTCAATAACTATGTAACATGAAGGCATGGTTTATGAGGTAATACTTGGTCCTGGAGCAAGTCTAGCGACTTTTCCTCATTGCAATATGTGCATTTCTTCAAGTCGCACTCGAACAAAATCAATAAAAACTCCTGGTTGAACACCACATACAGCAACTTGATGTTGTCCTCCTAGCTGTAAAAACTCCACGTCTCTAGGGTAGTCCACACAGACAACCAAGAACTCTTGTCATTCTAGTAGAATTGACAAGAAGGAGTTGTCCCTCTCTGCTGGTGTACTAGAACCAACTTGCTCTCCCAAAATTGTTCTCCCTTGCTATCCATCCCTTTATTGAGTAGGACTTGCTCAGTTTTTCTCAGTTACCACAACTAGAGAAGTAAAACAATTGTCAGAGGCAATTGAGTTGTGTTTGAGAAGCCCCCATTACTCGTTTATTTATAGGAGGGTTAGGGTCAGGGTTCCTAGTCTGAGTGGGAGTGGAAGGGACCAAAATTTCACAAATTTTCACAATTTTCAAGTGGAAAAATGGTCGGTTCATAGGTGAACCGATTGGTTGGCATGTGATTCAATCAGTTCAACCCTTGAACTGATCATTTAATCAAGTTTCCCAATTGCAATTGTGTTGACAATTACAATCCAATTTAATGTACGACATGATGTCAACACAAATCCTTGAATCAATCGAATTGATCAACCAACCACTTGGTTCCCAACTTGAGACGGTCAGTTCCTGTAGCTAAGCCAATCGGTTCACTTCCTGAACCGGTTGGTTCATGGTCCAAAATTGCCTAAGTCAGTTCAATTGACCTAAAACACTAAAATGATCGTTTCAACACTTGAATGGTTAGTTCACAATTCAGTCAGCTAATATTCAACTGATATTGTTTAAATTGAATACCTAACTCTTTAGTAATCAAGTTTAAATCATATTCATGAATGAACTCCTATTCAAAGTGTATCTTATGTGTGTAACCCTATAGATTCCAAGCTATGTTGGCAGTGAATGTCCATAATTGATTTATGACTTCACAAACAATGAGTGGATCTGGAAACACACCATTTCTACCCAGGTAATCTAGAAAGATGGAGAACAACTTCAACCTACAGTCTATAATTGGTGTTACAATGTTTGTATAATTCCTTTTTTACTGATATCCAAATTGAACTCGAGGCATGGAATCACCATCCTCTCATGTTCAATCCACGTTCCTTGATCTAGAGCAGACTGTCTGAGATATATGTGACCTCAATATCATATATTGATTCACATGTGCATGCACATACTTTTCTCAATCTCACTTATCAAGTGGCCTGGATATCAAACTCCAATAGGAGGGAAAAATTCTATCTACATCACTCACAATCATCCCCATGTGTCATAGTGCATCTGATCATCACCTTTATGGCAACCCTTATTCAAGGTCATGGTGGATGATGTCAAAGTACACTGAATGACATGTGATGAGTGTAGTGATTTCAGGTCTAAGAACCACAATCACCACCTACACTATGAGAGATGATTATGACCACTGATAATGGCTTCCATGTCTCACTCTTAAGGTGTGTCTGTCTAATACACTGCTCCCCAACATGTATTTATGTGTTTTGTTTGATATCACATATATCATGACTGACAAGATTCTATCATCAACCAACACATACTCTAGTCTTGTGTGTCATTGTTGTCTATCAACCTTCCACAATGACATCTGACTAGGGACATACCAAGAATGTACACACTCTTAACATCCGTATGATCTCATTGTTTAGTTCATCAACTTGAAGACATATGTCATTGAGTAATGCCATTCTTTAGAAACTCATTATGTTGCATCATTATCTCATAACTGATCAAAATTGAATAAATTGGAAGATTGACTTTATTAATAATCAAATTATTTACAAGATAGGCCATCTTAATCATCATATGATTGACTCTTTGGGCATACATACCAACATGTCCCACTTGTGACATGCCATGGAGTGCAACTGCACTTTATCTATAGACGATGATCAAGAAGAAGATGACTTTCTTCTCAATGCATAAACCACTACATTCACCTTTCTAGGATGATAACCTATCGTACAGTCATAGTCCTTGATGAGCTCCATCAATCTCTTCTGCCTCATGTTCAAATCTCACTTTGAAAAGATGTACTGCAAATTCTTGTGATCTGTGAAGATTTGGCACTACTCTCCATACAAATAGTGCCTCCAAATCTTAAAGGAAAGAACCACAAAAACTAACTCTAGGTCATGAGTTGGATAGTTCTCCTCAGTTTCTTAAGATTTCGAGAGGTAAAATCACGTTCTTGTCTTTCATCAATATGCATCACAACCCATTATTTGAAGCATCATAGGAAATAATGCAGCCTTTCCCAGGCTCTGGAAACACCAACACTGGATCACTCATCAACTTTTCCTTCAACAAGTGAAAAGAACACTGACACTTGTCATCTCAAACAAAAGGAACACCCTTCCTAGTTAGCTTGGTAAAGGTAAAGCTACTACAGTGAAGTTCTTGATGAACCTCCTATAGTAACCAACCAGACCTAGGAAGCTTCAAACCTCAGTTGGTGTCTTGGGATTCTCCCACTCCAGCACTGACTCCACCTTCTTAGGGTCTACACAAACACCCTTTACAGAGATGACATGTTCAAGAAAGGACATGTTGACCAACCAAAACTCACACTTACTAAACTTGGCATAAAGATTATGCTACCTCAACAACTCCAGTGCCTGACAAAGATGCTACTCATGATACTAACTATCTCTGGAGTAAATAAAGATGTCATCTATAAACACCACCACAAACTAGTCCAGGTATGGTCTAAACACTATTTATCAGGTCCATGAAAGCTTCCAGTGCATTTGTTAGCCTAAACGACATAACCATGAACTCATAATGACCATACTTAATCCTAAAATCAGTCTTAGGTATGTCATTTCCCTTGATACTCAATTAATGATATGCTGACGTTAGATCTATCTTAGGAAACACTGTAGCACATCTCAACTGATCAAACAGATCATCTATCCTTAATAAGGGGTACTTGTTCTTCATCGTAACCTTGTTCAACTGCCAGTATTCTATGCAAAGATTCATAGAACCATCCTTATTCTTCATGAACAACACCAGAGTACCCCAAGGGGAAGTGCTCAGCTGCATGAAACCCTTTTCTAACCACTCCTATAAATATTTCATCAACTCCTTCATCTTAGCTGGATCCATCCTAAAAGGTGACTATGCTATGGGTACCAAGAACTAGATGATTTCAAAAACAATCTCTCTAGGGGGTGGAACACTAATAAAATCATCGGGGAAAACATCCTCAAACTTGCACACCACTGGTACATCCTAGATACCAGGACTCCTCACCTCGGTATTTGCTGCGTGTTCTAAGAAAGCTTTACAACCTTATCTCTTCAACTTCTCTGCTATCACAGCTGACACTAGACAAGTAGGAAGAATCTTCCTATCTCCTTGAAAAGCCCAAGAGACATCCTCATCACTGAACATCGTGATTTTAGAACTGTAGTCCAAAACAAACTTATACATCTCCAAGGTACCCATCCATAGGATCATGTCGATTCCATTCATATAAAGTGGTATAATACCCACTTGAAATATAAGATGTACACTCTTCCCTCAACACAGCAGAACCAACCAAAGGGGTTTCTAATAAGAGGGTGTCATCTCTACTACAAACAGAGAAGTTACAACTATTTATCACCTCTCTAGTGATAAAGGAGTGTGTCGCACCTGGGTCAACTAATACAAATACATATGTAGATGTAGATAAGTCAGAATAAAAAAGTTCCATCTGACATGTTATGACCCATGGATTGACTACTCCTTCTGGTTGGTTCATAGCATAGAATCTAGTCGTTGCCAATTGTCATCCTTGACCCCTACTAGCTGGTCCTAAAGACCCTACCCATGATATCTATCCATGACCTCTACTACCACCACTACTAAACTTCTATTGCTACTGAGCCCTATTGGCTCAACATCAAAAGCTAGGTAACCTCCTAATTCTACATAGGGAAAGATTATCTCACATGCCCAACTTAACCACACTTAAAGCACGTCCTTCTGTCACACTGTGGCCTAGACAACCCTCTCAAAAACACTGACCCAGAACTGTTCCTCTAGTTGGTCGAAAGCTGCAACCTCTTATGTGATGACCAGAAATAAATCTAACCATCACCAATAATAATTGCATAATTACCATAATCCACAGATTAAAAAAAATCAGTTAAATTTAAAACCCTTTTATAAGGAGATCCTCTTCCAGGAAACTCTTATTGAAAGATCCAAAACTTATATATATCATGATTCACATTGTACATACACTATTTCATCTCATTTCGAGGACAACATATAATAGTTGTTCTGTCAAAACATATAATGAAGCAACATAAAACCTCGAGGCATACAAGCCAAAATCTCAGATCGTTTATGAAACCATAACGAACTGACTCCAAGGACCTGAGAGTATAGAGACGACACATATAAATTTTATCTACAAGACATGACAAACAGTACACTCAACCTGAGCTATTACTGCTGCCCTAGCTGTTGTTCTCCCTCTATAGAAAGGTCTATACCGCTTTGTGCACGTCCACCTAAAATTTTTGGATCACATGGGGTGAGACAATTGTCCCAGCGAGAAATATAACTCTCCACTGACTATAATATTATCACAGATAAGCAATGTAAAAACCGAGCAGAGGTTCTTTTATTTTAACAAGAAGGGTTAATCTCTGTATAAACAAGATAGAGTAATCTCTTTACTTAAGAAAAATGATGCAGTTATCCATGGTAGGACAATAAACCATATATCCACTTTACAAGGAATGTAAAGAAACATAAATAACATCTATCAACTAAGATGTATAACCAAGTGTACATCAACCAATGCCTTTCTGTATTTGATCCTTAAACAAATACGCTACTCAGTTGATTACATATTACAATCACACTTATGCCCTGAGGAGATGAAGTATACCATTCATGCTCCAACCGACCACTAGTAAGTCAAAATCGGTATCATACAAGGTCAAGGACAGAGTCGGCTACCATGACCTCACCTATCTCGGTCAGTACGAGACCACACAGATTTAGCAGGACATCTCATGTCATCTGCTGGAAGGACATCTCATATCAACTGCAAATAGCATGTCGGGGTATAGTGGCATATTCACTATAGAGTTACAGCCACAACATGCATTCTCTTAAGGGAGATTTCAGTTATCCATCCCTGGACTATAAGAATGAGGAAGATTATACATCAGTTCCTCAATCTGTTTGGGAGAATTACACTTCAATCCTGATCTACATAGAATGAAGAAGGATTCTACACATCAATTTCTCATTTGGTCAGGAGATTCATATTATCCCGTGATAAATAAGAAAGGTGTGACATCAGTTCTTCATTGGGACATATGGATATATTCCGTCCTTCACCCTCGCATATTAAAAAATATGCTCTCTGAGTTAGACTCGTTTCACCATCAGCTATTTCTGACGTTAAATGGATCTATGGTCACGACACTACATGATGCTATTTCTCTTGATTAATTAGGTACATTACATTATCTTTTAGCATCAACCAAGTTTCAAACATGATTTATAACAGATGCTATAAAGAAAGGTGTAGTAATTTTAAGATCTTTGGAACATTTTGAAAGTATATCACTCGGGATCTCAGTCCCTTATCACATCACTGGGAATTCTCATCCCTTTACATCATCATCATCATGATTACTGGATCTGGGTATTCAAACCCTTAGATCACCACATAGCATTGTTACCTCTGTAATAGGTAACTATACCTCTATGTCCTCAGACCAAGGTATTCATCTCACTTGTTGTAAAAGTATTCCACATAGCTCACATGGTTCATTAAGCATCTTGTCACCTCTTACTAGGCAACAACTATCCTTTAAGATATCTGACTATATAATCATTATACTTTATTGTACAAATATTTAACATGGGTCACAATGCTCATTTAAATCTGTATCATATACAACATCATAGCTCATTTCGGGCTATGCTCATTATCTCATGTTTCTTAAATAGTTTGCACTTCATGGTCAAAACTCTAGTAGTATATGACATCATTATGCAAGAGAAACACATCCTTCCCATTATTAGGGTTAGGATTGTCTATATCATCACCATATGATATAATAAAGTACATCCTTCCCATTCTTAGGGTTAGGATTTCTCAATCTAAGCGATTAGGGTTGTAAGAGCATACCATCACCCTTCATTAGGGTTAGGTTTTCCCCTTATTAACAAATTAAGGATTCAAGATCATAATATCTAGAATCAAACCCTAATTCATACTCCACTCATCTTAGGAGTATCAATGCATACTTATCAACATGTTTATCACACATGTAATAGTCTCTCTCATCCTCATTAGGATATTGATTGCATCAAACTTTTACTAAGTTGGTTCAATTCTCCTCTTAAGGTACATTAGCTCACTATTATAAAATCTCATTATCTTTTATATTGCAATTAACACAACACACAACATATGTTACTCAATCAAATACATATGATTGAAGTATCTCCACCATATAGAGTATCAAGATGTGTGTATACTATCATATTATACTTGAGATACATCTTTTACTTCATATCGTGTATCCCTATCGGGCATGTGGTATAACCACATCACCATATCATGTTTTAAGGTGTATTCCTTAATACCATATCGTGTATCCATCTCGGGTTAGTTATCACTTAGTTCTTATCATCTCAAGTTAGCTTCATATAGTGTATGAGCTAGGTGGTTGATCTCATATCGGGTATAAGATAAATGCTTGGTGCCATATCATGCATAAGGTGTGCACCATATCAGGCATAGAGTGTATGCCTCATCATATATTGTTTAAGTGGTATATACAAGGTACCATATCAGTTTCCCATTATTGGATTATCATATCGGGTCTCCATGTTGGGTAACATATCGAGTTACCATGTTAGGCAGACCCTTAGGCTCGTAACCTTTTTATGCCTTCAAAGATCAGCTCTATCATATGGTTACATGACAAGCTAGGTGTCTAGTTGAATTCTCTTACCACAATCCATTACACAAAGGATAGGGTATATCAGGTTCCAATCCATCATCTAGGGTTTTTCACCATATCGGGTAGAGTGTGCCATATCGTGCATGAGGTATGGATTTGACCTCATATCATTCACATGGTAGAAGTAGGTACTATTCCTATTGTCTAAGAAACATCAATCATATCATCCATATGGTATCACTTACCACTATATCGGTTTACCCATCATCTTGGGTTTCAACTCTATATTGTTTAGAGTGTTCAATGTCTCTATATCGTGTAAGAGATATAGAATTAGCTTTGTATTGTGTATAAGGTGTAAGTAGGTATCTCCCATATCATTCATAAGACATGCCTCATATCGTGTATGAGGTATCACCTATCTCCATATCGGGTTAACCCCCTTCTTGGGTTTCATATCGGGTTTAAGGCATTTCAACCCATGTCGGGTTGTACCATATGTTTGACTCCATGTCTTATATCGTGCATAAGTGTATGCTTAACAAAATATCGTGTACAAAGTGTGTACTTCATGATCATATCGTGCAAGAGATGCTTTCTTGTCTCACTCATATCATGTTGCTCAAAACTAGGGTTTATCATATCAATTTAGAAGTGTGTACTTGACACTATACCGTGCATGGAGTCTTTGCTTGACTTCATATCGTGCAGGAGATGTAGGATTGACACCATATCATGTTCAAGATGTGAAATTCATCTCCATATCATGCAAAGAGATATAAACTCATAAGCATATCATGCTAGTGATGTATGTACATAACCATATCAGGTTAGAGGTACTTGCTTATGTGGTTGAACCCAATATCACTTTATAAAGTGATATCATATTCTTCAAGCTCTAAACCTTCATTCTAACTATTACAGTACATAGAAAAAAGGTCTAGGAAATTTACTAGAACTCATAAATTCATTAATTATTCAAGAATATTTTGGAACTGAAAGTAGCACATTAAGTATAGCAAGATAGGTGGTGAATAATAACATGATTGGGTTCAAGTTATATAACCCACCTTATGAACAAATTCAAATCTCCAAGATCCAAAGATTCAAATTCCTAAGGTTGAATATGAGCTTATCCAAGGTCCAAGGCTCGTTCACAACTCCTCCATATACAAGGAATCACCATAGTTAAGAACTTGGTGAAGAAGAAAAGATAGGAATATCTATAACCCGAAATCCTGCTTCAACCAAGGTTGAAGATGACCAAAGTCTTATCTTAAGCTTGGTTCTCGATCTTCCCTTGATCCTTGAGCTACTTTGAATGATATATAAGAGGCTATGCATGATATCTCCAAGGAATAGAGTTGTGGGGTTCGTAAACTTCCGTAAGTAGGTGGAAGGTGAAGTATATATACTTGGGTTCATGAGATAGAGTGTATAAGAGGTGTCTTCTCCTTATGCTACTAAGTGACACGTGGCCATGCATGGTCGACACATGTCCATGCATACAAACATATATATATTTCCATGAAAAAGTCTTAAGGATATTTTAGAGGTGATATTTTGGTCATCGTTTATCTTGTTGGATACACTATCCTATCTTTATCTCACCAATAATGCAAATCGATACACTTTTTTGCAAGGAGCTTCCAACCCATCATGGATTACCTCCCTAAGGTGCTTTGCCCTTCATGGCCTTTTAAAAGACTCAACAAACTGATAGGGGACTCCTACTATGACTCCTTGGCCGATAGGGCTCCTATATTAAGTCTACAACTCGACACAACTCATATAAGGCTTCTCCTTCAATTCTTTCTTGGTCTTTTCATTACTAAGAGTATCATCACTCAAAGATGATTCAAAAATGGTGTATCCTTATTTATATATCCTATAAAAGATACATAAAGGGAGTGGGGACACTCTAGAGGTGGTAATTTTCATTTCAACCCTATATTTGGGTAAATTACAAATTGTACCAAAATTGGTGAACAAGGCACTAACATTGTTCAAACAAGCTCAAACTTGGAATTTAGGCTTTCCACAAGCCAACACTTAGCATCCATCTCTCTCTTATGATATTTAAAACACTTAGAACACATTCGACACGTGACATATTGCAATGTAGCCCCTCATCTTGGGCAAATTGCAGTTTTCACTCAAACTATCATATAATGCATACATAGTTTGCAAATAAGCTCAAACTTGAAAATAAACTTCACAAAGAGCCTTAATTAATTTTCAAAAGATTAGAACAAGTTTATAAATAACTTTCTTAAGCAAAAATTCTAGGGTTAAGCCATAACCCAGGTTAGGGATGTTACAATTATAAACCCCTAACGAGGATTTCGTCCCCGAAATCTCCAATGAAGAAAGACAATCGTTATATATGCATCATATCATCAAGTTTCCACATAATTTCTTGATGTCCTGGAGATGCCAGGGTTATCATAGAATCTATCATACATGACACATATTCGACTGTCTTTTCATTAATGACTGTAGTGTATATTCTGTGTTAGGTAACACTTTCTAAGTCAGAGAAGTACTGTTTATACTTTGGATAATTCAGGTGTCAATCCTTATTTGAGTTTATGCATAGCATAAACACCTAACATATGATATACATACTATAGTTATGTCAAGGTTGGCTTCTTCTAGGTAACCAAACATTATTCATTTTATCAAGAGTCATGTTCTCTTTTTCTTATATTGTTGAAAGTTCTTGGATACTAGGATTTCTTACCTTGGTATCCATTACATGTGCTAAAAAACACACCATATCCATCTCTTTATTGTTATTACCAAGGCCAAACATATAATAAGACCTTTCTTTCATCTTGGGATATTACTTATCACATATAACCTTGTCTTGGAACCAAGATCTAGGACTAACTGATACTTTTTTTTCAAAGTATCCCTCTATAGATTATTTCTAATCCATGCACATTAAGTGTCATAAAATTTACTTAATTTACATGTCCCTGAAAGGAAAGAACACAAGGAAACATATTCCTTTTATTACCTCATCATCACCCAAGGTTGTTCATCAAAGAGGAGACATTATCATCTCCTAAGATTATGGCACGAATTTTCAACTGTTCATGAGTCATCTACTTTGTTTCATTCTAGATTCCTTTCCATCAGCATAGGAATTGTAAGGATGATTACATGTCATCATTCCTTTCTTTGTTATTGTCTAACATGTTCATGAACATTTTATGAATTTATCACATTTCTCATTTCCACATTATAGAAGAGATCTTTACTATTCACACAGTCTTTAACAAACATGGATCATCTCCCTTGTTCCCTTTCTCTTATCATGAGGATTATACTTTTTACTTCCTCATACACATAGATTGATTTGAGATCATCTCAGATTCCATTTTATTGCTCTTAGCATGTGATAAATATCCATGCAATATTTCTAGTTTTGTTATGCTCACTAGATTGTCTCAAAATGACTACTTGATCAGAGTAATCAGAAAGATAACAATCTAAGAGTTCCATACTTACCTTATCTTCATTAGTTGAATACCTGGCTAGGGTATACAAGTACTGAGATTAGATAGTATGCACCTTGTTTAATATCATATTCCTTACTTTTCATATCATCCAAAATATAGGACTTAGCATCCCTGGATTTTCTCCAGGCATCACTTCTACACCTCATCCTCTTTCACACAGATAAAAGGAATTATAAAACATTTTTAAAGAATATTGAACAAAGTATGAGTTCTCATCTTCTTTATCTCTTCCTTATGTCCTCATAGGACAAGTCAAAGGAATATCAACAATAACTACTTTCTTATACTTAACAGATAAAATCATGAAATAACATATCAGAATGACACTATTTCATCTGACCTGTCTCAATTCGTGGATCAATTACTGCCTCAGGCTGATTCTTTACATAGAATCTCATCATTGCCTATTTCAAATGTCGTGCTCTATCATTTGGTGCAGATGGACCTACTTGGGATGCCTATCTATGTCCTCGGGTGCCACTATCAAACCATTGCCTTTGAGAGTCTTGTTGACTCTGCCTCGGCGGTTGGGTCATTCCCTTCTCTCTTTTCGGAAAAAGGATCTAATATGCCTAACCTGTCTACACTTATGACATAACTTATAAGCATTTCCTGGTTTTTTTGGCCTTATTACCGATGTAGAGGCTAAATAAATAATTCTATCTAGTGGAATATTAGGTCCTTTGCCCTTTCTTGGTAACCACTGCCCTGGTGCATTAGACGTTTGTTGCATTAGTGGCACCAAAAACTTCCTCTTTTTAGAACTACTAGGCATCTATTCCTGTGTTGGAATAGATCTTTTCTTACTTCCTACCTCAATATCCTTTTCTGGACAGTCCCTCATCAAATGTCCTACTTTCCTACACTGGTAGCAGGTTCTGTTTTCTTATTGTATCTTAGTTCTTTCGGCATTTTCAACTGCCCCAACATAATTATGTTGATCAGAAATCCTGTTAGAACCCAAAACTTCATCATTAGGGACTGGTAATCTAGGTTGTGCTACTAGTATCCGGTCTACTATATGCATCACTGTTGTCCTAACCTACCCAACAAGAGTATCAAAAGAAGGATTCCTTATCATAGCTGGATCAACTTGGGGATTCTCAAGCAATCGTTCTTCTTTCGCCTGATCCCTTACACCTTCTCTTGGTGCAACAACATTGCTTTCAACAATGTGTTCCTTGTGTTCTTCAGACATCTTTAAGCTTTACTCTATCTTCTGCATAAGTAGAAGTCACTATAAGATATACTGGAGTACACTAGAACAGATTCAACACCTTAGTCCCATGTCTCTATAGATCAGAAAACCTTAGGCTCTGATACCAAAACTTTGTGATGACCAGAAACAAATCTAACCATCACTAATAATAATTGCGGAATTACCATAATCAGCAGATTAACAAAAATCACTAAAATTTAAAACCATTTTACAAGGAGATCCTCTTCTAGGAAACTCTTACTGAAAGATCCAAAACTTATATATATCATGATTCACATTGTACATACACTATTTCATCTCATCTTGAGGACAACATATAATAGTTGTTCTATCAAAACATATATGAAGCAAAATAAAACCTCGAGGCATACAAGCCAAAATCTCAGATCGTTCACGAAACCATAACAAACTGACTCCAAGGACCTGAGAGTACAGAGACGACACATTAGACTTTTATCTATAAGACACGACATATAATACACTCAACCTGAGCTGTTACTGCTGCCCCAACTATTGTTCTCCCTCTGCAAAAAGGTCTCTACCGCTTTGTGCACATCCACCTAAAAATTATGGATCCCACGGGGTAGGACAATTGTCCCAGTGAGAGATATAACTCTCTGCCGACCATATTATTATCACAAATAAGCAATATAAAAATTGATCAGAGGTTCTTTTATTTTAATAAGAAGGATTAATCATTGTATAAACATGACAGAGTAATCTCTTTACTTAAGAAAAATGATGCATTTATCCATGGTAGGACAATAAACCATATATCCACTTTACAAGGAATGTAAAGAAACATAAATAACATCTATCAACTAATATGTATAACTGAAGTGTACATCAATAAATGCCTTTCCATATTTGATCCTTAAACAAATACACTATTTGGCTGATTACAGATTACAATCACACTTATGCCCTGAGGAGATGAAGTATATCATTCATGCTCCAACCGACTACTAGTAAGTCGAAATTGGTACCATACAAGGTCAAGGACAAAGCCGACTGCCAAGACCTCACATGTCTCGGTCACTACGAGACCACACAAATTTAGCAGGACATCTCATGTCATCTACTAGCAGGACATCTCATGTCAACTACAAATAGCATGCCGGGGTATAGAGGCATCTTCGCTATAGAGTTAAACCCACAACATGCACTCTCTTAAGTGAGATTTTAGTTATCCATCCTTGGACTATAAGAATGAGGAAGATTACACATCAATTCCTCAATCTGTTCGGGAGAATTACACTTCAATCCCGATCCACATAGAATGAAGAAGGATTCTACGCATCAATTTATCATTTGGCCGAGAGATTCATATCATCCCGTGATAAATAAGAAAGGTGTGACATTAGTTCTTCATTGGGACGTATGGATATATTTCATCCTTCACCCCCACATATTAAAAAATATGCTCTCTGAGTTAGACTTATTTCACCATCAACAATTTCTGATGCAGAATGGATCTACGGTCAGGGCACTACATGATGATATTTCTCTTGATTAATTAGGTACATTATAGTATCTTTTAGCATAAACCAAGTTTAAACATGATTTATAACAAATGCTATAAAGAAAGGTGTAGTACTTTTAAGATCTTTGGAACATTTTGAAAGTATATCACTTGAGATCTCAGTCCCTTATCACATCACTGGGAATTCTCATCCCTTTACATCATCATCATCATCATGATTACTGGATCTGGGTATTCAAACCCTTAGATCACCACATAGCATTGTTACCTCTGTAATATGTAACTATTACCTCTAGGTCCTCAGACCAAGGTATTCATCTCACTTGTTGTAAAAGTATTCCACATAGCTCACATGGTTCATTAATCATCTTGTCACCTCTCACTAGGAAACAACTATCCTTTAAGATATTAGAATGTATAATCATTATACTTTATTGTACAAATATTTAACATGGCTCACAAGGCTCATTTAAATCTGTATCATATACAACATCATAGCTCATTCCAGGCTATGCTCATTATCTCATGTTTCTTTAATAGTTTGCACTTCATGGGTAAAACTCTAGTAGTATATGACATCATTATGTAAGAGAAACACATCCTTCCCGTTATTAGTGTTAGGATTGTCTATATCATCACCATATGATATAAGAAAGTACATCCTTCCCATTCTTAGGGTTAGGATTTCTCAATCTAAGCGATTAGGGTTGTAAGAGCATACCATCTCCCTTCATTAGGGTTAGGTTTTCCAATTATTAACAAATTAAGGATTCAAGATCATACTATCTAGAATCAAACCCTAATTCATACTCCACTCATCTTAGGAGTATCAATACACACTTATCAACATGTTTATCACACATGTAAAAGTCTCTCTCTCATCCTCATTAGGATATTGATTGCATCAAACTTTTACAAGGTTGGTTCAACTCTCCTCTTGAGGTACATTAGCTCACTATTATCAAATCTCATTATCTTTTATATTGCAATTAACACAACACAAAACATATGTTACTCAATCAAATACATATGATTGAAGTATCTCTACTATATCGAGTATCAAGATGTGTGTATACTATCATATTATACTTCAGATACATCTTTTACTTCATTTCATGTATCCCTACCAGGCATGTGGTATAACCACATCACCATATCATGTTTTAAGGTGTATCCCTTAACACCATATCGTGTATACATCTCGAGTTAGCTATTAATTAGTTCTTATCATCTCAAGTTAGCTTCATATCGTGTATGAGCTAGGTGCTTGATCTCATATCTGGTATAAGCTAAATGCTTGGTGCCATATCGTGCATAAGTGTGCACCATATTGGGCATGGAGTGTTTGCCTCATCATATATTGTTTAAGTGGTATATACAAGGTACCATATCGATTTCCCATTCTTGGATTATCATATCGGGTCTCCATGTTGGGTAACATATCGGGTTACCATGTTAGGTAGACCCTTAGGCTCGTAAAATTTTTATGCCTTCAAGGATCATCTCTATCATATGGTTACACAACAATCTTGGTGTCTAGTTGAATTCTCTTACCACAATCCATTACACAAAGGATAGGGTATATCTGGTTCCAATCCATCATCTAGGGTTTTCCACCATATCGGGTAGAGTGTGTCATATCATGCATGAGGTATGTATTTGACCTCATATCGTTCAAAAGGTAGAAGTAGGTACTATTCCCATCGTCCAAGAAACATCAACCATATCGTCCATATGGTATCACTTACCACTATATCAGTTTACCCATCATCTTGGGTTTCAACTCTATATTGTTTAGAGTGTTCAATGTCTCTATATCGTGTAAGAGATATAGACTTAGCTTTGTATCATGTATAAGGTGTAAGTAGGTATCTCCTATATCATTCATAAGAGATGCCTCATATCGTGTATGAGGTATCACCTATCTCCATATCGGGTTAACCCCCTTCTTGGGTTTTATATCGGGTTTAAGGCATTTCAACCCATGTCAGGTTGTACATATGTTTGACTCCATGTCTTATATCGTGCATAAGTGTATGCTTGAAAACATATCGTGTACAAGGTGTGTAATTCATGATCATATCATGCAAGAGATGCTTTCTTGTCTCACTCATTTCGGGTTGCTCAAAATTAGGGTTTAGCATATCGATTTAGAAGTGTGTACTTGACACTATACCGTGCATGGAGTCTTTGCTTGACTTCATATTGTGCAAGAGATGTAGGGTTGACACAATACCTTGTTAAAGATGTGAAATTCATCTCCATATCATGCAAAGAGATATAAACTCATAAGCATATCATATGCTAGTGATGTATGCACATAACCATATCGGGTTAGAGGTACTTGCTTAAGTGATTGAACCCGATATCACTTTATAAAGTGATATCATCTTCTTCAAGCTCTAGACCTTCGTTCTAACTGTTATAGTACATAGACAACAGGTCTAGGAAACTTACTAGAACTCATAAATTCATTAATTATTCAAGAATATTTCAGAACTGAAAGTAGCACATTAAGTATAGCAAGATAGGTGGTGAATAATAACATGATTGGGTTCGAGTTATATAACCCGCCTTATGAACAACTTTACAGATACAAGATCCAAATCTTCACATTCCTAAGGTTTAATATGAGCTTATACAAGGTCCAAGTCTCATTCACAAATCTTCCATATACAAGGAATCACCATAGTTAAGAACTTGGTGAAGAAGAAAAGATAGGAATATCTATAACTCAAAATCCTGCTTCAACCACGGTTGAAGATGACCAAAGTCTTACCTTAAGCTTGGTGCTCGAGATCCCCTTTATCCTTGAGATAATTTGCATGATGTCTAAGAGGATATGTATGACATATCCAAGGAAGAGAGTTTTGGGGTTTGTAAACTTCCATAAGTACGTGGAATGTGAAGTATATATACTTGGGTTCATGAGATAGAGTGTATAAGAGGTGTCTTCTCCTTATGCTACTAAGTGACACATGGCCATGCATGTTAAAAACATGTCCATGCATGCAAACATATATATCTTGCCATGAAAAAGTCTTAAGGATAACTAGAGGTGATATTTCGGTGATCCTTTATCTTGTTGGATAAGTTATCCCATCTTTATCTCACTAATAATGCAAACCGATACACTTTTTGCAAGGAGCTTCCAACCCATCATGGATTACCTCCCTAAGGTGCTTTGACCGTAATGGCCTTTTACAAGACTCAAAAAACCAATAGGAGACTCCTACTATGACTCCTTATCCGATAGGGCTCCTATATTAAGTCTACAACTTGACACAACTCATATTAGGCTTCTCCTTCTATTCTTTCTTGGTCTTTTCATTACCAAGAGTATCATCACTCAAAGATGATTCAAACATGGTGTCTAATTATTTATCTCTCTTCTAAAAGATACATATAGGGAGTGGGGACACTCTAGAGGTGGTAATTTGCATTTCAACCCTATATTTGGGTAAATTACAAATTGTACCAAAATTGGTGAACAAGGCACTAGCATTGTTCAAACAAGCTCAAACTTGGAATTTAGGCTTTCCACAAGCCAACACTTAGCATCATTCTCTCTCTTATTATATTTGAAACACTTAGAACACATTCAACATGTGAAATATTGCAATGTAGCCCCTCATCTTGGGCAAATTGCACTTTTCACTTAAACTATCATATAATGCACACATAGTTTGCAAATAAGCTCAAACTTGAAAATAAACTTCACAAAGAGCCTTAATTACTTTTCAAAAGATTAGAACAAGTTTATAAAGAACTTTCTTAAGCAAAACTTCTAGGGTTAAGAAAAACATCATTCTCTCTCTTATGATAGGAAACATCATTCCTAGTCAACCTTGTTAGGGGTGAAACAACAACACTATCTTCACCTTACTTGGATTTACACAATCTTACTTAGAAGACATATCATGATCCCATAAAGAAATTTAATCAACCCCATCTCACTCTTGTTCAAATTGTCTCATAGCTATTGTTGCTTCGACAACCCTAAGGTTTTTGAAGAAATATTGATCATATTTTTGACCATATTTGAAATACTTTGACATGTCATCATTCAAAGTTTGGTATAACTTGTATGACATGACTGGAACACTCTGTTCCTCCTATTCATAAATTTTATTTGTACATTGGTTAGTCTAAAGAACATAACTCTAAACTCATCATGGTCATGTGAATTGTGTCATCCAATCTAACTCTTATGCATTGATATTTGATCATAGGTTTATCTTAAAGGAACACACTATCACATATTTATTGACCAACAAACCATCTATCCTTGATAGCGGTCTTGCCCAGCTATCATTGAACCATACACAACATTATAGGATCATCATCAACTCTCTCTCTCTCTCTCTATGGGAGAGGAATACTTGGAATGTTCATTTAATAAACATATCCAACCTTCACATATTTCTCATATTATTGTTACATCTTGGATACTAGGATTCATTACCTTGGTATCCACCTCATGTGCTATAAGGAACTCACATCCTTATATCATCTACTATTACCAACATAACAAATATCAAGACATATAAGAGGAGTCTTCCTAATTATTGGAAGGCTCAAAATCAAAATCATCACAAACTTTATGATCTTGGAACCATAGTCCAAACAACCTTATGCTATAATAAGCTATCCACCCTCATGTTTACAATGAGTCTGCACATACCAAGTGGAAATGATCCACTTGAAAGCTGTGCCCTAGAAAATAAAGACACAAAGGGAAACACACTTCCCACACCATAGTAGTATTTTTCAAGGGTCACTAGCAAAAAGGTAACCAATTCTATTTTCATTATGCACGTTACAACTTCTTATGTATCATTTTACCTTTTTCATTTCGAGTTCCTTACCATTAACATAGGAATAATCATGATTAACATATCTCATTACTCCTTCCTTGATGACTATTTATCCAGTAGTGTATGTTCTCTTATTTTATTATGTCTTTCAACCACTTATCAACATGTAAATCATCATATTCTACATTTTCATCATAAAACATGGATCATCTGCCTTAATTTCTTTCAAACGCCATGATTATTTTACATTAACACTTTCTTACACGCATAGGTTGGTCTGAGATTAACTCAGGTTCCACCTTATTCCTTTGTCGTTGTTTTCATTTATCTTCTCATTTTGTACTTGTTATAGGAGTTCTTTCCATTTTATGTGGATTTCATACCTTGATTCACTTTATAAGCATAGAATTATCTGTCTTTTACTTTATTATCTTCTTGAATCACATCTTCAAGAACTTCTCTTTTCCATATTTGTATTCAGATTTAGATTTCATGGTGTTGTATCTTTCTCTTATAGTTACCAAACATTCACATTTTGATAGATAATGATTCAATTCTCATCTTCTTTAAGGTAGGATTGAGATATTCACACCATGATTTCTTATTCGTTATGCTCTTTAGATTGTCTCAAAATGAATACTTGATCATATTAATAAGAAAGATAATAATCTAATAGTTCCATACTTACCTTTTCTTCAATAATTAAATACCTGACCATGGCACCCAAATACTGAGATTAGACAGTATGCACCATATTTTTATGTCGTATTCCTAATTTTTACATCATCCTAGTCCTAAGTCCTAGTGTCCCTATAGACTCAATGAACCTAAAGCTCCAATACCAACTTGTGAGAACCCGTTACACTAAATGAGATTACTCAAAACTTAAAGCACAATCGATCACTAATTAATCACATACCCAAAAAATGGGTAAATTAAAACCGATTTCAACGTCTGCACATGCTCAGAAACATTTGCTTAAGAGCCCAACATCTTTCTTATATCCATACTATGCTAAGAATTTGATACAAATTGTTCTAGCGCCTTAGCCACAACATATATACACATGAGAACAATATTCATATATGCCAGACAAACAAGCATTAATATGCTAACAAAAGTCTGATTCGTTTGAAACACCATACACAAACTTTTCCTCCCCGGACCTGAGAGTACATGGATGAAACTAGGACACACTAGACATCTAATCAACTTTCTCAAAGATTAATTACTATAGCTCCTCTTTCCTGCGACATATTTGTTTTCGTCACTTCCGATTACCTAAAAAAATGTGACGAACCACAAGGGTGAGACCCATGTCCCAACAAGAGATAAAACCTCCAACAACATTTATTGAGTACAACATTTTAAAGTAATTAAACAGTTTAACATTTTAATCAGATATAACAAATAAGATTAGTAATACTGATGATTAACACAATACATAAAGGGGCATATAATAACTGTAACATCCCTGACCTGGGTTATGCCTTAACCCTAGATGTTTTGTTTAAATAAATTTGATTAGATGCTTGCACTTAATTCTTGAAAAGTAATTAAGGCCCAAGAGGAACTTATATTTCAGTTTTAGTCCTTTTTGAATATTGTTGAAATCAATGTTTTACTTATTTTGGACTAATGTGCAAATTACCCAAGTTGAGGGGTTTATTTACAAATTGTGCATGATAATGTGTTACTCATGTATTGAAAGATCATGAGAGTGAATATGATGCAGAGGTATGGCTTGTGATAGCCTGAATACCAAGAAAGAGCTGATAAAGCAATGTTTGTGCATTAAAACCTAGTTTTGGTGTAATGTGTAATTTACCCAAAAGCTAGGGTTCAATATGCAAAATACCACTTCTAGAGGGTCCCCCATGTTTCTTGGAATAAAGTAGAGATAATAAAATGGGAGGGGCACCTCATTTGAATTATTTTGGAGGAGAGAGAAACTTGATATTAAAATAATCAAGATTTAAGAATAAAATGAACTTTACTTTAATTTAATGCAAAAATAATTATATTAATTGAAGAGCCCTTCAAACAAAAGTTGAGGGATGAGTTTGAAAAGGGTTGGACGTTCTTTGTGCCTTGTAAAGGCAATGAAAATATCAAAGGGAATGGATAACTCACTCCCATTATTAAAGGAAAAAGTAATATCCACTAAAAAGGGGATATTAGTATAATATGTTTAAGGTGCTTAATTCCTTTTCTTTTAATTCTTTGGGTTGATTAACCCAAACGGTCTCAAGACCATTTGGAGATCACCCAAACGGTCTCAAGACCGTTTGGAGGTCAACCAAGACCATTTGGAGGTCTAGGGTTGAGTATGGTTGGGTGTTTGAAGATCCAAAGATACCAATTTGTAATGCAATAAATTGCTGATTTGATGATCAATCCAATGACCTAAACCTTAATTAGATTCCACAAATTTTTATGATGGAATGGGAAAACGGTCTCAAGACCATTTGGAGGTCATCCAAATGACCTCAAGACCGTTTGAGGTCAGGTCATACCCAATTTGATGGGTAATTAGTTCCATAATGACTAATATTGAAGGTTCATCAATTTCAACCCTAACTCAATTGGGTTCAAACCCTAATTGGTGATCAATTGAATATTGAATGAATTGAAGGATGATTCATTAATCTCACTTGAAGCATGGTGCTTAGGTTCAATTGATTAGTAATTACATGGATTCAATTGATGAAGGAGTTAACCTTGGAAACCCTAAACCGATTAGAGAGGTTGAGACCCTTTTTGGTCCAATCAATTTTGAGGAGGTTTGGACCAAACGGTCTCAAGACCATTTGTGTCCAAATGGTATCAAGACCATTTGGGACCAAACGATCCCAAACCGGTTGAGGCCCAAACGTTTTCAAACATCTACTTTAGCAAACAATTTCAAACTTTTACTTTGTCAAACAGTTTCAAATACTTACTTTGGCAAACAGTTTCAGGCACCACTTTACCAAATGGTTTCAAACCGCAAGACCTAGACCGTTTGAAGGTCTAAACGGTCTTAGACCGTTTGAAGGTCTAAACGGTGTATCTCAAGCAAGATCGTTTGAGGTCTGATTGGTCAAGACCATTTGGGGTCTAAGTGACCAAGATCGTTTGGAAGATAATTAACTAAAACCATTTAGACACTTAAGGCATTTGAAGATCAATTGTTTAATTGAACATTTCATAATGTAATTCAAGGATGATCATGGTAATTGTACCCTTAATATGTTAGGGTGATTAATACCTTATGAATGATTAATCCTTATGATCAAGGAAGCAATGACATACTACATGGTGTCAATCTTTCAATCAAGTTGAGTTGACCTAATACAATCAAATCTGGTGTAGATATCATTCTAAAAGGATGAGAGAGAAAGAGAACTTCTTACATGAATAATTATCATGTAATGGTTATGTCTTAACACTCTCAACATATATGAATGTGTAATTAGGGTATGATCCTTGATTAAGAGATCATGAACCCTAATTAATAAGGTTAATGATCCCTAAGCCTAGTCGAGGGCAATGAATAGTGAAACCCTAATCCATGGTGATAAGTAACCCTAGTTGAGGGCAATGATAGGTGAAATCCTAATTTATGGTAATAGTAAACCCTAATTTAGGGTAATGACATGAGAAACCCTAATTCAGGGTATTTTAATAATAAATCTTGATTGAATGTGAATAGTAAACCCTAATTGAGGATGTTGTTATGGGAAACCCTAATCAAGGGTAAAGCCATATGAAACCCTAAGTGAGAGTGATGTCAAGACAAGGGTGATGTCAAAATGGAATCATAATAATGTGATATAACTTTTATTTCAAGGTAATGCCATATACTGGTATGTGACTCTTTGATAAGAAATCCTATATTTATATAGGATAAAAGCATATGGAACCCTGATCTTGGGTTGTAATGTATGAAACCCTAATTTTGGATAGTATGATGATAAATCATAACCTAAATCCGGGAAATGAGATAAAGTATTCCTAATTGACATAAATAGGGAAATCTTAGCTCAAATGAAGAAATAGTGATGTTATTCTGATAATGTATAGTGCTGATTTGTAATTGACATAATTGTTATCATGTTCACTAAATATGCAGGATAAATGAGATGGTGGACATAGCCAGGTATGAGCTATAATGTTTTACTAATGAAATTGCTTTATGGGCTATCTGAGCCACAACATACTATGTTTCCTAGTGAGAGGTAACAAGAGACATTATTGGGCTTTAAGAGCCATGTGAAATACCTACACAACAATTTATTATGTTTACAATGATCAGTTAACCTGAATGCATTAAGTTGCCTGATGGATTGGTAACAAGTGTTTTAATGAATTGAGGGTTTGAATACCCATGTGTCTTATTCATGATGATGAGATGATAAGGGATGAGATTACCCTGATGAGACAAGGGATTGAGATCCCAATATGTAACAAAGCTTTGAGATGAACTTGATAGAAACAATATTCAATCTTTATAGCAATTGTTATAATGTTTTATGTGTGTAAACATGTTTGATGCTAAAATAATACTGTAATGTACTTAATTAATCAAGAGAAATAGTATCATGTAGAGCCCTGACCATAGATCCATCATCGTCAGTAGTTTGGTGATGGTGAAATAGGTTTTCCTAAGGGAGCTCCTAGAGGGCATACTTTTGAGTATGTGGGGGTTATGGGCACGAATATCCTTACTCCCTAATGGAGGAATTGACGTGAGATAAACATTAAATCTCTCAATCCTTCATTATATGTGACGGGATAGATGTATCACTAATCTCTCGAATGCCGGGATGGATGTACCATTAATCTCCCGATGATCTTAATGCCGGATTGATGTGAGATAATTATAATATCTCTTGATTGTGAAGAGAGTACAGCATGCCACTGTAACTCTGATAGCGAAGTTGCCAGTATACCCTGGAAATCTATTTGGAAGAGACACAAGATGTCCTACAGTTGGTCCTCACACTGACTGAGGAAGATGAGGTCATGGGAATCTGGCTCTTCTATTGACCTATGTATGGTACCGATTTTGATTTCGCAATGGTCAGTTGGAGTATGAGTGGTATACCTCATCTCCTCAGGGCATTAAGTATGATTGTAAAATGTAATCAGCCGTGTAGCATATTTGCTTAAGGTTGAGATACGAGAATCATTGGTTGATGCTACTTTGCACAGTATGTTCTAAATAGAAAATGTTATTATGCTCTTAAATTCCTTAATGGATAAGTACATACTGCCATATCAAGCTATAAGTGAAATGCTTGAATAGACAATACTATTCTTATATGTTATATACCGAATTACCTACTATTTATTTCTTATGAATTTTCTGCTCAGTTATATACCTTTAACTGCAATAATAATGTTTCTGACGGAGAGTTATATCTCTCACTGGGACAATTTTCAATTATCTCACCCCCGTGGGATTCAAATTTTTAGGTATACGCAGAAGAGGCAGAAACCCTTCAGTAAGGGAAGAGAAGCAACAACAGCAGAACCAAGGACAACAGTGAATTCTCAGGTGGAGACACTGGTTGTCATGTCATGTACATGGAGAGTCCTATGTGTTGTCTCTGTACTCTCAGGTCCTAGGAGTCAACAGTTAGTTTAATATCGATATGAGATTTTGGCTTGATGCCTCAAGATTTTTGTACTGTCTTGTATAGCCTAACAGGGCAGCTGATGTTTGTAACTCTCAAGAAGAGATGGTACAAGAGATGTACTAGTAAACCAACATGTATTTGAAATACATTGGTTCCTTTATGAAAGAGTTTATCAACTTATGGATCTCTTTGTAAAAAGATTTAATTTTTAGTGATTTTCAGTAATTCTTTTGCTTATAATACGCTTCCGCATTAGTTAATCCTATTTTAAAAGTTAGATGCCGCAATTTAGCGGTATCAGAGCTTTAGGTTCGCTGAGTCTATAGAGACATAGGATTAAGGTTGTTGAGTTTGTTATAGTGTCTTCCAGTTTATCTGATAGTGTCTTCTACTCATATAGGAGGAGAAGAAAGACTAAAGATGTCTGGATCACATGATGAACATACTGCTGAGAGCAGCGTTGCTGCACCAGGAGGAGGTGCAAGAGACCATGATAGGGAGGAGCCCATACCTGAACAACCCCAGTTCAATCAAGCAGATATGGGGAACCCAGCCTTCCAAGCCATGTTTGGATAGTTTATAGCAGCTATGACTCATATGACAGATAGGATGCCAATACCTGCACCTAGGGCACGTACCCACCCTGAAGGACATGGAGCCGACATGATGTTTGAGAGACTTCACTGGGTTGGAGCCACAGAGTATGCTGGTACCGCTGACCCAACATACGCAGACATGTGGCTGACCGAGCTGGAGAAAGCCTTTAGAATTCTTAACATCCCAGAAGCTGAGAAGGTCAGACACATAGTGTACCATCTTAAAGGGAGTGCTGGTCATTGGTGGACCATAGGAGAAGGCAAGAGGCTAGGTGTGGAGATCAAATGGGAATTATTCCGATGAGAATTCGTCAATAGATACTTTCCTAAGTTATTCTTAGATGAGAAGATCTCTTAGTTTGAGAGATTAAGGCAAGGACCAATGAACATTAGCGAGTTTGAGGCTAAGTTCATGGAGCTTCTGCGGTTCTGTCCGCATATGGCATCTACCGATGAAGAGAGGATACAACATTTTAAGAAGGGGTTGAATGCTGATTTGACCACTCATGTGTTTGCATTAGAGAATAGGGAGAGGTTTTCTACCTTTGTAGAGTCTGTCAGATGGATAGAGAGGTCTGTAACATAGAAGAGACATACTATGAGTAAGAAAGTGTATCCCCAGTTTCAAGGACCCTTGTCCAAAAGCTTTAAGAAACTGAGGTTTTCTACACCAATAGCACCACCAAGGTTTAATACCCAGACGCAATGGACGTCTAATAGGGGTAGAGGCCATAGTTTACCGTAAGAAGGAGCTCAAAGCTCAACATCAGTGTCGATAATGGGACTATCCAGACCACAGCCAGGGAACAAAGGTTGCTTTATATGCAGAAAGATGGGACATCTGATGAAGGATTGTCGAGTCAGAGAAGCAAGTGTGACTCAACCTCAGAGGCAGAGTCAACAAGGCTCTCAGAGGTGACAATTTCCAAGTGGAGCTAGAGGACGTGGACAAGCGTCCTAAGCTGATCATCGGCACCTAGCAATCGAGCACCAAGTCAACCACAGGCGACGACGAGATTCTATGCGATGAATCAACCCGATGCAGTAGTCAACCCTCAGGTTGCGGCAGGTCAGATGGAACTGTTTTACTCTGATATGTCTATATCCTGCGTTGTATCTGTTTTAATTGATCTGGGTTCTACACATTCTTTCATCACTAAAAGAGTGATTCTTGACTGCAATATGACGGTTGGTCATAGGGCAAAGATTTTAGGTTAGAAACTCCTTTGATGGGATCTACAGTGTTGCGGGAGGTGTGTTCTTCCTACACTCTTTTCTTTTCTGAGCATCACATTTGAGTGGATCTTATACCACTTGAGATGCATGGGTTTGATATAATTCTCAGAATGGACACCCTAGAAAAGTACAAGGTTGTCTTGGATTGTGAGTCCAAGCAAGCTGTTTCACAGACGACAATGACACATGGATCTTTCAAGGAGATAGAAAGATTCTTCCAACCTATCTTGTGTCAGCTATGGTAGCTGAGAAGTTGATGAGACAAGGATGTTTTGTATTCTTTGCACATGTGGTAGATACCACTATGGAGAGTTCTAATCCTTCTGAAGTTCCAATAGTCAGGGAATTTGAAGATGTGCTTCCTGAGGAACTTCCAGGTGTACCTCTGCTCTGAGAGATTGATTTTGAAATTAATCTAGTTCCGGACACACAACCTATAGCACAAACACCGTATAGAATGGCACCTGATGAGATGGCAGAGCTTAAGAAGCAGTTGCAGGAGTTGCTTGAGAAGGGTTTCATCCGACCGAGTACTTCACCATGGGGTGCTCCGGTCCTCTTTGTTAAGAAGAAAGACAGATCGATGTGGTTGTGCATTGATTACATGCAACTGAATAAAGTAACCATAAAGAACTAGTATCCCTTGCCAAGGATTGATGACTTGTTTGATCATTTGCATGGTGCAACTATCTTTTCCAAGATAGATCTAAGGTCGGGATATCATCAGTGGCGTATTAAGGAGGGTGACATACCTAAGTCTGCCTTAGGAGAAGGTATGGTCACTACGAGTTCATAGTTATGTCATTTGGACTAACTAATGCACCAACTGCATTTATGAAACTCATGAATAGAATCTTTTGACCTTTTCTTGATCAGTGTGTAGTAGTCTTCATAGATGACATTTTGATCTACAGTAGAGATGCTCAACAACATAAGTAGCATCTCCATCAGGCTCTAACTTTGCTAAGAGAGCATAAGTTGTATGCTAAGTTTAGCAAATGTGAGTTCTGGTTACCAGAAGTTTCTTTTCTTGGACACATAATATCTGCCATAGGTATTCGTGTTGATCCTAAGAAGGTAGAATCTGTCCTGCAATGGGAAAAACCTAAGACACCGACAAAGATATGTAGTTTCTTGGGGTTAGTAGGCTATTACAGGAGGTTCATTAAGAACTTTAGTTCTATAGCTTTACCCCTAACCAAGTTGACTAGGAAGGAAGTTCCTTTTATCTGGAATAACAAGTGTCAACAATCTTTCCAGTTGTTGAAAGAAAGGTTGATAAGTGCACCGATTCTAGTGCTATCGGAGCAGGGAAAGGGATACATATTTTTTCTGTGATGCATCTAAGAATGGCTTAGGATGTGTGTTGATGCAGGATAAACAAGTGATTTCTTTCACTTCTCAACAACTTAAGAAACATGAGGAGAATTATCCTACACACGATCTTGAACTAGATGCTGTGGTTCATGCTTTGAAGATCTGGAGACATTATCTTTATGGAGAGACATTCCAGATTTTCACAGACCATAAGAACCTAAAGTATATCTTCTCACAACATGAGCTGAACATGAGGCAACACCGCTGGATGGAGTTAATCAAGGACTACGATTGTACAATTGATTATCATCCAGGGAAAGCTAATGTGGTTGCTGATGCACTAAGTAGAAAATCAGCAACACCAACCTTAGATAAAGAACAGTTGAATTCTTTAGTGTGTTCTAAGAGGGATATGTTTATATCCTTGAGGCAAAACAATGTACATTTTAAAGTATCATTGTTAGGCGGGTTGTTAGCTGAGATGCATATAAAACCAACTCTGAGATAGAAGATTAAAGAAGCACAACAAGCTGATGCTATAGTTCAGCAGATGAGGTCAGAGTATGGTAGTGAGAAATGAGATGGTTTCCATGATTCAGATGATCAGGTAGTTTGTTACCATGGTAGGATGGTAGCACCTGATGTTGATAACTTAAGAAAGTTAATCCTGGAAGAAGCTCATTCTTTAATGTATGCCATGCATCCAGGGAGCACCAAGATGTATCATAACTTAAAAGACATGTCTTGGTGGCATAGACTAAAGAAAGATGTAGGTGAGTTTGTTATGCGGTGTCCAGTGTGTCAACAGGCTAAAGCTGAACATCAAAAGCCCACAGGAACAATGCAACCTTTGCCTATACCACAGTGGAAGTGGGATCATGTAACCATGGACTTTGTGGTTGGTTTGCCTAGAACAACCAAAGGTCATGATTCCATATGGGTGATAGTTGATAGGTTGACAAATACAACACATTTCTTACCTGTTAAAACAACCTACACTGTTGAGAAGCTGGCACAATTATATGTAGATGAGATAGTGCGGTTGCACGGGGTTCCAGCTACTATCGTTTCTGATAGAGGTCCCCAGTTCACAAGTCATTTTTGGGAACGACTTCATAAAGATTTGGGTATGCAATTAAGGTTTAGTACAACCTTTCACCCTCAGATAGATGGACAATCTGAAAGGACCATACAAACTTTAGAGGACTTGCTTAGATCATGTGTCCTATAGTTTGTAGGAAGTTGGGATCTACACTTGAGTTAGATAGAATTTGCTTATAATAATAGCTATCAACACAATATTGACATGGCACCATTGTTGGTATGTATGCCCTAAGAGCTAATAATGGGATGATTGGTGGGATACATTAAGATTGATTTGATAAACATCAAAGGCAAGCTTCCAATTCTTTCTGGTTCAGTCATATGAGATAGTGATAGAACAGATTGAATGTCTAGAGAATGACAGTACTCAATGACGTATGCTTTTAGGTTGAGGACCTGAACAATGAGATCATACAGATTCTAAGAGTTTTCACATTCTTGTTATGTCCCTAATCGGATGTCATTGTGGAAGGTAGATAGACAAAAATGACACACAAGACTAGATTGTGGTGTTGGTTGATGACATAATCTCATTAGTCATGATATAGAGATATCAAACCAAACACATAGGTACTTGTTAGAGAACAAGTGTATCGGATAGACCCACCGTGAGTTTCACACATGGAACCATGACATGGTAGTCATAGTCAGTAGTCACAGTGATGGTGGTGAGTGTGATTCTTTGACCTGAAATCACTACACTCAACACATGTCATTGGGCACACTTTGACATCATCAAACCCAGTCCTGAAACATGGGTTGTTATAAAGGTGATGATTGGGTGGCTTTGACACATGGGGCTTTTGAGGGGGGAGTGATAGATATGGGATTTGTCCCTCCTGAGGGAGTTTGATATCCATGGCCACTTGATGAGTAGGATTGAGAAAGGCATGCACGCATGTGTGAATCAGTATGTGATATTGATGTCATACATATCTCTTCCAATCTACTCTGAGATCAAGAAAGTGAATGAACGTTGACAGGATGACTGTTCCATGCCTCGAGTTCATTCAAGATATCAGTGACAAAGGAATTATACATTCACGGTAACACCATTCACAGATTGTAGGATTGAAAGTTGTTCTCCAAATTTCTATTTCACTTGGGTAGCACTGATGTGTGACTAGGCACCGCTCTTTGCTTGTGAAGTCATAAGTGTTATGGACTTTCACTGCCAACGTGAAATGGACCAACATGGTCACACACATAAGATTTAACTTGGAAGAGGAGTTTTGTCCACAAACAATGTTTAGATTGATTACTAAAGGAGTTTAGTAGTTCAATTAAACACTCAATCAATTGATGGCTCAGTATCATAATGTTCAAGGTGTTGGACACATTGATTGGAGTATCAGATTGATTGAAACTGCAATTGACTGATTCTGCACAATCTGCATTCCCAACCGATCGGCTCATGTGATGAACCGATCGACTGAGCTTGGTGAACTGATCAGCTCAGGTGGTGAGTCGATCGGCTCATGGAAAGGGTGAAACGATTGGTTCAAGTGTTGAAATGATCAGTTCAACTAGTGCAACCGAGCAAGTTGGGAAAGTAGGATTGGTGAGAAATTTCTTTTTCATTTCACTTGCCCAATGTGATTGGAACAAGGATTGGTATTTGGTACCAATTAGAAACAAAAGAAGAAAAGTCAATCGAGAATTGATCAAGACCACGAACCGACCAGTTCAAAAGTGAACTGACCGTTTCATGGGTCCTAAGCGATCGGTTGAGGTGTCAACCGACCGACTCAGGTCCCCAACCGACCGTTTCAGAAATGAAACGATCAGTTCAGGTTGCGCAGTTGGTTGTTTTTGTGGAAAATCTCGAACCCTTCTACTCCTGCTTTAGTCCCACATTGCCCGGGATAGAGAACCCTATCCCATGACCCTCCTATATATATAGGGGTATTGGGGGATTCTCAAAGTACAACTCAGTGCAACCAGTTGCTCTGTAAAGTTGTCGTTCTCTATGGTTTTGGTAAGTGCTACCTGATAAGGGAGGCACAACAAGGGAAAGACAACTGCAAAAAGCGACTGATGGCAGGAGAGTGTGTCAGTGACTAGTACGTTGACAGGATGGTGCGACTCCTTCCAATTCCTTGTGAGACAAGGAGATTGGAGTTCCAGGTGGTCTGTGTGGACTACTTCATAGGTGGGAGATTTCTGCCGCTCAGAGGACATCTGTCAATCCCGACAGTCCTAGTGAGACCAGGAGTCGCCAGTCCCGGTGCGACCAGGAGCTACACAGACACTGTCCAAGACCGGAGGTGAAGACCGTGCAAGCTGTGAGGTATTGTCGCCGAGCAAGCCTCAGGACAAGGTATGATTCCACAAACCATCCCTTTCCTATTGTATAGATGTTGACACGTTTCCTTGTTTTGGGTTTGGGGAGGAGAAAATTTTTGTTTCCGCTACCTTCTCTGCCTCCCCTAAAACCCAACAGTGGTATCAGAGCCACGTCAACTGCTCCATACTTTAGGATTATTGATATGATCGATTTTGGTTTGTTGCCTTTATTTATTGCATACGATGCGAATAAAATTGGCTTTATGCATGTCCAATCCTAAATCCACAAATCCCAATATACATATATGATATGTAATATGAATGCACTCAATACACGTCACCCTTAAACGAGTTTTGTGATGGATGTATAGCGTGGTTATGGCCAATAAACCCTATATGTATATGGTTGTATGTGGTTTCTTGCATCTCGGTCTGCGCACCGATCTTCCTTCTCCTATTCTTGATGTAACTTGAAATAATTCAAGATTTCTTTCCTACCTTTACTCCCCTCGAATGTAACTCGAGGTCTCTCCTTTTATAATGTAAAATAGGATAGAATTTTATTTCCTATTATGTCAAAGAATGAAGGACATCCTGATGACAGCTGAGACGATTGGTTCAAGGAGTGAACCGATCGGTTGATGTTCGAGACGATCAGTTCAAGGAGTGAGCCGATCGGTTGATGACCAGTTCGAGGAGTGAGACGAGCGGGTGGCTGCCATGATGAGATGCACGAAGACCAGGCGAACCGATCGGTTGGAGGAGCCAACCGATCGGCTGGTGGCACCCAGCTGACCGGCCTGATGGCGAGCCGATCAGTCATGTGATGAGTTGATCAAACCCAGAAAGGCAAGGCACAGAGTTCATCTTGTACAGGTTGTATGTGATGTAGACCTAGATGACCGTGATTCCTCTTGGCTCGAGGAATCACATTAGGATGGCCATAATCATCGCTTTTATCGTTTCACATGTTTTCTGTGGGATATAGCATGTATATGATACGTACTATATATTGTGGTGATTGGATATGTATATGTATATAAAACCAAATCCCTCATTAAATATTAAGTTTTAGATGCCTTCCAAATGCGAAACACATGAAAAGCTTGATCGACCAAGTGTGGGCACGCCCTAGAGTGGTGCACCGTCTATCTCATGGAAGCGTGAAGGATGGATATGTGGGTCTGCCCTAGCAGGGTGCATATTCATCGTGTTTGCTTAGGGTCAGACTTAACAAGGTGATCTAGATGGGATCTAGTACCTTGAGGCATGGAGGTGATCATGGCAAGGAGTTGCATATGACATTTTATCAAGAGTTACATATGATGCAATTGGCAAGAGTTGCCTACTTGAGAGATCTAAGTTGTGGGTGACAACCCTAGCTGGTCCATGACTTAGAGGATTTCAGGATCTTGCCCACTAGAAGGTTATACGCTGCAATCTTCCGAATTGATGGTCAGGGCTATCAATTTGAACTAAAATAGTGGGAGCGATAATTAATTAAAGGCCTATTTATATCTTCATCCTTTCAGATCAATCAAATAAGTCAAAAGGAGTTTTGGACTAAAATTGCATATTTTTTCTTTTGTAGTACAAATGACAACAAACAACAAACAACAATCACTTTTCTTTGCGATCCGTCCTGGAAAAGGACAAGTTAAATGGGAATAATTTCCACGATTGGTTAGGACGTTGAGAAGCATTCTCAATCAAAGAACGAAAGCTCTAAGTCCTAGTTATACCAGAACCAGATGAACTCGATCCCACCACATCAATGGCTGAAAGTATGCTTATGGAAGCATACTGAGGATGACATTGATGAGGAGTGCTTGATATTGTGTTCTCTGAACTATGAGTTGCAGAGACAACATGAGACATATGATGTCTCCAAGGCATTGTCCTAGTATGTCATGACAGAAGGAGATCCAGTAAGGTATTCACACACTCAATATGATTGGGTATGTGGAAAGACCTGACTAAGAAGGATTACCTCTGAGCCAAGAGTTGGCTATTGGCATGATACTGCAAATGTTGTGAGAATCATACAGTTCATGATAAACTACAACATGAACAACTTTGACAAGCGTTGACAAAGTTGTTGGACATGTTGAGGACAGTAGAGGCAAATATGAAGAAAGACTAACCCTAATCTTTGATGAGATCAATGAAAGGTAAGTCTTAAGGGCAAGGGCAAGGGCAAAGCAAAGAAGTGTTCTGATGCTAGCCAACAACCCAAGCCGTCTTCAACCTCAAGGCACATGGGGAAAGGGTGTATGAGGGAATTGCCCTCTATATATGGAAGAACAAAAGAAGATGAAGGAGCGTATGGAGATCTCCACTTAAAGGTGTCATGAAAGTAAACTTGTAACACTTTTGATGTATATGATACCAAGATGTAAAGTGTAAAGCACTCAATAATTGGGGCAAGTGTTGCCGCCATAGTAAGGTGTACTTTAGTTTATTTTCAGCCTAAAAGGCATGTTCATATTTGCCAATAGATGGAAACACTTTATTTTTGCATATTGTATAACAATGGTGGAAATCAATAAAGAGATGTTTCAATTTATAAAGATATGATCTTTGTGGCAATGCCTTATTTATCTTGTGGTATTTGATATGCATAAGATAAAATGATACCTAAAAGTTATAGATAACTCAAACAATCAAATTAGCATCAACCATGAGAAATTCATTTCTAGTTTCCATGTGATGGATAAATCTAGACTCTTTCGGTTAGAGAACCAGTAAGAGACATGAATATCTTGGACATGATTAATCAATCTTCACTAATGGTAGTGGGAGAATGATTATCCTATTAGGTATGATACATGTGATGTATTTACATACCTATTGGAACAAATGCTAATACTTCAAATGGTGTTTAGAGAAATACCAATATGAATATCTTGAAGTGTTCAAGATTATCATAGATAAAGTGCAAATTTGGTAAAGTGTTAATTCTTGATGAGATCAATGAATGAAATACTTGGACCAAATGTTTGAGATCCTTATGAGTGATTATGATAGTATATCATAGCGAACTCATGATTAAGGCATGGTGATGTCTAAATCAAGAAGGAATCATACTCTAAGGAGTTAGAGAATGATTATCAAATAACTGAATTCTTCTTAATAAAAGAATACCCCACACTAATAAAGGACATTAAGAATCACAAGGAGTTGTAAGTTCTTATATCCTTGACGGACACACCTCGTTTATCTATGTGATAAGTTGTTAATGTGATGAGTCAACTATCTATATGAATATGAGGAGCCGAATTTTGAGTTATGGTTTATGACCATTACATCCTAAATGACATCCATGTGAACCATAAGGTATGACCTTGATGGTAGCACTCATTGGATGAAATCCATAAGTGAAAATGAATCTTAAGTGTTAAGACACATGGATAACATTTTGAGAAGGATGATGCTTGTTGATTACAACTTAATGACTAAAACATTTGGCATATGGATACTAAAACTGCATTCCTATGAGGAATAAAACAAGGATGTGTACGTGACACAACCTATAAGGTTTATGAATCCACTAATGCAAATGAAGTCTATAAGTTACAATGGACTAATCAATGTGATTGATTGAGTACAAGCAACTCAGAATTGGATCTTTACTTGGATAATATAGTTAAAGGGTTTGACTGATATGTCAAAGATAAAGAAGGATCTGTGATTTAGTGGGAGCGTGTTCACATTCCACATGTTGATGTGAAATGGAAATGTTCTAGAATGGAAATCCAAAAGTGGAAAATATCTTTAAGGAAGATAGAGATGTTTCCTATGTGATAGGAATAGAGATCTATAGAGATAGTTCTCGAAAACCTCTTGACCTGAAAATAGAAAGCATACATTGGCAATCTATACTGAAGGGTTCAGTATGCACAGATTCAGTGGGAGAAAACTTGTCCATGTTACATGGAGTTAGTATCCCACAGCCAAGTGTCCAATTCTTATGAAGAATGGGAACACTAAGAATAGATGTGGATCTATCATGTATGTAATCATCCCATTATCTTGCATGGAAAGAACAAAATGCATTCATCATCTTGTATGTATGACATGGCAACATGATGTGCTCATCCTGATAACTCATATGTGAGACATGACGAGTGGATGTCTGTCTACTTCCAGTAAGGGTTACTGGAATACCATGAGAACTTGATAAGTACTTGAGAAGTACTAGTTCTATGGAGATAAGGAAGAGTTCGATGTAAAGAGTTACATTGATGTGAACTTCCAAAAGGATAGAAAATTAATTGCAAAATATATATAGGATATATAAAAGTGAAAGTTTGTTGATAATTGGAAGTGTTACAATAAAACCATTTAAAAGCAAATGCCGAGTATCTATGCGTTAGAGAACAACAGTGGATACAATATGGAATTGGAAGTTCATGATATGAACTTATAGATATTCCGCTCATTGATGACAAGTATTGAATCCTTGATCATGCAATGTGGCTAAAGGTTAGCAAAGGAATACTGGATCGCATTTTATGGCAACTCCATCTCATATGTGTGACATACAGTGAAGAGATGTGAGACATGCAATTTATACTGACTTTGGCAAGGTGTTGCCATTACTCACTATGATCGCACTAGAGCAGAGTAACATGTGGGACATGTTTGAAGATCACTATGAATATGATTCAAGGGTGATTGGCTCGCAGTGCAAGTGGGAGTCTATTGGTATGTATGCCCTGAGGGATAATCATGGGATGATTGGTGGGATACATTAAGATTGATTTGATAAACATCAAAGGCAAGCTTCCAATTTTTCTGGTTCATTCATATGAGATAGTGATAGAACAGATTGAATGTCTAGAGAATGACAATACTCAATGACGTATGCTTTCAGGTTGAGGACCTGAATGATGAGATCATACAGATGCTAAGAGTTTGCACATTCTTGTTATGTCCCTAGTCGGATGTCATTATGGAAGGTAGATAGACAACAATGACACACAAGACTAGATTGTGGTGTTGGTTGATGACAGAATCTCATTAGTCATGATATAGAAATATCAAACCAAACACATAGGTACTTGTTAGAGAACAAGTGTACCGAACAGACCCACCATGAGTTTGACACCTGGAACCATGACATGGTAGTCACAGTCAATACTCACAGTGATGGTGGTGAGTGTGATTCTTTGACCTAAAATCACTACACTCAACACATGTTGTTGGGCACACTTTGACATCATCAAACGCAGTCCTGAAACATGGGTTGTTATAAAGGTGATGATTCGGTGGCTTTGACACATGGGGATTTTGAGGGGTGAATGATAGATATGAGATTTGTCCCTCCTGAGGGAGTTTGATATCCATGGCCACTTGATGAGTAGGATTGAGAAAGGCGTGCATGCATGTGTGAATCAGTATGTGATATGGATGTCATACATATCTCTTCCAATCTACTCTGAGATCAAGAAAGTGCATGAACGTTGACAGGATGATTGTTCCATGCCTCGAGTTCATTCAGGATATTAGTGACAAAGGAATTATACATTCACTGTAACACCATTCACGGATTGTAGGATTGAAAGTTGTTCTCCAACTTTCTATTTCACTTGGGTAGCACTGATGTGTGACTAGGCACCGCTCTTTGCTTGTGAAGTCATAAGTGTTATGGACTTTCACTGCCAACGTGGAATGGACCTGCAGGGTCACACACATAGGATTTAACCTGGAAGAGGAGTTTTGTCCACTAAAAATGTTTAGATTGATTACTAAAGGAGTTTAGTAGTTCAATTAAACACTCAATCAATTGATGGCTTAGTATCATAATGTTCAAGGTGTTGGACACATTGATTGGAGTATCGGATTGATTGAAACTGCAATTGACTGATTCTGCACAATCTGCATTCCCAACTGATCGTCTCATGTGATGAACCAATCGGCTGAGCTTGGTGAACCGATCGGCTCAGGTGGTGAGTCGATCGGCTCATGGACTGGGTGAAATGATTGGTTCAAGTGTTGAAACGATCAGTTCAACTGGTGCAACCGAGCAAGTTGGGAAAGTAGGATTGGTGAGAAATTTCTTTTTGTTTGACTTGCCCAATGTGATTGGAACAAGGATTGGTATTTGGTACCAATTAGAAACAAAATAAGAAAAGTCAATTGGGAATTGATCAGGACCACGAACCGACCGGTTCAAAAGTGAACTAACCATTTCATGGGTCCCAACCGATTAGTTGAGGTGTCAACCGACCGGCTCAGGTCCCCAACTGACCATTTCAGGAATGAAACGATCGGTTCAGGTTGCGTAGTTGGTTGTTTTTGTGGAAAATCTCGAACCCTTCTACTCCTACTTTAGTCCCACATTGCCCGGGATAGAGAACCCTGTCCCATGACCCTCCTATATATAGGGGTATTGGGGGCTTCTCAAAGTACAACTCAGTGCAACCATTTGCTCTGTAAAGTTGTCGTTCGCTCTAGTTTTGGTAACCGAGAGAGCCCGGGCAAGTGCTACCCGATAAGGGAGGCACAACAAGGGAAATACAACTGCAGAAAGCGACTGGTGGTAGGAGAGTGTGTCAGTGACTAGTACACTGACAGGAGGGTGTGACTCCTTCCAATTCCTAGTGAGGTAAGGAGATTGGAGTTCTAGGTGGTCCGTGTGGACTACTTCAGAGGCGGGAGATTTCTATCGCTCAGAGGACAACTGTCAATCCCGACAGTCCCAGTGAGACCAGGAGTCGTCAGTCCTGGTGCGACCAGGAGCAGCACAGACACCGTCCAAGACCGGAGGTGAAGACCGCGCAAGCCGCGAGGTATTGTCGCCGAGCAAGCCTCGGGACAAGGTATGATTCAACAAACCATCCCTTTCCTATTATATAGACGTTGACGCGTTTCCTTGTTCTGGGTTTGGGGAGGAGAAAATTTTTATTTCCACTGCCTTCTCTGCCTCCCCTAAAACCCAACAACCATATGACGCATTATATGGTAGACGATGTAGATCTCCTTTTTGTTGGTATGAAACTGGCAAAAATCAAATTTTGGGTCCTGAGCTAGTTCAACAAATAACAGAAAAGATTAAAGTAATATAACAACAGTTAAAGACTACACATGATAGACAGAAATCATATGCCGACAAACGGAGAAGACCTTTGGAACTCCAAGTTGGAGACAAAGTATATCTTAAGGTCTCACCTTGGAAAGGAGTTCTTCGATTTTGGAGAAAGGGAAAGTTAGCTCCAAGAGTTATGGGGCCTTATCCAATCATTGAACGGATTGGAAAGGTAGCATATAAGCTAGAATTACCACCTGAGTTGCATAAGTTGCACCCAATGTTCCACATCTCCATGTTGAGGAAGTGTCATCCTGACACAGAATTAGTTCTACAACCTGTGGAGGTAGAATTAAATGATGACATATCATATGTTGAAGGACCTATAACGATCCTTGATAAAAGAATTAAAAAGCTGAAAAAGAAAGACATCTGTCTTATAAAAGTCCTCTAGAATCACCGTGGCATTGAAGAAGCCACATGGGAACCATAGGAAGAGTTGAGGAGGAAATACCCTACTCTTTTCTCTTAAAATGTTTTTATTTATGATTTCGGGGATGAAATCCTTGTAAGGGGAGGATAATGTGTAACATCACGGACATGGGTTATGCCTTAACCCTAGATGTTTTGTTTAAATAAAGTTGATTAGATGCTTGCTCTTAATTATTTAAAAGTAATTAAGGCCCAAGAGGAACTTATATTTCAGTTTAGTCCTTTTTGAATATTGTTGAAATCAATGTTTTGCTTGTTTTGGACTAATGTGCAAATTACCCAAGTTGAGGGGTTTATTTGCAAATTGTGCATGATAATGTGTTCCTCATGTATTTAAGCATCATGAGAGTGAAGACGATGCATAGGTATGGCTTGTGATAGCCTGAATACCAAGAAAGAGCTGATAAAGCAATGTTTGTGCATTAAAACCTAGTTTTGGTGTAATGTGTAATTTACCTAAAACCTAGGGTTCAATATGCAAAATACCACTTCTAGAGGGTCCCCCATGTTTCTTGGCATCAATTAGAGAAAAGAAAATGGGAGGGGCCCCTCATTTGAATTATTTTGGAGGAGAGAGAATCTTGATATTAAAATAATCAAGAGATAAGAATAAAATGAACTTTACTTTAATTTAATACAAAAAGAATTATATTAATTGAAGATCCCTTCAACCAAAAGTTGAGGGATGAGTTTGGAAAGGGTTGGACGTTCTTTGTGCCTTGTAAAGGCAACGAAAATATCAAAGGGAATGGATAACTCACTCCCATTATTAAAGGAAAAAGTAATATCCACTAAAAAGGGGATATTAGTATAATATGTTTAAGGTGCTTAATTCCTTTTCTTTTAATTCTTTGGGTTGATTAACCCAAACGGTCTCAAGACCATTTGGAGATCACCCAAACGGTCTCAAGACCGTTTGGAGGTCTAGGGTTGAGTATAGTTGGGTGTTTGAAGATCCAAAGATACCAATTTGTAATGCAATAAATTGCTGATTTGATGATCAATCCAATGACCTAAACCTTAATTAGATTCCACAAATTTTTATGATGGAAATAAGCTACATGGATAATTATAATTTACAAATAGATTTAAGCTCTGAGGAGATGAGGTATACCACTCATACTCCAACCTACCATTTCTAGAATTGAAATCGGTACCATAAATAGGTCAATGGAAGAGCCGGATTTCCATGACTTCCCACATCCTGGTCAGCATAGGACAACAAGCATGACTGTGTTGACTGCTCAAATAGCTTTCCAGGGTATACTAGAACTTCTCTATAGAGTTACATCGACAACTGCACTCTCATCGGTAATCGAAAGCATTAATGTTTATCTCCATCGACCCGACATAAAATAACATGGGGAGATTAATGATACATCCATCCCAACCATCGGGAGATTTATGATACATCTATCCTGACACATGAAGTATTGAGAGGTTTAATGTTTACCTTCCCTCAATCTCTTCACCCGGACGTAAGGATATTTTCACCCATTTACCCCCACATATTCAAAATATGTGAATTCCAAGAATTCCATAGAAAACCTATTTCACCATCACCAACTGCTGATGATGATGGATCTATGGTCAGAGCACTACATGAATAGATTTCACTTGATTAATTAAGTGCATTTTCATTTTCTTTTAGCATCAGGCAGGTTCTCAAACAAAACTCAGTATGACAATGATATAAAGAAACATGTACTATTTTCATCAATTGCTTAACAATCTAAAAAGGCATTGGGGATTCAGACCCTTATCTAAAAGCTGGGAATTCTCATCTTTTCACAATGTCATCACCATAATCATATGGCCCTGGGTAATTAAAGCCTTGATTCATCATTAAGCATTATTACCACTTTTCCAGGTAACCATCACCTTTAGGTCAGTTGACCAAGGCAAACATGATACTTGCTATTACAAGCATCACACATGGTACTTGATGCCCATTAACTCTCTTGATAACTCTTACCAGGCAGCAAGGTATATTATGGCACTCAAGGTACAATCACAATAGTGAATTAAACATCATAGCTCATACCTGGCCATGATCATTATTTCAAGATACCTACATTGTTAGCACAGATGATATCAATTGCATATCAGAACCATGTTCAACAAATATGAATTCACTATTCATGGGTAACACCACTATTCCCTTACCGGGGTTAGGGTTTCCCAGTTCATGTCATTTAAGGATAATCACCCAATTATCACATCAAAGATATGGTTTATCACCATATTGCCCAAGATTAGGGTTCATTAGGCATTACATAGTATTACCCTGGGTTTGGGCTTCACATCACATCAATCATCATGGTTTCTCATGAAGCCATTCTTAGTTAGGGTTTCACATCAAAATCACCCTATAAAATGATTTACATTCATTGTTCCACAATTAGGGTTTACTATGTATCCCAATTAGGGTTTCATAATCCCTTACCCATAATTAGGATTTACTATTCATCCCAATTAGGGTGTCATAATCCATCACCCATAATTAGGGTTTACTATTCATCTCAATCAGGGTTTCATAATCCCTCACCCATAATTAGGGTTTTGGATTACATTACTCTTAATTAGGTTTATACACATCATCACCCTAAATTAGGACTTTATTCATACCCTAGATTAGGGTTTCAAGTATAAAATGCCCTTGATTGGGGTTAAGGTTCATCAACCTTGTCAATTAGGGTTTTGGGTTCATGATTAGGGTTTTATGATCTCTTTACTTAAGGATCATACCCTAAATCACCACATGAATTAAACTCATGTACCAAACCCATGCTATTATCCTCTCAACTTGATTAGGTCATATCAACCCTCCCATCAAGTTCATACAACTATGAGTGACATAGTGTGCCAAGTCATTGCTCTTATAAGAAATTAGGGTTTCTTCCTTAATTGACACAAATCCCTAGGTACTATTAGGGTTTCAACATTTATACCTTTATTAACTAACCATCATTGGATAATTGGAACCATCATTGCCTTCAATATCCAAATGATTGAACCACTAACAACCTCCATGCGGTTTTGAAGTTTCAACACCAAACGGTTTTGAAACCGTTTGCCACCAAACGGTTTTGAAACCGTTTGCCACCAAACGGTTTTGAAACCGTTTGACCCCAAACTGTTTCAAGACCGTTTGGTCTCAAACGGTCTCAAGGCCATTTGGGCCAAACCAGTCCCAAAACCGCAAGGGCTCATTAGGTCAACCATCAATTCCATTGATCTCCAATTGCATCATTGAATCGACTATTAGATATTCAATTGAAGGAATCATCAATCCAAACTATTAGATTTTCATCCATGGGTCAAGGATCAACCTCCAATCCACCAAACGGTTTTGAAACTATTTGGTCCCAAACCCCAAAAAGTCTTGAAATCTTAAGGACCAATCAAGGATTTCTTCAATCAATCCAATTAGGGTTTCTACTTGAAGGATCGTGCACACATTGGATCAATCAATTGCGTCCATTGGATCATCATCCAACATATGATTAATTTCAGACCCCAAACGGTCCACCATGCCATGTGGTTTGGAGTCCAAATGGTCAACTATACCAAACGGTCAACCATGCCATGCAGTTTGGATTTCAACTTTACCAAACGGTTTGCAAAACCATTTGGACAAAAAGTCCAAGACCAGTTGTTGTTGTTCTCTGATTAAGGTGTGTGCTTATGAACATGTTATCATGTTCAACCTTTAAACTCATGGAGATACCGCCATTTTCCATGGCAACTCCATCAATTTAGCAAGGCTATTGCAATAATGATAATTAAATCAATTGCAAGTCGAAATCGAATTCAATGACAAATATTAAGGGTTAAAGTTATATAACCCACCTTCAAATCTGATCCCAAGCTCCAAGTTTCACGGATCCAATGGTGGTTGAAGCTCTAGCAACCTCCCAAGGTCGTTTCTCAAGCTTTTGGAGTGAAAGGATCGGCTAGGGTTGAAGATGGAGTGAAGAAATGAAGAAATAATGTATTGTTTTATGATTTTCACCATGAAATCAAGAAGAACGAAGGTCAAAGGCTTACCAACAGGTTTGGGACGTGATCCTTTCTGTTATTATCTCTCTTGGTCGATTTTTCAAGCAAGGGGAAGAAAGGAATTGAAAAAGACCCTTAGGTGGGTTGAAAAAGGCTCTTTTATAAGAAAATTGATGAAAGAGAAAATGTTTTATTTAAAAATCAATTAATTCCAAAAATGGTACCACCTCTACCTCCTTGGTTTTCTTGCATGAAAAGGAAACTCAAAGCCACCGAACTCCCTTCCATTATCCATGGATTAAGGGAAAAGAAATTAAGCACCTTAATCCATTATAATATTAATATATATTTTTGAGTGGGAATTCTTTTCCTTATAATAAGGTGAGTGGAATTTCACCTCCTTAAGATATTTTCGGTCCTTGAAAGGCTCAAGTACGTCCACTCTGACATATGAATTCCACCATTTTAATTTTGGTTGAATGCCCTTTAAATATTTTATTTATTTCTACATTAATACCTCCATTATGCTTAAATCTTGATTATTTTAATATCAAGATTCTCTCCCCTTCAACTTAATTCAAATGAGGCGCCCCTCTTATTTTATTGCTCCACATGATGCCAAGAAATATTAGGGACCTTATAGAAAGGGTAATTTACATATTGCACCCTAGGGTTTGGGTAAATTGCACATTACACCAAAACTAGGTTTTCATGCACAAACATTGCTTTATCAGCTCTTTCTGGAATTCAGGCTATCACAAGCCATACTTCTGCATCATCTTCACTCTCATGATGCTTCAACACATGAGGAACATATTATCATGCACAAATTGCAATTAAACCCCTCAACTTGGGTAATTTGCACTTTAGTCCAAAATAGGCAAAATATTGATTTCAACAATATTCAAAAAGGACTAAAAGTGTAATATAAATTCCCCTTGAGACCTAAATACTTTACAAAAGATAAGAGCATGCATATAATTACTCTCATTATGCAAAACACCTAGGGTTACTTCATAACCCAGGTCAGGGATGTTACAAGTTTATCCACCCCTTACAATGATTTCGTCCCCGAAATCATCAACAAAACACTAAGAGAAAAGAGTAGGATATTTCCTTCTCATCTCATCCTCTAGTTCCCACATAGCTTCTTCAATGCCACGGTGATTCCAGAGGATTTTTACAAGACTAATGTCTTTCTTCTTCAACTTCTTGATTATTATGTCAAGAATCAACACTGGCCCTTCAACATAAGATATGTCATCATTTAGTTCTACCTCCACTGGTTGTAGAACTAACTCAGTGTCAAGATGACACTTCCTCAACATAGAGATATGAAACACTGGGTGCAATCTATGCAACTCAGGTGGTAACTCCAGCTTATAGGCTACCTTTCCCATCCTCTGAATGATCGGATAAGGCCCCATAAATCTCGGAGCTAACTTCCCTTTCTTTCCAAATATTAGGATACCTTTCCAAGGTGAAACCTTGAGGTACACCCTATCTCCGACTTGGAATTCTAAGGGTCTACGACGGTTGTCAGCATAGGATTTCTATCTATCCTGGGCTGTTTTCAACTATTGTTGTATGATTTTTATTTTCTCAGTTGTTTGCTGAACCAGCTCAGGACCTAAAAGTTGATATTCACCAGTTTCATACCAACACAGGGGAGATCTACAACATCTACCATATAGAGCCTCATATGATGCCATCTCAATACTGTGCTGATAGCTGTTATTATAAGCAAACTCTATCAAGCTCAGATGTAGATCCCAATTCCCCCACAAACTGAAGGACACATGCCCTAAGCAAGTCCTCCAAGGTTTGTATCGTCCTCTCAGACTGTCCATCTGTCTGAGGATGAAAGGCTGTACTAAACCTTAACTGAGTGCCCAAAGCTTTATGAAGTCGTTCCCAAAAATGACTCATAAACTGAGGACCTCTATCAGAAACTATTGTAACTGGTACACCATGCAGCCACACTATCTCATCTATGTAGATTTGTGCAAGCTTCTCAGCTGTATAGGTTGTTTTGACAGGTAAGAAATGTGTTTTCTTTGTCAACCTATCAACTATCACCCAAATGGAATCATGACTTTTGGATGTTCAAGGAAAACCAACCACAAAGTCCATAGTTACATGATCCCACTTCCACTGTGGTATAGGTAGGGGTTGCATTGTTCCTGCGGGCTTCTGATGTTCAGCTTTAACCTGCTGACACACCGGACACCACATAACAAACTCAACTACATCCTTCTTCAAACCATGCCACCAATACATATCTTTTAAGTTATGATACATCTTGGTGCTCCCTGGATGCATAGCATACATTGAAGAATGAGCCTCCTCTAGAACTAACTTTCTTAAGTTATCAACGTCAGGTACTACCATCCTATCATGGTAACAGACTACCTAATCATCAGAATCATGGAAGCCATCCCGCTTCTCACTACCATATTCTGACCTAATCTGCTGAATCATAGAATCAGTCTACTGTGCTTTTTTAATATGCTGTCTCAGAGTTGGTTTATATGCATCTCAGCTAATAACCCGGCTAACAATGACACTTTAAGCTGTACATTGTCTTGCCTTAAGGAGATAAACATATCTCTCTTAGAGCACACTAAGGAGTTTAGCTGTGCTTTATCTAGAGCTGGTGTTGCTGATTTCCTACTTAGTGCATCAGCAACCACATTGGCTTTCCCTCGATGGTAATCAATTGTACAATCATAGTCCTTAATTAACTCCATCCAGCGGCGTTGCCTCATATTTAGCTCATGCTGAGAAAAGATATACTTTAAGTTTTTATGGTCTATGAAAATCTGGAATGTTTCTCCATACAGATAATGCCTCTAGATCTTCAAGGCATGGACCACAACAGCTAATTCCAGATCTTGTGTTGGATAGTTCTCCTCGTGTTTCTTAAGCTGTCGAGAAGCAAAAGAAATCACTTGCTTATCCTACATCAACACACATCCTAAACCATTCTTAGATGCATCACAAAAGACTATATACCCCTTTCCTATCTCAGGTAGCATCAGCATAGGTGCACATGTTAACTTTTCCTTCAGCAACTGGAAATATTGTTAACACTTGTCATTCCAGACAAAAGGAATCTCCTTCCTTGTCAACTTAGTCAGGGGTAAGGCTATTGAATTGAAGTTCTTAATGAACCTTCTGTAATAGCTGACCAGTCCTAGGAAACTTATTATCTCTGTCGGTGTCTTCGGTTGTTCCCATTGCAGGACAGATTCTACCTTCTTAGGATCAACACAAATACCTGAGGCAGATATTACATGTCCAAGAAAGAAAACTTCTGGCAACCAGAACTCACACTTGCTAAACTTAGCATATAACTTATGCCCCCTTAGCAAGGTCAAAGCTTGGCGAAGATGCTACTCATGTTGTTGAGCATCTCTACTATATATCAGAATGTCATCTATAAAGATGACAACATACTGATCCAGAAAAGGTCGAAAGATTATATTCATGAGTTCTATAAATGCAGCTGGTGCATTAGTTAGTCCAAACGACATAACTGTGAACTCATAGTGACCATACCTTGTCCTAAAGGCAGACTTAGGTATGTCACCCTCTTTGATACTCAACTGATGGTATCCCGACCTCAGATCTATCTTAGAAAAGACAGTTGCACCACACAACTGGTTAAACAAGTCATCAATCCTTGGTATAGGATACTTGTTCTTTATAGTGACTTTGTTTAACTGTCTATAGTCAATCTAAATAGCTTTCCAGGGTATACTGGCAACTTCGCTATAGAGCTACAACGGCGGGTGCACTCTCTTCACAACCGAGAGATTTCATTTTTATCTCACATCGGTCTGGCATTAATCATCATCGGGAGATTTGTGATACATCCATCCCGACACATATAATGAAGGATTGAGAGATCTCGTGTTTATCTCACATCAACCCCACATTAGGGTGTAAAGATATTCGCGCCCATCGCCCCCACATATTCAAAAATATGCCCTCCAGGAGATCTCATGGGAAAACCTGTTTCACCATCACCAGCTACTAACGATGATGGATCTATGGCCAGGGCTCTACATGATAAGATTTTACTTGATTATTTAAGTACATTACCGTATTCGTTTAGCATCAGTCAAGTTTTCAAACAAGAATTACAATGACAAATGCTACAAAGAAACATGTAATACTTCTATCAAGTACCTTTCAAAACTTTATAAAACATTGGGATCTCAATCCCTTATCTCATTACTGGGAATTCACATCCCTCAACAATACCATCATCAATATCATCATCATGCTTACTGGATCTGGGTATTCAAATCCTTAGTTCATCACTGAACATGGTTACCACTATCAGGTAACTATTACCTCCAGGTCATCTGACCAAGGTATTCATGATACTTGTTACACAAGCATCTCACATAGTTCACCAGGAATATTAAACTTCTTGTCAGCTTTCATTAGGCAACAAATAAAATAATGGCTCACAAGGTCCATTAACATCATAGCTCATACCTGGTTATGCTCATCATCTCATGATACCTGCATGGTTATTATATTTGATAACAACCATATTAATTACATACCAACATTATGCAGTACAAAAATAACATCACTATTCCCTCATTAGAGTTAGGGTTTCCCATTCCATTTCAATTAGGGTTTCACATAACATCACCCTGTATTAGGGTTTTACATAACATCACCTTATATTAGGGTTTCACATAACATAACCTTGTATTAGGGTTTCTCATAACATCACCCTATATTAGGGTTTCATATAACATCACCCTATATTAGGGGTTCACATAACATCACCCTATATTAGGGTTTCACATAACATAACCTTGTATTAGGGTTTCTCATAACATCACCCTATATTAGGGTTTCACATAACATCACCCTATATTAGGGTTTCATATAACATCACCCTATATTAGGGTTTCACATAACATGACCCTATATTAGGGTTTCACATAACATCACCCTATATTAGGGTTTCACATAACATAACCTTGTATTAGGGTTTCCCATAACATCACCCTATATTAGGGTTTCATATAACATCACCCTATATTAGGGTTGGGGTTTCCCATCTTTATCAATTAATTAGGGTTTTATGATTACCTCATTAATTTAAACCCTAAGTCAGTGCTTCCACATATCTTGGAGCACATAGCATTATTAAAGTATCAAATCATACTTATCATTGTTCCATGTACTAGGAACACACATCACCATCATACCTTATTCAGTTGACTTAACCTTTCACTAAGTACATGCATCTATGTTTATCATAGTGCATTGAATTTATTATTTTCATAGGCATCAAGTGATAATCACTCTAATTATACTAACCACCTAAGTACTTTAGAGGTACTTCAACTAAAATCAACCTTGAGATACTCTTCAACCACTTATGGGGTTATTATTTCTTACATGGTTTGAACCAATTGGACCTTCAAACGGTTTAGACCAATTGAACCTTTAAACGGTCTTGAGGTCACTTGACCTTCAAATGGTCTTGAGGTTACTTGTCCTTCAAACGGTCTTGAGGTCACTTGACCTTCAAACGGTCTTGAGGTCACTTGACCTTCAAACGGTCTTGAAGACCGTTAGACCTTAAACGGTCTTGGTTTAATTGAATCTCCAAATGGTCTTGATCCTTTTATACCTCCAAACGGTCTTGAGGTGCTTGACCTCCAAATGGTCTTGAGGTTGATCAACCCTAAATAGTTTTGAGATAGTTTGATCTTTAATTGATTTGAATATTGATTAATCCTAAACGGTTTGAGACCGTTTAGTCCTCAAATGGTCTAAGACAGTTTGGTCAATTCAGCTTGAAACCGTTTAACCCTAAATTAGAGTTGCGTCCTCAATTGATCTAGGGTTTTGAAACCAATTGTGCTAGGGTTCTAAAATTAATTGAATTTGATTTGTTCGAAATTATTAGGTCATGAGACCAATCAATTCTTGAACCTATTGAAACCATTTAGTCTCTAACGGTTTGAATCCATTTGCCCTCCAATCGGTTTTGAAACCGTTTCGTCACCAAACGGCTTGAAACCATTTGGTCTAAAACGGTTTGAAACTGTTTGACCAACACAAAGTGAAACTTTTTGCTCATGATATTTCTTGTGGTGTGTGATAAGATGATATCATCATCATCAAGCTTCAGACCTCTAATTTCTATTGCCATACATATGATAAATTCAACAATTATTCAAGAAGAACATAAAGGATCAACATATGATGAGAAATTGAAATCAATAATAACATTGATGGGTTCAAGTTATACAACCCGCCTTCAAAGTAGCTTCAAAGCTTTAATATTCTCGTCTCTAATTATGAAAGAATCTCCTTCAACTATCTAAGGTTCATTTCCAACTCTTTGGATGCAAAAGATAATCAAGGTTGAACATTGGATGGAAGAGAGAAGAAAATCAATGTTGAAATCCGATTTCAACCATCAATTCAAGGTTGAAGATGATTATGTAGCTTACCTTAAGCTTGGGGAACGTTTTCCTCCTGCTCCTAAGCTCCTTGGTCGTCAGACAAAGTAAGCGAAGAAGGTGGTTTGCAAAATAGCCTTTCAAGTAAGGAGAAAATCAAGCATATGTAATTGATTTTCTAGGAGAGAGATAGTAGAAGAAAATTCCATCCACTTTCTTTTCCACATGCTCCCTCCCTTCCTTGCCTCCGAATTCAAATCCCTTCATCCTCAATATCCTCTCATTTATCCTTGAATTAAAATAAATCCACTTAAGCACCTTAATTCATATAATACTATTATCCATTTTTAGTGGTCATTACTTTTTAATTAACAAATGTGAGTGGGTTTCTTCACCTACTTAGGATATTTCGGTGCAACTCAAGGCATTTTGACGTACTTGCACTATAGGATTTCAACCACAGCCTTTTTATTTGATGGGCACTTCAATTAATATATTTATTTTTGCTACAAAATAAATTAGGGTTTCATTTATGCTTATTTCTTGATTAATTTATTATCAAAATTATCTTTCCTCAAAAGTGGTTCAACAAGACGCCCCATTCTTTTTATTTTCTCAAAATGATACCAAGAAACAGTAGGGACATTCTTTAAGTGGTATTTTACATATTAAACCCTAGATTTTGGGTAATTTGCAAATTATACCAAAACTATAATTTAATACACAATCATTACTCAAACAAGCTCCTTCTTGGAACTTAGGCTTGTGGAAGCCATAACTCAGCATCATTATCATTCTTATGATGCTATAAAACTTGAGGAACATTTATCATGTAACATTTGCAAGGTAAACCCTTAAATTTTGTAAACTGCACTTAAGTCCAAAACAAAGGAAAATTGCTCAAACAACATTCAATCGGGACCAAACTTGAAACATAAGTGTTTCACATGATAACAAAACACCTTAGAGGATTTTATTAAAGTTCTAAGAAACTTAATTATCCAAAACAAATAGGGTTACCTCATAACCCAGGTCAGGGTCGTTAAAGTGTTAGTAGGTTAAACCTCAATTAATGGCTTGATAGACTAGCCCAAAGTAAAGGAGAAGGAGGTGAAAAGATAGTTTTGCCCTCCGCGGAAAAACAAAACGAAATAGGAAAATAGAGGGGTGAATCTGAGAACTCACGAAGGAGATTGATCCTTCATGCAGGCTAGCCATTGCCTTCGTCTCGCAAGCTGCAAATAGAATTTGGGAAAATCCACGCAAGGTGATCAAACGACAAACTAAAAGCATGAATTTGAAGAGCAAGCAGTAAGAAACTTATCGAAGCCTTCTATTGCGTTTCCAGCACCGCATAGCTCCCACGAGATGAGCCGCAACCATGAAACAAAAATCATATTATCGAGAGGCAAGGACAGAACGTGCGGGGAAATTGAGAGACGAGGAGAACTCCACAAGGTTGGGCAGAGGTGAGAGCATCACTATATATAGGATAGGCTCAGAGACAAGGGTCTTTGTAAAGGACCGTGGGAGTCCTGTCCCACAAGAATTGAGTATTTCCCGAATCCTTCATGATAGGAAACAAGTTAACCATATATCTACGTAGAAACTCCTCATGAACTCAACCCAAGAAAAATCGTGTGAAAAGATCGAGAAACACGTGAGATATTCACGATTTACCAGGGCCAGAACACTGTAGTTGACCCGCGTCTCCTACTCGAGGTAGGAGATGTCTTGCACGCCGTCAGATCAAAATCTAAGGGTCAGAGATCATTGCAAAATTGGGAAAACTGGGAAATAAGAAAACATTAATGTGTGACATTCAAATCGAGAGATTTAATAAAGTGAAATTGATATTAAATTTTCTTTTTTTCTTTCTTCTTTCAAGGGTACAAACGGACCCCAAGATTAATAAAAATTTACACCCTGACTGATTTTGAGATGTAGAATCTAAATATAAAATTAGATTTTAATTTTGAGAACTTTTAATGGTTTAAATAAATCTAATCATATTTTATCTTTCCTCCCTCATTAATGGCAATAGGCTTCTCTAAAGTTTATGAAACTTGGCCCACAAGTCATATTTAATGTGTTGGATACGATTTTTCCATCAATTATACATATTAGAGTTGTTTGTATATTTATTTAATATTTTGAAGGTTCTACACACTTTCTCTCTCCTGATTTCACCTTTTAAGCAAACTTTCTCCAAATTTGATGAAAATTAACCCAAAGGCTATTTTATTATGTAGATTACGAATCTAAGCTTATTTTCCACTTTTCGAGTCATTTATTATTTTATTTGATATTTTGGGGGAAAACACACATCTTCTTATCCAATTTGAATTAAATGAATTATTATTATGTGAATAATGTGAAACTTGATTCCCAAGGTAATTGGGACCCAAGGAACACAATTTTAAACTTATATTTTGTTTTTGGAACTTCTATTTATGATATATTTCATATGGCCCATTAGTGTCCCATTATTTATCCAATTAAGTTCTTTAATTTCTTATTATCAACCAAATGAGTCATTATTAAGCACAAATTATTATTATGTATTCCCTTATATACTTGAGGTGTCTTATTTTATGTTCCATTATTGGCTTAATTACATGTATTAGCTTATCCTTGTTTGGCTAAGCCCAAAAAGATCAAACTTCTAGGTAGGGTTCAAGATCTGGTATGTTACAACACTCCACCCCTTAAAAGGATTTCATCCTCGAAATCTATAGATCCAAACATCAACAACCAACTACTCTCCACCCCTTAAACTGTTCAACCTAACAAGTCAAACTAATACACTTTTTAGAGCTACCCACATCCTCTTAGTTGTGAAAGTTTTAGAGATTTATGTTTCTCATGTATCCAACTAAAGTCACCATCTAGGGTTGAGTTATATGTCCTTGGGTCACTAATATATCAACCCTACATGATCATCCAAAAGTTATAGGGTAGGTCACCTATACCATTAAATCAATCCTAGTTACAAAACTAGGGTTAGATTCTACTCAAACTAGAGTTTCTCTTCATTGTGACTTAGCTCAAGAAAACTTTGGGATAATCCAGAGAAAATTTTGTACACATAGTAATATAATGAAAATAATTTTTGTTGATGAAATACTTTGTGAGGTAAAACCAATCATGCTAGCAAAAATCAATATGATAACCAAGCCACAATATTTCCATATGAATACTTCCTCTTAACCTAACTCATCCTCAAATCAAACCTTACTGCATAAAAAGATCACCAGTGAACAAATCTAGGCTCAACATCTCATTTAGAGGTAACTAGCAAAGTCAAGGGTTCTATAGGGAGACAAAATTGAAACAATCATATTCTGACTACCATGGGCTCTGATACCATGTTGTAAAGAAGTGAAACCACCTCTCTACAAAAAAATTTGAACAATAAAACCTCCAGTCCAAACACACCTGAAAGGTATGGCGAAGTGGGTGTAAAATTTTCAAATCTTTATTAATGGTATGCAAAACAACCAAAGTATAGCAGCGGAATAAAACATGACTATATTCAATTATAAAACAAGGGACCATCTTAAGCTTACATCATAAGGATCCATGTAGAGGAAATCTAAACCACCTCAAGATTGTCTCCAAGCTATAACTTTTCAATCTCAGTCCAGGTCAACATACCTTGTCATCCAAGTCCTCCACCTAGGGTTGGAACCATACCCCAGCAAGAAGAGAAGAAAAGAAAACATCAACAAAGGCTGGTATGCGCGTACTAAAAAGGAAATTGAGCAATTTATAAAGAATAAGGGACATCAAAATAAAAGGCTTCCCATGCAAAAGATAAGGACTACCCACACGTACATAAAAGATAAGAATCATCATAACAAGATAAAAGAGGATACTTGCCATAATCAAAACAATAAAGTAGTGCCACATAAGCACATATCAAGATTTGGGCACATAACCCATCATAAACATCATCAACCTGCATGCATGTGAGATAAGCTTAGCCCTAGATCAATATAAACATAATTGGCGGACAACCCCCATAAAGTTGAAACATGTTAGAGAATGGCACATAACCAAACTCCCAAATATATCAAATTGGGCCAGCCCTCATAAATTTGAAACCTAGGTGTAGGACACATAACCTCCATCCCAAAAGCATAAACGGCACATAACCCCAAAACCAATGCAATTATACTATTCTAGTGCTACTGAATCACATAGCATGTTTAATGTAGAGGCAAGTAGAAAGTATAGTCAGAATAGACTAAAGTAGTCACCACATAAGTGACCAACATATACATCCACCTTACAAGTGGGAAAAGATGTCACATAAACATCCACATCAAAGTGGGCAAATATAATCAAATAGTCCAACATACACCAATGCATAATATAAAAGTCCAAGAGAATATCCATGATCACAAGATCAGTAATAAAATAATATAGTTCACAAGAACCATGATTTTTAAAAGAAAAGACATTGTGTATAGGATATCGTCCATAGGACCAAGTGATAGAAAACATAGGTGAATTTCTCAACATAGAATAATTGGGGATGCAATCATACATAAAGGAGAGAAATAGAATTGCTCAATATAGAAATAATATGGGATGCAAGCATACCTAAACTTCAGAGTCAAATGATCCAAAGTCCAACTAGGTCCAAGCCTAGGCATCCAAAGAACCTATGATGCATATATGTGGAATTAGAGTTTGGTTTCCATTACTTTTCAAAACCCTAAAAATTGTCTTTTTATTAATGGTGACAGTTTATCCAAATGATGCCATATTTTAGGTTATATTTTTCTGAGCTCAAAACATATTTTATTATATTTTTCTGACTTATAAATATTTAGTTATGAATTATACAAGTTATTATTTTATTTACTTAGAACCATTAAAAAACATGTTATTAAACAATAGATTTAGCCATCAAATCTTATTCCATTAGTTAGATCTCATTTTTCTAATTCCAATGAGTGTTTATTTGTAATTTTTAGCCAAACAGATAATTAGTTATCAATTTTACAAAACAAACCAATCAAAATCCAAGGGAAAGCCAACTAAACATTTCATTAGCGAGAAACAAAGATAGAGAGGGTGGGGCCCTGCTGACTCAGACCAATCGGAGGCTGCCATGTCAGTAGGTCAAACCTAGGTCAACGGCTCGATAGACTAGCCCAAAGCAAAGGAAAAGGAGGCAAAAACATAGTTTTGTCCTCTGGAGAAAAACAAAACGAAAGAGGAAAATAGAGGGGTGAATCTGGGAACTCATAAAGGATATTGATCCTTCACATAGGCCAGCCATGACATTCATCTTGCAAGCTGCAAATGTGAAGAATTTGGGGAAATCTGCGCATGGTGATCAAATGACAAACTAAAAGCACGAATTTGAAGAGCAAGAAGTATGAAACTTACTGATGCCTTCTATTGCGTTGCCAACACCACACAACTCCCGCAAGACAAGCCGCAACCATTAAGCAAAAATCAAATTATTGAGAGGCAAGGACAAAATGTGTGGGGAAATTGAGAGACGAGGAGAACTCCACAAGGTTGGGTAGAGGTGAGAGCATCGCTATATATAGGAGTGGCTCAACGACAAGGGTCTTTGTAAAGGACCGTGGGAGTCCAGTCCCACAAGGATTGGGTATTTGATGAATCCTTCATGATAGGAAACAAGTTAACCATCTATCTACACAGAAACTCCTCTTGAACTCTACCCAAGAAAAATCGTGCGAAAAGATCGAGAAATACACGAGATATTCACGATTTACCAAGGTCGCAACATTGTAGCTAACCCGCATCTCCTACTCGAGGTAGGATACGACTCGCACACCGTCAGATCAAAATCCAAGGGTCAGAGATCAACACAAAATTGGGAAAACTAAGAAATAAGGAAACTTTAATGTGTGACATTCAAATCGAAAGATTTAATAAAGTGAAATTGATATTAAATTATATTGTTCTCTTTCTTCTTTTGAGGGTACAAACGGGCCCCAAAATTAATAAAAATTTACACCATGACTGATTTTGAGGTGTCGAATCCAAATATAAAATTATATTTTCCTTTTGAGAACTTTTAATGGTTAAAATAAATCAAATCATATTTTCTCTTTCCTCCCTCATTAATGGCATTAGGATTCTCAAAAAATTATGAAACTTGACCCACAAGTCATATTTAATGTGTTGGATAAGATTTTGCTATCAGTTTTTAATATTAGAGTTGTTTGTATATTTATTTAATATTTTGAAGGTTCTACACACTTTCTCTCTCATGATTTCACTTTTTAAGAAAACTTTCTCCAAATTTGGATGAAAATTCACCCAAAGGCTATATTTATTATGTAGATTATGAATCTAAGATTATTTTCCTCCTTTAGAGTCATTTATTATTTTATTTGATATTTTGGGTGAAAACACACATCTTCTTATCCAATTTGAATTAAATGAATTATTATTATGTGAATAATGTGAAACTTGACTCTCAAGGTAATTGGGACCCATGGAACACGATTTTAAACTTAGATTTTATTTTTGGAACTTCTTTTTATGAGATATGTAATATGGCCCATGAGTGGCCCATTATTTATCTAATTAAGTTCTTTAATTTCTTATTATCATCCAAATGAGTCATTATTAAGCACAAATTATTATTATGTATTCCCTTATATACTCGAGGTGGTACATTTTATGTTCCATTATTGGCTTAATTACATGTATTATCTTGTCCTTGTTTGTTTAAGCCCAAAAATATCAAACTTCTAGGGTGGGGTTCAAGATCTGGTGTTAGAGAACCCCATAGAGAAATGTGATTAGGATGCTCCACGCCAATGAACGAATCCACAATTTGCAAATTTTGCCCACGAAACGTGCCCGAAACCTATCGAACATGTGGTTCTCCTCATTCTCCTCTCCCATGCCGTAGCCATCTTGCAATTGAATAGAATGTGATTACTTAGGTCTGGCCGAACTCCCCTTAAGTCATATAAGTGACTTAGGCCGAACTCTCCTTAAATCAAATGTGATTACTTAGGTCTGGAAAAACTTGATTTTCCAGACTGCCTGATCGGGCAGACTCGGTAGTACTGACTTTTGGACTCAGTAGTACCAAGTTTGGAAGTCGAATCTGCTCTATCTCTGATACAAAGTCGGTAGTACCGACTTTTAGACTCGGTACTACCGAGTCTGTGAGACTCTTATGGCACCTGAAATCACACAAAAATGTACATAAGTACTTGAAATATAATAAATTATTCAAAAACATTAAAATTATGCTTATTTGATGCAATTCAATAACACATGATAATATTACTAAATCATGCACAAATTAATATGAAAATGAATAGTAAGTGCACAAAAAGAAATATAAAAATAGCCTATAAAATGACAAATATACAGTGAATCAAGTCACTCACACAAAAAAAAGGTCAAATACTTTCTCCCATGTACCAAGAAGGTGAATTTTTTAGCTTTATAGAATATTCGACCAAACTTCTCTGAAGTTGAGAATCACCACAAAAACCCTAGTTTAAAATACTTCCTAGATGAAAGAATGAAAAATAGAGAAAATGGATATATTTGATTTTCAATCCACTTTCACTAATATGTCTAGCCAAACTTAGAAGAAAGAAAAAGAGAATCCAAGAACTCCGTAGATTCAAAATGAATTTGGGGAAGAACTTGAGCTTGATCAATTCTAGGTCAACATCCACCCAAAATTACCTCTCAAGTTTCAACCATGGATTTCTATGATGAATGGTGATTTTTTAAGCGTTTTTTGTTTTACTAGGCTTATATTACCATTTGAGGTGCTAGGATATTTTGCAAAATGGTCCATAAATGATGTTTTCCTTTAAATTTAGTATATAAAAATAATAAAGCAACATAGCTTGAGAATTTGACCTCCAAATAGGTATACAAAAGATGTTATAGATTCCAATGACATTATAGAGTTTATTAATAACTACATTTTACTTACAATAAAATAGTTTAGTAAATATGTTTACCTCAATTCCTTCATTTAGGCATGTCTTTAATGAAATCTCAAGACCAAATCTCTAATTTCAGCAGTCTAGGGTTTTTCTACCCAAATTCTATCTAATAAACCCTAGTTGGTGTATGGAATGTTAATGAGGTATTAAACAAAACAAATATCATTTTTACCCAAAAATTGAAAATAGTACACTTTAAAGCAAGAAAATGCAAACTAAAAGTTAATTATGGTTTATGATCTTACAAAATACACCTCCTTAAAGGAGTTTTCCCGAGTCCTAGAAAAGAGTAGGAGAAAAACACCACATCCATCTTGTAGTTACCGTGTGTCTTACTCAACTTCAAGATGATGCCACATGACCTAGAGAAGAAGTATCTCACAATTCTAAGAATCTAGACAAGCCTATCTAGAATCTACACGTGACTCTCCCCGTAAGAAAAAAGTTCATCTATTAACTGAGCATATGCACATTGATTGTTTGATCTATCTCAGGATGACACTTTATCAACATAGATACATGATATAAACCATTTAGTCTATCTAGATCGCGTGGCAGTTATATACAATATACCACCTTTCCAACACGATGTACTATAAGGTAGGGCCCCATATATCTAGAAATCAACTTTCACTTTTCCCAAAACGCATAACACCCTTGCAATTTGATAGTTTAGGTAAAAAAAGTCTCCAATTTGAAACTTAAGTGGTCATCTATGCTTATAAGTATAAGACTTATGTCCATCATGTGCTACTTTCATTTTTTTTATGATTCGTATCTTGTTTTTAGTCTATCATACACTCTAAGTCCCTAAAAACTTTCCCATGTTTTATACCAACACACATGAGATCTGCCTCGTGTACCTTATGGAGCATCATATAGTATCAACTATAAACTCTATCAACATATATTTTGTAAGAAAACTCTACATGACTTAGATGTAAATCCCAACTACTAGGAAAATGTAAGATAATAGATCTTATCATACCCTCTAGTGTATGTGTAGTCCTCTTTGACTAGCTATCTGTTTGTGGGTTGCAAGTTGTGCTGAAGAATAGTTGTATATTCATGGCCTCATAAAGTATATACCAACTATATTGGTGAATTGTGGTCATGTATCAAACATAATAAAAAGAGGTAGACCGTGAAGACATACTATGTCATCCACATATATCTTTCCAAGCATGTCAGTAGAAGAAGTAGCCTTGAATGGTAAGAAATGTGTTGACTTTGTCCATTAGTAAAAAACTACCCAAATAGAATAACATCATTGGTGTCCATAGAAAGCTAACTAAACATCCATTGTAACATGACCTACTTCCGTTCTAGTATCGGTGAAGGCTATAAACATGTCATTCATAGATGTCCTGTCTTTACCTGGTAGAAAAATTGCACATCTAGCTATGTGCCCTGCTAAATCTTTCTTCATTTATGGACACCAATATGATTCTTTAAATTCTTATAGTTTTGGTACTTCTAGGGTGCATATCATATGTAGAGTAATGATGCTTCCTCAAAAACCATCCTTCTTAGATTGTCTTGTTCAGGTAAACAAAACATTCTATGAAAACATTCAATATCATCATTAGAAAAGTGGAAGCCTTCACACTTCCTCTCCTCAACTCTGTCAAGATAGTCTATATCAAAAGATTGCTCCTTTGCTTCTCTCTAATCTATTATCTTAGATTAGGATTTATTTATATTTGTGCAAGTAAAACACCAAGATGAGAAGCATCCATCTACACATGCATATGTCTAAGGCACATCAACGTGTCACTTATAAAATAGGATAAATACTACAACTATATTGAATCTACAGAAGAAGTGGAAGTCAAATATCTACCCAAAGCACCAACACCTATATTTTCCTTCCATGGGTGATAGTCAATAGTACCATATTAGTTCTTTATCAACTCTAATAATCTTCTTTGCCTCTTCAACTCCTTTTGTGTAAAATATACCTCAGGTCTTGTGACTTGTAATGATATAACTCTTTTCCCCATATAAATAGTGTCTCGATGTCTGTAGATCTAATACAATAGGTACAAGCTCTAGGTAATTTGTAGGGTAGTTATTCTCATTTATATTAATTTGTTTATAGTAATAACAAACTTCCTTTCTATCTTGCATCAACAAACAATCTAATCCTATCCTTGAGGCATCACAATATACCATTTAACCTTCACTTGTCTTTGGTAAGGTTAAAATAAGAGAGGATCTCAACTTATCTTTTAGGAATTGAAATATGTTTTGACACTATTCATCCAAACTAAATGATGCTTCTTTCTTGGTCAACCTAGGTAATGGCATAGAAAGAGAATTGAATCCCTCAATAAATCTTTGAAAGTATCTTTCTAGACCAAGAAATGTGCAAACCTCAGTGGGTGTCTTTGGTTGCTACCATTGTAAGATTGACTTTACCTTTTTAGGTGTTACACCTAAAAAGTCTTAAAAGAAATTTGGGTACTCACATACCACTACCACTTCTGCAAGTGTAGGGCTTTCTATCTTAGTGTCAAAAATATGTGTAAGATAAACAATGGAACCATGCCACATCATCTTCCCTGCTACCAATATAGAATTAAGACATGTAAGGAGGACCTTCCTATCTCCTTGATAGACCCAATATATATCAAATAAAAACTATTGATACCTTGGATAAAGAGCCAATATTCACTCTATATTCATCTAGACAATCTATTTCTAGGATGATTTTAAAGCCATGCATTTATAATGGTAATAGATCAACGAAAATTCTATGTGCATTATAAGAAAGTGTATAGAATGAACAAATCTGCACCATTAATGTTGAATGAATCAGTAGTGTCTCAAGAAGAGGATCAAATTGCATATCTACAATAGGTAACTCGTATATGTTAATCACCTTTCAAGTAACAAAAGAATGTGTTGTAGCCAAATCTACTAGTATAAAATAGAACAAACAGAAGAATAATTTATATAAAAGCTTCACATATAACCTATAATCACTTTTTTATAGACCACATTCTCCTATAAAGTCAAGGCATACACTCACCATAAATTTTATGGGTGTCCACAACCCTAACCTCTCCTTTAATATGTAGAAGTGTCAACGTTTGAAGTTTTTTCTATAGTAACATTACTTTGGTGAGGAAATTGATATTGTGTTGGATGCCATAGTGTCATCTCTTAATGACATTCTAGAAAATACTATCTGACATGTTCAACTTTTCCACACTGAAAAGTTCTGCATGTGCTCAACTCTAAGACATGCACCTGAGTGATGTCTTTCACATGTGGCACATGCCTTAATGGATTGTTGCCTCCTTGGAAGATCCATAATAGAAACAGAACATGTAATGCTTACCTTAGTTGGAGGAAAATCATAGCCTCTTCCTTGTCTATGAGAAAAGGATGTCATCTCGGTTCTGAGTAAGTACAAATCCATATGATTGTGGTGGAGCTGAATCATGTCTTATGATAATAACCATTTGTCTAGCTAAACTCTAGTGATTCCTTCTGACAAGTGTGAAACTCATACCACACTATGACTTCTCTCTCTATCCTCTATGTTGAATTAACAAAATTAGAGAACATCTTACATGTCGCAATTGCGGAGGTCATTTGTTGCAATTCCACATTGAGCCCTTCCTCCAACGTAAGAATCTTCTCCTCATCTGTAGTACCTAGTTGTGGATGTATGCATAGGATATCCATGAACTGAGCCCCACACTTATTCATGGTCACCATCCTCTAGATTTTTTTTGTTTAACCCAAGAGACATGTAAGGCTTGTGATGAGCCCAAGAAATAGAGTCCCAATTAGTCACACAGAGGCCAGGTGTGCTATGAGAGAAACAGTTCCGAACAACACCACCAGGGGGATTTGAACCCGGGACCCTTAGTGAGGGGCCCCGTGCTGTGACCACCCAAGATACTTCTCACTATAATAAAATGATTATTATTTATATAATCTTATCATGTAGATCAGACTTCAAAAAATATTGAGGCTCAAATTCATATTGAAAATCAGCCTAAGAAATATGTTCTCTTACCCTCTTGGATTTTTCTATTCCCTGCCACTATCAATGTCATGGGCTACCCTTCAATGGGTATTTGCATGCTTGATCTTCTCCTCTTCTAGTATATTAAGAATGTAGAAGGTTTCCCTAGCTCAGTAAGAAAAAATTCTACATCTTCTGTATCAGTTATACTAGAATAATATTTAGTTCCAACACGCCAAAGACACTCAAACATTTCCTTGAACCATGAGCTAGCTCTACATGTGGATATTGTAACGACCCCAACTCCCGATAACCCCCAATTAAGAGAGACCAAATGGTCAGTGTCGTTATCCTAATTAACAGGATCAAAGGTTCAACAATTAATCAATAACAATTATCAAATTTTACCAACTAAACTGAACACTGGTACAAAATAAAACTTTGCATACCTTTTGAAAACTTTGGAAAAATATCTATCCACAACTTGAATTATTCTATCTAACCCTCCTTGTACTTTACTTCTTATCTTCGCGATGTGTCACTTTATTGTTTGTGCTTTTCAAACTTGTACCTAAAATGCCAAAAAACAAAACGTCGGTCAGCATATCGAAATATACTGGTATGTGGGGACAACCAAAAGTTTTCACGTATGGATAACAATCTCATTATCACAATCAAGTTAATTAACAAGTCAATTTACGCTTTTCAGTATGACATTCTCCACCACTTTTTCCCTAACCCTGGCATACCCACCTTAGGGTTTCTTTTGCCAATGTCTTAAGGCCACCTTCTCAATCCCGAGCTTGGTGCCTGGGGGTCACCACTCATGGTGCCCACTAGTCATGCAATATCATAGGCCACCTTCTCATTCCCGAGCTTGGTGCCTGGGGTCACCACTCATGGTGCCCATTGGTCTACCCATTTGGGCCTGACCTTGGGCATCTTCCATCAGGGTGGCATTAGGTGTGAGAATACATACTTCTATTATTAATGTGATAATCATAGTGACCTTATGATTTGCAAGTATGAACATCCAAACTGATAATTTGTATTCAATGTGATTAACCATCCGGAAAATCCTCGGGAAACTAAGGCGGTTATTCATAATTAACCACATACCTGTCATGCTGATTTGAGATAGAATAATCCATTCAATCCAATCAATCAAGTCATCCAATCAAGCAAGTGCAAGAATCCTAAAATTATATTCAATTTCCTTTTTATCAAAATCTATTCAAATCATCTTGCTACTTATGGTTCTATTCTTTTTAGGGTTTCTTCCTCTTTTTAGGGTTTACTTTGCAATTAGTGTTTTATTCCATCTTACTCTCTTAAACCCTAATTTTCTCATCTATCCTTCACAAAAGTTATTAATGTTACCTTTTATCCACTAGAAAACCCTAATTTTTCATTAAGGGTATTTAACTACAATTAGGAACTTTAATGCTCGAAATAGCTTATAACCATGAAAACTCAGTCATATACATGAAATCAAATAATTAAAGCAATTAGTAGTCCTAATTACCAACATTAGGGTTTCAAGGCCTATTAAAGCCTATTTATGCACATAAACTCTAAATTAAACTAATTATATGCAAAGTTCATCTTTTTCGATCTTAATGTTCCTTTTCATCAGTAATAGGTTAATATCAACTTTAAACACTCATTTAACCCTTTCTAATTCATTAATCATCAAAGGTTAGGGTTTTTCATTGATTAAACTATTAAAGATAGCATATGTATATACTTTTTGCATTGCAATCAGAATTAGGCTTCAATTACATTTTTATTGCATTACTCATTTTCTTATGATCAATTTTCATGTATTCAGTTCCTTCATCTGAACTTCCTACTAAATACTAGGCTTTTTGCAAGAAAAAGGCATTTTCTAGATTTTCAAGTTAGAGAGGCTAATTACCTTTCCTTTTGGAAAAACGATGGATGTCGGATTACTGTCGCGGTCCGCGGTTGACCCAATCTTGTGGCTGAAGTTGCTCGCGCCCACTTTTCCTGAACTTGAAGGTGCACAAAAACCTGGGTCATGGATCTCCTTTGTGAGTCTATCGTGGACTCGAATCTAACGGCCCCCCTCTTGTCTTCTTCCTCATGCTGAAACGAGTAGAAAGCCTGCAGTCAACTCTGTAATTGACTATGGGTTTATGGCCACCTACGAGCACGTCGATCACCTAGGGAGCTCTGCCTCCCTCTTCCGAACTCGACCCCAGCATCAACTTCTCACGAAAACCCTACCACGACCACCTCCTACCCGCCAGACTCCGGCGAGGTTCTCTCAGACGATAGGGGTGTCGTTCATGGTATAGGATCGAATTGAGGGCACTGAAACGCTCCTCTTGGCTTGCTGCAGAGCTTAGTGTAGCAATAGAGCATGCTGGTATCCCCTTTCACCCTCCCCTATATATAGGGTTGAGGCCAGGCTTGTGAGGATTGGGCGTTTCCAAAATCAACGACCAAACATAAAGAAAATAGGGATGGATCTCCGTGGTTCCCCATCCTGAGTCCAAAGGGACTATCAACAGGTTGGCATATCCACTGGATTGCAAGAAATCAAAGATGGAAGTTTCTTCCTATAACCTGCAAAGTCCCAACCCACGTGGGACTTTGAAGATGAGCGACCAGCGTTGGATTGAGATCCAACGGTCCTCAAAGCCCGCATTCATCCAAAAGGAAACTCCCTTTACAAAGCCAAATTAAATCTTTATTTTGGTGATAACTTGAGAAATTGATATCTCCCAAACCATAACTCATTTTTGTCTCAAAATTTCAAGGAATGTTTGTCTTGACATTATCTAGCTTTGCACGAAATTTGGGGAACAAATTCCAATGGGTGAGAAGCCTTCCTTCTCCCCCAAGTTATCCATTAATTAATTCAAAATTAATTAGTAATCCTTTTCCCTTTGCCATTATCTTGTCATTTTGGGTCCCTTGGACCTCAAGAAATCCTAAAGGCACGGATTCCCATATTGGGGAATATCTATTTGCCTTTATTTATGTCTATTTCACATATTAAAATATCTCTTTTTGAGGATTTCTCTTTTTATATCTCTTTTATTTTCCTTATTGGAATTCCTTTTAATATTAGAAATCCTTTGGATACAAAAATCCACCAAGGATAACTCAATTGTACCTCTTTTCACTTGTTTTCCACATTTTACCATTGTTTTCAATTTATTTCTTCATAAAGAAATACTTATTTAATCTTTTCTTTTCTTATTGCTTTTCTTTGCAACTTTGGACTCCTTGGAACCCAAGGAACCCAAGAGGCACGAAATCCCTCTTTGGATTTGCCTTCTAGAGGTTTCCACATCTTTCTTTTCTCGAAAACTCAATTATTCATTTACTAATTGAATTTCCTTGTCCTTGGGCCCAATAGCCAATAAAGCCCACCACAATCATCAAGGCTATTGTCAACGAAACTCATTTATTCAAAACAAATTATATCATTATTTGTTCTAATTTCTTTAATATGAGAAATTACATTTCTCATCAAAAGAACACAAAACTGGGGTTGTAACATCCTTCCCCTCTTATAAGAATTTTTTCCTCAAAATTCCATCAAGCAAACAAACAGTTCAGGATAAGCCTTTCAAACGTCCATCAGGGCTCCCATGTGGCTTCACCCTTTCCATGGTGCTTCTCAAGAACCTTCATCATCTCATATTCTTCCATCTGAGTTCTTTCTTACCTTGGTACATCGTACCCTCATAGGTGATTCAGGACATTTCAGCCTCTCAAAAGCTGAATCGGTTCAAGGCTCAGCACATGGCTTGGGTACCCCACATAGTGCTCTAGATCAGACTCATGTAACACCTTATACATCATGTTATCCTGAGGGGCAAGGCTAAACACAACCATCTCCACCAATCCATCTCAAATGGACCCATATATCGGGGACTCGAATTTCTTAGTTGTAGCTCAGAGGGGTCAGATTTTCACATTATATTCTCCCACATTGAACTACATGTTAGTTTGCTTTACATCAACTTGTGACTCATGTCACCACCGGGCTCTCTCTTAGCCATTGTACGATCAAAGCGACTTCATTTGCACACATTGTGGTTCTTTTCTGACCTTTGTGAGGCCTCCTTCACCAACATCATCATAATGAAGTGGTGACCGACACAACCTCCCTATAGAACTTCTTGCATCCCGATAAAGGCTATGGTGGTTAACATCACATCTTAAGAACTGTCTCCATGTATCACTCTGAACAAGCACACTTGCTCTCATTAGACCCTCTAGTCTAGATCATACTAACCATTGGTTAGGGGTGATAAGCGGTACTAACATCGAGTTCTTCCTGTATCTACTTCCACCTCATGGAAGCGAACCTTTAGGTCATACTCAAGAATTTTTGAACTCGCATCATGGTGTGGTTGAACCATCTTTCTCTCTTAAGTAGTTCAACCAAATCTGTCTCTTGACAGCATTCTTTCTTTCTCATGTCATCTAGGTAAGGAGATCTACCATAACCCATATTGTAACTTGACCTTCATTGGTCTAGGGGAGACTTACCACAACATCCATAATGATGAACTCCCATTACCTCTCGGGAACTCTCTTTATCCTTTATATCAATGCACTGGGTTACTGGTGTTCATCCTTCACCTCTTGGCTTGCATGGTGACATACCTCATGCAACTTCATCTTAAGCATCCAAAGTACTACTGTCACCTACTATCTTCATAGTACCATGGTGTATGGTGATCTTTAATCATGAATTCCTTTATTGTCATGATTCCTTAAGGTCAGTTCCTTAGAAACCCTAAACCACTCCCATCAGGGTTTTATTACCTTCCTATACAAAGAAGTGTATCTGAGGTTCTGTCACCATCCTTTCACTACATCAAGAACTAAACTGGCTAACCAAACAACCACTAACTTCATCAATTGATATCATTACATCTGAGTGTTAGCCATACTTATCTCTTTTCAAACTTAGGGTTAGCCTAACAACCTCAACTTCTTCTAGCTTCCAGCTAAACTAGGCAACTATATCTCACCCAGATCATTCATTATCACTTCACCTCTTTACGTGTTAGGTAATGTTGAAGACATTCACCTCCATGTATTCCACTTATTATCTCATCTCAACTCTAAGTTTGTCTTCATCAAGAAACTTTGAGATCATCCTCATGGTGATCAAATTCAACCTTATGATTCCTTGTAACACTTGCAAAAATCCACCTAGTTCAAGATAAAACATCCTCGCAAGATGATCTCCTTAATACTCTTAGTGTTTGTAAACCATCCATGTATCATTCACTCCACAAAGGTATGTTATCATCTCTATCCTCGTACCTTGTAGAAACATTCCAACTTACATCATCTTTATCCTTGGTGTAAGACATGTGTACTGTCCTATCTCTCACTCCCATAACAAGAGGAAATAAGCATTTGGTTGCAGTCCAAATACACAGTTCTTCCTGTTCTAAGAGTAGAGATGGTACAACCCACCTTGCCAGTACACTTTCAAATCTAAGTTGAAATGTGCCACACATGTCAAACACCATGATATCAAAATTACCTCCATGAAAAACTGGTCTCGAACCTACTTGGGTTACTAGACAATCCTTGGTCATCTCCTCTAGGTCTATAGGGTTCCGACACTTTTGGGGTCATCCCTCCTCCCTTATGCATCTAGAGAGTGCCCTACTCATCTGCCCTTTGGGTCCCATGAGTTCATGAAGGTGATCAATCTCCTAACCCAGGGCCCTCAGACAATGATAGTTGTTACCTCCCGACCCTATGGTCATGTGCAACTAGGGAATTAGGAAACTCCTACTTTCATCGGTCTTATCCCTATCTGACCCTAGGATAGAATTAGGATTCTAACTTAGTACATGTTCAACTTAGAACCTTACCCAAGCCTTCATCATCTCTCTCTGCATTCATGACTGACTTTCATCCCTTCATAGGGGTCATGGCAACCTACCTACCTTGGTCAGGCCGCATACCGGTTACCTCCATGGTAACATATCCACATGCACTTAGAGATGGTTATCTATGGGTCTACAGGTTCATTCTCATACCATGTACTTTTCTCTTCTCAAGATTCTATGAAACCTCTTTAGGTTACCTCAAAACTGGTATACACCCTACCAAAGGGTCCCTCTCCTAGGATGGGAGGAAACTACAACTCTTGGCAACTAGGTCACAACTGTCCTTAGAGTTTACATTCACATGAGCATGCCTAACCCAACAGCTACTAAGCCACAAGCAGACCACCTATTAAACCATGCTAGGTCATACTTGTTCTCTTTCCTCATCATTAGATCAACTTAGTTGTGAGGGGTTCATCCAACATACCCTTAACTTAAGGGGTTTCCTTTACCTCTACACATGAGGAGTACCATGCTCGAACTATGGAGACTCGACTGAGCAGCAGGTACACTACTTCCCCTCTTAGGCCTAGAAACCCTAGGTCCACCTTTGGGTGTCCAACTGCATGCTCAATCTCTTAACCATGAATCAAGCATGTCCAAGGTATGTCATGTACTTCCATGATCTTTTATATAGGTAGCACCTCAAAGTGGAGTCCTCCTCAAGGACAACCAACTAGGTATAATGCCTCACAACTAGTTACTTAAACCTCCTCAGGGTCTAAGACACTTTTTGTCTCATCTCAGCATGTAACCACTTATACCATAGGCACATAGGTACCAGAAGCATCATCCTCTCTCAAGGGTTTGGTTCCTCTAAAGGTAACCAAGATATCATCAACCTCCAGGGATCATGCATGAGGCAACCACTATCATCCACTTAGGTCGCATCGTTCTCATTTCCCCACTGTTCCTCACATCTTAGGTTTCCAACCTTCTTGCTTGGTTCCTTCTTTCTCTCTCTAAAGCTAACTCCACATCCAGTCATACTACTAGAGATCATCTCTTATGTTTGCTCATGATTATCCATATCTCTTTATGCTTATCTCATAAGCCATCCATCGTGCCCTTGTCTAGGGTTTCATCCTACTGTCAGCACTACTAACGTACTCTGGGTGCAAGCTATGCCATGCTCATATAAGCTCATGGGTTTTCCATAGGTTCTCCTCTAACCTCTCCCATGAAGGATCTATCCTTCACTCAAACATGTATAACCCTTCCTAGGGTTGGGTTTCCAAAGGTGCTAGGTCATCTAACCTCTCATGGCTCATATGGCAATCCAAAGGCATGTCCATCCAAACACCCAGTCTACCATGACTTCTAACTCATCATGTCATCTCTCTCTCTAACCTTCACTTAGGGTTATGGATAACATCATCCTCAAAGGATGAGTTAGGTCTATACTTTTAAGACTAACTCTCTCTACTCATCCCCCTGATAACATTATTTTTTTCTTTATAAATTGACCTATAAATTTTCAAATGGGCTCAAAACTTTTATATGAGTTATTCACAAGATGTTTAAGAAGATCAATGGATTAGATTTTTAAAAAATATATCGCATTATCAAAAACTACTTGAGTGTGTTCTAGCCTGACTCTCTCTCTCTCTCTCTCTCTATATATATATATATGTATGTATATGTATATATATATATCTATATATATCTTTTCCTTTTCACCTTTCTTCCTTATATATCCCACTTTGGATTCAACTACCTACTCATCCGATTTTGCTATCTCATCCCTCCTTCTTTCTCGTGTGAGGTGTCTTCCTCCGTTCTGTAGGATGTAGACTCACATTGTGGATAGCTTTCTTTGTCTAGTGCTCAATGCCAAAACTGCCACCATGATGAGGACGACCAATCTCTTAGCTCCCACCACTCCAATCCACCGTCGAGCCCCTAGATCTCCTTACTAGTGACACCCTCTCTTCCTTGTTGTTCTGCTCCTAGGTAGTGCAGTCGTGCATGCTTCCCCTGGTGTTGCGACCCCAATGCCCTATGCAAACTGGTTGATGGCGTCAAATGCCAGGTCTTAGTTCCTCTGCGTCCTCCTCGCCCCAGAGATCACCTCTATCCTTACTTCTCTACTATACGCTCTCCTTCTTAGCCTCTTACCTGTAGATAAAAAGTTCCACCCTCTTCCCCTCACCTTGACACACCGCTCAACACCCGAGTTCTCTGGTGAGGAGTTAACCACTGTAATCTTCATAGGCGTCATGTCCAAGCTTGGCTGCCTCACCTTCACTGCTCATGGTCTACTCGTCCTCCTTGCCACTTGTATCATGGAGAAGCCATCCTCTAGCTAGGTTGAAGTGTATTGGTCATCCCTGGTTATCTGACCATTTCAGAACGGTGGGGTTGAAGTAGTCTTCTCCTGGTTCTCTCTAGTTTGTTAGGTTAGTAGGCCACAACGATGAACATTATACTACCTGGATGAGGAAGTTCATAAACATGAGGGAATGATAACTTTGTTATGAAATATGGTGGAAGGAGGCATATCTAGCATATAGAGGATCTCGGTAGTCCCTCATCTCTTCACCATTGCAGTTATATATATATATATATATATATATATATATATATATATATATATATATATATATATATATTCCTAGGTGTGTGAAAAAAATAGTTTCCATAGTTGTACACAATTGGCAAGGCATCACTTTTAGGAAGTAATTGAATATAAATTCTTGGCTTTTATTCTAATAACTCCCTAAGTCTTGAAAAGACACTACCATATTTTTATTAGGAATCGTATTTGGCAACCCAAAAAGTCATTAAGATATGTTCATGATTGTTATGGTACACATTGGATAATTTGACCATTAAATTGTTTCCCATTCCTTATCACTTGAAATCTAGATTTTCTTTAGTTTTCTTGTTGATATATTCCTTAAATCAATTATTGGAACTCATTAACATTTCTAGCAACTCATATCTGAAGTGTGGGATCTAATGGAATACAAAACTTGTATTTTAAACATTCCATTAAAATGTTTACCATTATTTCATGCAACATCCTTTTACTCCCAATTTCTGGAATTCTCTTCTTTGTTATTATTATCAAGTATATCAAAAGTTAGATAAAATAATACTAATTGTTGCCTCAAACATTGTGTTTCCAACAATGGCTAGATAATTACTCTTTTCATTATCTAAAACTCCCTATACTTTACTTTTCTTTAGAAACTTGCATATTACCTTATATTTTAGTTATCAAATTATCAACAAAGTTACCATTCATTATTTGTGCATGAAATCACTTATTTCCTTAACTTGTGCCACAAGAACCTATTTGCAAAGCAAATAGCCTTATGGTCCTTTATATGGGCCATGGTTTGTACCCATGGCACATAGAGAAACAGTATTATTCCCTAAATAATACCAGTAGGGAACTTACTTATGAATTCATGTATCATTATTTATGTAATTCATTTTCATCAAAATGAGTATATTACAATTACCGAGCAAATGGCAAGTTTCTTCTCTACCATATGGGATTGCATTAAGACATCATATATTCTACTTGTAGAAATGCCATACATACAAGAATATTCTTGTGAATGCTAATACTTGCAGGCATGTGTTTCAGGTATTTTGTGTAACATACTCGATTCCAGACACATAGACTAATTCCCCATTCTTCTAGACCCCTATTTGATTATGTGGATATCCAATCTCTCTTTCCCCATTTTTCAGTTGTCTACCTTTGAATATCTAAATTTCAATGTGTTAGCATAACCGAAACCATATTTCGTTCTTCAAACCCTAGATTGACTCATTTAGGGATCCATGGAGTTGAAATCACATGATTTTGCTAGTTTAATATTTCAATTAGGAAACTTATAAGCAATAATGATGATCTAGATTACTTTACCCTAGATTTGTGAACCAGGATAGACTTGGGTATCATATAGGACAAGAATCGAGTTTAGGTGGAAGGTTTGACCATATTTAACCTTTAGACTTAGTTCATTGCATTAATTGAATGATTAATGTACAAAGGTTAAATTAGAGATATAGTAACCTCAAAATCCAAATCTAAGCCCATAATTGAGTTCCTCACATATTAATTAGTTAACTCTCAAAATTTGGGGTCATTTGGACATCAAACGCACCCTTAATTGGACCCTAATAGATTTTATATGATTTAACCTATGGTTTGGTCGATTTAATTGATGTCTTTTTGTCACAGCATAGACTTTGGTCCAGGGCTGGATTTTGTCATGTGGTTGGCCCGGTTCGGGTAGTCGGGTTACCGGGTAAGGGGACTTAGTCATCCCCTACCTCCTCTCTTCTCGCGGTTGGAAGGTGGTACAGTTCAGGGACTTTTCCCTGGTCTCCCTCTCGCGTTCGAATGACTGATTCTTCACATTCCCTTCGCCAATGGATTCCACGCATCCCCACAAACCCAACGACCTATTACTTAGAACCGATGGAGTCCTAAGGTGAAAATGCCTATTTCTAATCAACAGCAGTCACCGCTGCTCTCTTTCCTCACCATTGTTCCCCCACCTCAAAGCCATCGAACCCTGTCGATCATTCCAGTTTTGATCTACGGCATCCACTCATTTGTACTCTCCGGTCAATTGCTTGTGTGGTCGCTGTGGAGCTGTGGACGACATTGGTCTTCTTCTCTGACAAGAATGTCGAGAAACAGTATTGCTCTTCACCTCAGTCCAATCGGTCATGGGGTAACCATCTAGGACACCTGCTATTCTTTCTCGTGTACTCATTTTGCCCTAGAGTCGTCTAGTTTGCCTGGTCGACAAAATGCCTCAGTTTCCCCTATTTTGTCACTGACGTGAGGAGACTTGGAGGCTCCTAATCCCATAAAAATGGCCTTCCTCTTGCCTGCTTCCTCATGAACCTCCCTACGAGGTGTTTCCCCGCTGACTCCTAGCATCACAGGCTATGCTAGTGGGTTCTTTCCCTAGCTTCGTCGTCGCCAGGGCTCTCTGTGGCCGTCCCCTCCGTGGGGCTCACCCCGACCCCGGCTACCTCAGGACCGGAGTGGTCGATCTCCAAGTCCAGGGTGGAGAGTCGCGTGCAGCGAGTCTTGTGCTACTTCGCCTGGAGCCCGGATCGGAAGCTGCTACTTTGAACCTCAGTGTATTGCGTCCGTAGGGTTTTTCTTGACGACAGATCGGCTATTCTTCTCAGGTCCCTTTCTCATCTCCCCGCCTCCACAGAACCAGAGTAAAAGCTCTTTGAGACCAGAATGATGAGGTGGAGTCGATGACATGTCCTCCCACTTGTCTAGATGATTGAATCAAAGAATCAGACATGGCCTAAGCTCTCTGTGGAGCAGCCATGGCGCTAGACACAGGGATTCAATCCTTGGGACGAAAGTCCAGTTCAGCCCATGGTGGCCAGCATATCTTTTGTCACGCCAATGGGGGCAAATTAGTAATTTTGACAGCGAACTTAGCTTTCTTTCCTATTTCTCTATAGTCTGCGTGACAGCGAACCCTGATGATTCACATAATCATTCAGGGGTAAAATTGTCATTTCACAATTCAATTTTGTATTTAGCCAAAAATGATTTAAACTTGTAAAATTCATAAGAAATTATTCATTCATCCAAGTAGGGCATATATATACATTTTTGAAATAAAAAAAATACGACTTATTTATTGGGATAGGTTTCACACCTATATTTGCAACCTACTATAGGGTCGATTTCTAAGCAAAAGATTTAATGCATTTTATATTAATTGAATGCAAACATATTATGACTAGGTTGAGACAACCCTGACCCTGTGCTTAGAAGGTGTTACTGAATATCTAGGTCTGATCATAAGGTATGTGCATCCTCTATTTTATTTTGGGTATTATTTGACTGAACCTACATTTATTTAATGAGGCATCTCTTGAACCATTATTCTACTTAGAAATCCATTTGCTTGGACATTTATATTTTCCTGCTCTCAATTCATTATATCCATTTAGTTGGTGTGATACCTTGTTTATAATGGGTTCTTGGACCCCTCATGCTTTGATTACCATTTATGAGAAACTGATTGTAATGCCAGTCTTGCTCTCTACTTTATGCATGCTACATGTTTGACTAGAATATCTACAATAGTGGTATTTATGTACAACCATACTTATATAGGGCATGCATATTCCGCTCGGGGTGTGTGTTTCTACCCTTGTTTACTTTTAGGCCATGATCCTATGGTGTTATGGCCATGTTTTAGGTATATTTAGTCTACATTGTTATGCATGCAAATATTTATTATTTTAATGTGAAATTGTGGATGATTGATATGGCAAGACACTTTTATTATCATGCTTGTAATCTGGAATTTAATATGCCTCATTTTGTTGTTACATTTATCTTGAACTTACCTAATTCCAAATCACCCCCTTCTTGTGGGAACGTCTCGTTTTGCACTTTTACTCCAGTATAATGCCCAAAGTTTATTATGTGTACATACTCAGCCTTTGCTGACCTCTATGTTGTTTCCTATGTTTTGGGTGATGTTCCCTTCCACCCAAGTTTAGCTACATTGGAAAACAAGAGCTTGAAAAGATCACCAACATGACATGGACTTAAGGATAACTTGGAATGGCTGGGTTACCCTCTCCTATTGGATTTAGTTGTACTTAGTTCAAGTTTTTGTAAAATCACCTATTATGGTGAGGAACAATTGTACAAATGAATCATGAAGTGACTTTGTAATAGTTTTATTTCCGCTGCTTTATCATTACATGGCTCTTGTATTATATCATTTTGAGTGGATCCCCTTTCGGGTCTCACTGTTTACATTTTGTCACGGAGACCACCTCAGCAATTGTGCCCCTTTGGTGTAGTCCTTATCTTCTCAAGTCCAGGGCACACTTATCTTCAACTTTATCAACTGTGGAAAAGCATATGGATGCTACTGGCCAGCATGAGCTTGATGAACCTATAGTCTAATATGATTCTCCCGGTTGCCAATGCCAGGAAGACTTGCAAATTTAGGTCAACCACAAGATCTTATTGTCAACAACGACCATATTGCAATGACCTCTAGTGATACTGAGAAGAAGATGCAAAAATAGAAATAGAGATAGTTAATAGCTTCAGCATCGGACAACTCTAATAGTTTTGGTGAAGAGGAATATCTTGAATATGCAACTCACCCTCAAGAGAATTAAGGTCGTCAGCAAGTTTTCAAATGTATCCATATGGAATTCCACCAATGTATCCACCTATCCAATGACAGGGCCCCTTCATTTATTCATGAACCCCCTCTTCATGGGTAACTATCAACAACCTCCCACTATCACACCACCAGTCCAACAACCATCAATGATCGCCTTACATGTTCCGGTTACCACTGAATTGTCTCCTGGCCTTCTAAAGCTCATGAATGTTCTACAAAGAATGAAACAAACATTTAACCATAGAAAAAGAAGAAGTCAATCAAGATGCTGCAACTAGCACAGAATCAGTTTGCACAGTGTCCACAACTTGGTCCATATATGTTTCGTCCTCACATGTTATATGGCAGTCAGTACGGACAATATCAACAACTGATGTGTAAGGAGTGGTACCTGGTGGTGGGCCCACTCAATGGTACAAACAAGAGTCATAAAATAATCAAGCAGCAGAAAACATAACTATTTACAAAGTTACAAATTGTTTCCATGTACATAACTTTCTCACCCTAATGGTGGTACATATTATGAAAAGGTTACATCTATACACACACATAAGTCCATATGCAGAGGATAACAAGGCTATCTCAAGTTTTCCTTATGTCCATCAATGAACTCACGATCATCATGCGTCCCTGTCTTATACGGCACCTACACCTTGGTGGAGGGAACCCCCAGAAAATAGGAAATAAAAGAGTATGAGTCAGCAAAAGTTGAGTATGTACATTAGAAGATTAACTAGGGAATTATTTATATCAAAGTAATGTAAGATTTTCCCTTTAAAAGGGGCCATTAAAGTTAGGTAAGTTTCAATGAGAAGTGTTAAGAGAAGTAATTTCTAAAGAATGAGGCAATATAAGTAAAGCATTAAACAACAATTCTTGCCATAAAAAATGATAAGTATCACAACAAATATTTGCATGCAGATATATTAGACGAAAGTAACTATAATAGGGCCATGACACCACTGAGTCATTGGCCTAAGTAAAATGGGTGGAAAAGCACACCCTAGGTGGGAAAGTATGCCTTTGTATATATAAGGGTAGAAACGCATACCTCGGGTAGAAATGCATATCCGAATGGTTACGCATAAGTGTCTACGATAGTTAAACCAATTGAATTATCTAGCATGCATAAATAGAGTGACAAGATACATCTTTCACAAATATATGTGGCATGATTGAAGCACAATAGCAAGTGGGGTCATTGACCCAATTCGACGTGATAATAGTAATTTCAGAACAATAACAATAAGTCCAATTGAGAGTATATGAATTGTCCAACAAATGGAACAAGAGCAAGTATTGTAAAAGTTGCTTCGTTATGGAAAACTTTAGTCATATAAATGCCCAGTTATAAATAGGAAGGAGTACATACTTGATCTTCTATCGAGTGATTAACTCAATTGATATACCTTGGCCCATTTAATCAGATATCCATCCTAGGAACACATTAGGTGTTAAGTCAACCAAACGAACATATATTTACATTCCTAGTATATAGATATATCTCTTACCCTAATTTTGAACACCTAATGGCACAGTAAGGCTTTTAATATTATTATGTGGACACATGGTCCATTAGATGTCTCTTTTAGTTCATATCCATCCATAGGCACATGAGATTAAGTATGTCTATGTTACATATTTGAATGGGTAATTATACGTCTTCTATAGCTTATATGTTCTAATGTTCTTCTCATTGTTGATAGCACAAGGTATTATTTATTGGACTATTGAAATTAATAAATCGCTACATAACCATTGATTCATATATAAATTCAAACACTCATATGAAATACACTTATGTCAATATGTCAACTAGGTTAGATCATTACCACATTCATATATACCATACATACCATTATCATCCAAAATCTGGTTCAGTATGTAAGTATTTCACATATGCCAATATATATTTGACGAGATGCATGTTTACGATGTTAACATTTTATTATATTTGTATGCTACTATAACACAGCTGTATACATTGTATGATGGACTACTCACTTAGAGAACTTTCACTTACTAATATAATTACAAATGATCGATTGGTATGATTGATTAATGTAATGAATTTTGGTGTCAACAATAAACAGTCTATTGTATAATGGACATTAGTTGGTTTTGTAAAAATATATGAGATAGAGAATGAACATACCCTTAAATGATGCCATAAAGCTGATCAGTGACGGTCTGTTTGCAGGCTGGGGTTGAATTCAACATGTGAGCATCATGTGTGCTTCCTGAGGACCTCAAAGGTAGATGCTTTGATTCATTATGAGTCTGTGCATAGATTAAACTAGAGACGGTCATCCCTGTTGGGCATTAGATCTGCCTTGTATTTGGCCACTGTAGGGGATGTCCAGCCCTGGCGACAGGAGCCAAGTAGGAGAGAACGGAGGGACGATCAGGCTTAGCATGAATCTGGTCGAAGGTGGACTTGATGGAGGCGGCACAAATCTGGAAGTTCAGCTGCAGGTCGGAGCACACAATTGAATCAAGGGGGGTCTGAAGCAGCGCACAAGAAGCCACTCTAGCTACACCAACGATCAGGCCTTCATGGCCATCAGGTCTGCAGGTTTGCTGGAAGGTCTGTGAACCATGGATGTGGGGTTGCAGGTTATCCTTGGTTGATCTCCGGGGTTGAAGGCGATAGCATCCTATGGTGTTGTTGGTGTTTGCACCGCAGCAGGTCAGGTGATAAAAGGTGAAGTCTTCAGAGGTGACTGGTGATGGCGGTGTTCCAGTTTGTGTAGGCCGCAGGACATCATAGGCGCCATTGACAACCTTGTACTTGCAGGTTGCGGATGACCTGGTGAAAGGGCTATGCGGTCGTGGCTGGAGGTCTAAGGAGGCAGACGGAGGCAAGGGAAGGCTCAGGGGTGTAGTGGATAGCACCTGGTAGCAGGGTGAGCATGGATGGCACTAGGCTAGAAAGAACTGATGTGCGGCCAGGTTTATCGGCGGCTAGGGAAAGGAAGTGAAAGGCAGAAATATAAAGAGGAAGGGAAGAGGGAGAGACGTATCTGTTACCTGGCCAAGCCCCTTGTTGAGGAGGCGGGTGCGAGGGTTAGCGCGAGGTAAGGGAAACGGAGAAGTAACGCTTGTGTTACTTTGATGTGGAATTAAATCAATTAATTTGCCAAAGTGCAGATTTGATTTATTAAGGCTCAAATTCTAATCTATTATATTAATTGTGAGATTTATACAAAATTCTAGTTTAACTAATTAAGGTGTGGCTAACTCAACTTTAATATAAATTTTACCTTTAATTGTTTAGTATTTTATTTTGTTACTTATTTGTTATGTACTCTATTAATGTACATCATGTTTTTACCAATTTGTTACATAAATGTCTTTCATCAATGACTTAGGATGATTCTGGATTATCACATTAGGGTTAAAACTAATTAGCTAGTGGTTTAGAATAATTAATCCTACTAATGAACTTATGGTTATTTTATTCTAGAATTTCCAAATATAAATATTATTATATATTTATGGTATAATTTGATTCTAATTGATACAACTTAGGGGAGAAAAGGACTTGATATTACATTAACTAAAAGTGTCTAACTAGTAAGGGCTAATATATATACCTTGATTTTGGGTATGTTACATGATGGCTCCAGAATCCACTCCCCATGAAAGGTCACATAGAGACTGTTCCTACACCATCTATTGTGATCAGTTCAGATTTTCTAACATTACACTGGAAGACCTAGCTAGACAGCTCAAGGAAATTTAAGGACAAAAGGTGGGTTGAACTAGTTAATGGTTTTTGCTACTTCCTTGAAGAACATTTGAAGAGAATTGAGGTGCCAGAGTTCTCCAAGTACAATGGCAGATGTGATTCAAATCTGCATATCCATGCCTATTGTTTTGACATGGTAGAGGTTCAAGATAATGACAAACTATTGATCTGCATGTTTCATCATTCCCTAGAAGGACCAGCAATAGCTTGGTACAATCAACACAAGCCAAGAACATTAGATTCAAGGGAGGAGCAAGCAAAGCATTTCATTTAACAATATACCTAGAATATTGACCAGCTACCTACACTGGATAATTTAGAAGCCCTGACGCAAAAACCTGAGGAGACTTTCACACAATATGTTGGAAGATGGAGATAACTAGGTTCTCATATTGAAAACAAACTGACAGATAAAGAGAGTATTCAAATAGTTATGCGGGCATCATCACCAGAATTATATGCTATCTCACTTTCCAATCATATTGTGCATTTGAAGATCTCATTGAAGTTGGCTTAGCATTGAAATGACTATAAACAAAGGGGTATACTAGAATATTGATCTCAATCTCACTTCAACTCCCACCAATAGGAGTAAGACCTATTGGAATAAATAAAGATTTGGTCAGTGCAATTTCAATCCCATTATACACACATCATGCCTTTTAGGTAGCAATAATGGATCCTAGCAAAACAGTGATAAGGTGGTCACTCCTTAGCATGTAAATTATGCATAATCAGTTCTTCCTCAATTCAAAACTCCTATTCCACAACATGTGGCTATACGATATTATCCTTTACCAGGTTATCAACCACCAACATGACATCCTACATAAGGAACAACTCCCAGATCTACAACTCAGATGTAATATTTCTGCCATTCTAGTAGATAGCCCCACAACAAATAACAATTGCACCAATTGCTGCTCCTCAATCGACTCAGTAAGTTGAAGTCACTCGTGAACATATGTCTGCATAGAATACTAAAAAGGCCACACCAAGAAAGACAATATGGAAGTTCACGCCATTAGCTTGCACTTATGCATCTCTTTCCATGGATTGAGTCATATCTCAAGCTCCTAGCTTAGAGGCCACCCCCAAACTTGCTTCCTAAGAACTATGATGTTACAACATTTTGCAAATTCCTTAGGGCACCAGGTGATCTAATAGACAGTTACAAAGCTTCCTAAAATGTGTTCAAATTATGATTGATAACGGCACCTTATATGTCACTACAACTAGGAAACCACCTCAACAACAATTGTAATAGTATTAGAAGAGTTTTGTAAACTTGAACTATCACAAAAGAATTATCAGTTGGAGAATTGGTCATTATAAGGAAATACTAATATACAAGCAACACTCAAAGTTGGTATGGACTCTACTCAAATTAACAATTCCTTTTCAAGCACAACTACCCTAGCTCAGATGCAAGAACCTTTTAAGATGAAGTCATAAGACATCTTACATATTCTATGGCTAATGATAATGCAACTAACATATGTTGGTCTTACGCATCTTATCGAACGTCTACAAAATCGACTAACTCTACTTCATCAGGAACAACAACACAATGTAGCTAAAGAAGCAACTTATGTGCCTAAAAGACATGAAACACCGAAGTTCACCACCTCCAAACAATCTAGGCAGCCATATGCACTGCACCACTAGGACATACCCAAGTCAACTTGGTGGGTTCCACGACAACTCAGTTTGAGAAAGATATGGAAGTCAAAGACATTAAACTATTGCACATCAAACTACTAGCATGATTGCGGGAAGATCTAGAGTATCCTAAAATAAAGACAATGATAGAAAAGCCATCCAAAAAATCATGATCCAATCAAGTCATTTTGCTTACATCACTCATATGGACACGATACAAATGAGGGAAAGGCCCTCCAAAGGGAGATCACTTGATTTCAAAAAGACAATCCTTATGCTTACGACTTGACTGAGAAATTCCTTTTATCTCAAAGGCCTACATTTTTCGATGTGATTAATGTTCTAAATTCATATATCTTGGTTCTAGTCATTACACCTCGACCTATCATGCACGCAGACATACCATCTAGGCCCACCATTACTGTTCCAGGGTTGATCTCAGCACGCCTAGGATCTTAGTTCCATACATGCAACCACCATCATTTACACCTCATCAGGTTCTTCTCGAACCATTACCATCTCATCCACGTAAAGCTCCATGTCTCCAAATACCTGATCTACGTCTCGTTAGGCCTACATTGGTCCAAGGTATTGCTTCTCCAGTACAAACTCCTTTGTTTGGAGAAGCACCTTAACATATTTCATGCAACATTCAAAGTATAGGTAGTCCTACACCTACCTTAATGATATCACAAAAAATCCCCTTAGTTGATACAATGATAGGAGAGATTACATGGCTTGTGGATAAGGGAAAGGGGAAAGTCACAACATATCTAGGAGAGGTCTCTACATCAAATAGAGATGATATACCTCAAGTAAATCACTCAGTGGAGGTTCCTTCTTCAGTCATCATCAATGTACCAGCTTGTGCAACATGTCCAAGGTCCCACCACTATTGGAGTTGTTATGTCTCCATATCACAAAGCAAGGACACATTTCTATTCCTTCAGAAAGCGATGCAGAGAAACAAATATCATCTTATGACTTGGTAGAGAAGATGAAGAAAACACATGTAAATATATCCATGTGGGATGTAACACAAAGTTCTCTAGAATATAGATTAGTAATCCTAAAATCCTAGAAGAAGCATTTTTCCCAAAGAATATTGAACTAGAGGCATTGGCAAACACAATTGTGCTAATTTCAAAACCCACTGTGCTCACTTCTCTGATGTTGAAATTCTAGTTGGCCTTGACTCCAATCCATCCCTCTATATCACAATAAAATATAATGATATGAAAGTTCCATTAGTATTTGTTAATAATGGAGTTTTACTTAATGTATGTCCTCTGAAGACTTTTGTGACACTCGGGTGTGATCCTATTGATATACGGCCTACATCCATTATAGTTGTTACATTTGATGGATGTTCAAAGGAGGTTTTTGGAGAAATCATGTTTGAGAATCAAGTTGGACCAAAGTTATGCCTAGAAACCTTTATAGTGATGGAGATAAATGTGTCATTCAACTTGTTATTAGGTAGGGCATGGATTCAAAGGAATAAGGGGTTGCCTTCTTTTTTACATCAATATCTTAAGTTCTAGGATGGAAACCACATTGTGATTGTTCCTTCCGATTATGTACTAGAGATAGAATCTTTGATAAGTATTGATGGGTTGGCGTTAATAATACTCTACATGTTGAAATTGTCAATCGAATTCCAGAATAGTTCTGAGTGTTCCCAAGAATCCATAAAGATCACACTATTTACAATGATTCTCTAGCCAGAATGGATCTCCAACTTGGTCAATGATTAGGCCGCAATCACTAGGGGATCGATTCCCCCGTCATGCTACTAGTTAATCAAGATAAGAGGGGTCTTGGCTATCATGATCCCACGAAGAAGAAGAACATTCATTCAACCAAATAGGTACCACATTGGCATACATCTCTAGTTTGGCTAACCAAGAAAGATTCACAATAGAAGAACTATTTTGTACCTATAAACAAGACTTTATTTGAGTGCAAAAACCTTAGAGAGTGTGCCTAATGGAGGAATAAAGTCAGTGACTCATATCCACTCTATAGGAACGTGTTAGCAATATCTAACAAGCCCTGCTAAGACAAATCTAAAGCGCCTTACTATTATGTAGAATCGCAATCAAGTGAAGATGACCTAGATGCTTATGAGAAAGTTGAAGATGGAGACATCATGATGATATCCAAATCAGTGAACAAGATGTCAGCTCCGGGATGTATATAGAGGCTTTTACCTAGAGAGATTATCAACAATTTTATTTATGAAATACATGCTTCCAACATACCTGACATTGCTCCCTGTGGTTCAAAAATGGCCAATAACCGATGAGGAGATTCCATCCTTTTTTTAACTAGACTCCTCCTCACAAATAAAAGAGTTCATACACACACCATAGGCTTCAAACCATCATCAAGCCCAAAAATGTTAAGTTGGCAATTTTTCATCAACGTCGCAAGAATAAGCAACAAGTTATCCAACATATTGTTGAGGTATTTGCAGATACATCTCCCAACTATAAGGATATCCATATTCCAGATATATGTTAAGGGAACATCAACTGTTTCATATTGTTGATGAAAATGAGACAATAAACATTAGAAGTGTTTCTATTGATCATCATGTGAAGATTGGGGCAGTCTCATTCCCAGGTGGACATGACACCTATGCAGGTTATGGTGGTTAACTCCTCACCAGAGAACCTAGGTTTCAAGCGGTGTATCAAGGCGAGGGGAAGAAGGTGGAACCTTTTGTCCACATGTAAGAGGCCAAGAAGGAGAGCATATAGTGGATAAGGAAGGATATAGGTGATCTATGGGGTGAGGCAGATGCAGAGGAACTAAGACCTAGCAGATGTAGAGGAACTAAGACCTGGCAGTCGGTGCCATCAGCCAATTTGCATAGGGCGTCGGGGTCACAACACCAGGGGAAGCATGCATGACTGCACTACCTGGGAGAAGAACAACAAGGAAGAGAGGGTGTCTATAGTAAGGAGATCTAGGGGCTCGACGATGGACTCCAATGGTGGGAGCCGAGAGGTTGGTCGTCCTCCATCACGATGGCAGTTCTAGTGTTGAGCACCAGACAAAGAAAGTTATCTACGGTGTGAGCCTACGTCTTGAGGAAGGGGGAAGATACCTCACACAAGAAAATTGAAGGAGGGCTAATACGGCATAATCGAGTGAGTAGGTAGTTGGATCCAAAGCAAGATCCACAAGAAAAGGAAGAAAGGTATATATATAGAGTCAGGCTAGAATTCACTCGAGTGTATCCGAAGTAGAATACACTCAAGTAGTTTTTTATTATTGCAATATATTTTTTAAAAATCTTATCCATTGATCTTCTTAAAAGTCTTGTGAATAGCTCATTTAAAAATTTCAAGCCCATTTGGAAATTTATAGGTCAATTTATAAAGACCAAAAAACTAATGCATTTCAAATTAGTTTCGTGCATCGATTTTGTTGTCCTCGTATGAGTGACTTACACTCACCCAAATAGGCTCAAATTTTATGTAGCCTCATTATAGTATGAAAATGAAGACCAATAGTTTAAATTTTGCAATTAAATAGTCTTGATATGCAAACACCACTTGAGTGTAGCGTGCGATCTGTACACTTGAGTGTATTCTAGACTGACTCTCTCTCTGTATATATATATATATATATATATATATATATATATATATATATATATATATATATATATATCGGTGATGTGAACCTTCCTCATTGACCATTTTCTGATTAATTTGTAAAAAGGTAGTAAATAATTGGTTAATCAAAATATGGAAAATAAATATATATATATATATATATATATATATATATATGAAATTGATTGGAAAAATGAGAAGAACATAAATAAAATGATTTCTTGCCCTAGATCTGAACCTAATTCGAAAGGTTCCATGAATACATGTTTAGTAAGTGATTAGTACATAAAACCCTAGATTTGATTATTAAAATGTGGGAAACATTATAAAGCTATTCTTTTTTTATATTATCTGATATAATGGAACATAATGATGATTTAACATTTTAATGATCATAATGACGATAATTAGAGTTGCTAATTAGAATAATCATGCATATGAATAATTAAGGATTAAAGATCCCAACTTGCCATGTTACAAATTGAATCAAGTGTTTGTCATACAATAATGTGGTAGACTTGGTAATCAGGGATACACTTGACATGAATATAGTTTCTTAAGTCATTAAACCAACAAACACGGGGATTAGGTTTTGGAGCATAACGCTAATGATAACTAGATACCAAAGAATCCTAAATCCTAGTTTAGGACCAAGTAGGGTTTAATGTGATGGGACATGTTAAGATTTACATACATGCATATTAAAGTTGATTGCTAGATTTGCTTTCTTGATTGGATAATATGCTTAAAGGATATATAATTTGCATGGCTCACTACTGAGGTACGTTGTTACGCTTATGACTACCCACATTAGTTTGCGGATGTTTTTTGAGGATTTATCAAGGATTGAACAACAAAATTGTTGGATGTTTATTTATATTCTGGTCAATTATAATGCCATTATGATTACCATATAAATGAAGATTATGTGAAGAAAGTGACAGTTCTTATTTGCAAGTAATTGTTTGAATATATTTTGTTATGTACTTGCATACTTTTGCATGAACCCCACATACACAGTATATATCGATATGTCGATCTGTGCTTTTGTTTCACGGTGTTTTAGGTACATGCTAGACAAGATGATATCAAGAAATGTTGCCCATATGAAATTACTTGAAGACATTAAAGTTAACTTATAAGGAGGATTAGATAGATACTTCTCTCATATAGTTATCATATGTACAATTCTAACGATATATAGTCATATAACTCCTTAGTCGAGCATCTTGTTAAAAATATTTGATTTAATGGAAATTATTTGATATTATTTATTATTTGGTCAAATCTGTATCCTTGGAAAATTTTAGGTAATGGCTCTGAACTTTAATGCCTTCCTTAATTGGGGGTGCCGAAAAGTGAGGTCATTACGTTTGATTTCAGAGCCCCATATTTTTCAAATAATGTTTAATAGTTTATGATTTCAAGTAATATGTAAAGATGGGAATTATTAGGCAATTTTCTAAATACAATAGTGTCTAGAAGGGACCATGACCCGATGGCTGGAAAAAGTTTCCTCTGTACCAATAGTTGGCTCACGAGGACTCCAGACCCATGCATCATGCCTGGCCAAAGGTAGAAGAATTTACCCAAAGTAAATTACCTTTAGTTTTTCTTCTCACCTTGATCTGTCCACTTCGCATCCTCTTGCTTAAGAAAACCTAAAAGGAAATTCCCTCCTCATCTAAAGTTAGGGTTTTCAAGAAGAAGTGGGATTAAGGCATCCTCTGCACAGTAATATATATGTAATGTGGAAATAATAATGTGCATGCGAATGTGGAAATAATAATGTACATGTAATGTGGAATACTAATGGACATGCAATGTGAAAATAATGATAAAGTAAAGAAAAATGGTTTTATGAGTTGCAAGGGTAAACTCTAGATGGGGTTAGGGTTTGTTTAGAAGAATCCTAGGGGGTCAAGGGGCACAAAAATCCTAAGAGGTAGGGTGTAGTCTCTTACCCAAACCCAAAACCCTACTCATGGGGAATGAGAGTAGTGTGGTGATATAGAACACTACCCATGTGAACCTTTAAAAGGAATAAGAAGGTTCATCCCAGGAAGCTCAAAAAAGGTGATCTTGTTCTTTGTGTGCTCATCAACCTAGACACAAGTGGGAAATTCAAACCCATATGGAAGGGACCTTACATCATCCACAACGTCTACAGTGGTAGAGCTCTACATCTATAGGACATTGACGGGGATATACACATATCCCCTGTCAATGCCAGTCATGTAAAGTTGTACTATTGTTGAATGATCGCGATAGGAAATCACCTTAACACACATGCACTACGCTAACTTGCTTAAATGTATTGTCATCCTAATCCTACTTCCAGACAATTTACCCTGTAAAATGCAACATTTATACACAATAATTAATCCTCCATCAACTTCACAAATATTTATGGCATCTTCCGAGATAAGAATAATGTTATTGAACACACAAACAAAACCAAGATTTCACGGTCAAGATCACAAGATTCAGAGTGATCCTGAAAGAAAATATAATAAACAAGATAAAACAAAGCCTCTTTTGATCTACAATCAAAAAAAGCAACATGTCTTAAAAATTTGTAGTTGAATAACCAGTTCAAGATCTCAGTCATGATAGAATCTTTGAGAGACAAGTCATGATCAGGTCTGTCATTGATGATCATCGGGTGATGATGAGTTTAGCCCTTTATGGTTCTCAGATATTTCATTTTCAAAAGGTTCACTCAAGCCAATAGCCTCAAATTGAATATAAGTATCCTGGCAAGGTCACCTTTACCACGACTCGCATAACGTTCCAATTACCTCACACGTCTAACCTATCCAACATGTATGTAGTGTACGAGCTGTTAAATTTCTTTTGCTTCATATTCTTGGTCTTTCTTTTCTATCATATAAGGTATTAAATCTCTTTTATGAGTTGAACGTGGGCATAAAAAAAGAATAGTATGAGAGCAACAATTCTACTTCATTATTTCTTTCTTTAAAAAACAAGCCCCCATCTTAAAGTTCTGAGCACCAATAACTTGTAAGGAGTTTGTATCTATGATGGATGTGTGCTTGTAGAAGATTTCTTGAACCCACGGAAATACTTCTAAGATTATGATGATTATCGCCCGCCACATAGAAAGTCAATGTTGGGAAAAAGTGTGTAATCTAGATCCATATATGTTCCCAATGAAGGGATATTCCATCCTAAGATTTTGCGCACCAATGCCCCACAATCGCAAATGCAAACAAGGGATATGTTCTTGTGATGAATTGTTCAGGTACCCTGGGAAGGTCTCTATTAGCATGATGTACACAACCAACATGGCATTGATATCACTTCTCCCTCATATTTTGTGAATATTATAAGTTTTTCCCTGAAAAAAATCATCTTTGATGGCAATATCTTCCTACTAATAGCTACATAGGCATGGATGTTGCTTAATATGCTCGATGTTTTACCTAAATTACTTACTCCATCTTTGCATGCCTTAATTTATAGTACTTTGCATCATCTGCCCCATGTTTCTAACCTCCCTTTGCTTGCACACTAAAACCAAAACAGGTACCATATTTAACATCAAGGCCAAGGCAACAATATCCTTATATATGACCTGGGTTCTGAGCCCAAAAGTATTTTTTTTCAATTAAGCCAGAGGGTTCTCTATTCATCCCACCCCTCTCTTGTGGGCTAAACCATAAAAAAAAATACATCTCCTGCTTATGTCCGCAGGTTTGTTCCCCCCCGAAGACCAGATAAAAAAAAACCTCACAACCCAGACAAAGAAACAACTACAAAAACATCCATGATTCATCAAGCGTCGATCCTCTTATGCTGCATATGGATATAGTGCACTCCTCTCTTTTCTAGAATTGCCATACCTCTTATCTTTCTAGGCATTCTACTAATGTCTGTGGTGACAATCACCTCTGAAGACCTTCTTCCCCAATGTCCCACTACTGTCAGAATAGAGTTGTCTCAATTAGTTGTCACTATCATTGTTTTCATATTCAGACTGGTTTATTCTGCCAAATAAGTAAAACCAAAAATAACAAAAAAAGACTTTTACCAGGCATCTTCTCCTGAAAAAACAAAATATAATATTAAACTTTCACTAGCTTGTTCTTTGGAGAAACAAAAAGATATTGAATAAAAACCACACCAGATTCACCACACTTATATTTCAAATTTAGTAATTCAAATCCCTTAACACAACTCACTCCGTCCTAAAATAAAGAGGGAAAACAATGAGATGCATAATAGTAATCAGCCTAATCAAGCGGTTGTCGGTTGAGATCACCAGTGACTAGTACACACTTGAAGGCTTGGCGCCAAATTTGGTACTCTAGTTTGCATTCTCATCTAGCTGGGAACTCCTCTAATGTCATCCTCATGTGGTTCTGCCACATCCCTATTAACTTAGTGGTCAGATGGCAGTCTCCTTCATCATTTTCTTGTTGATAATAGTGAGGTAGTTTGTATAGCTCATATGCCACCTGATGTTGCTCAAATTCACGCAACACTATTGCAGGATAATATGCTTGGATATTGACAAAACTAGGAAGGATAATCAAATTTTAGAAGTTAGACACTCAGATTTTGTATGAATATGTGTCTATCCCACAGGCCAACCATCTCCAATGAACATCACCATTTTCAAGATTTGCAAGCCACATAGATATCTCACCCCTCTTCTATAGTGGTGAGTTGATCATGTCACTCTCTAAATAGCTTCATAGAATACTATGATTGGGATTATAGTTGTCTAGAAAAGAAGCAAACCCGAGCCCCATGTTGAAGTAGACCTACTATACATGAAATGGCCTTGACATATGTCATGTGTCTTTAGGTACATCAAGATATTGGTACAACTCACTAACTATCCCATATCAGATGACGGTCTCTCTCCTTTAGATGGCAGAGATCATATCCAGAACATTTGCATTGACACGTCCATTTTCTTCATTAAAAAATAATGCACCTCACAAAACCACCAGAAAAGCATGAAGGGGACCCTTACCTTGTTGGTTTATCATATGGTTATTTTTTGGTCGAAGCTATTCTACAATGAGCAAATATTTATTTTCTGACAATCATCATCCATAAATTTGATGACAAATTTCTTCTTTACCTCCAAAATTCTACTCAGCTTTGTGCGCCATTGGTAATGTTGATTGATCTCTGGCCATTGGTTATTCAATTTCAACTGAGTAATCAATCCAATGTCTTCAAGTGTAGGCGTTAGAACAATATGCATGAATAGGAATGTATGTGTGTCTTTGCTCCAAAGTTCCATGACTGCTTCCATCATCACCTTCACTATCGGTTGATATGCTAGGTCAACAAAAAAAAAATCAATCCCATAACTACACATGTTCATTAATTCCTCAGGTTGCATGTGAACAATCCATCTACAAACTATAGGTAGGTTGCCCTTGTTCACCTTTAGCTTTAAAATACGATCCAATATTTCCATTATGGTTTAAGGAATATCGTGCTACAAAATTCATGAGAAAAACTCCCTCATCAAAAGCAGGACACAGAAAACAATCAATATCACTCATGAGATGCCTCCAGATTCATGAGAGAACTTCCCTTGTCAGAAACTAGTACATGGAGAAAAGTCAACACCGCTCATGAGACACCAACAGATTCATGAGAAAACATCCCCTGTCAAGAGTAGGATAGGGAGAATAGTCACACACTGCTCGTAAGACACCTCCATATTCATGAGAAAATCCCCTCATCAAAAGGAAGATAGTGAGAACATTAAACACTGCCCATGAGACAACATAAGATTCATGATAAAACCTCCTTGTCATAATCAATGTTGAGAAAACATCTATGTTTCTTGCCAGGCATCGTCAGGGCCACGAGAAAAGGTGTCAAAAGCCAACCTACAGAGTTCATGACTGATCGTCGCTCATACAGATAGATATGCCCTAACGATCATCAATTCATTTGTATATACTGACAAAGCATTTGCCTTGTTGTTATCCAATCATGCATGGATAACCATAGGAAATCCTTGAACAAATAAACTTCTCAAAAAAAAACTTTTATAAGAGACCCTCTCTCGTTGAAACATGCAATACATCACCGCAAAAATGGCGATCCAAAAAAACCCCATTTCACGAGATACCTTTTCTCGTGAAAACATACAATTGTGAAAAACAAATGATTTTTAGAGACCTTCTCTCGTGAAAGCATGTGGAAGAAAAATGATTTCATAGAGCTTCTCTCATAAAAACATGTCAATAAAAACTTTTGTAGGTGACCCTCTCTTATGAAACATACAAAGCTTCACCACAAACATAGTGTGATCCATTAAAAGAAAGTCAACCCTTTCATGAGAGACCCTCTCTTGTGAATACATGATGCACTACATCCAAGGCAGTGTCGCTCATAAAAAAAATAATTTCATGAGAAACCTTCTCGTAAAAACATACAATGGTAAACAATGGTTTCACGAGATACCTTCAGAAAAACCTTTCATGAGAGATTCTCTCTCATGAAACAAACAACAAATCACCACAATAGTGGTGCAATCTACTAAAAAATTTCAAAACTCATTTACCAGAGACCTTCTCTCATGAAAACATGTGAAAAAAATGGTTTCACGAGAGACATTTTCTCATGAAAACATACAATGGTAAAAAATAGTTTCACAGGAGACCTTCTCTCGTGAATATTTTCGAGGAAAGAACCTTTCATGAGAGACCCTCTTTCATAAACACACAATACATGACACAAAAGTTATGTGATCTATTACAAAAGTCAAAACCCTATTGCGAGAGACCTTCTCTCATGAAAATATGTGGAAAAAAAGATTTCACGGGAGACCTTCTCTCATAAAAACACATCAAAAAATTTAATAAAGACTCTCTATCATGAAACATACAAGGCATCACCGCAAAAGTGGTGTGATCTACAAAAATGATGTGTTGCGTTCAAGGAAATGATGCCTGTAAAAAAACCATTTCATTACAGACCTTTTCTCGTGAAAGCATACACTTGTAAGAAAAATGATTTCATGAAAGAACTTCTCTCGTGAAAACATGTTGCAAAAAAAACCTTTCACAAGAGACCCTCTCTCACGAAACACACAAATAAATCACCGTAAAAGTGGTGTGATCTACTAAAAAGTCAAGGCCCTTCCATAAGAGACCTTCTTTTGTGAAAACATGGTGCAATGCATCCAAGGCAGTGTTGCTCGTGAAAAGGAAAAAAATCATGAGAGACCTTTTCTCATGAAAATATACAATTGTGAAAAAAATGGTTTCATGAGAGACCTTCTATCATTAAAACATGTGAAAAAAAATCTTCATAAGAGACATGATCTCATGAAAACATGGGAAAAGAGTTTTCATAAGAGACTTTCTTTCATGAAGCATACAATGCATCATAGAAAAAGTGGTTTGATCCACTATAAAAAAATCAAAACTCTTCTATGAGAGACTTTCTTTCATGAAAATATGGTGCACTACATCCAAAGATATGTTACTCGTAAATAAAAATGATTTCATAAATACCTTTTCTCATGAAAAAAATAAATAGGTTTCACGAGAGACCTTCTCTCATGAAAATATGTGGAAAAAACATCTTCACAAGAGACATTCGATCGTGAAAACATGTCAAAAAAAATAAAAGAAAACTTTTACAAGAGACCCTCTCTTATGATACATACATCACTCCAAAAGAAGAAAAAAAAGGGTCAAAACCCTTTCACGGGAGACCTTCTCTCATGAAAACAAAGTTCATTGCAGTCGAGGTAGTATTGCTCATAAAAAAACTTTCACGGGAACCCTCTATCATGAATCACACAATGCATCACCACCAAAAAGGGTGTGGCTCATTAACAAAATAAAACAATAACTTCACAAGAAACCTTCCTCGTGAAAATGTGGTTCACCTCCATGAGGGGAGGAGCTACTAAAAAAATCCTTTTGCGAGACACCTTCTCTCATAAAAACATGGTGATCTACAACCAAGGAATTATGTTTCCATTTTTCACAGATAACATATTATTGAACTCAAATTTTAAGAAATAATCCATCATGATATAGTTCAACACATGACTCTTCATCATGAAGGAAGGATTTTTTATTACACTACTTTAAGCTGAGAATTCAATTCCCTCTAAAAAAACTTTCTTCCTGACCTTTCACTATGTCCTGAACAATCATATATTTGATTCACACATGAACCTTCAAATCAACAGATGTAGAAACAAGGTTAATATAGCAGATTCAATCATAAACTCCCAAGCAAAGTTATATGAATCTAGTTTGAGGGAATAAAATCAAACAAGAAGAAAAGTTGAAGAAAGGATTTGGGTCTTTAATCAATCTTCCTGAGGAAATATGACTACAATCAGATTTGATAAAATGTCACTCACACGTATTTAGACTTGATCAATTAAATTATATTGTATATCTTGTCTCAATCATATTAATTCCATTTTGAAATTGTGGAAATATATCATATGGAATTTGAAAAAACATCTAGTCCACTAAGGGATCCATTCAACATGCAAAATGATTCTTTCTGTGCTACTTTAGATATTATTTTAATATTATTTTCTTTTTTTAACATGGTATTAAAGTGATATTATTTTAATATTTTTAATTTAATCATGAGGTCTAGTCTATCATGAATGATTTTAAGAAAATTAATTTAAGAGTATTCTATCTTCATTAAACACCATAGCCCACCATGACCTCACCATACATCTTCCCTCATGAGGAATTTAATATTATTTAATATTGTTTTCAATATCTTCTTACTTGCATTTAGCATTTTCTCTCTCAATCTTGTTGTACTTTCATGAGAGATACTCTCTCATGAAAATGAGCTGAGTCAGTTAGGACTTAATTGTCCAAGACCTACTCGTGATTGTGAGAGACATTCTCTCATGGACAACGGGAGTTTTGAAAATATCATTGCGAACTTATCCATACAAGATACAACTAAAAAATATCTTTTGTTGAAAATATCAATGACCACACTTTGATAAGACATGCTCTCTCATTAAAAAATTAGACTTTGGTCAATCAGGACCTAACTACCCATGACTCGGTAACGAACATAGAGAATGCTCCCTCATGGGGATTGGGATTCAAAAAATATCTCCACATCACCCACTCACATAGGAGAGAAGCAATGGAAACTCCCCTGATAACTCACAAGAGAGGTTCTCTCATAAAAAGGCAATAGCTAGTCAGTTAGGCTGAGAGAGTGACAAACAGACCGAGAGTGCACCCAAGAGAACAACCTAGAGTTGAGACTGCAAAGAGAGTTCACAAGAGAACCTCTCTCATGAAAATCACAAGAGTCTCCTTTGACCTACAAACTTCAAAAAATTCATGAGAAAACTTCTCTCATGAAACCTCATGAGTCTTCTTTGACCTCCAGCCTCCAAAAACCATTCCCCTCTTCACCCTTTCTCATGAAGAAGGGTCCATGATGAAGTCAGACATAGAATCACCTCAAGGTGAGAAAAATAAAACAAGTTGTTTCACTTTCATTTTTTATTAATTGTCTCAAACTCAATCGTATTTGCAATGCCACTCTTCTCTAGTAGCCTTGTGGCTTTTATTTTAGCTCAAAACCACCACCCGCAATATTGTTTACAATGGGAAGATTGGGGTACCGGTGTCACAGTCTTTTCCCGTTTCATAACCAAGAACACCAATCTCAGGTCTCTACTGATCGACCTGTGATTTATCCATAACGAGTCATCTTAACATGGTTTTTCAAGTTTTACTACACTGTGGTAACTCCATTGAATCTATTTTATTTTTTAAAATGTTGTTTTCATAGACAAAAATAGAATAGAAATTCCCAACTAACTTTCTCAAAAGATTTATCAAAGTCTATCTTGTTTTCCAATATATAAGTATCTTGGATTTTCCTACCTTTGATAAAAGAAATTTGTTCCTTGGTGATGATGTGATTCATGTATTTTTTGAGTATCAGTTAAGTGTTTTAGCTAGAATTTTATAAGAGTTGTGAATCAAACAGATAGGTCAATAGACTGCTATTTGGGGGTTATCAATCTTCATAGTGAGAGTGATGTATGTATTATTAATTTGACTAATATCCAAGTTGTATCCACATATAGAAAAGATATTGCACATATATTTTTAGTATCCCAATTGTGTATGTAAAGGGACATGTCAAATCCATTTTGGCCAAGAGATTTTTCTATGATTAATGGGAAGGTGGACCTCTTGATCTCCTCATGTGTGAAAGGTACCAAAAGTTTATGACTCTTAATTTTTCCTTTATCAATTTGTCCCAAATCATTTTGATATTTGGATCAAATTCTCGATTGTTATCACAACGGTTCTTAAACTGACTAGTCATGCGTCATATAATGGCTTGTTTGTTTCTTGTTATCACTCTTCCACAGTTAAGAGTGTCTATCATACCGATTCTCTTAAGTCCACTGCCTACCATAATATATGAAAGAATTTTTGTTAGTGTCCCCATCTATAACCCATCTATACTTAGATCTTTATTTCCAATATATCTCTTAGTCTAGTAGTAATTGAATAATTTCAGTTTTGAGAAGATCGAATACTAATTCGTCTAGTTATCCTTATTGCCTTAAATGATAAGAGTGTGTTGTAATGTTCTAATACATCTATTAACATTACCCAAACTTGCTTTCCATTTTTTGAGATCATTCCTAATTTTTTAGAGTTTTTTTGCAAAATTATTTGGCCTTTCGCATTATGATTCATCTATTGTTGACAAGATACAATTTCTCTGTATCTATTCAAGTTGACCCATTATTGTTCTATGTTGAATCTACCTAGACCCCAATGGATATATTTGGTGTTCATTGTGAATGGCATGTGGACAAATATGATCATAGGACCTGTAAAGGATGTTCTCATAAGGGAAATGCCATCCCATATGTTGTTATTAGAAAATCAATCCAAACTTGGCCTGTGAAGAACCTCTTGTCTAAGTAAATCTGGTGTTAATAGCCTAGAAATTTATTAGTCTAATTAATTGATAAAATAATAAGATTGTTCATGTTTGGATGGTCTTTGTATAAAGTCTAGAATGTGGGAAGTTTTGTTTTATAAATGATATATTTAATGTCTTCTCCTCCCAAAGCTTTAATAGATGTCTATAGGTACTGTTAGATTGTGTATATTGTTGAAAATTTTTCTATTTCTCAAACAAGGTTTCACCATAGACATTAGAAAACACCCAATTTTTTCATAGTCACTTGTAATTTCAATAATAAAATGGAAGTTTTCAATTTGTTGAATTAGGAAATTTTGGTGATCATTGTTCCATCCAACCAAATTACCCAATGGAAGGTTTCTGTATCCACAAATTTATTATGTTACCACCCAGTATACGGAGTTGTTGTGTACTAAGAGCAATTTTTGTGTCTTTATGGTGATGATAGAAGGTTTGTATGTTCTTACGTGGTGCCTTACAGTAGTAATATATTTAACAGAGGCCAAATGCAAAAAAATCTTGGTTGTGATTAACATAAAAAATCAATATTCACTATAATGAGACCGCTAATAACAAAACTAAAGAGATGTGACAAAAATTAACAAGGGAATAGAGAAAAAAACAAACAAGAGATTAAATATGGATCCCCTAACAGGTTTATTATCCCCTATGTTTTTCCAAGTAACTCTTTTTCTATATCTTTGAGTTTTTGTGAAGCTTTTTGCTCAATGTCAAAATTGCTTCCTATTTTGTGTGCAAAGTTTTTGAACTCATTGTTGTTTTCCCCAAGGTAAGAAATTTCTAGGGGGGTCTAGTGGATTGTGAAGCTCAATATTTTTATCATTGATGTACAAAACATAATTCTTCCATGTTTTAGCACCCTCAGAAAAGATGTTAACCATATCATAAGAGCTTCAGATTTGGTGATGTTTATTTGGTCTTCATTAGTGTTACTGTGACTTTTGGCTTGGTTATTCTTGGCATCCAGTGTAAGGCCACTAACCTTGCTTAACATTTAAATATAATTTGTTTGTCCTAGTTTGATGCTTAGTTCTAAAAATAAACTTTGTATTATGGTTTTATATTAGTTAATAAAGCTCTGTCTAAATTTTGGTTGAATTCTAACTTTGTATGCTCAAGTTATGTAATTTTATATATATTGTGGCCTTATGTGCAATTTACCCATTAAATAAAAATTTTAGTACTTAGCTTTATAATGTTCTTAATATGATATTGAAATTTTGCATATCTTTTGAATGCTTTCAGGCTTTGCTCTCTTGGGGTTTACATGAGCTTTATGAAGTAGTAGAGTGGTGTTTCCATCGGTGGTCGCCTGGATTTTCAACATTTGCCTACATTTGCGATGGTCATCTAGATTCTTGGTGGTCACCTGGATTCTTGGTGGTCTCCTGGATTCTCGATGGTCGTCTAGATTCTTGGCGGTCGCTTGGTCTTTTGGTGGTTGCTTGGATTCATGAACAATTTGTTGGCTTTGCTTTTTTGAATTCTCAATGGTCGCTTGGATTCTCGGTGGTCGCCTAGGTTCTCAGTGGTTTCTTGGATTTTCAGTGGTCACCTAGATTCTTGGTGGTCACCTAGATTTTTAGTGTTTTCTTAGATTCCTAAATAGCTTGCTTTCTTGGATATATTTTGAATTCTTGGCGGTCGTCTGGATTCTCAGTGGTCGCCTATATTCTCGATGGTCGCTTTGATTCTCAAAGGTCACCTAGATTCTTGATGGTGGCTTGCATTTCTAGACAATAGCAAATTTTCACCCACCTATAAATACCCTTTCTTTCTCTCGCTTATCTCTTCTCATTTTTGGCAATCTTAGTGTTGCTTTCTGGAAGTCGACAAGAACCCATCGCGGTCGGTGATCACAGACTTTTCACAAATTCAAGTGCAAAAATTGAGGCTCCTTAGACTGATCTAGAGACATTGATCATTTGCATTGCTTCTTTCATGTAAGATCTTCACTGTTTCACTCATTTTCTTGTTGTTCTTCACCCTCATTCCTTCTATGGTCGGGTTTATTAGTGTTCTTAGTGGAACCCTATGCATGTGGGCTTGAGAACTCTCTTTCTCTCTCTTCTTACTCTAGTTCCCCTCTGTTTATGGAAGAAGGAGGCATTCTATGATCTTTTATGGACTAAGATCAATGTTTTGTTGATGATTTCAAAGGTTTCCATCTTGAATTACAGAGTTCTCCTTTCTACCTTAGTTCCCTTTCTAACCAGGTGGATTGTTTTGCACCCTAGTTGGAGGTTGTAGTCCTCTATATGAATAACAATTGACAAGTATAACATGATGAACTAACATGGAACAGATTTCATACATTTTACATCTTTAAAAATTGTATCCTACAAATTATTTTGTGAATATAATATAGGATCTTGTATGTAACATATTTGATGCAGTCCAAAAACACTCAATTAGCTTAATTAATCAAGTGAAACTTTAATCATATAGTGTCATGAGTCTATAGAACTATTCTAGTGTCAGGACTTGCTGGTAGACCTATAAAATAATTGAATACGAAGTGGATGCTGGTATATCTAAAATTTGAATTTGAAAAAAAAATAATCCCATATCCAGTCTGATATCCAACGGATATTATGTAAAAAAATCTGAATCTGATCAGAATGAATAATATCCAAATTCAGATAAAAATTCGATCTGAACCAAAATTCAAAAATTTATTTTTTACATATATTATATATATAATATTGATATTACTATGAATATATATCATAAAATGTTTTATTAATATATGTATATTTGTCACATTTGGATTTTTTGGAGCGGATACAGCCATATCTGATATCCTATCAAAAATTTTGAATATGAAATTTGATATCCTAAATCTAATCCCGACTATGTAGATGTCAAACTATTTTCAAAATGTGCGGATTTGGAATATGCATTTATAGGCCTACTTTTTGGATAGTGAAACGAGTATTCCAAAAGGAACTTCGATTCGTATATTGTTGAGCAATGCATGGAGGGTATATCCTTGTCATCTTGATCCCAAAATTTTTGGAGAACGTTGAAGGTTGTGTCTGGAATGTAAATGTAATTTAGGGTGACTACAGTCGTAACTCGGATTTGAGGGTTGAACACATGGGTTTCTAGTGTTGTGTCCTATGTACCTAGGGCAGATTAAGTTTTTTTGTAGTTGGAAAGATATGTCAATAGACTTGTACTAACTGAGAGAAAGATATCTTAGGGTTTTGGTCATCCTAGATATTATACGGGGATAATTGTGACTTCGTAGTGGTTAGCTAGTAGTTTGAGTGGTACGCTCTCAAACTATCTAGGGCTTAAATAAAATATGTAATTCAGTCATTGAGCATATCTATTAGGTTACTTGGAAACTCACATTGGATGATGATTCTTGCTTTGTTTATTTTAAATTTTAGATGATTTATAATGTGGTAAGAAAAATCAATTGCACTTATAATCTAGCTCTACCTGATCTTTTGTGTAAAGTATATTATTCTTTTAACCTTTTACTATTATCTATTTTAACTATTTAATATACATATCTTTGGTAAGCAATAGATTTTTTGGAGTTATATTTCTTGCTGGGACATGAGTCTCACCTCATGGGTCACTAGATCTTTTTAGATGTTTGGCAATGCCATTTGTTGTAGAGTGACGAGGAGGAGAGTTCAAAGATCACTAGATTCAGAAGGTTGGTTGGGTTTTTGTAGAGTCCTAGAGTCGTACATGTACTCTCGGAATCATGTATACGAATCAAGTTTTTGGTTGTAAGCATTGGTTCATGCTTTATGTAAATGTCGTAATTATGTGAACAACATCTTTTATATACAGGTTGTGGCCGAGGCCACACGTGTAAAGTTACTTGGCATTAATATATGTAAAAGTTGGACCTTTGTGCTAATGTTTTTTGAAATATTTCGAAATTTTATTTATCTTTAATTATGTTCCTTTTTGGTAATATGATTAATCAATGTCATATCGGCATTTTAATTTTGAGTAATCTTGTTTAGTGTGGTGGGTTGCCACATTCGGTGGTATCAAAGTTTTAGGTTCACTGAGCCTACAAGAATATAGGACTAGGTTTTTGCATCTTCTCTTACGTAAACCAACACATATGACCATAGTTTATGGTTATGCAGATACATCTGGAGAATGTGAACATAATGGGGAGAGTAGATTTGTGGATCCATGAGGTGAGGGTAGGATACGAGTACATGAAGGAAGAGCACTCGAGGTGAGGCCAGAACAGCCCATTCTGCCTCTGTTTGATCGTACCACCATGGTTGATACATCCTTTCAGTCCATGTTTGGTCAGCTGATGGCGATGATTATGTTGGGTTTTGTGGAGAAAACATGCACGGCGGAAGCAACAAAATAAATTTCCACGCAACCCAAAATAGGATCTCATCGACAACAGCTTATTTGGAAGGAGTATTCACGTGATATACCTTATAGCATAGCAAGTCCAGCGATGTCCCGCTGCACGATGGTGTGCAACGCTACTGACCTACAAAAATAGTACTTATCTCCCATTCCCTGAGTGCATCGTAGGAAGATTCATCGACGCTCCTTTCGTGTGGTGATGTATGTTGCTTGTATAGTGTATGGATGTCTAACGGAAGACACCAAGATGGTTAGACACTCGATTTGTTAGTGAGAGGTCCCAGGATCGAGTCCAGGCCACAGGATGAATAGAATGGCCAATTTTTTTAAAAAAATAGTGTATGGATGGTCATTGATGTCCTATGAACGCAGGTGTCTCAATGTCTACATCTCTACTTCATCCACGCGGATGGACTGGAACTCCACGTCGTGCATCCTAATCCGGTAGGAAGGAGTAGCCTCTGCGCAGTGACCTTCTAGCATTGCGGTGCTCTCCTTTGTCTCTTGAGAATAGTGACGGCTAGGGTTTACGTACGTGAGTGTAAACTAAAAAGACTCTCTCTATATCTTATATGGATATCAGTTGTCAAGCCCCTTTAAATAGGAGATGAAAGGAATCAGGGTTTCCTAAATCCATCGGTAAATAGAAAGACTGCATTAATTAAAATGGTCATGGATTAATTAGAATATTCTGGAATTAATTAATTAACCAAATAATCATATTAATTGATTAATTAATATCCGACTCCATGCAACCACTCGAGATGGCTCTATGGGCATACCAACAGACTCCCACTTGCACTTAGTGCCAGTCACTCCAATATTATTCTAATGGATTACATAAACATTTTAGTAATCAATGTGATTCGGAGCAATTCCAATCAAATCCAAAATTATACTCCTATTCCAACACATCCTATGTGTGTGACCCGGTAGGCTCCAAATTACGTTGGTAGTGATATCCATAATCATATTATGATTTCACAAGCAATGATTGGTATCTAGCATGACTTCATTGCCACCCAAGTAATTGGAGAAGTTGGAGAAAAACTTAACCTATCATTCATGATTGGTATTACAGTGATTGTATAGTTCCTTTGTCACTGATATCTGGATTGAACTTGAGTCATGGAACTACTATCCTCTTCAACTTTCAATCCATGTTCCTTGAACTAGAGCAGGATGCCTGAGATATATGTAAGATCAATATCACATATTGACTCACATCAGCATGGCCATGCGTTTCTCAGTCTTTCTTATCAAGTGGTCGAAATACCAAACTCACGTAGGAAGGACAAATTCCATCTACATCACTCACAGTCATCCCCATGTGTCACAGTGCACCCAAGCACCATCTTTATGGCAAGCCTTATTCAGGACCACGGTAGATGATGTCAAAGTACACTGAATGACATGTGATAAGTGTAGTGACTTCAGGTCTAAGAACTACAATCACCACCATCATTATGAGATGTGACTCTAACTACCAATCATGGTATCCATGTGTCACTCTCAAGGTGGATATGTCTGATGCACTGTTCTCTAACAAGTATCTATGTATTTGGTTTGATATCACCATATCATGGATGATGAGATTCTTCCATCAACCAACATACATTCTAATCTTGTGTGTTATTGATGTCTATGGATATTTCCATAATAACAACCGATTAGGGAAAAGTAAGAACACATACTCTTAGCATACATATGATCTCACTATTCAGGTCATCAACCCGAAGACATGTGTCATTGAGTATATTATTCTATAGACATCTATAAGTTTTATGGTCATCTCATAATATAAAACACAAACATATAGATAGGAAACTTGCCTTTATTGATATGATCAATGTAGTATTACAAATCATTTACATAGTATCCCATTACAATCATCAAATGATAGTCTCTATGGGCATACATACCAACAGATTCCCACTTTCACTTATACCCAATCACTCATGAATCTCAATCCAAGTGATCGAACATGTCCATCATGTTTCTATTATGAAAGTGCTTTTGTGAGAGGGTCAGCCACATTGCTTTCTATAGGTACTCTACAAATATTCACATCTCCTCATTGTATGATCTCTCGTATGAGATGGAACCACCATAGAATATGTTTGTAATGTTGCTCCGATCTAGGTTCTTTAGCCTGTGCAATTGCTTCGTTGTTGTCGTAGAACAACTCAATTGCATCAATAGTGCTTGGAACCACTCCAAGTTTAGAAATGAACTTCTTGATCCATACAACTTCCTTTGCAGCATTAGATCTGGCAATATATTCGGCCTCTGTTGTAGAATCTGAAACCATCTCTTGCTTGGAACTCTTCCATCTCACATCACTGTTGTTCAGGTAAAACACAAATCCAGATTGCGATCTATAGTCATCTTTGTTAGTTTGGAAGCTAGCATCAGTGTAACCCTTTACCATGAGCTCTTCCTCACCACCGTATACCAAGAATTGATCCTTAGTCCTTCTCAAGTACTATAGGATGTTCTTTACGGCTATCCAGTAACATTCACCTGGATCTGACTAATACTGGCTCATCATGCTCAAAGCATACGACACATCAGGGCGAGTACATAACATCGCGTACATGATAGATCCAATTATTGATGCATATGGAATCTTACTCATGTGCGCATGTTCATCACATGAACTAGGACATTGGGATTTAGAGATCGTAACCCCATGGGACATGGGTAAGTTACCTCTCTTAGAACCCTCCATGCTAAACCTCTTTATCACCTTATCAATGTATATGCTTTGGCTTACGCCTAGAAGCCTTCTAGATCTATCTCTATAGATCTTGATTCCTAGTATATAGGATGCTTCACCTAGAACCTTCATAGAGAAGGTCTTCCCCGACCAAGATTTTACTATCTGAAGAGTAGGGATGTCATTTCCCATCAATAGTATGCCATCCACATACAATATGAGAAATACAACTGTGCTCCCACTAACCTTTTTGTAAACACAAGGTTCATCTTCATTTTGACTAAAGCCAAACTTTTTGACTACTTCGTCAAAACGTAGATTCCAGCTCTGAGATACTTGCTTCAATCCATAGATTGACCTTTGTAGCTTACAAACTTTATTAGCTTCCTTCAAATTGATAAAACCCTCAGGTTGTGTCATGCACACATCCTCGAGTAAATTTTTGTTAAGGAATGTTGTTTTAACATCCATCTGCCAAATCGCATAGTCATGATTAGCTGCAATGGCAAGCATGATCATGATGGATTTAACCATGGCAACTGGTGAGAAGGTCTCGTCATAATCAACACCTTGAATTTGATAAAATCCTTTCTCAACCAATATACCTTTATACGTTTGAACATTTCCATCCATGTCGATCTTCTTCTTGAAGACCCACTTGCACCCTATGGGTTTTACCCCTTGGGGTGGATCCACCAAGGTCCATACCTTGTTGGTGTACATGGATTCCATCTCTGATCTCATGGCTTTGAGCCATTTCTCATTTTCTGGTCCCTTAATAGCTTCTAGATAGGAAGTTGGCTCATCTTCTATGCCCAATTCATCACTGTCTTGAGTCATGAGAAATCCAAATCTCTCAGGCTCAAGTCATGTCCTACTAGACCTATGAGGTTCCTGTGTTACAATTGGAACTTGAAATTCCACAACAGTTTGCGAGTCTTCATGTTCCTTATGTACCTCCTCGGGTTCTCTACTTTCTTGTTGATCTCGAACTTCTTTGAGCTCTACATTCCTCCCACTGATTCCTTTGGAAATAAATTCCTTTTCAATAAATACAGCAGTCCTAGCAACAAACACTTTGTTGTCAGTTGGTGTGTAGAAGTAGTATCCCCGAGTTTCCTTGGGGTATCCAAAAAAATAGCATTTTTTAGATTTGGGTTCAAGCTTTTCAGGAAATTGTTTCCTAACATAAGCTTCACATCCCCAAATCTTTAACAGAGACAAATCGAGATGATTCTTAGTCCATATCTCATATGGTGTCTTTTGAACCGATTTGGAAGGTATACGGTTAAGTGTAAATGTTGCGGTTTCAAGAGCATATCCCCATAACAATATTGGAAGTTTGGTTGAACTCATCATTGATCGTTCCATGTCTAACAATGTATGATTCCTTCTTTCTGACACACCATTATGTTGTGGTGTACCAGGTAGAGTCCATTGTGATACAATACCACAGTTTCTCAGAAGGTCCTCAAACTCTTGGCTTAAGTACTCGCCGCCTCAATCTAAATGGAGTGCTTTAATACTCTTAGCAAGTTGCTTCTCTACTTCATTCATGAAAGACTTGAACATTTCAAGAGTTTCTAACTTGTGTTTCATAAGATATACATAGCCATACCTATTGAGGTCATCAGTAAAGGTAATGAAGTATTGATATCCTCCTCTAGCATTTAATCTCAAAGGTCCACATACATCAGTATGTATGAGTCCTAGCAGATCATTGGATCTCTGATTGTGTCCAGTGAAAGGAGTCTTGGTCATCTTCCCTAATAAACATGCCTCACATGTCTCTAATGATTCAAAATCAAAAGAGTCTAGATAACCATCCTTATGGAGTCTAGATATGTGCTTCTCATTTATGTGCCCAAGACGACAATGCCATAAGTAAGTTTTTTTTGAGTTGTTAAGTTTTAGCCTTTTAGTATTTACATTGTATATGCTAGTCTCAATTTCTAACAAGTAGATACCATAATACATAGGGGTATTACCATAAAAGATATCATCTTTAGAAATAGAAATCATTCCATTTTTAATGTGAAATTCAAATCTACTCTTATCCATACAATATACAGAAATAATATTTCTATTAATGGTAGGTACATAATAGAAATTCTCTAATTCTATTACAAGGCCTGTACGCAAAGATAAACTAATTAATAACTCCAACTGTAGTGGAAGCAACTCTTGCTCCATTAGCGACCCGCAGCTCGACTTGGCCCTTTCATAAAGGCTTACTCCTTATCAGATCATGCATATTTGAACATATGTCAGATCCACAACCGGTATCCAGTACCCATGATGAAGAAGTATTTAAGTTTATCTCAATAATGTATATACCTAAAGTGGTGATCTCTATCCCCTTCTTCTTCTTCCTCAATTCCTCCAGGTAGAGAGGACGGTTTCTTTTCTAATGTCCAGCCTGGTGACAACTGCCTTCTTTGGAGATCCCACCTTTAGCTTTGAGCATGGATGACTTTGGCTTCTACTCGGCTTTAGAACCTTTCATAGCCTTACCTTTGCCTTTTGACTTTCCCTTTTTCTTGTTGATCATCATCACAGACTTGGGCTTGTCTTTCTTCATTTGTGCTTCAGTTGTCCTCAACATGCCCAACAATTCTGACAACTGCTTGTCAAGATTGTTCATGTTGTAGTTCATGACAAAATGACTATATGATTCAGGTAACGATTGCAGAATCACATCAGTGGTCAACTCTTGACCAAGGGGAAATCCCATCTTGGATAGGCTTTCCACATACCCAATCAAAGTGAGTATATGGGTACCAACTGAGTCTCCCTCTTTCATCTTGCTCATGAACAAAGCCTTGGAGACATCATATCTCTCCTGTCTTGCTTGATGTTGATACATGTTCTTGAGATGTGTTACCATCTCCATCACATTCATGTTCTCATGCTACTCTTGCAACTCATAGTTCATTGAGAACAACATCAGGCACTTGACATACACGACATCATCAAGGTGCTTCTTGTAAGCATACTTTTCATCCTTGGGTGCATTTGAGGCAGGTTCTATTGGCTCTGGTGTTTCAAGGACATAGAGCCTACGCTCATGTGTGAGAACAATTCTCAGCATCCTAAACCAATTTTGAAAGTTGGTTCCGGTAAGTTTGTCCTTCTCAAGGACCAATCACAATGAAAAAGTGTTAGTGTTTTTTGCCATTTGATTGTTATAAAAGAAAAAATTTGCATTTAGTCCAAAACATTTTGAGTTGTAAAGATTTGATAAATGTGATTAATTATGCCTTTAATTAATTATGCTCCCACTACTTTATTCAAATTGATAGCCCTCACTATTAATTCGGAAGATTGCAGTGTACAACCTTCTAGTGAGTCAAGATCCAAAATAATTAGACCAATGCCCAGCCAACGCCGGCGTCAAAGACCAAATACTAAGGTAGGAAACTTTTTCCAATTGCATCATATGTAACTCTTGGATAGATGATCATACACAAATCCTTACCATGATGCATTTGTGTGCCTTTAGGTACTTGATCCTATCAAGGTTCCCTAGTTAAGTCCAACCCATAAGCCAACACGATGAGTGTGCGCCCTGCGGAGGCAGACCCACACACCCACCATCACACTTCCATGAGATAGAAAGTGTACCACGTGGAGGCATACCGACACATAGCCGGTCAAGCTTTTCATGTCTGTTGCTTTATGGAAGGAAACTAAAACTTAATATTATTAATTGAGGGGTTTTATTAATACATATACATATCCAAACACCACATACTTATAGTACATATCATATACAACTATACCCACAACCACAAATGATAGACATGCAATCACAAACACAAATACATTAGTTATGATTATACTATTGTAATCCTTTAGAGAAAAAAAGGATTATGGTCCACCTATGGTCTTATGCATCTCATGCAACAACACCTGTGAATCAACTTGTAAGGATCAACATTACAACAAACAACTTCATGGATGCTCTGTGAGGTTGGAACTTCAAGTTGCTTCTTGGAATTGGATCTTCATGGTGCTTTTCCATGGACGCTCCTTGGAGTTGGATCTTCAAGTGGCCTCCTTACATCAAGTTTACAAAGACTAAAACTAATCCTATCTCTATTACATCATATGAGTACAAATATAAATGGAAAGAATTAATTACACTTTGAAATAAGAGATGAGGCTCGGCATGCAAGCCGAATATTTAATATAAAGGATCCATGTACAACCAATATACATCCATAGTATTCACAAACAAACATATCCATAAGATTGACATCCACATTCATTCACAACATTCACAAAAGAGGATACTAGGACATAACTGTGCATGCATTCACCACATAAAATAGATTTTAAAGGCGACGCGTATGATATCATAAGTATATATATATATATATATATTAAATTTTTAGTACTTTTAATGTGGGACATTCCCCATTAAATAAATTTTCGACTCCCACACAGACTATGCGGGGTACACAGGGGCAGTGCCCCAATGTAGGGATCCCACTACCCGGTCAGTGGTTGGGGGTCGAGGGGAGGCCACCCCTCATGGGGTCTCGGGGGAAGAACCCCTGAAAGGTCTACAGAATTTTACTTCCGTGCACTTAGGAAAATTGATATTTTCCATAGTCAACCCTATTTGAAACGTCAAAAATAGAAGCTTGCGGTGTATGTGGAATTAGGTTTAGATTTGCACATTAGTAGTTTTAATTTGCATTGTATGCAACATATAAAATAATATACAGTGATTCAATCATATTGAAACGAATCCAAATAAGTCACAGATCGACACTACTCTAATACCACTGTTGGGTTTTGTGGACAAAACATGCTCGGCGGAAGCAAAAAAATAAATTTCCACATAACCCAAAATAGGATCTCGTCGACAACAGTGTATTCGGAAGGAGTGTTCACGGGATATACCTTATAGCAGAGCAAGTTCGGTGATTTCCACTGTATGCTGGTGTGTAACGTTGCTGGCCTACATGGACGATACTCCTCTCCCATTCACTTATTGCATCGTGGGAAGATCTGGTGGTGCTCCTTTCGTGCGGTGATGTACACTGCTCGTAGCACATACAGATGGTCGTTGATGTCCTCTAAACGTAGGTATCTCAGTGTCTTTGTCTCTACTTCATCCACGCGGTTGGACTGGAACTCCACGGTGTGCTTCCTAAGCTAGCGGGAAGGAGTAGCCTCTGTGTAGTGACTTGCTAGCGTCGTGGTGCTCTCCTTTCTCTCCTGAGGATGGTGACGGCTAGGGTTTTCATACGTGAGCATAAACTAAAAAGACTCTCTCTATATCTTATATGGATATCAGCTGTCAAGCCCCTTTAAATAGGAGATAAAAGGAATAAGGGTTTCCTAAACCCATCGGTAAATAGAAAGATTGTGTTAATTAGAATTCTTGCGCATTAATTAGAATATTCTGGAATTAAATTATTAACCAAATAATCATATTAATTGATTAATTAATATTCGACTCCCTACAATCTCTCGGGATGGCTCCATGGGCATATATACCAACATATTATGCATGTGGCGGATAGAACACATGCATCCCAACCAAGGGTGCCTATCCCAAATGATGAATCTCGGGATACAAGGAAAACCTTTGAGATGATGAATCATGTGGGATCCATAGAGTATGTGGGTGACCCAACAGATTTCGACATGTGGTTGATGGAGTTGGAGAAGAAGTTCAGGATTCTAAACATCTCTGAGGAAGACAAGGTAAAGCACTTGATCTACCTTCTGAAGGGTAGTACTAGCCACATGTGGGACATATAGGAGGAGGAGAGACCATGTGATGTGTTAGGTTTAGAGGAGTTTTTGTGTGAGTTTGTGAGTAGTTACTTTCTAGAGATGTATTTGGAAGAGAAGATGGCTCAGTTTGAGAAGTTGCGCCAAGGATCTTGGTATGTGAATGACTACGAGGCAAAGTTCATGGAGTTGTTGAGGTTCTATCCTCACATGGAATCTACCTAAAATGATAAGACTAGAAGGTTTGATAAGGGCTTGAATGCCTAATTGGCTAGGATGGTGTCAGCTTTAGAGTCCCATGAGAAGTTTTCCACCTTTGTAGAATCTGTAAGGCCCCTAAACATGCTTAATGATTTGAATAAGCTTAATTACCATAATTTAATGCTTATAACCCTAATATAACATTTTTATATGCTTTGAAATCATAATACAATCTTATGTTTCAAATTTGGTCCAATTTGGACATTGGTTGAGCAAGTTATGCAATTTTGTGCACATTTTGGACTTTCTGCAATTTACCCAATTGAGAGGTTTTATTTGCAATTTATCACTTGAATTATGTTATTTGGATATTCTATCATCATTCTTGATTTTTTGAGACATGGGGCACCTATTTAAACCTTGTTTTGAAGGTATTTTCTCTAAGGGTATATTAGGGTTTACCCCTTCATGGATGAGCTACCTTTAGTAGCTATCAATTAATGAATTATTTGATTGGCTGGGAAATTCGACAAAGGAAAGCTAAGAAGGTCTATACAAATGGTGTGTAATTTGCTTGTGTGTGTGCTTGTATATTCTTAATAAATTAAGGTCATGGACACTTGGATAGATACTAGAACTTCAACTTATTTCTTTTTCTTTATCTTAAAGTTTCATATACTTATCCCCAAGCACCAAAACAAGTCATTTTCTCTCCACCACTTATATCATTCTCCCAACCTCATTCTCCCTCTATGCTTCTACGAATTTTTCTGTCTAAGGAAGAAGAAAGTGGGGATCTTCTTGGAAAAAGGATCTAGGGTTGCAATTGACTTTATTTAGGGGTTCATAAAGCTCCTTCCTAGTGATCTTAACCTAAAACTATAAGTATTACCTTATTTCCTCTATTTATTTCTTTGATCTTCTTCCTCCTATATCCTTTCAGGTCAGAACACTACTGTTCCATGGTAGAAATTGCTCTAAAGATCTAAAACCCTACCTTTCTTGCTCCTTAGGCTTAGGGTTTGCTCATTTGGTGAAGAAAGGTGCTAGATGGACGAATTTATAGCTTATGATTGGACTTTCTACCCTACCTACTATAGTTTTCTTCTGTTTGGGATTTCATCTTCTCATTATAGGCAAGTTTTATAACTTTCTCCACATGTATTGTTTAGCATAAGCTTTATAGATCATGTTCCTACTTGAAAATGGTGATCCATGCAGTAAAAAGCTATGCTTGGCTTGGATTTTGATTTTTATAATATTCCCGATTATGATTTCAGTTCTAGATAAACATGTTATCATGTGTACATTATTCATAAGGTATAATATGACTTGAATCAGGTTGGTTTGGCAACTTATGGTGCTAAGCACCTATCAACCAATGGTCAATTTTAGGGTTTAAAGCTGAATTCTTCTATAAACCCATGACCCGATGATGGTACCATTGCAACAACCCTATGGTGTTGTCTTCATGACAACTGATGGTCGGGATCAAAGGTGTCATATTATGGTGACAACCTATGGTCAACATCTTAGGTCAGGTTTTGGATGAATTAGAAGTTTAATGATCAACCATTAAGTACCCTACTGATGTTATCAATCAATGATGACATTAGCTTAATATTTGATGTTGATTAATGAATATAGTGTTGATCTAACAACCTATGGTGACTTAATGGTCATTAATGATGGTGTATTAGGTCTCTACAACCTATGTGAGTTAAGCATTGTATTTGTAGCATCAATTAAGCCTTAATGGTTTCTTGGGTCACTTGATGCAATGGTCAGACCGATACTGTAATTGATGGTTTTAACATATGAACTTGACCCAATGGTTAAGATATAATGTTTATTCCTCCAATAAAGTGTAATGATGGCTAATGTAATATGTTGGTCCTAATAATTTGATTTATATGGTTTCCTTTATATGATCAACTTAAGGAGCTTACTTGTTGACAATGGATGGCTTGTTTTAAATGAACACTCACTTGTGGGTTTTACCCTACTCTCAATGGAACTTTTATGTTGTTAATCAAGGGATGTTTAGGGTTAAATGGTGACTCTTTCAAGATAACAAATCAAGTACTTCATAGGTGGTTTATCCAAGGTTTTTACTTATGTAAACAACCAATGGACTTACCTTTTAAACATCCAATGGTTCTGGGTGACATTGTGGTACGGTGATATGGGTTGAATGATGATGGAACAAATGGAGGGTTACCCTTAATAAGGTAGTCTTACCTATTCACTCATATGAATAGAAGGGATAATAACCATATTGTGTGGATATGTAACCCTACTGAGGTTATCTTGTTATACCTAGCTTTAATATAACTAAATGATGGTAATTTGGTATGAATAGTCCTTGAATGACTAATACAATCATGGAGTACTTTATTATTGTTGTTGAAACATTAGTATTCTATAACCTGATGGTTACACCTTGATTTATGTGTGGGTTCATACTTGATAATAATATGGAATGTTATGGTGATGCTTCACCTTATGCATCCATTATCTAATGGGGATGTCGTGGGTTAGGGTTTGGGTATAAGTGTTAATTAGTAACATTGATATAATTTATCATGTTGAATCTAACTCTAATGCAAATAGATAAAGATGAGTATTCATGTTTAACATTCTTATATGATAGAATGATGGTGGAATAACATCCTTAACATGATCATAACCTTAATGTGTTAATTGGTGGTTATCATAGAGACATGGTGGATACTTTCTTATGCTAAACATGTGCATTATGAATATGATGAGTGTTAATCATATCTAGATTCCTTGCATGTTGATGTAATAAAGGAATGTTCTTAATGTTAATATAACCCTACTATGATTGTTTATGAATATATCCTAGCTCATTAATGCAATATTGTGTTGATATGGTGTATTATATGTAAGTGATGTTGTTGAGCCTTGTTATAAGTCATCCAAAGATAATGATGATCTTGCAAGGAATAATATGATGGTCTTAATGACCTTTGGGCATGGTTGAGCCCTAAAGAGGTGTAATCCTCTTGTGTTTATAAGGGTTGATACCTTGTGATATTGTGAAAAGGATTTATATCTTGTGATAATATGATGGTCTTAATGACCTTTGGGCATGGTTGTCCCCTGAATGAGGTGTAATCCTCTTATGTTGATAAGGGTTGATACCCTGTGATATTGTGAAAAGGATTTATATCATGTGATATTATGATGGTCTTAATGACCTTTGGGCATGGTTGAGCCCTGAATGAGGTGTAATCCTCTTATGTTGATAAGGGTTGATACCTTGTGATATTGTGAAAAGGATTTATATCTTGTGATAGTGTGATGACTAAGGCATGCAAAGATAATAATGATCTTGTAGGGAATAATATGATGGTCTTAATGACATTTGGGCATGGTTGAGCCCTGAAGAGGTGTAATCCTCTTGTGTTGATAAGGGTTGATACCCTGTGATACTGTGAAAGGGATTTATATCCTATGATAGTATGATGGTCTTAATGACCTTTGGGCATGGTTGAACCCTGAATGAGGTGTAATCCTCTTATGTTGATAAGGGTTGATACCCTGTGATATTGTGAAAAGGATTTATATCATGTGATAGTATGATGACTAGTATGGTCTCATGAATGGAAAGTGAATAGTACCATGTGATGATGATATGAGAAATTATGTTTCACACGTTTTATATCTTTTCAAAGTTGTGATATTTATATGCTTTCTAGAAGTGAATTAGGGTTTGTATATCCACTTGTTTGATGCAGCCTTAATTCACCCAATTGGCATAACTAATCAAGTGCAATTCTAATCATGTAGTGCCCTACGCTGTAGAACCATCTTCGGTGTCAAAACTTGCTGGATGGTGAAATGAGTATTCCTAAGTGAAATTCAAAGCACATATCGTTGAGTATGTGGGGTGGCAGGTTGAGGATATATCCTTGTCATCCACAATGGAGATTGTGGAGGTTGGCTATGGTCATGCCTCATACATCTGATGTGATTAAGAATGGTTGCGGTCATGTCTTGGTGATAATAACATGATGTGATTAGAGGACAACTGCGGTTGTACCTCAGTGATTGGGTTTGTATACCCTAGTTTCTAGTGTCATGACCTATACCAAGTGTGGACTAGTGGTTAGAAGCTTGACTATATGTCACTGTGGTGGCAGCTTTGACTGATACCTCATTGCCTTTTTTACTCATACTAACCGAGGGGAAGAGATCTTAGGATACCGGCACTCCTAGATCTTGTACGGAACCGAATAGCCCTTCATAGGGGTCAGTTGGACATTGAATGGTAAGATTCAAATTCCCCAGGGCATAATCAATATGTAATACAGCCGTGTAGCATATTTGTTTAGGGTTATACATGACGTTTCACATTAGATGATAACCCTTGTTTGTTATCTTTGCATAAATATGATGCTTAGTGCAATTAATAGATAGTAGATATACTTATGTTGTGGATATGCTTAAGATTGTAGATGTGTACACACAGTAGCCATGCTTATGTTGATAACTATACTCCTACTATTGATTATAATCATGATGCTAGATATCTCATGTTGTTAGCTATGTTTAGCATGCTAGCCATGCCTTTGTAACTAGATATGCATATACTGCTAATCATACTTATCCAGATAGTTGTGCTTATGTTGTTAGCTCTTCTTCTGATGTTGATATGTTCAACCAATTAGACATGCTCATGTTGTTAGCTATTCTATGTTACTAGACTTGCTCATGATGCTAGATATGCATATGCTACTGAATTGCTTATATTGTCAATAAGATAAAGGGTGATAGTTGGCTAATGATGATAGTTATTATCTGCTCCTTTATGTATTTTGTTAATCATCAGTATTGTTGATCTTATTTGGTATATCCTATTAAACTGCTTAACTGTTTAATTACTTTAAAATGTTGTACTCAATAAATGTTGTTGGAGGTTATATCTCTTACTGGGACATGTGTCTCACCCTTGTGGTTCGCCACTTTTTTTAAGTAATTGGAAGTGACGAAAACAAACATGTGGTAGGAAAGAGGATCTATAGTAATGAATCTTTGAGAAAGTTGATTAGATGTCTAGTGTGTCCTAGAGTCGTCCATGTACTCTCAAGTCCAGGCAGGAAAATTTTGTGTATGGTGTTTCAAACGAATCAAACTTTTGTTAGCATTTTAATGCTTATTTGTGTGGCATATATGAATATTGTTCTCCTATTTATATATGTTGTGGCTAAGGCACTACAACAATTTGAATCAAATTCTTGTCATTGTATCGATATAAGAAATATGTTGGGCTCTAATGCAAATGTATCTGAGTGGGTGTTGACGTTGAAACTGGTTTTAATTTACCCATGTTTTTGGGCATGTGATTAATTAGTGATCGATTGTGCTTTATGTTTTGAGTAATCTCATTTAGTGTAATGGGTTCTCACAAGTTGGTATTGGATCTTTAGGATCATTGAGTCCACAGAGACACCAGTACATAGGACTAGGATGATGTCAAAATTAGGAATATGACATAAAAATAAGGTGCATACTATCTAATCTTAGTATTTGGGTGCCCTGGCCAGGTATTTAATTATTGAAGAAAATGTAAGTATGGAACTCTTAGATTGTTATCTTTCTGATTACTCTGATCTATTAGTCATTTTGAGACAATCCAAATAGCATAACGAATAAGAAATCATGGTGTGAATATCTCAATCCTACCTTAAAGAAGATGAGAATTGAATCATTATCTATCAAAACTTGAATGTTTGATAACTATAAGACAAAGATACAACACCATGAAATCTAAATCTGAATACAAATAAGGAAAAGAGGAGTTCTAGAAGATGTGATTCAAGAAGATAATAAAGTAAAAGAAAGATAAGCCTATGCTTATAAAGTGAATCAAGGTATGAAATCCACATAAGACGGAAAGAGCTCCTATAACAAGTACAAAATGAGAAGATAAATGAGAACAACGACAAAGTAATAAGGTGGAACCTGAGTTAATCTCAGACCAACCTATGTGTGTAAGAAAGTGTTAATGTAAAATAAGCATGGCGTTTGAAAGAAATTAAGGCAGATGATCCATGTTTAATGAAAAAAATGTGGAATATGATGATTTACATGTTGATAAGTGGTTGAAAGACATAATAAAATAAGTGAACATACACTAATGGGATAAATAATCATCACGAAAGGAGTAATGAGATATGTTAATCATGATGATTCCTTTGCTAATGGCAAGGAACCCGAAATGAAAAAGGTAAAATGATACATAAGAAGTTGTAACCTGCATAATGAAAATAGAATTGGTTACCTTTTTGCTAGTGACCCTTGAAAAATACTACTATGGTGTGGGAAGTGTGTTTCCCTTTGTGTCTTTCTTTTCTAGGGAACAGCTTTCAAGTAGATCATTGCCACTTGGTACGTGTGGATTCATTGTAAACATGACGGTGGATAGCTTATTATAGCATAAGGTTGTTTGGACTATGGTTCTAAGATCATAAAGTTTGTGATGATTTTGATTTTGAGCCTTCCAATAATTAGGAAGACTCCTCTTATATGTCTTGATATTTGTTATGTTGGTAAAAGTAGATGATATAAGGATGTGAGTTCCTTATAGCACATGAGGTGGATACCAATGTAATGAATCCTAGTATCCAAGATGTATCAATAATATGAGAAATATGTAAAGGTTGGAGATGTTTATTAAATGAACATTCCAAGTATTCTTCTCCCATAGAGAGAGAGAGAGTTGATGATGATCCTATAATGTTGTGTATGGTTCAATGATAGCTGGGAATGACCACTATCAAGGATAGATGGTTTATTGGTCAATAGATATGTGATATTGTGTTCCTTTAAGATAAACCTATGATCAAATATCAATGCATAGGAGTTAGATTGGATGACACAATTCACATGACCATGATGAGTTTAGAGTTATGTCCTTTAGACTAACCAGTGTACAAATAGAATTTATGAATAGGAGGAATAGAGTGTTCCAGTCATGTCATACAAGTTATATCAAACTTTGAATGATGACATGTCAAAGTATTTCAAATATGGTAAAAAATATGATCCATATTTCTTCAAAAACCTTAGGGTTGCCGAAGCAGCAATAGCTCTGAGACAAGTTGAACAAAAGTGAGATGGGGTTGATTAAATTTCTTTATGGGATCATGATATGTCTTCTAAGTAAGGTTGTGTAAATCCTAGTAAGGTGAAGATAGTGTTGTTGTTTCACCCCTAACAAGGTTGACTAGGAATGTTGTTTCCTTGTATGGAATGACAGGTGCCAGCGTCAGCATTTCTTTTGATGCTGAAAAAGAATTAACAAGTGTTCCAGTCTCAATGTATCTAGAAGAAGAAAAAAAGGATGGATACATTGCCTTTTTTATGCTTCAAGGAATGGTATGGGACACATGGCATGATTGGTAAAAAGCTAGCAAGTATGACTTTTGAGTAATGTGTTGATACAATAGATATAATTTCAAGATAATAGCTAGAATTTAAAGTTGAACATTACTACTAAAGTTATACAGGTGACACAACAAGTTTATACATTCCATATTGAGAATTTCTTCTTAGGTGGTGGTTTTTATGTTGATCCAAGATGAGATATGTATGAATGATGTGACATCACCATGATATGAAAGTAACCATGTGAAGGTAATAATATGAGGTGCAAAGGAAGTACCCATCTTTGTTTACCTTGGATTTCGGGGGCAAAATCCCTATTAGGGGTTTATAGTTGTAAGGGCCCTAAACATGCTTAATGAGTTGAGTAAGCTTAATTACCATAATTGAACGCTTAGAACCCTAATATAACCTTTTGATATGCTTTGAAATCATAAGACAAACTTAAGTTTCAAATTTGGTCCAATTTGGACATTGGTTGAGCAAGTTATGCAGTTTTGTGCACATTTTGGATTGTTCTGCAATTTACCCAATTAAGAGGTTTTATTAGCAATTTATCACTTAAATTATATCCATTGGATATTATATCATCATTCTTGATATTTTTGAGACATGGGGCACCTATTTAAACCTTGGTTTGAAGGTATTTTTCTAAGGGTATTTTAGGGTTTACCCCTTCATGGATGAGCTACCTTTAGTAGCTATCAACTAATGAATTATTTGATTGGTAGGGAAATTCAACAAAGGAAAGCTAATCAGGTCTATAAATATGGTGGGGGAGCTTCTTGTGTGTGTTCTTGTATATTCTTAATAAATTAAGGCCATGGCACTTGGATAGATACTAGAACTTCAACTTTTTCTTTTTCTTTTTCTTTATCTTAAAGTTTCATATACTTATCTTCAAGCACCAAAATGAGACATTTTCTCTCCACCACTTCCATCCTTCTCCCAACCTCGTTCTCCCTCTATGCTATTGTGAATTTTTCTATCCAAGGAAGAAGAAAGTGCAATTCTTCTTGGAAAAAGGATCTAGGGTTGCAATTGACTTCATTTAGGGGTTCCTAAATCTCCTTCCTAGTTATCTTGACCTAAAAGTATAAGTATTACCTTATTTCCTCCGTTAATTTCTTTGCTCTTCTTCCTCCTATATCCCTACAGGTCGCAACCTACTGTTCCATTGTAGAAATTGCTCTAAATCTCTAAAATTCTACCTTTCTTGCTCCTTATGCTTAGGGTTTGCTCATTTGATGAAGAAAAGTGCTAGATGGACGAATTCATAGCTTATGATTCAATTTTCTACCCTACCTGCTCGATTTTTCTTCTGTTTGAGATTTCATCTTCTCATTATAGGCTAGTTTTATAACTTGCTCCACGTTTATTGTTTAGCATAAGCTTTCTAGATCATGTTCTTGCTTGAAAATGATGATCCATGCACTAAAAAGCTATGCTTGACTTGGATTTCGATTTTTATAATGTTCCCTATTATGATTTCAGTTCTAGATGAACCTGTGATCATGTGTATGTTATTCATAAGGTATAATAAGACTTGGATTAGGTTGTTTTTGCAACTTGTGGTGCTAAGCACCTATCAACCAATGGTCAATTTTAGGATTTAAAGTTGAATTCTTCTATAAACCCATGACCCGATGATGGTACCATTGCAACAACCCTATGGTGTTGTCTTCATGACAACTGATGGTCGGGATCAAAGGTGTCATATTATGGTGACAACCTATGTTCAAAATCTTAGGTCAGGTTTTGGATCAATTAGAAGTTTAATGATCAACCATTAAGTACCCTACTTATGTTTTTTTTTATCCATCAAAGCGTGTTGTTCCTTTTTCTATTGATAAGAAAATTTCTGTACACAGGTCCACTGTGTACACAAAACAAAAGGAAAAACAACAAACTAAAAAAAGCTATTTAAGTCTATCTTTACATGGTTCAACACTGTATCAAAATCTCTGCTCCTATTCTCAAAGATCCTCATATTCATCTCCTTCCAAATCTCATGAATACTCAGAATAATCATAGTTCTAGATTTCATATCTGTGAACCCGGTAATCTCATCCATACCAGCTGGTCTACTTGCTATAAGCTCCTCCTCGAGAGCTTTCTTCCACAGCTGATCACTATATATACACTGAAAAAACATATGGCCAATCGTTTCTTCATCATTCATGCACAGAGCACATCTTGAAACAAACTGAAACCCCCTTCTTTTTAGGCAATCAACCGTCAAAAGACCACCCCGTAAACACTTCCAGACTGTCAGGATGGCTTTCATAGGGGCCTTAGCTTCCCAAAACCACCTATTCCAGTAGCAGTACGGATATCTAATTCTCACTTCATTCCAAAACTCCTTCATTTTATTGACTTCTCTCCCATTAAGCATAATAGCATCCTCTTTGTCGTTGAAAAAGATCACTCTCTCTTTTACAAAATAGCTAACCAGATTAATATGTCTCGATCTGGACTCTAACTAGTTTCCATCCTTTGAGATATAACAATTAATCTTAGTGAACTTCCCAACACCACAGTTAATGCGGCATTTATCAGGTAGAACATCCTTCAAAAAATGCCCTTCATCCATCCAAGGATCACGCCATAACAGGGTCATATTACCCTTACCCACTGAGCAGTAAACATTCTTCACAATCTTATCCCTAAGGAGGAGAAGTCTTTTCCATATCCAGGTCGCATTGGAATGGATATTAATACTCCAAACAGAATCACCTTTGAGATACCTTTTATGTATCCAACGTACCCACATCGAATCCTTTTTCTTTGCAATATCCCAAAGCTTTTTAGTCATGCAAGCTTTCACAATATCACTAGAGTGTCGTATACCCAGACCCCCTTCAGATTTAGGAACACAAATGCTATCCCAATCAATAGTATGTATCTTTTTCTCCAGATTAGCTCCCCCCAGAGGAAATCCCTGCAAATTTTATCAATCTCCTTATTCACACTAGCGGGAAGAGGGAAAGCAGCAACCCAATACAACTGGAACGAAGCTAATGTAGAATTAATAAGCTCCAACCTTCCTATAAAAGAAAGAAATCTCGATTTCCACCCTTCAAGTCTTGATTTCATCTTGTCTAAAATAGGAGAGCACAAACTTCTGGTAATTCTTCCTTTAAATAAGGGTAGCCCAAGGTACTTTTTAGGTAAATAATCAATCTTAATCCCCAGACTATCTACTAACTTCGAGGCATCAACAGCCTTATTACAAAAGATAGAGCTTTTCTCTTTGCTAACCTCCATACCCGATACATTACCAAAATCATTAATAATCCTGGTCACAGATCCAATAGACTTATCATTAGCATCTGCAAAAATAACCACATCATCCACAAACAACACATGAGAAATCGAAAGAACATGAGAAGCTTTAAAAGAATTAAAGTCCCCTCTATCATCTGCAATACTTAGCATAGATAATAACCCCTGCATAGCAATCAAAAATAGGAAGGGAGCCAAAGGATCACCTTGTCGAATGCCCCTGGTTGGATACAGCCTAGTAGAAGGCACACCATTAATCAAAATATGACAGTTGATAGTTCTAAAAATATCCTTCACCCACTCAATAAAACTTTGAGGAAAGTTCATATTCACCATCACATAAGTAAGGTACTCCCAATCAATCGAATCATACACCTTCTTAATGTCCATCTTCAGATAAAACTTCAGAGAATTACTTTTCATCATATTATTGACCAGCTCATTAACCAATAAGGTAGCATCAGTGATATTCCTATCTTTAAGGAAGGCACATTGTGCTTTATCAATAACCTCAGGAAGGATAGGACTGAGTCTGTTAGAAAGCACCTTAGAGATGATTTTATAAAAAACATTACAAAGAGAAATTGGTCTCCAGTCTTTCACATCATTAGCATCAATAATCTTAGGTATCAAGGTAATAAAAGACCTATTAGCTTCTTTAAGTAACCTTCCACTAGAGAAAAAGTTTTTAACAGCAGCAATGACATCACCCCTGATAATACTCCAACACATTTTATAAAAGAGGTAATTAAACCCATCTGGACCTAGGGCCTTATCACTGTTAGCCTTTTCAATCACCTCTTCATTTCCTTATCAGTAACCCGAGCACAAAGTCTTTCAAAGTGAGCTGGAGTAATCCTTGGTAACTTCATCTTCATCATGCCCTCATTTATACCCCGCCTGCAATTTTTCTTCATAAACAGATCATTATAAAAAGAATTGATATGGTTACTAATTATTTCATCATCAGTGCACAACTCATTATCAATCAGCATACTTCAGATAGAATTTCTCATTCTCCTGGTCTTTAGGGTGGCATAGAAAAAATTGGAATTTCTATCCCCCAATTTTAACCATTGAATCTGAGCCTTTTGTCTTAACAAAGACTCCTCAGCTTCATAAGCACAGATAGCTTCCTTCCTTTTATTAATAACTTTTTCAATAAGCTCAAGATTACTCGGATCACCATCCAACATACTAGATAGATTAGTATACTCAGAATCCAAACATTTTTTCTTATCATGGATGTTGTCCACCGAATTTTTATTCCATTCAATAAGAGCATTTCTAACATTGTCTAGCTTCCTGCATAGATGAAACATGGGGTTACCTGTCACTTCCTTCAGCCAATCTCCCTTAACAATCTCCTGAAACTCAGGTTGATCAACCCATGAATTAATGAATCTAAACAATGTCTTCCTTTTAAACTTCATTTCATCCACATGTGTAATCAGTAGCTTATGATCACTATGTATAGACTCAACCATAACACCCCATGTTCTAGGGAATTCATTCAAAAACTCACTATTAACAAATCCCCTGTCAATTCTCGACATAACAAGCTTATCACCTTGTTGCCTATTGTTCCAAGTATAATTAGAACCACTGAACTCCACTTCAATCAAACCAAAATGGTTAACAAACTCATTAAATTCCTACATAGCAATATAGGACCCATCAGCTCTGCCATGTCTATCAGCCGCAAATCTTATAGCATTAAAATCCCCTACAATAAACATAGGGTAACCTCCAATCAGATTCATAGCACTACTAAGATTTCTCCATAGCTCAGACCTTCTATGATCCGGGTTATGTCCATAGACTGCCACAAGAAAGAAGTATTTATTAGTATGATTCACACTACACATCACAAACTGATCAGTCTCCTCGATGACCTGAATGTCAATCTCATTATCCATCCACATAATCACCACTCTCCCCAAAGGATTACTAGAATGATTTGAGATCCATTTACACATAGGGTAAGTATTATTCATCACCCTACTCATCTTCCTTTTCCTAATTTTTGTTTCAAACAAACAAGTAACATTAGAATTATTACTCACAATAGCCTCGTGAACCGCCCTCTGACGTCCAGGTTTATTAAGACCTCGGACGTTCCAAGCCACAATATTAATATCACTAACCATTTTGACCTTCCTTAGTTGGTTCCCTGCCAGCCACAGTAACCTCTCCCTCATTCCTGGGTTGTTCAGCTCCCTCTAAGAACTCAAGCGTTTTAAAGCTATTCGGAGATACAGGTATCCCTACAACCTTCTGCTGGGGAATCTTGGATGCATTCCAAGGAGGAGATCTCTATTTTCTTCTTTCTTCACTCCATTTTGTAGGAAAGGGAATGCTTACTCCTATTAGACTTTGCACACTACTCGGAGTCTCAGGGTGACCGATATTTCCTTCTGTCTCTACTGAGAGATCATCAATTGTAGAAACTCCAGGACCATTCCCTTCGCTCTGACCCATATTTGTATCAGACATTTTATTAGTAACTTGTAGTTCTATTGGAGGGCAGTCGAAGAACAATTCACCATCACTGCTCGGATTTTCCACCCAAACCATCTTTGTTTTACCCTTCTTTTCATCCATTCTCTGACAATCCTCTTGACCATGCCCAAATGTACCACACACCTTGCAGCACACAGGGTACCATTCATATTCCACCCTAACCACATCCTTCACCCCATCGTTGCTCTGTAACTTCAGCTCAGTCAGAAAATATAATGAAGAAGAAATGAGTATCTGTAACCTTGCATATTCCAGACGACGCATATCATTCATTAGGGAATCAGGTCTCAAGGGTGAGCCAAGGAAACTTCCAATCATGCTAAAGACTTCTTCATCCCATAACTCCAATGGCAGGTCAAACAACTTCGCCCATACTGGTACTTCTGTCAACTTGATCTTCTCGAGAAGTTCACCTCTTTGCCATTTATTTAGTATCATAGGCTTACCCGCAATGAACCACGGCCCATTTTCCAAGGCTGTCTTTATTTCATTCGGATCTGAAAAACGAATCACAAAGAAATTGTTCCCTCTTGACAGAATCTCCATACTCCCCTTTATCTTCCAGATCATTATGAGATGCTTGTGTAGGGTTGGCCAATGTGGTTTAAGGCCAATTACATATCCGGAAACGGTATTCTCCCACTTAGAGACATTCCTCTCTGCAATGGTCTTAGAGTATCAGATATCTCCATCCACAACTTCGACCGGACACTGTCTAAGCATTGTATCATTAAGAGAGTTCTGAGTACTAAACAGATCCACCCATGACCTTGTCTCTTTTTCCATCGGTATTCCATTCCTTCCTTTTGCCCCTCCCTGCACTTCTCTAACCACAGGAACTCGAGTAGGACCATTACTTCGGATCTGTACCCTACTGATGTTATCAATCAATGATGACATTAGCTTAATATTTGATGTTGATTAATGAATATAGTGTTGATCTAACAACCTATGGTGACTTAATGGTCATTAATGATGTTGTATCAGGTCTCTACAACCTATGTGAGTTAAGCATTGTATTTGTAGAATTAATTAAGCCTTAATGGTTTCTTGGGTCACTTGATGCGATGGTCAGACCTATACTGTAATTGATGGTTTTAACATATGAACTTGCCTAATGGTTAAGATATAATGTTTATTCCTCCAATAAAGTGTAATGATGGCTAATGTAATATGTTGGTCCTAATAATGTGATTTAGATGGTTTCCTTTATATGATAAACTTAAGGATCTTACTTGTTGATAATGGATGGCTTGTTTTAAATGAACAATCGATTGTGGGTTTTACCCTACTCTCAATGGAACTTTTTGTGTTGTTAATCAAGGTATGTCTAGGGTTAAATAGTGACTCTTTCAAGATAACAAATCAAGTACTTCATAGGTGGTTTATCCAAGGTTTTTACTTATGAAAACAACCAATGGACTTACCTTTTAAACATCCAATGGTTCTAGGTGATATCATGGTACGGTGATATGGGTTTAATGATGATGGAACAAATGGAGGGTTACCCTTAATAAGGTAGTCTTACCTATTCACTCATATGAATAGAAGGGATGATAACCATATTGTGTGAATATGTAACCCTACTGAGGTTATCTTGTTATACCTAGCTTTAATATAACTAAATGATGGTAATTGGGTATGAATAGTCCTTGAATGACTAATACAATCATGGAGTACTTTATTACTGTTGTTGAAACCTTAGTATGTTATAACCTAATGGTTACACCTTGATTTATGTGTGGGTTCATACTTGATAATAGTATGGAATTTGATGGTGATGCTTCACCTTATGCATCCATGATCTAATGGGGATGTCGTGAGTTAGGGTTTGGGTATAAGTGTTGATTAGTAACATTGATATAATTTATCATGTTGAATCTAACTCTAATGAAAATAGATAAAGATGAGTATTCATGTTTAACATTCTTATATGATGGAATGATGGTGGAATAACCTCCATAACATGATCATAACCTTAACATGTTAATTGGTGGTTATCATAGAGACATGGTGGATACTTTCTTATGATAAACATGTGCATTATGAATATGATGAGTGTTAATCATATCTACATTCCTTGCATGTTGATGTAATAAAGGAATGTTCTTAATGTTAATATAACCATGCTATGATTGTTTATGAATATCTCCTAGCTCATTAATGAAATATTGTGATGATATGTTGTATTATATGTAAGTGATGTTGTTGATCCTTGTTATAAGGCATGCAAAGATAATAATGATCTTGTAGGGAATAATATGATGGTCTTAATGACATTTGGGCATGGTTGAGCCCTGAAGAGGTGTAATCCTCTTGTGTTGATAAGGGTTGATACCCTGTGATACTGTGAAAGGGATTTATATCCTATGATAGTATGATGGTCTTAATGACCTTTGGGCATGGTTGAACCCTGAATGAGGTGTAATCCTCTTATGTTGATAAGGGTTGATACCCTGTGATATTGTGAAAAGGATTTATATCATGTGATAGTATGATGACTAGTATGGTCTCATGAATGGAAAGTGAATAGTATCATGTGATGATGATATGAAAAATTATGTTTCACACGTTTTATATCTTTTTATAGTTGTGATATTTATATGCTTGCTAGAATTGAATTAGGGTTTTTATGTCCACTTGTTTGATGTAGCCTTAATTCACCCAATTTGCATAACTAATCAAGTGCAACTATAATCATGCAGTGCCTTGTATCGTAGAACCATCTTCAGTGTCAGAACTTGTTGGATGGTGAAATGATTATTCCTAAGCAAAACTCAGAGCACATACTGTTGAGTATGTGGGGGTGGCAAGTTGAGGATATATCCTTGTCATCCACAATGTAGATTGTGGAGGTTGGCTATGGTCATGCCCCATACATCTAATGTGATTGAGAATGGCTACGGTCGTGTCTCAGTGATTATAACATGATGTGATTAGAGGACAACTGTGGCTGTACCTCAGTGATTGGGTTTGTATACCCTGGTTTCTAGTGTCGTCACATGTACCAAGGGCAGACTAGTGGTTAGCAGCTGGATTATATGTCAATGTGGTGGTAGGTCTGACTCATACGTCACTACCGTTTTACTCGTACTAACCGAGGGGAAGATATCTTAGGATACCTACACTCTTAGATCTTGTACGGAACCAAATAGCACTTCGTAAGGGTCAGTTGGACTTTGAATGATAAGATTCAAATTCCTCAGGGTGTAATAAAAGATGTAGTATAGTCTTGTAGCATATTTGTTTAGGGTTATACACAACGTTTCACATTGGATGATAACACTTGTATGTTATCTTTACATAAATATGATGCTTAGTGCAATTAAGAGATAGTAGATATACTTATATTGTGGATATGCTTAAGATTGTAGATGCTTACATGCAGTAGCCATGCTTATGTTGATAACTATACTGCTACTACTGATTATAATCATGATGCTAGCTATCTCATGTTGTTAGCTATGTTTAGCATGCTAGCCATGCCTTTATAACTAGAGATGCATATAGTGCTAATCATACTAATCTAGATAGTTGTGCTTATGTTGTTATCTCTTCTTCTGATGTTGATATGTTCAAACAATTAGACATGCTCATGTTGTTAGCTATGCTATGTTAGTAGACTTGCTCATGGTGCTAGATATGCATATGCTACTGAATTGCTTATATTTGCAACAAGATAAAGGGTGATATTTGGCTAATGATGATAGTTATTGTGGCATCCAACTTTTAAAACAGGATTAACTAATGCAGAAGCATATCATAAGCAGCAGAATTACTGAAAATCACTAAAAATTAAATATTTTTACAAAGAGATCCATAAGTTGATAAACTCTTTCATAAAGGAACCAAAGTATTTCAAATACATGCTGGTTTACTAGTACATCTCTTGTACCATCTCTTTTTAAGAGTTACAAACATCAGCTGCCCTGTTAGGCTATACAAGATAGTACAAAAATATCGAGGCATCAAGCCAAAATCTCAGATCGATATTAAACTAACTACTGACTCCTAGGACCTGAGAGTATAGAGACGACACATAGGACTCTCCATGTACATGACATGAGAACTAGTGTCTCCATCTAAGAATTCACTGTTGTCCTTGGTTCTGCTGCTGCTGCTGCTCTTCCCTTACTGAAGGGTTTCTTCCTCTTCTGCGTCTACCTAAAAAGTTGAATCCCACGGGGGTGAGACAATTGAAAATTGTCCCAGTGAGAGATATAACTCTCTGCCAGAAACATTATTATTGCAGTTAAAGGTATATAATTGAGCAGAAAATTCATATGAAATAAATAGCAGGTAATTCAGTATATAACATATTAGAACAGTATTGTCTATTCAAGCATTTCACTTATAGCTTGATAAGGCAGTATGTACTTATCCATTAAGGAATTTAAGAGCATAATAACATTTGCCTATTTAGAACATATTGTGCAAAATAACATCAACCAATGATTCTCGTATCTCAACCTTAAGCAAATATGCTACACGGCTGATTACATTTTACAATCATACTTAATGCCCTGAGGAGATGAGGTATACTTCTCATACTCCAACTAACCATTGTAAAATCGAAATCGGTACCATACATAGGTCAATAGAAGAGCCCGATTCCCATGACCTCATCTTCCTCAGTCAGTGTCAGGACCAAATGCAGGACATCTTGTGTCTCTACCAAATAGCTTTCCAGGGTATACTGGAAACTTCGCTATCAGAGTTACAATGGTATGTTGTACTCTCTTTGCAATCGAGAGATATTATAATTATCTCACATCGATCTGACATTAAGATCATCGGTAGATTAATGGTACATCCATCCTGGTAGTCGGGAGATTAGTGATACATCTATCCCATCACATATAATGAAGGATTGAGATATTTAATGTTTATCTCACATCAATTCCTCCATTAGGGCATAAGGATATTTGTGCCCATAACCCCCACATACTCAAAAGTATGCCCTCCAGGAGTTCCCTTAGGAAAACTTGTTTCACCATCACCAAACTACTGATGATGATGGATCTATGGTCAGGGCTCTACATGATACTATTTCTCTTGATTAATTAAGTACATTATAGTATTATTTTAGCATCAAACATGTTTACACACATAAAACATTATAACAATTGCTATAAAGATTGAATATTATTTCTATCAAGTTCATCTCAAAGCTTTGTTACATATTGGGATCTCAATCCCTTGTCTCATCAGGGTAATCTCATCCCTTATCATCTCATCATCATGAATAAGACACATGGGTATTCAAACCCTCAATTCATTAATACACTTATTACCAATCCATCAGGCAACTTAATGCATTTAGGTTAACTGATCATTGTAAACATAATAAATTGTTGTGCAGGAATTTCACATGGCTCTTAAAGCCCAATAATGTCTCTTGTTACCTCTCACTAGGCAACATAGTATATAGCCCATAAAGAAATTTCATTAGTAAAACATTATAGCTCATACCTGGCTATGTCCACCATCTCATGTATCCTACATATTTAGTGCACATGATAACAATTATGTCAATTACAAATCAGCACTATCCATTATCAGAATAACATCACTATTTCTTCATTTGAGCTAAGATTTCCCTATTTATGTCAATAAGGAATACTTTATCTCATTTCCCATATTTAGGCTATGATTTATCATCATACTTCCCAAAATTAGGGTTTCATACATTACAACCCAAGATTACGGTTCCATATGTCTTTATCCTATATCAATATAGGATTTCTTATCAAAGAGTCACATACCAGTATATGGCATTACCTTGAATTAAAAGTTATATCACATTATTATGATTCCATTTTGACATCACCCTTGTCTTGACATCGCCCTCACTTAGGGTTTCATATGGCTTTACCCTTGATTAGGGTTTCTCATAACAACATCCTCAATTAGGGTTTACTATTCACATTCAATCAGGATTTATTATTAAAATACCCTGAATTAGGGTTTCTCATGTCATTACCCTAAATTAGGGTTTACTATTACCATAAATTAGGATTTCACCTATCATTGCCCTCAACTAGGGTTACTTATCACCATGGATTAGGGTTTCACTATTCATTGTCCTCGACTAGGCTTAGGGCTCATTAACCTTATTAATTAGGGTTCATGATCTATTAATCAAGGATCATACCCTAATTACACATTCATATATGTTGAGAGTGTTAAGACTTAACCATTACATGATAATTACTCATGTAAGAAGTTCTCTTTCTCTCTCATCCTTTTAGAATGATATCTACACCAGACTTGATTGTATTAGGTCAACTCAACTTGATTCAAAGATTGACACCATGTAGTATGTCATTGTTTCTTGATCATAAGGATTAATCATTCATAAGGTATTAATCATCCTAACATATTAAGGGTACAATTACCATGATCATCCATGAATTACATTATGAAATGTTCAATTAAACAATTGATCTTGAAACGCCTTAAGTGTAACATCCCTGACCTGGGTTATGAAGTAACCCTAGGTGTTTTGCATAATGAGAGTAATTGTATGCATGCTCTTATCTTTTGTAAAGTATTTAGGGCTCAATAGGAATTTATATTACACTTTTAGTCCTTTTTGAATATTGTTGAAATCAATATTTTGCTTGTTTTGGACTAAAGTGCAAATTACCCAAGTTGAGGGGTTTAATTGCAATTTGTGCATGATAATATGTTCCTCATGTGTTGAAGCATCATGAGAGTGAAGATGATGTAGAAGTATGGCTTGTGATAGCCTGAATTCCAGAAAGAGCTGATAAAGCAATGTTTGTGCATGAAAACCTAGTTTTGGTGTAATGTGCAATTTACCCAAAACCTAGGGTGCAATATGTAAATTACCCTTCTATAAGGTCTCTAATATTTCTTGGCATCATGTGGAGCAAATAAAATAAGAGGGGCGCCTCATCTGAATTAAGTTGAAGGAGAGAGAATCTTGATATTAAAATAATCAAGATTTAAGCATAATAGAGGTATTAATGTAGAAATAAATAAAATAATTAAAGGGCCTTCAACCAAAATTAAAATGGTGGAATTCATATGTAAGATTGGACGTCCTTGATCCTTTCAAGGACCGAAAATATCTTAAGGAGGTGAAATTTCACTCACCTTATTATAAGGAAAAAGAATCCCCACTCAAAAAAATATATTAATATTATAATGGATTAAGGTGCTTAATTTCTTTTCCCTTAATCCATGGATAATGGAAGGGAGTTCGGTGGCTTTGAGTTGCCTTTGCATGCAAGCAAACCAAGGAGGAAGAGGTGGTACCATTTTTGGAATGAATTGATTTTTAAATAAAACATTTTCTCTTTCACCAATTTTCTTATAAAAGAGCCTTTTCCAACCCACCTAAGGGTCTTTTTCGATTCCTTTCTTCCCCTTGCTCACAAAATCGACCAAGAGAGCTAAGAACAGTATGGAGCACGTCCCCAACCTTTTAGTAAGCCTTTGACCTTCGTTCTTCTTGATTTCATGGTGAAAATCATAAAACAATACATGATTTCTTCATTTCTTCCCTCCATCTTCAACACTATTCGATCCTTTCACTCCAAAAGCTTGAGAAACGACCTTGGGAGGTTTCTAGAGCTTCAGCCACCATTGGAGCCGTGAATCTTGGAGCTTGGGATCATATTTGAAGGCGGGTTATATAACTTTAACCCTTAATCTTTGTCATTGAATTCGTTTTCTACTTGCAATTGATTAAATTATCATTATTGCAATAGCCTTGCTTAATTGATGGAGTTGCCATGGAAAATGGTAGTAGCTCCATGAGTTTAAAGGTTGAATATGATAACCTATTCATAAGCACACACCTTAATCAGAGAACAACAGCAAACGGTCTTGGACTTTTTGTCCAAACGGTTTGAAATCCAAATCGCATGGCATGGTTGACCGTTTGGTATAGTTGACCATTTGGACTCCAAATCGCATGGCATCATTGACCGTTTGGTATAGTTGACCGTTTGGGGTTTGTACTTAATAATAGTTTGGATGATGATCCAATGGACTCAATTGATTGATCCAATGTGTGCACTATCCTTCAAGTAGAAACCCTAATTGGATTGATTGGAGAAATCCTTGATTGGTCCTAAAGATTTCAAGACTTTTTGGGGCAAACGGTTGCAAAACCATTTGGTGGATTGGAGGTTGATCCTTGACCCATGGATGAAGATCTAATAGTTTGTATTGATGATTCCTTCAATTGAATATCTAATAGTCGATTCAATGATGCAATTGGAGATCAATGGAATTGATGGTTGACCTAATGAGCCCTTGCGGTTTTGGGACTGATTTGGCCCAAACGGTCTTGAGACCGTTTGAGACCAAATGGTCTTGAAACCATTTGGGGTCAAACGGTTTCAAAACCGTTTGGTGGAAAACAGTTTCAAAACCGTTTGGTGGCAAACGGTTTCAAAATCGTTTGGTGTTGAAACTTCAAAACTGCATGGAGGTTGTTAGTGGTTCAATCATTTGGATATTGAAGGCAAGATGGTTCCAATTATCCAATGATGGTTATTTAATAAAGGTACAAAGGTTGAAACCCTAATAGTACCTAGGGATTTGTGTCAATTAAGGAAGAAACCCTAATTGCTTATAAGAGCAATGACTTGGCACACTATGTCACTCATAATTGTATGAACTTGATGGGAGGGTTGATATGACATAATCAAGTTGAGAGGATAATAGTATGGGTTTGGTACATGAGTTTAATTCATGTGGTGATATAGGGTATGATCCTTAAGTAAAGAGATCATAAAACCCTAATCATGAACCTGAAACCCTAATTGACAAGGTTGATGAACCTTAACCCCAATCCAGGGCATTTTATACTTGAAACCCTAATCCAAGGTATGAATAAAGTCCTAATTTAGGGTGATGATGTGTATAGACCTAATTAAGAGTAATTTAATCCAAAACCCTAATTATGGGTGAGGGATTATGAAACCCTAATTGAGATGAATAGTAAACCCTAATTATGGGTGATGGATTATGAAACCCTAATTGGAATGAATAGTAAACCCTGATTATGGGTGAGGGATTATGAAACCCTAATTGGGATGAATAGTAAACCCTAATTGTAGAACAATGAATGTAAATCCTTTTATAGGGTGATTTTGATGTGAAACCCTAACTAAGGATGGCTTCATGAGAAACCCTGATGATTGATGTGATGTGAAGCCCAAACCTAGGGTAATACTATGTAATGCCTAATGAACCCTAATCTTGGGCAATATGGTGATAAACCATATCTTTGATGTGATAATGGGATGATTATCCTTAAATGACATGAACTGGGAAACCCTAACCCGGTAAGGGAATAGTGGTGTTACCCATGAATAGTGAATTCATATTTGTTGAACATGGTTCTGATATGCAATTGATATCACTGTATCATCTGTGCTAACAATGCAGGTATCCTGAAATAATGATCATGGCCAGGTATGAGCTAAGATGTTTAATTCACTATTGTGATTGTATCTTGAGTGCCATAATATACCTTGTTGCCTTGTAAGAGGTATCAAGAGAGTTAATGGGCATCAAGTACCATGTGCGATGCTTGTAATAGCAAGTATCATGTTTGCCTTGGTCAACTGAACAGAAGGTGATGGTTACCTGGAAAAGTGGTAACAATGCTTAATGATGAATCAAGGGTTTAACTACCCAGGGCCATATGATTATGGTGATGACATTGTGAAGGGATGAGAATTCCCAACTTTTAGATAAGGGACTGAGTCCCCAATGCCTTTTTAGATTGTTAAGCAATTGATGAAAATAGTACATGTTTCTTTATAGCATTGTCATACTAAGTTTTGTTTGAGAACCTGCCTGATGCTAAAAGAAAATGAAAATTTACTTAAAAGTGAAATCTATTCATGTAGTGCTCTGACCATAGATCCATCATCATCAGTAGTTGGTGATGGTGAAACAGGTTTTCTATGGAATTCTTGGAATTCACATATTTTGAATAAGTGGGGGTAAATGGATGAAAATATCCTTACGTCCGGGTGAAGAGATTGAGGGAAGGTAAACATTAAACCTCTCAATCCTTCATGTGTCGGGATAGATGTATCATAAATCTCCCGATGATTGGGATGGATGTATCATTAATCTCCCAATGTTATTTTATGTCGGGTCGATGGAGATAAACAGTAATGCTCTCAATTATCAATGAGAGTGCAGTTGATGCTATAAGTCTATAGCAAAGTTCCATTATACCCTAGAAAGCTATTTGAGCAGTCGACACAATCCTTCTTGTAGTCCTGTACTGACCAGGATGTAGGAGGTCATGGAAATCCGGCTCTTCCATTGACCTATTTATGGTACCAATTTCGATTCTAGAAATGGTCGGTTGGAGTATGAGCGGTATACCTCATCTCCTCATAGCTTAAATCTGTTTGTAAATTATAATTAGCCGTGTAGCGTATTTGCATAAGATTAAAATACGAGAAATACTTATTGATGATATACTGCTTAGCATGCTCTTGATACATAAATGTACTTATGTTCCTTTAATTCATATTGAATATGAGACATGCTACTTAATCAAGTTATCGCAGTAATATTGCATAAGAATGTGTCTCTAGTCTGCATAAATGTTAATTCACTTGTTATTGATTTATATTATCCCACTGTTCAGCTTATTACTATTAAACTACAATGACAATGTTTTGGCAGAGAGTTATATCTCCCACTGGGGCAATTTTTATAATTGTCTCACCCCCGTGGGATCCAATGTTTTTAGGTAGACGCAGACGACAAGGCAGAAACTCTTCTGCATGAGAAGAGCAGTAGCAGCGGACACAGGGATAGCAGTGATCCAATAGGTGGAGACATTGGCTGTCTGGTCTTTGTGTAGATAGTCCTTTAGTCATATCTGTACTCTCGGGTACTAGGAGTTAGTGTTTTGATACTTCGATCTGAGATTTTGTGCATGTATGCCTCGAGGTGCAATGATGCATGTAATGTATATATGAACCAGTATGTAATGTTTACTTAGGTTCTAAATGAAAGAGTTTACCTATGAATGGATCTCTTGATAAATGGTTTAAATTTTTAGTGATTTTCAGTAATTCCGTTGTTAATAATACACTTTCGCATTAGTTAAATTGGTTTTATCAGTTGTATGCCACAAATTAGTGGTATCAGAGCTCTAGGTTCGCTGAGTCTACAGAGGCATAGGATTAAGGTAGTTGAGTCTATTCTAGTGTCTTCTAGTTTATCTGATAGTGTCTTCTACTCTTATAGGAGAAGAAGAACTAAGGATGTCTGGATCACACGAAGAACATGCTGCTGAGAGCAGTGTTGCTACACCGGGAAATGGTGCAAGAGGACAGGACAAGGAGGAACCTACACCTGAACAACCCCAGTTCAACCCAGCTGATATGGGGAGCCCAACCTTCCAGGTGATGTTTGAGCAGTTTATGGTAGCTATGACCCACATGACAGATAGAATGCCAGTACCTACACCCAGAGCACCACCCCATGATGAAAGACATGGTGCCGTAAAACTTTTGAAAGGATTAAGAGGGTAGGAGCCTTAGAGTATGCTCGTATAGCCGATCCAGTACATGTTGATCTATGGTTGACTGAGTTGGAGAAAGCCTTCAGAAACCTCATGATTCCTGGTGATGAGAGGGTCAGACATGTTGTATATCTCCTCAACGGGAGTGCTGGCCTCTGGTGGACCATTGAGGAGGGCAAAAGACTTGGAGTTGTGATTGGATGGGTTGAATTCAGGCGTGAATTTGTCGCTAGATACTTTCCCAAGACGTATCTAGATGAGAAGATCTCTCAGTTTGAGAGGATTAAGCAAGGGCCTATGAACATTAGCGAGTACAAAGCTAGGTTCATGGAGTTGTTGCAGTTCTGTCCGCACATGGCATCTAATGATGAGGAGAGAATTTGGCAATTCGAGAAGGGGCTGAACACTGAATTAACCACTCCAGTGTCTGCTTTAGAGAACCGGGAGAGGTTTGCAACTTTTGTAGAGTCTGTAAGACGTATAGAGAGGTCTATAGTTGAGAAGCGACAGACCAAGGGTAAGAAAGAATATCCACAGTTTCTAGGACAGAGTGCTGGGAGTTTCAAGAAACCAAGGTATTATGTGCCTACACCACCACCAAGGTTCAATACCCAGACGCAATGGACGTCAAGTAAGGGTAGAAACCATAGTTTACCACCAAAGGGAACTCACAGTTCAGCCTCAATGTCAGTAACAGGACCACCCAGACCACCAAGGGGGAATATAACCTGTTATAGATGTCAAAAAGAAGGTCATGTGGTGAGAGACTGTCCTGAGAAAGTCAGGAGTGTGACCCAGCAACTGAGGCAGAGTCAGCAGGGCTCTCAGAGGCAACAGTCTAGAAGTGGTGCTAGAGTACGTGGACCAGCGTCCCAAGCCAGTTCTTCGACATCTAACAATCGAGCACAGGATCAACAGCAAGTGACAGCTAGGTTCTATGCTATGAACCAGCTTGAAGCAGTAGTCAACCCTCAGGTTGTGACAGGTCATATGGAACTACTTTATTCTGATATGTCTCTATCCTGCTTCGTATCTGTGTTAGTTGATCTGGGTGCTACGCACTCTTTTATCACTCGAGAAGTGATTGATGACTGCAATATGATTGTTAGTCATAGAGTAGATAGCTTGCTGTTAGAAACACCTTTGATGGGATCTGCAGTATTGTGGGAAGTGTGTTCTCCCTGCAATCTTGTCTTTTCTGATCACCGCATTCAAGTGGATCTTATACCACTTGAGATGCAGGGTTTTGATATAATCCTTGGAATGGATACCTTAGAGAAGTATAAGGTTGTCTTGGATTGTATTTCCAAGCAAGTTGTGTTCACAGTTGATGGTGACACATGGATCTTTCAGGGAGATAGAAAGATTCTTCCAACATGTCTTGTGTCAGCTATGGTAGCTGAGAAGTTGATGAGACAAGGATGCCTTGCATTCTTAGCCCATGTGGTTGATACTACAATGGAAAGCCCTCATCCTTTTGAAGTTCCTGTAGTCAGGGAATTTGAAGATGTATTTCCTGAAGAACTTCCAAGTGTTCTGTCACCCTAAGAGATTGATTTTGAAATAAATCTAATCACAGACACACAACCAATAGCACAAACGCCGTATAGAATGGTGCCTGCTAAAATGGCAGAGCTCAAGAAACAACTGCAAGAGTTGCTTGAAAAGGGTTTTATCTGACCGAGCACTTCACCCTGGGGTGCTCCATTCCTTTTTTTAAGAAACTGCCAGAAACATTATTATTGCAGATAAACAATAATAAACTGAGCAGAGGATTCTTTATTATTAATAAGCAGGATAAACCTCTGCTTAAGCAGAATAGAGCAATATTATTAATTTAATAAGGAATATAAAGAACATGTATATCATTGATCCATTTTAGGATACACTAAGAAATGTAACATCTACCAATGCTTTCTATATTTTATCCTTAAACAAATATGCTACATGGTTGATTACATTTTACAATCACACTTATGCCCTGAGGAGATGAGGTATACCGTTCATACTCCAACTGACCACGATGGCGTAAAGCATCAGTTCCATACCTAGGTCAATGGAAGAGCCGGACTCCATGACCTCATGTCTCGGTCAGTGCGAGACCACATGCAGGACATGACAATTTCAATTGTATCACCCCCGTGGGATCCAACCTTTTTAGGTGGACGAGGCTGAGGAGGTAGAAACCATACACCAGGGGAAGGACAGCAGCATCAGGGACAATAGTGATATCTCAGGTGGAGATACTGACTGTCGTGTCTTGTAGATATGAGTCCTATGAGTCATCTCTGTACTCTCAGGTCCTTTGAGTTAGTAGTTAGTGCTTTTATGATCGATCTGAGATTTTGGCATTGAATGCCTCGAGGTTTTATGATGCTTATGTGTGGATTTTAACAGAACAATTTTTGGATGTAATCCTCAAAAAGAGAAGGTACATGGTATGTGCTTTGTGGACCAGAATGTATATATATAATATTTTGGTTCTTGTTATAAGAGTTTCCTAGAAATGGATCTCTTTGTAAATGGTTTTCATTTTTAGTAATTTTCAATAATCTATTGCTAATGTTTAATTCCGCTTAATCAGTAATGGTTTTGTCGACTATCATGATAAGTTTTTGATATCAGAGCCTAAGGTTCGCTGAGTCTACAGAGACTTAGTGTCGAGTTTTTTCTAGTGTCCTCTAGTATATCTTATAGTGACTTCTTCTCATGTAAAAGTAAGAGTAAAGCTTAAAGATGTCTGGACTACTGAAGGAGTACATTGTTGAAAGCAATGTTGATGCTCCAACAGAAGGTGCAAGGGACCAGGCGAGAGAAGAACGACTGCCTGAGAATCCCCCAAGATGATCCAACTACGACAAGGAATCCTTCATTTGATATCACTACTGGGCAAGTTAGGACAGAAATGATGCATATAGTCGATCGTGTATTAGCAATACAACCCAAATTACCAGCCTCCAATGATGAAGTTCTGGACTCCAACAAGATTCTTGATCAACATCAACATGTCGAAGCAATAGAAAATGTTAAAAGAAATAGGTTACGACCCAAAATCAGGGTTTGCTACAAGTGTAGGCAACCTGGACATATCAGAAGAGATTGTCCAGAAAAGGATAATGAGGAAAGAATTAATAAAAGGCCAATCCAAACTCAAAAACAGAGGCCTAGTAGTTTCAAAAAGGGGAAGTTTTTGGTACCCCCGATACAACCAATGTCTAGTGTACTAGGGAAACGGCTACCCAGAAAGGGTAAAGGACCTAATGTTCCACCAGTTAGAACTCTTAATTTGGCCTTTACATCGATTGAAAGGCCGACAAAGTCGGGGAATGCTTATAAGATGTGTTATAAATGTAAACAGATTGGGCATATTAGATCCTCTTATCCCAAAGTGAAGGAGGAAATGACCCAACCGCTGAGGCAGAGTCAGCAAAATCCTCAAAGGCAGAAGTCTAGTAGTGGCGTTTGAGGATGTAGATAGATATCCCGAATAGGTCCATCTGCACTGAGCAATAGAGCACGCCATTGCAATCAGGAAACGACAAGATTCTATGAAAAGAATCAGCCTGAGGCAGTAAACAAACTGTGAGATGAGACAGGTCAGATGAAATAGTTTCATTTTGATATATCATTTTATGATTCTATGTGTTAAATATAAGAAAGTAGTTGTTTTTGAGCTTCCTTTGACTAGTCATATGAGGACACAAGGAAGATGAGGACTTATATTTTACTCAATATTCCTTTAAATGCTTATAATTTCTCTTATATTTGTGAAATATGATAAGTCCTATGTCTTAGATGATATGAAAAGTAAGGAACATGATAGTAAATAAAGTGCATACTACCTAATCTCAGTCCTTGTATACCCTGGCCAGGTATATAATTATTGAAGATAAGGTGAGTATGGAACTCTTAGATTGTTATCTTTCTGACTACTCTAATCAAGTAGTCATTATGAGACAATCTAGTGAGCATAAAGAGACTAGAAATATGGCATGGATATTTTTATCACATCCTAAGTGCAAGAAAAGAGGAATCTGAGATGATTTCATATCAGTATGTGTGTATGAGGAAGTAAAAAGTATAATCCTCATAATAAAGAGAATAAGAACAAGGGAGATGATCCCTGTCTAATAAAGCCTGTGTGAATAGTAAAAGATATTTTCCCATGATGTAGAAATGGGAAATGTGATGAAATGCTCATGAACATGTCAGACAATAACAAAGAAAGGAATAATGACATGTAATCATCCTTATAATTCTTATGCTAATGGAAAGGAACCTATGATGACACAAGAGTAAATGACTCTTGAACAACTGAAAGTTCATACAATAATTAGAGGAGATGCCAATCTTTTCTCTTTAATAAACAACCCTGGGTGATGATGGGGTGATAAGAGCAATATGTTTCTTTGTGTTCTCTCCTTTTAGGGACATGGCAATCAAGTGAGTACTATGACACTTGATGTGCATGGATTAGAAATAATCCAATGATGGATACTTAGAAAAGTATAAGTTTGTCTTGGACTTTGTTTCCACAATAAAAATATGTGTAATAAATAATGTCCCAAAGATGAAAGGAGGATCCTATGATATGTGTGGTTTTGGTAAAAACAATAGAGAGATAGAAATGATGGGGATGTGATGTGTTTTTGACACATGTGATAGATACCAAAGTAAGGAATTCTGGTATCTAAGAAATATCAGGTGATATGGAAAAGTAAAAACATAACTCCTAATTAGATGATATATGTTGGTTACCTGGGATGGCCAACTGTGAAATCAGTCTAATTACATAAAATAGTATGAACATCTCATGTTAGGGGTTTATGCTCCGCATAAACATAACACTGATAAGGATGCACTAATTGAAGGAAAATTGTGGGAAAAGCTTATCAAGCTAAAAATAATTCCTTAAGATACCTCTATCTAGATCTATTAAGGAAACTTATACATAAAAATCTAAAGATACCTCTAAGATAAGTTCTTAATTGATAAGTAACCTCCCCTTATGAAAAGAGTATATACAACTAATGAGATAGTTGGTACAAGTAGTAAGAAAGTTTAGTGTTGTGTCAGTAGATTGGATGGCACAACAGATGTATGATAAGACTTGTAGTCCCAAGTGGGTGATAGAACATAACTCTGGTCTTTCCTTGAAAGTGAAATGCTAAACTGAATAAGGAGTATGGGAGACTCCCCAGAATCAGGAATCTTGTCACATAAAAATTGAAAGTTAGGAACGTTGACAAATCAATGAGGTTTGACACGTGAGTTAAATAAGGTATGAATAATGTTCTCTAACTAAGAAAAGTGTCAGTTGACACAGAGTTGACTCTATAGTCAATAATGAAAAAGATAGTGGAGTATGTGTCCTGTATGACAGATTCTATGATAACCATGTATGGAAGAACTTTGTGTTGATCAAAGTTCTATGGTGTCTCCAAGACATTAATATGGTATGTAGAGACTTGATGATATGATGAATGAATAATATTTGTCTCCCTTTTACCTGGGATTTCAGGGACAAAATCCTTGTTAGGGGTTTATAACTTGTAACGACCCTGACCTGGGTTATGAGGTTTGTTTTGGCTAATTAAGTTGCTTAGAACTTTAATACAATCCTCTAAGGTATTTTTTTTATCATGTGAAACACTTACGTTTCAAGTTTGGTCCCGATTGAATGTTGTTTGAGCAATTTTCCTTTGTTTTGGACTGAAGTGCAATTTACCCAATTTAAGGGGTTACCTTGCAAATTTTACATGATAAATGTTCCTCAATTGTTATAGCATCATAAGAATGAGAATTATGCTGAGGTATGGCTTCCACAAGCCTAAGTTCTAAGAAGGAGCTTGTTTGAGTAATGCTTGTGTAATGAATGATAGTTTTGGTATAATTTGCAAATTACCCAAAATCTAGGGTTGAATATGTAAAATACCACTTCAAGAATGTCCTTAATGTTTCTTGGTATCATTTGGAGAAAATAAAAAGAATGGGGCGTCTTTTTGAACCACTTTTGAGGAAAGATAATTTTGATAATAAAATAATCAAGAAATAAGCATAAATGAAACCCTAATTTATTTTGTATCAAAAATACATATATTAATTGAAGTGTCCATCAACTAAAAAGTCTGTGGTTGAAATCCTATAGTGCAAGGACGTCCAAATTAAATGCCTTGAGTTGCACCGAAATATCCTAAGTAGGTGAAGAAACCCACTCACATTTATTAATTAAAAAGTAATGACCACTAAAAATGGATAATAGTATTATATGAATTAAGGTGCTTAAGTGGATTGATTTTAATTCAAGGATAAAAGAGAGGATATTGAGGATGAAGGGAGTTGTCTTTGGAGGCAAGGAAGGGAGGGGCATGTGGCAAAGAAAGTGGATGGAATTTTCTTCTACTTTCTCTCTCCTAGAAAATCAATTACATATACTTGATTTTCTCCTTACTTGAAAGGCTATTTTGCAAAACACTTTCTTCCCTTACTTTGGTCGATGACCAAGGAGCTTAGGAGCAGGAGGAAAATGTTCCCCAATCTGAAGGTAAGCTACATAATCATCTTCAACCTTGAATTGATGGTTGAAATCAGATTTCAACATTGATTTTCTTCTCTCTTCCATCCAATGTTCAACCTTGATTATCTTTTGCATCCAAAGAGTTGGAAACGAACCTTGGATAGTTGAAGGAGCTTATTTCACCATTAGAGACGAGAAGCTTGAAGCTACTTTGAAAGCGGGTTATATAACTTGAACCCATCAATGTTATTATTGATTTCAATTTCTCATCATATGTTGATCCTTTATGTTCTTCTTGAATAATTGTTGAATCTATCATATGTATGGCAATAGAAATCGGAGGTCTGAAGCTTGATGATGATGATATCATCTTAGCACACACCTCAAGAAATATCATGAGCAAACGGTTTCACTTTGTGTTGGTCAAATGGTTTCAAACCGTTTTAGACCAAACGGTTTCAAACAGTTTGGTGACCAAACAGTTTCAAAACTGATTGGAGGGCAAATGGTTTCAAACAATTATAGACTAAATGGTTTCAATAGGTTCAAGAATTGATTGGTCTCATGACCTAATAATTTCAAACAAATCAAATTCAATTAATTTCATAACCCTAGCACAATTGGTTTCAAAACCCTAGATCAATTGAGGACAAAACTCTAATTTAGGGTTAAACAGTTTCAAGCTGAATTAACCAAACTGTCTTAGACCATTTGAGGACTAAACGGTCTCAAAATGTTTAGGATTAATCAATATTCAAATCAATTAAAGATCAAATGGTCTCAAAACTGTTTAGGGTTGATCAAACCTCAAGACCGTTTGGAGGTCAAGCACCTCAAGACCGTTTGGAGGTACAAAAGGTTCAAGACCGTTTGGAGATTCAATTGAACCAAGACCGTTTAAGGTCTAACAGTCTTCAAGACCGTTTGAAGGTCATGTGACCTCAAGACCGTTTGAAGGTCAAGTGACATCAAGACTGTTTGAAGGACAAGTAACCTCAAGACTGTTTGAAGGTCAAGTGACCTCAAGACCGTTTAAAGGTTCAATTGGTCTAAACCGTTTGAAGGTCCAATTCGTTCAAACCATGTAAGTACTAATAACCCCATAAGTGGTTGAAGAGTATATCAAGGTTGATTTCAATGGAAGTACCTCTAAAGTACTTAGGTGGTTAGTATAATTAGAGCGATTATCACTTGATGCCTATGAAAATAATAAATTCAATGCACTATGATAAACATAGATGCATGTACTTAGTGAAAGGTTAAGTCAACTGAAGAAGGTATGATGGTGATGTGTGTTCCTAGTACATGGAACAATTATAAGTATGATTTGATACTTTAATAATTCTATGTGCTCTAAGATATGTGGAAGCACTGACTTATGGTTTAAATTAATGAGGTAATCATAAAACCCTAATTAATTGATAAAGATGGGAAACCCTAACCCTAATATAGGGTGATGTTATATGAAACCCTAATATAGGGTGATTTTATGAGAAACCCTAAAACAAGGTTATGTTATGTGAAACCCTAATATAGGGTGATGTTATGTAAAACCCTAATATAGGGTGATGTTATGTGAAACCCTAATATAGGGTGATGTTATATGAAACCCTAATATAGGGTGATGTTATGTGAAACCCTAATATAGGGTGATGTTATGAGAAACCCTAATACAAGGTTATGTTATGTGAATCCCTAATATAGGGAGTTGTTATGTGAAACCCTAATATAGGGTGATGTTATATGAAACCCTAATATAGGGTGATGTTATGAGAAACCCTAATACAAGGTTATGTTATGTGAAACCCTAATATAGGGTGATGTTATGTAAAACCCTAATATAGGGTGATGTTATGTGAAACCCTAATTGAAATGGAATGGGAAACCCTAACTCTATTGAGGGAATAGTGATGTTATTTTTGTACTGCATAATGTTGGTGTGTAAATAATATGGCTGTTATCAAATATACTAACCATGCAGGTATCATGAGATGATGAGCATAACCAGGTATGAGCTATGATGTTAATGGGCCTTGTGAGCCATTATTTTATTTGTTGCCTAATGAAAGGTGATAAGAATTTTAATATTCTTGGTGAACTAAGTGAGATGCTTGTGTAACAAGTATCATGAATACCTTGGTCAGATGACTTGGAGGTAATAGTTACCTGATAGTGGTAACCATGTTCAATGATGAACTAAGGGTTTGAATACCCAGATCTAATAAGCATGATGATGATATTGATGATGGTATTGTTGAGGGATGTGAATTCCCAGTAATGAGATAAGGGATTGAGATCCCAATGTTTTATAAAGTTTTGAAAGGTACTTGATAGAAGTATTACATGTTTCTTTGTAGCATTTGTCATTGTCATTCTTGTTTGAAAACTTGACTGATGCTAAAAGAATATGGTAATGTACTTAAATAATCAAGTAAAATCTTATCATGTAGAGCCCTGTCCATAGATCCATCATCGTCAATAGCTGGTGATGGTGAAATAGGTTTTCCCATGGGATCTCCTCGAGGGCATATTTTTGAATATGTGGGGGTGATGGGCGCAAATATCCTTATGCCCTAATGTGGGGTTGACGTGAGATAAACGTGAGATCTCTCAATCCTTCATTATATGTGTCGGGATGGATGTATCATGAATCTCTCGATGATGATTAAAGTCGGATTGATGTTAGATAAACATGAAATCTCTCGATTGCGAAGAGAGTGCAGCCGTCGCTGCAACTCTATAGCGAAGTTGCCAGTATACCCTGGAAAGCTATTTAGCAAAGACACTAGATGTATGGCGTGTGGTATCACATTGACCGAGACAGATGAGGTCATGGAGTTCGGCTCTTCCATTGACCTAGGTATGGAACCGATGCTTTACGCCATTGTGGTCGGTTGGAGTATGAGTGGTATACCTCATCTCTTCAGGGCATAAGTGTGATTGTAAAATGTAATCAGCTGTGTAGCATATTTGCTTAAGGATAAATACAGAAAACATTGGTTGATGTTACATTGCTTAGTGTATCCTAAAATGGATCAATGATATACATGTTCTTCATATTCCTTATTAAATTAATAATATTTCTCTATTATGCTTAAACAGAGGTTTATCCTACTTATTAATAATAAAGAATCATCTGCTTAGTTTATTACTATTTATCTACAATAATAATGTTTCTGGTGGAGAGTTATATCTCTCGCTGGGACAATTTCCATTGTCTCACCCCCGTGGGATCCAACCTTTTTAGGTGGATGAGGACGAGGAGGCAGAAACCATACACCAGGGGAAGGACAACAGCATCAGGGACAGTAGTGATATCTCAGGTGGAGATACTAACTGTCGTGTCTTGTAGATATGAGTCATATGAGTCGTCTCTATACTCTCAGGTCCTTGGAGTTAGTAGTTAGTGCTTTTATGATCGATCTGAGATTTTGGCATTGAATGCCTCGAGGTTTTATGATGCTTATGTGTGGATTTTAAAAGAACAAATGTTGTATGTAATCCTCAAAAAGAGAAGGTACATGGTATGTACTTTGTGGACCAAAATGTACATATATAATATTTTGGTTCTTGTTATAAGAGTTTCCTGGAAATGGATCTCTTTGTAAATGGTTTTAATTTTTAGTGATTTTCAATAATCCACTGCTAATGTTTAATTCTGCTTAACCAGTAACAGTTTTTTTGACTGTCATGACAAACACATCAGCCTCTGATTGGTCTGAGTCAGCAAGGCCGCATCCTCTTTGTCTTTTTTTCTCACTAATTAAACGTTGAGTTGGCTTTTCCTTGGATTTTGATTGGTTCGTTTTATAAATTGATAACTAATTATCTATTTGGCCAAAAATTACAAATAAATACTCGTTGGAATAAAAAAAATGAGATATAACTAATGGTATAAGTTTTGATGGCTAAATCCAATGTTTAATTACATGTGTTTTTTTAATGGTTCTAATTAAATAAGATAATGACTTTTATAATTCATAACTAAATATGTATAAGTCATAAAAATATAATAAAATATGTTTTGACCTCATAAAAATATAACCTAAAATAGGGAATGGCTTGGATAACCTAAGTCACCATTAATAAAAAGGCGATTTTTAGGGTTTTAAAAAGTAATGGAAATCTAACCCTAATTCCACATATATGCATCATAGGTTCTTTGGATGCCTAGGCTTGGAACTAGTTGGACTTTGGATTATTTGACTCTGAAGGTTGAGGTATGCTTGCATCCCATATTATTTCTATATTGATCAATTCTATTTCTCTCCATTATGTATGTTTGCATCCCTGATTATTCTATGTTGAGCAATTCACCTATGTTTTCTATCTCTTGGTCCTATGGACAATAGCCTATACACAATGTCTTTTCTTTTAAAAATCATGGTTCTTGTGAACTATATTATTTTGTTATTGATCTTGTGATCATGGATATTCTCTTGGACTCTTATATTATGCATTGGTGTATGTTGGACTATTTGAGTATATCTTCCCACTTTGTTGTGGATGTTTATGTGATATAATTTTCCCACTTGTAAGGTGGATGTATATGTTGGTCACTTATGTGGTGATTACTTTGGTATATTCTGACTATACTTTCTACTTGCCTCTACATTAAACATGTTATGTGATTCAGTAGCACTAGATCTAGTACAATTGCATTGGTTTTGGGGTTTTGTGCCCTATATGCTTTTGGGATGGAGTTTATGTGCCCCATATACGGGTTTCAACTTTATTTGGGTTGGCCCAATTTGATATATTTGGGAGTTTGGTTATGTGTCATTCTCTATCAGGTTTCAACTTTATGAGGGTTGGCCGCCAATTATGTTTATATTGTTCTAGGGCTATTCTTATCTCACATGCATACAGGTTGATGATGTTTATGATGGGTTATGTACCCAAATTGTTGATGGGTTATGTTCCCAAATCTTGATATGTGCTTATGTGGCACTACTTTATTGTTTTGATTATGGCAAGTATCCTCTTTTATCTTGTTATGATGATTCTTATCTTTTATGCCTGTGTGAGTAGTCCTTATCTTTTGCATGGGAAGACTTTTATTTTGATGTCCCTTATTCTTTATAAATATCTCAATTTCCTTTTTAGTATGCACATACCACCCTTTGTTGATCTTTTCTTTTCTTCTCATCTTGTTGGGGTATGCTTCCAACCGTAGGTGGAGGACTTGGATGACAAGGTAAGTTGACTTGGACTTAGATTGAAAAGTTATAGCTTGGAGACAATCTTGAGGTAGTTTAGATTTCCTCTACATGGATCCTTATGATGTAAGCTTAAGATGTTCCCTTGTTTTATAACTGAATATAGTCATGTTTTTATTCCACTGCTATACTTTGGTTATTTTGCATACCATTAATAAAGATTTGAAAATTTTACACCCACTCCGCCATACCTTTTAGGTGTGTTTGGATAAGAGGTTTTATTGTTCAATTTTTTTTGTAGAGATGTGGTTTCACTTCTCCACAACATGGTATCAGAGCCCATGGTAGTTGAAATCTAACTATTTCAATTTTGTCTCCCTATAGAACATTTGACTTTGCTAGTTACCTCTAAGTGAGATGTTGACCCTAGATTTGATCAATGATGATCTTTTTATGCAGTAAGGATTGATTTGAGGATGAGATTAGGTTAAGAGGAAGTATTCATATGGAAATATTGTGACTTGGTTCTCGTATTGATTTTTTCAAGCATGATTGGTTTTACCTCGCAAAGTATTTCATCAACAAAAATTATTTTCATTATATTACTATAGGTATAAAATTTTCTCTAGATTTTATCAACATTTTCTTGAGCTAAGTCACAATGAAGAGAAACTCTAGTTTGAGTAGAATCTAACACTGGTTTTGTAACTAAGATTGATTTAATGGTATAGTTGACCTACCCTATGACTTTTAGATGATCATATAGGGTTGATAGGTTAGAGATGCAAGGACCTATAACTCAACCTTAGATGGTGACTTTAGTTGGATACATGAGAAACATAAATCTCTAAAACTTTCACAACTAAGAGTATGTGGGTAGCTCTAAAAAGTTGATTAGTTTGACTTGTTAAGTTGAACCTTTTATGGGGTGGAGAGTAGTTAGCTGTTGATGTTTGGATCTATATATTTTGAGGATGAAATCATTTTAAGGGGTGGAGTGTTGTAACATACCATATCTTGAACCCTACCCTAGAAGTTTGATCTTTTTGGGCTTAGCCAAACAAGGATAAGATAATACATGTAATTAAGCCAATAATGGAACATAAAATGTGACACCTCAAGTATATAAGGGAATATATAATAATAATTTGTTCTTAATAATGACTCATTTGGATGATAATAAGAAATTAAAGAACTTAATTGGATAAATAATGGGCTACTAACGGGCCATATGACATATCTCATAAAAATAAGTTCCAAAAATAAAATATAAGTTTAAAATCATGTTCCTTGGGTCCCAATTACCTTGGGAGTCAAGTTTCACATTATTCACATAATATTAATTCATTTAATTTAAATTGGATAAAGAAGATGTGTGTTTTCCCCCAAAATATCAAATAAAATAATAAATGACTCTAAAAGAGGAAAATAATCTTAGATTCATGATCTACATAATAAATATAGCCTTTGGTTGAATTTTCATCCAATTTCGAGAATGTTTGCTTAAAAGGTGAAATCAGGAATGAGAAAGTGTGTAGAACCTTCAAAATATTAAATAAATATACAAACAACTCCAATACATAAAATTGATGGCAAAATCATATCCAACACATTAAATATGACTTGTGGGTCAAGTTTCATAAACTTAGGAGAATCCTAATGCCATTAATGAGGGAGGAAAGAGAAAATATGATTTGATTTATTTAAACCATTAAAAGTTTTCAAAATGCAAATCTAATTTTACATTTGGATTCTGCACCTCAAAATCAATCAGGGTGTAAATTTTTATGAATTTTGGGGTCCGTTTGTGCCCTCAAAAGAAGAAAAAGAAAAAGAAAATTTAATATCAATTTCACTTTATTAAATCTCTCGATTTGAAAGTCATACACTAAAGTTTCCTTATTTCTCAGTTTTCCCAATTTTGTGATGATCTCTGACCCTTGGATTTTGATCTGATGGTGTGTGAGTCATCTCCTACATCGAGTAGGAGACGCGGGTCAGCTACATTGATGCGGCCCTGGTAAATCGTGAATATCTCACATGTTTCTCGATCTTTTCACATGATTTTTTTTGGGTTTAGTTCGTGAGGAGTTTCCACGTAGATAGATGGTTAACTTGTTTCCTATCATGAAGGATTTGAGAGATACCCAATCCTTATGGGATTGGACTCCCACGGTCCTTTACAAAGACCCTTGTCTCTGAGCCTCTCCTATATATAGTGATGCTCTCACCTCCGCCCAACCTTGTGGAGTTCTCCTCGTCTCTCAATTTCCCTACACATTTTATCCTTGCCTCTCAATAATATGATTTTTGTTTCATTGTTGCGGCTCATCTCAAGGAGGATGTGCGGTGCTAGAAACACAATAGAAGGCTTGCATAAGTTTCTTACTGCTTGCTCTTCAAATTCGTGCTTTTAGTTTGTCATTTGATCACCTTGTGCGGATTTCCCCAAATTCTATTTGCAGCTTGCGAGATGAAGGCCATTGCTGGCCTGTGTGAAGGATCAATCTCCTTCATGAATTCCCAGATTCACCCCTCTATTTTCCTCTTTCATTTTGTTTTTCCGCGGAGGGCAAAACTGTCATTTGCCTCCTTCTCCTTTGCTTTGGGCAAGTCTATCGAGTCGTTGACTGAGGTTTGACATGCTGAACATGGTAGCCTCTGATTGGTCTGAGTGAGAAGGGCCCCACCCTCTCTGTCTTTATTTCTCGCTAATTAAACGCTGAGTTGGCTTTTCCTTGGATTTTGATTGGTCTATTTTGTAAAATTGATAACTAATTATCTGTTTGGCCAAAAATTACAAATAAATATTGTTGGAATTAAAAAAATGAGATCTAAGTTTTGATGGATAAATCCAATGTTTAATAACATGTGTTTTTAATGGTTCTATTTAAATAAGATAATAACTTGTATAATTCATAACTAAATGTTTATAAGTCAGAAAAATATAATAAAATATGTTTTGAGCTCAGAAAAATATATCCTAAAATATGGCATGGTTGGATAACCTAAGTCACCATTAATAAAAAGGCAATTTTTAGGGTTTTGAAAAGTAATAAACCTAACCCTAATTCCACATATATGCATCATAGGTTCTTGGATGCCTAGGCTTGGACCTAGTTGGACTTTGGATCGTTTGACTCTGAGGTTGAGGTATGCTTGCATCCCATATTATTTCTATATTGAGAAATTTTATTTCTCTCCTTTATGTATGTTTGCATCCCTGATTATTATATGTTGAGCAACTCACCTATGTTTTTTATCTCTTGGTCCTATGGACAATAGCCTATACACAATGTCTTTTCTTTTAAAAATCATGGTTCTTGTGAACTATATTATTTTGTTACTGATCTTGTGATCATGGATATTCTCTTGGATTCTTATATTATGCATTGGTGTATGTTGGACTATTTGATTATATGTGCCCACTTTGTTGTGGATGTTTATGTGATATCTTTTTCCCAGTTGTAAGGTGGATGTATATGTTAGTCACTTATGTGGTCTACTTTGGTATATTCTGACTATACTTTCTACTTGCCTCTACATTAAACATGTTATGTGATTCAATAGCACTAGAGTAGTATAATTGCATTGGTTTTGAGGTTATGTGCCCTTTATGGTTTTGGGATGGAGGTTATGTGCCCCATATCTGGGTTTCAACTTTATGAGGGTTGGCCCAATTTGATATATTTGGGATTTTGGTTATGTGTCATTCTCTATCAGGTTTCAACTTTACGAGGGTTGGCCTTCAATTGTTTTTATATTGTTCTAGGGCTATGCTTATCTCGCATGCATGTAGGTTGATGATGTTTATGATGGGTTATGTGCCCAAATTGTTGATGGGTTATGTGCCCAAATCTTGATATGTTCTTATGTAGCACTACTTTATTGTTTTGATTATGGCAAGTATCATCTTTTATCTTGTTACGATGATTCCTATCTTTTATGCCCGTGTGGGTAGTCCTTATCTTTTGCATGGGAAGAATTTTATTTTTATGTCCCTTATTCTTTATAAATTGCTCAATTTCCTTTTTAGTATGCACATACCAGCCTTTGCTGATGTTTTCTTTTCTTCTATTCTTGTTGGGGTATGCTTCCAACCCTAGGTGGAGGACTTGGATGACAAGGTATGTTGACCTGGAGTTAGATTGAAAATTTATAGCTTGGAGACCATCTTGAGGTGGTTTATATTTCCTCTACATGGATCCTTATGATGTAAGCTTAAGATGTTTCCCTATTTTATAATTGAATATAGTCATATTTTTATTCCGTTGCTGTACTTTGGTTATTTTTCATACCATTAATAAAGATTTGAAAATTTTACACCCACTCCGTCATACCTTTTAGGTGTGTTTGGACTGGAGGTTGTATTGTTCAAATTTTTTTGTAGAGAGGTGGTTTGACTTCTTTACATGTTCATTGGTATTCTATGTTCTCCATGTTTTTCCTTCTTCCTAGCATATTTTTATCCATGGAAACCATGAGGGTTTAATCCTCATGTTCTTTATGATATTTTACATTAGTATATTATTTTCTCCTTATTCTTGGGCATGTTGTTATGAAGTCATATTGAATTGTCTATGTTGTACACCAATGGTGATTAATTAGATCCTTAATAACTTCGGGAGGAGGATTAAGGATTGGAAATCCATAGTAACACATGTTATATATCACCCTTTGGGAAAGGTGGCCTACGAATGTGAAGAGATTACCCAGAGATTATTCGTAAAGTACCTAACCAATCAACCAATTACTATGGAAAAGGGATTGGCATTACCATAGCTACATTGCAGGAGTGGATAGTTCTTTCTATAGACTCTTTGTCCAAGAGTGGGAGGAAAATATATTAATCTTATATTAAAATTGCAGTGTAATTTGTGGTGAAACCATAGTCCTAGTGAATTTCTTCTCATTGTGATCACAACCCATTAAATTAGTTTTATTTCTTGCAATTAGTTTAATAACTCTTAAATCAAAGTTTCTTTAGTTTAGCTGATTGAAAAGCAGTTAGTAGTAGTTTCTTGAATTACGTTTCCCCATGTTCGATATATGGGCCTCTTTGGCATGTATTACTTTGACGTGTACGCTTGCATTTTACACATACAGTTCAAAGTTTTGGCACCGTTGTTGGAGAAATGGCATATTCAAGCACTACGAGTGTTGTAATCGGCCACTCTAGGCCACTTTCTATATTTTTTTATTATTTTATTCTTTTCAAAGATGAATTGTAAATATTTTCTTAATTCAATCACTAATATCACATTCTCACATTGAATTTACAAATTTTAGGTACTAGTGCATGGTTAAAATACGAACCACTAATTACACTCCCCCAACAAATCCACAACTGGAAGGTATAGGTGATGCAGAAGAAGAACAAACCATCTGGTAGAAGATCAAGGTGTCATCCTCAACAACTCAGCTTGGGTCAATCAAGTGACAAGTGATAAATGTGGGAAGCTACAAGATCCATCCTGGGTTGGTGGCGTTTGTCAAACAATAGGCTTTCCATGGCCACAGTACTAAAAATGCAATGACTCATATCAGCAATTTTGTTGAAAGTTGTGACATGGTGAAGATAAGCAAGGTTCATGTCACTGTGATATACATGAAGTTTCCATCATCCTTGGCAGACCATGCTAAGTATTAGTTCTATAACCTCATGCTAGAATCCATAGAGATATGGGACCAGATGATAGACGCTTTCTTTGAGCAATACTTCCCTCCGCGGAAGACGAATGAATTAACATGGAAGATTTACAACTTCAAGAAACAAACCGAAGAGTCATACTCAGAGGATTGGAAGTGATTTTAGAATATGCTGCGGAAAGTGCCTCACCATGGTATAGATTTATATGGCCAAGAAAAGACCTTCTATTATGGCCTACATCAGGGTGAGAGGACCACCCTGGACAGTGCAGGAGCTGGATTTTTCTTGAACAACAAGCCTTCTAAATGCCATGAGATCATGAAGAACATGGCAAAGAACCAACCATGGGGTGAAGAAAGAGAACACCTGACTACCATTAAAAGCACTGAAGAATCTAAAGTCATCTCTGCATTGAATGAAAAGCTTGACCGCATCGCCATGAAGTTATGCCAGAAGGATGTAACATCATATGGGGGTGAAAAAGAGAATTGTATGTATATACACCAGTAGCACCAGAAGGATAGGGGCCCTAGCAAGATTTACAAAATTGAGAACATGTTAGGAAAGTTGGTGAGTCAAAATGAATCACTTATGGGTCAGACACAGAGGGAGCTGCAAAACCAAGGTGCCCAAATCTACAACATTGAATATCAAATTTCTCAATTGGCAGCACAAGTAGCTTCCTTGAAGGATTCCATTCAGCAAGGAGCACCTAGGAATGCAGTTGTAACCCATCAATGTCACCAAGAAAAATTCATATCTATTGTCGAAGAGAGAGAACATCATACCGAGGAGACACCCAAGCAACACACTCAGGTGTCTGATGGTGCATGTGCCTAAAGTCCCATCTCCTCACAGTCTATTTGAATTACCAAGAGGATGTAGAATGCCAGTGGACAGTGAACTTCAAGGTCTCATTCCCATTAAATCACCAACTATAGTTCATGAGAGGGTACCCATTCAGCAAGAGCAGGTCAAGGTTTTACTACGCAGAAGAATAGTCATATTCAATAAAGGGGCACCCACAATTCATAAGGAACAACCACCGGTAACACCACCCACAGAGGATGTGCCTATTTCTACTCCAGGAAGAGGTGCTGAAGTAATCTTAGGGGAGGAAATTCATAACGGACCATATATTCCCCCACAAAAGTGAGCAGAAAAGTCAGATGTGCCATACCTGGATAGTCTAAAGCTGAGGAAAAAGGAAGCACAATTCAAAAAGTTCCTGGACATCTTCTGGAAGCTCCACATCAATTTTCCATTGGTGGAGGTGATAGAGAAATTTTTTTCTTACAGGAGATTTTTTAAAGATATCATCAATAGGAAGCGGCAGATTAAAGACACAGATATTATACAAGTTGATGAAGTGATGAGTGCACTGATTAAGGGGAAGCTGCCAAGCAAGAGGAAGGATCTTGGATGCTCCTATATCCCATGTTCTATAGGTGGAAACCATTTCAAGCAGGCACGATTTGATTCAGGAGTGAGTATTAATCTCATGCCTCTTACCACCTTCCAAAAGTTGGGATTGAAGAAACCAACAAGAACATCCATGGCAATCAAGTTGGTGGATGGCTCTATTGTGAGACCATACGGGATATGCGAGGACATGTTGGTTAAAGTCGGAAAGTTCATCTTTCCAATTGACTTTGTGGTGATGGATATGTGCGAGATACAAGGATCTGAGATGTTGTAAGGAAGATTGTTCCAAGATACGGAAGATGTGATCATTTCCATTGGTACAGGATGTTAGATGATGATAGAGTGGAGTTCAGACTTCCAGATGAATCTTCACCACCATCTCAAGACAACCCAGGTTGAGGAGGATCATTCATATCAAGCCTAGGACATTAAACAAGGGTGTTTCTTGGGAGGCAACCCAATTTCATTTTAGTCATTTACATGTTGTTGTATAATTTTGCACTTATTTTGTTAGATTTTTATTGGATGCAAAGAAGATACCTTGATGCTCTTGTTTGATGTGCAGGCAGGACCAAAGTCAGTACTACTGAGTCTAAACTCAGTACCACTGACTCCTTATTAGTTAAAATTCTACAAAAAGTCGATATTGCCAAGTTCCAAACTCGGTACTACCAAAATATTTCCCAAAAAATCACCTAAAACCTGAGCCAAAGTTGGTACTACCGAGTCCAAACTCGGTACTACCGAAATTTTTCAGCAAAAAGGTGATAAAAGCTACAAGATGAAGCTATTAGAACCACCAATACACATGTCGATGGGCACCAATTTTCAAAGCTCAAAGAAGGAGAGAGAATGTCATATTTTGATGCCAAAAAGACACAAATTAGTGGCACCAAAAAGAGGGATATATGTTTGCACAACTTGATCCAAAGAGCCACTAATCATCCACCTCCACCACCATTCAGAGCATCTGGTATACAATTCTGCCTCTAGGTTTGGATTTTTGACTATGAGGACATGGTCAAATTCAAGATTAGGGGAGGTAGGTGTTGCAACGGCTTTATCTTCCCTTTTTACTTGCTTTTAGTTTTTATTTTTGAAAATTGTAGGATCCACAATCTATCTAGCGTAAAGTGGAGCTTAAATTTTGTTTTTTCCTCATAATTATCATGCATGCTTTCAAGTTTGCAATGGAAATTGAAAATCTTTTTGTGGGCTTAGTTGTGATTACTTGAATAATCTCACATAGAGTAAGTGTCTGGGTTAGTCAGCTTAAGGATATTGAATATGAATGGACATCTTAATTATTCATGAAATGTGGATGAAGATGGGGTTTGAGCTTGAATTGATCGAACAGTTAATGGGACATTAAATTGAAATTTAAGAAAGAAACCCAAAGGTTACCCTGTGCACAGGTCATTAGAGAGGGACATATCATAAATTCATGAAAGGCTTTGTCTCTTAGTTATGTGATTCCACCCATCCTCCACTCCTTATTGACTCACCACCTTAAGATGAACAAGTACTCCAAATTATTTCTTCTTGTTGCATTTCATGGCATAATAGGTGGCATGATAAGTTAGTTTTCTTTTATTACATTCATTAAAAAAATGAAAAAAAAATATACCAAGTTGTGTACTTCAACAATTTATGTACACATCATTCCAGTTGCATAAACAATTACATGTAGATTGCATGCATTTTTCATCATTCATTACTATATCATGTGGGTATCTTTTTCCTTTGAAATTTGAGTGTAGGGATACACATCCATATCCTCAGAGAAAAAAATGAATGATATGTAGTAAAGCCCAAGCATAAAGTTCCATCATGCTAAAAATAAGGGGCCAAAAAATGAAAAAAAAAGAGTTTATTTATGTTTTGAAGTTGAGGGAGAAAGGATGCCCTCAACTCTTCACAAAAATGAGGGAAACATACACATGATGCATTCTTTTATTCGAGTTTTTGTTCATCAAATTGACACCATCTTTTGACTCATGCATCATTCTACCAATAAAGTAGGCATTAGGACTCATGCATTTCTCATTCTTTTCACCATATAGGTTCATCATATTTTATTTTGCATAAATGATTTGGATGTCACTTGTGATTCTTCAATTGTGACCCATTTCATATCATTCATTGCTCTTATTGGTAGGACACTTAAATGATTTATTCTCCTCAATCATTTTTATATGGAGAACTGTTTCCAATTAGTTGGTAGTTAGGAAAAGAGTAATGTAGAATAGGGAATCACATAATGCATCAAGTGAATGTCTGATTGATTATGATGTTAACTACTCTCTTGATAGTGTTCATTGATCTAAGGGTGGACAACTTTTATGGAAATTTTTGGTCACTATGGAGCAGTTGATTGTTCAGTGATCAGTGAAGGTCGGTTTTGGACCATCAAGTGGGAGTATTTGAGAAATGAAGTTCATATTCCTTGTCCTTTTGATGACTAGACTCAAATAGATGCAAGAGTGTGTTGCTTGAGGACGAGCAACATTTAAGCTTAGGAGAGTTTTATGTACTGTATATTTGTCATTTTCACATGATATTTTTATATTTCTTTTTGTGCACTTACTATTCATTTTCATATTAATTTGCATGATTTAGTAATATTATCATGTGTTATTCAATTGCATCAAATAAGCATAATTTTAATTTTTTGAATGGTTTATTATACTTCAAGTACTTATGTACAATTTTCCAGGTACCACAAGAGTCTCATAGACTCGGTACTATCGAGACTAAAAGTCAGTACTACTGACCTTGCATCATAGACATAGCAGATTCGAATTCCAGACTCGGTACTATCGAGTCCAAAAGTCAGTGCTACCGAGTCTTCCCGACAAGGCAGTTCAAAAAATCAAAGTTTAATCCAACAGTTGAGGATTTATTTCACTCTAAGTCACTTCTATGACTTAAGGGGAGTTCCACCAGACCTAAGTAATCATGTTTTATTCCATTGAAAGATGACTATGGAATCAGAGAGGAGAAACACATGTTCGGGAGGTTTCGAGCATGTTCGATGGGCAGAATTTGTAGATTGCGGATCCGTTCATCAACATGGAGCATCCTAATCATGTTTCTCCAGGGGGTTCATCAGTTTTCTATGTTCTCCACATTTTTCTATCTTCATAGTATGTTTTTGTCCATGGAAATCATGGGAGGCTAATCCACATGTTCTTTAGGACCCAGGAGTAGCCCGGTTGTACACTATATATGGATCTTTTTTATTAGTATATTGTTTTCTCCTTATTCTTGGGCATGTTGCTATGAAGTCATATTGAATTATCTATGTTGTGCACCATAGGTGATTAATTAGATCTTTAATAACTTTGGGAGGAGGATTAAGGATTGTAAATCCATAGTAGCACACATTGTATATTGCCCTTTGGGAAAGGTGGCTTACGAACGTGAAGAGATTACCTAGATATTATTCGTAAAGCACCTAACTAATCAACCAATTACTATGGAAATGGGATTGGCATTAGCATAGGTAGTGAGCTATTCTACGGGAGTGGGTATTTCTTGCTACATGATCTTTGTCCAGGAGTGGGAGGAAAATATATTAATCTTAGATTAAAATTGTAGTGTCAACCATGGTGAAACCATAGTTGTAGAGAATTTCTTTTCATTGTGATCACAACCCATTAAATTATTTTTCTTTCTTGAAGTTAATTTAATAACTCTTAAATCAAAGTTTTCTTCGGCTTAGCTGATTAAAAAGCAGTTAGTAGTGGTTTCTTGAATTACATTTCTTCACGTTTGATATATGGGCCTCTTTAGCCTATATTAATTCAAAGGGTACGCTTGCACTTTACATGTACAATTTAGTCGTGTGATGACGTAACCTCCATTTAGACATATATGTATGGTTTAAACTCAATTTAGTCCATTGATGCTAATTTAGTCCTATTTTACATAATTTGGTTAGTTTTGTGGTAAAATAGGAATCTTATTACGAATTTTGTCATACATGCATATAAAAAAGTAATATGCTAATATCAAACTCTTTTGAAAGTATTTCTTTTATTTAATCACTTTACATGAAATCATATGCAATCCTTAGTTTTTCCCTAATTTACATGTTTTTGTCATTTAGGGTGAAAATGGCTCAAATATTTGTATTATGAGATGAATTTTTCTACACTAGTCTACAATGGGTTCTATGAAATATAAAGAATGTTTTTATTATTACTTATATATAAAAATATAATATCACTTACCTCATCAAAAATCACTTTTTTTATTATTTTAGAGCATTATTGGTGGAATGAACTTAAACAAGGTTATTTTGGTATTAAATTTCTTATAGTGTTTTATTTATAGTGTAATAACACATTCACATATGTATTAATTTTACTCGGCTTGTACTTGATAATTGATCACAAGTAGTAGCAGCATGAGTAGTAGAAGAAATAGCAGTAGCAGTAGCAGTAGTAGTAGCAGTAGCAGTAGTAGTAGCAGGAGTAGCAGGAGTAACATGAGTAGCAGTAGCAGTAGCAGTAGCAGTAGCAGTAGTAATAGTAGTACTAGTAGTAGTAGTAGCAATAGATGTAGTAGTAACAGTAGCAGTAGTAGTATTAGTAGTAGTAGCAGGAGCAGGAGCGGCAATAGCAATAGCAGTAGCAGCAGTAATAGCAGGTGCAGTAGTAGTAGCAGTAGTAGTAACAGTAGCAGTAACAGTAGTAGTAGTAGTAGTAGTAGTAGTAGTAGTAGTAATAGTAGTAGTAGTAGTAGTAGTAGTAGTAGTAGTAGTTAGTAGTAGTAGTAGTAGTAGTAGTAGTAGTAGTAGTAGAGCAGCAGTAGTGGTAGCAGTAGCGGTAGCAGGAGAAGCAGCATGACCTGCAACAACAGCAGCAACAACAATACGAGCAACAACAACAACAACAACAACAATAGCAGCAACAACAGTAACAGTAGTTGTAGCGGTATCAGTAGTCATATCAATAGCAGTAGCAGTAGTGGTGGTGGTGGTAGTAGTAATAGTAGTAGTAAATGATATCTAAAGTATGATATTTTGTATATGGGTCATCAATATATTTTAAGTATTTTTCTAATCAATTTGATAAGAAGTATTTTAATATTTGTATTATCCTAATGACTTCTATAAATTTGAGAAGGTTTGGATAATAAATGGAATTGTTGTTTGAGAGCAAGGTATTACCTTTTTCTCGAAAAAACTATGACCTTCATATTAAGGGGTGGCAAGGCCCAACATGATCTGACAACCTCTATTAGACACCTCCACTAGTCAAACTAGAAGACATCTCGGTGATGTTTCCCACTTGTGCTCATTTATCTCATTGGATTGAATATTACATGATTGAGGGAAGCCTTCTCCACTAGCCAACACATCACAATGGTGTTTTGTTGCCAAGTCATGGCCACAGAATCCATGGTCCAAGTTGAGTGAGCAGTGATCTAGTACTGTGGATTCAGCTAATCCACTCAATATGATAGAGAGGGTGTGGAAGTGGATAACGCATGTGTGTCACTCGATTGTGGTCTTACTTGACCAATACGACATCTGGTAGATGATGCTTGACATATTCACAACTAGTGAGGGTTGAGAGTCATGGTAGTTTGTAGTAGTGTTGCTCATCAGGTAAACTAAGTGTGGGTGGTAGATGAAGGCTCAAGGCTTGGGATCACACTACCCGAGTTCGTGATGGATTGACAATGTGAGAGGGGGTCTTTTTAGTGAGTGGGGTGAGAGGCTAGGTTTTGTATGTTAGGGTTCTAAGGGTTGAGAAGGAAACACCAAAGAGGGGCCATTCTTGGGGGTCAAGGCACCAACTTCATTTGATCTACCCCTAAACCAAATTAGATTTGAGAGAGGGATTGATTGGGAATGTTCATGTGTGATGGGGCATTGATCAGAGAGAGATTGAGGGTTTGATGGGTTTAATTAGCGTAGATTTTTCCTTTCTCAACATGAGCTAGGGATGACCTTTGTGGATCTACAATCCAGTGGTCATGTGATACATTGAGGAATCACGTATGTATCCCCCTATAGTTGTGTGTGACATATCATTTACATCATATCTATAATAGTATTTCAATTTAAATAAAACATAAGTATTTCCAAAATTCCCTAGTCCACTAGAGATGTCTAAAAGCTTGAAATTTTTGGAATTTTCTTTCTTTCTCTCTCATCTTTCTTTATAAAAAAGTTGGTAACAAAATTAAGTCGTGAAGTTTCCTTTATTGGCATTTAAGTCATCCTTTTATTAATTTAAATGAAGTCTACAGAACCACATGTGGCATATAACTTCTCAAGGGGATATTGTAAGAAAAGGACTCACACAAAATGATAAATACATCATTGACCATAAATTCTTGAATCATTCTTTCAAGGACCCAAATTAAACCATCATTGATTATTAGAAGGATTATTTGAATAATCCTTTTCAATTACAACTTCTAGAAAAGGTATGGTAATTCCAAGTCATCACAATTTTTTTCACGTAAACATCCCTACAAAAACCTAAATGTTTAGAATAAGAACGATTTTTATTTTATGTATTTGTGAAAGTGTTGTTATGTTATATGTAACATGTTTGTGGTTTTGAATGATGAAACCATTACATTTGAGAGAACATATATTATATCATCTCTTGTACTACTACTATCGTGTGAAAGAATTTGGTGTTGTTATCACCTTCGTTCAACTTTTTTTTTATCGTTGCTTCCAGATATTTTTTGGTCCAAATCAAGTCATGGAATAGAATTCTTCTTATGTATAGTTCCTAGAGTGTCTGAATAATTAAACAATTGCATGAATAAAAGAGTGATAATAACTGTTTGGATAAATTTGTCCTCTTCACATTGATTTTCTTTGGAATTGGATGCTTCATGGGAGTATGTGATTTCACAAAAATAAAAGTTTCAGTATGTGTGGTTTCATAACTATGTAAGCTCTTAGTTATATATTAAGACCCCTAAGGGACACATAGACTTGAGTGGCATTAAAAAGATCTTCATTGGTCTAATCTAAGACCTAGAGCCTTGTCCCTAGAGTGGTTCTTAACACTCAAATTTAACTAAAACTTCCAGTGTACATGTTTTTTATCTTCTCTTCGGTTTATACCTATTTAATTAATGAAAAATACAACCTGGAATGTTTGTGGCATTGTGCCAATTTATAGATGTAGGTCTATTAGAAATTACATTAGAGGAAATAAACTTCAAGTCGTCACTATACAAGAAACAAAATTCTTGACCAATAAACAAAAACTCTCTTTGGTGATAATGAGATCACTCTTTGAGTCCAAAAACCATTTTTTGACCTCAATGGAGGCATTTTTTTAGTTAGGAACGACGATGAGATTCTCTGTTCTAATTGTGATGTTAAAGATTTCAATATTTCTCTTACCTTAAAAAACTTGACAAAAACTTCTCTTAGGTTTTTACTAATCTATATGAAGAACCAGGAAAATAACTAAGATGGTCCCTTCATGGAGCTGAATGAACTAGATTCGAACTACACACATATCCTTTAACTTATAGGTGGCTACTTCAGCTGCACTCATTTTATTGTTAATCGCTCTTACAATGCCAAAACTCGGCTATGCAACCCATTTATTATGGAAAATTTGAATACCATTATCAATGAAGCATGTCTTGTGGAATTTAGCATCAACATATCAAAATTTACTTGGAGTAAAAGAAATTTCTAAGCAATTCCTTGATAGGTTCCTCAGATCCACACTTTGGGAGAGAAAATATTCACTCCATAAATTGTTGGCTGGAGTTAGAGTAATTTCAGATCATATGCCAATTACTCTAAGCCAAAACATTATTTCTTAGGCCTGCATATCTTCAAAGTAAAATATTTTTGGTACATATATGATCAGTATAATAACATATTGGATTATGGGTGACAATCAAATAATAACTCTAAACCTATGATGAATAAAAACAACAACCTTTAAGGATATTTGTAACAAACTCAATTTTGGAAGTGCAAATGTCTTAGGAAACATTTAGAAAATATAGATAATAGCAAACAACCCTTGTACTATCTGTAAAAAAAACCAGGATGAGACTTATCCAAGAAAACTTTCTATTTGTTAATCAATTATATCACATTTCCCTATATTGATTCACTTGTCAGTTGGTCTAATTGGTAAATGTTTATACTAGAAAGTAAATGTTCTCTTTTGCAGTCATGTGATAGAGATGAACCTCTTCTCCTCATAATAAAAATTATAAAAAAAACCATTACTACACTTTGTCATAAAAGTAGATGCTAAAAAGTCCATGAATTTTGTCTAGATAGATACTAGTTTTGTCTCTCAAAAATTGAAAGACATCTTTGGCGATGAATTATTCAAGACATATACAAGGATCATTTGATTTATCCATTGGAGACATCCAAGATGAAACATAGATTCATGTTCTCAGCTTTCTTTTATGATCTTTTTTCCAAGATTCCTCATTTCTACACTTTGACCAAACTTTTATAGCAACATGCTCTATTGCAAACTTTTTCTTTAGCCATGATACTATTCTATAGAAGATTTCCTTTAGGAAGTCTAGATATTATTTTAATCAAACTTTTGTTCCATTGTAGTTTAGATACAATCGTTGCTTTTGCACTTGATGTCTCTTTCTGTAAGATCCTTGAAGTTTGACATCTAGATTCTAAGATTATGATTTCACTAATAATGCATCAAATTTCACTTCGAGACATTAGATTAATATTAGAATGGTGAGATCAATAGTATGAATTTGATTGTATTAAAGTGATGAGTGAAAGTTCTAGACCAAGTTTAGGCCTTCAATTTAAGTAAAAAAGGTAATGTTCAATATGTTATGATATCATGATGATCAAAGCCTTAAATTCATAGTTAAGATCATAACCAATATTATGGACCCTTTGGAAGGCCCAGTGTATGAGCCATGGGCCTTGGAACCGAATTCAAGCCCAATTGAACTAATTAGGGTTTACATATGGGCCCTTAGGATGCAAATTTGGGAACTAAGAATTTTGGGATGCAATTAATACTCATGAAAAATTGAGTATCCATAATAAAATTATCAAATTATAGGAGAAATTATAGAATATTCTAAGATCGCTTGTGATCTACATAATTTTTTAGGTATATATCTATATTTTACTTGGAAGCAAAGCTTCAAATAAATAAGGATAATTAAGGAGTTATCCTTTTCCCAATTCCACTTTCTCCTAAATCTTGAGATCTAAATAATAAATAACATGTAATGGATTATTAGTTAACTAAAATGGAGTTCACCTAAATGAATAAGAAAAAAAGGAAGAAAGATCTAGAGTAAAGAGAAAAAGTTCATCTAGACTCTAGATCTTGACGATAAGTGGGAAAAAGGGGAGTTATCTCCCTGACCTAAAGTCACGGTAGAGAAAAGCTCTTCCTTCCTCGATTCCTCTATTCCACTACATGTAACCCTAGTCCCTAAAACCTCATGAGATTTATCCCAATGACTTAATGCGGATGAAATTTACACAAAAAACCTAGATTTAGTATTATCGTGAAGAATAAAAGAAATACCCATATCCCAGGAAACTCAAGGACTAAGGGTTAATCGTCATACACCATACTCCTAGATCCTTAGCCTATATAAGTTCATGGGGAGCACCTCTGAGAAGGAAAATCCCTCTAGAACCTCTCAATTTTGATGAAAGGAGTCACCAACCCTCGCTCTTGCATGATGTAGCTTTTTATTGAAACAACACAACCAACACATATCGGGGATGCCTCATCCAAATTTTCCATGCCCACACCATCTGAGGGTCAAGGTGGAGACCCTTTTCCAAATAGGTTGCGAACAACTTGGCCTGGAGATCCCAGTCGATAAGTGACATTGTCAAGCACCCCCTCTAGTTAGTTGGCACACTACTAGGAAGAATTCCAAGATGAGACCAAGGCTATAGTCCTTGGCATGAGGAGTGTTGTGGTAGACCAAGGCTATAGTCCTTAACATGAGGAGTGCTTTAGAGTTGAGGATTTATGCTCCCCTTGATTCTTGTTTACTAGTTTTCCATTCTTGCTAAACCTGGCCCACTACCACTATAATCAACCTCCCTTATAGCGAGTTGAAAATTTGGGTGACTTCATGGAAGATAGTTAAACTTGCTCCAGTTATCTCCCATAGTATTTGGAGTAGGAAGCCCTAAGCCAACCTCCAGTTGACCTTCATCTACTTCTCATGGAGCCATGGAGCCGGATGGCCAGGGAAAGAGAAGGATCCTCCTCATTCTTATACCACCAAGCCCTTAAATTGTGTGACTCTTATGCCATTGTGTATGGGCAATGGGGTAATTTTACCCCCCCAATCCCCAGCCCATGTGGATGGGGTGTTGATGATGTGCAAGCCCATTGACCATACATGGGACTCACGCATGGAGTGGATAAGGTGGCATTTGTTGATGTGTCTTTTCCCTGATTGGGTTCATAGTAATTAATCTTGCAATAAATGTGAATAATTACTAAAAACATTATGAAACTATATATCAGATTGCTCAAAAATGAGTAGAATACGAATAAAATATATGCATTTCATGTTTCTGATCTTGGTTCCAAAAGTACACACAATACATGAATATAGGGTGATTAATACACCTAAACCATAGTTCTTGATGAACATGTTCTTAATCATGTTAAATATGCTTAATTGAGATATATTCTGATGTTTGTAAATAATGATAAGATCCCAATGAGTTAAATTAGATTAGGATGTTGTTGATGATCTTTTAGGTCTCTAATCCATAACTAAAGGAAGTATGGCTCTAAGATTACTGATTAGATGGTGTCATGATCATAATATGCAAACCTATTGTAGTTGTTCTTAATGAAATTATAGATTCAATCTCGTGATTAGAATCTAGTACCTAATTAGGGTTACACCTAATATGCCTAATTAAGTTTTTTTACCCTTGAGTTGTATGATAGGACATGAAATGATGGAACTAGGATTTGATGCCCTTATTGCTATTCTAGACCTGAGACAATCCTAAACCTTGGTTTAGACCTAAGTTAGGTTTAATCTGAATAATATGGCTATATGGTTACACATTGGAAGTATACATATGTGCAGACAGAATGCGGATTAAATGTTTGAATAGGTATGTAGTTGATTGGATTGCATAAAGTACATTTGAAGCATAACTGCATGTCTGTTTCATATCAAATGGACAAAGTTACTTATAAATACTTACATTATCAAGTATCTATGGTTTGTTAGATGATTTTCAAAATATTTCATTGATATATAAATTGTTGGATATTTATTTACTTCATGTTCAACTATAACGCCACTGTGAGTATCACATAAAGTAAATAATGATATTTTGAACAAAGAGTTACATGATCAAGGGGTAATACACATAAATCCAAGGATGGATAGTAACTACACCCAAGATAGCATACTAAGAATGGGTTAGAATATACAATGCAAATTCTTGTTTCATATGATCAATTATCTGGTTTTGAACATTGAATGTTTTTATTATAGTTGCACATATTTTGGCTGCACCATGTACATAGTATAGCAATATTCTAATGCACGTTTTGTTTGTCAGCATTTAAGGTAAATTCCAAATAAAGTCATGAAGACATGGTGATCCGGATGAAATCAATTGAAGATATTAAAGCTAAGTCAAGGAGGATTAGTTGGATAGTTTTAATACTTCCTCTCCTATATAAGTTAGTTTCCATTTGAGAAATGCACGTAACTCCTTAGAGAAGCCTCATTAAACATATTATACACATTATTTTTTCAAATTAATGGAGATTACTCACTGTTGTTTATTACTTGTTGAATCTAATCTTGGAAAATTTAGGTTTCTATCCTTATATTCTAGGTATCTCCTGACTATGAGATGATCAGAATTGGGGGTCATTACATTTGGTACCAGAGCCCAGATTTACAAAATTATATCTAAATGCTTAAAATTTCAAATAATTCATAGGAATGTATGGAAAATTATTAGGACATGAGATAAGATATTGGTGTCTATCAAGCATCATGATTTTGAAGGATGGCAATATTTTCTCCGTGCTATTAAGTTGGTATATAGGGAATCCCTTAGATAATGTGATACCTTCCTGACCAGAACCTAGGGTTTTCCTAAAGTAATATTTTCCTATGATTTTCATCTCTAATTTCGTTCACTTCTTATCTCCTTACTTAATAAACCCTAATATATACTTCCCTCCTCATCTCATGTTAGGGTTTTGAGAAGAAATAGGATTAAGGCATCCTCTACAAATTGAAGTATACATAATGCTAACTAGGGAAATAGTTGTGAAATTAATGACTTACTTGTGACATCCTTTAGGAGGATAAACCCTAGAGAAACCTTGGGATGGATTATGATGATCTAATTGTTCAAGAAATAATTGGTTTGTGATAACCTAGTTGGCTATAAAAACCTATATGGGTTAATGGAAGGACTAAATTCTAAGATGAAGTTGTTAACCCTTAACCCTAATAAAAAATCCTAATTTTGGGTATTGAAAAAGAACAGAGGAAATAGTAATAAACCTACCCAAGAAAACCCTAATTAGGGAAAAAGGAAAGAGAAAATACAAATGGGTTGGGTAATCTATTCTAAGTACCATAAATTAGAAATCATAGACTTCCATACATGCAAGTACATGGAATATTGCATGCATGATGCATAAAAAGGTTTGTGGTATATACACATATGAAACGTAGGTGACATTTTGTCACATAAGAATAAACATAAGACCCTCAACTCACATTTAGGGATAGTCACAACCTAGGGTGGGTCAACCCAAGAATGGGACAAGGACCTATGGGAGAGGCAAAACTCTAAACTTGTACGGTCAGGTTGGGGCTAGAATGCTTAATCTCCTCCTGGAATATGAAAAGGTTCCCTAGGTTAGGACCTTCCCTGGAAAGGTGAGTTGTACCATCTTGTGTTAGAATTTAAAAATATTAAGCATGGATGTCTGAAGGACCTAAACATAGAGAGGGGATATGATGGGATGGTATCGGTATAAGGCAAGAAGGCCCTTACCATACCTAGTTATAATAAGTTACCCTTAATAATTGGAAAGTGTAATCCCAACATATGTAAATGTGAAAACATGGTTAGAGAAATCCTAGTGCAAACATGTAAATGAAAGTAAGGTGCATTGAAAGAAATGTAAAAATGATCACGCACCTAAGATATACAAACCCTACGGCCAACAAGTATGGAAAAGACGGGTGTGTGTTTGGCTTAATTCCCTAGATAAATAATTACACAAGAATGAAAACTTTGGTTTGAGAAATATAGAGTAAGATTTGAAATGAAAGTTAACACATTGGAAATAATTATATGAAAGATATCCAAGTCGTAGACTCTCTTTGAGCTACATGAGTCATGGGATGTAGATATATAATAAAATTGAAGACCCTTGTCTTGAACAAGGTGTAAATAATAAGAAAAATGAAATAAATCTATGGCATCTCAACAAAACCTAGAAAGGGTAGAGCCTTGAGTCAATCCTAGGGTCAAATAAGGGTGCTTAAAGGTACATAAGACCCAAGGGGTTGGGAGGTGATCACATCCAAAGTGCATAAGGCATGTGGGGTTAGGATAAAGTCATCCATGTGTACTCAAGGACTATGGGTTAGGAGAATGGGCACCTCCATGAGTACATAAGGCCCAAGGGGTCAATGTAAAAGGAGATACATAATTACATAAGATCCATGGGGTCAAGAAGATATCGCTTCAAAGGTACCTTTACCCCAAGAGACCTTAAGGGAATGACTAAGGCTAGTAGTATAGATGTAGATATAAGGAATATAAGAAGTTATGTAATAATGTTTCAAATAGGATTTTAAGGGAAATTGTCCTTAAACTTGAGAGTTTGAGAAAAGCACTTCCCCTTTGGGTTCGTGGAACATAGGAATTTGTAGAACTAAAACATGATCATGGTTTGGAGTCATGGTAAAGGATGATTTAACCAAAATTTTGAATATAAGACAATGAGTGGGTACACTATCTCTCCACATATAATAGGATGAACTTTGTATTTGGGCTACATCCAAATGTCTACTTCATATTATTTTGAGTGTAGAGATGGGATAGACACATCTGATACAAGAAATTGACAATCAAGAGAATATGAAAATGAGTAGGAAAAGTCTAGAAGAAGATTATTTTAGAATAAGGGAAAGGGCTAAGTGCCAATAAATAGAGGCCCATAACATAATAATAAGAGAAAAATAAGACAAATAAAGCTAGGAAGAGATATATTCTAATACTCCCCCTTAATATGGAGCATATATGTCAATCATGCCTAGCTTGGATGTCAGAGTAGTGAATCTAGTCTTTGGAAGAATTTTGGTGAAAATATCTGCAACCTGATCCACAGTAGGTGTATAAGGGGTAGAAATCTGACCAGATAAGACAGCTTCAAGAATGAAATGACAGTCAACTTCATTGTGTTTGGTGCATTCGTGGAAGGTGGGGTTATTGGCAATAAAGATAGAAGCTTTATTGTCACAATGAATTGGGATAGATGGACCAACAGAAATACCAAGATCATAGAGAAGACTGTGTACCCAGAAAAGTTCACAGGTGGTGTGAGCCATAGCTCTATATTCAGCTGCAGTAGTAGAGCGAGAAACTATAGTTTGCTTCTTGATTCACCAAGTGACCAAGTTACCACCTACAAAGGTGCAATATCCAAAGGTGGATCTATGATCTATTCTTCTTCCAGCATAGTCACAATCAGAATATCTAGTAAGGTTACAGTGCCCATGTTTTCGATAAAGAAGGCCTTTGCCAGGAGAACTTTTCAAATATTTTGATATATGGCAGACATCATCCCAATGGCATTGGCGAGGCTCATCCATATATCTACTAACTAGGCCAACGGCAGAAGTAATGTCAACATTAGTTACAGTAAGTTAGATGATCTTCCCAACCATTCTATGATACTAGTGATGGTCAGGATAAGGAGGGGAAGTATCGTCATCCCGGTTAGTATTGGGATCCAAGGGTGTACTAGTTGTTTTAGCACCAAGAATTCCTATCTCAGATAGTAGATCTAAAACATACTTGAGATGTGACAAACAGGGACCAGAAGAGGAATAAGAGACTTCAATGCCCAAAAAATATCTCAGTTTTCCCAGATCTTTTGTAATAAAGTGCTTCTCCAAGTATGACTTAATAGCCTGAATCTCTAATGAGTCACTTCTAGATAGGAAAATGTCATCAACATAGACAATAAGAACCACAATACCATTGTCAAAATGTTTAACAAACACAGAGTGATTAGATTGAGAGTGATGAAAGCCAAAGTTTTGAAGAATAGACTTGAGATTATCAAACCAAGCTCACAAACTTTGCTTAAGACCATAAATCGCTTTGTGAAGGAAAACATACTTTTGAAGACTCCCCTTGAGTCAAAAATCCAGGAGGCTTCTCCATGTAAACCTCCTCATGTGGGTTCCCATACAGAAATGCATTTTTAACATCAAGTTGAAATAAGGGCCAGTCGAAATTGACAGCTACAAAAATAAGGATACAAATAGAATTAAGCCTAGCTACATGAGAGAATGTTTCAAAGTAATCTAATCCATAAGTCTGAGTGTAGACTTTGTCTACCAAGTGGGCTTTAAGTCACTTCATAATGCCATTAGGTTGATATTTGATTGTTAAAATCCATCTGAGCAATCCAGGAGCACATTAACCAAATGCCAAGTATGTCTATCAGGGAGTGCTTGCATCTCAGTCTCGATGGCTTGACATCAAGTAGGATATTGAAGAGCCTGGGTGGCATTCTTAATGATACTGACATCACTTAAGGTAGAAGTGAAATTTGCAAAAGTAGTACCCAAGTTAGCAGTAGTGCAGAAATTCCCAATAGGATGTTGGGTGCAAGGCCAAATGCCTTTGTGTAAATTTATAGGTATATCGAGGTCAGAAAAAACTTGAGAGGTGGATGGAGCTATAGATGAGGATGGAAGACGTGTTTATTCTTGAGAGGATGTAGGAGCGTCTGATGAACAGTGTTAATAGGCAATGTAGGATCAACAAGAAAAGGTATAGGGGATTCTGATATTAAGTCAGAAGTCAGAGATGAACCAGCAGAAGAATAAAATGGCATGTGTTCAAAGGAGACCACATCAACCAAGAACATTTCTTAGAAATAGGATCAAAATAGTTGTACCCTTTTTGCATCTTGGAGTACCCCAAAAAAATACATTTTGTGGCACAGGGATCTAGTTTGGTAAGGCAAGGATGGAAATTTTTCATAAAGCACGTACTCCCAAGGATACGAGGAGGCATAGTAGACAAGGGAGTCTTAGGGTATAGAATCTGAAAGGGAACTTGATTGACAAGCACCAAGGAAGGCACGCGGTTAATTAGGTAGTAGGTAGGGAAAAAGCTTCTGGCCAAAAAAATTGAGGAACATTATAACGAAATAAAAGAGTACGCACAACTTCAAGAAGATGGTGATTCTTGCATTCAGTCACACCATTTTTTTGGGGTGTATATGCCAGGAGTTTTGTGTATAGTACCCATTTTGGTACAACACATATTGATAGATCTTTGCATAAACTCAAGAGGATTATCAGTCTGAAAGATTTTCATAGGTTTATCAAAATGGGTACGTATATCATCTAGGAATGGTGTGATAGTATCAAGTATATGAGATTGATCTCTCAATAAAAATCACCATGCAGTTCTAGTAAAATCATCAATAAACTCATGAAGTACTGAAATCCAGAAAAACTCACAATAGAGCATGGTCTCCAAATATCAGAGTGCACCATACCAAAGGGATATTTTGAACTATAGTTTTTCTTAGAAAAACTAGATCAAGGTTGTTTCCCTAACTGGCATGTTTCACAATGAAAAATGGTATCAAAATTTTTAGGTACTAATTGTTTCAACTTTTCCAGTGAAGGATGTCGGAGATGATAGTGCCACTAGATGCCTATCAAAGAAGTAGTCAGAAAAGCCATCATCTTTGGTGCATCCAAATAGTAAAGACAATCTGGTCCCTCATGGCCCAAACCAATCTTCATTTTCATGTCCACATCTTGAAAGAAAGCACCATATAGATAAAAGGTAATTGAGCATCGTAGGCTCTTAACAATTTTACTCACAGATAATAAGATGACAGGAAATTTAAGGACATAAAGAGCAAAGTTTAAAGCAATATGACCAAAAGTATAAATATTTCCAATCGCTAAAATAGATGTCTGAAATCCATCTGCCACAGTGACTGGTGGGATAGTAGTAGTTTTATGCAAAGTAGAAAATAAAGATGGATTTCTAGTAATATAAGAAGTGACACTAGAGTCAATAACCCATGAATTTTTACCAGATTGTGCCAGGCGAGCAGTCTATGTCAGAAGAGCAGAACTGTCTATTTCAGTTGAGGAAGCATGACGTTCTTGAAGCAGCTTCCCAATTTTAGAATGGAGCCAATCAACAGAAGGTGGGGTGGATGTAGAGGTAGTAGTGTTAGGTTGGTCAGAAGTAACATGATTTGCCCAAGCAGGTTTGCCATGCTTGATCCAATAGAAAACCTTAGTATGGTTGGAACGCCTATAAAAATTATAGTAACGTGATTCAGTAGAAGTGTCAGAGCCAGAGAGTTATGAACCACAACCAGTATCAGGAGTGGATCAACCACATCCATGACCACAATCGGGACCTCGGCTAGGAAAGGAGTCCCCTGAACGGACAACTAGGGTAGCAATATCAGACAGATTAGGTGTTACATGAGAGAAAAAAAGTTAGTGTTGTACGTGTTTTAGAAATCACGTAAGGTGGGCAGTGTATCATTGGAGAGAATCTAATCAATACACCCACAAAGGAGGGTGGTAGGCCGAAAAGAAAATGAACAAGATGCAGTTCATTCTGTTGTCGATGGACTTCCTTAATATCAGAACAAATAGGTTGATACACATCAAACTCATCCCAGAGTGATCAACATTGATTTTAATAATCTTCAATAGAATATGTAGTAGGGTATTCTTTCTTGGTCAGTTATTTGAAAAGATCAAACACCTTTTTTGGATTTTGTTGATCAGAATATGTGTGAGAGTGTTGATCCTGCATATCCTTGGTTGTGTTCAGGTGCATTAGGATTGGACAGATTTTGGGTTCCACATTGTTAACCATCTAGGTCATAACACCAGAATTATCCTTAGACCACATGCCATAAGCATGTTTAATCTTGGCATCATTTGTAACATCTGGTACATCCGATCCTTTTGTAGAATGATGGGAATAATGTCCATGATCCTTGACATAGATAGAAAAAGATGATGCCCAAAGGTAATAGTTGGACCCATCCAACTTAACAATCATCAGATGAAGATTGCATAGAGGATCATAGGACGTTATGAGGAATATAGAAGTAGGATTTCAAAGACACAGGAAGTTGACAAATCAACAACAAGCACATAGTAGAAGCAGGCATGAAGCAGTCAATAGACGAAGGCAATAGACACCCTCATGTGTAGATCTAAGAGAACCCAGAATCAGGAAGAAGCAAGCAGAAGGAGATCTAACACATCAGATCTCAAAACCCACATAGGGTAGTACTCAATATGGAAAACCTATGCCAACATGGAGTAAACTTACCCTATCATGAGGCGTCAGAAGAAGAGCAACAAAATACGGTTACACCTTCAATGTGCTATGATTGGAAATTTTTTCGTAGATGTACAAGAAGAAGACAAGGATATCTATTATGGTGTAGGGTGTCAACGGGTGGGTGTTGTTGGTAAGGTATTCCTATAGAGCCAATCATATGATGATTGACATGGAATAATTACCTAAAAGGATTTGATTAATAATAACATATATAAAGGCAAGATTCCAATTCAACTATTTCACTCGGCTATGAGATAATGAGGATACAAAGTGAATGTCTATATAATTATATTACTCAATGACATATGTTTTCAAGTTCCTATCCTTGTGATGAGATCATATGAATGTTAAGAGTACATATACATATTCTCATTATGTCCATGACCAGTTGTTATGGTGGAAGGTTGATAGAAAACAATAAGACACAAGATCAGAGTGTGAGTTGGTTGATGACTAAATCTCATTAGTCTTGATATGGAAATATCAAACCAAGCACACAGATACATGTTAGAGTACAGTGTATCAGACAGACCCACCTTGAGTGTGGGCTCTGATCTCCAAAACACAAGATAAACATAGCGGAAGCGATTCGATTAACAGCGAAATACGAAAATCACGAGAAATTAAAACTTTTCGAGATAAGAGCTTGAATCTATAAAAACTTCTTTCATAAAAGGAGATAAACTGTTTACATCTCTGATAAATCACTTCTCGAGTGATTATATACAGCCAGATACAAAATCTCAAGATTTAAAACCCAAAATCTCAAACCAAAAGACTCCAAGGACCTGAGAGTACAGAGACGACATAAGACCATCTAACTACATGACTCAGCAGTCAGTATCTCCACCTGAGATTCACTGCTGCTCCTGGTGCTGCTGCTGCTGATTCTGATCACCTGCAGATTGGTTCCTTCGTCCTCGACGACCACCTAAAAAGTTGAAATCTACGGGGTGAGACAATTTTAAATAATTGTCCCAGTGAGAGTTATAACTCTCCGCCAGAAGCTTTATTATAACAACCAAGAATAACAAAGGCAATAAAAGCTCTAAGGTAATCAGCTGCAGATTGTTATCAATTAGAACAACAACATTTAAGGAATATGAAAAACATGTATACTAAGTAATGAATCATCAACCAGTGTATTTCGTGGTTCAACCTAAGCAGATATGCTACGCGGTTGATTATGTTTTACAAACATCATTATGCCCTGCGGAGATGAGGTATACCGCTCATACTCCAACCGATCACTATTAAGTCGCATCGGTATCATACATAGGTCATCAAAAGAGCCGGATTCTTATGACCTCATCTTCCTCAGTCAGTATGAGGATCAACATGCAGGACATCTAGTGTCTCTATTACAATAGCTTACCAGGGTATTCTGGTACTTCGCTATTAGAGTCACAGTGACATTCTGTACTCTCTTTGCCATCAAAATATTTCTTGCTTATCTCTCATCGATGCGGTATAAAAGATTTCCTCGGGAGATTAGTGTTATATCACCCCGGCATAAACACATAGTGAAGGATTGATAGAATAAAGATACATCTACATCAATTCCTACACTAGGATGTAAGGAAATTCACATCCATATTACCCCACATATTCAAAAGTATGTGCTCCAGGAATCTCCTTAGGAAAACCTATTTCACCATCATCTAATTCCTGACGATGATGGATCTATGATCAGGGCTCTACATGGTATGATTATACTTGATTAGTTAGGTACATTTCAGTATTCTTTTATCATCATACATGTTTTCAAACATTAATCATTAGCATAGAAGCTATGAAGGAAGAATACTAAATGTAACAAGCCTAACTCTCATCAATTATCATTTCTCAATATTCTCATCACAAGTCATCTCTTAAAGCATGACCTTGATGGTATTCATGGCTCTCATAGCCTATCAATCTCATAAGATGCTATTAACAAGGCATCAGGATATATCACTATTCATAAAGCTAACAACATGCTTTCAATGAATATAGTATCATCATCCATACCTGGATATGATCATCCTCATAGAGGAACCTGCATGGTTAAATCAACTGATAACAGTAAATAACTTATTTAAAGAAGTTGTATCTCCCTACTCATACAAGAGCTAGGTTTCCCTGGTTTTCATTAATTAGGGTTTACTATTCACATTACATGTCATCACCCTAGAATTAGGGTTTACTATTCACCTCATGGTGAAATGATCTTATAACATCCCCATGTATGAGAAACATCATCATTAAAGACCTCAGATAAGATTAAGATTCATCAATTATCATAATTAGGGTTTCCATGATCTCACATAAGTGGATCATACCTAAACTTGCACATTCATGTATATTGAAGGTATTTTACTTGAGTTTCCATTATAATTGGTACTTTCGATCTCCTCTAACTAGTAGATAGTGATTACACCACTCTAGATTAGGTTGGGTTAAGTCCTCATTGATTAACACAAGTCAACTCATCACTATCATGTGATTAGGGTTTGATTAAAACAAGGTATCACTCAATTGAACCTTTCAGGGGCATTTTGGTAATTTACCCATTGTCCATCATCATGGGTCAATTCATTAGCCACTTAGTCCCTTAACATATTAGGTTACCATTAGGGTTTATATTAGATCATTATTGAACCTTTTACACTTTCAAGTGATTAGGTATAATCAACCTTGAAGGTCTCGAATTGGTTTAGGGTTTAACCTTCAACCTTCAACCCATTTGATTCTTAAACGACCTTGAACTTGTTTAACCTCAAACGACCTTGGACCCACTTGAGCCTTAAACGAGTGTGGACCCACTTGACCTTAAACGGGTGTGGACCCACTTGAGTCTAAACGGGTGTGAACCCATTTGAGTTCAAACGAGTGTGAACCCGTTTGAGATCAAACGAGTGTGAACCCGTTTGAGATCAAACGAGTGTGAACCCGTTTGAGATCAAATGAGTGTGGACTCATTTGGGCTTAAACGAGTGTGGACTCATTTGGACTCAAATGAGTGTGGACTCGTTTGGACTCAAACGAGTGTGGACCAACTTGGGTTCAAACCGCATGAACATAAAGGTGACACATAGGTTATATTTGAATAGGGTTTCCTATGTTGAAGCCTTTAATTGGCCAAAGCCATGTTAACCACTTACAAATTGAGTCAATTAGGATGAGCCTCAATCAATTGGACTCCAATGTGACCCTCAATTGAAAGCCAATTAGGGTCAAGTCTAACTCAATTAGGGTTTCCAATCGGCTAATCATCAATTTTCAATAATGTGAAACAAAGTGTAATTGAACCCATAAATTGAACTCCAATTGGGCCCAAACTTGGCCCAAATGGTCTTGAGATCTTTTGGATGTTCTCCAAACGATCTTGAGACCGTTTGCCCAAAGTTTGACCAAAAACCAAAATGATTTGATAAGGGTTGAGCCCTAATTAAATTAAATATCAACACTTTTCATCAATTATCAACATCTTGTATTTGGACCCTCAAACCATCAAATTTCTGTAACCCTAGACCTTCAAACGATCTTGGGGTGTCACTAAACGAGTGTGAGATCGTTTGGATGAACCCCCAAATGGGTAGGAACCCGTTTGGGTCCTTCAACCCAAAACTCAACAAGATCTATATTGAAATCAGCAACTTTCACCCGATTAGGGTTAGGTTATTGAAGTGTCTTCAACTCTTAATTGGTTAGGAATTAGATTACAATTATTTGTAGGAATGAAATTCAATACATTATTAACAAGTATCCTAAACGGTCAATGCTTGGTCAACTCACTCAAACGGGTTGGACCCCGTTTGCCCAAAAGTTCAAGTTAATTAGTTTGAAAAAAATCAGTACTTAATTCAATTCTATTGCCTAATTGATTGGCCTTCAACCTACGATTCCTTTAGAGTTAACCCCTCAAATTTGGTGGGTCATTAGCCTACATAATTGTGAACAGAAAACCCAAATGGTCTACGCTTGGTCAACCCTATGAAACGGTCTTGGGGTCGTTTTGATCCAAACGATCTTGTAGGATCGTTTGAGATCAAACGGGTTGAACCCGTTTGACCTTAAACGAGTTGCACCCGTTTGGACCAAAAGGGTTCAAGGTCGTTTCATAAAGTGACCTAGGAATCCACGCCCGTCATCCTCAACCTCTGTTCAGGTCGGTTCCTCCACCGTTTTGCTTGCAAAAGAGCAAGGAAGAAGGGAAGTAGAAGAAGAACTAATCATAGAAAACAAGAACAAAGATATGCATAACAAAGCTAAGGGTTAGAGTTATAAAACCCGCCTCAAACGTGGTTCCTTGAGCTACAAGCTTCCAAGATTCAAACCTCTAATGGTGTCTTGAGTTCCACAACTCGGCCAGAGGTGATTCTCCAAGGAAAAGATGTGGATGGTCGGCTAGAACAAAGAATCTAAGTGAATTAACCATAGAACCAACCTTATACATGAATTTCCTCCATGAATCCAAGTCAGAAGGTGGTGTTCTCTTACCTAGAACAGGTTGGTCATCCCCTTGAGCTCCTGAGCTCCTTCCTTAGTCGGCCACAGCAAGAGATAAGTGAAGAGTGAAAGGGAAACATTGCCTTTGATTGCAAAGGAAAGGGTATAAGTACCTTTGGGGTTATTTTCATCATAAGGACAACTTACTCCTCCTTTTCACAACTAGGTCCTTCCTTTCTTTTAGGCACGTCCCTCCTCTTCTTTCTAAGGTAAAACTCCTTCTAAAACCAAGAACTAAAGGCAAGGAAGGTCAACTTATCACTAAGGTACATATGTACATAAGGGTCTCCTTACTTACATCTTGATGATTTAATTACAAAGGTGTTCCTTATTATATGATTATTCAAAGGAAGTGCCCCCTTCATCATTATTAGTTTAAATGATGTCAAAAGTCATAAAAGATGTTCAAGATGGTGTATTTTATAAGTTGCACCCCACATTTGGGTAAATTGCACTTTAATCCACATTAGGGTTTTTAAGCACAAGGATCATTCCACAAGCTGTATCTTGATGCCCAAGCTTGGGAAATCCATTTTACCTCATCATATTTACTCATATGATGTCTCATCATCAGAGGAACATCTTAACTTGTGAAATTTGCAAGTTACACCCCTTAATTGGGTAATTTGCACATAGGCCCCTGCATTACCAAAATTCTACAACATTGTTTTAAAAGGACAGAAATGAAAATGTATGTTCCTTAGGAACTTAATTACATGCCAAAAGATAATCACAAGGATTTAATTACATATTTAGACAAAACACCTAGGGTTAATTCATAACCCATGTCAGGGATGTTACAAATTATCCACCCCTTATAAGGATTTCGTCCCCGAAATCGATAAAGCATACCAGGAGAAAAGAGCAGGGTACTTACTTCTCATCTCATCCTCTAGTTCCCAAGTGGCTTCTTCAACACCACGGTGGTTCTAGAGGACTTTCACAAGGTTTATATCTTTCTTCTTTAACTTTTTAATTATGTTGTCAAGGATTGACACTGGTCCTTCTTCATAAGTTATATCATCATTCAATTCTACTTCCATAGGTTGTAGAACTGACTCGGTATCAGGATGACATTTCCTTAACATAGAAATGTGAAACACAGGGTGTAGCCTCTACAACTCTGGTGGTAATTCTAGTCTATAGGCTACCTTTCCAACCCGTTCAATGATTGGATAAGGTCCCATAAATCTAGGAGCTAACTTCCCTTTCCTTCCAAAGCGAAGGACTCCTTTCCAAGGAGAGACCTTGAGATACACTCTGTCTCCAACCTGGAACTCTAACGGTCTACGACGCTTATCAGCATAAGATTTCTGCCTATCCTGTGCAGTCTTAATCTATTGTTGTATTATTTTAATCTTCTCTGTGGTCTGCTGCACAAGATCAGGACCTAACAACTGATGCTCATCAGTCTCATACCAGCATAAGGGTGATCTACAACGTCTGCCATACAAGGCTTCATAAGGTGCCATATCAATACTATGTTGATAGTTATTGTTATAGGCAAACTCTATCAAGCTTAGGTGCAGATCCCAACTTCCTGTGAACTGAGGACCTCTGTCAGAAACTATGGTGACAGGAACTCCGTGCAAACGCACTATCTCTTGAACATATAACTGGGATAACCTTTCAGCAGAATAGGTTGTTTTGACAGGTAAGAAATGCGTTGTCTTAGTCAACCTATCAACAATTACCCAAATGGAATCATGTCCTTTGTTTGTTCTAGGTAGACCAACAACAAAGTCCATGGTTACATGATCCCACTTCCACTGTGGTATGGGTAAAGGTTGCATTGTTCCTGCAGGCTTTTGGTGTTCAGCTTTAACTTGCTGACACACTGAACACCTCAGAACAAACTCAGCTACGTCCTTCTTCATCCCAGGCCACCAATACATATCTTTCAAGTTTCGATACATCTTGGTGCTTCCTGGATGCATAGCATACATTGAAGAATGAGCTTCTTCCAAGACTAACTTCCTCAGCTTATCTACATCTGGTACTATCATCCTCCCATGATAGCATGCCACTTGATCATCTGATTCATGAAAACCTTCTCGCTTCTCATCACCATACTCAGATCTGATCTGCTGAACTACAACATCAACTTGTTGTGCCTCCTTAATCTGCTCTCTTAGGGTGGGTTTGATATGCATCTCAGCCAACAACCCGGCAATCCATGACACCTTCATCTGTACATTGTCTTGCCTTAGGGAGATAAGCATATCTCTCCTAGTGCATACTAAAGAGTTTAATTGTGCCCTATCAGAGGATGATGTTGCTGACTTCCTACTCAAGGCATCTGCAACTACATTGGCCTTTCCTGGATGGTAATCTATTATACAATCATAATCCTTGATTAACTCCATCCAGCGATGTTGCCTCATGTTAAGCTCATGCTGAGAGAAGATATACTTAAGATTTTTGTGATATGTGAAAATCTGGAATGTCACTCCGTAGAGATAATGTCTCCAGATCTTCAGGGAATGAACCACAACAACTAACTCCAGATCGTGTGTCGGATAATTCTCTTCGTGTTTCTTAAGCTGTCGTGAAGCAAAAGAAATCACTTGCTTATCCTGCATCAACACGCATCCGAGTCCATTCTTGGAGGCATCACAGAAAATTATGTATCCTTTTCCTTGCTCAGGTAACACAAGCACAGGTGCACTTGTCAACCTCTCCTTTAACAGCTAAAAAGATTGTTGACACTTATCACTCCAGGTAAAAGGAACATCTTTCCGGGTTAACTTGGTTAAGGGTAAGGCTATAGAACTGAAATTCTTAATAAACCTTCGATAATAACCAGCTAATCCCAAGAAACTTCGAATCTCCGTTGGTGTCTTCAGTTGTTCCCACTATAGAACAGATTCTACCTTTGTAGGGTCAACACGAATACCCGAGGCAGATATCACATGTCCAAGAAAAGATACTTCTGGCAACCAGAACTCACACTTGCTAAACTTAGCATATAGCTTATGTTTTCTTAGCAGAGTTAGAGCCTGTCGGAGATGTTGTTCATGCTGCTGAGCATCCTTACTATAAATCAGAATGTCATCTATGAAGACGACAACACACTGATCAAGGAAAGGTCGAATAACTCTATTCAGGACTTCCATGAATGCTGCCGGTGCATTGGTTAGTCCAAACGACATAACCGTGAACTCATAGTGACCATATCGTGTCCTAAAGGCAGACTTGGATATGTCACTATCCTTAATACAGAGTTGATGATATCCAGACCTCAAGTCTATCTTTGAGAAGACTGTTGCACCACACAACTGGTCAAAAAGATCATCAATCCTCGGCAACAGGTACTTATTCTTTATTGTTACTTTATTTAATTGTCTGTAATCAATGCACAACTGCATTGACCCGTCTTTCTTTTTAACAAACAAAACTGGAGCACCCCAGGGTGAAGTGCTCGGTCGGATGTAACCCTTCTCAAGCAACTCTTGAAGCTGCTTCTTGAGTTCTGCCATCTCAGCAGGCGCCATCCTATACGGTGTCTGGGCTATAGGTTGTGTATCTAGGATCAAATTGATTTCAAAATCAATTTCCCGAGGCGGTGGCACACCTGGAAGTTCTTCAGGAAATACATCTTCAAATTCCCTGACTACATGAACTTCAGCAGGGTTAGGACTCTCCATGGTAGTATCTACCACATGGGCCAAGAATGCATAACATCCTTGTCTCATCAACTTATCAGCAACCATCGCTGACACAAGATAGGTGGGTAGAATCTTTCTCTCTCCTTGAAAGATCCATGTGTTGCTTTCATCAGCAAACACAGCCTACTTGGATTCACAATCCAAGACAACCCTATACCTTTCCAAGGTATCCATCCCAAGAATTATATCAAATCCTTGCATATCAAGTGGTATAAGGTCCACTTGAATGCGATGATCAGAAAAGAAGAGGATGCAGGGAGAGCATACCTCCTGCAAAATGGCAGACCCACTCAACGGAGTCTCCAAAAACAAGCTATCTGCCCTATGACTAATTGTCATATTGCAGTTACGAATCACTCTCCGAGTGACAAAGGAGTGTGTAGCACCCGGGTCAATCAGAACAGATACAACACAGGATTTAGACATATCATAATATAAAAGTTCCATCTGACCTGCCACTACCCGTGGATTGACCACTGCATCTGGTGGGTTCATAGCATAGAACCTCGTTGTCGCCTGGTGTTGAGGTGGTGCTGATGATCCAGCTTGAGACGCTTGTCCACGTCCTCTAGCTGCTCCTTGAGATTGCCTTCTCTGTGATCCCTGTTGACTCTGTCTCAGAGGCTGTGTCACACTGACATGCCTAGATCGGCAGTCCTTCATCAAATGTCCCACCTTCCCATAGTTGTAACAGCTCTTCTCCAATTGTTGTGGTCTGGGTGGTCCTGTAACTGACATTGATGCTGAACTGCGAGTCTCTTATAGTGGTAAACTCCGTCCTCTACCTCTACTTGGTGAACACTGAGTCTGAAAATTAGATCTGGGTGGTGGAGGTGTAGGTGCAGAGAATCTAGGTTTCTTAAAGTCTCTAGATGAAGAACCCTGGAACTGCGGATATCTTTTATGGGTTTGTCTCTTCTCGACTACAGATTTCTCTATCCTTCGGACTGACTCAATGAAGGTAGCAAACCTCTCCCGATTCTCTAGGGCAGACACGGGAGTAGTCAAGTCGGCGTTTAAACCCTTCTCGAACCTTCTGATTCTTTCTTCTTCTGTGGCAGCCATGTGCAGAAAAAACCGCAATAACTCCATAAACTTAGCTTCATACTCGCTAATGTTCATCATGCCTTGCCTCAATCTAACAAACTGAGAGATCTTCTCGTCTAGGAAGGTCTTTGGAAAATATCTATTGATAAATTCCCGATGAAAATCTTCCCACGAGATCTCCACTCCAGGCCTCTTCTGCTCTTCCATGGTCCACCAGTGACCAGCACTTCCCTTGAGAAGATAGACATCATGTCTAACCTTCTGAGCTTCTGGAATGTTGAGGATTCTAAAAGCTTTCTCCAACTCGGTTTACCACAGATCGGCATCTGCAAGATCAGCTGTTCCAAAGTATTCGGTTGCTCCAACACGACGAAGTCACTCGAACATCTTACTGATACCTTGTCCTTCAGGCTGGGCAGGTGCCCTAGGTGCAGGCATGGGCATCCTGTCGGTGATATGTGTCATAGCAGTCATAAACTGCCTGAACATAGTTTGAACAGCTGGGTTTCCCATGTCAGCTGGGTCAAACTGAGGTGGTTCTCTGGGTGGCTCAGGTACAGGTTGCTCTATTTCTAGGTTCCTTGCACCTTCTCGAGGCGCAGCAACACTACTTTTAGCCTCGTACTCCTCCTGAGGTCCCGACATCCTTAATTATCTTCTTCTCCTGAGGAGCAGAAGACTCTATTAGATAAGAAAGAAGTACTAAGGATAGACTTGACACTCTAAGTCCTATGTCTCTATAGACTCAGCGAACCTAGAGCTCTGATACCACTAATTGTGGGCTCTGATCTCCAAAACACAAGATAAACATAGCGGAAGCGATTCGATTAATAGCGAAATATGAAAATCACGAGAAATTAAAACTTTTTGAGATAAGAGCTTGAATCTATAAAAACTTCTTTCATAAAAGGAGATAAACTATTTACATCTCTGATAAATCACTTCTCGAGTGATTATATACTGCCAGATACAAAATCTCAAGATTTAAAACCCAAAATCTCAGACCAAAAGACTCCAAGGACCTGAGAGTACAGAGACGACATAAGACCATCTAACTACATGACTCAGCAGTCAGTATCTCCACCTGAGATTCACTGCTGCTCCTGGTGCTGCTGCTGCTGATTCTGATCACCTGCAGATTGGTTCCTTCGTCCTCGACGACCACCTAAAAAGTTGAAATCTACGGGGTGAGACAATTTTAAATAATTGTCCTAGTGAGAGTTATAACTCTCCGCCAGAAGCTTTATTATAGCAACCAAGAATAACATAGGCAATAAAAGCTCTAAGGTAATCAGCAGCAGATTGTTATCAATTAGAACAACAACATTTAAGGAATATGAAAAACATGTATACTAAGTAATGAATCATCAACCAATGTATTTCGTGGTTCAACCTAAGCAGATATGCTACGCGGTTGATTATGTTTTACAAAATCATTATGCCCTGTGGATATGAGGTATACCGCTCATACTCCAACCGATCACTATTAAGTCGCATCGGTATCATACATAGGTCATCAAAAGAGCCGGATTCTTATGACCTCATCTTCCTCAGTCAGTATGAGGATCAACATGCAGGACATATAGTGTCTCTGTTACAATAGCTTACCAGGGTATTCTGGTACTTTTCTATTAGAGTCACAGTGGCATTCTGTACTCTCTTTGCCATCGAAAGAATTCTTGCTTATCTCTCATCGATGCGGTATAAAAGATTTCCTTGAGAGATTAGTGTTACATCACCCCGGCATAAACACATAGTGAAGGATTGATAGAATAAAGATACATCTACATCAATTCCTACACTAGGATGTAAGGAAATTCACATCCATATTACCCCACATATTCAAAAGTATGTGCTCCAGGAATCCCCTTAGGAAAACCTGTTTCACCATCATCTAATTCCTGACGATGATGGATCTATGATCAGGGCTCTACATGGTATGATTATACTTGATTAGTTAGGTACATTTCAGTATTCTTTTATCATCATACATGTTTTCAAACATTAATCATTAGCATAGCAGCTATGAAGGAAGAATACTAAATGTAACAAGCCTAACTCTCATCAATTATCATTTCTCAATATTCTCATCACAAGTCATCTCTTAAAGCATGACCTTGATGGTATTCATGGCTCTCACAGCCTATCAATCTCATAAGATGCTATTAACAAGGCATCAGGATATATCACTATTCATAAAGCTAACAACATGCTTTCAATGAATATAGTATCATCATCCATACATGGATATGATCATCCTCATAGAGGAACCTGCATGGTTAAATCAACTGATAACAGTAAATAACTTATTTAAAGAAGTTGTATCTCCCTACTCATACAAGAGCTAGGTTTCCCTGGTTTTCATTAATTAGGGTTTACTATTCACATTACATGTCATCACCCTAGAATTAGGGTTTACTATTCACCTCATGGTGAAATGATCTTATAACATCCCCATGTATGAGAAACATCATCATTAAAGACCTCAGATAAGATTAAGATTCATCAATTATCATAATTAGGGTTTCCATGATCTCACATAAGTGGATCATACCTAAACTTGCACATTCATGTATATTGAAGGTATTTTACTTGAGTTTCCATTATAATTGGTACTTTCTCTCTCCTCTAACTAGTAGATAGTGATTACACCGATTAGGTTGGGTTAAGTCCTCATTGATTAACACAAGTCAACTCATCACTATCATGTGATTAGGGTTTGATTAAAACAAGGTATCACTCAATTGAACCTTTCAGGGGCATTTTGGTAATTTACCCATTGTCCATCATCATGGGTCAATTCATTAGCCACTTAGTCCCTTAACATCTTAGGTTACCATTAGGGTTTAGATTAGATCATTATTGAACCTTTTACACTTTCAAGTGATTAGGTATAATCAACCTTGAAGGTCTCGAATTGGTTTAGGGTTTAACCTTCAACCTTCAACCCATTTGATTCTTAAACGACCTTGAACTCATTTAACCTCAAACGACCTTGGACCCACTTGAGCCTTAAACGAGTGTGGACCCAATTGACCTTAAACGGGTGTGGACCCACTTGAGTCTAAACGGGTGTGAACCTATTTGAGTTCAAACAAGTGTGAACCCGTTTGAGATCAAACGAGTGTGAACCCGTTTGAGATCAAACGAGTGTGAACCCGTTTGAGATCAAACGAGTGTGGACTCGTTTGGGCTTAAACGAGTGTGGAATCGTTTGGGCTCAAATGAGTGGGGACTCATTTGGACTCAAACGAGTGTGGACTCGTTTGGACTCAAACGAGTGTGGACTCGTTTGGACTCAAACGAGTGTGGACTCGTTTGGACTCAAACGAGTGTGGACCAACTTGGGTTCAAACCGCATGAACATAAAGGTGACACATAGGTTATATTTGAATAGGGTTTCCTATGTTGAAACCTTTAATTGGCCAAAGCCATGTTAACCACTTACAAATTGAGTCAATTAGGATGAGCCTCAATCAATTGGACTCCAATGTGACCCTCAATTGAAAGCCAATTAGGGTCAAGTCTAACTCAATTAGGGTTTCCAATCGGCTAATCATCAATTTTCAATAATGTGAAACAAAGTGTAATTGAACCCATCAATTGAACTCCAATTGGGCCCAAACTTGTCCCAAACGGTCTTAAGATCGTTTGGATGTCCTCCAAACAATCTTGAGACCGTTTTCCCAAAGTTTGACCAAAAACCAAAATGATTTGATAAGGGTTGAGCCCTAATTAAATTAAAAATCAGCACTTTTCATCAATTATCAACATCTTGTATTTGGACCCTCAAACCATCAAATTTATTTAACCCTAGACCTTCAAACGATCTTGGGGTGTCACTAAACGAGTGTGAGATCGTTTGGATGAACCCCCAAACGGGTTGGAACCCGTTTGGATCCTTCAACCCAAAACTCAACAAGATCTATTTGAAATCAGCAACTTTCACCCGATTAGGGTTAGGTTATTGAAGTGTCTTCAACTCTTAATTGGTTAGGAATTAGATTACAATTATTTGTAGGAATGAAATTCAATACATTATGAACAAGTATCCCAAACGGTCAACGCTTGGTCAACTCACTCAAATGGGTTGGAACCCGTTTGCCCAAAAGTTCAAGTTAATTAGTTTGAAAAAAATCAGTACTTAATTCAATTCTATTGCCTAATTGATTGGCCTTCAACCTACGATTCCTTTGGATTTAACCCCTCAAATTTGGTGGGTCATTAGCCTACATAATTGTGAACAGAAAACCCAAATGGTCCACGCTTTGTCAACCCTATGAAACGGTCTTGGGGTCGTTTTGATCCAAACGATCTTGCAGGATCGTTTGAGATCAAACGGGTTGAACCCGTTTGACCTTAAACGAGTTGCACCCGTTTGGACCAAAAGGGTTCAAGGTCGTTTCATAAAGTGACCTAGGAATCCACGCCCATCATCCTCAACCTCTGTTCAGGTCGGTTCCTCCACCGTTTCGCTTGCAAAAGAGCAAGGAAGAAGGGAGGTAGAAGAAGAACTAATGATAGAAAACAAGAACAAAGATATGCATAACAAAGCTAAGGGTTAGAGTTATAAAACCCGCCTCAAACGTGGTTCCTTGAGCTCCAAGCTTCCAAGCTTCAAACGTCTAATGGTGTCTTGAGATCCAAAACTCGGCCAGAGGTGATTCTCCAAGGAAAAGATGTGGATGGTCGGCTAGAACAAAGAATCTAAGTGAATTAACCATAGAACCAACCTTATACATGAATTTCCTCCATGAATCCAAGTCAGAAGGTGGTGTTCTATTACCTAGAACAGGTTGGTCATCCCCTTGAGCTTATGAGCTCCTTCCTTAGTCGGCCACAGAAAGACATAAGTGAAGACTGAAAGGGAAACGTTGCCTTTGATTGCAAAGGAAAGGGTATAAGTACCTTTGGGGTTATTTTCATCATAAGGACAACTTACTCCTCCTTTTCACAACTAGGTCCTTCCTTTCTTTTAGGCACATCCCTCCTCTTCTTTCTAAGGTAAAACTCCTTCTAAAACCAAGAACTAAAGGCAAGGAAGGTCAACTTATCACTAAGGTACATATGTACATAAGGGTCTCCTTACTTACATCTTGATGATTTAATTACAAAGGTGTTCCTTATTATATGATTATTCAAAGGAAGTGCCCCATTCATCATTATTAGTTTAAATGATGTCAAAAGTCATAAAATATGTTCAAGATGGTGTATTTTATAAGTTGCACCCCACATTTGGGTAAATTGCACTTTAATCCACATTAGGGTTTTTAAGCACAAGGATCATTCCACAAGCTGTATCTTGATGCCCAAGCTTGGGAAATCCATTTTACCTCATCATATTTACTCATATAATGTCTCATCATCAGAGTAACATCTTAACTTGTGAAATTTGCAAGTTACACCCCTTAACTGGGTAATTTGCACATAGGCCCCTGCATTACCAAAATTCTGCAACATTGTTTTAAAAGGACAGAAATGAAAATGTATGTTCCTTAGGAACTTAATTACATGCCAAAAGATAATCACAAGGATTTAATTACATATTTAGGCAAAACACCTAGGGTTAATTCATAACCCAGGTCAGGGATGTTACATTGAGAGTGACAAATGGTTTTGTGGTCACAGTTGTCTCTCATAGTTAAGGTGATGTTTGTGCTTCTTAGACCTAAAATCACTACACTCATCACATGTCATTGGGTATGCTTTGACATCATGAAATGTAATCCTAAAATATGGATTGTTATAATCGTGATGCTTGGGTAACTTTGACACATGGGTATAGATTGTGAGTGATAGATGTGGGATTTTTCCCTCCTACTGGAGTATGATCTCATGGCCACTTGATTAGTGAGATTGAGAAACACGTGTGCATGCACATGTGAATCAATATATGATATTGAGGTCACATAATCTTTGATAGACTACTCTTGGTTCAAGAAACATGGATTGAACATTGAGAGGATGACCTACCATGCCTCGAGTTCATCCTGGATATTAGTGACAAAGGAATTATATAATCACTGCAACACCTTACACAGATTGTAGGTTGAAGTTGTTCTCCAACTTTCCATTTCACTTGGGTAGCATTAATGTATGACTAAGCACCACTTTTTGCTTGTGATTTCATGAGCTAGTTATAGACATTCATTGCCAATGTGACATGGGACATATAGGGTTACACACATAGGAACTCATCAAGAAGAGGAGTTTGATCTTGAACGACAATTGGATTGATTACTAAAGCATTTAGGTATTCAATTCACACAGCTGATTTCTTGATTGGATGACCAAGTCTGCCAAACGACCATCTCACTTATTAAGATGGCCATTTGGGTAGCCATACGGGCATATCATGTAGTTGAGATGGCCATTTGGGGGTCAGGCTAATCAGAGATCGATTTGTCTTAGTTATGACCTTGAATCAACCGGTTCAATATGATTGAACTGACCGACTCAACTCAACTCACCATACGGCCATCTGGGTGAGTGAAATGGGTGTCTTGCTTGGGTGAGACAACCCAGTTGGGTCGAATGAAGGTTCGGTATGTTTGTCAAATAGTTTTGATTGTTCTTTACTTGAGGAACAAGGAAATTAATATGAGATATTAATTGAATTTGAAATAGCCAAATTTGTTTTAGATTGGGAACTACTAAATGGTTGTTTGGCAGTGCGAGATGACTGTTTCATGCACCAGACGACTATCTGGGTGTGTGAAATATTCATTTTGGTTGTTGCAGAATGTGAAAATTCAAGATCTTCCGATTCTTTCCACTCTTGCACCTTTATCCCGTATCGTATAACAACTGATAACCTTAACCCTAGCTTCTACTATATATAGAGGGGTATTGGGGCTTCATAGAGCACAACACAATATAGACAATTGAGAATCAGTTCCTCTGGTAACTATTGTCCTCTCTAGTCATGGTAACCAAGAGAGCTCAGAAAGTCCTACCTGAAAAGGAGTGAGAGCCAACGCGTGAGAACAACTAAGAAGTTGTCATTATGGGAGAGCAGGTTGGTGACTAGCACACCAACGGGGAGGACAACTCCTTCCTGTTTGTTCTTAGTGAACGATAGGAGTTCTAGTTGGTCTGTGTGGACTACTCTAGAGGCAGGAGTCCTTTGGCTGCTACTCTAAGAGCAAAGTCAACTTACAGTCTATGGCGAGACCACAGGATTCATTGTAGAGGTTGCACAGACGTTGTTCATGGTGAAGACCAGTTGTTGCACAACCCCCATCTAAGAGAAACTTATCAGTAGTTTCAAAGAAGTGAGTTTTGTTGTTGGACTTGCTCCAAGACCAGGTATAACTTGCTAAAACCATCCTTCCTATTTCATATTAGTTGACGTGATCTTGCTATTATGGGAATACAAATAGATAAAATTTTTATTTTTGCTGCTATACTCTGTGCCTGTATTTTCCAATAGTGGTATCAGATCCACGCCAATTTACTATGTTTTAGGATAATCGATATGATCAGATTTTGGTTTCATCATTTATTTATCGCATATGATGTGAATATTTAAACTGCTCTCATATGCATATCCGATCAAAGACTACATAATCCCAAACTATATATATATATATATATATATATATATATATATATAAAATTTACATGCATTGCCCTAAAAGCATTTTTTATGGTGGATGTGTAGCGTAGTTATGGCCAATACCCTTTATCTGTGTGTGGTTGGATGGTTTGATTCTTGTTTATCTTAGTTTGCGTACCGAGCATCTACCTCCCTCTTCCCAATGTAAAGTTAATGCTTCTTTGTCTTTACTCCCCTCAAATGTAACTCGAGGTTTTCATTATTCAATGTAATGAAGTAGCCAAAGGATAGTTTCCTTTCAGGCAACAACATTGAAGATCTTCATCGCCAGTTGAGATGACCAGTTTGGGAAATGAGTCGAACATCTAGAGGATCACGGAGGACAGAGGATGATGGAACCAAATGACCGCCTAGTTTTCCCAACCGACCATCTGGAAGGAGTCCATACATCAGTTGGATAGGAGGCCAGACGACCGTCCCTGGAGGCCCAACCAACCACTTGGAAGGAGTCCAAACATCGGTTGGACAGGAGGACCAATCGATCATCCAAGAGGCAAGACAACCATTTTAAGGGTTGAACCGATCTACCCATATTAGCAAGCATAGGTATACACCAATAGCACGTTCATGCATGTGATGTGATCATTGACATAGATGGTAGTAATTCTTTGTGGCTCCATGTAATTACAAGTAGACATGGCCATAACCATCGCATTTTGTTTTATATTGCATGTTTATGTGGGATATGGCATGTATATGATAAATACTATATATGTGGGGATTGGATACAGTATATGTATATATATGATATATATAAAACCCTCAATCAAACATATTAAGTCTTATATGCTTTCCAATAGAAATACACATGAAAAACTTGTTCGACCAAGAACTGATGATGCCAAAGCGTGGTGCGTCGTCTACCTCATGGAAGTGTGATGGTATTAATGCAGGTGTTGCCAAAGTGGGGTGCATTATTATTATAGTGTATATCGGGTCGGGATTAACTGGTGATTCTTAGAGAGTCTGGCCCAGAAGAATGCAAAAGATCATGGCAAGGAGTTGCGCATATCATCTATCCAAGAGTTACATATGATGCAATTAGCATGATCGCCTACCTTGATGGTTGATTATGGATGCTAGTGTAGACCGGGTAATAATTAAATCATTCTGGATCTTGGTTCATTAGAAAATTATTCATTGCAATTTTCTGAATTGATACTTGACGGTTGTCAATTTGAAAAAAAATGAGAATGATAATTGATTAAAGACCTAATTATTATCGCCCAAATTTTAATCAAATCAAATCAAAAATTGAGTTTTTGACAAAACTGCATATTCTTTTGTAGAAACAAATAGCCACAACAAACAATCATTGTTCTCTACAATCAGTCCTTAAGAAGGACAAAATTGTTGGGAACAACTTCCACGACTGGTTCAGGATGCTGAGAATTGTTCTCGCGCAGGAGCACAATCTCTATGTACTAGAAATGCCAGAACCAGATGAACCTGCTCAAAATGATCCAAGGGATGACAAGGATGCTTATATGACAAATATTGAGGATTTTGTGTTTGTCAAGTCTATGATGTTATGTTCCGTGAACCATGAGTTGCAAAGGCAGTATGAGAACATGAGGGTGATTGATATGGTCACACATCTCAAGAACATGTACCAAGATCAGGAAAGACATGAGAGATATGATGTCTCCAAGGCGTTGTTCAAGTACATCATGACAGAAGGAGATCCAGTAGGTCCTCGTGTACTCAAGCTCATTGGGTATGTGGAGAACCTAGCTAGATTGGAATTCCCATTGGGTCAAGATTTAACCACTGATGTGATTCTACAATCTCTGCCAAAGTCATATAGTCAGTTTGTCATGAACTACAACATGAACGACTTTGACAAGCCATTGACAGAGTTGTTGGGCATGTTGAGAATAGTTGAGACACGGATGAAGAAAGACAAGTACAAATCTATGATGATGATCAGAAAAACTAAGGAAAAGTGTAAAGGAAAAGGAAAAAGCAAAGTTAAGAAAAGTTCTAAAGCTAGCCGAAACCCCAAGTCTTCAGATCTCAAGGCAAAAGGTGGAGTAAAGAAACAAAGAGGTGATTGTCACCATTGTCACCAGCCTAGACATTGGAGAAGAAATTGCCCACTTTGTTTAGAGGAACTAAAGAAGAAAAAGGATGGCACTGAGGCCTCAACTTCATGTATAAACAACATAAGAATAATTTGATTACTTCTTCATTTTGGTATGTGATACCAAATAGAGATCTGACATACTGATGTGAAGGATCTGATGAAAAGTAAAGACCTTCATGGAAGGACAATGATGGATAAGGTGGAGCAAGTGTTGTGGAAGCCATAGTCTATGTTTAAATTTATTTTAGCCCAATGGGCATGTAATAGAGTTATTAGAACTGTTATTTCACTATGCCATTAGAATAGAAACATTTTCTTTATGCATCTTGTATGGACAAGGATGATTATCAATAAAGAATTATTCGTGCTTCTATTTCAAAGATATGATCTTACATGGAATTGGCCCTAAAGCATCATGCCATATTTTTGTGAAATGATCCAAAGATGAATTTTTATACCAAAAGAATATAATTGATAACTCAAGATTATCATTAGCATTAATCATCTTGTATGAACATATAAGAAACTGCATACCTAGATTACATATTGATGTTGGTCTAGATTCTCTTGGTTATTGAACCTAAGGAAACATGCAAGTCTTAGTCTTGTACAATATGACATGGCACCCTTCACTAAATGTAGTGGGAGGATAAAGCTTCCATTAGACCGTATGCATATGATGCACAAAGATCTTATGGAATGATTGCTATAGATAATTAACTAATACTTCATTTTCATTTGTCGATAATATGATGATATGTACCAAATGAAATGAAAGAATTAATCTCTTGAAAATGTTCAAGAAGATTATAAATGAAGTGTGACATTGATGGAAGTATTAACATACTTTGATATGATCAAATGTTGAAATACTTTTACATCAATATCTTGAGAACCTTTTGGAAAAGACTATGATAATGTATCACAAGTCAAATCCACCTGAGCATGATGACGTGTCAAAATGAAGGAATTATACCTTGATGAGTTATGATATAATTGTCAATTAATCGAATATTCTTATCCTCACTAATATATACATATCACTAAATATTGTACCACAAATGGTTGGTAAGACATCATATATGATATGATTTGGGAATGTCCCAATAGGTCTAAAGGATTGAATCCCACCTCGAGAAAGTAGTTTCTTGAGAAGGTTTATCCATAAACCATAATAATTGAATATTACTATTATTCCCAATCCAATAACAAAATAATTTTGTTAATAGGATAATTGAATTACTAAAGAATCAGTGGGAGCTAAAGTTGAACTAAAAATATTTTAGGTCAACAACAAGGGTATGAGAATCACAAGTTGTTATGGAATCTCAAGTTTATCATGTAATTCAGAACAAAATTTTCTAGTAGAACACATCTGAGATTGGAAGATTGTGAATCCAACAATTCATATGGGTTGGTCATACCGGATGAGCCAACTAGTCAACTAGAAACTATTTCTAAGTCATATGGGATCCATGTAAGCTCACAAGGTATGACCTTAATAGCGCCACCTTAAAGGGTAACACCTAAAGGGTGCAATGGGGTCTTGCTGCAAAGACCTACATGGACAACATAAAAAGGACAAATTGGTTGGAAAAGGTTTCAAGTCAGTTCAAGTAGATGAACATGATAGAAATTCGTTTACCAACTACCATGCTTGTTGTTGTAGTTAGAATGGACTATGATATTTTGCATATGAAGATACAAACTAGATTCCTTAAGGGAATAAATCATAGGATGTGTACGTGACACAACCTAAAAGGTTTCATAACCTTAAAAATGTAAATGAAGTCTATAAACTACAAAGTTCAATCTGGGATTGAAACAAGCACCTCAGAGATGGGATCGTATGACTTGACAAGATAGTCAAAGTGTTTGACTTAAGTCAAGACAAAAGATGAAATTTGTATTTAAAAAATATTTAGTGGGATAATATATGAATATTACACATATGATGAGGAATAACACCTCAATATTGTGAATGTTGAAAAGTGGCATGAAAACTCCTTCAGCAATGAAGGTTCAGGTGAAACTTCTTATGAGATAAGAACCAAGGCCTATAGAGGTAGTTCTTGAATGTTTCACAATAGAAGTTTGAGCACATATAATATCCATGTGTTGAAAGAATTCAACACAGAAGGATTCAATGAGAGAGAACTCAGATTAGTCTCTTAAGAACGCTATATTCCAATTCTTGTGAAGAATGGAAATAACATGAATAAGATTCCATGGGCCACTTTAACAATGGATTTATCATGTATGTTATTAACAAGATTATCCCATATGATCTTATATGTATTGGACATGATAAGATGATATAAATTCTAATGAAGTTATTTGAATGTCATAAAATATATCATTTAATACTTGAGAAGTGACAAGGATAAATTGTTGGTCAATGATGATAGAAGTAACAGGAAGAGTTGGATGTAAAGAGTTACATCAATGCAAGCTTCTATAATGACAAAGTTATTGTAAACGAAATATGTTTCATTTAAAAGGATAAGTGATCATTAGTTGTAAAGGTTCTAAACTAATAACCATTAATACTATTCTACATTAGAAGCTGAGTATACGCGTGTTATGAACACAAAGTGATACTATATGGATCTAAAGGTTCATAGGATGAACTTATAGATGTTCCAACCATTGATGTCTTAGTAGAAATATTGTGAGAACACTGAAGATAATTATTAGGCAAGGAATATCAGATATCATATTACAGTGGTTTCATCTTACAACAAAGAGATAAAAAGCATGCAATTTTACAACTATAAGCAAAGTGTTGCGAACTCGCTGAATAGGCACTAGCACAGTAGAAGCGTGTTGGACATGTTTAGATCACTAAGGATAAGATCTATTTCTTATTAGCTCTAAGTGCAAGTGGGACTCTATTGGTAAGGTATGCTTGTAGATCCAACCATATGATGATTGAAATGTCATAATTACCTAAAAGGATTTGATTAATAATAACATATATAAAGGCAAGCTTCCAATTCATCTGTTTCACTCAGTTATGAGATAATGAGGATACAAAGTGAATGTCTAGAGAATTATATTACTTGATGACGTATGTTGTCAAGTTCCTATCCTTGTAATGAGATCATACAGATGTTAAGAGTACATGTACATAATCTCATTGTATCCATGATCAGTTGTTATTTTGGAATGTTGATTGACAACAACAACACACAAGATTAGAGTGTGAGTTGGTTGATGACTAAATTTCATTAGTCATGATATGGCAATATCAAACCAAGCACATAGATACATACTAGAGAACAGTGTATTGGACAGACCCACCTTGAGAGTGACACATGGTTTTGTAGTCACATTCATCTCTCATAGTGAAGGTGGTGATCGTGATTCTTAGACCTGAAATCATTGCACTCATCACATGTCGTTGGGCACACTTTGGCATCATGAAATGTAATCCTAAAACATGGGTTGTTATAATGGTGATGATTGGGTGACTTTGACACATGGGGATAGACTGTGAGTGATAGATATGGGATTCATCCCTCCTACTAGAGTATGATATCATGGCCACTTGATTAGCAAGACTGAGAAACACATGCACATGCACATGTGAATCCATATATGATATTGAGGTCACATTATCTCACACAATCTTCTCTTGGTTCAAGAAACATGGATTGAATGTTGAGAGGATGACCTACCATGCCTCGATTTCATCCTGGGCATCAGTGACAAAGGAATTATACAGTCACTACAACACCTTACACAGATTGTATGTTGAAGTTGTTCTCCAACTTTCCATTTCACTTGGGTAACACTGATGTAAGACTAAGAACCACTCTTTGCTTGTGATGTCATAAGCTAGTTATGGACATTCACTACCAATGTGACATGGGACCTATAGGGTCACACATATAGGAACTCGTCTAGAAGAGGAGTTTGATCATGAACAACAATTGGATTGATTACTAAAGTGTTTAGGTATTCAAGTCACACAACTGATTGCTTGGTTGGCTGACCAGGTATGTCAAACAACTGTCTCACTGAGTGATATGGTTGTTTGGGCAGCCAGACAGGTGTCTCATGTAGTTGAGATGATAGTTTGGGGGTCATGCTGGTCAAAGATCGATTTGGCTTAGTTCTGACCTTAAACCGATCGGTTCAATGTGATTAACCCGATTGACTCGGCGCAACTCACTAGACGATCGTCTGGGTGAGTGAAAGGGGTCTCTCGCTTGGGTGAGATGACCGGTTGGGTCAAACAAAGGTTAGGGAAGTTTTCAGAGTATTTTTATTTGTTTTTTACTTGGAATAAGTAAATTAATATGAGATAATAATTGAATTCAATATAGCCAAATTCATTTCAGATTGGGATCATCCAAACAACTGTTTGGCAGTGTGAGAAGACTGTCTCGTGCACCAAAAAATCGTTTGGGTGTGTGAAATAGACATTTTGGCTGTTGTAGATTGTGAAAATTCAAGATCTTTCGATTCTTTCTACTCCTGCACCTTTATCCCGTATAGGATAGCAACTGGGAACCTTGACCCTGGCATGTGCTATATATAGAGGGGTATTGGGGGCTTTCCATAGCATAACACAACACAAACAATTGAGAATCAGTTCCTCTGACAACTATTTTCCTCTCTGGTTATGGTAACCAAGAGAGACCAGGCAAGTCCTACCTAAAAAGGATGGATAGCCAACCATAGAGAACAATTGAGAAGTTGTCGTTGAAGGAGAGTAGGTTGGTGACTAGTACACTAATGAGGAGGACAACTCCTTCCAGTCAATTTTTGGTGAATGACAAGAGTTGTAGTTGATTTGTGTGGACTACTCTAGAGGTAGGAGTCCTTTGGATACTACTCAGAGAGCAAAGTCAACCTACAGTATATGATGAGACCACAGGAGTCAATGCAGAGGTTGCACAGACGTTGTTCGTGGTGAAGACCAGGAGCTGCACAACCACCATCCAAGAGCAACTTATCAGCAGTTCTAAATAAGCAAGTTTTGTCGCTGGACTTGCTTCAGGACTAGGTATAACTTGCTAAAACCATCCTTCCTGTTTCATAGTAGTTGACGTGATCTTGCTGTTATGGGAATACAGATAGATAAAATTTTTATTTCCACTGCTATACTCTGTGTCCGGATTTCCCAACATTGGTATCAGAGCCACATCAATTTATTATGTTTTAGGATAATCAATATGATCAGATTTTGGTTTTATCATTTATTTATTACATATAATGTGAATCTTTAAACTGTTCTCATATGTGTACAACATTATCCCAAACTAATATATATATATATATATATATATATATATATATATGTGTGTGTGTGTGTGTGTGTGTGTGTGTGTGTGTGTGCAATTTACTTATGTCTCCCTAAAAGCAGTTTTTATGGTGGATGTGTATCGTGGTTATGGACAATACCCTTTATCTAGGTGTGGTTGGATGGTTTGGTTCTTATTTATCTCAGTCTATGTATCGAGCCTCTACCTCCCTCTTCCCAATTAAAGTTATTGCTTTCCTATCTTTTCTCCCCTCAAATGTAACTCAAGGTTTCCATTATTCAATGCAAAAAAGTAGAAATAGGATAGCTTCCTTTCATGAAACGACGATGAAGATGTTCCTCCTCGGTTGAGATGACCAGTTCATGAGAAATCATGGAGGACAAAGGACGGTGGAACCAGACGACCGCCTGGTGGGCCTAACCGACCGTCTATAAGGAGTCCAAACATCAGTTGGATAGGAGGCCAGGAGATCATCCCTAGAGGCCTAATTGACCATTTGGAAGGAGTCTAAACATCAGTTGTATAGGAGGACCAATCGACCATCCAAGAGGCGAGACGACCGGTTCAAGGGTTGAGATGATCTACCCAGATTGGGAAGTACATGTCTACACCAATAGTAGGTTCATGCATGTGATGTGATGATTGACCTAGGTGGTAGTATTTCCTTGTGGCTCCAAGGAATTACAAGTAGACATGACCATAATCATCACATTTTGTTTTATATTGTAAGTTTACGATGTGGGATATAGCATGTATATGATACATACTATATATGTGGTGATTGGATACAGTATATGTATATATATATGGTATATATATAACCCCTCAATCAAACATATTAAGTCTTAGATGCTTTCCAGTAGCAATACACATGAAAAACTTGTCCGGCCAAGCGTAGGTGACACCAAAGCGTGGTGTGTCATCTACCTCATGGAAGTGTGATGGTAGTAATACATGTGCTGCCAAAGTGGAGTGCATTATTATCATATTGTCTATTAGGTTAGCTTAACTGGTGATTCTCAGAAAGTCTGGGCCCAGAAGCATGCATATGATCATGGCAAGGAGTTCTGTATGTCATCTATCCAATAGTTGCATATGATGCAATTGGCATGATAGCCAACCTTGATGGTTGATTATGGATGTCGGTATAGACCGGGCAATAATTGAATCATTTTGGATCTTGACTCATTAGATAAATTGTTCACTGTGATTTTCTGAATTGATACTTGAGGGTTGTCATTTTGAATAAAATAATGAGAACAATAATGAATTAAAGACCTAATTAGCCCAAATTTTAATCAAATCAAATAAAAATTTGAGTTGTTGACAAAATTGCATATTCTTTTATAGAAACAAATGGCCACAACAAATAATCACTTTTCTTTGCTATCGGTCCTTGAGAAGGACAAACTTGTTGGGTACAACTTCCATGACTAGTTCAGGATGTTGAGAATTGTTCTCACAGAGGATCGCAAGCTCTATGTCCTGGAAATGCCAGAACCAAAGGAACCTGCTCAAAATGCTCCAAGGGTTGACAGGGATGTTTATAAGAAGCATATTGAGGATGCTTTGGATGTCAAGTGTTTGATGATATGTTCCATGAACCATGAGTTGCAAAGGCAACATGAGAACATGGGGGTGATTGAGATGTCCACACATCTCAGGAACATGTACCAAGATCAGGAAAGACAGGAGAGATGCAATGTTTCCAAGGTGTTATTAAAGTGTAGCATGATAGAAGGAGATCCAGTAGGTCCTCATGTACTCAATATCATTGGGTATGCGGAGAACCTAGCTAGATTGGGATTCTCCTTGGGTTAAGAGTTGGCAATTGACATGATTCGGTAGACGCTGCCAGAGTCATATAGTCAGTTTGTCATGAACTACAACATGAACAACTTTGATAAGCCATTGAAAAAGTTGTTGGGCATGTTGAGAATAGCTGAGACACAAATGAAGAAATACAAGCCCAAGTCTGTGATAATGATCAACAAGAAAAAGGGGAAAGTCTAAAGAAAAAGGAAAAGCTAAGAAGAGTTTTAATGCTAGCCAGAAGCCCAAGTCTTCAGATCTCAAGGAAAAAGGTGGAGTAAAGAAATAAAGAGGTGATTGACACCATTGTCACTAGCCTGGACATTGGAGAAGAAATTGCCCACTCTGGTTAGAGGAACTAAAGAAGAAGAAGAAGGATGGCACTAAGGCCTCCACTTCAGGTATAAACAACATAAGATAAATTTGATTACTTCTTCATTTTGGTATCTGATACCAAATAGAGCTCTGACATAATGATGTGCAGGATCTGATAAGAAGTAAAGACCTTCATGGAAGTACAAGGACGGACAAGGCAGAGCAAGTGTTTCGGAAGCCATAGTCGATGTTTAAATTTATCTTAGCCCAATGGGCGTGTAATAGAGTTATTAGAACTGTGTTTTCATTATGTCATTATAATAGAAACATTTTCTTTATGCATCTTGTATGGACAAGGATGATTATCAATAAAGAATTATTAGTGCTTCTATTTCAAAGATATGATCTTACATGGAATTGGCCCTAAAACATCTTGCGATATTTTTATGAAATGATCCAAAGATGAATGTTCATACCAAAATAATATAATTGATAACTTAAGATTATCATTAGCATTAATAACCTTGTATGAACACATAAGAAATTGCATACCTAGATTACATATTGATGTTGGTCTAGATTCCCTTGGTTTTTGAACCTAAGGAAACATGCAAGTCTTAGTCACGTACAATATGACATGACATCCTTCACTAAATGTAGTGGGAGGAAAAAATATTCAATTAGACCATATACATATGATGTAGGAAGATCTTATGGAATGATTGCTATAGATAATTAACTAATACTTCATTTTCATTTAATGGTAATATGATGATATGTACCAAATGAAATTAAAGAATTTATCTCTTGAAAATGTTCAAGGAGATTATAAATGAAGTGTGACATTGATGAAACTATTAAAATACTTTAATATGACCAAATGCTGAAAACTTTTACATCAATATCTTGAGAACCTTTTGGAAAAGTCTATGATAATGTATCACAAGTCAAATCCACCTGAGCATGATGATGTGTGAGAATAAAGGAATTATACCATGATGAGTTATGTTATAATTGTCAATTAATCTAATCTTCTTATCCTCACAAATATATACCTATAACTAAATAATGTACCACAAATGGTTTGTAAGACATCATATACAATATGATTTGGGAATGACCCAATACGTCTAAAGGATTGAATCCCACCTTGAGAAAGTAGTTTCTTGAGAATATTTATCCATAAACCATAATAGTTGAATATTACTATTAGTCCCAATCCAATAACAAAATCATTTTTTTAATAGGATAATTGAATTCCTAAAGAATTAGTGGGAGATAAAGTAGAACTCAAAATGTTTGAGGTCAACAACAAGGGTACAATGAGAACAATGAGAATCACAAGTCATTGTGGAATCTCAAGTTCATCATGTAATACAGAACAAAATATTCTAGTAGAACACATCTAAGAGTGGAGGATTGTGAATCCAACAATTTAGACGGGTGGTCATACAGGATGAGCCAATTAGACAACTAGAAGCTACTTTTGAGTAATATGGGATCCATGTAAGCTCACAAGGTATGACCTTGATAGCACCACCTTAAACGGTAACACCTAAAAGGTGCGATGGGGTCTTGTTGCAAAGACCTACATGGACAACATAAAAAGGACAAATTGGTTGGAAAAGGTTTCAAGTCATTTCAAGTACTTGAACATGATAGAAATTTGTTTACCAATTGTCTTCCTTGTTGTTGTAGTTAGAATGGACTATGATACTTTGCATATGAAGATGGAAACTGGATTCCTTAAGGGAATACATCATACGATGTGTACGTGACACAACCTAAAAGGTTTAATAACTTCAAAAAAGCAAATGAAGTCTATAAACTACAAAGTTCAATCTGGGATTGAAACAAGCACCTCAGAGATAGGATCTTATGACTTGACAAGATAGTCAAAGAGTTTGACTTAAGTCAAGACAAAAGATAAAATATGTGTTTACAAAATATTTAGTGGGAGAATATACGAATATTCCACATATGATGAGGAATAATATCTTAATATTGGGAATGTTGAGAACTGGCACGAAAAATCCTTTAGCTATGAAGGATAAAGTGAAATTTCTTATGCGTTAAGAATCAAGGCCTGTAGAGATAGTTCTTGAATGTTTCACAATGGAAGTTTGAGCACATACAATAGCCATGTGTCGAAAGAGTTCAACATGGAAGGATTCAATGAGAGAGAATTCATATTAGTCTCTCATGATCCCTTTATTTTGATTCTTGTGAAGAATGGAAATATCATGAATAAGATTCCATGGGCTAGCCCAACAATGGATTTATCATGTATGTTATTAACAAGATTATGCCATATGATCTTGTATGTATCAGACATGACAAGATGATATAAATTCCAATAAAGGTTATTAGAATGTCATAAAAGATATCCTTTAGTACTTGAGAAGTGACTAAGGATAAATTGCTAGTCAATGATGATAGCAATAACATGAAGAGTTGGATGTAAGGAGTTACATTGATGCAAGCTTCTATAATGACAAAGTGATTGCAAATTCAAATATGTTTGCTTTAAAATAATAAGTGATAATTAGTTGGAAAGGTTCCAAACTAATAGCCATTAATACTATTCTACATTAGAAGTTGAGTATACTCATTTTATGAACACAAAGTGATATTATATGGATCTAAAGGTTCATAGGATGAAATTATAGATGTTCCAACCATTGATGTTTTAGTAGAAATATTGTGAGAACATTGATGCTAATTGTTAGGCAATGAATATAAGATATCGTATTACGATGGTTTCATCTAAAAGCGAAGAGATAAGAAACATGCAATATACCGACTATAAGCAAAGTGTTGCTAACCCACTAAATAGGCACTAGCATAGAAGAAGCATGTTGGACATGTTTAGATCACTAAGGATAAGATCCATTGGTGATTGTCTCTAAGTGCAAGTGGGAGTCTATTGGTAAGGTATGCTAGTAGAGCCAATCATATGATGATTGACATGGCATAATTACCTAAAAAGATTTGATTAATAATAACATATATAAAGGCAAGCTTCCAATTCATATGTCTCACTCAGTGATGAGATAATGAGGATACATAGTTAATGTCTAGAGAATTATATTACTCAATGATGTATGTTGTCAAGTTCCTATCCTTGTGATGAGATCATACATATGTTAAGAGTACATATACATATTCTCATTATGTCCATGATCGGTTGTTATTGTGGAAGGTTGATAGACAACAATAACACACAAGATCAGAGTGTGAGTTGATTGATGATGAAATCTCATTAGTCATTATATGGCAATGTCAAACCAAGCACACAGATACATGTTAGAGAACAGTGTATCAGATAGACCCACCTTGGGAGTGACACATGGTTTTATGGTCACAATCATCTGTCATAGTGAAGGTGGTGATTGTGATTCTTACACCTGAAATCACTCCACTCATCACATGTCATTGGGTAGGCTTTGACATCATCAAATGCAATCTTGAAACATGGGTTGTTATAATGGTGATGATTGGGTGACTTGGACACATGGGGATAGACTGTGAGTGATAGATATGGGATGTGTCCCTCCTACTGGAGTATGATATCCTGGCCACTTGATTAGTGATACTGAGAAACGCATGTTCATGCACATGTGAATCAATATATGATATTGAGGTCATATTATCTTAGACAGACTACTCTTAGTTCAAGAAGCATTGATTGAACATTGAGAGGATGACCTACCATGCCTCTAGTTCATCATGGATATCAGTGACAAAGGAATTATACAATCACAACAACACCTTACATAGATTTTAGGTTGAAGTTGTTATCCAACTTTCCATTTCGCTTCGGTAGGATTGATGCATGACTAGGCACCCCTCTTTACTTGTGATGTCATAAGCTAGTTATAGACATTCACTGCCCACGTGACATGGGACCTATAGGGTCACACACATAGGAACTCATCTAGAAGAGGAGTTTGATCTTGAACGATAATTGGATTGATTACTAAAGTTTTTAGGTATTCAATTCACACAAATGATTGCTTGATTGGCTGACCAAGTCTTCCAATCAACCATCTCACTATATAAGACACTTGTTTGGGTATCTAGACGGGCATCTCATGTAGTTGAGATGGCCGTTTGGGGGTCAGGCTGATTAGAGATCGATTTGCCTTAGTTCTAACCTTGAACCAACCGATTCAATATGATTGAACTCAATGGCTTGACTCAACTCACCAGACGGCCGTCTGGGTGAGTGATATGGGTGTCTCACTTGGGTGAGATGGCCCAGTTGGTTCAAATTAAGGTTTAGGATGTTTCCCAAATAGTTTTGATTGTGCTTTACTTGAGGAATAAGGAAATTAATATGAGATATTAATTGAATTTGAAATATCCAAATGTGCTTCAAATTGGGAACTGCCAAACGGCCATTTGGTAGTGTGAGATGATCGTCTCATGCACCAGACGACTATCTGGGTGTACAAAATGACTATTTCGGCTATTGAAGATTGCAAAAGTTCAAGATCGTCCAGTTCTTTCCACTCCTACACTCTTATCACGTGTCGTATAACAACTGAGAACCTTGACCCTGGCCTCTACTATATATAGAGGGGTATTGGGGCTTCCCAAAGCACAACACAACACAGACAACTGAGAATCAGTTCCTTTGGCAATTGTTGTCCTCTCTAGTCATGGTAACCAAGAGAGCTCAGGCAAGTCCTACCTGAAAAGGAGGATGAGTCAAGGGGTGAGAACAACTGAGAAGTTGTCATTGTGGGAGAGTAGGTTGGTGACTAGTACAACCATGGGGAGGGAAACTCTTTTTTGTCCATTCTTGGTGAACAACAGTAGTTTTATTTGGTTTGTGTGGACTACTCTAGAGACAGGAGTCATTTGCTTACTACTCGGAGAGAAAATTCAACCTACAGTCCATGGCAAGATGACAGGAGTTGTTGTAGAAGTAGCGCAGACATTATTCATGGTGAAGACCAGGAGTTGCATGACTACCATAAAGGAACAACTTATCAGCAGTTGCAAAGAAGTGAGTTTTATGGTTGGACTTGCTCTAGGACCAGGTATAACTTTCTATAACCATGCTTCCTATTTTATAGTAATTGATGCGATCTTACTGTTATGGGAATATGGATAGATAAAAAAATTGTTTCTGCTACTATACTCTGTGCCCGTATTTCCCAACAAGTGTGTATATCATGTGGTAATGGGTGGGGGATCAGGTATGGGTGGATGTGTGGTCAACGGATCAGGGACAGTAGGATTTAGGGTGATGGATGAGATCGAGCAGGTTGGCGATCAAGTTAGCATTGGTGGCAGGTGTCGGATGGATCAGGCAGGGTACATGATCGAGCGGGATGATTAGTGTGGGAGGTTGGGTTTTGTGGAGCTAGGTGGTCAGGGATGTGTGGGGGTAGGATCTAGGAGGAGGTTGATGGAAGGAGCGGCGACGGGTAGCAGTGGTGGCAGGGAGTTGATGGAAGGAGCATCGAGGGGTAGCGGTGGTGATGGTTTTGTGGCTAGCGATGATGAGTTGGAGTAGGTTAGGTTGTGGTGGTGGGATGGCGATGGCTGGGTGATGATAGTGTGCAAAAAATAGATCAGGTGGGTGTGGTTCATGGTTTGCAATAGGGATCGGATGGAGTGGGCAGTGGAGGCAATGAACCGTGAGTGGGATCAGGTAGGATCATTTGAAGGGAGCAGGCTTCAGGCTGTGGGGCATGGCAGGGAGCAGATGGAGCAGGCGGGGAAGTAGGGAGCGGATGACGACAGTGAAGACGTGATGGCATGATACAGCCGATTGGGTAGCGGCTCACAAAGGCGGCTGAAGGGTCGGGGATGATTGCGGTGGTCAGAGAAGCGGGAGTGGGTGGATTAGTGATGGACATGCATGGGTTAGATGAGGAAGATGGAAGGAGGAAGAAGAAGAGAGGGAGAAAGGAAAGATGGATGTTAGGTTTTAGGGTGGCATAGGTTAGGGTTAATATGGGAGGGTCTCAAGATGGATCGTGCTCTGAAACCATTTAGAGAATTTGAAAAATAGAGGAAAATCATTTTTATTAGTTCATCAAAACAAGTATCAGGGACTCTCTTATATAGGACTTTAAAGAGTAGGAAAAGTCTAGAACAATATTATTCTAGAATAAGGGAAAAGGCGAATGGACTAATAAATAAAGACCCATAACATAATAATAAGAGAAAAATAAGACAAATAAATCTAGGGAAATATATATACTAATAGACATGATATGGTAAATACACTAAGTTGGAAATTTTATGACATGATTCAGGGTGTGAAGGTATTACCTATCAACTCATGAATATAATTGAACAATGATTAGTAGGCTGAGACCGAGGTGAAAATGTAATCACCAAGAGAAACTAGAATCGCAAGTGATAATATCATGTGATGATTGAGTATGTGAAAATACTCTTGGACTAAACTTGGGTTCCAACCTCCATGATATGAAAAAAAATCATATCAGTAATGATAATGTAGCTAAGACCTATTCCAGAGGTTGCTAGACCTAATATTGAGTCTAAATATGATTGATCATTCACCTTAAACTTATTAGGTTTGGTTTTTGGGGACCAAAATTCTTTTAAGGAGGGGTGAATGTAAGATCCTCAAATTCTATAAATCTAGATTCTAAGATTATGATTTCACTGATAATGCTTCGAGTTTCACTTTGAGACATCAGAGTAATATCACAATGGTGAGATTAATAGTATGACTTCAATTTTATTGAAGTGATGAATGTAAGTCCTAGACCTAGTTTAGGTCTTCAATTTAAATAAATAGTGTAATGTTGAATAAATATGTTATGTGAGGATTCAATTGAGATATCATGGTGATCAAAGCCTTAAATTCATAATTAAGAATATAACCAAGATTATGGACCCTTTGGATGGCCTAGGTTATGAGCCATAGGCCTTAAAACCCAATTCAACCCCATTTGAACTAATTAGGGTTTACATGTGTGGGTCCTTAGGATGCAAAATTGGGAACTAAGCATTCCGTGCCCATAATAAATACTCATGATGATTTTAGTTTATCTACAATCAAATTATTAAATTATGGGGAAAATATAGAATATTCCAAGATAGCTTTTGATCGAGGTAATCTATTAAGTATTATCTAGATTTTACTTGGAAGCCAAGTTTTGAATATATAAGGGATAGTTAAGGAGTTATCCTTTTCCCAATGGAAGATAACAATATTATTCACATTATCCTAAATTTAGGATCTAAATTAAATATATAATAAAATAGATAATTAATTTTCCAAAATGGACTTTTACCTAAATGAATAAGAAAAAAGGATGAAAGAACCAGAGTCCATCCAGACTCAGACTAAACGGCAAGCGGGTGAAGGGGAGTTCTCTTCATGACCCAAGAGTCCTAGCAGAGGAATGATCTCCCTTCCCCAATTTTGATGTTCCTCTGCATGTAAACACAATTCCTGTAACCTTATGAGATTTATCTCAATGACTTTGGTAGGATGAAATTTGCACAAAGAACCTAGATTTTAGTATTATTGTGAAGTATAAAAGAAATGCACATATCCTGAGAATCCCAAGGACTAAGAGGTGATCTTTGTTCACCATAATCCTGGACTCCTAGCCTATATAAATCCCTAGGGAGCACCATTGAAAAGAAAGATCCCTCTAAAACCTCTCAATTGCAATGAAAGGAGTCACCAACACAAACCTTTCTTAATGTAGGTTTCGGTTGAAATAGGCAACCACCACATATTGGGTAATCACCTCATTCTAATTAGCCATACCCACACAAAACTTGGGGTCAACGTGGAGACCTCTGCCATATCGGTTGGACATGACTTGGCCTGGAGCTCCTAGTTGATAAGCACCATTATCAAGCACCTCCTCCGATTAGTCGACACGCTACCAAGAAGTATTCTAAGATGAGCTGAGGTAGGTAAGAGCTACGGTATACCAAGGTGATAGTCTTCAGCATGAGGATTGCTTTGGAGTTGAGGTATTCTTCTCCCCTTGATTCTTGTCTACATGTTGTCCATTCTCACTAAAATTGTCCTTACTACAACTACAATCGGTCTCCCTTGCGGCAAGTTAAAGCTCTGGGTGACTTCATGGAAGACAGTCGAAGTTGCTCCAATCATCGCCCATAGGATTTGGAGCAGGAAAACCTAAGCCAACCTTCAGTTGACCTTTCATGACTTCTCACAGAGCCATGGAGAGGGTTGGCCATGGAAGGAGAAGGATCCTCCATCTGCTTTAACCACCAAGCCCTTAAACTATGTGACATTTATGTCACTTTGTATGGGCAATGCGATAATTTTATCCCCTCTCCTAAAGCCCCATGTCATGTGGATGGAGCATTGATGAGGAACAAGCCCATTATCTGAACATGGGCCCACGGATGGAGTGGATAAGGTGGTATGTGATGATGCTTCTTTTCCTTGATTTGGTACATAGTAATTAATCTTGCAATAAATGTATATAATTATTGGTACATCAGAACATAATGAAACTAAATGTAAAATTGCTTAGAAAAATGAGTAGAACACAAATAAAAATATTATTGTTTATTTCTATTCCTAGTTCTAAAAGTATAAATAATACATGAATATAGGGTGATCAATACATCAAAGCCTAATTTTTTATGAATATGGTGTTAATCATGTTAAATTCATTTAATTGAGATATATTCTGATGTTGGTGAATAATGATAAGATCTCATTCTCTTAAATTGGATTAGGATGATGTTGATTATCTTTTAGTCTCACTAATCCATAAATGAAGGAATTAGGGTTTTAAGACTAATAATTACATTGTATCATGATCATAATATGCAAACCTAATGTAGTTGTCTTAATGACTTCATGGGTTCAAACAAATAATTAGAATCTAATTTCTAGTTAAGGTTACACTTAATATGCCTAATTAGGGCTTCTGACCCTTGAGCGACATGATGGGACATGCAATTATGGAATTATGGTTTGATATCCTTATTCTTGATCTATACCTGAGACAACCATAAACCCTAGATCAAACCTAACTTAGTCTAAATATGAATAATATGGATATATGGTGACACATTGGTAGTATACATCCATGCAGACAGAATGTGGACTAATTACTTGAATACATACTTGGTTGATTGGATTGCGTAAAGTACATTTGAAGTATAACTGCATGTTTCCTGCATAACAAAGGTATTTGGTTACTTATGAATACATGCATTATCTACTGCCTATCGTTTGCCAAATGGCTTATGAAATATTAATTCTATGTATAAACTTATGGGTGTTTATTTACTTTCTGTTCAACTATAATGACACTATGAGTATAAAATAAAGTAAATAATAATATTTGAACCCTTTAACGGGTAATATATATAAGTCCAAGGATAAATAGTAACTACATCCGGGCATACCAAGAATGGGTTATAACATAATAAAAATACAAGTTTCATATGTGCAAATATTTTTTTGTGAACATTATTTGTTTTTATTAAAGTTGCACACATTTTGGTTACACCACAAACACAGAATAGCAATATATTGATCCGTCTTTTGTTTGTCGGCATTTTAGATAACTTCCACATATAAAGTCATGAAGACATGGCGATCCAGATGAAATCAATTGAAGATATTAAAGCTAAGTCAAGTAGGATTAGATAGATATTTGTAGTACTTCTTCTCGTGTATAAGTTAATTTTCTTTTGATAAATTCATATAACTCCTTAGAGAAGCTTCATTATACATCTTGTAAATATTATTTGTTCTAATTAATAAAAACTATTGACTATTATTTATTATTTGTTTAATCTAATCCTAAAAAATTTAGGTATTGATCGTTATATTCTAAATCTCTCTTGATTGAGAGATGATTAGAATCGGGGGTCATTACGCCATCAGTCTTTGTGTTATAGTTCATAGTGCTCGGTCTATGGTCAAGCTAAACGTGGTTGCTTGTGCCCCAGCTAGGACCAAAGGTTGTCCTTGAAAAGAAATTGAATGGGAAGACCAAGCAAAGGAATGATAAAACTATCTTGAAGATAATGATCAAATGACGTCCTTCAACTCGCCAATTTATCTTCTCTTTTATTTTTCTATCAGGCGTATTGCATGCCCTTTTGGTCTTGCATCCTAATTATCTAAACAAAATTTCCAAGATCAGTTTAAGCTTAAATTGTCTCATATATGTAGCAATGAAACCATCTCATTAGTAATCACAAATTGTGGTTCGGAAAGATCATCCCAAGTTCAAAAACTTTATGACTAAAAAGATGATGATAATAGCAATGCGGTGATAAAGGAGAGACAAAATATTGTTAATAACGTAAACAAGTAGAATGTGGCGTCCTTTCAACCGGTTATTTGCCAATGAAATGATTCTCGTGCAGGTCCTGATAAGGTGTGTCCAAAGATTTTATGGGCAACAATGACATAGGATCGGATACTTGGTTCTGCATTAATAAGAGTGAAAACAAAACTTAAAAGGTGAAGCATGTGGTCGTTGAAATGAGACAGACGTGGATTGGGGTTTTTAAAGATAGAGGGGAAAGTCAGTCACCGACAATATTTAGTTAAAATTCAAGCTTGCCTTGAATACTATTAGAAATCCTGTGAACACGTGGATATATTGCAGTGAAAAATGGTCTATTATAGGAGGCTTTTCGGGAAAATTCTTTCATATTTTCAAACAACAGTCTCTGGTGTTCAGTAATTCCCAATAGTTTCTTATTTTTTATTGATAACTATAAAATGCTTCCGAGTCGAATTTACCATCAACTACATGTATGCCACCGCTGGTAAACTAGTGGTACCCTCTTCATACATAAATATCTATATATTATGCGCAAATGTGCTAAAATAACTTCTATTTGTGTGTGTCATACTTGCGCAAGGGTCATTCTGATTTTTTATATCTCACTCTAATTTTATGAGCCGAAGAGAACTTTCAATTTAATAACATAAAAGTCATGCCATTCATTAATTCTAGAATTTAATTGGACAAAAAGTACAGATATGTATGAGAATGCCAGTATAGACATCTCACCACTCTCAGGATTCTTATAGCATCCATCCTTAAACAATGTTCTTGAAGTATCAATGGTCAAGGCTGTTATTTTATAATTACTTAAAATAGAGGGGATTTTATGAAAGAGTATTGATATCCAACACACCTATTACACCGGGATTCACACCTCAACCTCGGGACTATGTCACAAGCAGCAGCTCACACATGCGTGTTTTTGTATATTACCGATGCTTTATCCGTATTGTGTCAGTTTCAAAGTATAACAGTGCTAGAAGATGAATAGACGATGTGATAAATGCAAGTGATTGGGTGGTGGGTGGTTGAATGACATTATTGCCTTTATTGCAGCAGTTGCATGCATGCAACCATGCATACAACATGCAACCTTACAGCTGTATTAGTAGATTTTTTGTCTTGACGATTGTGTCACGTTGTGCTATATATTTTTTAGTATATTGTCGTTGTATACTTAATTAGTACTGTAAAAGGTACATTTATGTAATGATTTTTGACTTATAGAAAAATATATAGAAACATGACTTTGATCATGTCAAACATTATGTGTAGTCCTGAAGCGGAACAAAAATATTTTCACCCTTTATAAACATTATATTTTTCTAATTACAAAATTCTCCTGATTTTAAGCACTGTTCTAATTAATTTTTGGTCTTGTTCAGAATAATTTTTGATAGTGTGATGACGATCAATTAATATTGTAATATATTTACAGCAAAATGTGACCATGTCACATATAAGTGGAGGGAAAATGAAAAAAATAGAGTTTAAATGCAAGTGGGGGAAAATGAAATTTTTTTGAATTGCATGAGGTAAGTGGATAAATGTAAGTGGTTGGATGATATTATTGCCTTTGTTGCAACAGTTGCATGTACGCAACCATGCATTCAGCAGGCGCACTAACCTATTTAGCGCCTAAAAAGTTGTGTTGCACAGTGCTAAAAATGGATATACGCTACTTCCCAAGGTGGGAGTGTGAATGTTGGTGGAGGTGGTGTGCCCCTAATAATTTTCCTTTATGAAATTCAGTGAAAAGAAAATGGGTTTGAAGAAAAATCTCTAACATTGAAGTGATGGAACGTTACATAAGACTTGTGTGTAATATTCCTACCGACCTTACACCCCTCTATTGCCTGTTTGTGTGGACCATAATAAACCTAGAAGGCGTGAGATATTCTATTCATTACGTACAAGACGCCAAAGGCGTGTACAGTAGTGCACAAGTACAGAAGCAAAGTAGATAAAAGTAGGAAAAGGCGCTTCATATAATCTGTTCTTCTTATAATAGGTCATGAAATACGTTTATATGATGTGTTCTTAGATATGTGGTGGACCACTATCGCGTCTAATCAAGTTAAAGTTTATGACAAATTGATGTAATTCAATGGGAAGAAAAAAACAGTCGGACACATTATAGTCGGGGCGTAGTCAAGGGGGAAGCTCTCGGGGTTGTAGTCCCCACTCAAAAAGGTATTCTCCTAGTAGTCATCTTTTTGTATTAATGTAATTAAAATATATGTCTAAATATACTGCTTGCTTAATTGTTAACAAAGAAAGTAGTTCATTGGAGTGGTGAATGGATTGTTTGGTGTCGAATTCAGATTTCAGTAACAACATATTTTTTATTTTAACCTCTAATGTTGTAAATATATATATATATATATATATATATATATATAGAGAGAGAGAGAGAGAGAGAGAGAGAGAGAGTCAGGATAGAATACACTTGAGTGTACAGATCACATGAATACACTCAAGTGTGTTTGCATATCAAGACTATTTTTTAACAAAATGTAAACCATTGATCTTCACTGTCATACTATAACTAGGCTACATATAAATTTTGAGCCCATTTGGATGAGTGACTTAGGCAACAAAATCGACGTGTGAAACTAATTTGAAATGTATAATTTTTGCGGTCTTTATAACATGACCTATAAATGTCTAAATGTTCTCAAATTTTGTGTATGAGCTATTCACAAGATTTTTAAGAAGATCAACAGATTAGATTTTAAAAAATTGCATCATCAAAAACTACTTGAGTGTATTCTGCTCCGAATACACTCGAGTATTCTATCCTGACGATATATATATATATATATATATATATATATATATATATATATATATATATATATATATATATATATATATATATATATATATATATATATATATATATATATATATATATATATCGATTTCAGTTCCCTTTATGTAATTTTTTTGGATCCAATAACTATATTATAACTTCTTAAAAATATATTTTTCAGAATAGCATATTTTGTCGGGGTGTCAAAATAGCGGGTTCGGGTCGGTTCCTGGTCAAAAAATCTTGTTCGAATTGTTCGAATGTCAAAGTCAAACTCAAACCTGGACCCGAATTTTACTCATACCTCTCAACTCAGAACCAACCCAGATTAAAAAGATTTAAACCCGAAACCAAACTTGAACCCAAATTTGAAGATAATTTTTTAAGAAAAAAAGTATTACCAACACAATTGTAAATAATTTCATTATCAAAAATAAAAATGCCAAAGATGTCAATGATGTAATATTAACAAATTATAACATTATTTTTCTTTTACTTTTATTAAAGAAAACAATACCAACAATAGATCCTTTATATTTTATAAACACATGAAAATCTCAACACAGCTGCAACATCACATATATCATATAAAACAAAGCATGTATCAAATAAAATTTGTTGCAACATCACCTTATCATACTAAAACAATACATTCACATCAAAATATAACACATCAACCCAATTGAGATGACCATTATCATACCATAATAATATTTATACCGCAGCATAACAATATCTAAAAAAAGGCATTATATATGTTACCTAGCTAACACATAAGTAAAACTTAATACAACAAGATTATCATAATACTATTAAAAACAACATAATTACCATATTAAATAACTATAATATGTTGGAATATTACATATATTATATTAAAAAACATGTATATCACTTAAAACATAGCATCCATCACATAAGTATATGCATATAAGTAAGTATTTAGAACCGGTTTTGTCCGATTTCTAAACCCGGAACCGACCCAGTTTAGATTCGGACATGTAATCTTAAATCTGGAACTGACCCGGAATAACACAACAGAAACTCGGACCCAATTTTTTTCAGATCATACACAATCGGGTTCACGGGTTCGGACAAATTTTTACAGCCCTAATATTTTTTGTAAAACCGCCAAAAAAAACTCACAACTTAAGTTGGTGTTTTATATCTCTACTGTGAGAAGGTGCTACAAAGATTAGCAGTTTTATTTTTAAAATGTGAAAGTTTACAAAATGTTACACGGAGTCGTGCTGTTTAACCTGATAGGTCATGATGAAACAATCACTCCGTGCGTCATTTTCTACACTCCTAATGTCTTTGGACAGAACTTTGCCGGACACCAAGTCACCAACTGACCGGCGATACAAAAATAGAGTAGCAATGAACTTATCACAGTGGAAAGTGTGAGGGGGGGGGGATCTAATTGTAACACAACTCTTGTTCTTACGGAGGGCTTCTCTTCGTAGCAGTTTAGCTCCAATCAGTTGGCTTCTAGTCTCGCATAGTCACTATTAGTTGCATGGCTTCACAATCAAGTGTGCACCATTGAGATCTGCTATAGCTAGAACTGCTTACCAGTATTTTACGACAGTGTGGAGGGCGTCGGGGATCTATATTTGTCGCAAGCATTTTCCCTGTCAATAAAATCTGTTTGACAGAAACGAAGGTCTGTTATACAGAAAACCTCATTGCAATAAGCAACCAACATGTTTGTTACAGCTGGAACAAATCCTATCGTACTGTTTACACAAACACATAAGATTGCATTCATAACCTTTTCTTTTTCATTCCTATCCAATCCAATCCAACGTTCAAAACCGTTCCTTGGTTATAAAAACTGGTAGTATAGAATGCCTCATATACTTATTGTATAGGACAACTAATGAGAACACTAAAAATCCAACCCATAAAAAAATTAGTAGAGAGAGAAATTATTTTTTTCAGCATTAAAATGAATTCTTTAGTACTATACAAAATTTTGATTGGTCTCCTACCATCTGTTTATAGGAGGCCTTCTATAGGATAGGCGTCCGGCCAGTTATAGCTCCACAAATTACCGTTACCCTTATAATTATGGGTATAATGGAGCTTCAAATTAATTCGCACAGGAAAACTCCATGAGTAATATTATAATGGCTAATTAAAGATAGTGCAGTAGTTTTTGATGTTGTAACTTGCAGCAAAATGGGCGGATATATATATGACAGAACACTTCTCACCACAGTTAGCTAACATCCTGTTGAAATACAATCTCATCTTCTTTCTCAATGAATTATAGTTTCTTCAATGTCTTTTTCATGATATAATTCAATGTAATCACCGCCAAACACAATTATGCTTACGGAAAATATATAATTGACTATAGACCGATGATGAGACCTCGCATGTACAATCGTCGAAAGGAGCAGGTAGCATATACAGCTGCCTATCTAGCATGTTAATTGACTAGCCGCAGGAGTCAATGTCATCGCGGACGAGGAAGACGTGTCGGTTCTTGACGACGATGTCATACATGTGCATTGACCTGAACTCTGCGAACTCCGTCGGGAGAGAGATGAGGTGGGTTGTGGCGCTCTTGTGGAACTGCAGCAGGTACGGGCTGTCGATGTACCTGACCCAGCCTTGCTCCCTGAGCTTCTCCTCCAGGACGCGGTACGAGGTGATGACCTCGTTGGTGGGTAGGTACACGAGCACCTTCCGGCGCCGATGCTGCCGGCTGTCGCTGTCGACGCCGTCCATGCTCTTCAGCCGCATGACGCCGTTCTTGAACACCCAGACACCCGACATGAGCGTGTGCCTGCGTGGGCGTGTGAGGGGATGTTTGTGTGGGAAGATGTACTACGTATGTCGACTGAATCTATACAGTACAGTGTCTGTTTCGTGAAGTAGAAGGGACTATATATCGAAGATGGTTCTATTATAGTAGGTCAAGGGATGATCAGTTTGGGCGTTAGAGAGGGAGGGGGAGAAACGGATGAGTGAAATGAATTGCTTCGGCCGGGTTATATACAGGAAGGGTAGTAAGAGCACTTTCGAGGTAGAAGAGAGGGAGAGTTAGCTGGCGCCTGCTGCTCATTACGGATACTCCTCAACTATCCCCCACAAGTAGCTCTTCATGCTGACGTATGATAGGTTGATAGCTGCTGGTTACACGCAGAAAGGGGAAGAAGAGACAGTAGAGAGAGAGAGACGAGGTACAGTGCTTGTTTAGAGAGAGATAGATCCACAAGTAGCGCTTGTTGCAAGCGACCCACAGTCTGAAGCAAGTAGCGATTGAGGACCGCACGTAGACTTTAATAGGGTATCATGTTAGTTTAGTTTATCACTTTAGATACTGTCACGAAAAAGGTAAGAATCTAACAAGCGGCGGGCTGGCACGCAGCTGGGTTCTGCTGAGACGGCTATCAAACTACACAAGCAGTTTAGCGCCCACCGGATTGGGAATGTCTTCTTGAATTGTATATAGCATATACTGCATAAATACTAGCAAAACACCTACTTGCAGTGTCCTCCACACCGGGAGCTCATATATATAATACCAGCCCCGGTTTGTCCCAATGTAATTGACGCTTCACCTGCCACAGAAACACGAGGGTTGCTGGTTCTTCCACAGCATCTATCTAGAACTTCGTCCCTACAGCCTACAGTGCATTGGTTTCACTTGCAGTTGCCGAGCTATCGAGCAAGTAGGATTTACTTGCTATCTAGACCCGTTTCGTTTCTGCGGGTCCAACGTGAGAGAGCAACTGGATTGGTGTCAGCTCACTCCTTCTGAACTCTGAGTACATTGTATACTAACCCCCACTACATTTCTGACGGATCTGTGCTTTAAAGAGCCCCTGACTCAGTACATTGTATGAATATTATGACCTAATCTAACTTGTCCACCTTCATCCATTTCTAGCTTGCTTCAGACTCCCGCATTAATTCTTTGTACTAATGGCGAGCCCCCCTTCAGTTACACTTTTTGCGGTTCGATTTGTTAGTTGGGTTCTATGTCTGTCCCTTTGACTGCAGATGCATTGCTAAAAGACACCTTTTTCGAAGCCCTCAGTTTTGGTGGGGTGAACCTAGTGTTTTTTCCTTCTTGTATATGAAGCATGTTTCCATGTATCCCGCTACTTCATATATATTAGGGTGATTCTTCTCTAGTAATTCTTTTAATATATGTACGGCTGCATAAAAAGGTATAAATGAAAAGAATATCGCACTTACACTTACTTTAGCAAGGTTCCAAAGATAGTGATGATGGGAGTTGAACACCTAAATGCATGATGGTGACGGATAGGCTTGGTTCTAGGAAGCAAAAATGAGGAACATGTACTACGGGTAGAGGTTGAATAACAAACTCAACAGTGATTTGAATGGCTGAGTGGAGGCACTCATGACTAAAAGTGGAATAATCTTGAACTCACAACATGGAATGTCTACGAGAATAGAGAAGAAACGTATTTTGTTTATCACGAGGCGAAACCATTCCAAGAGAATTCCACTTGAGAGAGACATAATAGCAACTGGGATGCGGCCGACAAGAGAGGAAGAAGTTGGAGCAATAAGAAATCTCCTTCGTTTTATAATCTTTTTTTCCTTTACTCACACGAGATGCAAAGTAGGAACAAAGAAGCACAAATGGGAACGTCAAGCAGTTAATTTTGTCTCTAATGTGTAAAAGGGAAAGCGGTATTAAAATTTGGTAGGGAGTAGTCGGATGACAAAGTGAGAATTTGATGTGTATTTTCACATTGTGAATTCATTGCACAACGTTGGAACCATAATCACATCTGGTAATGGATGAGGCCCGATAGGGGTAGCCTTAATCCCTACTAATAACGGTGTGGAGGGAGGCTCAACATGGTGGTCCCAATACATGTATAAGTTTCAATTGTAGGGCTTTCATGAAGGAGACGTAACAGAATAACAAAAAAAAATCCCTTGATACCTGGCATTGGATCCTTCATAGCTATAAAACTTCACTACACAAAATTCATAAGAAAAGATAAAGGTTATACATTTATGTACACTAGTTCTCCAACAACTAGACACGTCTTTTGTCGATGAAGAACTCATCCTCCTAATCTAGATTTAAATCGACCAGCAAGAATTATGCATGGATCAATAAGAGATCTGGATGGCCACCAAGTTACTACATGGTTGTCTTCTTCACAACACCTTATTGTCATCTTGTGGAACAACTTCTCTAAGCATGCACATGTGTGCATTGAATTTTACTCATCCACACAAATGAGGGAGAATATGGTGCACCATCTTGGCCACCAAGTCGAAGAAGAACAACAGTTGTTAATGTGATATTCATCCTAGAACTCCCTTTCTTCTCCTATACTGAGCAACAGTCATTTGGGTTTCTTCCTATATCCAAGAGCCAAGGTTGACGACCAACTTGTCTCACAAGTAGTCTCAAAGATATCAAAATATTGTGGCATAACCTTTAGGACGTGCCCCATTTATATAGGAGAGTCATGGGCTTGAAAAATCCTATGTCTAATCTCTTTTCTACTAGCAATCTCAAAAATAGTATAATGATGGAAAAACTCGATTGGAATTCTGATGGCCCAATCACATGTAACCTGATTTGTCGATCATGGTCTAGAAAGTATTTTGATCGACCGATCAGGTTAGCTGATGGACTGATCGAGTCAGTTCAGACTTTTCATGTTGTGTTGTGATCAACTAATGAAGTTGGTTGATTGATAGGTTAGGTCTATCCAATGGAAAATTTAGTCAATCAATTGAGAACTAATTGATCTATTGACCCAACCAAATCAATGGATCGATCAGACATTGTGGTTGCTCAATCAGATAGGAAATCACCATGTTTATGTGAAGAACAACTACAATCTATAATGTGACTAGTATTGTAATGGTTGTATAATCTCTTTGTCATAGATATTTAGATAAAATTGAGACATGGAATGTCATCCTCTTATCATTCAATCTATGTTCGTTGAACTAGAGCAGACTATCAGAGATATTGTGAGCTAAATATCGTATATTTACTCACATGAGGATGGCCATAAATTTCATAATTTCACTTATCGAGTGGTTGGTATACCACCCAAAGGAGGGAAGATTCTATCTACATCACTCACAATATATCCCATGTGTCATAGTGTACCCAATCACCATGTTTTTGGCAACTCATATTTTAGAGAATGTTGGGATAGTGTCAAAGTAAAAATAACAACATGTGTTATTGCAGTGACTTCAAATCTAAGGATCACAGTCACCGTTGTCACATTGAGATGACACTAAAATGTCATTACTTGACTTCCATCTATCCATCTTAAGGTGGGTATGTACATGTACAACTTGGTCTCTAACAAGTACCCATGAATCTGAGTTGACATCCGATATCATGACTAGAGGCATATCCATCACTCACCGTATTCATGTGTATTATTATTTTCCTATAATATCCACAATAAAATTTGACTAGGGACATAACAAGAATGAGTATTGTTATTATACATATGCTATCATGTTCCAATCCTCAACCCAAACCAGATGTCTCGAGTTAAAAACATCATTAGGTTCATTCATTTTTTCAACACTAAAGCAAACGGAATAAGTAAAAATTCCTTCTACTATTAGTCAAACCAAGTACAAAATATCCCTTTTACAACTATCACATGACGGCTCTCAGGGACCAACATTCTGCCACTTGCACTCGAACCAATTACTCCTGAACATAAGTCCAATTGATCTAACATGAACATCATGTTTTTGTTGTGAATGTTCTCAAGTTAGAGGATCAACAACATTGCTTTCAGTTGGTACTCTATAAATCTTCATATATCCTTGTTGTACAATCTTATACGTGAGACGGTAATTCTTGAGTATGTGCTTGTAATGGTGATTTGATTGGGTTCCTTAGCTTGTGTAATAGGTCCTTTTTGTCATAGTAAATCTCTACTACATGTTCAATTGTTGGAACCACCCCAAATTCACTAAAAAAATTCTTGATCCATATTTCTTCCTTTGTTTCACTAGAGATAAAAATGTACTCGGGCTCTATTGTAGGATTAGTCACTATATCTTGCTTGGAATTTTTCCAGCTTACAACTCTTCTATTTAAGCAAAACACAAATCTTAGTTACATCGGTAATCGCCATGTCAGTTTGGAAGCTTGCATGAGTGTTACCTTTGACAACCAACTCTTCTCACTGTCATAAATTAGGAATTGATCATTAGTTCTTGTTAAGTAATTATAGATGGTCTCTGTTGATATCTAGTGACCATCACTCAAACTTGGATAGAATATGCTCGTCATGCTCAAAGCATACGAGACATTTGGGTGTGTACATATTAATGTGTACATGTGTGACGTGTCGTTTGAATAAAACATAATTAACTAAGCGGAAGCTATTGTTAGCAGTGGATTACTAAAAATCACTAAAAATTAAAATGATTTACAAAGAGATCCATTCTCGGGAAATTCTTTAAATAAGAACCAAAGTATGACATTTACATCCTAGTTTATATATACATATTGTGTATCATCCCTTCTCGAGGAATCAAGCACCAACTACTTTGTCTTAGCTGTGCACGAGCAATATAAAAACCTCGAGACTTAAAGCCAAAATCTCAGATCACTTTATTAAAAGCACTAACTCCTAGGACCTGAGAGTACAGAGACGACACATAAGACCATCTATTCCAAAACTTAACCACCAGTGTTTCCACCAGTAGAATTACTGCAGTTCCTGTTCTTGTTGCTGCTCTTCCCTAGCTATGGGATTTCTGCCTCTACCTCGTCCGCGTCCACCTAAAAATGTTGGATCCCACGGGGGTAAGAAAATTTGTAAATTGCCCTAGTGAGAGATATAACTCTCCGCCGAAAACATTATTATTGCAGTTTAATAAAAATAAACTGAGCAGAAGAACCATATATATATCCGGCAGCAGATAAATCAATATCTAAACTGATTAGAGTAATATGCTTATTCAGAGTAATTCATCTATGTCTTGTTAAAGAAGTATGTCACTATTCAACAAGATATTGAAGAAACATGTATATCATTTTATTCTTCTACGATATACTAAGCAATGTACATCAACCAGTGATTCACGCATTTTGACCTTAGCAAATATGCTACACGATTGTTTACATTTTACAAACATATTTATTCCCCGAGGAGATGAGGTATACTGCTCATCGTCCAACCGACCACTGCAAAGTCAAAATCGGTACCATACAAGGTCAAAGGAAGAACCATATTTCATGACCTCTCACATCTCGGTCAGTGTGAGACTACAAGTAGGACTATGTTAACTGCTCAACATAGTGTTCCAGTGTATACTGGCAACTTCGCTACAGAGTTACACCGGCAACTGCACTCTCATCGGCAATCGAGATATTTAATGTTTATCTCATATCGACCTGCCATTCATCATCATCGAGAGATTCATGATACATCCATCCCGACACAATTAATGAAGGATTGAGAGATTGATTGCTTATCTCATACCAATCCCTTCATCAGGGCGTAAGGTATTGGCGCCCATTACCCCCCACATATTCAAAAATATGTGTTCCTTAGGAATTCCCGAAGAAAAACCTATTTCACCATCACCAACTTTTGACGATGATGGATCAATGGTCAGGGCTCTACATGAAAAGATTTCACTTGATTAATTAAGTACATTATCATATTCTTTTAGCATTAGTCAAGTTTTCAGGCATAGATTGTTAGGACAATTGTTACAAGGAAACATGTACTGTTTTCATCAGTTACTTCTCAGTCTTTATAAGACATTGGGATCTCAGTCCCTCACTTCAAAACTGGGAATACTCATCCCTTCACAAACTCAATGTCATAATCATATGGTTCTGGGTATTCAAACCCTTAACTCTTCATTGAGTATTGTTATCACTTTTTCAAGTAAATGTCACCTTCAGGTCATTTGACCAAGGTAAACATGATACTTATTACACGAGCATTTCTCATGGCACTTAAGGCCCATTAATTCTCTTATTACCTCTTACTAGGCAACAAGGCATATTATGGCACATAAGGCCCAATAACAATTTTAATAAATAAAACATCATAATTCATACTTGGCTATGCTCATCGTCTCATGATACCTGCATGGTTAGTACAGATGATAACAGTTACATCAATTTCATATCAGCACCATGCAAAACAAATATAGCATCACTATTCAAGGGTAACACCACTATTCCCTTACTAGGATTAGGGTTTCCCATTTCAAGTCATTTGGGGATACTCATCCCATTACCCAAATCAGGGTTATGGTTTATCACCATATTGCCCAAGATTAGGGTTTCACATAACATTACATAGCATCACCCTGGATTTGAGTTCTACATAATAATATACCAAGGTTTTCCATAAATTACTCTAATTAGGTTTCCACATAGTATCACCCTTAATTTAGGGTTTACATGCAATGACCCACAATTAGGGTTTACTATTCAACCCAATTAGGGTTTCATATTCACTTACCTATAATGAGGGTTTACTAATTAGGGTTTTATATTTCATAACCCTAACTTAGGATTACTCATGTAATCATCCTCAATTAGGGTTTCACTATTACCCTAGATTAGGGTTTCACTGAGAAATGTCCTGAATTAGGGTTAGGATTCATTAACCTTCTCGATTAGGGTTTTCATGATCTCTTCACCAAGGATCATACCCTAATCACCACATGATTAATACTCTTGTATGAATTCCTTTCTATCATCCTCTTATCTTGATTAGGTTACATCAACCCTTCAATCAAGTACATACAACTATGTTTGACATAGTGTACTAAGACATTGCTTTCATAACCTCTTAAGGTTAATTAATCTAAGGGTATTGATTACCTACGTACTTTAGGATTTCAACCACTGTACCTATCTTTGATTATAATCATGATCAACCATTTGATTAATGGATCAACCATCACTTAAATATCCAAACGATCTTGACCACTTTGGACCTCCAATCGGTTTTGGACTTTCAACTCTAAACGGTTTTGAACCCGTTTGATTCCAAACGGTCTCGAGATCATTTGATCCCAAACGGTTTCAAGACTGTTTGGGCCAAACCAGCTTCAAAACCGAATGGGTCATATGGGACATTCATCAACCAAATTGGATTAGGGATTGCTTTGTCAAATTGGCCATCAATTTGAGCTATTGAATGTGCAATCAATCAACACCATTGGATCTTCCTCATCAACTATAATCAAACTTGGGTCTCCAAATGGTCCTGAGACTGTTTGATCCCAAATGGTTTCAAGACCATTTGGACACAAACGGTCTCAAGACCATTTGGTCCAAGTCAGCTTGAAATCGTTTGGATCAATTGAGTTTTCTATCAACAAGTCGATTAGGGTTTCTAATTGGAGGATTGTCCATATATTGAATCAATCAATTGGATCCATTGGATCATCACCCAACATGTATTAGGGTCCTGAACTCAAATGGTCAACCCATCCAAACAGTCAACCCTTCCAAATAGTTTGGGATCCAAACCTCCAAACGGTTTGCAAACCGTTTGGACCAAAATCTTAAAACCGTTTGCAAGCAGATATTATTAAGATGTGTGCTTAAGATGATGTCATCATCATCAAGCTTTAGTCCAACGAAATCTACTGCCATTAACATGGTAGTTGCATCAACTAATCAAAGGAATTTCAAGAAGAACAATCGAACATATTATATTGAGGAATTGCATTCATTAACAATGAATTAAGGGTTCAAGTTATATAACCCGCCTTCAATTGAACTTCAAAGCTTGGAGCTTCACATAAAAAATGGTATAAGAAGATTTTGCAACTATCCCAAGGCTCATCCTCAAGCTTTGGAGTGAAAAGATTGGCTAGGATTGAAGATGGAGTGAAATAGAGAAGAAATCATGCATTGTTTTGTGATTTCTACCATGAATTCAAGGTGAAAGAAGGTAAAGAAGCTTACCAATAGGTTGAGGGTCGTCCTCCTTTTGCTCCAATCTCCCTTGTTTGTTTTTGCAAGAAAGAAGTGAAAGTGGATTTGAGATTACCCCTTCACCTCATGGATAAAGGAGCATATATATGAATTTTATTGAAAATTCATTTAAGAGAGAGAAAGTAGGAATTATCTCCTCAACTTCCTTGCCACTTGCCCCCTTCTCTTCCTTAGAGACGAGGATATCCTCTTTTCCTCTTATTCCTCTCAATTATCCATGATTTAAAGAAAAGCAAATTAAGCTCCTTAACCCTTATAATAATAATATCCTAAAGTTAGTGGATATTTCTTTTTCTTTTCTTAATTTGAGTGGGTTCTCCACTCGCGTAGATATTTCCCTTGCCTTTGCAAGGCACAAGGACGTCCAAACTTGAGAAAATCCAACCATCTCATTTTTGGTTGAAGGCCCTTCAATTGTTTTATTTATTTTTGCATTAAATTAAATTAGGGTTTCAATTATACTTAAATCTTGATTATTTTAATATCAAGATTCTCTCTCCTTCAAAGAGATACAAATGAGATGCCCCTCTCATTTTATTTGCTCTAAATGATGCCAAGAAACATCAGGGACTATTTTGAAGTGGTAATTTGCATATTGAACCCTAGGTTTTGGGTAAATTGCACATTACACCAAAACTGGGTTTTAATGCACAAACATTGCTTTATCAGCTCTATCTTGGTACTCAGGCTACCACAAGCCATACCTCTACATCATCTTTATTCTCATGATGCTTCAATACATGAGTAACATCTTATCATGTAACATTTGCAATTTAACCCCTCAACTTGGTTAATTTGCACTTTAGTCCAAAACAAGTAAAATATTATTTCAACATTACGCAAAAAGGACTAAAAATGAAATATAAGTTCCTCTTGAGCGTTAATTAATTTTCAAAAGATAAAATCAAGCATATAATTATCTTTCTTAAACAAAACACCTATGGTTAAAGCATAACCCAGGTTAGGGATGTTACAACATGATAGATCCAATTGCCAAAGTATATGTAATCTTACTCATGTGTGCCCACTCTTCCAAAGAGTTGGAATATTGAGTTCCAGATAAACTTATTCCATGAAATATGGGTAAGTTTCCTATCTTAGAAATATTTGTGCTAAACGTCTTTAGTACTTTGTCAATGTATGTACTTTGGCTTAGTCTAAGAAGTCTTCTAGATCTATCTCTATAGATCTTAATTTTTAGAATATAGGATGCATCACCTAAGTCCTTCAAGGAGAAGGTATTGCCCAACTTGGTCTTAACCAATTATAAAGTAGGTAAGTGATAACCTCCAATTTTGGATGTTTACCTTAGTCTTTTCTTTAGTTTTCCATACTCTTTCTCAATTAGAATTACCCTTAATCCCTAAATATTCCCTCTTATTGTAAATATACCATCAGACTAACTTTTCCTCTTTATATATACAGAAAAAGACATAAAAAATTCATAAAAGACTAAATCAACCTCAAGACCGCATGGAGTCAAACGGTCCCAAGACCGCATGAAGCCAAACGGTCCCGAGACCGCATGGAGTCAATCGGTCCCAAGAACGCATGAAGCCAAACAGTCCCGAGACCGCATGGAGTCAATCGGTCCCAAGACCGCATGAAGCTAAATGGTCCCGAGACCGCATGGAGTCAATCAATCCCGAGACCGCATGGAGTCAATCGATCCCGAGACCGCATGAAAACACACGGTCTCAAGACCGCATGAAGCCAACCGGTCCCGAGACCGCATGAAGCCAAACGGTCTCAAGGTCCAAACGATCTCAAGGTCCAAACGGTCTTGAGGTCCAAATGGTCTTGAGGTCCAAACGGTCTCAAGGTCCAAACGGTTTCAAGGTCCAAACGGTCTTGAGGTCCAAACGGTCCTGAGGTCCAAACGGTCTCCAAACCGTTTGGACTTCACTTAAGGCCTATACATAAGACCCCAAGGGTCCATCACGAGATATCAAAAGTTCAGACGTCCAAAGGCTACCTCAATCACTCCAGAGCAAATCCGACTTCCATCCTCCGCCCAGGGGCTGCTGGTCTGAGACCCATACTCCATCTCGAAGCTGCTTTCTCTCTCTCTGCCAAAGAAGGTGGGAAGAGGGAGATCTCGTCATCAAGCAACCTGTGAAGCTGGTGGATCGTTTCTCTTTCTCCAAGGGGTTGACTTTCTTCTCTCCTTTGTGGGGATGACGCTCTCTCTCTCTCTCTCTTCTTGCCTCCTTCTTTATCCTACTCATGAGCGAGTAGTCTCTCTCACTAGGGTGTGGGGAGTAGCCCCACTACCCATGTTTTCATATCATGCAAATGTAATCCATAAGTTGCAATAAAAGTTCATATCGTTTCAGTTCAACATCAAACGTTTAATGAATGCTTGTTGCTTGATCACCAACTTGTGTTATCCTTTATCTTTTAGTATGAATTGTCTACGTTTGTGCTATTAGATCTAAAACTCGTTTGCATGTTGGCTTTAGGTGCATGTATCCACCGTGCATCTGATTCGGTATCTAGGAGTGCCTTCCTAGAAGTGGAGTAAACTCACTCCCATCATTGTACTTTCATGCTATGAAATGGAATCAGTTGACGTATGAAAGTACAACCTTGATGAGTTGAGGAACACACTTTGCGGAGGGAATGTTGTAAAGTAAGTGACCATACCTACATGGATGGCTGGCGTTATAACATTCCCACACTCCTCGTAGTTAGTCATCCGAAAGGAAGCTAAGTCTACCAAGATACTAACTGATCTAACTCTTATTGCAGGTTATGCTTTTATATTGCATGTGTTGATCCATGTGTAGTGGTGGTGAAAACCGATCACACTCTAGTGATTCATTAATCATTGTTAACAATCTAAGTTTACTTTCTTACCTTTACTTTACTTGCTTTTAGCTTAAAAACAACCAAATCAACCTTTTGATCTAAATACCAACTACTAAAGAGATTAAGTGAAATTATTACGTTTTCCATCTTGTTGGCAACAACAAGACCGTTGTCTCGAGGATTCGACCCTTAACTATACTACGATAAGACTTCCACATATCTTAGCATACGTGGGTGGAGTTCTCTATCTAGTATAAGTAAGGCTAAACTTAAAGACTTACCATCTTTAGGATTTTTAGTGGTGCACGCAATTCCACATAAGTGGAAGCTCCATCAAAAATTGGCGTCGTTGCCGGGGACAACGAAACGTTTTAATTTTATTTAGTATCTTGCTAGTTGGTTAGGGGTTTACACTTTATTTTAATCATTAAACCATATCTTCATAAAATTCATTATATCTCCGCCATCATCTAAAAGGTGTTTTCTTCCCTCTACTCAGGTAGAAAACATGTATGCAACCAGTGCATAACCCCAGATTCTCCCCTGATCTAGAGTACGACTCTGAGGTAGAGAGAAGCTTCCACCGTCACATTCGACTCAATCGCCAAAGGGCCAGGAAAATGGCTGAAGATCAACGCCAGGCTGCTTTGGTGATGGAGAGGGTCAACGCCGCCATCGCCGCTCAAAGGGCACAACTCATCGCTAAAACTCATGCCCAGATTCAAGCGGAGATTCGTGCGGAAGAACAGGCCCGCATTAGAGCTGAAAATGAAGCAGCAACTCAAGCTGCCTAGTTGGAGTTAAGGAACAAACAACTGAGGGACTACGCTATCCCAAAGAACTATGAGGATGACCACCCGGTCCGACATCTGATTATCAATATCCCCAACTTTGAGATTCGGACCCAGTGGATCCAGATCATGCAAGGCATCTCTTTCTCCGGAGGTTCTGGAGATGATTGCATGGATCATCTGAAAAGGTTTAAGGCGTTGTGCCGCCTGGTTCCACAAGCCGGAGTCGCTTTTGATGCTATAATGCTTCACCTGTTTCATTTCACTCTGTCTGCGAGAGCCCTGAGTTGGTATAACTCTCTTGACCGGGAACCTATAATAACTACCTGGGCTCCCCTTGAGGAAAAATTCTTAGAGAAGTTCTTTCCCCCTTCACTGACTTATGAGATCAGGGGGCAGATCAATCACTTCTCTCAGTTACCTGGAGAATCCCTTGCTGAAGCATGGGAAAGGTTTAAAGAACTTTTGCGGAAATGCCCCCATCATGGAATCTCCCAGAACCAACTAATAGAAACCTTCTATCGGGGAGTAAGCGATGATATTAAACAGTTTTTAGATTCCTCCTCTGGAGGAAACTTCATGAGAAAGAATTATGAAGATGCCTGGAAGATTGTTACACTCGGAGCTAAAAACCAGTCCAACTGGGGACGGTCAGCCGGTAAAGGTGTTCTCAAGGTTTACAAAGCTGAAGAATCTATAGAGATGAAGGCAATAGCTGAAGCTTTGAAAACTATAGTTCACAAACAACAAGCTCTCGAGACTTCTCTCGGAGAGATTGATAAGAAGAAAACTCCTCTAGTTCAACAAGTCAAAGCCGTCATAGGATCCTGTGAGGCTTGCATGCTTCTGATCATCCGACTCTTTCATGTGGTATACTGTATAATGTGATGATGGATATGCATTCACCACCACAACCATATGAACCTATCATTGATCAGTCGGAAGAACAACTACCGGAACAAGTTAACTCTATCCACTCTATCCCTGGACAAGTCTATTACAATCTGAATCAGCCAAGGAACCATCCAGGATTTTAGTATGGAAACCCTGCTGGGACCGCTAATCCTCAGCATCAAACACAGGGGGGATCCTCTAGCAGGCTACCACCTGGGTTCCCAAACAGTTTCAACCAAAATCAAGGGAATTCCAGGAACAACTTCCCTAGGGCTAACTACCCCAGGAACCAATCGGCCTACTACCAGTACACTCATTCTCTGCTCTATCCGCAGCTACATACTCAGCAACCTCAGCCGGCGCTACCGCCGCAACAATCTCAACAAGCCCAACAACAAATTCCTCTGAAAAACCGCTCATGTCCAACCAGAAGATGAAATATCCTTGATAAGGTAGGTGTTACAATCACAACAAACTATGCTTGCTAACCAACAGGCTCAGCAGAAAGCAGTTGAAGCTCAACTCGCTCAGATCGCTGCGCAATTAAAGCCCCCAGTAGGTACGTTTGCTGGGTAGCCTGAATCAAATCCTAAGCATGGGAAGAACAGACATGAACAGTTGAATGTGGTCACCACAGGGTCGGGACGCACTCTTCATGAGATTACCAAGATCACTCTGGATAATGATAATACACTCGCTTTTATGACAAAAGAAAGCCCGCTACAAGGAATAGAGAAGCCCGCAGAGGGCACAAAGGGAAAAGATAAAGACCAAGTGTCCGCAGAACCTGAAGTTTTGCAATATAAACCAAGAATCTTGTATCAAGGTAGACTGCGAGAAACAAAGATGGACACCAGGTTTCAAAAGTTCAAAGAGGCGATGAAGAAACTGTACATCGATATTCCACTCCTTGACGCTCTTTCCGAGGTGCCGGCATGGGAAAAATATCTAAAAACCTTGCTATCAAGAAAGTATATCACCGAGGATCAAGAAACTGTCAAGCTCGCTCAGACCACTTCTGACATCATCCTGAACAAAATGCCAAAAAAGAAGAAGGACCCAGGTTCCTTCGGAATTCAATGTTGCATTGGAAATGCATCCATAAAGAAAGGATTAGCTGACCTTGGGGCCAACATATCCATTATGCCTTACTCAATGTGTAAATGTCTCGGTTTCACCGAATTGCTGCCTACGGCAATGACTATTCAATTAGCTGACTCCACTATAACCGCACCTCTGGGAATCATTGAAAACATTCCAGTAAGGATATGCAAGGATGCCTACGTTCCATGCGATTTCATTATCATGGATATTAAAGAAGACTTGAGATACCCGATAATTTTCGGCAGACCTTTCCTCGCTACCACCAAGGCACTGATCGACATCGAAGCTGGTACCATCATTCTTAGGCTCGGAAAAGAAGCAATTCAATTCCGAGTCCTTAATAGCATGAAAGGCCCTAGTATCCAAGAGGAGGTTTTTCTTCTTGACGCAATACAACAGATGTCTCAGTTAGAAATATCCGAGCCTGCTGATGAACTGGAAAACGTCCTAATCAATCCGGATGTTGAATTCTCTGCAAACGAACTAGTTCAACAGTGCCTGCAACATCTAGAAAAGGCCGAAAAAGCATCAACGATCACTTTTGAAGAACTTAAAGCTGCTACCATTATAGAAGCAGATGAGCCACCAAAAGCCCCTGATATGAAGACTTTACCCACAGGGCTTAAACATGTTTTCTTAGATAAGGAAAAACTATGCCAGGTCATCATCAGCTCTACCCTTACAAAAGATCAGGAAGAAAAGCTCCTGGATGAGCTGAAGAAGCATAAAAGGGTCATTGGATATAAGATAACTGACCTAACAGGCATAAACCCTGCTCTGTGTATGCATAGACTTCATATGGTTGAAGAATTCAAACCCTCTCGCGAACATCAAAGAAAACTGAATCCTAATCTGAAGGAGGTAGTTCGTCTGGAGGTCCTTAAATTGCTCAAAGCCGGCATGATCTATCCTATTTCTGACTCCCAGTGGGTCAGCCCTGTCCAGGTCGTTCCAAAAAAGGGGGGCATTATTGTAGTGCTCAACGACAAAAATGAGTTAGTGCCTACCAGGACTGTAACAGGATGGAAAATGTGTATTGATTATAGGAAGTTGAACAAAGCTACAAGGAAAGACCACTATCATCTACCTTTCCTTGATGAAGTCCTGGAACACCTAGCTCACCAAAAATATTTTTGTTATCTCGATGGTTACTCTGGGTTCTATCAAATACCCATACACCCGGAGGACCAGGAAAAACCCACCTTCACCTGTCCCTTTGGGACATATGCTTTTAGAAGAATGTCATTCAGGTTATGTAACGCACCCGCCACTTTCCAACGATGTATGTCTACCATCTTCGCCGGTTTAACAGAATCCGTCATGGAAGTATTTATGGACGATTTCTCAGTTTACGGAGATTCCTTCGACAATTGTTTAATCAATCTTGGACAAGTTCTACAATGCTGTGAGGAAACGAACCTTATTTTGAACTGGGAGAAATGCCATTTCATGGTAACAGAAGGTGTCGTCCTCGGACACAGGGTAAGCGATAGGGGAATCAAGGTTGACAAAGCAAAGATCGATGTTATCTCAAAGCTGGCACCTCCAAAGGACATAAGAGGAGTTCGAGCTTTCCTGGGTCATGCAGGATTCTATAGAAGATTCATCAAAAATTACTCGAAGATAGCTAAACCCATGACTTAGCTCCTGACCAAAGATGTTGAGTTCATATTCAATCAGGAGTGTATGCAAAGTTTCTCCACCCTTAAGGATGCGTTAATATCCGCACCTATTCTAAGAGCTCCATATTGGTCGCAGCCCTTCGAAATCATGTGCGACGTAAGTGATTATGCCATAAGGGCTGTTTCAAGATAGCGGATTGATAAGAAACCCTATGTTATCTACTACGCATCCAAAACGCTAGACGAAGAACAGAAAAACTACACCACCACGGACAAAGAGTTTTTGGCTATCATCTACGCGTTTGAAAAATTCCACTCTTATCTGATTGGTTCTAAAGTCATCGTTTATACCGACCATTCTGCCATTCGATACCTAATTCAGAAACAGGATGCCAAACCCAGGCTTATCCGCTGGGTGCTAATGCTTCAGGAATTCGACTTGGAAATCAAAGATAAAAGTGGCGTGGAGAATGTTGTGGCCGATCACCTCAGCCGGATCGAGGTTGAAGAAAAAGATAAAATCCCTATCCGGGATTCTCTTCCTGGATGATCAACTTATGAAGGCAACTCATGGCTTCCCTTAGTATGCTGATATCGTTAATTATCTAGCCACATGGATTATCCACCCCTCTGCTTCCTATCATGACAAAAGTAAGTTCCTTCATGACATAAAACATTATTACTGGGATGAACCCTACTTGTTCCACCTTTGTGCTGACAGACTTTTCCGTCGTTGCTTGCCGGAAGAAGAAATAACCCCGGTCCTAGAGCATTGCCATTCAGGACCCACAGGGGGGCACATGAGTGCTAAGAAAACCGCTCTAAAAGTTTTACAATCTAGTTTTTTCTGGCCCACCATATCAAAAGATTCATATGATTTTGTGAAAGCCTGTAACAAATGCCAATTTTCGGGCAACATATCAAAAAGAGACGAGATGCCCCTCACAATGTGGCAAGAAATTGAGCTTTTTGATGTGTGGGGGTAGACTACATGGGCCCTTTCCCTTCATCCTATGGCTTCTCTTACATCTTGGTCGTAGTGGACTACATCTCAAAGTAGGTCAAAGTTGTACCCACTGTGTCCAGTGATTCCAAGCATGTTATTAAATTATTTAAAGATATTATTTTCCCAAGATTTGGAGTTCCAAGAACTGTCATATCAGATGGCGGGACCCATTTCCTGGAAAGAAGTTTCGAAGCCTTACTAAAAAAGTACGGATTCAATCACAAAGTCGCCACGCCCTACCATCCACAGACCAGTGGTCAGGTAGAGGTATCAAATAGACAATTGAAGGTGATTCTTGAAAAAACGGTGAATAGAAACCACTCTGATTGGTCCACCAAACTTCCTGATGCCCTTTGGGCATATCGAACAGCTTATAAAACACCAATCAGAACAACCCCGTTCCGTTTGGTGTACGGGAAGTCTTGTCATCTTCCAGTAAAGCTGGAACATAAAGCCTGGTGGGCCATCAAACAACTAAATTTCGATCTTAAAAGTGCGGGAGAGAATAGGCAACTTCAGCTACAGGAGCTAGAAGAGCTTCGTATGACTGCCTATCAGAGTGCCAAAATCTATAACGAGCAGACAAAAATGTGGCACGACGGTCATCTTAAAAGGAAGGACATCGTCGTTGGCGACAAAGTGCTCCTTTTCAATTCCAAGCTCAAGTTGTTTCCCAGAAAACTTAGAACAAAATGGTCCGGGCCCTTCACTATAAAACATATTTACCCAACTGGAGCTGCCATTATCATAGACAACAACGGAGGAGAAAGGACGGTCAACGGTCACCGTTTAAAAAGATACTACACTCCGGAAGACAAAATGCCAAGACAAACCATCGAAATCAAAGATGCCATACCAACAGCATAACTATATTACAGCTTCGTCGAGCCAGTGACGTAAAACCTAGGCACTACTTGGGAGGCAACCCAAGATTTCAGTTTCTTCCTTTATTTCCCGTTCTCTTTACCTTAGGTTTATTTTATGAAAATACAAAAATATTATATAACCAAAAAAAACATAAAAATAACAAAATGAAAATATACAAAAAAATTTCATATAACTAAAACAAACATAAAAATATAAAAATCCGTTCGACCTTAACCCTCCCAAACGGTCCTGAAACCGTTTAGAGCCAAACGGTCTTCAAACCGTTTGGGACCAAACAGTCTTCAAACCGTTTGGGACCAAACGGTCTCGAAACCGTTTGGAGCCAAACGGTCTCGAAACCATTTGGAGCCAAACGGTCTCGAAACCATTTGGAGCCAAACGGTCTCGAAACCGTTTGGAGTCCAAATGGTCGCTAAACCGTTTGACTTAGGGTTTTTGTCAGGTCAACCCCCTGTTTCCTATAAATATAATCCCTACCCCCTCGTTCTTCTTTCTTTCGACTCCCGAGCCATCTGAAACTCTCGAAGTGCTGTTCCATTGCTCTCGCCTCTGTCGACCTCTGCTTCCCCTGCTCCCGCGCGACCTCCACCTCCATCGCCCTCGTCGTCATCTCCCCTGCTCACAGCAGCAAGGTAGTCCAGCCGCAGCAGTCGCCTTCTCCCGCAACCACCGTTTCCACCTTAGCCAATGCCTTCGTTCCCTCTTCTTCAACGACAACTCCACCGTTTCCACCGTCAGCTTCGCCTCTATCGCCGTCGGTTCCGCCTTTTCCATCACCGCCTTCGTCTTTACCACCACCAGCCTCGCCACTATCTTCTTTTCCTACGTCTTTATCACCGTCGGCCTCCTCCATCGTCACCATCATCGTCGGCGCCTTCGCCGCTGCCTTCGCCTTCGTCGCCAGTGCTTCCGCCCTCCATTCACCGTTTTGTCTTTGTCGGCGGTTGAACGACGCTTCACTTTCCAAACGGTCTTGAAACCGTTTGGGACCAAACGGTCTTGCAACCGATTGGGACCAAACGGTCTTGAAACCGTTTGAGATCAAACTGTCTTGAAACCATTTGAGACCAAACGGTCCTGAAACCATTTGGAACCAAATAGTTTTCAAACTGTTTGGCCTTTAAATTTCATTTAACTTTCATAAAATCACAAAAAACACATAAATACAAATAAAATCTTTTTTTTTCTAATATGATTTTCTAACTCTTGATCTCCCATTTTTCAGCCATGGCATCACCAGCAAAGGAGGCCACCAACTTTGAAGACACTGCAATCTGGACAATGGAGCAATTGATGATAGAACAATCTAAGCTCCAGAAGATCAGAGATGTCTTCAACAAGACCAGAAAGGCGCCACCAAATGTCAAGATGATGCAAGTCCTATGCGACCTTGACCGAATCGAAAAGTACCTAGCAGAGGCACCTGAAGAAGAAGTTGAAGACATCTCTTCCTCTGATGATGAAGGCTCAGAGTACAATCCTAACTCCGAGGAGGAATCCCCTGCCAAAGAACAAAAGGGGAAACGCAAGGTCCTGGAGACTGCAACTGGGCAACCCTCCAAGAAATGGGCAAGAAAACAAGTTTGACCTGCGTCTTCCATGGATCAACCCTTTGCAAAACCTACCACCACCATCCCTGCTACTACCACCACCATCACCACCATCCCTGCTACTACCACCACCATCTCTGTTACCACCCCCACCTTCACTCCCATCACCACCACAACACCACCACCAGAAAATCTTTTCATCCAAACCAACCTCTCCACTGACAAAACATTAAAACCCACCAAGTATGTTTGCTCCAGCATTCTGCTTAAGATGGGGATATTCGACCGCATCCTCAATGCACTAGAAAAAGCCAACCTCGCCAGGTTGTGTCTAGTACCTGAAGTATCCTACTCTGAACCCACTATAGAGTTTTTCACTTTTCTGACCAAGGAGCCCGTCGACATCATGGATAGGTCACGGGACGGAGGTGACAGAAGGCTTGTCACCCAAATCTTCAGCAGCAAGGTTGTCTTAATGGAAAACATGCTGAATACAGTCTTTATTGACAACCAGGAACAGCTGCGGAAAGCCATGGCAGTGGGAACCGATCATCCAGAGTTCAACAGACACACATTCTGGAAATCTCTAACCGAGATCCCCACCTATGATGCGAAGATGTGCAAAGCATCAAACATACACTCTGGATTTGTGCGCACCCTGCACAAAATTCTTGCTAGCACACTCATCCCCAAGAAAGAAGGGGGAAACGTTATAATGTCGAATCTTTTCATTCTCTGGTCTATTCTCAACGAAAGGCCAGTCAATATCGGATGACATATGATCCAGAAATTATCAGCTTCTGGCCTGGGGAAGGAAATCTGTATGGGGGGTCATGTCACATCCATTATTAAATACCTCAATATGGACAAACCCCTACCCCGCTGCACACAACTAAAGGGCGACATCCTTACCAATGAACAAACTCTGAAGAACTCCTTCATCATCAAGGAAAAGGATGGGAAACTACACTATGTTTTCTGCCCTATGGTCAAGTCATCTAAAACACTCATTCCGCTTCCAGAGCTAGCAAATTACGACACCAAATAGCTCCTCTTCTCTGATGAGGAGCTTTCACAACCACTAGCTTCAGTTAAAACAACCGAAAAGAAAGCAACAGCGGGACAGACAAAGTTGAGCATCACAGCCCCGACAGCTTGACCAACAAAAATACCTGTCAAACGACTTTCCAGAAGGAAGTTGCAGGCCCAACAGCTGTCGGGGACACCAACATCTCGGCCAAATCCAGAGGCCAAGACCCTCCATGAAGAAAACTTAACCACCTCTTCAATCGACTTTTTCATTCAGAGTCTACATGATCATCTAAACTCCACCACTTCTCCACCTTCCACCTTTCCAACATCTACCACTCCTCCCTTCTTCCCCACATCCATGCAACCTTTCACATCTTCTTCTTCACCCATTTTTACTTTGGGCTTTCCCTTCTCCATCCCTATGTCCGACTTTACCACTTTCCCTTTCACCTCCGCAGTTTCCACCCCATCACTATCGCTACCACCGCTTTCACCTCAAATCCCACCACTTTTCACTTCCACCACCACCCCGACAGCGCTGGTGACTACATCCACAGTCACTACGCAGCTCGGGGCCTAATCAGTGTCTCCTCCACAAGACACTAACACCATACCACGCAGACCCCAGCCATCCCACCCTTCTGCTCTTGGGGTCCCTTTTGCAAATATCGGTGAGAAATTCGGCCGTCAATTCGACACTTTCCGAAACCTCCTAACCGATCCTTCCAATATCTTACATTCTATTTTTTCTTGTGTGCAGGGCTTATCACGACAGGTGGCCACGATCGACGAACAACACCGAGCCTTGCCCACCATCCTCCAAGGCTTCCAGCAACGACAAGATGAGGTGGCTAAGCAAGTTGAGCACATCAACAGCCACTACAACACCTTGCCGGACCTGGTCCTTGGAGCGAAGCGTCAGTAAGAAGCAACGGCGAAGCAAGTCGATGAGATCTCCATGCAGACTCAGCCTCTGCCAGAGACTCTCTGTGAGCTCCAATGACAATAAGCAGTTCTGAGCACGCGCTTGGACACCATCAACAACACGCTCACACAGCTACAACATCGCCCAGAGGAGTCCAATAATGATGAAATGCAGCAGTTACATGCTCAAGTTACAAATCTTATAACACGTCTCCTCTCCGCTGAGGGCAGATATACCGACCTCAAAGAATCCCATGATGCACTGCTCGAAACACACGAGCATCTGCAAGTGGCTTTCGATGAGTTACAAGCCACCCATCGGCGGTGCAAAACGTCCGCGAGTAAAAAGCAAGCAGACAAGGCAGCAGACGATAAGGATGGCGATGATGACGAGGAAGATGACTCTGACTCATCTGCTGATTCAAACAAAGATAACACCTTCTCTGGTGATAAACATGATGACAGAGAGGACCCTGGAAATGCAGCAGAACCCTCTCACAAAGGGTCCGACAAAGGTCACCATGACAGTGACCATCACCCCAAGTCCCCACACAATGATAAAGTCAACATGTCATACGGGGACCAATTCTTTGATTTTTCCACGCTGGGATCCATCGGGGAAGCTTCTAAAGACGCAACTTTCACTGAGTTCCACCATTGTATACTAGGAACCAGTGCCAGCTCACTAAAAACAACTGCTCCACCTCTCTCCACACCTTCTCCCTATGACCAGGACGAGGTAGAATGAGTAAGCTTAGATACAGATGAAGACCTCGATTCTGCCTCTGACTCGGACGACGATCTACCAGGCCATGAACAGGCCTTAGAACAACCTGCTTCTCCCCCTCCACAAGAGCTTCCCCCGCCACCACCTCTGCCGCACAAAATGCATGTCCTGGATATGGCGGCCATCTCCACTTTAGATGCTCAGGACATTTTTATACTGAACACTATAGTGGACGATGCAAAGGCGGGGGAAGACATAATTTATCACAATACAAAAACTAGGCGTAAGATGACACGTGAAGACTTCTGCAGCATCCTCCGACCTCAGTCCACGATGCCAATGGCAATCTTTCGTGTCCTTCTCGCCAACAGTATAGAAATGTATAGAAGCTCTAAGCGGCAAAAACCGGTCTTCAATGCCTCGCCCGCTCTGTCTATTGGCCTTTTATACAAAGACATAAGAGCAAAGTCGATCGAGCGGCTGCGTGCTGGTTTAGCACGTCGGGCACGTTATCTTACCGTGCCCTTCTAAGTTTCGGACCACTGGCTTTTTATGATCGTGGATACCGAGGCTCGGGATGCCAAGGTGTATAATTTCTGTGGCGCCGAGCTACCAACCGACACAATAAACTTCATTGGTGAAGCAGCAGGAGAAGCCAGGTGTATATCCTTCCGGCTGCTTAAGTTAATTTGGGTCGCACGCCCATCTCTCTGCCAAGATTGGAGCCAGCCTTGGTCCAAAATCATAAACCCTCAAGTTCAAGCCACCGAGGGATCTGGGGATTGTGCTTTCTGCACCATACGTCACATCCAAGTGTTGAACCAGGAAATCCCCTTCACTGATCTGGTTGCTGATGGTTTTCATTCCTTGCGCGGGCGTTATGCCATGGAGCTCATCTGTGATAGACGGTTCTTCAAGGACCCAACTATGGCACCAGATGACGTTCCTCGCTACCTCTTCTCAGCTATCCAGCGACCGCAGCGGTGACCCTTCCGACAAACTCTGAAGGAGTCAGAAAAGACCAAGGTGCCAGTCGCCGATACCAAGCAAGCTGAAAGCAATATCGATCCTCTGTCTGCCATTGAACCAACCTTCCCTGATTTTGATCGCGATGCTTGCAAAGGTCTCTCCGACATCGAACTCTAACTCATTATGGCGCGGCTTTCAGTCGAGAAAGATGATCTCATATTCATGTCTGGGGACATTTTAGTTATGGAAGACATGCTTCGAGAAACTTTACAGATTAAAGGATCCCTCTCCGCCAGCCTAATGAGCACTTACCAGTCTCTACTTGGCCAACACAACCCCACTACATTTATGGCATCCCCATACATGAAGGATGATCTTTTAAAGCTCAAAAACTTCGGCACAACTGAAGCACTGATCTCCTTTCTACAACACACAATGCCAAAGTTCATCATGTTACCCTTCCTCTATCATGAGCATTGGATGCTCCTGGCAACAAACCTACCAGATGGAACAACCACAATATATAACAGTTCTGATAGCCAGTACAACCCACGACAGAAGAACTATGTCGTGACACCAAGGACGCCAACAGAGGTAGTGGCGAAGGACTGCGATGACAAATTAATCACCCTTCTCAGTCAGCACACAAGGGCTTATGACAAAGAGCATTTTCATCATCCTTCCTTCAGCCACAAATGTCCCCAACAAATCCGACAATCAAATGACTACGGCTTCCACGTCCTCTACTGGATGTATACTATCATCGCCCTTCAAAGACCAGTAGAGGATATGACTGACGTGGATTACCACGCTCTATGCGGACAGTTCGCAGCCAACCTACTTCAATCTCAAGGAGCAAACTCAGGATTAACGTAAACCTGAAGCCCTTGCCTTTGTAATTCTCAACCTATCACTTTGCCACTCTGAGAACAGAGTGTGTGATAAGTTAGGGGGGGTACACTAGACAAGGGTGAGGTATCATTTCTATATCCCTCCTTTTCCATCTCCTCTTTCTTTTTTTGTACAATTTTTCTTAGTTTCCTCTACACATTTACCTTCCATTTTAAATAACTCATCCAATAATAAATCTTTTTGAATAAAGTCACCCTCAGTTAACTTTAGAATCATGTTAGTTCCCAAAAGTAAATAACACTTAGAAATTTAATGGCGATCTAATAATATACCCCCACTATTGATTTTCATGCTTTTGCTTCACTTCTTTATCTGACTCTCCACAGGTCAATATCAAGGCAGAAATAAGCCAGACTCTTAAGGATGAGAGGGGCATCAGGCAACTTCCAAATCAAGAAGTTCTGCAAGTGGACCACAAACCAAATAAGTGCATGTTGAAAAACTCTAAGAACAGCTTTCCTCTCATCAAAATAAAAGAGGCTTGGCCACCCAAAATAATTTCCCAAACAAAACCCCAAAACCCAAGCTTGTGAGTTTCTGAATAAAAGCTAGAGAGTCGAATAAAATTATGAGAGTTGTGCCATGAATAAGGATCTATATAAAGAACCGATGAAGGTCTCACCCGGCCGGCACATTTAGCTGCCCTCACAAAGGCAGATGTGTCGTGCCCGGTAGTGAAACCCTAAGGTATCCAAATATATGAAAGGCTTATAAAGGACTCGCCCGGCCGGTACATTCAGCTGCCCTCACAAAGGCAGATGTGTCATGCCCGGTAGTGAGATCCTAAAAAGCATAGACAACCCCTCCCCCACTTGAAGGGGGAGTTACACTTCAAACCTTTAGCCAACCCTCATACCCCCTCTAGTTTCCAGTAGGTCCTTCAGAGAGGTATAAAGCTGATTAGAGTCAACAACATGCACAGAATAAAGGTGGTCCCAACGCGAGCTACGAGATACGGAAGAAACTTGAGACCCAAGCAACTCTCGAAACCTGAAAGAGTCATGGCAAGCAATAAGACCTGATATGACCTTAGGAAAACTCAGGTTAAGAATTGAAGCAAGAGTATGGAAATCCTAACTAAATAAAATCACCTTGCCATTACATGTCTCAGCTCTATCTAACTTGAGGACAAGCTAGACTCTAAGTTAGGGGGGGTGATAACCTCCAATTTTGGATGTTTACCTTAGTCTTTTCTTTAGTTTTCCATACTCTTTCTCAATTAGAATTAGCCTTAATCCCTAAATATTCCCTCTTATTGTAAATATACCATCAGACTAACTTTTCCTCTTTATATCTGTAGAAAAAGACATAAAAATTCATAAAAGACTAAATCAACCTCGAGACCGCATGGAGTCAAACGGTCCCAAGACTGCATGAAGCCAAACGGTCCTGAGACCGCATGGAGTCAATCGGTCCCAAGACCGCATGAAGCCAAACGGTCCTGAGACCGCATGGATTCAATCGGTCCCAAGACCGCATGAAGCCAAACGGTCCCGAGACCGCATGTAGTCAATCGGTCCCAAGACCGCATGAAGCCAAACGGTCCCGAGACCGCATGGAGTCAATCGATCCTGAGACCGCATGGAGTCAATCGATCTCGAGACCGCATGGAGTCACACGGTCTCAAGACCGCATGAAGCCAACCGGTCCCGAGACCGCATGAAGCCAAACGGTCTCAAGGTCCAAACGGTCTCAAGGTTCAAACGGTCTTGAGGTAAAAATGGTCTTGAGGTCCAAACGGTCTCAAGGTCCAAACGGTTTCAAGGTCCAAACGGTCTTGAGGTCCAAATGGTCCTGAGGTCCAAATGGTCTCCAAACCGTTTGGACTTCACATAAGGCCTATAAATAAGACCCCAAGGGTCCATCACGGGATATCAAAAGTTCAGACGTCCAAAGGATGCCTCAATCACTCCAGAGCAAATCCGACTTCCATCCTCCGCCCAGCGGTTGCCGGTCTGAGACCCATACTCCATCTCGAAGCTGCTTTCTCCCTCTCCGCCAAAGAAGGTGGGAAGAGGGAGATCTCGCAATCAAGCAATCTGTGAAGCTGGTGGATCATTTCTCTTTCTCCAAGGGGTTGACTTTCCTCTCTCCTTTGTGGGGATGATGCTCTCTCTCTCTTCTTTCCTCCTTCTTTGTCCTAGTCATGAGCGAGTAGTCTCTCTCACTAGGGTGCGGGGAGTAGCCCCGCTACCCATGTTTTCATATCATGCAAATGTAATCCATAAGTTGCAATAAAAGTTCATATCTTTTTAGTTCAACATCAAACGTTTAATGAATGCTTGTTGCTTGATCACCAACTTGTGTTATCCTTTATCTTTTAGTATGAATTGTCTACGTTTGTGCTATTAGATCTAAAACTCGTTTGCATGTTGGTTTTAGGTGCATGTATCCACCGTGCATCTGATTCGGTATCTAAGAGTGCCTTCCTAGAAGTGGAGTAAACTCACTCCCATCGTTGTACTTTCATGCTATGAAATGGAATCAGTTGACGTATGAAAGTACAACCTTGATGAGTCGAGGAACACACTTTGCGAAGGGAATGTTGTAAAGTAAGTGACCATACCTACATGGATGGCTGGCGTTATAACATTCCCACACTCCTCGTAGTTAGTCAACCGAAAGGAAGCTAAGTCTACAAAGATACTAACTGATCTAACTCTTATTACAGGTTATGCTTTTATATTGCATGTGTTGATCCATGTGTAGTGGTGGTGATAACTGATCACACTCTAGTGATTCATTAATCATTGTTAACAACCTAAGTTTACTTTCTTACCTTTACTTTACTTGCTTTTAGCTTAAAAACAACCAAATCAACCTTTTGATCTAAATACCAACTACTAAAGAGATTAAGTGAAATTATTATGTTTTCCATCTTGTTGGCGACAACAAGACCGTTGTCTCGAGGATTCGACCGTTAACTATACTACGATAAGACTTCCACGTATCTTAGCATACGTGGGTGGAGTTCTCTATCTAGTATAAGCAAGGCTAAACTTAAAGACTTACCATCTTTAGGATTTTTAGTGGTGCACGCAATTCCATGTAAGTGGAAGCTCCATCAGTAAGTCATTTCCCATCAATAGTATGCCATCTACATAAAATATGACAATACAATCTTGCTTCCACTAATCTTGTTGCAGATAAAAGGTTTGGCTTCATTTTAGATAAAGTCAAACTATTTTACTTTCTCATCAAAATAAAGATTTTAGCTCTGAGATGCTTGTTTCAATGCATGCTCTTTATGTTTTATAGACTTTATTAGATTCATTGGAGAAATAAAACCTTTTGGTTGTGTCATGTACACATCCTATAAAAGATTGAAGGTAAGGAAAGCAATTTTAGCATCCATTTTCCAAATCTCATAGCCATGATAAGCTACAACGGAAAGCATGATTGCAATGAATTTAACCATGAAACTTGGTGTAAGAGTTTCAGCGTAGTCAACACCTTGAACTTGTGTGAAACCTTTTGCAACCAATCTATCTTTTTAGGTTTGTACGTTACCACCCAAGTTGGGTTTCTTCATCAAGACCCATTTTCACCCTATGGGTTTCACCCCTTTTGGGTGGATCCGACAAGGTCCATACCTTATTGGTCTACATGGAGTCCATATCAAATCTCATCGCTTCAAGTCCTTTCTCAAAATCTGGTCCCTCAATAGCCTCATTGTAGGTAGTTGGTTCATCATCCTCAATGACCAACACATCATCTTCTTGAGTCAAGAGAAATCCATATTTCTCTAGATCAAGATGTGCCCTATTAAACCTTCAAGGTTCCTATGGAACAATATGGACTTGAGGTTCCACAACAGTTTGTGGTTCCTCTTTTTCCTTATCTACCTCCAAACGTTCAATGTTTTCTTGTTGGTCTTGAACTTCTTCAAGTTCTTTTTGCTCCCATTGGTTTTTTTGAAATAAATTAATATTCAAGGAATACAGTAGTTCTAACAATAGACACTTTGTTTTCAGATGGAATATGATATAAGTAATTATTAGTTTCCTTGGGGTATCCTATAATACATTTATCCAATTTTGGATCCAAGCTTTTTGTAGATTTGTTTCTCAACATAAGAATCACATCCCTTAGCTTCCACAAAAGACATAATGGGACATTTCTCATTCCATATCTCATATGGTGTCATTTCTATAGATTCAGAAGGTATTTGGTTAAGTGTAAACATAGGAGTTTTAAGAGCATGTCCCCTAAAGGAAATAAAAAGATCATCTAAACTTATCATTGGTCATACCATGTCTAACAAGGTGAAATTCCTTATTTCTTACATACCATTATGTTGTGGTGTTCAATGTGGGGTCCATTATGATACAATATTACATATCTCTCAGAAGGTCCTCAAACTCTTGTCTTAAGTATTCACCGCCACAATTTGAATGAAGTGCTTTAGTTCTTTTGCCAATATATTCATGTACCTCATTCATATATTCTTTGAACTTTCAAAGGATGCATATATGTGTTTCATAATATACACATATCCAAATCTATTGAAATCATCAATAAAAGTGATGAAGTGTTGATATCCACCTCTAGCACTTGTGCTAAAAGGTCCACACAGATCAGTATGTATGAGTCCTAATAGGTCACTCTATCTCTCTCTTATTGTTTCGAATGAAAGGTGTGTTTGTAATCATGCCCAATAAATAAGATTCACATGTCTCTATTTCATACAAAATCAAATATTCTACATAACCATCTTTATGGAGTCTAGATATGCACTTCTTATTTATGTGCCTCACACGACTGCGACAAAGATAAGTTTTATTAGAGTAATTGCCTTTTAACTTTATGGTATCTATATTATGTACATGTCTCTCAAGATCTAATAAATAAACGTTATAAGATTGGGCATTGCCATAAAAGATCCAATCTTTACAAATTGAAATATGACCATTTCTTATTTTAAACTCAAAACCATTCTTGTGCATTCAAGATACAAAAATAATGTTTCTACTTATGGAAGGTGCATAGTAGTAGTTTGTTTAACTTTATTACAAGCCTAATGGACAGAGATAGATTGTAGGTGCCTACAACAGTGGTAGAAACTCTTGCTCTATTTGCAACACATAGTTCCACCTACTTTTGTTTAAGGATCTATTTCTTCCTAGATCACATATAATTGAAAATATATGAAGTCACATTTCATATCCAATACCCATGATGAAGAACTAAATAAGTATGTTTCTATAGCATATATACCTGAAATGAAGATGTTTATCCCCTACTTCTTGTTCTTCAGTTCTTCAAGGTAGAGAGGGAAATTTCTGTTCCAATGTACATCCCAGTGACAATGGTGATAAGTGCCTCCCTTGCCTACTCCTCCTTTTGCTTTTAGTGCAGAAGACTTTTCACTAGCTTTATAATTTTCTTATTTTTTCCTTTTCTCTTGGATTCTCCATTTCCTTTGCTAACCATCAGCATAAAATTGGCCTTGAATTTCATTTTCCCCTCAGCAGTTCTGAACATTTCAAGTAGCTCTGTCAATAGATTATCAAAATTGTCTGTGTTGTAATTCATGACAAATTGCTTGTATGAATCTAGAAATGATTGGAGGATTACATTTGTGGATAAATCTTGACCCAAAGAAAATCCCACTCTTGCAAAACTTTCCACATTCCCAATTAGCTTAACTATTTGGGGTCCAACTGCATCGACTTCTACTATTTTTCACTTAAGTAATGCTTTAGAGGCATTATAACACTCTTTCGTTGTTTGTTCTTGATACATGTTCTTAAGACGTGTTATCATCTCAGTAACATCCATGTTCACATGTTACTTCTGAAGCGCATGATTCATGGAGAAAAGCATGAGGCACTTAATTTCCATAGATTCATCATAATGCTTCTTGTGAGCCACCCTTTTCGCACTAGGTGCATTCAGTGTTGGTTTATTAGGCACTAGGGTGTCCAATAAATAGAGCCTATGCTCATGTGTGAGAACAATTATCAGTGTCCTGAACCAATTGTTAAAGTTATTGACATTAAGTTTCTCTTTCTCAAGCATTGGTCACAGTCAAAATAGAGTGTTGCTAGTGTTTTCCATTAAACTTCATATAATATATTTTGCATGTGTCAATATTTAATATTAATTTTGATTTCAAAAATCTAATTTTCTGATAATAACTTTGAATTTAATTAATTACACTCCCACTATTTATTTAAAATTATAAGCATTATTGATACTAAATATTACAAAGAGCAACCTTCTGGTGATTCAAGATCCAAACTACATTAAGTCATAAGTCAACTATGGTAGAATGCTCACAACTTAGTTATTAAGGTCGGTGATAATTACCAATTGCATCCTATACAAATGTTGGATAGAAGGTTGTGAAACTCTGTGTCAATAAATCATCATATAAAATATATGTCATCTTTATGCCTCTAGGTTCTTGATCCTATAAAGATCACCTAGTCAAGCCCAACCCAAGGCCAATACATAAGATATGCACCCTGCATGAAAGGCTCACATACTTATTATCACACGTCTCCAATGTTGACGATGGACCACGATGAGCGTTCCCACACTTAGTTGAACAAGGTGTTCATCTGTATTGCATTTAGAAGGCATCTTCAACGTTGATATTATATTGAGAAATTTATATATATATATATATGGCTAAAAGAATTGTGTACCTGAGTACATGTAGCCTACATGTACCCATCTTGATTTATGATGATTACAAAAGTATAAAAAGCAATCCAACCTTATGGATGTGATGCATACCCCTTCGATAATATGTGTATCAAAATGACTTCAAACTGGTGTTCCTAGGTCATCAAATGAAAGAAAATGCATATTTTCTAATTGACGGTAAGTTGTAGAAAGTGCAAAAACCATTGAATGGTGTATTGTTATATCTCATGATATACATGAGGTATGGTTGTGGTTTTTTGAACACATCTAATCTATTGAATTTTGATTCAATCCATAAGGTTGGATTGAATAAATATATTCCACATATGTCATTTTCATGACAGGTACACATAAGTTGCATGTACCGGTCAATGCACAATTCCTAACCTCTCTCTCTCTCTCTCTCTCTCTCTCTCTCTCTATATATATATATATATATATATATATATATATATATATATATATATATACGGCTCATCTTTAATTCATGTGTGGGTAGCTACCCGCACACCCTTCCTGTCACTTTTTTTAAAAAAATCATTATTGTAGAGGAGCATTTTATCTAGCTCCCCAAAAAAATTCATCCAAAAATAATATCATTTGCCCCACAAAAATAAAAAAATACATCCATATATTTACTGACTCTATATTTTCTGCGTAGTTACGTTTTTAGTCATATTGTTACTTTTTTATCAATATAGTTACTCTTTTGATCTTAGAGTTACTTTTGTGTACCATATAGTTACACTTTTGGATGTGCGGGTAGCAAAAAATCAGGCTACCCGCGCAGGCACTGAATAAATCCTCATATATATATATATATATATATATATATATATATATATATATATATATATATATATATATGTACACACACACACACACATATATATATACATTTATACACACACATATATATACATATATATATGTATATATATATGTCTCTAATCACCATTAAATATACATTATGATATGTCTCATATACTAATAAGATCACCACATACGATAAAACAAAGGTTATGGAAACTAGTCTCACAACTGGATCCAATGAGTGTTGTAGAAGAACAACCAAGAGATCAAGATATAAATCCAATCCTAAAATAGCACTTTTAGGGTTTCTAGTCGCCCGATCAAGCAAGCTGGTCGGTAGATCGAAAGTCCCTAATTGGGGTAGCTCTTGTGTTTTTTTAATCCATTGTCTCATCTTGATCACAAAACCTTCAAGGACCATCCTCTTTGGTGTGGGATTTTGATCTTAGCCTTCTCTCCTCCCCGGTCCACTAGTGATGTCATTATGTCATCTCATTCTAATTGCATAATTAAAATTTACATGTAGAATGAATAGATATAGGTGTGTCATGCAATCCATATACATTTTACATGATTTTTGATGAAAATCAAAACATAAATATTACATTTTTCATATCACACCACAACAATCTAACCGCCATATCCACATCCACCAAACAAAGCAATTTGCAAGATGTCACATTGGTATATGTAACAAATATCATATATGATATTAGGTCATTATTGTGGATCAAGTTTGCACATTATTTGTCCAGCAAATCATTTGCAGTTCAAAACCCAAACCAACATTAAAAGTGTACAAAGTCAACTTTTAATACCACTATAGGTTTTAGGAACAAGACGTAGTGGAATAATACAAAGAAACTTCCATTTATACCATGTCTATTAGATACTTCGTAGCCACTAATAGTCGGTGAAAGAAAATACAAAAGAAGAAATAAAGGATATACCTTTGCGCACACTAGTTGTCAAACAGCTTGACATTTGAGACTTTCCCTGTTGCAATCTGTTCAATTGATTAGGTTGGGTAATTGACCGATCAGGTCAGTCTAGTGGAAAACTTTGTCAACTGATTGAAAATCAATTGATCTGTTGAGCTACCAATCTAATCGGCCAATCAGATATTTTGGTTGTCTGGTTAGATATGAAATCAGCTTGTTTATGATTTTGAACCATTCAAATCATTTCTTTGATTGCAAACTTCAATTCCCTTATGAATCTTTATGTGTGTGACCCAGAAGGTTCCTTATTACATTGGCAGTGATGTTCAAAACAACACAAGCAAAGACTGGTTCCTATCCACACATCATTATCACCCAAGTAATAGGAATAAGTTGGATATCCACTACATCATGTAAAATGACCAATGTTGCCATGACCATACAATCTTGTTGTCATAGATATCCAGATTGAAACTAAGTCATGCAATGTCTTAAACTAGAGAAGACTATTTGAGATATTGTGGGATCAATATCATATATTCACTTGTGTGATCATGGCCACACATTTCATTGTCTCACTTATCAAGTGCTTAGGATATCACTCCAAAGGAGGGATAGATTCCATCTACATCACTCACAATATTTCCCATGTGTCATAGTGTACCCAATCACCACCTTTTTGGCAACTCATATTGTAGATCACGTTGGTCGAGTGTTAAATTACATAGAACAACATGTGTTACTATTGTCATGTCTAAGGATTACATTGAGATATGACTTTGACATGTCATTATTTGACTACTATGTGTCAATCTCAAGGTGGGTCTATCCAGTACAACTTGTTCTCTGACAAGTACCCATGTATCTGAGTTGACATACAATAGCATGACTAAAGAGACATAAACATCACTCACCATCCATGCTAGTCTAGTTTATTATTGTTGTCCTATAATATCCACAATAATAACCCACTAGAGACATAACAATGAGTACTCTTATTAGACATATTATCTCATGTTTAGGTTCTTAATCCAAGCCATATGTCATCAAGTTAAAAACTTTCTTAGGATATTATTAGGTTTTTTTATTATCTCAATAATTAATCAAACATAATAAGCAGAATTATCTTTTAGCGATAATCAAATCAAGTATACAATATCCATTTTACAATCATCATGTGATGGCTCTCAAGGCATATAACCAACATCAATAAGGGTATCCTCAATCCCAATGAGGAGTTCACCTTGGGTATCTTCTCAAATTTTATCGTGGAAGTTGTTATTGTAGTAGATTGTTTATGAGGAACGGTGGTGAATTGTGAAGCAAGGTGTGATTAGTGTTTGTGGAAGTGTAGTAAGGTGTGTCCTCAAGAAATTTAACATGCCTCACTATGCGTAGGCAATGAAAAATAATTTGAAAATGACTATACTCTTTGTGTTCATCATTGCATCCCAAAAGGACACAACTTGCACATCATGCATCAATATTATTTAGCTCATGTTGAGGAAGGGGCACAAATTAAGTGCAACCAAAAACACATAGGTGGTGGTTGGTTATAAAGTCTTACATGTGGTGAGACCCCCACAGAATTGATGTGGGCATGAGGTTAATGAGAGAAGTGGAGGTGAGGAAGAATTGTACCAGAAGTATTAGGGAACAGTTTAGCTAATGAGCATGGCGTGAGTGGCTTCATGAATGTGTCAATAAAGACACTTTGCAACACAATTTTATTCATGGGTGTAAGGGAAACACTACTAGAACATGGTGGGTTAGGATCGAGGATATCATCCATGGTAGTGGATGTGTAATCCCTTGCACCATCTACATGAAACACATGAATGAGTTTGTTGTGTTATGTTTTAACTTTATTGGTGAAGGATTGGTGTATGCATGAAATTTCTTACTTGTTGCAAATAAGGTGTACCCAAGTGTATTTTATGAAATCATCAATAAAATATACATAATATTGAAATCTATTTCAAGAGGTGAAAGGTGCAAGCCCTCAAATATTAGAATAAACAAGACAAAAAGATTTTGACTTTTATTGATTGAGTCTGAAAAAGGATAAGCTACAGTTTTTGCATGTTTTTTACTTGGGCACTCTTGTAATTGAATGGAATTACAAATTGAACCAAGACTTCTAGACATAACAAGATTACTAAGACAAATGAGAAATACATGTCCTAATCAATAACGTCATAAATTAGGTGAGAGCATTACACCAAATATGACAATGTGGGTGGTGTTTCGGATATAAAGATTGGGCAAATAATATAAATCACCAACTCTAGTAACAACCCCAATCTCCTAACTTAAACATAGACCTTGTACATAATACCATGCTTTACTAAAAATGACTTGAAAGTTGAATCACAAATTTTTTCAACAAATATAAGATTCATATTGAGGTCAAGAATATGCAAAATTTGGGTAAAGTGAAATTTCTATTAGGTTGAAGTTAGGTTTTTAATTTCTTAGTTTGTTTTTGTAATTTTTAATTTAATTTTGTAATTTTTCTATTTTGTTTTATACTTTCTTAGTTTATTTTTTAGTTTTTAGTTTATCTTTTTTTATTAGTTTATTTTTATAGTTCTTAGTTTATTTTGTAAGTTTACTTTGGATCTATAATTTATTATATGTATCTTAGATTTTTTTCTAGTTGCTATTATCTTTTAGATTTTGATGTTCCTATTTTCCAATCTTTTCTACAAAAGAAGGTTGAATCTGCATTTATTCGGCTAGTTTTGTATTTGGGCCTAATATTCAAACAATTTCTATTTTAGGCATTCAACTTCAATGGATTATGGTGTTGCAAGTCGTAAAATGTCAAAAAATGTGGCTCCTCCAAAGATAATATATGGGGTTGCCTTGAGGTATCTCTACAAATCAGAGCCATAATGCTTAGGATTGTCATCGCACACAATGCCAACAGTTGTGATTGTAGGATTATTATGAGGACATATGGTTTGTACAAAAATATCATGTTGAGGAGGATTTTAATCAAGAATTTTCAAGGGGTAACTATAAGGATCTATATTGTGACGATGATTATCTAGACGATGTAGACTACAATTAGTAATATTGTGGGGGTTACGGTGAAGATCACTAATATCAATATCATTCAAATGGATGAGGGGATGGATGTCCTCCATAAGAGACTAATAACCAATAAGAAATGTTAGTTAAAGGAGAAGCACAAAATAAAAGATTGAATACTTAAACATTCCATCTGATAGCACAATTCTCCCAACTAGTCTTATCGTGTGAGGGTCAATTGAGAGCTCCCTTTAGAAGATGGAGCAATCCACATCCATGACAAATGATGAGGATGACACTTGTGTCATCCTAGAGACAATGATGTGATATTTATAGGCAGTGTCACTGCCTAAGGAATTGGAACCATAGGTCACATGTATGCTTGTATTACATCATTCTCTGCAATATGAGCCTTGAAGTGACAATATCAAAAGAGTTAGTGGGAGAGTGACAATGGCATGGTAGTAGGTATTGATGTCCCACTACTGTTCCCATGTTCAGTCTCACATCCAAATAGTTACATTGATTAATTCAACTCTATTGAGTCTAATCTAGAAGATAAACAACCAACTCCAACTGCTTATTTAGTTATTTTAGACAATGAGGTACAACCCCAGCATGAGGTATACATTCCACCACTACTTCATTTTTTATCCTCTCCCCTGTTTCATTTCCTATAAAATCCATGGAGGAGTTGGGTGTGTTATATATGAAGGAGCCAAAGTTGCATATCGACATTGTGAAGGACCCCATGCTTTTTATTGATTTTGATGTTAATTGAACAGTAAACTAGGGGGATGTATAATATCTTAAAATTATATTCTAGATAAATTTTATAGATGAGATGGTTCCTCCTATACCATCACCACATATTATTCATGCAGATAAAGGTGAATGGAGGAAGCCAGAGTCAGATCTTCTACCTCCTTTAACATGACTAGCAGTGCTATTTGTAGATTTATTGCATAATACCTTAGCCATAGAAGTCTGCCTCTAGTCTTCATAGATGAGTAGATTCTAAGGCCACTAGAGAGGAACCACTTCTAATTTGTGCCACTTCTTCAAAATCCACGTACAACTATTACACTGCCTCTATTAATGAAGGAGTATTATTAGATCATACGGGATGGATTGTAGAGTGGAATACAATATTACTTTGGGCATACAGATAGTTCCTTTGAGTTATCATGGCCACCTAATCACATTTTGCACCATGAATTTCACATGTTCAAGGTGTCAGCCCTTGTGCATATTAATTTCAACTGGACCTTCCTCGAGTTACCAGGATCACATGTATGAGCATCAAGGATTTCTTCTCCTCCATGTTAGATTTAGTGTTTGCTCAAGGATGAGCAAATTTCTAAGGTTAGGGTGTAGGTTGGGTTTTATGTAACCATTTCACTCATGCCTATATATTTGTTAATTATTATGTTTAATCTACCACGCTAGTTATGCCTGTTAAATTTGTATTAGTTTATTTGCATTACATTTACCTTAGAATTTTCTTCATGTCAATTCTTAGTTCTTAAAACATTAGTTGAAGTCATTATCTAGTCGACTTATTTTACATTCATGATTGCATTACATTAATTTTTTTTCATATAATCTCTCTTGTTTGAAGTATGTTCTCTAGGTTAACCATATTTATGAAAAATGACAATGGATAGAAATCATTCTTTGTATCCACTAAATAAAAGCATCATGTTCCTTATAAATTTGTAAATCTTAGAAAAACCATTAGGGATCAAATATGATGTTCTCCTAGTGATTACTGAAATATTTATGCAATTGCCATTCATCTTCTTATCATGTCATTATTTGGGTGTAGTGAGTTAGATGAATAACCCAATGTATTTAATCATAAAAACAAGTCTTGCATATTATTCAAACTATGTTCTACACTTCTTCTTCCATCCACCAAAAAGACAATAAAAAAAATAGCCATGAAGTGTGCCAAACCCTAAGTTGAGGTGGCACACCATCCCTTTCCTCTATAACTACTTCTTCCATACCCCCTGTCTATGTAATAAGAGTGTATCACAAAAATAATGAAAAGGTGATAATGTGCACAAGACAGAAGAAAAGGATACAATGTAGGTATTTGCAACCAAAAAATTGCAATCTCAAGTCAAATAAAGGAAATATATCCATTCTTTCTCACATACCTCCATTCACCATATTTTCTACCTACAGGCTTGTTACATGCTCCATTTATATCCATTGACAAACCTAGTGTTGGATTGTGTACCTATTTGTGTTTTTGTGGGATTCCATAATTTTTCATGAAATCCTTAGACATGTGTGGAATTGGAGATGGTGGTGAGGAAGTAGTGTTCTAAAGAAAATTTGGGAATGGGGATATGTCAATTCGTATTATGTGATCTCAGGAGGTTGGATTTTTTGGCCATATTGGTGGTAAGGATGCATGCATGTGTCTAGTATAAGGTATGTACATTGGTTATAAGTATATATTTGGAGGGCATCTTTTATTTTGTGTTACTTGAAAATGATCAACATTTAATCTGAGATTTGTGTGGTGAATATCTATAAAGAGTGTGACCCGATAGTGGACCCACTCAATGGTAAAAAATGATTCAAGAGATTATCAAGTAGCGGAAAACATAACTATTTACAAAGTCACATAGTGTTCCCAAGTATATAACATTCTCACCCAAAAGGTGGCACATAAAAAGGAAATACTATAACTATGTCTCATAGGAGCCCCAGATGCAGAGGGCAACTTGGATATTCCAAGCTATCCTTAAGCCAACTTCATCTGTACGACCTTCACGTGTCCACATCCTTCAAATCACCTATAACTTGGTAGTTTGGGAACACCCAGAAAAATAGGAAAACAAGGTATAAATCAGCAAAGGTTGAGTATGTACATTAGAGGATTAACTAGGGCATTAAAAAGTAAAGTAAGATGTTACCATCAAAAGGGGGCCATTCAAGCTAGGTAAGTTTCAATGAGAAGTAACAAGAGAAAGAATTTCCAAAAGAATGAGGCAGTATGAATATTCCAATAAATAACAAATCTTACCACCATTAATCATCACATTACAACAAATATTTGCATGTAGATATATTGGACTAAATTAACTATAGTAGGGCCAAGACACCACTGAGTCATTGACCTAAATATATTTTGGGTAGAAAAGCACACTCATAGGTAGAAAATCACGCCTCTGTAGGACACCCCAGGTAGAAAAGCACACCCTAATGGTTACGCATAAGCGTCTATGATAGTTAGCTAGTCAAATTATCTACCATGCATAAAATACTGGCATAATATATCATTCATTAGACATTTGTGTCATAAGACAAGCAAAATAACATGTGGGGTCATTGACCCAATTGAACCTGTAAATAATATTTCCAAGAGAATAGGATATGTCAAAGTGAAACAAGAGCAAGTATATCAAAAGAAGCCTCATTATGGGAAATTTAGTCATATAATGCCCAGTTATAAAATAGAGAGGAGTACATACCTTATATTCACGACTAAAGGTCATCTCAAAAGGTATAATTGGTCCTCAAAGTCAAGTAATCATCCTAGGAACATATTATTTAGGTTCGTAAAACTAAAGAAAACATGTGTCTGTATTTCTATTATAGTTTTTCATATGGCTATTATCCTAGATTCAATCACCTCACAATATATTAGGGTTTTTATGTGAATTAAGATCCAGCTTAGGTGACATAAGTCTAACTATATCCAAATTACATGTATGTGAAGATATTACTATGCATTTTTTATGTTAGGTCTTGTAATTTAATTCTACCACTCTACATCATACAGCTCAATTTGGTCAACTAGGTATATGATATGTGTTGCAAAACCCTTATTAGAATAATCTAGGGTTCAAGCATATGAAAACATTGGGGTGAAGTTTTGACCATATATTAACTTAATAAAGATAAAAATAGGAATACATACATACTAACATGTTTCTCACCAATGTAATGAATTACTTATGAACCAATATAATAACCTAGTACATATTATATGTTCTACCATTGCCATCTGTTTGATAAACACTATATGATTTTGGGTTCATGATATATATGTACAGAACAAAACCTATATAAATAATCTACCATGTTTTATTACTAGTTAAAAGAAATAATTCATACCGTTAAAGTTTTACTTATCACTTGTGATTTTGTTTCCTTTTATCTAATGACAGAATTCTTATTAAACTAAAAGTACAAAAATAAAGGACTGACCTATGGGACAAGCTTGAGCTACTCATCCATCGTGGTAGCTAGAAAGAGACCCTTTAGAAATGCAGCACACGTCTCCATTGTTGGCTGAGTATGATCGAATCACAGAGCATAGCGGTAGATTATGGGATAATGGACTGATTATTACATTGTGTGGAAGTATTTGGATATTCTTGTCAGTGGAGGTCATACGGGACTAAGAATGTAAGTTCAGGCCATTGGTTTTCATCATGGTGGCTTAGGTGGTGAATGGTGGCTGAAGGAGCTCTGGAAATCTTCAGATTATGCACTTTTAGTAAGGAGAGACGATGAACTCAAGTTTGCAGCAAATTATAGGTGACTACCAAGATGGCTATAGGACAGAACCATTATGTCATAAGTACAAGATGTTTTAGGTTTACTACAGAGGAGGAGAAGGCATCATGGTATGTTGGTGACATAGAATGAGTAGGGCTGCTCTGCTATACTAGTGACGTCAGGATGGTTGAGGCGATCGCTGTGGTGGTTGTGTTCAAGATGGAGAACATGGGGCAGTGACTGGATTTCTAGAGGTGGTGGAGTCAAGCTTTCTGATTTGATGGTGGCAATTTATATGAAACTTAGTCAGTGAAGGAGGAGGAAGAGGGAAACACCAATCATTGGTTGCACAGAGCAAGGTGAAAAGGTTGCTATGTTGCTGACGAGGCTTCCTGGCATGAAGAGGCTATGGTGGCTGCTGGATCAGATAATGACCATGGCTTCTTGCTGACATGGCTGCGAGCACCATGGAAGAGGGAAGACCAGGTGGGGCATCATGGTGGTTGCCTGTGGATAGGAGAATGAAGAACATGACATCAACACCTTTGTTTATGGCCAGAGTTATTGGTGAGTAAGGGGGAGAACAGGAGGACACTGCTGCAAGGAGGAAGTTGATACAGCAGCCGACGATAGGAACCGTCGGTAGGAGACCCTTATTTCCTTGGTGGAGGTGCAAGCTGAGAGGGCATGAAGATACAGTGGCTCAATGAGGGAGAAGAGGAGAAGATGTTGACGGCAGCCTCTTGTGAACATCACCGTTGGTCACGGAATCTGGGTAACACCCATCATGATGGTGGTGATGGTTTTTGCCGCCACAACGGCCGAGCATGAGGATTCGTGGAGAAGGAGGGCGTTGTTGCTTCCTCTCTGTCAGATATTGGCTACTTTGATGACCATGGTTAGGGTTATTAGGAGAGGAATGTTGGGCGGAGGAGAAATAGGAGATGTGGGTAGAGAGAGAGAGCAAATAGCAGAAGAGGAGAAAGGTGAACATGCTGGAGGAGGGGGAGGCAACCGCAAGTGGTTTCTTCTAAGGTGTCATTCGTAGATTCAATGCAAAGGAGACACACACGGTTACAGGGAGAAAGGAAGGGGAGACACGGAGAAGCCACGTGAATGGGGGAGAAGTAGGGAGGCATTACCACATATGAATAAAATAGATCAATTCCTTAAATGATTTATTAAATGTATTAAACCTAGAGTTTCCATCAATCAAATGAATTGGTAAACAAAGTCTAGTTAACAAGAAAATTGAAATCTAAGCTAATAATGACATGTTGAATCTAATTAACTCATTTCTTATTTTGTCATTTTTCTTCATATTCAAATTCTAATAAGATTTTCGAGTGTCAAATTGAGGTCAAATCATATTGATTGGTGAACTTATATAATTAACCCCCATTGAAGATGTAATTAGTGAATTAATCATTAAAATCATATAGATGGTTATTTATTGCAACATTATAGTTTCTTGGATCCCATTATTATTATTTAATAAAAAAAAGAAATTTTAAAAGGGTTGAATGTTACTCTATTAAAAATTTGTCCAAAAGACGGGGATGATTAAGCTAGACATCAAGGTTCGAGTATGTTACAACACTTCACCCCTTAGAAAGGATTTCGTCCCCAAAATCTTCTCAATCATGTTCCTATGCACCATTATTACCAAACATCAACCAATAGGACTCTCCCACATAAGGACTTAGATTACATATGAGTACAACTTTTGTATTGATTTATTTTAGGTTGTCCAATTAATGTTCAATGTATCTGTCTTAGATAAATATCTACCCTAAACTATAATCATATGTGTATGACTTCTAGTTGAGGAAATTACCTAAGAATTACTTGTTATATACAATATTAAGTTCATATAGTCCTTAGGTTAAGTTCCAAACCTGATGGGTAAAGTGCACATGAATCTAGACCTTAAAAGGATTAGTCTACAATCCAACTAATAGTAAGATATAACTTGGGAAGGTCACTAGGTCATTCATATACAAACTTATTCTTCATACTTACTAATTCTCAGTTAGTTCTAGATTACATGTTAGACCAAACCAGTCATAGGGTCTTTGGTAAAGATCTTCCACACTAACGAGTCTATCTATACTACAACTCCTTGTGGTGGTGACTTGGTTCCAAAACCATCGATGAAATCTGAAAAAAGTTTTTCTTTTTTATACATATAATTTAAATAACAAAAATAACTTTGACGATAAAAACCTTATGTTGGAATTGAAAATGGCACCAAAATCAATTTGAGAACCAAGTCGGCCACTTTCTACCACATACCACATACACTATCACCCTAGAATCACTTCATTTTCACAAAAGAGGCTTCTCTACACATATAAACAAGGAATACAACAAGCATAGTCAAATTCTAGATGAGGGAAAACATGTTTCTCTAGGATGCAGTTAACTTCTTGTAGGTCCTATTAGGCACGACCTCCATCGTTCCACCATTCCCTTAATCATGACTTAGGCCATGACATCTCAAACATCATATGTTCATAATATTGTGTAATCATAATAAGAAGAGATTAGGGTCTCTACTTCCACTAGCTGCTTCACATCCACAGTTCCATTCAAGCCCAGATGATCTAGACAGTCAAGCTACCCCTCATCTAATACATCAGGTAGAGTAATTACAAGGTGATCGAGAGAGTGGTCAACCCTTCAGGATCGACCCTAGAGGTGCCTACCTCACATAACCTCAATTTTGGTACACATCAAAAGTCTCAAGAAAGAGAGTATCCACTATAGCTTGCAAACATGATTGTGCCTCCATATGTCCTCAGGGAAAGATAGCATTACACAAAGATTCATTATGTGATCCAACTATATGAGCATTCTTTTATAGGACACGGGAGATAGCATCATCCCTGCCTTATGGGTATGTGAGGGATGAACTCCCAAGGATAGTAACTTGAAACATATATCTTCCTTCAACAAATCCTTATTCATGAGATATCCCAAATTGAACTAGTATAGTATACAGCCCTTGGAGCAAAACTATGTTGAGATAACTTTGTGTTGGAGGCAAGTCAAGCCAAACCTTAAGAGATCTAATTCATATCATCACTTACTATCATTGGACATCTCAAAATCTAAATCTCATGCCAATATTCTAAGTTTTCATCCATGCTCTCTTAGTTTACATAATGGGCATATTATAGGCATGCTAGAAAGAAACAAAAGCCAAAGGTTTAATGACTTGTATTAGGTTTACACACAATTATGTGAGTTCAAGTCAATCTACTTTTTATTGAACCTAAGGCGGGAGGTAGAGGCTGCATTCTAGGAGAGTCAATCTTCTCATATAAAATTCTATACCTATACAAAGAGGGTAGGACTGGTGACACTGTACCCAATATTAGGTTATCAACATACTATGTTTAGGATACATATTACTACTAAATATGATAAGGTGAAACCCTAATTGGTAAACATGATTCTAATTTTGGTATGAAAACAACCTCTAAAGAGTCACCTACCTACTAAGGAACAATCTAGGATAACTTGAAATAGTCTAGTTATCGACTGCTTAGGCTTTGATACCATTCTATAAAGAGTGGGTCTCGATAGTGGGCCCACTCAATGGTAAAAAATGAGCCAAGAGATTATCAAGCAGCAGAAAACATAACTATTTACAAAGTTACACACTGTTCCAAGTACATAACATTCTCACCCAAAAGGTGGCACATAAAAAGGAAATATGATAACTACGTCTCATAGGATCCCCAGATGCAGAGGGCAACCCGGCTATTCCAAGATACCCTTAAGGCAACTTCATGTGTATAACCTTCATGTGTCCACATCCTTCAAAGCACCTATAACTGGGTAGTTTGGGAACACCCAGAAAAATAGGAAAACAAGGTATAAATAAGCAAAGGATGAGTATGTACATTAGAGGATTAACTAGGGCATTAAAAAGTAAAGTAAGATGTTCCCATCAAAAGGGGGCCACTAAAGCTAGGTAAGTTTCAATGAGAAGTAATAAGAGAAAGAATTTCCAAAAGAATAAGGCAGTATGAATATTCCAATAAATAATAGATCTTGCCACCATTAATCATCACATTACAACAAATATTTGTATGTAGATATATTGGACTAAATTAACTATAGAAGGGCCAGGACACCACTGAGTCACTAACCTAAATATATTTTTGGTAGAAAGCCACACCCATAGGCAGAAAAGCACGCCTCTATATATATAAGGGTAGAAAAGCACATCCTAATGGTTACGCATAAGCGTCTACGATAGTTATCTAGTCAAATTATCTACCATGCATAAAATAGTTGCAAAATATATCATTCATTAGACATTTGTGTCATAAGACAAGCACAATAACATGTGGATTCATTGACCCAATTCAACCTGTAAATAATATTTCCAAGAGAATAGGATATGTCAAAGTAAAACAAGAACAAGTATATCAGAAGATCCCTCATTATGGGAAATTTAGTCATATAATGCCCAGTTATAAAATAGAGAGGAGTACATACCTTATCTTCACTACTAAAGGTCATATCAAAGGTATAATTGGTCCTCAAAGTTGAGTAATCATCCTAGGAACATATTATTTTGGTTAGTAAAACTAAGGCAAACATGTGTTTGTATTTCTATTATAGTTTTTCATATGGCTATTATCCTAGTTTCAATCACCTCATGATATATTAGGGTTTTTAAGTGAATATATGACCCATGGTTTATCTATTTATGTTCTAAGATACAGCTTAGGTGACATAAGTCTAAGTATATCCAAATTACATGTATGTGAAGATATTACTATGCATTTTTTTTGTTTTAGGTCTTGTAATTTCATTCTACCACTCTACATCATATAGCTCAATTTGGTCAACTAGGTATAGGATATGTGTTGCAAAACCCTTATTATAATAATCTAGGGCTCAAGCAAATGAAAACATTGGGGCAAACTTTTGACCATATATTAACTTAATAAAGATAAAAATAGGAATACATACATACTAATGTGTTTCTCACCAATTTAATGAATTACTTATGAACCAATATAATAACCTATTACATATTAGATGTTCTATTGTTGTCATCCATTTGATAAACACTATATGATTTTGGGTTCATGATATATATGTACAGAACAAAACCTATATAAATAATCTACCATGTTTTATTACTAGTTAAAAGAAATAATTCATGCCATTAAAGTTTTACTTATCACTTGTGATTTTGTTTCCTTTTATCTAATGACAAACTTCTTATTAAACTGAAAGTACAAAAATAAAGGATTTACCTACGGGATAGGCTTGAGCTACTCATCCATTGTGGTAGCTAGAAAGAGACCCTTTAGAAATGCAACACATGTCTCCATTGTTGGCTGAGTATGATTGAATCACAGAGCATAGCGGTAGATTATGGGATAATGGACTGATTATTACATTGTGTGGCAGTATTTGGATATTCATGTCAGTGGAGGTCATACGGGACTAAGAAGGGAAGTTCAGGCCATTAGTTTTCATCATGGTGGCTTAGGTGGTGGATGGTGGCTGAAGGAGATCTGGAAATCTTCAGATTATGCACTTTCAGTGAGGAGAGACAATGAACTCAAGTTTGCAACAAATTTTAGGTGACTACCAAGATGGCTAGAGGACGGAAAGCATTGTGTCGCAAGTACAACATGTTGTAGGTTTACCATGGAGGAGGAGAAGGCATCATGTTCTATTAGCGACATAGAATGAGTAGGGATGCTTTGCTACACTAGCGGCGTAAGGATGGTTGAGGCAATCACTGTGGTGGTTGCGTTCAGGATGGAGAACATGGGGTAGCGACTGGATTTCTAGAGGCGCCAGAGTCAAGCTTTCTGATGTGATGGTGGAAATTTATATGAAACTTAGACGGTGAAGGAGGGGGAAGAGGGCAACACCAATCGTTGGTTGCACAAAGCAAGGTGAAAAGGCAGCTATGTTGCTGACGAGGCTTCCTGGCATGAAGAGGTTATGGTGGTTGTTGGATCAGATTGTGGCCATGGCTTCTTCCTGACATGGTTGTGAGTGCCATGGAAGAGGGAAGACTAGGTGGGGCATCATGGTGGTTGCAGGCAGCTAGGAGAATGAAGAAGAGGACATCAACGCCTTTGTCTATGGCCGGAGTTGTTGGCAAGTCAGGGGAAGAACATGAGGATGCTACTGTGAGGAGGAAGTTGATACAGCAGTCAACTACAGGAACCACCGACAGGAGACCCTTATTTCCTTGGTGGAGGCACAAGCTGAGAGGGTGTGAAGATATAGTGGCTCGGTGAGGGAGAAGAGGAGAGCATGTTGATAGCAGCCTCTTATGAACACCACTGTTGGTTGTGGAATCTGGGTGACGCCCATCATGATGGTGGTGACGGTTTTTTCTGCCACAACGGTCAGGCGTGAGGATTCGTGGAGAAGGAGGGAACCACTACTTCCTCTCTGTCAGATATTGGCTGCTTTGATGACCATGGTTAGGGATATCGGGAGAGGAATGATGGGCGGAGGAGAAATAGGAGATGCGGGCAGAGGGAGGGAGGAATTAACGGAAGAGAAGAAAGGTGAATAGGTTGGAGGAGGGGGAGGCAACTGCAAGCAATTTCTTCTAAGGTGTTGTTTGCATATTCAATGTGAAGGAGATGCACACAGTTATAGGGAGAAGGGAAGGGGAAACACAGAGAATCTTTCTGAATGGGGGAGAAGTAGGGAGGTGTTACCACATATGAAAAAAATAGACCAATGCCTTAAATGATTTATTAAATGTATTAAACCTAGAGTTACAATCAATCAAATGAATTGGTAAACAAAGTCTAGCTAACAAGAAAATTGAAATCTAAGCTAATTATGACATGTTGAATCTAATTAACTAGAGGTTAACTCATTTCTTTATTTTGTCATTTTTCTTCAGGGTGCCAAATTGAGGTCAAATCATATTGATTGGCGAACTTATATAATTAACCCCCATTGAAGATGAAATTAGTGAATAATCATTAAAATCACATAAAAGGTTATTTATTGTAACATTATAGTTTCTTGGATCCCATTATTATTATTTAATCAAAAAAAGAAATTTTAAAAGGGTCGAATGGTACACTATTAAAAATTTGTCCTAAAGACGGGGATGATTAAGCTAGACATTGAGGTTTGAGTATGTTACAATATCTATTCCTAATTCTTTTAGTTGTATTTTATAATTAAGTCTTGCATGTTTTTGTTGCATTTCATTATATATTTCACTTGATTTAAGTTTTACAAGTTTATGTAATTTATTTAGAATTTAATACACTTCTATGTTTAATTTTTAGGATTGGTGCAAGTAAAATAGAGAATTAATTATCCCTCCACAAATCCCAAGAAAATGTCTACAGATTGTGTATCCTCACTCCTCAACTCTAACAATTGGAGTTAAAGGTATAGATGGTCAAGAAATGGCTCTAACTTATGCATCTAAACTCATAATTGAGCGACTAAAAAGTTATTAGATGCATAATGCAGTCATATACAAAAAAAATTATATATTGATATAGTCCAATCAACCAATCCTCACTTGACTCCTCTTATGAGTCGATAGAACATTTCAAGAAAAAATATCATAGAGAAATCCATGACCTTTTGACACCCTATGAAATCCATGAATTCAAGTTGTGGATGAAGAGAAATTCAATAGTGTACAAAAATGAGTATATTTATAGACTACTTATAGTCATTTGACTAGCCCTCAAGTCACCTGTATTTCTTGTGAAAGAAATCTACAATATATTATTCATAACCATCAGATTATTTCATATTGACTTGAAATGTTGGCTCGCGCTATAAAAATACTTAAGGGACATATATGGTCGTGGTCCATTACCTATGCATCCCCCAAACCAAACCATGACCATTATGAGGAGAGCCAGAGACAAACATTAACGACTTGACCTGGAAACCCACTCTGTCAGAAGATGTGATCGGAGATTGCATCTATTATCCATAAGTGGTGATAAAATCACTGAGCTTCTCTCTATGCTTCTACTTTCTCCATGATCTTCTTCTTCTCTTTTTTCGCTTATATCATGAACATGAGTAGGCAGTGGATCTTTTATCGAGACACACTTGTTTGTAAATTGTGAATTGTTATTTGTATGATTCTCTAAATTGGTAAATGATTAGTTAATGTTTGATTTATAGTGTTATCATTGATCTTGCATGATTATAATAATCCTAGACATAGAGATCTTAAATTTTAGGATTATATTATCCAATTATATTACTAAACCCTAAATGAGACCACATAGGGGTGTTCTCTATGATAAAAGATTAAGGATTTACCTTGAACCTATAGGGAGATCATTCCATGTGAATTTCATATTCTAAAAGGATATGAAATCCCTTGGCTCCAGTCCACTAATCACATGAATGAATGACGATATGATTAAAACAATTATGTAGGAAGTGAATCTATCATCTAGTAATTTTATCATAGCATAAAAATCTTTTCCAACTTAATTAATTTATTTTTCCTTCTTGGTTATTTTAATTTACCAAACAACAATCATGCATCTATCATTGTTACTTTATTTTTCCTGAATATATTAAGAATCAAATTATTTTTAAAAAAGTTGCCCTTTGGGTTCAATTCTTAAATATACTATGACAAGACTCGCTCACTTATAGGTGGTGATTATTATATGTACTTTAGGTAAAAATCTAGGGAATTTTCCTTGGATAAATTCTTATTGTACTAGTTTCCACATCATGGAACCTGAAGGAACATGGCCATAAGAAACAATGATATGATGACCAAGAGATATGGTGGAAGGCGATTGTCTTGTTAGAGTCCATTTTTGCCCCAAAAATCATTAAGAAGTTTCATTAACCAAAACAGATGAATGTCTTGATTGATGGCATGCTTTCATCCATCTAATTCATTGATGAGGAAAGTAACAACCTTAGAGCGATTGGTTGTTGACACCTCATTTTTTTCACCACCTATAGGATGATATTCTGATGTCTGAATAATCACAAAACCTTCTTTGTGACCTCTCACTGTGATATGATCACATTAAAACCTTAATCAGAATCATATATATGATTCACACATGAACCTTCAAATCAAAGGATGTAGAAACAAGATTAATATAGAATATTTAATTATAAACTTATGTCCCAAGAAAGTTACACGAATCTGGCCTGAGGGCAATTAAATCAATTCAAGAAGAAAAGTTGAAGAAAACATTTTGGGTCCATAATCAATCTTCCTTAGGGATTATGACTATTATCAGATTTGACAAAATGTCACACCATTTTAGACTTGATCAATATAATTCTATTGTAAATATTGTCTCTATCATCTTAATCCCATTTTGAACTTATGGAAATTTATCATATATTATTTGAAAAAACATCCAAACCTCTAGGGGATCCAGTTCAACATGCAAACCATACCATTTGATATTGATTTAATATTTTTTAGCTCACAAAAAATGTTTCTTTGTGAGCTATTTTAGGTATTGTTTTAATACTATTTTCTTTTTTAACATGCTATGGAAGTGATATTAGTATAATATTTTAAATTTAGTCATGTGGCCCAATTTATCATGAACAATTGTACTAATATTAATTTAATATTATTCTAGTTTCATTACATACCATAAGCACCATGAATATATTGTTTAAATATTAAATTTTCTCACCATACATCTTCATGAGGAATTTAATATTATTTTATGTTGTTTACAATATATTCATATTCTATTCAGCACATTCACACTCAGTCTCGTTGTACTTTCATAAGAGATCCTGTTTTGTGAAAATGGGTTGAGTTAGTCAGGACTTGATTGTCAATACTTGGTCACGATGGTGAGAGAGCACTATTGTGAGAGACACTCTGTTATAGATAATGTGAGTTTAGAAAATATCTTTGAGAAGCTTATACATATAAGAGAGAATCAATATAATATCACTTTTTGAAAATACAGTGACCATGTTTTCACAAGACATCCTCTCTCATGAAAAATTAGACTTGGTCATTCAAGACCTAACTACATATGACTTAGTCACTATCACAGAGAACGTTCCCTTGTGGGGAGTGGGAGTAAAAAAATATATATACGTCATCCAATCATGCAAGAGAGAAGAAACAAAAACTCCATTGATAACTCAAGAGACATGTGCTCTCGTGAAAAGGCCAGAGCCAGTCAGTCAGGCAGAGATATCAACACACAGACAGAGAGTGCACCTGAGAGAGCACCCTAGAGTCAATATTGTAGAGAATGTTTATAGCAGAACCTCTCTCATAAAAACCTCAGGACTCTCCCTCGACCTCCAAACTCTAAAAAGTTCATGAGAGAACCTCTTTTATGAAATCACAAGCATTTTTTCGACCTCTTGCCTTTAAAAATCAATCCCCTCTTCACCATTTCTCATGAAGAAGGATCCATGGTGAAGACAAACGCATAATCTTATCAGGGTGAGAATAACAAATAGGTCATTTCACTTTCTTTTTTTAATTCATTGTCTCAAACTTATTCATATCTACAATGCCACCCTTCTCTGGTGCCTTTTATGTTGATGTTAGCTCACAACCACAGCTGCAATATCATTTCCAATAGGAGGATTGGGGCACCGACTTTACAACCCTTTCTCATTCCATAATCGAGCATGATGATCTCAGATTTCTACAGATAGACCTATGCTTTATTCATAATGAGTCATCTTAATATGGTTTTATGGGTTTTACTACAATAGTATACAGTGGCAACTCCATAAAATCCATTTAAAACAAAATGGTAACTCTGTTGGGGACAAGTTGTGCTTAAGTTGCATCATAGTTTTGAGTTAGATCCTATTTTTATGAATACCCAAGTCTCATGAGATTTTTCTCGTTCTTTTCTCCATGGGTTCTTGGTTTTCACGTCAGGTCCTCCTGACAACAAACCTTCTCACATGAGAATTCTTTTTTTCTTTCCATTGAGTTTTTATTTTTTTCACTTCTGGCCTTCCTAACGATAGACCTTCTCTCATAAAAAATCTCTTGTCGGGTCTTGGTTTTCATGACAGGTTGTCTTGAAAACATACCTTCTCCCATCAAACAAAATCTTTCATTGGGCCTTGGTTTTCATACCAGGTCATCCTAATCACATATCTTCTCTCCTGAGAATGATCTTTTTTCTCTCTTTTTCATCTGTCTTGGTTTTGTATGCCCAGACATCCTGACGATAGACCTTCTCTTGACAGAATGAATTTTTTATTTTTATTTTTGTTGGGTCTTGGTTTTCAAGCCATGTGGTCCAAACGACAGACCTTCTCTCAAGAGAAAAAAAATTTATATTCTCTCTTTTTTTTCTTTTTATGTTTTGAGAGTTTGCCTCTCCTCGCCATATAGCTTCTTTCTTGAGAATTCACTCACTATAGGTTATTCAGTCTTACAAGCTTGTCACATGTCCTTTCTTTATGAGACATCCTCTCTCATGAAAATTTAATATAATTGAAAATTGTCTTTTGAGCAGAGCTATCCCACCATGGGACTTGTCTAATGAATTTTTTTCACATCAAGTGTGGGTGTTAGATCTTTCTCACAAAGGAGCATGTCTTGTGAAAGGAAAATAAACTTTTTTCTCATTGTTTTTTCCATTGATATATGAGTTTGTGCTATATCTTTCTCACGTCAAAGCCTATCTCGTGAAAAAAAAACTTTTTTTTCCTTTTATATATCATTTTATGCTGGATCTTTCTCATGACAGAGCTTGTCTTGTGAAAAAAAACCTTTTTGTTTTTCCTTCAGATCTGAGTTTGTTCTAGATCTTTTTCACAGAAGAACCTGTCTCGTGAAAAAAATTTGTAGTTTTTTTCTTTCATATCTAAGTTTTCACTTCAGATTTTTCTCTCCATAGAGCATGTCTCGTGAGATATTTTAAATATATATATCAGGTTTGAGTTTCCACTTTAGATCATTCTCGCAATGGAGAGTGTCTCATGAAAGCTTTTTTTTTTAATTCAGTTCTTGGTTTCTAAATCATATCGTCCTGACCACATACCTTCTCTCATGAGTATTTAGTTTTTATAGGTTATTTAGTCTTACAGGTTTTCTACAAGTTCTTTTTTTCATGAGACATCCTCTCTCGTAAAAATCTAAGATGATTGATAATGGCATTGAAGCATATCTTCTTAGTTTATCCCTGCTCTATGATGACAATTTGTTGCATATATTCTCTGCATGGTCATTTGAACTTCTTTAAAATTATTTGGGTGTCAGTTCTTTAGGGAGGGAAATATCGGTCCAAAAGAGATTTTTTCATGTGATTTGGTGTCTTATCCTCTACAAGCACTTGGTCCCTCCCTCTTTCACTTATTTTAAGATTTTTCTAGTATGATGAAATAAATGATTGTATGTATGTTTATTTATTGTGGGCATTTGGAAAAATATAAAAAATAGTATGCTTGCACAAGCACATGTCCTATCATCCTATTTTATCATGAGTAGCATATTGTTAACCTACACACTAACACTCTCAAAAGGGTCTGGGATAATTAGTATGGGTTCCGCCACCACAATCATGGGTAGTGTAAAGGCGCAGAATGTTCCCTCCTCACCTAGTACTAAAGACCAACTATGACCGTCATAGTTGTGAGGTATGTTTGAGTAGTTTATAGACAGAAGATCCTAGTTGCAAACTACTTGAGAGCTTCTCTTGATACCCCTAGTGAAGATAAGCACCATCATTCTAATTCTTGTGATTCTCATGTGTGAGGTTGCAAATCATCAAAGTGAAACATGGATAATTTTGGGGGTTATATTTGTGTGTTGATATTTTTATAACATTTCTAGAAGTAGAGTAGATATGTCTCAAATTCAATCATATCATTTATGTTAGAAGGCTTCCCAAATTTTCCTAAGGATTCAGCAGTTTTCTCACAATCATGTTTGACATCGGAAGGCTACCCAAATTTTCTTAAAATTCAACCATTTTCTGACAATCATATTTGACGTTGAAAGGTTGCTTAATTTTCCATCAAAATTCAACTACTTTATCACAAACATTTTCATGCCGAAAAGCTACCCATTTTTTCTCAAAATCCAACTATTTTCTTGCAAACATTTTGACACCGAAAGGCTACCCAAATTTTCATCAAAACTCAACTATTTCCTCACAATCATGTTAGACACCGAAAGGCTGCTTATTTTTTCACTCAAAATTCAACCATGATTTTCATATCCAAAACACCAACTACACCTTCACCTACTACTCCAGTCCAATGTAAATCCAAAAGGTTGACACACTTCTACATTGATTGACTTATTTTTATGTACATTCCTATTTGATGAATCATAGACATTACCCACCATATCCATTTCAAAACCTTTTCACCTTCCTTTTTCCTAATCATTTATGATTGATCATCAGTTTCTATATGGGATCCTTATATTTGGGGAAGCACAACCTATCCTTGTAGCTCCAACCAGTTAGTGGTCAGACAATGTATCACCTTCTCAATAGAGGACCTCCCATCCATGTTTGTTCTTCTTGAGAAATAGATACCTTATATTCTCATGAGATCCCTAGACTAATGAAATTGAAACCTACATTCTATTCCTATGATTTTTAGAGGTCAGATAGAACATCATTTATTGGGGTATCATTCTTGATTTTTAAGAATTCTATTCATTTGATGTCTCAAACACTTCGATAAAAATAAAATCTTGTTCTCTCTCCCCATTGACATGATGTAGGAATATCACAATTTTATCCATCATCCATTGTCTACCTTCATTTAAGAATGAACAACCAACATACTTTCTATTTTCTATGCAAGGGGTAAAAAAATTTCTTTCATTGCCACCCTGATTACACCATGGTTTATCTTACATGGCTCGTAAGAAAGTTCTTTGTTCTATCCCATTCGAGCAATATATACATTACCAAGATTGTTAATGCCCCTTGTTGTAGCAACCTCACTTTTCGGCAACCCCCAATTAAGCAAGGTCTTAAAGTTTATAGTCATTACCTAAAATTTCCATAAGGAACCAGATTTGACGAAATAATAAAAAATAGCAAAATAATTTCCATTAAATAAAATATTTTTTACAGGATGCTCCTCTAAGGAGTTACATGAATTTATATCATCAGAACATTATATAAGAGAACTAAATGAGAAGAAATATCTATCTAATCCTCCTTATAAGTTAACTTTAATGACTTCAATTAATTTTATATGTCCAACATTTCTTTATATCATCTTATGTACTTGCACTCATGCAAAAGTGTGCAAGTACATAGCAACATGTATTCAAACAATTACTTGCAAACAAGAACTGTCATTTTCTTCACATAATTTTCCTTAATGTGATAGTCATGGTGGCATTATAATTGAACATATCTAAATAAACATCCAAAATTTTAGTTTTTCAATCCTCGTGAAATCTTTGAAAAAACATGCAAACTAATGTGGGTTGTCATAAGTGTAACCACGTACCTCAATGGTGAGCCATGCAAATTATGCAATCGTTAATCATATTATCCAATCAAGAAAGCAAATCAAGAAATCAACTTTAATCTACATGTATATAAATTCTAAAGTGTCACTATCACACTAATCACATTGAACCCTACTCAGTCCTAACCTAGGATTTAGGCTTTTTGGTTTCGATTTATCATTAGAGTTATGCTTCAAAAATTTAATCCTCATGTTTGTTGGTTTAATGACTCAAGAAACTTATTCATGTTAAGTGTATCCCCTATTATCAAGTCATTACTGTATTATGAACACTTGATTCAATTTGTAACATGGCAAGTTGGAATCTTTAATCCCTAACTATTCATATACATGATTATTCTCATTAGTAACTCTAATTGTCATTATTATGATCATTAACATGTTAAATCATCATTATGTTTCACAAATATTAGATAGTAACACCAAAAAATATCTTTATGATGTTTCATACATTTCAATAACCAAATCTAGGGTTTGGTGTACAAGTCACTTACTAAACATGTATTCATGGCACCTTTGTAATTAGGCTCAGATCTAGGGTATGTAATCATTTTATTTGTGTTCTTGTCATTTTACCAATCAATTTGATATATATTTTATCCCTATTACAATTATCCAATTATTTACTACCATTTATACAAATTAATCAGAAAGGGACCAATGAGGAACGGCCACATCAGTGATATATATACCTTTTCTTTTTCACCTTTCTTCCTTTATTGGAGGATCCCATTTTGGATCCAACTACCCGCTCGCTCGGTTCTATTGTCTCAGCCCTTCTTGTTCCTTCTCAAACAAGGTGTCTTCTGCCATTCCACAAGACGTAGACTCACACTACGGATAGCTTTCTCTATCCAGTGCTCAACACCAGAAAGGTCGTCATGATGGAGGATGACTAGTCTCTTGGCTCCCACCACTAAAGTCCACCGTCGAGCCCCCAGATCTCCTTCCTAGTGACGCCCTCTCTTCCTCATTGTTTTGCTCCTGGGTAGTGTAGTCTCACATGCTTCCTCTGGTGTTGCAACCCTAATGCCCTCTGTGGAGTGGCCAATGGCACCTACCTCTAGGTCTTAGTTCCTCCTCCACCTCCTTGACCCACAGATCACCTCCATACTTCCTTCTCTACTATATGTTCTCCTTATCAGCCTCTTACCTGCAGATGAAAGGTTTCACTTTCTTCCCCTTGCCTTGGCACACCGCTCGGCACCTGGGGTTCTCCGGTGAGGAATCAACCACCATAATCTATATAGGCATCATGTCTAGGCTTGGCTAGACTCTGCCTCACCTTCACCACTTGTGGTCTACTCATCCTCCTTGCCATTGGCATCACAGAAAAACCATCTGCTAGCTAGGATGAAATGTCACTAGTCATCCCTAGTTGTCAGACCATTTCGGAACAGTGGGGTTGAAGCAGCCTGCTTATGGTTCCCTCTAGTCTATTAGGTTAATAGGCCACAACAATGAACCCAATACTACCTACATGGGGAAGTTCATAGACACAAAGCAAAATATAACTTTGCTATGAACTATGGTGGAAGGAGGCGTATCTAGCATATAGATGATCATGGTAGTCTCTAATCTCTTCACCATTTCATGTATATATATGTAGTTCCTAGATGTGTGAAATGATTAGTTTCCATGGTTGTACACAATTGGCAAGGCATCACTTTTAGGCAGTAATTGAATATATCCTTCTTATTTTCTCTTACTTTCCCTTGTCTGAAAAACTCTTGGATTTTATTCTGGTAACTCCAAAGGTCTTGAAAAGACACTACCCTATTCTTATTAGGACTTGGATTTGGCAACCCAAAAAGTCATTAAGGAATGTTCATGACTATATGGTACACGTTGGATAATTTGACCATTAAATTGTTTCCCATTCCTTATGACTTTAAATCTAGATTATTGTTTACTTTTCTTGCTGATATATTTGTTAAATAAATTATATAAACTCATTAACATTTTTCCCAAATCATATCTAATGTGTGGGATCTAATGGAATACAAAGCTTGTTATTTTAAATATTTCATTAAAACATTTACCATTATTTCATGAAACATCCCTTTTCTCCTAATTTCTAGAATTCTCTTCTTTTGTTATTATTCTCAAGTATAGCAAAAAGTTAGATCAAAATAAGAATAATTGTTGCTTCAAACATAGTGTTTCCAACAATGGCTAGATAATTACTCTTCAATTATCTAAAACACCTTATACTTACTTTTCTTTGAAAACTTGCATATTACCTTATAATTCTGTTGTCCAATAATTAACAAAGTTACCATTCGTTATTTTGTGTTGCAAATAAAATAGTCTTATGGGCCACGAGTTGCACCCATGCCACATATAACAACATTTTATTCCCTCAATAATACCATTAGGTAACTTACTTATTAATTTAACACACATTGTTTATATAATGCAATTTCATCAAAATTGAAGATATTATATTCACCCCTCCTTAAAAGGAATTTGTCCCCAAAATTCACACCTAGTAAGGTTAAGGTGAAAGATAACTCCACTTAGTCTCACAACTTAGGGTTGCAACCATACTTCGATTATCTTTGACAACTTTTATTGATATGAAAATTCCTCATATTATGACTAAGTTTGATACCTGGATTCAATTTAGGGTATTTCCACATTCCTATTCATTTTATGACATTATCACTTAGCCATTTCATATTCACTTGAATTTCATTTTTTATTTGGTAATTACCTTTTTCAATTAAGTTTCCAGCCAATTATCCCATTAGGGTGAGGTAACACCTCAAACCCCAGGTCATGTCATTAAGTTCAACTTAAGGTATTCATTCTTATATGTCAATTTTAAGCATACATTTGTCTACCCAGTCTCTCTCCCTCATAACAAGATGAAGTAAGCATTTGACTACAACCCAAAAACAAAGTTCATACCTATTCTAAGAGGAGAGATGGTGTACACACATATTACCTTAAAATTGCACATTTTAGGTTGAATCATTCTCAAAGTGACTCTAAACCATACATATTTTTTAATCCCCAATATTCTTATATTTTATGAAGTTCAGTTCCTTTCTCGGTATTGAGTTTGTGCACAACTCTTTCTACCATTACATGACTTCTTGTATCTTTTATATTTACACTTCATGTATTGTGAACCCTAGCCACTTCCTTGAGGTCGTTAGGGGTATAGGTACTTTTCGAGTGATCTCTTCCGTATGCATGTAGGGAGTGCCTCTCACATTCACTAGGGCACCTTATTGGCTCATAGGAGAAGGTTAGGATCTCTTAGCCACAACCTAACCCCACGGATCTAAGGTTTTGCCTCCCCCATAGGTCCTTTCCTATTCTCGGGTTGACCCACCCCAGGTCGGGACACCATCCCTAAAGGTTGAACTAATTATCCATATTGTCATCTTTTTATGCAACCTAAATAACCATTTCTTGGTTTAACCTCGCCACCCTTATCCTCTATTCTAAATGGTGTGCCCTCTCTTTAGGGGAGCTTGTTTATTGGGAACCCTCTCTAGGGGTTTTGGTCCCTATAGTGGACATTTCATAACCTTCCCTCTCCTGAGCTTGGTTTCATACATGGGCCTTGCGACAAAGTGGATTTCTAGCTTAATTTCGAGGACGGAATTTCTTTTAAGGTGTGTAGGATGTGATTGAGTATACTTTTGGAATCCTAAAATGTCCAATGAAATGAGAGAATTCATGAAAGTTGAGTATCTTGAGGGTTCCGAACTCATGATAAAGTAGGTTGGTTGATTGATGTTAATACCATGATTAGGATCCTTAACTTTATGCCTTTTTGAGGAATTTTATTGAGTGGTCCAACAGATAAGTTTGGTCACCAAATTTGAATAGAAGGTATCTAGAGAGTTATGGGAGCTATGGTTAAAATTTGGTGGCATTTGGAGGTTCCTAGAGGAAGTTATTGAGGTTTTATTTGTGAAATAATGTGTACATGTGAGGATTCATTGACCTAAGTCATGGATTAATGGATATGTCACACCCCTTTTGTTTTGGGTCGGGCTGCATGGCCTCTTGGGTGCCCTAGATTTTTGATCTAGTGGCCTTGACTAACAGCCTAAAGAAGCCACAGATTGCTTTGAGTGGGAGGTGATCTGGGACCCTAGGATGCTAGACCGAGGGTCACCAGGTTGTCTCCTACCTTGCAGTTGGAGCAAGGAAATGAGTCGTTAGCTTTGCGGTCATCCTCAGGACCACACGTCTTGGTCATGGCCTGAAGGGGTGGAAGTGAAGTGGGCAGTCGTGTTCAACTCAACTAGAGGAGTGAGAAGACCCCTTAAGGGAGATGCGAGACCATCCCAATAGGGAGAACGAGCTCTCCCATTCACTGCCCTCTCCACCGCACAGCGCAGGTGGTGGCTGGGATGAGAATACGGAGGAAGAGGGTAGATCAGAGGAAGAGGAGAGAAGGGAAAGGAAGCTTGAGTCCAGAGGAACCCAACCCAGTTGTTCCCAGGGACGATCATGGTGGTTTTGAGGGTGGCCGAAGGGCACCTTGCTTCCAGATGAAGACGGAGCTCGGGGACCCTGCACTCTCATTTCAACCGCGAACAATGGCCGCGGGTGAGTTTCTGGAGGCTTCAAGTTTGCTTCCACACCTTCAATCATGCTTGAGGATGACTGGGGTGGTTTTCCCCTTTTGTCCCGCCTTGGCAGCAGCCAGCGACGATGATCTGTGCGAGCCCACGAGGAGGAGCATCGGGCAGATGGGTGACCAGCCGACGGCATTGAGCGAGCTTGAGCGGAGCTAATGGTGGCCAAAGGAGTGGACGGGGAGCGCTAGATCCCTACAGATTGCTCGCCGGAGAGGCTGTGTGCGGCGGCGCACACAGAAGACAGGGGCACGCGAGTTCTGGACCTATCGAGCAGAGAAAGAAAGAAGAAAGGGAGGACCGGCTCAACCGGGTCCTGAGGCAGTGAACCAGCAAGAACCCCTGATCCCAGACCAGTCTCGAACCGGCTCCAGAGCAAGTGAATTACGACCCAACATGAGGTAGAAGCCATGTCCTTGTGGCCACGTGTCAGCGGCCTATTGGCCTAATAAGGTAATAAATTCAATAATGTGCAGATCTTCCAAAATTTGTAGAAAATAGCTCGAATGTCTGAAAAATGCAAATAAGGTACCGTTTTTCTCAAAAAAATGTGTAGAACACAATGAAAGTATAATATCAGGCTTTTGACGAACTAATATCAGAGTAATCATGTAAGATGTGTAATGCTTGTATAATGGATAATAAATATCAAGTGATGTTCTAAAATTATGGGAAAATGTCAGTAACTCCATAATTATGTTTGTAATGCATATGATATCAGTTATGGTCAGGTTCATGTACAAAATCATGTATTTTGCTCCATATGGCTAGTTAGGGCTAATAACCCTAATAAAATGCAATAAATACATACATGCTCTATAAATGGTGAAATTTACAGAGTAAGCTCATATCAGTATCTAGAACCTCAGAATTAAATATGAGATCAATATGATACACATAATCTATGTTATACGAAGATGACCCATAATACACATGATGAAACCCTAATTCGAGCAATACATGTAACTAGTGTTAATATGTGCACAAAAAGGACATGGAACCTAATGTTCAGATGATGAACTTTGATAATGAGATGTAATCTGGAAAATGACATCAGTGAGATAATCCTAAGATAAGAATACAACTAATGATACACATATCCAAATGAGTAAGCAAACCCTAATATGAGCACGATTAGGGTTAAGATAAGATATAATAAGATGAGAACCTGATGATAGTGTATGATCTTGTCTTAATCAGGGTTGACCAAGGATATAGTTGACATCAGGAGTATATGTGATGATTAGGAATATCTCTTTGGAAGGTACGCCATTACCTCTTACTTGGCTTATTATACAATATGCTTGTGTTATATGTGTAGTAAAATACTTGGCATATGATATTGGATGAAATGATTGTTCTTGTATGCTATGTTGCTTGATTCTCCATACTTATTGCTATGAACACATCAAACATAATATATCTGTTCCATTATATCTAAGCACTTAAACTCTTTGGTAGTAAAGTGCTGGAAATAAGTACTTCAACTCTTTGGTAGTAAAGTACATGGAAGTGATCCAACTCTTTGGTAGTAGATCACATTGTGAAATGATCCAACTCTTTGGTAGTAGATCATAAAGGCCTTAATGAATTCAACTCTCAGGTAGTAAATGCATGAATGATATAATGGAAAATGTGCTTAAAATATGTGTTCTCTTTTGTTGATGAATATCTTTGTGCAAGTATACGCTTTTCTTATATTTCTTTATAACTGCCAAGTATTAGTTTTATCTTATTGCCAAGATATGATGAGAGGTATATAAAAAGACACGTAGGCGTACTCAGTACAATATTCATGAAATATTGTGATGACGTGTACCGCTTGTAATCTTTTGTTTAGGTTGTGCTTATGCTCTTGAAGATCCAGGATAGTGAGAGTTGTATGGCGAGCTGTTGTACAAGTGGACCTGTTGTCTTAAGATCTTGTTGTTTAGATGTAGTACATGTATATGTATAGTTTTTGTTCAATATGTAATATCAAATGTTGTAATAATTCATGTTGTAATTATATGTTGAATGGTGAACATGTGTGTATGGTTTTATTATTGTTCATGTACAAGTGCTACTGATTGTTTCCTTCTGACTTCCTCTGATTTTCTTCTTCTTAGCCTAGTGTGGGATGTTTAAATTGGGATTCTCACTGAGGTGAGGGTTTCAATTTGGATGTCACACATTAGATTAAGTTTTAGAAAATCCGGGGATGTCACAGGTGGTATCAGAGCATGAACAATAGCAAAGCCTGACATTTGCTCATTATGCAACTCAAAACTAAAGAACCTTGAACCATAATAATCTTTAGGGTTAGATTAGTTGTCTTTTAGAGACTAGATCTGACCTAGCCTATAGGTTAGCACCTAGATGTCCGAGAACTAGGTCTAGACTGGTGCTTGTTGAATAGCAAGTCCTTAGATGTCGTTCTTTCCTTGTAGTGTAGCGGTATCGGACGTTGCACTATTTGGAAATGACGTGCATCAAGGGAAGAGAAACCCTAGACATATTGCGCACGTTGTCTAGAGTAGCTACACTAGTCTACCCCTTGTTCTCACCCTTTTCACTAGTTTTCATGACACTGGACTCTCTACTATGTGTGTGACACTCGTTTTCAGGATTTGGTTTTTTATTCCAAACGGATCGAACCTCGATAGTTTTCTCTGACACTTGTTTTATCGAAGAAAAACTATATAATATTTTATTATGTATATGTATTACAAAAAAATGTGTCCCCACACATGTACGAGTAGGAGGTGATCATGCGACCTAAGTGAAAGTGAATGACATCAGTCTAGAAGAGAGTGTAGTTCTAGATTAGATGTCTAGAGCCTTGTTCGAATGTATATATATGATAGATGGAATAGATGATATAAGTTTGAAGATATGATGTAAGTCTTGTGTAGATGACATAAGATGGTTATGATGATCTATGTTTGTCTTCAAGGACATAAGTTCAGTTTTGAGGTTTTGAAATAAGTTTTGATGATGCAAGTATGCATTCTTTTATGAGATAAGATATGCTAATTTAAGACAGGCTGTGAGTCAGCATGAGCCTCAAGCTCTTTAACAAAGGAGGACCTCTAGTGTTGGGACCAGTTTCGGGGTTAACTCCAGAAAGAGTGAGACCCATTGGGAGAAGGTTAGAGAACCTAAACTCCAAGATATGAAAATTTTGAGATATGTGATATGATACATCCTAAACTAGAATACTCCTGTGTGTTTGAGCTGAGCTGCTTTATGCATGATTCCTGTAGTTTTGTTGAACCCTAGATGTCCTTGGGAGGACCAAACCCTAGAGACAGAGTGAGGTTGGTTTTATGAACATGCGAACATCAATATGAGTGCCTTCCATCTGGGTGAGGGAGAGAGCCCAAGACCCTGGAGGAGGTAGCTATGTTAGTTTCTGTGAAGCCTCATGCTCAAGTTGGTGGTTTCCCACATAGGAATCTAGTGGTGCATATAAGAGAGTTTTGAGATATAATGTTTCATGGGTATAGAACCTATGAAGAGTATATCATTGCATGTTTTGGTTTGTGCTTACGTGGCTAGAGCTATGAAGCTATCTTTAGTGCCAATGAGGTAATCCGATAACCCTAGATCACAGAGAAAAGATAAAGTATATGCGTATGAGATACTCATAGGGCTGAGTTAGCTCAGAGAGACTGAGCATGATACTACCCTCATGGTATGGGTTAGAAGAACCTAAGTTGGACTAGATAAAAGTTTTGATATATGTTTAACGAGCCACTTGCATAAGTTTGTCTAGCACCACCATAATATAATATATGTATGGATGTGATCTAATCTCGAGATGTGATATATAGACTCAATATGATGAAATATCTAGAAATGGTTTAACAGATATCAAGGCATAAATGGTTAACTATGTACATGGATAATGATGATAAGGTGAAAGTGTTGGCTAATCTCGTGATGAAATCACTTGTAAATCTTGCAATTTATTATGAGTAATGGAATAATATCATATGAATGAAACAAGTTACATGAGGTGTTAATCTTAATGCTTAACTAAGATGAAAAATGTAATTTGATGGTTAACACAACATAATGTTTATAACACCTTGATATGATCTAGATGGATAAAGTGGGTTAATTATAGTTAACTCCCTCCTAAAAGGCATATGTTAATGTTGAACATGTTCTAACAATCTGCTCAATAAGATGTTGATGAAACTTTTACATACGGGATAACTTCAGTTATCTCCTTGAGAACATGGTAATATGATGTTGAATATTAATGCATGTCTAAAGATAAGGATGAAACCCTAACATATGTGAGATATGGAATGACATAACCTAAGCTTCTAAACCCTTGTTTGAGCCTTCTATGGAGTGTTTGTGCACCCAAGATGGTTGTAAACCTACTAATAGTGCTTTGGATACATGGTTCTAGGTAACCTTGCGGATATGTTACACATAGAATAGTTCCTACATGTGGATGAAGGCAAAATAAGGTTTTCCTTGGAAGTATGAGTATGGTGTACTTTCGAGGACTAAAGTTCTTTTAAGATGTATATGATGTGACAAAGTGGATTTCTAGCTTAATTCTGAGGACGGAATTTCTTTTAAGGTGTGTAGGATGTGATGGAGTAGACTTTTGGAATCCTAAAATATCCAATGAAATGAGAGAATTCATGAAAGTTGAGTATCTTGAGGGTTCCGAACTCATGATAAAGTAGGTTGGTTGATTGATGTTAATACCATGATTAGGATCCTAAACTTTATGCCTTTTTGAGGAATTTTATTGAGTGGTCCAACAGATGAGTTTTGTCACCAAATTTGAATAGAAGGTAGATCGAGAGGTATGGGAGCTATGGTTAAAATTTGGTGGCATTTGGAGGTTCCTAGAGGAAGTTATTGAGGTTTGATTTGTGAAATAATGTGTACATGTGAGGATTCATTGACCTAAGTCATGGATTAATGGATATGTCACGCCCCTTTTGTTTTGGGTCGGGCTGTGTGGCCTCTTGTGTGCCCTAGATGTTTGACCTAGTGGTCGTGCCTAACAGCCTAAAGAAGCCACAGATTGCTTTGAGTGGCAGGTGATCTGGGACCCTAGGATGCTAGATCGACGGTCACCAGGTTGTCTCCTACCTTGTAGTTGAAGCAAGGCAATGAGTCGTTAGCTTTACGGTCATCCTCAGGACCACACATCTTGGTCATGGCCTGAAGGGGCGAAAGTGAAGTGGGCAGTCGTGTTCGACTCAACTAGAGGAGTGAGAAGACCCCTTAAGGGAGATGCGAGACCATCCCAATCGGGAGAACGAGCTCTCCCATTCGCTGCCCTCTCCACCACACAGAGTAGGTGGTGGCTGGGATGAGAATACAGAGGAAGAGGGTAGATCAGAGGAAGAGGATATAAGGGAAAGGAAGCTCGAGTCTAGAGGAACCCAACCCAGTTGTTCCCAGGGACGATCGTGGTGGTTTTGAGGGTGGCCGAAGGGCACCTTGCTTCCAGATGAAGACGGAGCTCGGGGACCCTGCACTCTCGTTTCCACTGCGAACAATGGCCATGGGTGAGTTTCTGGAGGCTTCGAGTGTGCTTCCACACCTTCAATCATGCTTGAGGACGACTGGGGTGGTTTTCCCCTTTTGTTCTGCCTTGGCAGCAGCCAGCGACGGCGATCTGCGCGAGCCCACAAGGAGGAGCATCAGGCAGATGGGTGACCGGCCGACGGCGTCGAGCGAGCTTGGGCGGAGCTAATGGTGGCCAAAGGAGTGGACGGGGAGCGCTACATCCCTACAGATTGCTCACCGGAGAGGCTGTGTGCGGCGGCGCACGCGGAAGACAGGGGCACGCGAGTTCTGGACCTGTCGAGCAGAGAAAGAAAGAAGGAAGGGAGGACCGGCTCAACCGGGTCCTGAGGCAGTGAATTAGCAAGAACCCCTAATCCCATACCAGTCCCGAACCGGTTCCAGACCAAGTGAACCATGGCCCAACGTGAGGTAGCAGCCGTGTCCTTGTGGCCACGTGTCAGTGGCCTATTGGCCTAATAAGGTAATAAATTCAATAATGTGCAGATCTTCCAAAATTCGTAGAAAATAGCTTGAATGTCTGAAAAATGCAAATAAGGTACCGTTTTTCTCAGAAAATTGTGTAGAACACAATGAAAGCATAATATCAGGCTTTTGACGAACTAATATCAGAGTAATCATGTAAGAGGTGTAATGCTTGTATAATGGTTAATAAATATCAAGTGATGTTCTAAAATTATGGGAAAATGTCAGTAACTCCATAATTATGTTTGTAATGCATATGATATCAGTTATGGTCAGGTTGATGTACGAAATCATGTATTTTGCTCCATATGGCTAGTTAGGGCTAATAACCCTAATAAAATGCAATAAATACATGCATGCTCTATAAATGGTTAAATTTATAGAGTAAGCTCATATCAGTATCTGGAACCTCAGAATTAAATTTGAGATCAATATGATACACATAATCTATGTTATACGAAGATGACCCATAATACACATGATGAAACCCTAATTCGAGTAATACATGTAACTAGTGTTAATAAGTGCACAAAAAGGACATGGAACTTAATGTTCAGATGATGAACTTTGATAATGAGATGTAATCTGGAAAATGACATCAGTGAGATAATCATAAGATAAGAATACAAGTAATGATACACATATCCAAATGAGTAAGCAAACCCTAATATGAGCATGATTAGGGTTAAGATAAGATATAATAAGATGAGAACCTGATGATAGTATATGATCTTGTCTTAATCAGGGTTGACCAAGGATATAGTTGACATCAGGAGTATATGTGATGATTAGGAATATCTCTTTGGAAGGTACGCCATTACCTCTTACTTGGCTTATTATACAATATGCTTGTGTTATATGTGTAGTAAAATACTTGGCATATGATATTGGATGAAATGATTGTTCTTGTATGCTATGTTGCTTGATTCTCCATACTTATTTCTATGAACACATCAAACATAATATATCTGTTCCATTATATCTAAGCACTCTAACTCTTTGGTAGTAAAGTGCTGGAAAAAAGTACTTCAACTCTTTGGTAGTAAAGTACTTGGAAGTGATCCAACTCTTTGGTAGTAGATCACATTGTGAAATGATCCAACTCTTTGGTAGTAGATCATAAAGGCCTTAATGCATTCAACTCTCAGGTAGTAAATGCATGAATGATATAATGGAAAATGTGCTTAAAATATGTGTTCTCTTTTGTTGATGAATATCTTTGTGCAAGTATACGCTTTTCTTATATTTCTTTATAACTGCCAAGTATTAGTTTTATCTTATTGCCAAGATATGATGAGAGGTATATAAAAAGACACGTAGGCGTACTCAGTACAATATTCATTAAATATTGTGCTGACATGTACCGCTTGTAATCTTTTGTTTAGGTTGTGCTTATGCTCTTGAAGATCCAGGATAGTGAGAGTTGTATGGCGAGCTGATGTACAGGTGGACCTGTTGTCTTAAGATCATGTTGTTTAGATGTAGTACATGTATATGTATAGTTGATGTTCAATATGTAATATCAAATGTTGTAATAATTCATGTTGTAATTATATGTTGATGGTGAACATGTGTGTATGGTTTTATTATTGTTCATGTGCATGTGCTACTGATTGTTTCCTTCTCACTTCCTCTGATTTTCTTCTTCTTAGCCTAGTGTGGGATGTTTAAATTGGGATTCTCACTGAGGTGAGGGTTTCAATTTGGATGTCACACATTAGATTAAGTTTTAGAAAATCCGGGGATGTCACATGCCTCAATTCTAGGCTTGGCCTGACGTGAGCTTCCATTCCAGACTTGATCACCAGTCATCCCCATGATGACATTATTCACCCCATGCTCTTTAACTCACTAGAGATTGATATAGGGTTTGAGCAGGCTATTGTTGACTCAAAGTCTAAATTGACAAAACCCTTGTTTTGATTATGACTAAACCATTCTGATTAATTATGTCTAATGTCTCTACTTGAGTGATTTCAAATTAGGTATAGACACACTCCAAATGTCCTAACTTGCGCATCTCAACTTGAAGAAAAGATAAGTCAAAGTCAATACAAGTGCACGTTTTTGTAATATGATGTAAATCCATTAGAATCATGTTGTAAATCACTTGTAATGATTGTATGACTTGTGATTAAGCTTAGAAAAAATTAGGAGCACTTAGATCAAATATTTAAGCACTCAAAAGCCATTTTCCAAAATTCACATAAGGTTGTTGCAACTCGACTGATCCTGATTGGATCTTGAAAATGACTTTTGATCGGTCAAGTTTACACTTCACAAAACTCGATCGATCCCTCTACTGACCAAAACTAATTTAAGTGAATCGATCGAGTTACCCCAGGACAAACTAGAGTGATGGCTAAAATTGGTCTTGTCTTTTAGTGGGATTGGTCGAGTTACCTTTATAGAAACTCGACCGATTGCACTGTATAGAAAAGTACAGAAAAGTGTTTCTAGCCATTGTGGAGTTGCAATAATAAAAAATATATCTATTGCAAGACAAAAAATAGCTAGTTTTTGTTCTTAAGTGTTCCCAAAGGCTAAGAGGCATCCCCATCTATAAATAGGACCCCTTGGGCTTCATTCTAAGGTTGAGCATTCAATGAAAAACTTTATGTGAGGTTCCTATGATATAGTTGAGTTCTTCCTATAACCTCCTCTCTCTCTCTAAGCTTAATCGCTTGCTACATTCGTTAGAGTAAGTAGGAAATCTGTAAGAGAGCTAGTTCTACATGTATATCTTATGAGGCTCTCACTTCCACCACCTCCCTATCTCTCATTTCAACCATGAAAATGTATGTTAAAGTCTTGGAGCATTTGCTTCATCCATAAGACTTGGGCACAACAACTCCCAGTTGCAATGTATTCAGCCTTGGTAGTTGATAATGCCATGGTGCTCTATTTCTTGGAAAACCAAGACACCAAGCATGGTCCTAGAAGGAAGAAAGTTCCACTTGTGCACTTTCTATCAACCAAACAACCTACGTAATCAGCATCACTATATGCTATACGAGTAAAGTCCCTTGACTTAGGGTACCATAGACCAAAGTTTTGAGTTTTGGATAAGTACCTCAAAATCCTCTTAACATCAATAAGATGTGATTTCCTACGACATGATTGAAAGCGAGCACACAAGCCAACATGAAACATAATATCTGGTCTAGAGGTAGTTAAATAAAGTAAACTTCCAATCATACCTCTATAGATCTTCTCATCTACCTTCTCACCTTCTAATTCATCTCTATCAAGTTTGGCGGTGTTGGACATGGGTGTATCCATCAGCTTCATGTTCTTCATTCCAAAGCATTTGAGTAGCTCATTGGTGTACTTGCCTTGGTTGATGAAGTTTCCATCTTTGGTTTGCTTGATTTGGAAGCCGAGGAAGAAAGTAAGCTCACCCATCATGCTCATCTCTAACTCACTCTGCATGAGAGAACTAAACTCCTTGCAAAGATCAAGATCAGTTCCACCAAATATGATATCATCAACATAAATTTGAATGATAAGAAAATTGTTAAAAGTGCATTTTTGAATGGTACAATTGAGGAGGAAGTATTTGTTACTCAACCTCTGGGCTTTGAAAATGACAAGCTACTTAACCATGTTTACTTTTTACAAAAATCTCTCCATAGACTCAAACAAGCACCTCGAGCTTGGTATGAGAAATTAAATAACTTTTTGTTAGACAATGGCTATGTCATGAGCAAAGTTGATTCCACCTTATGCGGCTTTTGCTCTAGTTTTAGTTTTTAGTGTAAGACTAGTATTTTTTATGCAGAAATGGCCTTCTGAGCAAGGCTCAGGCTTTTCCATGAGCCCTGATACTTTTTGGACAAATTTCGTCATCTTGAGGGTCAAAATTGTGATTTATTGTTTTTCTACAACACTTTGTCTTCCTTTTTGGGTTGTTCAAGTGCATACTTTAACTTGCTTTTCTTTCTATGCTTGGAAAAGCCCCTATTTGTACTCTTCTACTCTCCTTACATAACTTTTTGTTATCTCCTTTCTCTTAACAACTGGTGTTTCTTATTTCTTCATACCCCCACTTTTTGAAATGTCAAACGGGGAGAAAGGTGTCTTCTTTTAACAAAACAAGGAGAAGGCATGTCTTACATGAAGAAGAGAAGAATGTCCATGTAAAGGGGAGAAGTTAAATGGGAGAAGACATATATGTGTAGAACATATATGAGTAGAAGACATAGTATTCTATAAATGTTATGAAAGCTAACCATGCAGGAGAAATAGCATCAATTGAGGGGGAGTATGAGAACTCCACTAGCATCAATTGAGGGGGAGCATATGAACTCAATTCTATTGAAACCCCTAGGTTTCTCCAAAGGTATGCCTTTACTTAAATGCTTTCAATACATTTATGGAATGGTTTGTCATCTTCAAAAAGGGGGAGAATGACTCAAGGTCTAAATTGAAAAAACCCTTGTTTTGATGATGACTAAACCATTCCAATTAATTGTGTCTAATATATCTACTTGAGTGATTTCATATTAGGTATAGACACACCTCAAATGCCCTAACTTGCGCATCTCAACTTGAAGAAAAGACAAGTCAAAGTCAATACAAGTGCACATTTTAGTAATATGATGTAAATCTATTAGAATCATGTTGTAAATCACTTGTAATGATTGTATGACTTGTAATTAATCTTAGAAAAAATTAGGAGCACTTAGATCAAATATTTAAGCACTCAAAAGCTATTTTCCAAAATTCACATCAGGATGTTCATCGGTTGAGTTGCAAACTCGACCGATCCGGATTGGATCTTGAAAATGACTTTTGATCGGTCGAGTTTACACTTCACAGAACTCGACTGATCCCTGTACTAACCAAAATTGATTTAAGTAAATCGGTCAATTTACCCCAGGACAAACTCGACCGATGGCCTAAATTGGTCTTGTCTTTTAGTGGGATCGGTCGAGTTACCTTTATAGAAACTCAACCGATTGCACTGTACAAAAAAGTGTGGAAAAGTGTTTCTAGCCATTGTGGAGTTGCAACAATCAAAAATCTATCTGTTGTAAGCCACAAAATGGCTATTTTTCATTCTTAAGTGTTCCCAAAGGCTAAGAGGCATCCCCAGCTATAAATAGGACCCCTTGGGCTTCATTCCAAGGTTGAGCATTCAATGCAAAACTCTATGTGAGGTTCCTATTCTGTAGTTGAGTGCTTCCCTCAGACTCCTCTCTCTCTCTCTCTAAGCTTAATCACTTTCTACATTCTTTCGAGTGAGTAGGAAATCTATAAGAGAGCTAGTCCTACATGTATATCTTGTGAGGCTCTCACTTCCACCACCTCCCAATCTCTCATTTCAACCATGAAGATGAAGGTTCTCTCTCTTGGCTAAGAGAGGTGAAGAGGAATAAGGGAAGGCATCCCTTGGTGAAGATCAAGGCTGAAGACTTGGATCAAGAGTGGGTAAGAACTTGGTGAAGGCAGAAGACTCCTTGCTCAAGTGGGTAAGACCTTGGTGGAAGCTTCTCCGAGTGAAGGTGAAGTCAAAGCATGAAGATCCAAGAAGAGTGGGTAATTCCTTGAAGGCTGATGACTTGTCAAGAGTAGGTAAGTCCTTGGAAGAAGGTGGAAGACTCCTTGTAAAGTGGGTAAGTCCTTGGTAAGGTTGAAGATTCTTTGTATTGTATAGGTAATTCCTTTGGTTGGTCATGTATTGTAAGTCTTATGAACGAATATAAGATTGCAATGGTTAAGAAATCCTAGAGGTTGACCTCTCTAGGTAGTGGAGTGACTCACTTCTAGTTTGAATTATGGAACCACTCTAAACAGCTTGTCAATTGGTGTACGTTCAATCTCTCTCTCACTTGCTATGCATGTTTTAGTTGCACTCAAACTTCCTATTTAGCAACCTTATCTTGTGATATATCTTGAAGGTCTAATGAATTTTGTTTAAGTGCATTCATCTCTATTCACCCCCCCCTTTAGAGCATCCAATCACCCATCTAGGATCCAACAGTTTTATCATAAATTCATTATTCATAGGTTGCTTTTATTTTTAAAACATTTCTCATTAATGTCTTGTTCCTTATGCTTGGGAGACTGAGTCATCTAACTCATTAACTTATATTTTTCTTATTCATTTTAAAGGTTCACATGGGTAGTGTTCTATATCACCACACTACTCTCATTCCCTGTAATTAGGGTTTTGGGTTCGAGTTAGAGAGTACACCCTACCTCTTAGGGTTTTTGTGCCCCTTCACCCCCTAGGGTACTTCTAAACCAACCCTAGCCCCATCTAGAGTTTACCCTTGCAACTCATAAAATTTTTATCATTATTTTCGCATTACATGTACATTATTATTCCACATTACATGTACATTATTATTTCCACATTTGCATATACATTATTATATCCACATTACATGTATATTACTTGGTGGAGGATGCCTTAATCCCACTTCTTGAAAATACGAACTTTAGATGATGAGGGAAGTTCCTTTTAGGTTTTATTAAACAAGAGGATGAGAATTGGATGAATCAAGAAGAGAAGAAAACCTAAAGGAAATTTACTTTGGGTAAAATCTTCTAACTTTGGCTAGGCAGGATACATGGGTTTGGGAGTCCTCGTAAGTTGACTATTGGTGCAGAGGAAGCTTTTTCCAGCCATCGGGTCGTGGTCCCTTCTAAACACTATTGTCTTTAGATAATACCCTAATAATTCCCATCTCTACAGATTACTTGAAATTATAAACTATTAAACATTATTTGAAAAATATGGGGAACCAAAATCAAGCATAATGACCTCACTTTTCGGAAACCCCCAATTAAGGAAGGCCTTAAAGTTCAGAGCCATTACCTAAAATTTTCCAAGGATAAAGATTTGACCAAATAATAAATAATATAAAAAAAATCCATTAAATCAAATATTGTGCACAAGATGCTCGACAAAGGAGTTATATGACTTTATATCATTAGAATTGTATACATGATAACTATATGATAAAAAGTATCTATCTAATCCTCATTATAAGTTAACTTTAATGACTTCAAGTAATTTAATATGGGCAACATTTCTTGATATAATCTTATCTAGCATCTACCTAAAACAGTGCAAAACAAAATCACGGATCGGCATATGGATATGTACTGTGTACGTGGGGTGCATGTAAAAGTATGCAAGTACATAACAACATATATTAAAACAATTACTTACAAATAAGGATTGTCATTTTCTTCACATAACCTTCGTTTGAATGATAGTCCTAATGGCATTATAATTGAATTGAATGTAAATAAACATCCAACAGTTTCATTGTTTAATCCTCAAGAAATCCTCAGAAAACATCAGCAAACTAATGTGGGTAGTCATCAGTGTAACAACGTACATCAATGGTGAGCCATGTAGATTATATAGCCGTTAAGCATATTTTCCAATCAAGAAAGCAAATCAAGCAATCAACTTTAATATGCATGTAAGTAAATCATAAAGTGTCTACCATCACATCAATCACATTAAACCCTACTCGGTCCTAACCTAGGGTATAGGCTTCTTTGGTATCTAGTTGTCATTATAGTTATGCTTCAAAACACTAATCCCTATGTTTTTTGGTTTAATAACTTAAGAAATGATATTCATGTTAAGTGTATCCCTTATTATCAAGTCTACCACATTATTGTATTACAAACACTTGATTCAATTTGTAACATGGCAAGTTGGGATCTTTAATCCTTAATCATTCATATGCATGATTATTCTCATTAGTCACTCTAATTATCATCATTATGATCATTAACATGTTAAATCATTAGTATGTTCCACAATATCAGGTAATATCACCGAAGAATAGCTTTCTAATGTTTCCCACATTTTAATAAACAAATCTAGGGTTTTATGTACTAATCAGTTACTAAACATGTATTCATGGCACCTTTGGAATTAGGTTCATATCTAGGGTATGAAACCATTTTATTTATGTTCCTCTCATGTTTCTAATCAATTTGATATATATATATATATATATATAGAGAGAGAGAGAGAGAGAGAGAGATAGTCAGGCTAGAATACACTCGAGTGTATCCGGAGCGGAGTACACTCAAGTAGTTCTGCATGATGCAATTTTTTTTTAAATCTAATCTATTGATCTTCTTAAAAATCTTGTGAACAACTCATATGCAAAATTTGAGCACATTTGGATATGTATAGCTCATGTTATGAACACCACAAAAATTATGCATTTCAAATTAGTTTCGCGCGTCAATTTTGTTTCCCTTAGACGAGTGACTTACACTCATCCAAATGGGCTCAAAATTTGTATGTAGCCTAGTTATAGTATGACGGTGAAGATAAATGGTTTACATTTTGCAAAAAATAGTCTTGATATGCAAACACACTTGAGTGTATTTTTGTGATCCGTACACTCGAGTGTATTCTAGCCTAACTCTCTCTCTCTCTCTATCTCTCTCTCTCTCTCTATATATATATATATATATATATATATATTCCATATTTTGATTGGCCAATTATTTACTACCATTTTACAACTAATTAGAAAATGGCCAATGAGGAAGGGCCACATCACTGATATATATATATATATATATATATATATATATATATATATATATATATATATATATATATGTATGTATATGTATATATATACATATGCATATATATATATATATATGTATGTATATATATAGATAGAGATAGAGAGAGAGTCGGACTAGAATACACTCGAGTGTACAGATCGCATGCAACACTCAAGTGGTGTTTTCATATAAAGACTATTATTTTGTAAAATTTAAACCATTGATCTTCATTGTCATACTATAATTAGGCTACATACAAAATTTGAGCCTATTCAGATGAGTGTAAGTCACTCATTCGATGACAAAAAAATCGATGCACGAAACTATTTACTTTGCAATTAGTGTTTTATTCCATCTTATTCTCTTAAACCCTAATTTTCTCATCTATCCTTCACAAAAGTTATTAAGGTTACCTTTTATCCACTAGAAAGCCCTATTTCTTCATTAAGGGTATTTAACCACAATTAGGAACTTTAATGCTCGAAATAGCTTATAACCATGAAAACTCAGTCCTATACATGAAATCAAATAATTAAAGCCATTAGTAATCCTAATTACCAACACTAGGGTTTCAAAGCCCAATAAAGCCTATTTATGCACATAAACTCTAAATTAAACTAATTATATGCAAAATTCATCTTTTTCGATCTTAATGTTCCTTTTCATCAGTAACATGTTAATATCAACTTTAAACACTCATTTAACCCTTTCTAATTCGTTAATCATCAAAGGTTAGGGTTTTTCATTGACTCAACTATTAAAGATAGCATCTTTATATACTTTTTGAATTGCAATCAGAATTAGGCTTCAATTACATTTTTATTTCATTCCTCATTTTCTTATGATCAATTTTCATGTATTAAGTTCCTTCATATGACCTTCCTACTAATTACTACTCTTTTTGCAAAAAAAAGGCATTTTCTAGAGTTTCAAGTTATAGAGGCTAATTACCTTTCCTTTTGGAAAAACGATGGACGTCAGATTACTGTCGCGGTCCGCGGTTGACCCGGTCTTGCGGCTGAAGTTGCTCGCGTCCACTTTTCCTGAACTTGAAGGTGCACAAAAACATGGGTCGTGGATCTCCTTTGTGAGTCTACCGTGGACCCAAATATAACGGCCCCCCTCTCGTCTTCTTCCTCATGCTAAAACGAGCAGAAAGCCTGCAGTCAACTCAGTAATTGACTATGGGGTTTTGTCCACCTGCGAGCGCGCCGATCCCCTAGGGAGCTCTGCCTCCCTCTTCCGAACTCAACCCCAGCATCAACTTATCAGGAAAACCCTGCCACGGCCACCTCCTACCTGTCGGACTCCAGCGAGGTTCTCTCAGACGACATGGATGTCGTTTAGGGTATATGATCGAATTGAGGACACTAAAATGCTCCTCTCGGCTTGACGCGGAGCTTAGGGTAGCAATAGAGCACACTAGTATCCCCTTTCACCCTCCCCTATATATAGGTTCAAGGTCAGGCTTGCGAGGATTGGGTGTTTCCTAAATCAACGACCAAACCTAAAGAAAATAGGGATGGATCTTCGCGGTTCCCCATCCTGAGTCTAAAGGGACTATGAACAGGCTGGCATATCCACTGGATTGCAAGAAATCCAAGATGGAAGTTTCTTCCTGTAACCTACAAAGTCCCAGCCCACGTGGGACTTTGAAGATGAGCAACCAGTGTTGGATTGAGATCCAACGGTCCTCAAAGCCCGCGTTCATCTGACAGTCTGTGACCTACATTAACTAGTACTGCGAAGATCATCATACCTTAGTTTATGGAAGGAAACACTATAGGGTCACAACAGTCTGTGACCTACTCAAAACTTATCTCGCATCATGGGTACTCGAGACCGAACAATAACTAACACTATTTAGAAGGGTGAAACTAGGGTTACTAATCTTATGTGTCATTCTCCCCGATGCACAGATGAAGGAAAGAGTAAATATATAACATCATATGTTATCACCATAGTTGGATGACATGCAAAAACCAAGCATGTAAAACAGAAGTGTCCATGTTGAAGTATTACTATATTTTGAGTTTCGGGTATCAAACTCACAGAATTCTGAAGACAGAGACCACTATTAACTAACATCAAATCATCTAGGCCGAAAGAAATAATTGATTTGGTTTGATTGCATAATTAAAAGATATAGTTAACAAAGGGATCGAGAACAGGATGTCATGTTAAAGATATTGATTTTCTAGGATATCCCATTTCACCATAATGCAATTTATACCTGTTTCAATATATTCAAAAACAAACAATCAACTCTTAGATGAACTAGGAATCTTCAACAAGCATTACTCACTTTTGTATTGTAATGTACTATTCAAAACTAAAAATCCACTTTTGCGGTGTTCATACAAAAATTAAATGCATAATATCTCACTATGGATATTTAACCTCACTATTGTTAGCCCACTTTCACATTTCATTATTATTTACGTAAATGATCATTCTTCTAACATTTAAGTACACTTTCATAGTTAAGAAACATATAAAGCACGGGCATGTGATCAATCATGAACATGGAAAAATAAAGTATATTATCATAAAAATTCTCGAAAGTAACCAATTTTATTTGAAATAAACATTATCAAGTACAAATTAACACCAAGCTACTCTGGAGTCCTATAGAAGAGAAAATAGTCGAACATGATATCAAAGATACAATTTAAAAGCAAGAAAACATAGTAAAAGTGATACTAAGCCCTGAGGGTGACAATGAAGCCTCCTCTAGAATATGAACATGAATCTCCGTCATTTCCTCCATAAAAATGCCTTTATCATTTGTTGGAAAAGTGTTGTTTCAATTTCTCCAACTTGTCCTCTCCTCTTGGCTATGCCAAACTGGATGCATGCAGATAATGCAACCCCCTAGGCTTCCATCCATGGTTTAGGTTGTACAATGACTCTAAAACCAAGTTATATTATGATCTGTCAGATTTTATCACTTTAATCACACCTTTTAGCACCAAAGTTAGTTCCATTGAGTTTTTAGTGTCAAAATCTCTTTCCTTGCCAAACTAGTAAAATATTAAAGTTGTATTCATGCTTGAAAAATATGTCAACAATAACGTTAATGAAAACACTATTGTTTTGAAGAAGTTAACTGATGGCTCGGTAGGACAACTGCTTGGGGTACCATGTGATTTCCCTATCTACATTTCTCTAGTTTATAAAAATAATCTACAATGGAAGTAACTTCCCAATAAACATGGATGGGGTAATAATCATGATTGTGACCTACCTTGTAGCGCAATGTAAGAAATGGGACCCTAGAGGGGATCCACTTCCTAGTAAATCAAATAAGAGCCATCATCCATATAACAAATATGCTCTAAATTTTTGTATTGAATTATTTAATTTTCATAAATGGATAACCTACATACCTAAGTATAGAAGATGAGTAAATACAATGACTATTTACAATTTACAGGAATACATAATAATCTCCCACTAAGGGACTTACATGAAAGTAACAACTTCAATATCTAAGAACAAAAATATTAAGACTATTCCAAGTCTATCTCCCAAGAGTCAGCTCCACGAAGACAAGTCCCGATCATCATGTCAAATCCTCCATGTCCTTCACCTAAGGGGTTGGAAGAATACCCCATAAGAGAATACATGTGGAAGTTGTCACCATAAAAATTCAAGTATGAGCATATAAATAGGGATTGAGCAATATGAGGTAAACATGACATCAATAATTATTGTCAAGGCTACCATCAAAGAGGAAAAGAGAATATCCAATTGGACATTGAAAAAATAATAATATAAGGTAACAAAACATGAATTTTCCATATAGTAGCATATCAATGTGTGCCACTTAAGCACAATCAAATAAATTTTTGGCACATAACCCATGATCAATTGTAATCAATCTGCATGAAAGTGATATAGCCATAGCACTAGAGAAATATTAATAAACAATGTTGGTTACGACACATACCCCAAAACGAAATAGAGATTGGCACATAACTAAACTCCCCAATATTAAAAGCGTGCACATAAATAAGGTATGAGACACATAGCCTCCATCCCAAAACATAACATGCATGGGCAAATAACCCAAAACATAAGCATTTATATCACTCTAGGGATGTAGAATCAACAAGCCTGCAATAATCCATAACAAAAATTCATCATATAAGACATCCACAAGAAAAGTGGGTAAAATAGTTCATCTCCATAGTTTAGTGTTGCAACATGAAGTAAGAGACCAAGATATCAGTTTATAGTTCAACATGCATATCCACAGTTTAGGAAGATCAAAATATCAATATAACCAATCTCATGAATTAAATTACTAGAGGAGTGAGAAGTTGTATGGCGTATTATGTCTCAAAAGAGTAAGAGAGAATAATTGAGTATTTTTCTCAATATGATTAAAAAAAGATGCATCATACATAAAGAGAGAGAAACTAGATCAATTTTTCAATATGATTAAAGCAACACAACATACCTCTAATATGCATGTAAAAGGTCAGGGTCTGGCTCTAGATCCAAATTAGGCACTTTTACCTTTTTTTTAAATTTAAAAAATGGCATTTCATTCATCTGGTTGCCATGGGGTTCAAACTTGTGACCTCTTGGTTGAACATGTGCACTTTTACCAAATAACACATTAGGTATAAAAATCATTAATTAAGGTGTATATTACGAACCCTCATTTATTGATTTTTAGTCAGGGTTGATTAGGTGATGAAGATTATGCCATTTGGTAATCTTAATTTTTTTATTCCATATATATATGTATATTTATGACTTGTATATAATTTAATATGGATTTTAGAAATACAGGAGAATTAGAAAATTCCAACAAACCACATAAATCCATAAACTTTGAACCCAACTGAGGTAGACAAATCTACACTGGCCAATTGGCTAAAGCCTAGAGAGAACCATCACACAACTAAGCATGATCACACACCAAGATAGGAGACAAAATTGCCAAATTGCTGATGCCTTATGTGACAAAATCAAATTAAGGTAAGGCCAAATTCGTAAAATGTAGTTTGATTATCCTCTTCTCAAACAAATTGTGGGGAACAATAAATATTGTAGTCAACAACTGGAGGCTATGGAGTCAGGAATCAAACTCAGACTATAGTGATTAGAAAACCCCAAGAACATAATTGACTTTGGAGGGATCCTCCAGTCTCAACAAACCCAAGAATGGGCAAGGAGAGGATCATGTATGACCAAAGTGCCATCCTCCATGAAAGAAGAATCTCAAGGGAGAAGGGAGCTTAGAAACCAATGTAAATCGGATTGGACACACCAGTAGACTTTGAAAAACCCCAGGGAAGATGTCAGTAGGGAAGGTGAAGTCAATGATACCAAAACCCATCAAAATCATAGTGACTTGTTATAATAATGAAGAACACACCACTGCCGAGAAGGCAAGAGTGTCAATATAAGTGAAAAAGGAAACACGTTAAAACCATGTGAATTAGACTAGGTGATCCTCAATCCAAGGTCGTGAGGTAGATTATGACAAAGATAGTTGGATGGTGGAAATACAAGGAAGGCACAACTACTAAAAGACATCAGAGATGAAAATACTTGATGATCAAGTGAAATAGAGAAAGGGGTAAACAATGGGCTTTATGGATAGATTCTATAGATCATTCAATGGTTTAAATAGAGTTGGGGAACTGATTTAAGAAATATAGAAACTTCACCTGGATCAATGGTCAGAAGAAACTAAGGTTTGAATGGAGAAAACTATAGTACTTGACTACGTCATTAGTAGAGAGAAACCAAGTACAAGGACTTGAATTTGGAAACTATTAGAGAAGAAATCAGTGAAAAAGGTCGAGGGACAAGAAAGAGTAAGGTAAATAGGAATTCTAAAGTTCGCACTACTACTGCTTCTGGTCATGGTCTCCTACTTCTGGTAGGAGATGATCCATACCCTTCAGATCAAGAATGGACGGTTGTCAAGACCCCATATTGATCCACACACACAGAGAAAGGAGAGCGTGTATGCATAAGAAAATATGGGGCCCTTAAACAAATCTGTGACAGTGTGACCCAAAGAATTTATGTGAATGTGAGAAAATAGAGGATTAAATCAGAATCCCAATGCAATTGGGATGTAATTATTATTCTTCATCATCTTTTAATAAATTGGGATAACTATATGTAAATGAAAACTCCAATTAATATTCCATCCTAGAAAATTATACCACTCATGAGACATATCTTAGACATTATGTGTATATTAGTTAGAAAAAGAAACATATGTGACATATTTCATGAACTCACTTACAAGTTAGCACATATATATGTGATTAGGTTAGTATGATTGTATCATGATACATGATGTTGATTATACAACAAGAGAGAGAAAACCTAGCCTATGGCCGTGCGTGGTAGCAGTACGACATGTGATGGTAATTGTTGGCCTGCTCAACCAGGAGGAATGAGACCAATCCCAAGGAGGCAGTATAATGCAGAGGAAGTCAGAGTGGTGACTATACCCAAGGAATGGATGACAATGTTCAAGAATCTAGTTGGCGATGTGGATACCACACTACCGGAGACTCAAATCACACTAGAAGAAGACACCATAATCATCCCATAGACAGAGGTGGATAAGAACACGACATTATGGAAGAATATAGTGGATGGCAGTATTATATAGTTCAGGCTGCATATTCAAACTCTCCAGGATCACTTGTTGAGGTTGTGGAAGCTGACGAGAACTCTAGAGGTTCTGGGGAGGGCTAGTGGAAGCTTCATCATAAAGTTTCAAGAGGGCGCCAATCTTGCAAATGTGCTAGAGGATAGGCCATGGCACATAAAAGGGAAGCCTATGATCCTTAATAAATGGGAGAAGGGTGATCCATTAGAATAGGAAAATCTCTCTTCAGTTTCGGTCTGGATGAAGATTCTCAAACTTCCTCTAGAATTGTGGAGTGGCATCATGCTAGCGAGAATGGCTTCATTCTTGGGAAAGTCTCAATGCTTGGATAGGTAGATGAAGGTGAGATCCAGAATCAACTATGCAAGGATCAATGTTCTTATGGAGGCATCATCCTCATTTCCCACTTCAGTGAAACTAAAAATAGACAAAGGTGTAGGCTATTAGATAAAGATAGAATACAAGTGGGTTCCTGAGAAGTGCCCACATTATGTGAATTTTGGACATCACAAAAATCTATGTTCTAAACCAGTAGACAGTGAACAATAGGGGATTCCAAAAATTTCTGAGTAGCACAACCTTCTCGACAAAATGTCAAAGAGAGGAGTGAAAAGAAATAGGATAGTACACGGGAGGAGCAGACACATTTAGTCCCTGATAGTGTGGTTGTAGAGAAGAAACACTCCCCAACCAAAAAATAGAGATTAGTGGATAAATATGGCTTTGAGAAACCAAAGAAAATTGTAAGCCCCAGAAAGAAAAGAGTTACTAGAAGCTAGAGTGTCCCTCGTGTTAGAGAACTTGGGAAAGAAAGTAACAACATGTTCTATAACCTAGAGAACGAAGACCATAATGTCGACGATGTGGTTGGTGGAAAGTCAACCCAAGGTGTCAATGGTTGAGTTTCCAAATATCATAGCTTGGAACATCAGAGGCATGTTGTGTTGGGACAAGAAAGATGTGGTCTGAGCTAAATTGAGGAGGGATAAAACTGACATAGCCATTCTCTCTGAAGTTAAAATAAAAAGAAGAAAAATTAGTAGTCCATGAGACACACATGGCCTAGTGCTGAATAGATAGATAATTATCGATCCTGCAACATAATTAGAATCCTAATTCTATGGTAATAGAGAGACTATAATATAACTCTCTTGAAGCAATCAAGACAAATGGTTTAGTTTGAGGCTACTATGGGAGATATAAGAGTGGAAATCACTGCAGTGTATGTTGAAAATGAAAACGCCAAAAGAGAAGCTTTATGGGAGGATTTGAAGTCCATCAAAGCTAACCTTCAGGCACCCTAGATAATCATTGGAGACTTCAATGTGGTTAGATGACCAGAAGAAAGGAGAGCAAGAAGTGCACCTTCATCCAAATCTATCTAGGATTTTAATGATGCAATCTAATATAATGAGCTAATGGAGATTGAAACCAAAGGCCTATTTTTCACATGGAATAATCAATAGATAGGGATTAATAATACCAGGATTAAAATTGATCTTGCTTTTTTCTCAATGTAGGTTCTTGACAACTTTAAAAATCTCTGGCTTGAAATAATGCTGACCATATATAGTTATCACTATGCCTTAGTTCTACATATTAAAGAAAAGAAGGAGAAATCAAAATATTCAACTAGATACTTCAATGCATGGGCCTCTCTTCTGGGGTACTCAAGTATTGTTAGCAAGGCATGGAAGATGCAAGTAATAGTTACACCCATATACAGACTGTGCCAAAAAGTCAAATTCACTAAAAGACACCTCTAGACGTGGAATTGGGAACAAGTAAGCTTTAAAAGCTCAGGATCGTTCAGACGTGGAATTGGGAACAAGTAAGCTTTAAAATCTCAGGAATGTTTAGATAAGGATTCTGATTCATATGAAAACAAAGTAACATAAGATTTAAAAGCTCAGGAACGTTTAGATAAGGATCTGGATAATGAGATACTATGGGAAACAGCTAAAACAAAAAAGGCTAAAGCTATTGAAGCAAAGCATGTTAAGGAGTCCATTATACGACAGAAATCTAGAATATTTTGGTTGAAAAATGGCAAATCAAACACTAAATTCTTCTATGCATCGCTGAAGACTAGAAGAAACAACAATCAAATTAAACTTATTGAGATGGAGTATGGCATTCTTAGAAATGATTCTGACCTTGAAAGAGCCTTTATTGAACACTATAACAGAGTGTTAAATACAAGGAAAGCTATTCCGACTGCCTATAAGTGGGAAATCTTGCCAAAACTCTCAAACCAACATATTTAGGAGATGTGTACTTTGGTTACTGATGAAGAAATTTTTAACATTGTGAAAATCACAAATGATTACAAAGCGCTTTGCATAGACAACTTGAATGCACACTTCTTCAAATCCTCCTGGGAGATAATTAAAGAGGACTTTTGCAAAGTGGTTAAAAATTTCTTTCTCAAAGGTAAAATGTTGAAAGAACTCAACAAGACCTACATAGCCTTGATTCCAAAGATTAAACAACCTTATAAGATTGGGGACTAGAGACCAATTTCCTTGTGCAACTTTGCTTACAAGGTAATCTCTAAAATTCTTGCTAATCGTCTCAGAGATATTCTTCCTACACTAATAAATACAATTTAGTTTGCCTTTATCAAGGGTAGTAGAATTGTAGATGCACTATTTCTAGAAAACAAACTCATTCAAGACTTCAACAAGTCCAATGTTAGAAATAAGATGTGCCTCAAGACTGACCTGAGTAAGGCTTATGATTCCATTGACAAAAATTACATCTTGTGCATTATTAAAGGTATGGGATTTCCTCCATGTTGGATCTAATGGGTGGATGAATGTATAAAAACAACTTCCTTCCAAATCTTTATTAATGGGATGCCATCTGAGATGATCCAAGCTACAAGTGGGATTCACCTAGGGGACCCCCTTGCACTCTATTTATTTTTCATAGGGATGCAAGGACTCACTACTATTCTAATTGAAGTTGTTGAAGACAATGTAATCAAGCCTCTCCAATCAAGTGAAGTGATGGTGTCACATATAATCTTTTTGATGACCTCCTTATGCTTGCGAAGCTAATGAGGAATGTGCAAGAGGCATAATGCAATGCATGGAACTTTTCAAAATAGTTTCGGGTCTGGAACTGAACCCAACAAAAAATCAATTGTTTCTCAGTCAAACATCTTCTACCTCCCTTAGTGCCTTGATGGGGATAGAGAAAACTATTTTTTTAGTTAGGTATTTAGGTGTTCCACTTTTTGTAGTGAAACTCACAAAGACAATGTGCTCTCCACTTATTGATAAAATCAAGATCAAATTGGAATCATGGAAAACAAGACTCCTTTCTATGGTAGGGAGGCTCAAACTTATCATGTCTACCATGTCAGCATATCATTTATTTGTTAGATGTGTTTTTTCTATTCCTAAAGCCACCATGGACGAAATAGAAAGCCTATGAAGAGGATTTCTTTGGGGAGATAAAGAATAATGCAAGCACATCCATACACTAGTGTGGGATGTGATCTATAGACCAAAAAAGAAGCAGGCCTTAGCATTCATAAAGTTGAAGATTGAAGCACAACATGGATGATGATATTGTTGTGGGATATTGCAAATAAATAGAATTCCCCCATGGATTAGGTGGATTCATAGAAAATATCTAAAGGTGGAAACCCTCTGGACATGTTCTATTATGCAACAACACAATTGGATGTAGAAATCCATACTGAGAGTTAGAGATAAAGTCTTACCTATGGTGAGATTCAAAATAGGATATGGTGGCTCCATTTCACTATGGAAGGACCCGTGGGTTCAAGGGAACTTATTATCTCAATGCATCAATACAGACCATGGATCTTTGGTGCTAAGATCTAACTTCCATAGTAATGCTAATTTGAGCAACATCATCACTGATAGAAGATGGGACATCCCTCAACTGAGGGGAGTCCAAATTCTAAATTACATATTCAAAGGAATAACTTTGGACTCGGGAGATGACCTATGTTATTTGAAGGACATGCATCAATTCACTTTGAAGGGCACCTGACAACTATGTAGGATTAGGCACAAAGAAATCAATTGGGACAAATGGCTCTGGAAAATAAAAGCACCTCCAAGAATACAAGTCAGCTGCTGGAAGATCCTTCATGGAAACTTGGTGACTGAATATTATCTTCAAAGAAGGGGATTTTAATTGGCTTCTTACTGCTGCATGTGTCTCTCCTACAAAAAAAATACTTCTCTTATCTTTTAGACATGTAGGTTTATAGAAGATATATGGATTAAAGCTAGATCTCTGATTTCCATAATCCCTAAAGATAAAGAAGGTCTACTACAAGTAAATGGCTATAAGGAAAAGATCATGTTGATCCTCATATTATACCATGTTTGGTATCACAGAAACCTATCCATTTTTGAAGATGTTAAATCCTCCATAAGTAGTGTTTGGAATAACATCCAAAATGATTTTTTTAAATCTTGCATGGATAGGCTTTTGTCATGCATAGATAGGTTTTTTTTCTTGTATGGAGCCTTGCTCACTCACTTGTACATGGATAGTTTTATGAAATAGAAGAGTCTCATGCTTACTGATAAAAAAAGATGTTGATTATACAACATAATGTCACTTGATGTGTTATATAGATTTTCAAGCCTATATAGGTTAGGGTCCCCATCAAATTTTTCATGTTATGTGTATTAACTATATTCATTAGGGTTACAAACAACTACTTTAGGATATAACTCCATCCTTTTTTAATCAAATATAAAGAACCAAGCACACTGACCACCTAATCATGGGATTATGGTTTCTGGAGTCAAGATGCTAGGTTTCAACATGTTAAACAATGGGTGGAGAAGATGGGTGGCATGAAAATAGGATTCAAAAAAATATTCAAAATTATTTATGCAAATAATAAAATATGATGTACAACGAAATGGATTTCAAATCCTCTCATGTAGAAGAAATTAATTGGTCATGCTTTCTTGTTAAATGATGGATAAAATACAAATGTATGCCTTGTGATGCCTTTTTTCTTTATTTTGGTAGTATGATGTATTAAAAAGATGTATCACCCTAATGATGAGTAAAGATAGGAAGGTTTTTACATAAAGAATATTTCTACACTCTCCTTTATTGTTGTGAGAGGGTATAATATTTAACTTTAGAATTCCTTTTCCTCCTTCTCTCCTATTTTTAATTCTGTTACAAATACTATTTATTTTTCCCATTATTTTATCAAGATAATGCTTGAGCTTTTCATTTTTTACTTTGGAGAAAGCATTCTTTTTCTTCTTCTCTCTTACTTAATGGAGTGGAGAATAAAGATATACTTGATGCAATATAAAATCTAATATACAATCTACATGAAATTTGTTTTTTGACGTAACCCAAGATACTATCTTATTCATTCTTCTCTCCCAGTGAGGAATAAAAAAGGTTGCATCAACACTTTAATCCTCAACTAATACATTAGCATATTTTCTAGAGAAGAACTCAAGACATTTAGTCCCAAAGATATCTAACCTCTGATGCTTCCCGACCCATTTTGGCCATCTTATCATCAAGAGTATTGGATCTTCTTCTGTGGAAACTGATGTTTGCATAACCTCTACTTTGACTGATCTTCATAATGGATTTAGCAATAGGTCTTTACTTGGATGGACCATTGTCCAAATCCTGAATGATTTTTTAGGCACCATAGCTGTTAATTTTAACCAAAATAGGTTTTGTAAGGCCTTGAGTCCCTAATACCCTATGTGGAAAGCATGTAGCATATATTCCAATACATCACATGTAAAAATGAGATAGTTATAACCTCCTTTTATTCAGAAGCCTTTGTGTTTTCTTAAGACATAGATCATAGTATCATGCTAATTTCCTTGATGACCAAGGCATCCACGTTGAGCTTGATATGGCCAATCATCGGATTGACCCACGTGTAAGGGCTATTGCTGACAAGGGGTGTCATCCACCTTATTTTGAATGGTAATGAGATAGATCAGGACCAAAGTGTGGATATGTTGCGCCACAAGGGCAGTCTTTTGATTGGCATTTTGAAAAGGTATTATTTCTTTCCTACCAAATGTACCACACATTATTAAAAAAACTGATGGGCTAGTGAGGGATGATCCTACATTCTTTTCATGTTCCTCACAATCTACTTCTTTAGGTTTGTTCTCTAACTACACTTGAATGCCTAGTTTACCCTAGAGCATCATCCATATAGGTGAGATCATTAGGTTATGATGTAGAGCATGGAGAGTAGACCTTGTGTTTTTAACCCACCTGAAGCATCTACTATCATTTGTAAAATGACGTTTGGATCTATTGTAATTATTCACAATGCCATCATACATAATCTTCTAGAGAAGCACTTTGGTTCTTTGGGAGATTTTCAACTTCCATATTATAGACCAACATCCTTGAGTGGTAGTGTAAATATGTTTTATGTTGAGGTGGTAAGTGATCTTAGTAGTGAAAAAATAGTTGAGTTATACAAATAACATGTGTATCATTCCTCACTTGAGGGCTAGGAGTCATGCTAAATATAGTATATGTCAAGTTTTCAAACTAGGTTTTAATGAATTCAAAGTCCCATTTAGTGTTGTGATCAACTAAGGAATCAAATTTTAGATCATTCAACTCTTCCTTGTAAATAAAATTATTGAGGATAGTTGGAGTTTGTCCTACAACCCATTTGTCCTTACAAACTAAGATGTCACCACATCCATAACACCCTACCATTCTTGCTAACAAATCATCTTATTTCCTGGCCATGAAATGCCAAAGGCAAGATCCATCGATGATGTTGTTATCTTTCATATGCTTATATTCACATTTCAACATAGTGTTCAAAAAAGATGATCCATCATTGATTAATTACCAACTTAGCCAATAGGGTTTCATTTTGCACTCTTATAGTTTTTATGCTAAGACAACCATCCTTTTAATTTGTGATATGCTTGGGCTAGGAAAACATGTGAGTGATTCTCTGAAGTTTGTTGCCACTCCATGGAAAGCTATTGACAACCCAATCAATTCTATCACAAACTGACATTAGAAGTACAATTATCTACATAGTATAGATGGGTGTTGATAAAAATAGATAGTACAAGAGTTACTCTACCCATGAAGGATAGACTTATGTTCACCCAAGAAGATATTTAATCTGTAAGAGAGTAACACCAAGGTTTCTACCCATATTATCTATAGAAACAATCCAAATTCTTTTGTTGATCATCTTTCTGAAGCTCAACTTTGCGTTCTTAGAAAAGAAGATAAATTATTTCTACTTCACGGGGATCAATCATGATACTCGGTTGAAATCCCTCATACACTTCATTGTCTTAGACTCTTGTTTAGTAGTATCTTTTCCAAAAATGATTTAGTCATTATAAAGTAGATGTGAGAGACAGGAACCTCTTTTGGTAACTTTTAGTGCCTTTCACCTACCAACCTACTCCAGCTCTATAATTTCTTGGCTAAGATGGCCAAGGCATACGAAAACAATATAAGGGGAGAGTAGGTCTCCCTACCTATCACATGTGGATTCTTTGAAGACAGGTAGAACACCTCCATTCCAAGTAGTGGATCTCTCCAGAGATGATGTTCCACATGATAAGGTTGATCATTTTGACGGGGTTAGTTGTTCTTCTCAAGATGAATTTGATGTAGGATCAATTAATTAAGTCATATACCTTCGATGATCTTCACATACGTGGAGTGAAAACCTATTGAACAAAAATGCTATAGGTGGTGATGCATCACCCCAAGATGAAACTTGTTTGAAGAGGTGAAATCCACTCAGGAAGAAAGCGCTTGATCCTTTCCATGAGCACTATGGATATTAGCTTCAGACTAAGATAGTTCAACATGGTTGGCTTCAAGTAGTTGCAAATCTTGTGAGTAATCATATTGGGTATAAGAACATAGATGGAGCTTGTTATAATTTGAGGGAAATATGCCATTAAGACATTTAGAAATCATAATATAAATATATGATTTAAATCTTTCCCAATTAGTATTCATGAAACAAGCATCCACTCCATTAGGACCAGGTGTCTTAAGGATATTCATCCTGTCAAGGATATGCTAAATTTCATCTTTAGTCGGGGCATCACTAAGAGCTTGTTGTTGACTCATGGATGGAGTGGGAAATAAGCTAGTGTAATTTGGAGCATACTTGTCATGTTTATTATGATTGTATTTACTGAAGACCTTGTTAATGTAGTTGGTTGATGTTCTAAAGATCATTCTCATCATCTACATATAGACCCTCTTTGTTCTTTTATCGGGTTATGATGTTCCTTCTCCTCTTAGATTTCACTAGACCTTGGAAGTAACTCATCTTGCATCCATCAGCTTAATCCAGTCATAATGTACCTTTTGTTTCCAAATGGCTTCTTCATTGTGGAGGGTGTTAGTTAATTCCTTCTGTAAATTCATGATCTGGTCATCTAAATCCTTATTATAGTTGGTAGAAACTCTCTTTTATTCATATTGATAAGATGGTGATTTTGGTCCTTCTTCATTATTTGTTTCTTCTCCTTCACATCCCACTTGTCAGCATTCATCATGAAGGTAGAAAAAGTATTGTGAAAATCCAACTAGTTATTCTAATTATTATTGAGAAACTCATGAAAGTCTTACTTCTCCACCAATAGTCATTCACCATAGCGTGATGGGGGTGGATTTTGCAAGGAACATTAGCATGAATAAGAATGGGCGCATGATCAGACTGGTGTGGGCAACACCTCTACCATTGAGCTAGGATACATATCAATCAACCTTATTACCAACAACCATCTAATATCTCCTACAACAGACCCATTTTGAAGGTCATATTAGTCCTGATAAACCCATGTCATCAAGTTACTGATGAAAGATCTTCAATGAAGTCCCTACATGTAAAAGAGTGTAATCACCCCTTTACTAAAAATTTGAAGAATTGACATCCATTCCAAACCCTCTCAGAGGTATGATGGAATGGGCATAAATTTTCCAAATTTATTAAACATTGGTATATAAAAGACCATTAGAAGTAGCGGAATAAAAAATAACTGACTATATTCAATTTCATAAAAGGTTTACAAAAATACATCAAATTCTCTCATTAGGGTTTACATCAAGACACACAAGCAGGATCTAGATAGAGGGAAGTCTAGACTACTACAATCGTATCTCCAAGCAACATCTCAAAGAGCTAGGTCCATGTTGGAAGCTATGTTCTCCTTGGTCATGTTCAACACCTCGATATAAACCTGGGTGGTTGGGAAATCACCCAACAAGAGATAGAAATACAAGGTATGTGTCAAATAATGAATAAGAACAAAGGATAAGGAAATAACATGAAAGTAAAGGCTAATATTTCATCATAAGATGAATAGAACAAGAGTATGAGGCTATATTCAAAAGAAACTTGCCATTAACAATTATATCAAAATGGATTTGCATGTAAGATAATTATGCCTACCTAACTAAGTAAGGTCCAGACACCTACCAGACCTATAACCTTAGGTGAGGGGAGAATAAGACATTCCCAATCACCTACAATATTATGTGGAGAATAAGACATTCCCCAGGGTGATTATTTACATGCCCTCTATGGGTGGTTGTACATAAGTACTACTACTTTAAATTAAATAGAAAATAAATCCACATGCTAGAAAAGTAGTCATGGAAAGAATAATTATATGAATCAATAAGCATGGAAGTGGGGTACCAAGACCCAAGAATAATGTTCTGAAACTGATTTATGAGGCAAGTATAGCAAACAATTCAAGAGTATATGAAATAGGGTTTAATAAAGCCTCATTATAGAAAAATAGGTTAAGTTACAATTATTCCCAACTTAAGGTTTAAATGCACATACCTCTCTTATTGATATCAATTACTAACTTTCACCACTTTAATTGAGTCCAAGTTCCACTTTGCCTATTTTCAATGTATTAACATGTATTAGACTACATAGTGCACATTAATGTATAGAAACCCTAATTTTAGACCTTTTAAAAAAAACTCAAATATAGACTCTTAATACATGACCAATAAACTTATTAAGTTCTCCTGATCAAGAAAATATATTTTTATGTTAATTTTGGAGTTATGATGATTAAGATGTAATTTTTATGGATTTTATGCATTAAATTCATTTTACAAAAATCATCCTTCGTCAAACCATGAAATCAGACCTTGAAAATATTTTTATTAAATATAGATTAATTTTCCAATTCCAAAACATATTTATTTGTGAAATTTGGATAAGCGGTTTAGAAGATATGAATGTTTCAATACTGACTAATAAGAAATTGCCACATCATCAAACCGATCGAGATAATTGAAGAGAGAAGGAGAGGGAGAAAATACCATTTGACCCAATATCAGATTTGAAGTTGCATAGGTAACCAAACTAGATCTTCTAGAGAAGGTAAAACAGAAAGAAACCAATACCTTAGAAGAACATGGTACAAAGAGATGGAAATCCTCGATTTTAAATATAGAAGCATGAGTTTTAAGCATGTACTAAGCAATATATGAGAAGGGGGTTAACAAAACTTGCCTCTAGGATGCTAATAAGGTCCAAACAGAAAGGATCCCGAGATTATAAGGTCTAGTTGCTCCAAGTCAAGCTCCTTTCTTGAGCAAAGATCACCTTCTCCACTTTAGAGATGCAAACCCTAGCAAAAGAGCATGGAGATGAGATGTTTTTGGGTTCTAGGTGGAGTTTTACCATGGAAGGTCATGGTTCCGACCTATAAGAAGGTGGGAGGATACTAACATCATGAAAATAGGGAATGAAAGTAGGATTCTTACTATTTTTGGTCAAAATTACCAAGGAGGAACTTAAGAAATCCTAAATATAGAAATTTGGAACCCTAGGAGCCTTCTTCACCAAGGTAGGAACCTTCTTTTACCTTGGGATAGAAAATTCATGGCCAAACATAGAAGGGATGATTCTCTAAGCTATAAGAAAGATAAGAACAGGATTGCTTCTTGGATTGGGAGGTGGGAAGGGGTAGGCATGGCTTTATAAAGAAGGGGGAAAGAATGAGGTGTCTATGTGACTTTCCATGTTTCCTTCGACTAAGGCTTCATGGCCATGCAAGAGGACAGCTCATAGACTCTTCTTGTATACCAAAGGTCGGTCCTAAGAGCCCCTAGAGCCTTCTAGGCTATCCCCACCGTCCTTCAAAGAAAGAAATAACCCCATTGGTAGATAGGTTTTAAAGATAAGCACATTTATAAAGAGGGTAATCCCAATAATGCCCTTGGAAAGTAACACCTTCAAAACAAGGTGTAACCAGGTTCCCCATGGTTCAAAATCTCGTTATTGGTAAGGGAATATCTAAGGATTAAAATTCAGGTGATAATTTGCAAAGAAAACCTCCCAATTGGGTAAATTGCATAAAAGTCCAGAATGTACCTAAAATTGCATAACTTGCACAAAAAACATCCAAATCGAACCAAATTTGAAACTTAGGCTCATTTTATGTTTCAAATCATATAAAAAGTTATATTAATGTTTAGAGCACTTAATTATGGTAATTAAGCTTTCACTGAGGTATTTGTGAATAAACTCTTATATTGGTACAATTAGTGAATAAATGTTCACTAAACCACTATAAATTTCACTAATTAAATAGAAAGGCCAATAAGGATAGAAATGAAAGGAAAATATGGGAAAGAGGGTCAAAATACAAAATTCGAGAATTCAGTATGTTACAACACTCCACCCCTTAAAGAGGATTTCGTCCCCAAAATCACAAGTAAGAAGGGAAGGGTGAGTGTGCAACATCTCATCAGAAAACTTCAGGTTATTTCTCCAACCTTAACTTCCACCAAAAAACTCATCAACATATACTCCACAAGCATCTCGACATAGGTTAGGTTATCAAGGATCACCTAGGTTCCATTATTTAGATATTCTTTTTTGGAGTTTTAACATTATCTACATTTTTGGCTCATTAAAATTATATTCATTATGATATCACATTATCATCATTATTTTAATTATGGCATGTCATAATCACTTTATTACCAATGAAGTTATATTTCATTATCATCCATGAAACATCATATATATATATTTCTCATTTATCTTACCAAGAATTTTAGCAAAATTATGGGTTACTCAATTCCCTCAATATACTTGATCATTATCCTTAATATTTTGAACTTCGACTTCATTATCCTTATACAATCACCACATTAAGTTATAATGAATTATTTTGCATGAAATATTCAATTTGTCTTTAGGTCTTCATTCAACACAAATTATGTCACATCAATTACATATATTTATATTAAACATTATCTCATTACCACATTATGTTTATTTCTCACATTAATGTCATCATTAATCATTTTCTCATATTTATTTATATTATTGATTTGCACATTTATGTGAATTGAATCACTTCATATTCATATTGAAGCCATTCCAAGTATTTTAATGATCAAGGTGAGGCATATTACGAATTGATTCACATTAAGTGACTAATCGTGTGTGTATTAGATAACAAGGTAACATACCATGCATTTCATATTGATGACTTGATTAATATGTGATTAGATGATTATATATATCATTTATGTGTATCAAAGTATGTTAACTGATTATGGAACCTAATGTCATTAATGTATCATGAAAGGAATTAAGGATGTATATGTTAATGTTAGATGATTACAACTTAGGGATCATGTTAATATGAACACTATATTTTACTTGGCATGTATTAAGTCCAAGATTAGGTTACACATATCTTACTTGTCATTTCATTAGAGTTTATTGGTTTATGACATGGGCAACACCATGCATATCCATTAGGATTAATATGTGAGTTACTCATATTATGTGCATTAGGTATTCATCAGGGTTTGAACATATAAATTATTCCTCAGATGATCATTATATGTTCATTACTATATAAACAAGCATGTTAGGCTATAACTATAACTTGTTTGTACCCCACTAAGGTTTCAAGCACAACAACCTCCTAAGTATGGGGTTAGGGTTTCTAAAGATAGTGTAGATATATTTCAAGATGTCATAGGTCTCCATCCCCCTAAAGAGGATTTCGTCCTCAAAATCTAACCACCCAACATAACCAAACAAACTATACTCCACCCCTAACAGGGTTTGACCTATCAAGACAAAATACACTAGGGTTAAAGGATGAGTCTAACTAAACCATGTACAAGATCCAATACACTTCCATTGTGCACTATGATAGCTCACTTAACCTCAAAATTCAAAGTCTAGGTTCTAGGGATATACTATCCAAGCATGTGGCCCCAAGGGACATAAGGATACTATCTTGGTATCCATCATCAAACAAATCATCATACACCTAAAACTTAGGGTTACCAAAGATATACAACATAGATGTCTAAGGTCACTATTGCCTAAAAGAAAACTATTTCGGATAATCCATTTCAGCTTAGGCCAGGCCGGTATCATATGGATCTGGGAGTCCTCGTAAACCAATCAAGTGGCACGAAGGAAAATATTGTCAGCCCCCAGAACCTAGTCCTTTCTAGACACCTTTGCTTCAACTTCATGCCCTAATAGTTGCCTAAAGGCAAACCTAAACAACATTAAGTTATGCATATTTTAGTTATGAGTATTTTAGAGTTTTATTCATCATGATACTAATGTGGAACTATAGAGTCCTAAATCAACCTTTCATCATTTATAGATCAACTCTAGGGAAACCATGTCACCAAAAGGAACTATGTAAGGCGGGGATTCTAATTAGGGAGATAAAACTAAAATAGTCAGATTCTGACTACCATGGGCTCTGATACCATGTTGTAAAAGAGTGTAATCACCCCTTTACTAAAAATTTGAACAATTGACATCCATTACAAACCCTCTCATAGGTATGATGGAATGGGCATAAATTTTCAAAATTTATTAAACATTGGTATACAAAAGACCATTAGAAAGCAGCAGAATAAAAAATAGCTGACTATATTCAATTTCATAAAAGGTTTACAAAAATACATCAAATTATCCCATTAGGGTTTACATCAAGACACACAATCAAGATCTAGATATAGGGAAGTCTACACTACTACAATCTTGTCTCCAAGCAACATCTCCAAGAGCTAGGTCCGTGTTGGAAGTTATGTTCTCCTTGGTCATGTTCAACACCTCGATCTAAACCTGGATGGTTGGGAAATCACCCAACAAGAGAGAGAGAAATACAAGGTATGTGTCAAATAATGAATAAGAACAAATGATAAGGAAATAACATGAAAGTAAAGGCTAATATTTCATCATAAGATGAATAGAACAAGAGTATGAGGCTATATTCAAAAGAAACTTATCATTAATAATTATATCAAAAAGGATTTGCATGTAAGATAATTATGCCTATCTAAATAAGTAAGGTTGACGCACCTACCGAACCTCTAACCTTAGGTGAGGGGAGAATAAGACATTCCCAGTCACCTACAATATTATGGGGAGAATAAGACATTCCCCGGGGAAATTATTTACATGCCCTCTGTGGGTGGTTGTACATAAGTACCACTACTTTAAATTAAATAGAATATAAATCCACATGCTATAAAAGTAGTCATGGCAAGAATAATTATATGAATCAATAAGCATGGCAGTGGGGTACAAAGACCCAAGAATAATGTTCTGAAACTGATTTGTGAGGCAAGTATAGAAAAAGATTCAAGAGTATATGAAATAGGGTTTAATAAAGCCTCATTATAGAAAAATAGGTTAAGGCACAATTATTCCCAACTTAAGGTGCACCACTTTAATTGAGTCTAAGTTCCACTTTGCCTATTTTCAATGTATTAACATGTATTAGACTACATAGTGCACATTAATGTATAGAAACCCTAATGTTAGACCTTTTTTTAGAAAATATCAAATATATACTCTTAAAACATCACCAATAAACTTATTAAGCTCTCCTGATCAAGAAAATATATTTTAATGTTACTTTTGGAGTTATGATGATTAAGATGTAATTTTTATGGATTTTATGCATTAAATTCATTTTACAAAAGTCATCCTTCGTCAAACCATGAAATCAGACCTTGAAAATATTTTTATTAAATAGAGATTAATTTTCCAATTCCATATTTATTTGTCAAATTTGGATAAGCGGTTTAGAAGATATGAATTTTTCAATACTGACCAATAAGAAATTGCCACATCATCAAATCGGTCAAGATAATTGAAGAGAGAGGGAGAGGGAGAAAACACCATTTGACCCAAGATCAGATTTGAAGTTGCATAGGTAACCAAACTAGAGCTTCAAGAGAAGGTAAAACATCAAGAAACCAAAACCTTAGAAGAACATGGTAAAAAGAAATGGAAATCATCGATTTTAAACATAGAAGCATGAGTTTTAAGCATGTACTAAGCAATATATGAGAAGGGGGTTAACAAAACTTGCCTCTAGGATTCTAATAAGGTAAAAAAAAAAGGATCCTGAGATTAGAAGGTCTGGTTGCTCCAAGCCAAGCTCCTTTCTTGAGCAAAGATCACCTTCTCCACTTTAGATATGCAAACCCTAGCAAAAGAGCATGGAGATGAGATGTTTTAGGGTTCTAGGTGGAGTTTTATAATGGAAGGTCATGGTTCCCACCTGGAAGAAGGTGGGATGATACTAACAACATGAAAGTAGGGAAGAAAAGGAGGATTCTTACTAGTTTTGGTCAAAATCACCAAGGCGGAGCTTAAGAAATCCTAAATATAGAAATTTGAAACCCTAGGAGCCTTCTTCACCAAGGTAGGCACCTTCTTTTACCTTGAGATAGCAACTTCGTGGCCAAAGATATAAGGGAAGATGCTCTAATCTATAAGAAAGATAATAATAGGATTTCTTCTTGGATTGGGAGGTGGGAAGGGGTAGGCATGGCTTTATAAAGAAGGGGGCAAGCATGAGGTGTCTATTTGACTTTCCATGTGACCTAAGGCTAAGGCTTCATGGACATGCAAGAGGACAGCTCATAGACTCTTCTTGTATACCAAAGGTCGGTCCTAAGAGCCCCTATAGCCTTCTAGGCCATCCCCACTGTCCTTCAAAGAAAGAAATAACCCCATTGGTGGATAGCTTTTAAAGATAATCACATTTATAAAGAGGGTAATCCCTATAATGCCCTTGGAAAGCAACACCTTCAAACCAAGGTGCAACCCGTTGCCCCATGGTTCAAAATCTCGTTAATGGTAAGGGAATATCTAAGGATTAAAATTCAGATGATAACTTGCAAAAAAAACCTCCCAATTGGGTAAGTTGCATAAAAGTCTAGAATGTACCTAAAATTGCATAACTTGCACAAACAACATCGAAATCGAACCAAACTTGAAACTTAGGCTCATTTAATGTTTTCAAATCATATAAAAAAGTTATATTAAGGTTTAGAGCATTAATTATGGTAATTAAGCTTTCACTGAGATATTTGTGCATAAACCCTTATATTGGTACAATTAGTGAATAAATGTTCACTAAACCACTATAAATTCCACTAATTGAATAGAAAGGCCAATAAGGATAGAAATAAAAGGAAAAGATGGGAAAGAGGGTCAAAAGACAAAATTCCAGAATTCGGTATGTTACACTACATTTGGTGATATTGATATTATCACTTCCAAAATTCTCATTAGGCAACAAGACAATGCTAAAATCACCTAGAACAACCTAAGGAAGAGAAGAAGAGTTCCCTATACCAGTAAGGTGACTCCACATCAACTTCCTCCTTCACATGCTTTTTACTAGCATAGACGAATGTCGTTAAGTGATTTTTCACTAAGAAATGGATGAATTTCTTGTGGCATGCCAAGATCTCTACAATACCCAATCTCGCCTTCCACATCATCACATGTCTGCCACCAAAAATGTTTGTGTGGCTTCCATGAGATTTTCGAACCCCAAAGTCTTGATGATCATATTAGGATTCTCTCCAATAGTCATGGGACCTATAATAGCTAGAATGTCAATATTGTATATACAAACACAATTCTTAATCATGCTTTGGGTATCTTATCTACAGATACTATGTATGTTTCAAATCGTAGGAATCATTAAACACATGGGGATTGTTGGTGATCTCCTTGCCTGCTCTCCCTTCTAGTTCCAACATGTCAGTTGAGATTTGCTTCCCTCTTCCTTGGATTAGAGGAAATAATGTTATAGTTTCTCAGATGGACACCCACACTACTCCTAAAGGCTAGCTAGATGGAGATACTTGGTGAAGCATTAGATTTACTACCCATACAAAATGTGAATGACATGGTTTTTCCCCCTTATTCCCGAAGATGACTATGGTCTCATAATTCATTATCATCATTTCATCATGTTGGTTTTCTTTCCCAATTGTATAAGGATGCATGGTGTGTTCCTATGATTATAGTTGGCATGGATACCACTCAGGGTTAGTCTATCATGTTTCTATTTTTTAGGAGATCCTTCTCCTTCCTTGATGCTTCCTTTTGTTGTTTCCAATCGATTCCCACAATTATTTCTCCATGTAGTTCATGGTTCCTCTGAGTACCATTCTCCTTCTATTCTAGGTATAGATTGTGAAGCTCATTCCTTGTTTCCATCCCTTGTCTTCCAATACTCACTCATTGTTTTCATGGTTTTTCTGTACAACATGTGTATATAAGGCCTCTGTGAAATCACCAAGGCGTTAAAGATCTATTGCATTTGATGAGCCATCATCTGTGTTTAATCTGGCATACGCGTTAACCATGAAAGTATCATGTTTCTGACCAATCCTCCCATAGTGCATGAAATGTTAGGAAGGTTCTTTTACTCAAGTTTGTAGACCTCTACTTGGACTAAGATCGACAAATCCAATGACTTTTTGATATCCAATTTAACCACAATCCTTATGTACTAACTGGTCCTCTTCATGTCCATGTTGGTGTCCACCTTGAAAGTCATCTCGAGGTTATCTCCAACCTCCTCAAGAAATCAGTGTTGGTATAAGAAGATCAAAAGATAACGGATGCAAATCCAAGCCATGATGTATTTAAGTGGTTCATCTATTAGGGTGAATGATGGATCCCATGGTTGCACACTCATATACGAGTCGTCATTGGCAAAGCTCTCTAGTCAAAGATTTAAGATAGTCATATTCTCTCAGAATCTGGATGAAGAAGAAGTTATTCTCTAGTTATATAAGTCTGAAGTTTGTTATTGGTTTCCACATAGATCTCATCCAATCTTGCAAGTTCATGAAGCCTACAAATCTTTCTAGCACCTTCACAATCATGGAATAGCTCTGGAGATTGAGGAGCTCTCCTTAGATGTTCTACTCAATCATAAATGAAGGTGTACCATTGAGCTTTTTCACAATAAGGTCCTATTTTATTAACTGAACATTGGATCTTAAAGGCCCAAAAATAGTAACAACCATTTGCTATTAATGCCTAGAGCTATGTTGCAATATGACATAGGACATGATCCCGAGGACATGATCCCGACCCCTTTAGTGCCCATGATGCAACGGAGGGAAATATCTAGTCGCCATGTTATCAACCACCATGTTTGAGTCCAGTTGATACATAGATATGCCTTCCTTATGATTGGAGAGGATCACATTAAGGCTTATGTCTTCAAGGATATTCATGGGTGCCCCCGGTGAGATATCACATTCATCTCTAAGGTCCCATTTTGCTAGTTATGTTCACCATTAGGATCATCCATTCTTCCTTCAGGTGGTCAATGAACATGACACCACTGCCTCCTCGGACGCCACTTCTTGTGCAAAGACATTCAAAGCCAAACACTATCATTTTGTTTTGTGATATAATTTAAATAGAAATTGTAATACAAAACTAAATATACTCAAATGATATGATATGCAAGTTTTTCTTTTCTAATGGAAAAAATATCAAATAAATATATGCTTCTTATCATGACATGCAATCCAATCAATAGGAAAACAATTTGGATTAAACTCACACATCTTAAGGTGGTGATTGAAAATGAATGAAGATGGATGAAATCACATGAGTAAGATACAATGTCTTTTACAACCATGACATGTCCCTCTTGTATTAACTTGTGGAGCATGGTAACCTTAGAGTCTATTTCTAAATTTCACATGAAAAATCACATTACTATTTAGTTGGTTTATACTCAAAGGTCATCATCGTAACACAAGCCTTAGGGTTTAGTTATGATTTTCATTCATTAAGTATGTCTTCAAGATGACTAATCCAAACAATTCCTACAGTTTGTACACTCTTAAACTAACAAAAATGGTTTACATAACAAAGCATGAGGACAAATTACACTTCGACTTTTTAAAATTGAGACCACATCATCAAAGAATGTGTAATCTAACTAAATTAAATAATCATTGTCCATAGTTAAACTAGATAGGTGTGGACCGTTTAGTTCCTCCCGCATGCTTGAATTTGACATTATCCCCAATGTCAACATCAAATGAAAAAAATGGAATGGAGGTACTAATGTGTTCGAGTATAAATATGGGAGGGTACGATCCACATAAAAATGCCATCCAATGAATGCTCGATCTTTGTGAGGAATGTACAATGAAGTTACTTGAGCTTGTCAACTAGCCTTGTTTTTAAGAATGTAAGTGATAGCTCAAAGAATAACCTCCTTAAAGTCTCCCTCCTTCCATTGGTGTCTTGATTGAATATCCTATGTTGGTTTTGTCAAGTAGTTGGTGGTATCGACTTGGATCTCAATAGATCCTCTCAGAGCATGCTAGGATGTCGGTACCCTTTTGTAGGTGTCGATGCCAGTGCCATTAATAAGACAATCGGTGGTATCAAGATAAACTCTATAACTTACAGTCAAAAACTACCATCTGAGTCAGTGCCACTAATGCATCTATCAGTGCCACTGAGATTAATATGTAGCTTGTTGTTCTCTTGACAACAAACATCGATGCTAGGGAAAATTAGGTAGATGGTACCTAGCTGATGGTAGATTGTTCCTATAGATTTTTAGGAATAAGTCAGTTGTATCAATGTTGGGGTCCATGCCACTGATTATGTGAAGAACACTTCCTATAGCAAAACAAAACTGATTTGGTGCTACTAAAATGATGTTGGTGATACTGACCTAGAGAAATTTCTGCATAATGAATAAATATGTCATGGTACCTTCTTCACTTGCATAATAATATTTACCAAGTATTCCACAGAATAATGTGAACTAATCCTAACAAGGACATCTATCTAATGAACACATATCAAGCAAAAACAAATCTAAACTAAATTGGTGGGTTGCCTCCCTTAAAGTTCCCTTTCTTAAATGTCCATGACTTGACAAAGTGTTACCTTTTATCCTAGATCATCACATCATGGGGATTGTGAAATTTATATAAGTATGAACTACACACAACCATCAATAATCCCCAATGTTTAGTATCCACAATCCATGGAAATGATCACACTACAGTAGCTTTAAAGGGCCGCTCCAACAACAATTTAGATCCATTCTTTTCCTACATATCCATCACAATGAAGTTGACTAGATTAATGAATTTGTTGACTTTCACCAGCACATCTTCACAGATCCCCACCGTCCTAATAATGAACTCGTCTTTTAGTTGTATTGTCGTACAAGTCTTGGTTGGCTCTTTTAGTGAAAGTTTTTTAATAGTGGACACTAGCATCAAATTGATTCTTACCCTAAAACCACAGAGTGCCTCATTGAAGTCCTTGCAACAATTGAACAAAGATGTTGAAGCATCCTAGATCCTTCTTTTTTTCTAGAAGTTGTATTTGCATCAATGCACTAACAACTTCATGAACAATAACATAATATGAATCTTTGATGTGGTACTTTTTTTATGATTTTCTTTAGAAACCTTCCATATGCCATAATATGCTCTATGGCATTCAGAAGGGGGATGTTGATGGGATTTTTTGGAATATGTCTAGAAATTTCTTTAATGTATTACCTTTATTTCCTAGTTTTATACTATCTATAAATGGAACATGAGATGTAATTGCATGGGCCAACGGTGGTGGAGTGGGGATACAAAGATGAGGTAGAACATATATCTCCTTAGGGGTCTCCTACACATAAGCTTGAATAATTTGGACCGATTGTACTTTCATGTGGCTGCTCCTTCTTAGGTGTGGGTGCAATCTTCTTAACTATGACTATTCCACTATGGAGTAGAACCTTCACCTTATCTTGCTACATGAGCACATCCTCTACAATTGGGGGAGTAGACATGGCAGTTGTGGAATATTTAGGATCATCTCCTTACAACATCGATGTGGCTGGAATTTCTTTTTCGCTCCTCAAAGTTGCTAAATTAGCTGGAGAGCTCACCTATGTAGGATTCGCATGGTGTGCTTATTTCCCTGGTCTCTCATACAAGCTATGGGAAACAATATTTGAGGCCCAAACTTGTGATGAGTCAGGGAATCAATGGACCTGGAGTCTCTTCAATGGCACATCCCTTCTCACTATATAGAAAATTTTACTTGGCATGCTGGTGGTGTTGTGTTATTTTGGTGTTCCCAAGGAACCTTTGTTGCATTGGCTTTTTCAAATCTATGATATTTATGACTAGCTGTGAGATTTGAGTCCCTAAACTTTTAGTTTGAGAGTCGTGGTGTTGCAACTCCCACCTTTATAGATCAAAATAGGATCCATTCATTGACCTAAACATTTCAAATGGGAGTCTCCAACCTGTAGGATTTGATTGAATCTTGCTCCCTCTCTCTATTCTATTGTTGTGGTTGTCTGTGTTGATATTTATTGTGCATAAATAATTTAGACCCCAAAGACATATAGTAATCCCATTTCCATGGTAGATCATTGTGCCTGTAATTATTAGCTGCCCCAAATACATGCAATCTTTGTCAATAGGGGATCTATTAGGATTCAAGGTCCCTAACTGCATCATCAAGACCTTCATCTATGCCTTCATCTTGGTCAACTACTGTGTGAACACGACTGTGAATCAATCATGTAGAACTAATGAAATTTGGATCACAATGTACTAAAAAAATTATAAAAAAAACATATAGTGACTAATTTTCAATGATATACATCAATGAATGAAGTAACACATAAATTCAAAATTGTGTCATCGAGTGATCATTCCTAGCACTCATAGTGCTAGAGTCACCAATTCCTTGGAAAAATGTGAAAAACATGACATGTGAAAACTGTGCATGTAAAACACAAATATACATGTCAAAGTAAAACCATATTTTGAGTTCTAGGTGTCAAACTTAGGAATTGTGAAGCCATAAAATATTAATAACTAGATCAAATTATTTATTCTAAAGTAAAGAATTGGTTTGGGTTTATTGCAAAATTAAAAATAAAGTTAACAAAGTGGTTAAGAAGTTGGTTGTGAAATCAAAGAGATGGGTTCTCTAGGATATTCAATTTTGTCATAGTGTGGATCATACTCTAATTCAGTGTGTTCAAAAACACACAATAGTTTCTTAGATGAGTTAGATATTTGTAGCGAGCATTAAAAGATTTTGTAATGTTATGTAATATTTAGTCGAATTTTAGAATCACTTATGTAATGTTCATATAGAATATCAAACACATTACATTTCACTATTGATATTTCATCTCACTTTTGTTAGACCACTTTTGCAGTGTGTTATTAATTAATGTAGTTATCATTCTTACAATGTCAAAACATGCTTTGTAGTAAAGAAACATGCAAGGCATGAACATATGATCAATCAGGAGCATGGAATAATGAAGCATGTTTTCTGTAAAATTCACAAAAACAACACATTTTAGCTCTAAATAAACATTGTCCAGTATGAATTATCATTAGGTTACTTCAAAGTCTTTGAGAAGAGAAATTAGCTAAACATGGTATCAAATATAAAAGTATGAAAAGAATTAAACATGGTAAAATTGAAATGAAGCCCTGGGTGGAATAGTATGAAGCCTCTTGTAGACAATGAACCCAAATCAATGTCATCTCCACCGTCAAAAGTCATTTGTTGTTTGTTTTGAAAAGTATCATTTCAATTTCTCCATCTTTTTCTCTCCTCCCAACTGTGCCAAACTGAGGGTATTCAACTAATGGGTTCCCCTAGCCCCCTGGTTGAAGTTACATAGGGAGTCTAAAAACCAAGTTATAACATCATCCATTGCATTTTATCACTTTGTATGAAATAGTGAGCACCAAAGTAGGGGCCATCAACTTTTTATTGTCAAGTCCCTTTCATTGTCGATTTGAAACAACTATATAATTGAATTCTAATACCATGTTGTTACCACCGAATTAAAGCTAGTGGTTTATAATTTTCTCTATAAACAATACACTAGTACATTTTTCTACTATGGTTTCACTTTTCTTAACATCAGTTTTTACATAAAATCGACACTATAGGATTATAATGTCGATTGATAAAGCATAACCGTCACTACTGGTCCAGTCTTTCCAAATAAGAAAAAACATGGTTATTATTTTTACTATAGCTCACTTTCATTGTAAAGAACCTATGTCTAAGATAACTCACAAAAATTAAAATTGTTATGAAATTTTTTGATATAGGTCTATCGCATAAGTTGGAGAAAAATCTACATCAAAGCCCTTCCCACAAAATAATTTTTTCCGCTATAAAGACTCTATCATCTGTTTCTCTCCATAGAAATCGACGTTGTAGGTCACACATGCCACAAAGTTTTACCTCTAAAAACCATTTGGTTTCATTATTTTTTAAAGATTTGATGACAAAGGGTTCTCGCCACATGCTCTTTAAAAAATATTTCCCCCAAAATTGGGTTATGTCGTCTATTTTTAGCTTGAAAGTGATGACACATAGCTTAGTGAGGTTGGCATTTTTCAACAGGGATAAGTACATATGTTGTCAGTTTGTTGTTGTATAACTGACACATAGAGTGAACTACATCATTTGTTTTTTCTGAAGAACTAAGACACATGTCGTAGAAAGGATGGTGTTTTTAATAAGATAAGTACTTGTGGCATCATTTTTTGGTGGATAATCGATGACAGAGATTAAACTATGTCGTTGTTTTTTCACAGACAACTGACAACACATGTCTTACTGAGTTTGTCATATTTTAATAGGGATAAGTACATGTGGCGTTAGTTTTTGGTAGATAACTGAGGACATAGAGTGAAATATGGTGTCAGTTTTCCTAGACAATTGATGACTAAAGTCTTTGTTGTCAGTTTTCTTTAATTATTGACGACTAAGTTTCACTTAACTACACCCATGAAACTTTCTTTCATCCATTCTGTGTTTCATCGCATGAGACCTAGAGCTATAGAGATCACCTACTGATGTCGATGGTCTGTTGTTCACCAATTTCCACCATGCCCTATCATTTCTATTGCTGGTATTGCACCACCACTACTGTGTGAGCCACTAATGTCATCACCGTTGATATTATTGTTGCCAGTGTCACTACTAAAACCACCTCTGTACCACTGTCATCGCATCTGCCGCCTCTACTTGAACCATTGCCTCCACTTGGGTTTCTTGCTGCTTCCATCCTCACCTCTCTACTGTTGCTTCCTACTTGAGATGCCACCGTCCAACATCTCGTCAAGGTGTGTTCTTTCTTTATTTTTTATTTTTAGCTACACTTTTTGTTTGTTTTATTTGTTTAACTATATTTTTTAAAATGCAAGTATCATTATTTGTTTGGTTTGCTTAACTATAATTTTTAGAATACATGTATAGTTTTTTGTTTTGTCACATTAGAAATTTTCATATAACCTTTGTTTTAGCTATATAATCATGTATAGCATTGTTTATGAGATTAGCCCTCAAGCTAATTAACAATGATATAAATTATGACAAATGACCAATAGATGTGTAGCATAGAGACTGGCCTTAATATGTAAACCCTAATTTATAAATCAAGGTGTTGGCTTAAAAACCCATATGAGTTTTACTCATTAAGAGTAAATCTTAGATAGTCCCTAATTTGGGACTGTGATTGAACACTTACTCTCGCTTAGTATGTAAGTGTATAATGTGTAGTTTCTTTTGAAGATGTTTCATAAGCACTTTCTCATTTCTTCTCTAAGTAGATATGCAGGTGGGTATTTTCCCATCTACATCGGTATACTTGAAGAACTGTAGGGAAATGCTGCCAAAATATTCTCGAAACTGAGTACACATTACACACTTACTACAAAAATTAGGTTTTCAAGAATGAGATAGGTGGTACACATCCATTACTAAACCCTAAACCCTAATCTGTAAACCATAAACCATAACCCTAGTTTGTAAACCCTAAACCCTAAATGATAAACTCTAATCTCTTAATCCTAATATCCAAATACCTGATTCAATACTTTTTTTATCAAAGAATGGATTGATCATGGATGTCCATTTCAAATTGTTGCACTCTAAAGTTTATTACTGGTCTTGACTAGTTTATAAGATTTGTGGAGGGACATATGAAATAACTTGGAGATAGGTTTCATTTCCCATGTAGAAATTGCATAACAACTTGCAAGTCGACACTGTTGATGAAATCAAAAGTCATGTCATGTGCAATGAGATTGTACATGGCAATACAAAATGATATTGGCAATGAAATATTCCTACTATGAGCTCAGTAGATGTTGATAGTAGTACTTGTGATGAAGAAAAATTGCCGATGATGATGTAGATGTGAACGAATCAATTCTGATACACATGGTTGATTAGATGATAGATAGTTGTGGGGTAAATCTTATGATCCAACTTACTTATTTATAAAGATTGTACATGATGTTGAGAGATCATTATACCTAGGTTTTACTATGTTTACAAAGATGAGTGTTGAGTTTAGATCATATACTCTAAATGCTAAAATTAGATGGAGCAACAAAAGCTTCATGCCTCTATTGTCTTTGTTGAAAGAAATTCTTCATAAAGGCAATGCGCTTCAAATCTCAACATAAGAATTAAATAAAAGTTGTTCCCAATAGGAATGGAGGTTAAGAACATACATGCATGCCCAAATGACTGTGTTATTTTAAAAGAACTATATCAACTTGAAATATTGTCGAAAATGTGGGTATGATGGTACAAAATGACAACATCAAGTAAGTCCAAAACTGGCTCTCATTCCATGTTGATGTGGTATCTACCTTTAATACCACAGTTTCAAAGCTTGTTTACCAATACCATAGATGCGCAAAATTTATTTTGGCATGTAGAGACAAAGAAAACTAATGATTGGATCCTACATCATGTATTTGATTCCCCACAATGAAAGAAAATTGGTTTATTATACCCTAAATTTGGTGAAGAAGTCAAGAATATAAGACTTGGACTTTATACTGATGGGATGAATCCATACATCACATTAAGCAACCAACACAACATTTGGCCTATTTTGATTTTTATATACAGTCTTCCTCCCTAGTTGTGTATGAAAAATTAGTACGTCATGTTATCCTTGTTGATACCAGATCCCTAACAACCAATCAATGATATTGATACTTTTCTTGAACCTATGATTGATGAACTAAAGAAACTCTAGGGAGAAGGTGTGATGAACTATGATGCTTCATGTAGAGAGACATTTCTTTTGCATGCTATGTTGTTTTGCACTATTATTGACTTTCCAACATATGGGAATTTGTCTAATACAATGTAAAAGGATCCAAAGCATGCCTACATGTGAGGAGAACACTGATTCAATATGTCTAAAACTTGGTGGAAATATTGTATATCTTGGTCATCGAAGGTTTCTACCAAAAGTGCATCCTTACTGAAGTTTGAACAAAATATTCAACATATTAACTGATGAACGGAATGCCCTTAAACCTATATCACGGGAGGTTTTTTATGAAAGAGTAAAATACTTTGTAAATGCATTTGGTAAGAGATCACAGTGTACTATTCTCACACAGAGTGAAAAATCTTTACTCAAGAAGAGGTCAATATCTTGGCATTTTCCTTATTGGAGTTATTTGGCAGTTAAGCATTGTATCGATGCCACGCATGTTGAGAAAATTGTTTGTTATAAATTCATGGTTACTATATTGGGTATACCAAGTAAGACTAAAGATTCCATCAAATCCTAAATGGACCTATGTGGAACGTTCATAAGGAAATAATTAACAACAAAAGTTAGCAATGATCGAAAAGCATATTTACCTCTTGCTTGTTACACGTTGTCTAGTCAGGAGAAGAGAACTTTTTTTGAGTGCTTTCTCAATGTTAAGGTACCTAATAGATACTCTTCCGATATCCATAGTTTGGTATCAATGAAGGATTTGAAGATGATAGGTCTTAAATCTCATGATTTTCACACTCTAATGCAACAAATATTGCACATGTGTATTTGATCTATACTGCAAAAGCATATAAGGTTTGTAATTCGGGTTTTGTTTCTGCAACACTCTATGTAGAAAAGGTTTTGATCCTGATAATATTGATAAGTTTCAAAGAGAAGTGGCTTTTACTTCATTCCAACATGATATGTATTTAACTCCATTCTTTGATATCATGGAACATCTTATTGTCCATTTGACTAGGGAAGTGAAAGTGATGAGTGTAGTTTTCTTGCATTGGATGTATCCTTTTGAATGGTACATGAGTGGTTTTAAAGGTGATGTTTAAAATCATTTTTTTCCTATAGGGAGTATTATTAAGGGTTGTGTGTCTAGGGAGGTTATGGACTTTTTCAATGACTTTTTGAGTTGTAACAAAGCTCCTGCCAACAAAATGAAAATTGATCCCTATTACAACAAAGGGACTTTAGGAGCACAAGTGAAAGTAATTAGTCATAAGATGTGGGAACAAGAACACTTATATGTCCTGCACAAAATTGATGGTGGGTATTTATATCACCGAACACACCAATTTTATCAAGATAAATATCCTCGACCCAATTCAATGTGGCTTGCTAAAGAGCATAATAGGACATTTATTAGGTGATTTGTAGATAAAATATTCCGTCAACTATCTCAAACACCAATCACCTTTCAGACAAAAAAGTATGTCATGTCTTATGATGGGTTTGACGTAAATGGATTTTCATACTACACAAAATGTCAAGATGATAAGAGTATCATCGGAAATAGTGGGTTCACCCTTCAACCCTCTTCATTGTTTTTTTAGTGTGAAGGATAAGAGTCCACTTGAAGCTAAAATGTCTTATTATGGTGCTCTTGGAGACATACGGGAGTTGGACTACACATATATCAAAGTTTGTATCTTTTTAATTAGATTGATAACACCAAAAGGAGTTGTAGCGGATGAATTGGTTTCACATTGGTGAATTTTGAAAATATTGGTGAGAAGGGTGAACCATTCATAATGGAATCATAAGAGAAGGAAGTATTCTACATTGATGATCTTGCAAATGAAAAATGATCTTTTGTTCTTCATGGAAAAATGCAACTCATTGCAGATCCTATAGATGAAGAAGAGTATTATGACAAGTATGATGACTCCAGTCGATTCTCAATTGTCCTTACAACACCAAATGTTGAAGCTAACACTGACTCATATACATATGGAGATCAAACAAAAGGATTATTAATTGATCAAGGATCCAACCAATACTAGAGGCATAGACTTTGTTTTTAAAATGCTAGATGTGCATTTTACATTTTATTACAGTTATATATGTTTCATATGCTACTTGTGAATTTTACATTCTTTATCACATATATTTTATTCATTTACTATTTTTAATATGACATTTTTTAGATGGTGTATGACCATGATGATGAGAACCATGTTTGCACCGTGAGGATGAGTCTAGTGTAAGTTGTATTATTTTATTACATAGATTTGCATTTTACATTGTTAAACACAATTGTTATGTAGATGTGCATTTTACATTCTCTATCACTTATATGTGTTTCTTGACAAATTTTTGATGAGAATCTTGAGGATGTGTACCTTGAGGATCTTCCTGGCTTTGTAGAGGAACAATGTGATCATGCACGTAAAAGAGGCATCACCTTGATAAACACGTTTGTAGCACAAAGGGGTAAAGGAATGAAGTTGGTTGTTTACTTTGATGATGTAGGAAATCCTATTAGGAAGAATCAAAGTACTTTAACATAATATCTTGGGGTTATTAATCGCAACAAAGTGGAGATAAAAATAGAATCTTAGTATAAATTTGATCCTTCAATGAAAGACTACATATGGAAGGACTTATGTGTGAGATATTCTAATTTTTAAAGATATCTCCAATTTTATTCTTTGAAATATTCCATCTTTGACCTTGATGAACAAATACATTGTAAAAAGGTGATGCAATACCGTAGGAGGGTATTAAGGAATTATATGACAGATTAGACAAGAGAATATGTAATGAAGAAGTTTTCTGCTGAAAATGGACCTATCTTGTCTCGAAGGTGTGGGAAGCATTTGTTAGTGCAATAAAACCAAATGAATTCAAGGCATAAAGGCTCCTCATTTGAAATATATTATTACAAATTCAATGTATTACATAATTAACATATGGTTTGAATTAACTAAGCTTTACACGATGCTGAAAACCAAAGGCGTGCAAAGAATGTACATGACTGCATCTTGGGTGCAGGTGGCTAGCAATGCATCACTAAAAGAGACTAGAAGAGTCTTCTTCTTAGCAGCCTACTCATGTGTCTTCTGAGTCTTCTACTACTCATGTACCTTTAATTTACAATGAGGAGTGGATAGGTGTGAGGACAAACTAATCTGGAGAAATACCCAACTGTGTAACCACTGAGGTGGCTACAAAAATGGTGAAATTCAACCCTCAGAGGGAAAGTTCATTTTGAACTTGATTATTATGTTTTACTAACCAATTACTATAGATGATGATTAGTAGGAGCTCTACAAGCAAAGAAAAGAAGGCAAGTTTATCTCGAAGGGCCAAAGGGATGGATTGATAGTTACTCTGGGTACTCTAAAACATCATGGACATATTAGGTCCGTTGGGGCTGGTGTCAGTATAAAATCCTTTTTTGGGTCATCAGAGGCACACATTTATCAAGAAAGGAGTCTATTTACAAGAGCAGGTGCAAGACATGATTTCAAAGGGAATAAAGGATGCAATGAGATAGTATTAGGCTTCTCATTCTCAACCTCCTTAGACAGTACATGTGACGCCCCACTCTTCATAAGAAGTGGAGCCCCCTATGAAGGAGGTAGTTAGGAGTAATCCCATGGACCCACAAGTTGGCACACCTAGTGTAAGTCTTTTTGTGATGTAATACTTTTTGAGGTGAATTTATAATATGTTTGTGTTTAGGTATACATAAAACTATATACAAATTTATAAGGGGGTTGAGGCCATGTCATCTTTTACTTGGACACTATGTTGTTGCATTGGGTAAAGCTTACCCACCCCTTCTAGGTGAAAAAATTCATGGTATTCCAATGCATTTAGATGCGGTTCATTTGCCTATCCGGCTTGTCTATGACACATGGAACTAGACATCCAAACCACATGGCCACCTTGCCATGAGATGATAGGTGATGCAGAAGGTGGCGTGGTTGGGTGGCCCAAAGCGAGAGTTATGTATATTGATGTATGCTAAATCTTCATTTTATTTGCATTTGTGACTAATCTTCCACTTGTGTATATAATTGGCAATTGATATATATATATATATATATATATATATATATATATATATATATATATACATATCACAACATCTAAGAAACCCTCTACTATTTTTCCTCCACTTCCTTCTCCAGATATTCAATTATCTTCTTGGATTGTAAAGGACCTATTTGACTCACTATATCCTAGGTGTAAGGGATTGGCACTATGGCTAAGTGACTTAGAAGAAGGGTTGACTATGATGATCCATATTAAGGAGGATGATATAGGTCAATCTCATGATACAAGTATATTCTTGACATATATTGTGAAGCTATTTACTTATGCTTGGTTGAATACAACAATGATAGAACTTTGGATATAGTGCGGTCTTATAGATAAATACCTCATTTTATATATGTGAAAATATATGTTGATATATTTTTCTTGTATATTAATGCATACATATATGTTTTGCAACCACTTATATAGGGCATTTGAAGAGTTCAGACTAGCCAATGTGGTATATTCAATTCCTTCATTGATTAGCCATGTAGATAAAGACTCAAAATATTTTAGCAATTACATCTCTACCAGATTTAAATATTTTGGTAATGTGAGAAAGGGCATGATTATAGATCCTTTCAAGGCTGGGTAAGTTTCATGTACTTTTCTTATAATTTTGACTTACGAATTACATTTCATTTTGGATTTTGAAATTTATTTTGTTTACCTTCGTTTCACTCAGTATTAATCATTGCAAGTTGTTTGTAATTGTCCCCAAGATGCTAACTATGTATTATTTAGACCCTTCAGGTGGCAGAGTAGATAGTGGGGGTCACACAATGAAAAAGGTAGTATTTACATGAGTGAATTTTGATATACATCAACATATATTAATGTATACATCATTACACAACTATTTACTAATTCAATTAAATATGTGCTAATTTAACTTATAGGGATATAAAAGAATTAAAAAAGGCTGGAGGAAAGGTAGATAAAAAAGAAATCATTCAGTTGGAAGAATTTTGAGGTAGGTTTTTGACACCAATGCATATATATGCCAACTATGCTTACTTTTATTTATTAACATTTTGCATAACTTTAAATTTGAAGTGCCCTATACGAAATTATGGTTGGACATGCATGTACTACATGATGTGGTATATGGATCTGATTGTCAGATAGGTGGAACTAAACATCCATTCTATACAAAACGTAATCTATATAGTCTTGATCATCATAAGTAAATAGGCTCATTTGATAATATGAAATAATCAAATCAAACTCTTGAATTATTTCATTCTCTTTGTAGTTGTTTGACACAATAGAGCCCTATACAAATACATAAATAGATGAGCTATGAGAAGAGTGGCATCATCCCTTTGTCAAAGAAGTCAACTTTGAACTTGATTGGTATAAAATATGAGTTTTCTAAACCTTGATTCCATTATTTCTATATATATGTGGTGGTTATGATTTTGTGTATCTATATATTTGATACGAGTGAGGTTTTTGTGCATATGTGAATGATGTGTGTATATAGGCATGTGTGTAATGTATGTGAAGAGGAATAATACAATGAGAATTGCATTTGTACATGTCATGAGAATGGAATTTGGGAATGAAATTATATGTGTGTTTTCTAAATTGTGTATGTGCATGAGAATGAAATTAAGTGCTAAAGAGAATGGAATCGAAGAATAGAAATGTGTGTGGGTGGATGAATTGTGTTTATGTTTTTGTTATTGTAGGTTTTGTAGGTGTGTTGACCTATTGATAAGTTGAACACATGGTGGAACCTACACTTATAATGAACTATAATTTTTGTGTCCACTTGAATAGCCAGACAGTAGGTCTGTAGACCTTCTATTAAATAATAACACACATGTGGCAGCCATTATTATAAGAAAATGATATTGTAGATTTCTACTAATCGATGCTATTGTTGGTATTTGTACTAGTATCAAATTTTATACAGAAAAAATGTATAATGAATTAGGCTAGATAATATTGTAATAATTAAAATATTAAAAATAAATGAAAAAATAATAATTGTTTCACGGGTGATTGTATACTAATTTGGTAAAATGTGTATAAAAAGATAACCAATTAAGAGCCATTAATAATTTAAACATCCAAATTAAGATATCAAAATAAACACAAATTATGCATGCATCACTTATCTTTCCCCATTTAACTTCATTTGTTAGCCTAATCACTCTATAGTTTAGTTGAGGTTTTCGTTAATCTTAGATGAGGTTAATCCAAATGTGTCTAACTACATATAGATTTGACCTAGGAGATGAATAAAAATGTATTTCTAGGTATTCTAGCATGCTTTTATCACTATCTTGTGAATTCCATTCATCAATTACTAAAGTTAATATTCAAGATATTTCTTGCCATATTATGGTTTATTTTCTCTATAACTACCTAACTACATAATTTATTATTTGATTCTCATATTTTACTTATATGAGGTCTTAGATACATTGAATTAAGATTTATTGATACTTGATGATCTGTATTAGGGTTTTAACACAAATTCTAAATGTTAATGACATTAATAAGCAAGTATGTATACCAGAAACATAAAATAAATTTTTAAAGTCATCTTAGAGTTTCACAAACCCTAGATTACCCATTAATCTAAGATGGGTTTAAAGAACATATGTTGAGGACCACTTACATCCTAAGCTAGAGACATGATTATAAATTAAGGTCTCACCATGGGAAGTTTTTTTTCCACAAGAAGGGTAAGTTGGCTCCAAGATACATGGAACCTTACTTTTTTTGTAATATGATCAAATAATCATGGCATATGTTTCTCAAATTTTAAAGAGTTTATTGGTGTTTTCATGGATGGGAAACCATGGAGTGATATCAAAGATGATTCATCCAATTTCAGACATAATATATTAGGCTTTTACTTGTCTTATTGCATTTTTTATGGAAACAAAAAATAACTAGATCATAAAGAAAAGGTTACAATAAATCATAGACGACCAAAAAAACCTTATCTACATTGTATTTAAGCTACAAAACATCAGGTTTGTGTATCAAAGTGTTAAAACCCAAAGCTATCTTATATTTTTCTTTATAGATCCAACCAAGATTATGTACAAGGATCTCAGACATTATACTTAGAAAAATATCAAGTAAAAAATAAGTGATCATGGATTTAAGTTCTCCATTAAAGAGAAGGAAAATAGGGTTGGCCTACATACCTCATCACCTTAGGTGGTCAGCAATGGGAAGTTTTTGAGGATACATCTATAAGAACAATAACTCCACTTGGGTTTGTGAAATTTGTTCCAGAAGAGTCCATCATAGGGAACCTATGACATTAGGTATGTGACCGACAACCAAGGTAACCATGTGTTTTACACCAGTAACCAAATCCCTCCATCATCATATGTACATGAGGATCTAAGGTATGTCCATGAAAAACCATCTCACACTCAATCCTAAAGAAACTAGTAGATAGAACATTCATGTTATCACCATACCTTTCTAAGATTGACCTCCTACAGGGTGAGCTATTGGGTCTAACAAAAGTGTCAAACTCATCGCAATGGCAACCTTTGTTATATCCACAATGTCATGAATATAGATCCCGCCCTTACTGAATCTCCTAGTGATGGTGGAAAAGCCATGGAATGTGTTTTTCTACCACAAGTGAAAGCAGCCATAATGTTTCACATCTTGTAATAACACGGATAATGGCATTTCAGATCATAAACACCAATATATGATCTTGGCCCTTAGAACAGACCTAGTGAGAACCAGACTACCAAAGAGGTATAGATGAACCATAATGGCTACAACCCATTCAAAAACATAATCAATAGGTATCAGGTAGTAGGAGAAGCTATAAGAGGAGGAGAATGGACCCATGTAGTCCACATACCAAATGTCAAAAATATTCACTTCTTGCTAAAGATTGAGGGGCATCTCAGCCAACTTAGAAATATTACTTGATTACCAACACTGGTTAGTTGACAAGTTTATGGGAAACCTTGAAAATAGAGGGCCATAAGAACCCACATTAAAGGATTTTGACAAAAATATTTAGAGCTCATATGGCCTCCGGTTGGCCAGAGTGACACTATCCCAAAATAAGAGAAGATTTTTCTTATGAGGTGCACCAACGGTAAAGACCACCTGATCATATTAGTGTTGAATGCTTGACATAAACTTCTTCTTCTCATACCTTATGCAGTATGGATGAAGGACTCCCACATCTAAGTAATTTATAAAGTTACTGTATAATAGGGTAAATGTAGTCACCTTCAACAGGTGGTCATCGGGCAAAAGAGTCATTGGTGGGAACTATGTCTGAATCTTGGATATGCGATCGACTAAGGTGAAAAAACAACAATCTCAGTTCCCTTCTTGTCCTTGGTTTCTAGGTCAAACTCTTGCAAAAATAAAATCCACCTGATCAACCTTGCTTTTGGGACTTATTTGACATTAAGTATTTGATATAAGCATGATCGATGTACAAAATAACTTATGATCCTTTTATATAGGAGAAAAACTTGTTGAAAGAGAAGACAATGGTGAGAAGCTCCTTTTTAGTAGTTTCATATTTTACTACACATCGTCCAACGTATTTCTTGCATAGTAGATCACATGATGTTTCTTGGCATCACACTACTCCAAAACTACGCCAATGGAACAATCATTGGCATCATAGATGATCTAAAATGGAAGAGACCAATATGAAGAATGAATTATGTTGGGAGTATAGATGAGATCTTCCTTTAGAGTGTTGAAGCTCTTCATGCATTCAGAGTCAAAGATGAATTTCACATTGTTATGGATAAGGTTCTTCAGAGGCTTGGTGATCTTATTGAAGTTTTCAATAAACCTCATATATAATGTGGCATGTTCTAGATATGCCCAAACTTCTTTGATAGTATTTGGATGAGAAAGATTGGCGATCACTTCTATCTTTTCTATGTCAACTTCAATGCCTCTGGAGATAATATCATCTATAACAATGCCCTCCTTCACCATGACATGGAATTTTCCCCAATTTAGCACCAGATGTGCTTCTTCATAGTGTTTCAGTACAAGGAAAAGATGGTGTAGGATAGATTCAAAAAAATCCCCACAAACTGAGAAGTCATCCATGAAGATTTCCATTATGGTTTCAATTAGGTAGGAGAAGACGGCATGCATGTAATGCTAGAAAGTAGCAGGTTTGTTGCATAATTCAAAGGGCATCAGATGAAAAATCATATGTGCCAAAGGGACATGTGAACATAGTCTTTTCTTGATCACTTGGATGAATGGTAATCTTATAGAAACTGGAGTACCCATTAGATAACAAAAGAATTCCTAGTGTGCAATCCTCTCCAAAACTTGATCAAGAAAAGGAAGGGGGAAGTGGTCCTTACAAGTTGCATTGTTGAGCTTACGATTGTTGGTGCACAAAAACCATTCTATTATAGTGTGGGTTGTGATAAGATCATTCTTCTCATTCATAACAATAGTAGTGCCTCCCTTCTTTGAACTACTTGCACATGACTCGCCCACAACAAGTCAAAGATGGGAAAGATGATCCCAGAGAGTAAGTAGATTAATCACCTCCTTACACACCACCTCCTTTAGAATTGGGTTTAGCTTACCTTAAGGCTCTATAAAGGGATCGTAGTTTTCAATCATGTTAATAATGTGCATACAAACAACTTGTCTTACTCTAATTAGATCTGTCATTTTGTAGCCTAATTCTTTCTACCTCTTTCTTAGTTCAGTCAAAAACTTGTCTTCTTGTACTATGGTAAGATCTACATTGATGATGACTAGGAAGGTTTTCTTCTCCTTTAGGAAGACATATTTGATCATCTCAGGTAGAGGCTTTATCTCTGGTGCTACTAGTTCATTGTCTTCTTCTTAGATGAAGGAGACTAATTAATGCTCTTCAAATTTAGTTTCATGGTTTTTCTCAGCATTGTCCAAGTGGAATAGGAATTGCTCCACTTGTTCATCATTTAGCTCGTGGTCATTGGTGTTGATGAGAGTTGTCTCAAGAGGGTATTTCCAAGTAGGATACTCCTACCATAGTTGTGCCCTTATCAATGTATTCAATGAGATATCATTACTCCTATAAAGAGAGACCATTGAGACTCTCAAATACTTTGAACTCAAGTGTATGTTCCTAGTCTTAGCATTAGGATCCTAGATTCTATGTTAATGAGTGTTTGAGAAATTGCAAGAAAAGATGAACAAAAATGAGAGGATATCGAAGATCTTTCTTGATGTCCATGATGTCAAAACCACAGGGGCAACAAGCTTTGGATCCCACATTTATAGGGATGTCTTCTATGGTACCCTTAGAGGTGATCATAGAAGAGTAAACAAGTTGGATCATAATGCCTGTAGGAAGGATGTCGATGGTGAAGTCAGTCATTTTTACAAGCTATAAGGAATGACAAAAACGATTGCCCTAAGATCAACTAGGCCTTTCCACATATGGAATCTCCAACAAACCAAGAGATGTCAAAAGATCATGGATTTCTGAGCTTTTTGGGCATCTTTATCTAGATGATGTCAAATGTTGTCCAAGCTAATTTCACAATATCAACTTTTTTTAAATACATGTGAGTGAGGAGAGTCTTGAAGAACTTGATCCAATTGGGAATCTCAACTAGAGGTTCAAGAAAGGGGATATCAGCATGTAACTTCGTCATCGCTTCCTTGAAGTTCATGAATCTCGAGTCTAGACATGTCTGAGTTAGACAACTCTGGTAAGAAATACATGGCTTGTAAACATGCACCACATGGATGGGAGCAGAGGTTGGTGTAGCTTCTAGTGCCTTCTCAAGGTTGGAGACACATCTTGCTGGTGAAGGTTCTACAACTGGTTCTACTGGTATAGCTATCTGTATAGCCATTGGAGTAACTTCTTCATCTTCAACATCTTCAAGAACAGATCGATTTTTGTCGATGGATGGGGATGGAGATTCTGGCAGAACATGTGAAGAACATGTGGTCACAACTTTCAATAATTCCTCCTGATGCTTGGAGTTACATTTGGGTTGTCCTACAAATTAACCCGTCGGAGGGGTAATGGCTAAAACAATTTGCACTAGTTGAGCCTCCATAGATTTATTGTAAGCTTGTTCGCTTACTGATATCCTCTTGATGGTATCTAGGAGAGTTTGTTCATGAGAGGTAGGTGTGTTCTGCTAGCTACCCTACCATAGGAGAAGTTGAACTTGTTGGTTATAAGGTTGTTATATTGAGTTGTAGTTGTTGCCCTAGATTGAATTATTATGATCATGGACAAGATTATAGTTGCTTTGGCAAAAATTTTGATTTTTTTGGAAATCAAGAGTACCCCAATCTTGGTTTTGGATGGGTTTGTTCTAGAAAAGGTATGTGTTTTCTACTCCATTTGGATTTTCATTTGGAACCTTGGATGGTATATGGGCTTATTGGGGTTGTAGTACCCTATCTGGGAATAGAGTTGACAACATTGACTTCTTCAATGACTAGACTCTTGTTAGATTGAGGTTGGTGCATGTTCAAGGTGGCCTAGTATAGGTGCTTATATTGTATAATTGTATGGCCTTCTACACTACAAACCTAATAGACTTTTTGGGATAAACCAACTTGAAAAGAGGACTAATCTCTCTTCCCATTCCTCAAGAGGGTTGACTCAAGATTGTCTTGCTTACTAGAAAGAACCTTCATAGATTCAGTGGTAGCCTTCAATTCAGACTTGTCTTCTGCCATAGCAACCTTGAGGACTCCTCTCTTGCATGAATAACCCCAATTGTCTCAGTTCTCTACTCCCCTACTAACCACCTTCCATGCATCATCAAAGCTTTGCTGCATGAAGTTGTTGTTCGAGGAGGCATCCCAAAACTACTTGACATCATCATTGACTCTACTATAAAAGGTTTCAATAAATTGTATAGAAAATATGCCATGATGAGGGCATGCGTGCAATAGTTTCTTAAATTGTTCACATGTTTCAAAGAGTGTTTTTTTAGAAGTTGTTCAAACCGAGTCATTCCCCTCTAATCTGGAAAATGAATGAGGGAAAAAAGAACTTCACAAGGAATTGGTTCTAAAGTTCCTCCCATGTTCTAATGTTGTGATCATCTAAAGAAATATACCAAAACATAGCCTTATCAGCAAGGGATTGGTTGAATAGGTGTAGCTTCATGGCTTCATCGGACACATCAGCTTGCTTGATTAGTCCACATAGATCTATGAATTTTTAGATGATCATGTGCATCCTCCCCTAGTCTGCCTACAAAACTATTATTAGGCATCATCGACACCCATATCATCTTGATTTCAAAGTTGGGTGTTGCAGTGTCTTGTAGGACAATTGGTTTACAAATGTCAACAACTTTTGGGATGGAGAACTCTCATAACTCTCTATGTTGTTCAACTTGTATAGCTACTTGTAACTCTAATTGCACTACAACTTTGGATTTTGTTATAAGTCTATCATGTTGTGTTGCAAGTGTTGTTCCAACTCTATGGTTGATCTCTTCTTCCACCATCTATGCCTTGCATTCTTGAATGATCCTATGGTAGGTGCTTTCAATCTCGAGGCCAAATTCTACCATAGATTTGATGCTAGAGGAGCGTCAAATGCACACTGTATCTCACCTGATGAGTGAACACAACCAAAATTACATGATTGAAGAGGGTTTGTTTCAAGATGATTTCCAATAATATCAATTGAAAAATGAGATCCTAACTAATCCAACTTGGTTAAATGATTAGATAAGTCTGTTGTCCCAGGCAATGGAGCCAAAATTTTATGTGCGATATTGTACAAGAAAATTCACTAAGGGTGAAATATCTAGAGTTTATCTTAACCAACATACAATAATTACAACCTACAAGTAGACAGATATTATTTTAGTATAGTTCAGGATCAAACCCAAAGGACAACATCTTTAAGAATAGACTAATTAACGTAACCAAACATGAACTAGTACTTAAAACAAAAGTTGCATTGATTGATTATTTAAGGTTGCAATTAATAAAAGGGTTGAATTAAAGGTTGATTATCAGATGATGAGTACACTAGGGTGGAATGGGTTTCACCACTACTACCTATCATTCACTCTCTAACTACATCATATTAAGAATGGAAATATATATGTTGAGGCTAGGAAAATCCCCCTTCCATTGTTAGGACTAAACCCTGATGAATATCACTCTAAGCTAGTTGTTGTGTTACCTAGAGATCTATATCTATCACATCAGAAAACACCTATTATAAATTATCATCAAGAGCTTAATAAAAAATAATGGTTATCCTAGATCTTGAATTCAAAGTTCTCTTCATAGATCATGAAAAACATGTAAACATGATGGTCAAACAAGCATACAATCATAAAATGATTGATTCTAAGCATACAATGGATTATACAATAATAGATGTAATTAAGAAACAAAAACAGATAGTAGGGTTACTCTTAACACCCTAGTGAGATGACTACTTGCTCATGGAAGCAGTAACAAGAACAACAACAAAATAAAGAGAGAATTCCATGACTAGAGAAGAAGAAGGAGCCACAATCATGGTGTGTAGAAGTGGTTCTTCATACTCAAATATGAAGGCATCAATGAATAAGCAAGGACACCCCTAGATGTTCATCAAGAACTTTTTGGTATTTTGGACCTGATTTTCCATTATTAGTTCCTTCATCGACCCATGGCCTTATTGATCTAAGCTTTCATTAACTTTGAACTTCAATGGCCAAGCAATGCCCCCCTGAGTGGTGGGTATGTAATAGAGTTGTCGACTAATGGTTTCACAAATTGATAGCTCAATGCTTGATGGTGCCCCATTCACAAACCCAGACGAGACTATGTCTCTTTGTTGATCCATGATAGATGAGCTCTCATACTTATCACCAAATGCCAACGCTCATGTGCTCATTGGCCAGCGAATAACCGGAAATCTCGACAACTCAATAAAGCTAAGGCTAACAAACACGTCTACAAGCCATCGATTGATAAGTGGAAAGTCCAACCCGATGAAGACTCAATCCCCAACAAATTTCTACAAACTCAGTTGACCAATGGAAAACCAAGCCCAATCCCTGATCGGATTGCTGCAAGCAATGTATGAGAGCATTGCTACAATACATGTTGATGGCTTGTCCATATTTAGTCTCCCGAGGAAGATCATATTGCACACAAATCCTGATGAAAGTCAGTCATCAACCAATGGGTTCTCAAAGCTCGTTGACCACCGACACTTCTACCTAGTTGGAAATCTATGAGTGGCACCTGCACACCCCCAATGAGCCTCTCACTACTTCATACCCTACATGCTATAAATAGCCAACCCCTCCTTCATTGAGAGGATCCCTTGCACTCCATCACACTGAAAGGTTTCTACACCATGCCTAGCATGAGGAATATGGTCATCAACCTGGATCCATTGACTTCTTTTGTTGTGCCATGGTGGTGCTTCCATCCATATCTACTTCTGTAAATCATTATCCAACCACAAATATGGTTGGATCTTCAATGTCATCACTACCCATCCACCTACTACCTCTTCTGTAATGGATCAGAGTCTAAAAAGAGAAGGAAGAAGTGAAGAAGGAGATCACATATGTTTTCCCTGGGTGTTCTCTGACGTGGTTTTTATTGCACTAACAAATCCACCTAGGGATGCGATCCCTATGTTTTTACCAAAACCTTGTGCAATAATACCACCCACAAGCAGACGAGTCTTATCATAGCATAGTTAAGGATCAAATCCTAAGGGACAACTTTTTTATGAATCTTGCTAGTCAAATCTAGTTGAATTAAGGCTAATATTTAGAACAAGAGTTGATTTGAGTTTAGTTGAACTAATTGCAAGGAAAATAAAAGAGAGGGATTAAAATTGAGTTTAGATTAATGATGGGAATCACTAAGGTGGAATCGGGTTCCACCACCACTACATGTGAAAACACATCCAAAACACATCCAAGCAAGATACAACTATCCAAATGGAGTAGAAAACCATCCATTAGGAAACAAAGTTTGTGTAAGCATCTCCATGGGCTTGATGTCTCGTTACCCACGGGTCACACACTTACTACTCCAAAGATATTCCTTCAGAAGTCCTCATCTAGGCATCAACCATGTCAGTCGATATTCAAATACTAAGTATTGAATTTCTTGCAACAAAGGAATTTAATAGATCATGCAAGGTAGGTGATTCATCCACAAAACATGCATCAAATGATTAACAATGAAATGGAAAGTTATATACAAGATATGGAATGTTATAAGATGAATATGTAAGCACGGGCATCAGGGCTAGTTCCCACACCCTAGTGAAATGGACTACTCTTTCCTCATTATAGAAACAAAAAGAATAAGAGAGAGGGAAGATTACACCATGATCATGGTGAAGAAGATGGTCACAGATCGGTGGAGAAACAGTCTTCTACATGATGTTGAGGCAGATCTGGATGAGGGGGGAAGAACACCAAGATGGCGGAGGATGATCTTCTCTCTCCTTCTTCCTTCTCTTCTCGTGCTCTTACTCACAGGATATGTAGCGATAGATGGCCGATGGATGGAGGTGCTATAGATCTAAAATCCCACCACTTTTGTGGCTAGGAGATAGATCTCGATGGAGTGGAGATGGCAGAGTAGCAAGGATACCACGGAGGTAGTCTTTGGTGGAGGAGATCGTCTTCCTTGGCTGGGCACAGAGTGGCATCCTGTCGGCGTGGATGGAGCAGAAGTGATGCCCCAAATGAATGAGGGGTTTGTCTATTTATAGGTGTAGATTACTGAATTAAAGCCAGAGTCAAGGATAGCACTGACTTAACTCTGCAGTCAAGGTCGAGGTTAAGGTTGCGGTCATGGTGGTGTGGGATTTGGTCGAGGTGACGTGCCTCGATCGAGGTGTCGTGCCTCGGTCGAGGTGACATGCCTTAGTCGAGGTGTCTTTCCTTGGTCGAGGTGTCGTGCCTCAGTTGAGGTGTCATGCCTTGGTTGAGGTGTCTTGCCTCAGTCGAGGTTGCAGTCATTTCTTCTTGGACACGGTCGTGGCATTTCCTACTTGTCTGCGATCGCATCATCATCTAACAAACCCACCCTCACGGGGGGTGTGTGATTGCTATGGGTCGATGGGCCTGTGTCGATGAATCCTTTGACGAATGAGGATTCTTTATAATGAAGGAACTAACCATTGAAAAAAGGGTCCAAATTATCAAAATTTTCTTGGGCCCTCTATTCAGACTAGCAGGACCACCGCCTCCTACATTGGTACACATAGTGCCATGCTTAATCCTACAATGGAGACGAATAGATTTGATGAGAACTCTAGATAATCATCTGAAACTAAGGAAAATTGTATATGAGTAGATTCAGGGGGCATATGAGAGCTTTCAGTACAAAATTGGGCCCAAAATGGCGACTAAACTAAGATGAATATGCATTCATCATTCTCCCCTCCCTCAATTGAGTCATCCCCTTCATCGGGTAGAAGACGACTATTTCACATTATTGTGATCATCTTCTCCACCATGACTATGGTTAATTCTTACTTCTCCCCTATTTTCTCTGTTTCTATCATCAAGATCAATTAGTCCTTCTTGCTAGGTTGTGGGGACTTTCCCTACTACTTGTTCTTGCATGCCCACTTCTTAATGTTCCATGACTTGTATATAACTCTTTCAATCCAATTTTAATTGGTTTCAATGAGGCAGGAGAAGATGGCATACATGTAATGCTAGAAAGTAGTAGGTGTGTTGCATAATCGAAAGGGCATATGATGAAAAATCATATGTGCCAAAGGGACATGTGAACATAGTCTTTGATGAAAACTCTAAATAATCACCTGAAATTGAGGAAAATTGTATATGAGCAGATTCAGGGGGCATATGAGAGCTTTCAGTACAAACTTGGGCCAAAAATGGAAACTAAAACAAAGATGAATATGCATTCATCAAAACACCCCGATTAAACATTGCTCATCCTCGAGTAACACAAAAACCAAAACAATCACCAATCAAATACTTTCAACACTTGTTATTGCCTCATCTTCATATCATGTTTGTTTCTTTACTGCTTTGTATGGCTGATCATCTCAACATCCTGAGATCACTGAACACATCTTACAATATCTTCGTTCCTGAGTTTGTTTCCCAAAATCACTTCCTCTCTACTTGATCTAACATCAAGCATGTCTAATAGCTCCTTAAGAGTCCAGATATACTTGTAGAAAAACAAGTGTGTACATGATCTGACACTGGTGTTTTTTAAGAGAGTGGTGAAAAAGAGGCATTCATTGTGCCTGTAGGTGGAAAAGGGAGTGAAGGGTGTTATGGAAGGGAATAGTAAATTTCTCCTCTATTCGAATAGAGATTTTTATCATATGGTTGCAATTACATTGATTGCAAATGTTTTCCTTTTTTTTGTATGTGAATCTCTCCTCTATTCGACTCGAGATTACATTTTTTTCTTGTGTGCACATTGGCATCTTTTCTTTTTCATTTTGGTGGTATGCCCCTATTACATAGAAAGGGGTATGGAAGAAGCAGATAAAGGGAGGGGTGGTGTGCCACCCCAAACTTAGGGTTTGGCGCTACTTTTATGGCTTTTTGTTTCTTTTTGATGGATGGAGGGGTATGAAGATGGTACAAAAAGTGTAGAAGAGAGTTCAGATCATAATGCAACTTGATTTATAATTCAATGCATCGAGTTGTTCTCCTTATCACACTATGCTAAAATAATGACGTGATGGGGATCTAGTGGATATTCCATGCTATTGTTCCACTAGTCAGTTACGAAGCATGATGTGTTTGATCCCTCTATGTTTGACAATACTTGCCACCTTTACTGAAGGATCATGATGTTAAGATTCATAAGCATCACATGGTTATTTCTAACCATTGTCTAGTTTCAAAAATTGTCCCTCTTGAGGCTATACTAAAAATGAGGGTATAATGAATCAAAATTGCATGGAAAAAGAACTAGCCAACTAGGTAATGGCTTTGATTGAAATAAAAACATCAAAACTTTATCAAGTTTCTATACAAAACTACTTTGAAAACATAAAATTTTGAAAATTTTGATCAAAATTGCTATGGTGGAATCTTATGTCTGAAATAGATAGGTGTGGGTGAAAAATAGAGTACATACCACCCACCCTCCACCTCAAACTTACAAATTTGCTCGTCCCGAGCAAACTCTAAATTCGAGCTGGAGGGGAAAAATTGTGTAAGTTGGCCCACCAGATGTGGTTGTCTTCCTCTCAGCAACATGTCCTCCATCTGAAATATTAAAAATGAAAACTATCAAAACTTAAGATTGCATCTTACGATGCATTATCTACTGAGTAAAAAAATTTCTAATTCAAAGCTGAAAGTAAAAGCTAAGATAAGGATTGGGTTGCCTCCCAACAAGCACCTTTGCTTTATGTCGTTAGCTCGACATGCTTCTTTCAATTTTCTTGTAGATATGCTGGTTTGGAAAGATTAAGTGATTCTTCAATGTTTGTATCAATAGTGGTGAAATATCACTTCAAGTGTTGGCCATTCACCACAAACTCTCCTGACTTTTCACTCTATAAAATGAAGGCACCATGTGGGTAGATGTTCTTGACAATGTACGGTCCGGACCAGCGAGAACAAAGTTTCCCTGGGAATAGTCTCAATCTTGACTTAAACAATAGAACTTTGTCTCCCACTTGTATGTCTTTCCTTTTCATATGACCATCACGCCACAATTGTGTCTTTTCTTTGTAGATTCATGCATTTTCATAAGCTGTCATCGGAAATTCTTCCAGCTCTTGACGTTGTAGAGTCCTAGCTTGGCCAGCTTTCTTCATGTCAAAATTCAATTGTTTGATTGTCCACCAAGCTTTATGTTCAAGCTCGACGGGCAGGTGACATGATTTTCATAAGATTAATCTAAAGGGTGTGGTTCTAAGAGGAGTCTTAAAAGCAGTTTTGTAGGCCCACAAGGCATCATTGATTTTTACTGACCAATCCTTTAAGTTGTGGCCCACTGTCTTTTCCAGGATAGTTTTGAGTTGATGGTTTGACACCTCTACATGTCCACTCATTTTCGGATGGTAGGAGAAGCTACTTTGTGCGTTACACCATATTTTCTCAATAGTGCCTCAAAACTTCTTTCTAGAAAATGAGAACCTCCATCAGATATCACAGTGCGTGGAACTCCAAAATAAGGAAAAATAATATCTCTAAACATTTTGATGACTGTTTTTAAATCTCTAGTGACGGTTGGTATGGACTCTACCCATTTAGAGGCATAATCCACTACAAATAGAATGTAGCAAAATTCATACGAGGATGGGAACGGAACCATGTAGTCCACTCCCCAAACATCAAAAATCTTGACTTCCTGTCAGAGCTTAAGGGGCATCTCATCTCTTTTTGTTATGTTACCCGACCTCTGGTATTATGTCACAAGACAAGACAAAGTTGTAGGCATCCTTAGATATGGTTGGCAAAAAGAAGCCACATTGTAGAACTTTCAAAGCAGTCTTCTTGGAGGCTTTGCTCTAGAACAAGATGAGCTTCTTCCTTAGTGATACAACATTTGTAGATACCATCATCACATAGCTTGAAGAGGTACGACTCATTCCAAATTCCCAATGATATTTCTTCACGTTGTGCATGAATTTCTTCAGTGTGATGCCAGTGCATTCAGGGTGGATGACACCAGCCGTAAGGTAGTTCACGTAGTCTGTGTACCAAGGGATAGGTTTTGAAGCTTTCATGAGTTGGTCATTTGGAAGAGAGTCATTCATTGGGATCTTTTTGGTGTCTAGGGTGTGGATATGACTCAAGTGATCTGCCACAATATTCTTCATGCCTTTCTTATCTCTTATCTCAAGATCAAATTCTTACAAGAGGAGAATCCATTTGATTAGCCTGGGTTTTGCATCTTTCTTTGCTAGTAGGTAGCAAATTGCAGCATGATCAATGTAGACGATGACCTTCGAACCAATGAGGTAGGATCTAAACTTGTCAAAGGCATACACAACTACTGAAAGTTCCTTCTCAATAGTTACATAGTTCCTTTGGGCTTCATCAAGGGTCTTAGATGCATAGTAGATGACATGATGTTTCTTCCCTAAATATTGGCCCAAAATAGCATTGACTGTGTAATCACTGGAATCACACATTATTTCAAATGGGTGCTCCCAATCTGGATCTCGGATGATAGGGGTTGAATTAAGGGCATGTTTAATATTGTTGAAACTCTTAATGCATTCTTCATCAAAGTGGAAATTAGCATCCTTTAGTAATAAGTTTGTCACAGGCTTGGTTATCTTGGAGAAATCCTTTATAAACCTTCTATAAAAGCCTACATGACCAAGAAATGCACGGACCTCTCTTACATTGGTTGGGAGATAAAGTTTAGAAATCACTTCAATCTTTTCCTTATCTACTTCAATCCCTCGACTGGTGACCCTATGGTCGTGGACAATGCCTTCTTTTACCATGAAATGACATTTCTCCCAATTTAGCACTAGATGTGCTTTCTTGCATCATTTGAGGAAGAGGGACTGGTGCTTCAGGCATGAGTCATATGAATCCCTATATATGGAGAAATCATCCATAAAAACTTCCATAATAGTTTCAGTGAGTCCAGTGAATATGGTAGCCATTCAACGTTGGAAAGTGACTCGCGCATTGCAAAGTCTGAAAGGCATCCTTCTAAAGGCATATGTTCCAAAGGGGAAAGTGAATGTTTTTTTTCTCTTGGTCATCTAGATGTATGGGGATTTGATAGAATTCAAAGTAACCATCAAGATAGCAAAAATATTCTTGGTGAGTCAATTGCTCTAAGACTTGGTCTAGGAAAAGCAACGGGAAATGATCCTTACATGTGGCCTTGTTTAATTTTATATAAGCCAGTGGTTGTTCGAGTGGGGATGAGTTCATTATTTTCATTCTGTATCATGGTAGTTCCACCTTTCTTTGGGACAACATGTACAAGACTTACCCATGGCGAGTCAAATATAGGATAGATGATTCCTATAGTGAGCAATTTAATGACTTCAAGGCAGACTACTTCTTAGCTTCCATTGATATTCGACAGTCGGCTTGTGGTCTTCCACCATGGGGATTTTGTGCATACAAAGTGCTTGACTGACCCTGGTGAGGTCACTCATTTTGTAGCAGAGGGCCTTTCTTCTTTCCCTTGATTATGTCAGGAGTTTATCTTCTTGTACAGACGTTAGGTCAGAATTTATGATAATTGGGAAGACCTTGAGATCGTATAGAAACACGTACTTCAGTCCCTCAGGTAGGGGCTTCATTTTAGGGGCCTCTAGTTTCTTACATAGGTCTTCAGTTATGTTCACAACCTTGATTTCCTCAAATTTAGCTTTAGGATCTTCTTCTACAAAATTGAGGTGGAGAACACAATTCTTTACTTATTTGTCAATGGATTCATCAGTAGATGGGTTCGTTAGAGCCACTTCTAAAGGATTGTTTGATTCATAATTCGCATGCATGAGGAATGACATTTTCTCTATGCAATTAATCAAATAGACTTCTTCTTGCATGCTCAGTCTTCACATACTTTCAAAAACTCTGAACTCAAGTATTTCTTTTCCCATTCTGAGGAGCAAGGTTCCTGCTTCAACATCAATCAAAGCTCTAGCAATGGCAAGGAACTAATGACCAAAGATAAGGGGGCATCTGGAGTCCTCTTTTATGTCCATGATTACAAAGTTGCATGGGACATAAGAGTCCTTGCCTACCTTAATTGGAACATCCTCAATGATTCCCAAAGGAAGAGTCATAGAATTGTTCGCAAGTTGTATCGTCATGCCAGTTGGGAGAAGTTTTGCAAACCCTATCCTCTTGCAAAGTCTAAGTGGAATGATAGAGATGCTAGCACTGAGGTCATCTAGACCCTTCTTACACATGGAGTCAACGATATGGCATGAAATCCCAAAAGATCCAGGATCTTTTTAATTCTTGGGCATTTTTCTTTGAATAATATCTGAAGTAGTTGTTGCTAATTTGATTGTCTCATATTCTTCAGTTATATACTTCCTTGTGAGGAGAGATTTTAAGTACTTCGTCTAGGCTGGTATCTCTTCCAACACATCTAGAAAGAGAATATCAACATGAAGCTTCTTTATTACTTCCTTGAACTTCATGAAATGAGTGTCAAGCTTTGTTTTCTTTAGTCGATCTTGGAAAGGAGGATGAGGTTTGCATATTGGTATAACTGGCTCAGGTGTATCTTCTACTTCTACAATGATAGGTTCCTCAGAATTTTCTTTATCTGCCTTATCAATGGTCAGCGGTGCTTTCAGTTGAGATTTAGGTACTTCAATGTCTTGGTCAATCACCAAGTCATGCTCGTCTGTAACCATCATAAGTGTTTTGACAGGAGGATTAGAATAGTCTTTTCCAGACCGAGTGGATACAACTTTAGTTTCTCAAGATTGTTAGGATTGTTTTCTATTTGGCCAGAAAAAGCTCTAGCAGGTGGCTTGAGGCTAGCTGAAAGTTGCACTAGTTGGGATTCGACAACCTTCTGATGGTCTTTCTGATTTGCTATCATAGTCTGTTGTGACTGTAGCATCTTCTCAATGGTTGACAGTTTGTCTTAAAAAGAGATCTGATTGGCTTGTTGTCCTTGTTATAGTTGTTGATGCGAGATTCGGTTGAGATTATGGAACTAGGGGGTGTTTTGATACTACTTGTAATTTCTATTCTGAAAGTTACCCCTAAAGTTCCCTTGATTCTTGAAATTTTTTTGTTGATTATACTGGAATCCTGACGGGTCTTGTTGTTGATTATCTGAACTGATTTGTTGTGAGTTTTCCTCTCCCAAAGGATTTCCGTATTGAAAACCATGATGGTTCCTATTTTGATTTGGATTATAATACCCTTGACTAGGGATAGCATGGATGGCATTCAGATTTTCCATCTGACCATTACCTCCTTAGGTACAAGCATTGCTTAGAATGACATTGTATAGAATATTACAAGCTAGCATAGAATGATCAGTGCCTTTACATGCTTTGCAAAATATAGAAGCTGACTTAACGACATTGTATAGAATATTACAGGCTAGCATAGAATGATCAGTGCCTTTACATGCTTTGCAAAATAGAGAAGCTGACTTGACTTGTTCTTATTTTCGAGGGGAAGAATGCCTCCTCTCATAGGTGTTGAAAGATGATTCGAGGTTGTCTTTCTTGGCAACTAGTAGCTTTAGAGTCTCGGCGATAAACTTGTACTCAAGACTACTTTCTGCCATAGCTACCTTCAACACTCCCTTCTCTACAGATCTTCTCCAGTTGGCTTGATTTTCAGCTCCAAGGGTAACAACGTTCCATGCGCTATCATAACTTTGACGCATGAAGTTTCCTCCAGATGAGGAGTCTAAAAACTTCTTAATATCATCATCCACACCCCTATAAAACATTTTGATGAGCTGATTCTTAGGTATGCCATGGTGTGGACACTTGCATAGTAATTCATTGTATCTTTCCCAAGCTTCTTCCAGGGTTTTGTCAGGGACCTAAACAAATTGTGTTATCTGGCCCCTAATATCATAGGTGAGGGAAGGAGGGTAGAATTTGTCCAAGAAAGCATTTTGAAGTTGTTCTCAAGTTGTGACAGGATCGCATTGCAAAGAGCTATACCAACTCATGGCTCTATCTACAAGAAAATATTTGAAGAGACAGAGTATGATGGCATCATCTGTTACTCCATTCTACTTTGTCATAACACATAAATCTATAAATCTCAAAAGATGTTCTTGACTATCGTCACCTTGTTTTCCATAGAAAGGGTTGTTTTGAAGCAGTGTAATCCAATGTGACTTGATCTTAAAGTTTGGAGCATCGATGGGAGGAGTTTGCACTGGATGTTGAACATCAGCAGCCTTAAGGATTGATAACTCTCGAAGGTCCTTTTTAACTCGACTTGTTGAGCTACTGCTTGATCTGCCTAGATTTCCTCTTGAATCGCTGCTTAGGTTTCTTGCATATGCCTTTATCTTTGTGCATTAAGGGCTTGAGTTACCCTTCGGGCAATTTCCTCCTCTTGTGCCATCCTATCTTGGTTCTCTCAACTCTGATGATGAAAGGTTCATTCTATCTCAGGGTCAAAGCTAGCTCCAAGGCCAGTGTTGTTGGAGCGTGGCATGCACTAGTCTTTGGGGGTACCTAGGATGGAAAGATCTTTCGTGATTCAGATGGATGTAGTAGAACCAAATTCAAGTAGATCATCAATAGTATTAAAAGTGAAAGTAAAATCCTAGATTAGTGTCAATAGAACAAGATTTAACTAGATGATTCGGTTGTCCCTGGCAATGGTGCCAGAATTTAACGTGGTTTTTACTGCACTAACAAATCCACCTAGGGTTGAGATCCCTAAGTTTTTACCAAAACCTTGTGCAATAATACCACCCACAAGCGGACGGTTCTTATCGCAGTATAGTTAAGGATCGAATCCTAAGGGGAAACTTTTTTAAGAATCTTGATAGTCGAATCTAATTGAATCAAGGCTAATATTTAGAATAACAGTTTATTTGAGTTTAGTTAAACTAATTGCAAGGAAAGTAAAAGAACAGGATTAAAATTGAGTTTAGATTAATGATGGAAATTACTGAGGTGGAATCAGGTTTCACCACTACTACATGTGCAAACACATCCAAAACACATTTGGGCAAGATACAACTATCCAAATGGAGTAGAAAACCATATGTTAGGAAATAAAGTTTGCATAAGCATCTCCATGGGCTCGATGTCTGGTTACCCACGGGTCACAAACTTACTACTCCAGAGATATCCCTTTAGAAGTTCTCATCTAGGCATCAATCATGTCAATCGATATTCAAATCCTAAGTATTGAAGTTCTCACAACAAAGGAATATAATAGATCATGCAAGAGAAGTGATCAATCCACAAAGCATGCATTAAATGATTAACAATGAAATGGAAAGTTATATACAAGCCATGGAATGTTATAAGATGAACATGTAAGCATGGGTAGCGGGGCTAGTCCCCACACCCCAGTGAAATGGACTACTCACTCCTCATGATAGAAACAAAAAGAATAAAAGAGAGGAAAGATTCCCCCATGATCATGGTGAAGAAGATGGTCATGGCTTGGTGAAAAACGATCTTCTACACAATGTCAGGGCAGATCTGGATGAGGAGGGGAAGAACACCAAGATGGGCGAGGATGATCTTCTCTCTCCTTCTTCCTTCTCTTCTCATGTTCTTGCGCATAGGAGATGGAGTGGTAGATGGCTGATGGATGGAGGTGCTATAGATATAAAATCCCACCACTTTCATGGCTAGGAGATAGATCTTGATGGAGCGGATATGGTGGAGTAATAAGGACACCATTGAGGTAGTCTTTGGTGGCAGAGATTGTCTTCCTTGGCTGGGCACAGATTGACATCTTGTCAGCGTGGATGGAGTTGAAGCGATGCCCTAAATGAATGAGGGGGTCATCTATTTATAGGTGGAGATCACTGACTTAAAGCCATGATCGAGGAGCGCACTGACTTAACTCTGCAGTTGAGGTCAAGGTCACAGTCATGGTGGTGTGGGCTTCAAATGAGGTTTCTTGCCTCGGTCGAGGTCACAGTCGTTTCTTCTTGGCTACAGTTGTGGCATGGCCTCCTTGGTTGCAATCGTGACATCATGTAACAAACCCACCCCCGCGGGGGGGGGGGGGGGGGTAGGGGGCTATTACTATGGGTCGATGGGCCAGCGTCAATGAATCCTCTGGTGAATGAGGATTCTTTCTGATGAAGGAACTGGCCATTGATAAAATGGTCCAAATTATCGAAATTTTCTTGGGCCCGTTAGTCGGACTAGTGGAACCACTTCCTCCTACCCTGGTGTAAATAGTGCCATGATTAATCCTACAATGGAGACAAATGGATTTTATCCAAACTCTAAATAATTGTCTAAAACTGAGGGAAATTGTATATGAGCATATTCACGGGGCATATGAGAGCTTTCAGCACAAAACTGGGCCAAAAATGGTGACTAAAACTAAGATGAATATGCATTCATCATTCTCCCCTCCCTCGATTGAGTCATCCCCTTCATCGGGTAGAAGACTTCAATTTCACTGAGTTGTGGTCATCTTCTCCACCATGACTAAGGTTAATTCTTCCTTCTCCCCTATTTCCTCTATTTCTATCATCAAGATCGACTAGTCCTTCTTGTTGGGGTGTGGGGACTTTCCCTACTACTTGTTCTTGCATTTTCACTTCTTAATGTTCCATGACTTGTATATAACTCTTTCAATTCAATGTTAATTGGTTTCAATGAGGTAGGAGAAGATGGCAAACATGTAAAGCTAGAAAGTAGCATGTGTCTTGCATAATCCAAAGGGCATATGATGAAAAACCATATGTGCCAAAGGGATATGTGAACATTGTCTTTTCTTGATCACTTAGATGAACGGTAATCTTATATATACTAGAGTACCCATCTAGATAACAAAAAATTTCCTAGTGTGCAATATTCTACCAGACTTGATCAAGAAAAGGAAGGGGGAAGTGTTCCTTCCGAGTTGCATTGTTGAGCTCCCAATAGTTGATGCACATGTGTAACCCTATTAAAATGTGTGTGGGGTTAAGCCCATTATTCTCATTTAGAACAATGGTATTGCTTCACTTCTTTAGCACTAGTTGCACAAGGCTCACCCAGAACAAGTTAGAGATGGAATAGATGATCATAGAGATTGTAGTTTAATCACCTATTTGCATACGACATCCTTCAGAAGTGGGTTTAGCTTGCATTGATGATCATTAATGGACATGTAGTGTTCATTCATGTTAATCATGTGCATACAAAGAGCATGGCCTACTCTAGTCAAATCTTTCATTTGTATCATAATGCTTTCTACCTCATTCTCAGTTTGGCCAACAACTTGTCTTCTTATAATTCAGTAAGTTCTGCATTAATGATGACTAGGTAGGTTTTCTTCTCATCTAGGAAGAAATATTTGATCCCATCATGTAGAGGCTTCATATCTGGTGTGGTCAATTGCTTGTCTTCATTTTCGAGGATGGAGAAAATTTAAGCTCTTCAAATTTAGTGTCAGGGTCTTCCTCAGAATTGTCTAAGTGGAAGATGAATTGCATACTTGTTCATCATTCAGCTCAATGAATTGGTGTTGGCAAGAGTTGTCTCAAGAGGGTCCTCATAAGTAGGATCATCCTATCATAGTTTCACCATCTTGTCAATGTAGTTGATCAAATAGCATTGCTCTTGGAAAGAGGATCCCTTGAGACTCTCAAATAATTTGAAGTAAATCGTGTTTGTTCCTAGTCTTGGTGTCAGGATCCTAACTTCTATGTTGATGAGTACTTGAGCAGTTTCAAGGAAAGGGCTCCTGAAAATGAGATGATATCGAAGATCCTCCTTGATGTCCATGATTACAAAATTGTAGGGAAAATAGGATTTGGGGACCACTCTCACAGGGATGTCTTCTATGATACCCATAAGGATGGTCATATAGGAGTTAGTAATATGGATCACAATGCTTGTATGAAGGATGTTGGTGATAAAGCCTTATTGTTTGCATAAGATATAGGCATTGATATAAATGCCTGCCCCATGACCAGATAGGCCTTTTTGACACATGAAATCCCCAACAAACCAAGACATGTCGAATGATCCTAGATTTTTAAGACTTTTGGGCATCTTGCTCAAGACAATGTCAGACATTGTTTGTGCTACTTTCATGGTCTCAACTTCCTTTGTTAAGTATTTGAAAGTGAGGAGACTCATGAAGAACTTGGTCCATGGGGGAATCTCATCCAAAGTGTCAAGAAAGATGATATCAACATGTAACTTCTTCGTCCCTTCCTTGAACTTCATGAATCTTGAGTCTAATAGTGTGTGAGCTAAATGGGTCTGGTAAGAATATGTGGCTTGTAAACATGAACCAAAAGGATGGGAGAAGAGATTTTTTTAACTTTTGGTGCCTTATTGGTGTTGGATGTGTTGCTTCTTATTGAAGGTTAGACAACCAATACAACTGGTATAGCTATATGTATAGCCATTGGAGTAACTCCTTCATTTTTGTCATCTTCAGACTCTAGTCTATTTTTGTTGATGGATGGGGTTGGAGGACCTAGTAGCACATCTCTAAAATGGATGGTCAAGTTTTTCAACCAATCATTGTGATGCTTGTAGTTACCTTTGGGTTTTCATACAAATGAACATGTTGTAGAGTGTATGGCTACAACAATTTGTGCTATTTGAGCCTCCATAGATTTATTATATGCTTGTTGGCTCACTAATATCTTCTGGATGATATCCATGTGACTTTGATCATTAGAGATAGGTGTATTCTGCTAGTTGTGATGCCTTATGATAAGTTGAACTTGTTGTCTATAAGGTTGATGTCCTAAGTTGTAGTTGTTTCCCTAGTTGAAACTATTATGGTTCCTTTGACAATTTTGGTTGTTATGGAATTTTTTTTGGTTATGTTGCAAGCCATGAGGACCACAAAAAATATTCTTTCTTGGTCACTGGTGGAGCTGGTGTGTGTTTGTTGCTCCATCTGGATTTCCATATTGGAAGCCTGGGTGATTTATGGGTTGGGGTTGTAGTACCCCTATTAGGAGATACAGTTGATAACATTCAATTTTTCAATGATCAGATTGCTCTCAAATTGAGTTTGGTGCATGTTCAAGGTGGCATGGTATAGGTGAGTGCATTGTAGACTAGTGTGGCATTATACACTACAAACTTGGCAAACTTATGGTGCTAATCCAACATGAAAAGAGGATTTACCTATGTACCCATTTCTCATGCCTGTTGACTGAAGAATTTCTTTCTTGAGATCAAGCATCTTTAGAGATTTAGTAATAACCTTTAATTCAGACTTGTCCTCTACCTCAACGACCTTGAGGACTCCTCTCTTGCATGAAAAACCCCAATTGGCTTAGTTGTCTTCTCCCTTGTTAACCACCTTCCATGCATCATCAAAGCTTTTGCACATGAAGTTGTCATGGGAGGCAACATCCAAAAACTACTCGACATCATCATCGACACCCCGATAGAAGGTTATAATTAGTTGTGCAAAGAAGATGTCGTGATTAGGACATTTGTGTAATAGTTACTTAAATTTTTCTCAAGCTTCAATGAGGGTTTTTCATGGGAGTTTTTCAATTGGAGTGAATTGCCATCTAATCTGGTAAGTGAATGACGGTGGAAAGAATTTATTAAGGAACTAGTTCTAGAGTTCCTCCCATGTTCTGATGCTATGACCATCTAAGGAACTGTACCACTCCCTAGACTTATTGGTGAGGGAGTAGTAGAATACTTGTAGCGTCATGGACTCATTGGACACACCATCTTGATTTCTTAGTCCACATATATTTGTGAAATTTTGAAGATGATCATGTGTGTCCTCTAGGTGTACCTAAAAATTTGTTTTTTGCATCATCTCAATCATTGTGCCTTGATTTCCAAGTTTGGTGCCACAATGTCTTCCATTGATGTTAGTAGCTTTGGGGGTGGAGCAGCTTTCTCTATCATTTAGCTTTTGGACCTACTCGTGACTCCGCTTGCACTAGAACTTTGGCTTCTTCCATGAGTCTATCACTTTTAGGTACAAGTGTTGCTTCAACTCTGTAGTTGATCTCTTCTTCTGCCATTTGTGCCTTGCATTCTTGAAAGAGCCTACGGTAGGTTTGTTCGATTTTGGGGTCAAAGTCTGCTATAGAGTCGACGCTAGAGGAGATTCACATGCACAACAGATATCATGTGAGGAGTGTACACAAACAAAATTAGATGATTGGAGAGGGGTTTGGTTCAAGATGAACTTCAAAAGTATCATTTGAAAAACAAAAAAAATTATAACCTCAGATTTCACTTGTATATAAATAATTGAAATACAATTATTCTATGAAAGAGACTTGTTTGGAAATTTGGGTTCTTTGTTTAAATAATGGATTTATTTGCAAATTTCTCTTGGATGCATGATTTTGTGGTTTATACTGTTTTAATAATCCAATGATGGATAAAAATGGAAAAAGGGTAAAAGGAAATCTCATAATAAGTAAAAAGATAAAAGAAATAGAATATAATTGTGTGTGTATGTGATAAATGTGTAGAATTCTCTAGAAAGTTATATGGATGACCACTATTGAATAGTTTTCGGTTCCCCTTGGTTTCTAATAAGAATAGAAATCAAAATAATGAAAATAGAAAAGAAAGAAAGAAAGAAAGAGAAAAAAAATGAATTTTAATGCATAATATATGCCTTATAAGTGGATGACTTGCATATAAAGAAAATACCTTTTTCTTTTCTAATTTTGGTCTCAATATTTGCACCACGAATAGATTAAGTCATAAAAGACTTTCCCTTAAAATTTTAGATCAATTGGATAAAAGAGCAGGAAGTTATGGATTTATCTAGTTTCCCTAAAGCGAGAGCATTAATTGATTATACATATAAATGTCACATTAATAGGAAGAGAGAATAAAACTTGGCCCTTTAGATTTCACTCCTAACATGAACCCTCAAATCAACAATCCAATGGATAGGGACTTATGTCCTACCTCCAGTTGATTTGAAAAGTAGGAACAGTAATCGACAACCTTCCTACAACTATCTCTCTCCCTCTAGACCATATCCCCACCCCAGGATGCTTCCTTTAGCTTTGGTGTGTGGAAATGAACCTTTGGGACCCTAAATTCCCTAGTTTAGTATGGGGTAGAACCTTTCCCCAAATTGTAAGAAGGAGCAGACTCCACAACTTGAGGGTTTTTGTTGCTTTGTCCCTATATAGGGCACCCTAGCTGCACCGAGCGATAGCGTGAGGTCCCTCGGATTCAGGGGGATGTTCCCCTACCTCCAATTTGACCCGCTCTCTGCCCTCTTTCCTTGGTGGTTCCTTATATCTATTGTGAATCCCATCTTCTCCCTTTTTGATGCTCTCACTACCTATGATCGATTGGCTGCCACAGATGAGTCTGGGGATGCCAGTAGGATGAACTGGGGTCCTTGACTTTCTCCCAGCAGCCCTAGAGCCAAAGGTCAACTATGGAGTTGATTGTGTGACCAGCGTTGAGTGGTGAGGTCATGGCTTGCAAGGATGAATATGAGTCAGAAAAAAGTTACAATTCTACCTCAGGTGTTAATCGACCCTTATCATCTGGAGCGGGGAAAGGAAGACTTTTCTCTCCCTAGGCCTAGGATTTGGCCTACGTGGAACACTCGCTAGAATAGCCTTGGCTTATTGGCTAGGCCGAACCACATGGGAAATAAGGTAAACACCTTTCTATTACTGACATGGATCTCCAATATTGGCTAATAATGGTTTACTTTGTAAAAATCATAATAATTTATATGTAACCCAGATGGAGACATATAATGTATGAAAATTGATCATAAGAATTCGAGGAATGCTATAAAAATATGTTCACTACCTAAATTTTCTTCTAGTTTGAATAGTATCTAAAGATGATATCTTTAATGAGATAAATGAAATAGAACCTTAATTTGTAAGATTTGATGATTAAAATATGTTTGGTTGTTATTATTGATCAAAGATTGATCTTTTATGCATAAAAGAGAAACTTGGAAGTTATTTGAGCTTAGCAACCCATAATTTAATACATTAGAGTTTCCATGAAATAAAAGGTGTATTTAATGAAGTATTGGGGTTTGTAACCTAATAAAGCATGAAAAGTGGAAACTAGGGTTTGGGAAGCTAACACCCTAATAAAACCCTAATGTTGACCTAGAACCCTAACTTGAGGACCAAGTCAGTCTTAGGGATGATTTGGATAAAATAGTAATACATGGATGTATTGCATTAACTTTTAGGGTGAACTTGCTTGGTTGATTGGTTGATTGCTTACTTGGACAACTAAACTCCTAATCAAGGTATGTGGCTACACTAAGATTACTCGTCTTAGTTTCATGGCATTTTTTGAGGTTTCACCGATTTTCTTGAAATTAACTGCTTGGATGAACTTATATTCTTGCAACTATAAAGTGACTATGGCTATCACCATATATATGTGCATGACTAGCTCAGATCCTAATCCTCCTATATATCTTTGTGTATATGTGAGAAATTGATGATCTAGTTATTGGTCTACCTTGGGGTAGGATCAACAGATTATCATGAGTTGAGGTTTGGTCTATCTTTGGGTAGGTCCATATGACTATACAGCTCTAGATCTTGGTATGCCTTTAGGGTAGGACCAAAAAAGGCTATTGAGGATCTACCATATGGGAGAGGTAGTATCCATGTCCATTGTAGGGACATCACAGAGGCTTGAATACATCAGGATTGGGTAGTTATGTTTAAGAAGTAAAGTTTGATCTGTTAAAAAATAATTTTGTTGTAATATGTTGTTACAACTAGATGGAAACATTTTGTTTCCCCCACATATCGGTATAATTTGTTATACTGACTGACATTTGTTTGTCGACATTTTAGGTTAATCTGTTGTTACGTATAAAAGATTAGTGGAAAGTCGATATTCAATAAAAGGTGACGCTGAAAAAGAACAAGGCTATTAAATGTTTGGAGGAATAGTTCGATAGTTCTAGCCATGGTAAAATCCTAAAATCCTATTTTTGAAAAGGTATGCGAAAATAAAAAATTTATATCATGCACTAAGATTAGTTGTGGTAGTAATTTATTAATTGTTTTTTATTATTTGCAAATTCATGTGATCCTATTTGGGATAACGGCTCTAGACTCTTGTCCTTCCTTAATTGGGGGTTACTGGGGGTGGGGTCATTAAAATCCTAACTAATCCAAGTTGGTTAAAATGATCATATAATGCTATTATCCCTAACAATGGAACTAAAATTTGATGTTCTTGATATTCTACAAACAAATTCACTAGGGGTGAAATCTCTAGAATTTACCTTAACCAAAATACACTAGTCACCACCCACAAGATAACATATCTTATTGTGGTATATTTCAAAATTGAACCCAAGACAATGTTTCTAAGAATAGACTAACATGACAATCGAATAGGAACATGATTATTTAACACGAATGTTGGATTGATTGATTATTCTAAGGTTGCAATTAATAAAAGGATGAATTAAAGGTTGATTATCAGATGATGGGAACACTAGCATGAAATGGGTTTCACGACCACTACATATCATTCAGTCTCTCATTGCATCATATTTAACATGGAAATATATATTTTGAGGCCAGGAAAACCCCCCTTTTCAGCATTAAAATTAAGCCCAGATGGATAAGATTACCTAGTGATCATAAATCTATCACCTTAAGAAACACCTATCCAAAATCCTCATTAAGGGTTTGATAAGAAACAATTAATATCCTAGATCTTGGGTTCAAAGTTCTCTATATTGAAGATCATGACAAATGTGTAAACCTACTAATCAGGCAAGCTTACAAGCATAGAACAATGGATTCTAAACATATAATGGTTCGAACAATAATAGATGCAATGAAGACAATAAAATAGGGTAATGGGGCTACTCCCTACACCTTAGTGAGATGACTACTCGCTCGTGGTAGAAGGAAGAAGAACAAAATTAGAAGAGAGAAAGAATACCCAGATCAGATAAGAAGAAGTCACAACCATGATGTGCAGAAGCGATTCCTCAAACTATGAGATGTAGGAAGCAACAAATAGGCAAGGACACCCTTAACCATTCATCAAGGATAGAGTGAAAGTGTCATTCCGTCTTCCTTATGAACAAGAATTGCTATTGTGCAGAGAAAACATGTAACTCCTATGACGTCCCCAGATTTTCTAAAACTTAATCTGATGTGTGATGTCCAAATTGAAACCCTCACCTCAGTGAGAATCCCAATTTAAACACCCCACACTAGGCTAAGAAGAAGAAAATCAGAGTAAGTTAGAAGGAAACACAATAGCACATGCACATGAACAATAATAAAACCATACCGCACATGTTCACCATTTAACATATAATTACAACATGAATTGTTACAACATTTGATATTACACATTGAATAGCAAACTTACATATACATGTACTACCACTAAACAACATGATATTAAGACAACAGGTCCACCTGTACATCAGCTCACCACACGACTTACAACTATCTTGGATCTTCAAAAGCATATGTCCACAAACCTAAACAAAAGATTACATGTGGTACACGTCAACACAATATTCAAGAATATTGTACTGAGTATGTCTACGTGTCTTTTATATACCTCTCATCATATTTTGGCAATAAGATAAAACTAATACTTGGCAGTTATAAAGAAATATAAGAAAAAACATATACTTGCACAAAGATGTTCATTAAAAAAAGAGAACACACATTTTAAGCACATTTCCATCATATATCTCATACATCTGCCCCCAAGGGATTTGATGTTTTTAGGCCTTATGATCAACCCTCGAGGAGTTTGTGATCACTTCAATGCATTATACTACCAAAGACTTTCATGCTATCATATGATGGATAAGATATTGTATGTTTCATGTGTTCATAGCCATATAAGTACAGATAATCAAGAAACATATCATACAAGAGCAATCATTTCATCCAATATCATATGCCAAGTATTTTACTGCACATATAACACAAGCATATTGTATTATAAACCAAGTAAGAGGTAATGGCATACCTTGATCAAGGACAAACCTAATCAGCATATTCCTCATGTCAACTCTAACCTCTTGGTCAAACCCTGATTAAGACAAGATCATATGTACCATCATTAGGTTCTCATCATCTTACATCTCATCTTAACCCTAATTATATCCATTTTAGGGTTTACCTTATCCCATTATGATATTCTCATGATTACTTGTATTCTTGTCTTAGATTTATATTACTGATGTCATATTCCAGATTATAGTTCATCAACTGGATATACTCATGTGTCATGTTATTATGTGAACATATTTAACATCATGTCACTTTCATTAACCATATCAGGGTTACATCACATGTATTAAGTGTTCTCTTCATATAACATGATTTTCATGTATAAAACTGATCTTAGATTTACATATTATCTTCCAGTTACTGATATGAGGGTTTTTTTTTAAATCTCATCATTTATTGAGCATCTATGTATTAATTGCATTTTATTTAGGGTTATTAGCCCTAGATAGCCATATGAAGCAAATTACATGATTTTGTGCATCAACATCATAATATCTGACCTTATATGGATTACAAACATGATTTATGATTTACTGGTATTTTCTCATAATTTTAGGCCATCGTTTGGTATTTATTATCCATTAAACAAGCATCACACATCTTACATGATGTCACTGTTATTAGTGCATCAAAAGCCTGCTATTATGCTTTCACATTGTTTTGCAAATTTTTTTGAGAAAAATGGTACCTTATTTGTATTTTTCTGATATACGTGCTAATTACTAGGAATTATCTAAGATCTGTAGATTTACTGAATTATTACCTTTTGTGGTCAATCACACACTGCCACATGGCTAGCAAGGTTGGCAAAGCTCTATCAGTTGATTCCACTCAGAACCACCTAGTTTTTCTACTCTAGACATGATTCAGCTTGCCTTTATCTCTCGCATTCTCAAATGAGCGTACGAGTCATGGGATTCATTCTCACAACTGTTGTCGTGAGCGTAGGGCCTGACTGCTATCTCTCTCTCCCTTACACAGGTCATCGCCATGGTTTGGTCTCCAGTTTTGGGCTTTTGGTTCTTCTGTACGAAGCCACTTATTGTGCAGGAAAGATCGATGACTCCCCGGTCACCTCTTCCGGCTGCGTCTCAGGGACACCATCTCTATAGGCTCGCCGGCACTGCAAGTGATGACTCTCATAAGGAATGAGTCACTGTCTGCTACTCCAAGCTCCTCATCCTCTGATGATGTCTCCTATGTCTACATAGGATCCTGGAGGTTTGAAGCATCAAGGCTTATGCTTTCTACTAGCCTTGGATCTCATCAACTACCGCTTCAGTTCTGCTCCGACAATCACCAGCGCAGACTTCGATCAGTGAAAACTCAAGCTGGCTTGGGCGCAAAAGTCTTGGAGGTGACTAATGCCACCGCGACATGATTCCTTGGTTCTTACTCTCCCTCCAACACACACATGACTCCTGGTTTCAATGTTACTAATAGGGAGAACCTCGGCTTGGAACAACCAGACATCCATGCCTCCTCATCGGATGATTTGGATTCCCTGGGTCTTCGTGTGTGTTGCTGCGGCAACTATGATCTGTTTGTGCATGCCGCCACCGACTGGTCTCCTCCAGCTAGCAAAAGTGGCAATCTTCCTCCTCATCAACTGTGGTGTTACGGTGGAGAAGTATCGCTGAGAAGAGTGTGGAGCTTGCAATGCTTACCACGAATTGAATTTTATGAAGGGTTGTTCAATTCCTCTCCTCATGTTGATGGTAACTGCATGGACTCCCACACCTTTCACCCCACGATTGGTGATCGTGGATGTGTGGACAACCGCAAACCTCCTTGCCCCATGATCATTCCCATCCAAGGGTCAAAGAAACTCCACATCATCAATCCGTGGTGAACCCACTCAAGGGTGTGTTACATTGTTCTTACTCAAACCTTATGCTATAATAATTAATAACCATAGTTCTAAAGTCACCAATACATGCATTTATTCACGAACTTCAAACATCAATATCTCCTTCTAGGAACCTCAAAACATTATGAAACTTTAACCATAACTTTATTATCATCCAAGCTACCTCCCATACAACTTTAGTATGTACATGAATTTGGTGTCAAAACTCAACTATTCGATCATCTGATTTATTACTCCAAAAAGGAATGAAGTAGGAATCTTAATCATGACATTAACCTCAATCAACACTCCAACTTTACTAGAACACTTGGGATTCTCAAAACAAAATGTATGCCTTCACTTGTGTCATTGGACATTTTAGGATTCCAAAAGTTCACTCCATCACATCCTACACACCTTAAAAGAAATTCCGTCCTCGGAATTAAGCCAGAATCCACTTTATCACATCATATACATCTTAAAAGAACTTTTGTCCTCGAAAGTAAACCATACTCATACTTCTAGGAAAAACCTTATCTTGCCTTCATCCACATGTAGGCACTATTCTATGTGTAACATATCTGCAAAGATTACCTAGAACCATGTATCCAAAGCAATATTAGGAGGTTTCAAAAGCATCAAGGGTGAAACCTCACTCCATAGAAGGCTCAAACAAGGGTTTAGAAGCTTAGGTTATGTCATTACATATCTCATATGTTAGAGTTGCTTTCTTATCTTAAATCATGCCTTAATATTCAACATCATACTATCATGTTCCAAATAAGTTAACTGAAGTTAACTGATTATATCAAGGTGTCATCAACATTTATTCAGCTCATTGTTAGGACATGTTCAAGATTAACATATGTCTTTAAGGAGGGTTTTACTAAAGTTAACCCATTTTATCCATCTAGATCATATCAAGGTGTCATAATCATTACGTTGTGCTAGTTGTCAAACTATATTTTACCTCTTTATTAAGCACTAAGATTAACACCTCTTATAACATGTTTCATTCATTTGATCTTATTTCATTGCTTGTAATAAATTACAACATACACTAGTGATTTCATCACAAGATTAACCAAAAATTGTACATTAACATGATTATTCATGTATATGGTAAACTATTTCTACTTTGATGTCATTAAACCATCTCTAGGTTTCCATCATATCATGTCTCGAGATTAGATCACATCCTTACGTATATTATACTATGGTTGTGCTAAACAAACTTATGTGAGTGGCTAATCAAACATATATAAAACCTTCATCTACTCCAATTGAGGTTCTCCTGGCCCATATCATGAGGGTAGGGCCATGCTCAATCTCTCTGAGCTAACTCAACTCAATGAGTATCTCGTAAACAAAACTTTATCTTCCCTTCTCAGTCTAGGGTTCTTGGATTACCTCATTGACACTAGTGATAGCCTTACAAGCTCTAGCCACACATGCACAAACCAAAACACAACATGGCACTCTTTTTCATATATTCTTTACCCATGAGACATGCTTACCCAAAACTCTCTTATATATACAACCACTAGATTCCTACAAGGAACCACCAACCTGAGTTGAGGCTTCACATAAACTAACATTGTTACCTCCTCCAGGGTCTTGAGCATCTCTCTCTCACACAGATGGTAGGTTCTCAAATTCATATTCACATATGCATATATAACCAACCTCTCTCTAACTCCAGGGTTTGGTCCTCCCAAGGACATCTAGGGTTCAACATATCTATAGGAATCATGCATAAAGTGACTCAACTCTATCACTCAGGAGTAGTCTAGTTTAGGACATATCACATCACATATTTTTCATCTTTCTCATATCTTGGAGTTCAGGTTCTCTGACCTTCTCCCTGTGGGTCTCACTCTCTCTGGAGTTAACCCTAAAATTCGTCCTAACCCTAGAGGTCCTCCTTCATAAAAGAGATTGTGGTTCATGCTGATTCACATCCTTGTCTTTGCTTAGCTTATCTTATCTCATAAAAGCCTAGTTACTTGTATCATCAAAACTTATATCAAAACCTCAAATCTGAACATAGATCCTCAAAGACAGCATTGATTATCATAAACTGTCTTATATCATCTATATAAGACCTATGTCATATCATCAAAACTTATATCATCTATTCCATCTATCATATATTCCAACAAGGCTCTAGACATCTAATCTAGAACTACTCTCTCTTCTAGACTGATGTCATACACTTTTACTTAGGTTGCATGGCCACCTCCTACTCGTACATGTGTGGGGACACATTTTTTTAATGCATGTATATAATAAAATATTATATAGTTTTTCTCTGATAAAACAAGCGTCAAAGAAAACTATCGAGGTTCGATCCGATTGGAATCCAAAACCAAATCCACAAAACAAGTGTCCCACACATAGTAGAGAGTATAGTGACATGAAAACTAGTAAAAATGGTGAGAAAAAGGTGTAGACTAGTGTAGCTGCTCTAGACAACAAGTACCATATGTCTAGGGTTTCTCTTCCCTTGATGCACGTAATTTCCAAATAATGCAACGTCCCATACCGCTACACTATAAGGAAAGGACGACATCTAAGGACCTACTATAGAACAAGCACCAGTCTAGACCTAGTTCTCAGACATCTTGGTGCTAACCTAGAGGCTAGGTCAGATCTAGTCTCTAAAAGACGACTAATCTAACCCTAAAAGATTTTTATGTTCAAGGTTCTTTGGTTTTGAGTTGCATAATGAGCAAATGTCAGGCTTTTCTATTGTTCATGCTCTGATACCACCTGTGACATCCTCGAATTTTCTAAAACTTAATCTGATGTGTGACATCCAAATTGAAACCCTCACCTTAGTGAGAATCCCAATTTAAATACCCCATACTAGGCTAAGAAGAAGAAAATCAGAGGAAGTCAGAAGGAACACAGTAGCACATGCACATGAACAATAATAAAACCATACAACACATGTTCACCATTCAACATATAATTACAACATGAATTGTTACAACATTTGATATTACACATTGAACAACAAACTTACATATACATGTACTACCACTAAACAATAGGATCTTAAGACAACAGGTCCATCTGTACATCAGCTCGCAACACAACTTACAACTATCTTGGATCTTCAAAAGCATATGTCCATAAACCTAAACAAAAGATTACATGTGGTACACGTCAGCACAATATTCAAGAATATTGTACTGAGTATGCCTACATGTCTTTTATATACCTCTCATCATATTTTGGCAATAAGATAAAACTAATACTTGGAAGTTATAATGAAATATAAGAAAAAGCATATACTTGCACAAAGATGTTCATTAACAAAATAGAACACATATTTTAAGCACATTTCCATCATATATCTCGTACATCTGCCCCCAAGGGCTTTGATGTTTTTAGGCCTCATGATCTACCCTCGAGGAGTTTGTGATCATTATACATGTGATCTACCCCTGAGGAGTTTGTGATCACTTCAATGCACTATATTACAAAAGACTTTAGTGTTATCATATGATGGATAAGATATTTTATGTTTCATGTGTTCATAGCCATATAAGTATGGAGAATCAAGAAACATATCATACAAGAGCAATCATTTCATCCAATACCATATGCCAAGTATTTTACTAAACATATAACACAAGCATATTGTATAATAAGCCAAGTAAGAGGTAATGGCATACCTTGATTAAGGACAAACCTAATCATCATATTCCTCATGTCAACTTTAACCTCTTGGTCAAACCCTAATTAAGACAAGATCATATGTACCATCATTAGGTTCTCATCATCTTACATCTCATCTTAACCCTAATTATATCCATTTTAGGGTTTACCTTATCTCATTATGATATTCTCATGATTACTTGTATTCTATCTTAGATTTATATTACTGAGGTCATATTTCAGATTATAGTGCATCAACTGGATATACTCATGTGTCACATTATTATGTGAACATATTTAACATTATGTCACTTTCATTAACCATATTAGGGTTAGATCACATGTATTAAGGTTGTTCTTCATATAACATGAATTTCATGTATAAAACTGATCTCAGATTTACATATTATCTTCCATTTACTGATATGAGGGTTTTCTGTAAATCTCATCATTTATTGAGCATCTATGTATTAATTGCATTTTATTTAGGGTTATTAGACCTAGACATCCATATGAAGCAAATTACATGATTTTGTGCATCAACATCATAATATCTTACCTTATATGGATTACAAACTTGATTTATGATTTACTGGTATTTTCTAATAATTTTAGGCCATCATTTGGTATTTATTATCCATTAAACAAGCATTACACATCTTACATGATGTCATTGTTATTAGTGCATCAAAAGCCTCATATTATGCTTTCACATTGTTCTACAAATTTTTCTGAGAAAAACGCTACCTTACTTGTATTTTTCTGATATACGTGCTAATTACTAGGAATTATCTAAGATCTGTAAATTTACTGAATTATTACCTTGTGTGGCTAATCACGCGCTGCCACATGGCTAGCAAGGTTGGCAAAGCTCCTTCAGTTGATTCCACTCAGACCCACCTGGTTCATCATTGAACCGCCCAGTTTTTCTGTTCTGGACCCATTTCAGCTTGCCTTTCTCTCTTGCGTTCTCAAACGAGCGTACGACTCACGAGATTCATTCTCACGGCCGCCGCCATGAGCGCAGGACCTGACTGTCATCTCTCTCTCACTTACATAGGCCATTGTCGTGGTTGGGTCTCTAGTTCTGGGCTTTCGATTCTTCTACATTAAGCCACTTGTTGTGTAGGGAAGATCGATGACTCCCTAGTCACCTCTTCCAGTTGCGCCTTTGGGACACCATTTCTATAGGCTCGTCAGCACTGCAAGTGACGACTCTCGCAAGGAATGAGTCACCGCCTGCTACTCCAAGCTCCTCATCCTCCAATGATGTCTCCTCTATCTACATAGGATCCTGGAGCTTTGAAACATCAAGACTTCCACTTTCTACTAGCCTTGGATCTCATCAACTACCGCTTCAGTTCTGATCCGACGATCACCAGCGCAGACTCCGATCAGTGAAAACTCAAGCTGGCTTGGGCTCAAAAGTCTTGGAGGTGACTAGTGCCACCGTGACATGATTCATTGGTTCTTACTCTCCCTCCAGCACACACATGACTCTTGGTTTCAACGCTGCCACTAGGGAGAACCTCAGCTTGGAACAACCAGACATCCATGCCTCCTCATCAGATGTTTTGGATTCCATAGGTCTTTGTGTGTGTTGCTGCGACAACTATGATTCGTTTGTGCATGCAGCCGCCGACTGGTCTCCTCCATCTAGAAAAAGTAGGAAGCTTACTCCTCGTCAACTGTGGTGTTACAATGGAAAAGTATCGTTGAGAAGAGTGTGGAGCTTGCAATGCTTACCATGAACTGAATTTTATGAAGGGTTGTTCAATTCCTCTCCTCATGTTGATGGTAACTGCATGGACTCCCACACCTTTCACCCCACAATTGGTGATCGTCGTTGTGTGGACAACTACAAACCTCCTTGCCCAATGATCATTCCCATCCAAGGGTCAAAGAAACTCCACATCATTAATCCATGGAGAACCCACTCAAGGGTGTGTTACATTGTTGTTACTCAAACCTTATGCTATAATAATCAATAACCATACTTCTAAAGTCACCAATACATGCATTTATTCACTAACTTCAAACATCAATATCTCCTTCTCGGAACCTCAAAACATTATGAAACTTTAACCATAACTTTATTATCATCCAAGCTACCCCCATACAACTTTAGCATGTACACGAATTTGGTGACAAAACTCAACTATTCGATCATCTGATTTATTACTCCAAAAAGGCATGAAGTAGGAATCTTAATCATGATATTAACCTCAATCAACACTCCAACTTTACTAGAATACTTGGGATTCTCAAAACAACTCAACACGTATGACTTCACTTGTGTCATTGGACATTTTAGGATTCCAAAAGTCCACTCCATCAGAACGCCCCATCAAGCATATATATATGTCAGTGGAAGAAAACCTTGTATTGTCCATAACACGGGTCACTTGGCTTGGAGGAACATTACAAAACATGATATACATTGCAAAAAGATAAATGAAACACTATGCATTAAATTTGAACTTGATTTATACATTGTTTACAATTGAGTTCCTGAATTGAAACAAACTAATCAAACATGATTGAACATTATTTATACATGAACTGATCTATAAACCTTAGGATCTTCTATTGTAGATGGAACCCCACCATATATGTCTTTTGGAAACCCTGACTCATTCCTTAAGTTGACCTTCATACGATTCTTTCCTGGAAGTTGCTTTGTACATGTGGGCATCATGCCCCCAGCCATGCATGTAATAAAAACCACGTTAGAGTAAGCGGTATTGAGCATGATTATAACAACATAATAACTTGGCAATAAGGAAAAGTAGAAACTAATTGAACAGTGGATTCAGATTCACATAACTTATTCTTGGTGGTTGATTAAAGTATCCCCCGTACTTATGCACCAATGGTGCTCATAAGGCCCATAGGCTCAACATTAACATGATGAGGATAAAGTAATCCAACCCACTACATGATTCATCAATATCTTGGAAGTAATTAATCTTTACTTGGATTTCATATGAACATGACATGAATTCTCAAAATAAACTTGCTAGCATAAGAATCACATAATAGAACTTATGTAATAAATATTCAAATTGAAGTACTTGGCTCTAATATAGCTTAACTTGATTATCATAATAATCATAAAGAGATGAAAAATAAATACTAAATACTCAAAGTGCATGAACTCGCTTACCTCTCTCTTAGAGAAGACCTTATTTGCATTTATTTGGTTGATTGAATCCTAATTTCTTCATGGGTTGGTTGGACCTAATTCTCCTGTTGGATCAGTTAACATCCATTAATGAATAATTCTTAACTCGATGTCTAGGGTTTCATGTTTCTTTAAACCCTAATTATACTAAGTCAGATGCTTCATGAAAACCAAAACACAAAATGCACTGAAACCTAATCCATCATCTAGATCTCAAAAAATTGATCAAAAAACATATATGATTCAACCCCATAGGAGTTACCAATGAATTGTTATGGATTTTCAAAATCCAAACAATCAGAAGGCGAGATAATTCCATATGTGAAACATTATCCAAAACTGGGCAGTATTGCCCAACTAGACCAATCACACATGGCAACACTGTCTAGAGCCCATGGTCTAGGTCCACACACTAGTCAACACATCAAACATCTAAAATTACCACTATACCCATGGGACACGTGACAAAGATGAACACATGTGAGGGGTAATTATGTAGTTTACCTACTACTCATCTTCCTCAACCCAGTCAATGAATCAACATCAAAACTTGTGAATGATCTTTGATTTTGGGTGGTAACCCAAACATTGAAGTGATAAACTGAATTTAGAGTCAATATCATTGAATCCTCTCAGTCACAGGGACCCTTCACTTTCAGTCCCTTGTTTCTAGGGCACCAAGATGCTACTGCCACCATTACAACAGAGGTGGTGAAGGTCGAAAAACACATAGGGACAAAGCCAAGGAAAGCCAGTGAGGTGGGTATGTACGAAGTAATCTATCGAATGAGAAAAGAAGGAAAATGAGGCCTGATAAGGTCCAGGGAGGCAGATTGTTCAAACTAGTCGTAACACTAAAAAAAGGCAAAAGAGATTGGTACCTTCCCACCTGAAATTGAAGGGCCCAAGGACTTCTTGAAGTCCTTTTGAGGTGCACCGCGGACTCAAAAGGGTCTAACATCTTTTGTGCTCTCGTCTCAGGAAACTGGTAAGGTATAGGGAGAGTTGGATGTCAGGGATGGGGATGCAGGCAGTCAAATGGTGAATCGAGAGTGAGGTTTCATTACATGATGTTTGGGAAACATTCTCAAAGGGATGTATATATATCTTTCCTATGGAAGTGTGTTTTGGGATCAAATGATTTGAATCAGGGGAAGGCCTCTCACGACTCTACAAGTCTGAGGATACTAGGGCACGAAACCCTAATAAATCAGGTGTGGAAAAGATCAGGCTGACGCAAGGATTGCGGGGGAAAAGAGAGCGCGATCAGAGGGACTTTGTAGAGAGAGATCAGGGTGATAGAGGATCGCGCTCATCACTAAGTCCAAAAGGGACTGGAGTCTGGGAGTAAGGGATGGTCCTTGTGATCCATAGACCTGTAAGTCCGACTGGATCGACCATGTGATAGATATATGTACACATAACTATAGACCTAGTAGGTTAAACGATAATAATTTGATTAAAAACTATTAATAACTTTATAGGAAGCTTTCCAAATGATTTTAAAGAGAAAACAAAGTTGGATTGCCCCCAAATTTTAACCATAGGTACATATTAGGGTTTACAACACTTTTAAATAGTTATATCCCAATTTGGTGATCATAAGATGAACTATTTCAGGAATAGGATTTAGTATCACATATGTATATTTGATGGCTTATCATTGATCTCCCACTTGATGTATTTTCTATTTATGGCTACTTATGGCCAAGTTTAGTTTTTTTTAGTTTATTGGATGAAATTACCCCAAAAAAGGCTCATATCCTTACTAATGATAATATGTTACCTAAACGTTAGAGAAAGTGCATTATACATCCATGCTTGAGGATATTGGATTAACTATCATCATGAAAAGGAGAATACATGATTTTATGTACTATACTTTTCTTGAACATGATATTCCAATCTACAAGATACATTAGGTTCTACTTGGCTCATCAAAGTTAAAGTATAAAAAAATTAGGGTTCCCAATCAAGGATTCATTCATAAGTTCAAATTTTGAGGGCGTTACAATTCTACCCACCTTAAAGAAATTTTGTCCTCAAAATTTTCATGTCATATAAAGGTAATACCCACCTTAGGGTTTCACATACATGTACACTAACTCAACATTCGATGATATCTTATCATAAGGAAGAAATAACATAATCATGATATGATATTCTAACATGACTAGTAAAATGAGTGCATGAGTTGCTAATAAATCTTGAAAAATTAAACCTTGCAGTCTCATAAGCATACTTAAGACATGACTTACTCCTAATTAACATAATTTCATGATAACTTGGTTAATTTGATGTTATTATGTAATAAGATAATTTTTTTCTTGATTTGATATAGTCACTCTCCGAATTGCACCCACAGTGCTCATAAAGCTGGTTAAGGCTCACATAATGTCGGTGAAGGCTCACATAATGCTCCCGAAGAGCTCATAAGGCCAATTAAGGCTCACATAATGCTCCCACAGAGCTCATAAGGCCAATTAAGGCTCACATAAGGCCGGTTAAGGCTCACATAATGCTCCCACAGAGCTCATAAGACCAATTTAGGCTCACATAATATGATGGAGAGGATAACTATCAACATAAAATGATTTCTTATACTTAAACATGATTTTCATAATTTCATAACTCATAAGCATGGCAGTAATACATGATGTTCAATATGAACACATAACCATCAAATAGTGGAGAACATTGTTTAGTAGCATGTACATGATTTTTTTTTTTTGAATTCATGTCAAATTATCTACCCTTGTATGCATTCTTGGTCTTATTTTATAATTAATTATGTTTGGGTGACTATATGTCTCAAATTTTAATGCCAACTCTTGTATTTCTTTTTCATGCTTATCTTGACACCTCCCTCATGCACATGTCCCATTCCACATGCACTTGAAAGGACTAGACAAGTATGATTATGCACATAACATTCTCTCTACAAAACCCCATGAGTCTACGGCCCATACCACAAGCACATGGGTAAAAGAGAGAGCATGCTATGTACAATTCTATAGTTAACACAAAAATCTAAAACATCTAGGCACATAACCCTAACTCTTATCTAACTTATGTATCTAGAATAGACCTCTACTTTGCTTTCCCATATCTTGAACTTAATCCTCTATACCTAAGACTTAGAACATGTGAATCTTTAGCTTAGTGGCCATCTACTCGTTGCTCTGTTACCATATGGTAACACCCCTCCAAGCATATATACGTCAGCGGAAGAAAACCTTGTGTTTTCCATAACACGGGTCACTTGGCTTGGAGGAACCTTAAAAAACATGATATACATTGCAAAACGATAAATGAAACACCATACATTAAAATTTAACTTGATTTATACATTGTTTACAATTGAGTTCTTGAACTGAAACTAACTAGGCAAACATGATTGAACATTATGTATACATGAACTTGTCTATAAACCTTAGGACCTTCTATTGTAGATGGCACTCCACCATATATATCTTTTGGAAACCTTGACTTATTCCTTAAGTTGACTTTCATACGACTCTTTCCTAGAAGTTTCTTTGTACTTGCGGGCATCGTGCCCCCAACCATGCATGTAATAAAAATTGTGTTAGAGTAAGTGGTATTGAGCATTATTATAACAACATAATAACTTGGCAATAAGGAAAAGTAAAACCTAATTGAATAGTAGATTTGGATTCACATAACTTACTTATGGTGGTTGATTAAAGTATCCTCCATACTTATGTACCAATGGTTCTCATAAGGCCCGTAGGCTCAACATTAACATGATGAGGATAAAGTGATATAACCCACTACATGATTCATTAATATCTTGGAAGTAATTAATCTTTACATGGATTTCATATGAACATGACATAAATTCTTGAAATAAACTTGAGAGCAAAAGAATCACACAATAGAACTGATGTAAGAAATATTCATATTGAAGTACATGGCTCTAATATAGTTTAACTTGATTATCATAATAATCATAAACCGATGAAAAACAAATACTAAATACTCAAAGTGCATGAACCCACTTACCTCTCTCTTAGAGAAGACCTTATTTTCACTTCTTAGGTTGATGGAATCCTAATTTCTTCTTGGGTTGGTTGGACCTAATTCTCCTATTGGATCAATTAACATACATTAATGAATAATTCTTAACTTGATGTTTAGGGTTTCATGTTTCTTTAAACCCTAATTATACTAAGTCTGATGCTTCGTGAAAACCAAAACACAAAATGCACTCAAACCTAGTCCATCATCTAGATCTCAATAAATTGATCAAAAACCATATATGGTTCGACCCCATAGGAGTTATCAATGAATTGTTATGGATTTTCAAAATCCAGCCAATCAGAAGGCGAGATAATTCCACATGTGAAACATTATCCAAAATCGAGCAGTAATGCCCAACTGGACCAATCACACACGGAGAAACTGGCTAGAGCCCATGGTCCTGCTCCATGCACTAGTCAACACGTCAAACGTCCAAAATTACCACTATACCCATGGGACATGTGACAAAGATGAACACTTGTGAGGGGTAATTATGTACTTTACCTACTTCTCATCTTCCTCAACCCAATCGATGAATCAACACCAAAATTTTCTACTTATCTTTGATTGCGGGTGGTAACCTAAACATAGAGTCGAGATCAATGAATCCTCTCAGTCACAGGGACCCTTCACTCTCGGTTCCTTGTTTACAGGGCACCAAGATGCTACTGCCACCATTACAATAGAGGTGGTGCAGGTCGGGAAACACATAGGGACAAAACTCGGGGAAAGCTAGTGATATGGGTATGTACAAAGTAATCCATTGAAGGAGAAAAGAAGGAAAATGAGGGTTGACAAGGTCTAGGGAGGCAGATTGCTCAAACCAGTCATAATACTAAACAAAGGAAAACAGATTGGTACCTTCCCACCTGAAATTATATGGCCCAAGGGCTTCCTGAAGTATTTCTGAGGTGCACCGCAGACTCGAAACGGTTTAACATCTTCTGTGCTCTCATATCAGGCTGCTACTAAGGTGGATGGAGAGTTGGATGTTGGGGACGGGATTGTAGGAAGTCAAAGGGAAAACTAAGACTGGGCTTTCATTACTTGATGTCTGGGCAAAGTTCTCAAAGGGATGTATATATATCTTGCCTCTGGGGGTGTGTTGTGGGATTAAAGGAGTTGAATCAGGGGAAGGCCTCTCATGTCTCTACGAGTCTGAGAATACGAGGGCATGAACCCTAATAAATTAGGTGTGGAAAAGATCGGGATGACGCAAGGATTGCGGAGGTGAAGAGAACGTGATTAGAGGGGACTCTATAAAGAGAGATTGAGGTAATGGAGGATCGTGCTCATCACTGAGTCCAAAAGGGACTGGATTCTATGTGGAAGGGATGACCCTTGCGATCCACAGACCCACAAGTCTGACTCGGATCGACCGCATGATAGATATATGTACACGGAACTATAGACCTAGTAGGTTAAATGATAATATTTTAACTAAAAACGATTATAACTTTATAGGAAGCTTTCCTAATAATTTGAAAGTGCAAACAAAGTCAGTTTGGCCCCAAAATTTAACCATAGGTGCATATTAGGGTTTACAACACTTTTAAATAGTTATATCCCAATTTGGTGATCATAAGATGAACTATTTTAAGAATAGGATTTAGTATCATTTATCTATATTTAATGGCTTATCATTTCTCCCCCACTTGATGTATTTTCTATTTATGGCTATTTATGGCCAGGTTTAGTTTTTTTTAGTTTATTGGATAAAATATCCCCAAAAAAGGCTCATATCCTTACTAATGATAATATTTTACCTAAAAGAAAGAGAAAGTGCATTATACATCCATGCTAGAGGATATTGGAATAACTATCATCTTGAAAAGGATAAGACATGCTTTGATGTATTATACTTTGCTTAAACATGATATTCTGATCTACAAGCTACATTAGGTTCTACTTGGATTATCAAAGTTAAAGTCTAAAAAAATTAGGGTTCCCAATCAAGGATTCATTCATAAGTTTAAATTTTGAGGATGTTAGAAAATAGAAAGTTTATGGTGGCAGAGGTTGTCAACCGATGAAAGCAGACTCCCAAAACAAACCTCCTTTGAGGTTAAAACTTTAGAACCTTGCTAGCATTGGATGTGGAAGGAGCTTCGATTGATGTTCATCAACTGATGGAAAGGTCCAAGGTTTCTAGAGGTGGAAGGTCTAGAACAAGAGCACCAGTCTAGAGGTGTCAATGATGTATCCTTTTTTCCTAGAGGTCAAGGCCTTGTATTTATAGAAAAAGTCTAGGTGGGTCTGGAATCCTCGCATCCACCTTGGACTTAATTCTTGGTCGCCATGGAAGTGAAGAGATAATGACGGTGCGAGGAAGATGAAGGATTTGTGGCATTTAGTGTCTCCTTGGTAGGTGAGGGGTCAGGACAATCATTAGTTGTTGATTGTAGAACTTCCTTCCATAGGCAGAGTAGAAAGTTTGTCAGTTGCGGAGTGTAGGCATTTTGTTATAAGATGCATGCAATACTTCCTTGAAAAGGTGCCATCGAAAGACAAGTGTTGAAAATCCTTTGGCTATTGGATATCAAAAGGAATGTGTAAAATTACCTTTGGTTATCAAATGCAGAACAACCATCTAAAGGTGGAAGTAGAATTTCCATCAAAAGGGAACTACAAGATTTCCTTTATAAGGCAGGCACTAGGAAGCCATCGGTAGGTGGGCTAGAAGGCAAGAGTGTTTATTTCCTTTAGTACTCAATCAGAGGAAGGATGGAATGATGTAAAATGAAGGTTTGGAAGATGTAATGCAAACCAATGGTTTGGCAGAAATGAAGGAATTTGATTAAAAGTCTATAATTGGGTCCTAAGTAATGTCAACATGTAGCTCTAGATCCTCCATGCGGAACACAACCAACTCCTAAATGGGATTTTTAGGAAATATAATTGGAGAGGAGATAAAAAATGAAGTGGTGGTTGAATGTATACCTCATGTTGGGGATGTACCTCATCATCAAAAAAAATTGGATATGCAATAGGAGTTGGTTGTTCATCTTCCTAAATATACTCTACCAATATTGGTTGATCATCGTAATCATATGGATCTTGGCCTACAATAGGGAAGAGTAGTTGTAAGGAGGCGAGATCACCCCCTTACTAAAATTTGAAAAATAAAACATCCATTCTGAACACACTCAAAGGTATGTTGGAATAGGTGTAATATTTTCAAATTTCAATAAATGGTATTAAAAACAACCAAAGTGTAGCAGCAGAATCAAACAAATGACTATATTCAATTTTCATAAAAGATTACAAAAGTACATCATAATCCCCCATTAAAGATTTACATTTATGATACAACATAAGGATCTAAGTAGAGGGAAGTCCAAACTACTTCAAAACGGTCTCCAAGCAACATTTCCCAGATCTAGGTCTATGTTGGAAGATATGTTCTCCTTGATCATGTTCAACACCTCGATCTAAACCTGGGTGGTTGGGAAATCACCCAGCAAGAGAGAGAAAAATAAGGTATGTGTCAAATAATCGACAAGAACAAAAGATAAGGAAATAACATGAAAGTAAAGGCTAAGATTTCATCATAAGATGAAGAGAACAAGAGTATGAGGCATAATCAAAATAGATGTTTTCCATAACCTTTAAATAGTAAAGGAATCGCATGCATCATTAATATTGACTACATTAACTAAGTAGGGTTGAGGCACCTACCAGACCTCAACTTATAGGTGAGGGGAGAATTTATACATTCCCAGTCACCTACACATATTTTTATGGGGGAGAATAAGACATTCCCCAAGGTGAATTAATACATGTCCTATCTATGGGTGGCTGTACATAAGTACCACTACTATAGATAAATAGTCCATAAAATCAACATGCTAGAAAAGAAATCATTGCAAGTAAAAGCATCGTATCAATTAGAACATGGCAGTGGGGTATAAGACCCAAGAAAAAGAATATCATTACCAATTTTGAGGCAATTTAACAAAAGAATGATGAATAGAGGGAATAGGGTTCATTAAAGCCTCATTAGGGAAATATAGGGTTTGGTTTGCAAATATCCCAACTTAGGGTGTAAGAATGCACATACATAAATAGGGATTGCAAAATACCTCTCTTACTGATATCAATTACTAACTTTCACCACTTTACTTGAGTCCATGTTCCTCTTTGCCCATTTTCAATGTATTAACATGTATTAGAGTATAGTGCACATTAATGTATAGAAACCATAATTTTAGAAATTTTTAGAAACACTCAAATTTAGATCATGAAAACCTCATCAATGAACTTATTAGGCTCTCCTAATAAAAATATATATTTTTATGTTGATTTTGGAGTTGTGATGATCAAGATGTAATTTTTATGAATTTTATACATTAAATTCATTTAAAAAATCACCCTCATAAAACCTAAAAATAAGTCCTTGAAAATATTTTTATTAGATAGAGATTAATTTTTCAATTCCAAAACATTTTTATTTTTCATATTCGGATAAGAGGATTAAAAGATATGAATTTCTCAATTTGAACCAATCAGGAAATGACAAGTCAAAAATATTTGAGAGAGAGGAAGAGTGAGAGAGAGGGATAAAACACCATTTGACCCAAGATCAGAGTTGGAGTTGCATAGGTAACCAAACTAGATCTTCTATAGAAGGTAAAATAGCAAGAAACCAAAATCTTAGAAGAGCACGGTAAACAGAGATGGAGATCATAGATTTTAAGCATAGAAGCATGAATTTTAAGCATGTAGTAAGCAATATATGGGAAGGGGGTTATAAAACCCACCTCTAGGGAGGTGTACAGGTTCAAGTAGCAAGGTTTTTGAGCTAGAGATGTTGGTTTCTCCAACAAAGCTCTTATCTCGAGCAAGAAGCACTTTCTCCACTTTAGAGTTGAAAAACCCTAGCAAAAGAACATGGAGATGAGGTGTTTAAGGACTCTAGGTGGGGTTTCACATGGAAGGCCATGGTTCCGACCTAGAAGAAGGTGGGAGGAAGACTAACAACATGAAAATAGGGAAGGAAAGGAGGAAACTTACTATTTTTGGTCAAAATCCCCTAGAAGGAGCTTTAGAAGCCCTAAATAGAGTAAATTCGGAACCTTAGGAGCCTTCTTCACCAAGGTAAGTACTCTCTTTTACCTTGGGACAACACCTTCATGGACAAACAGAGTATGAACTATGCACTGATCTAGGGGAAAGAGAAGGAGAGCAAGAGTTTTTGAATTGGGAGGTGGGAAGGGGTAGACATGGCTTTATAAGGAAGGGGGAAAGCATGATGTGTCTATGGGACTTTCCATGTGTCCTTAGCCTAGGGCTTCATGGACACATAAGAGGACAGCTCATAGAGACTTATTCTATATCAAATGTCGGTCTCAAAAGTCCACGGATACTTCTAGTCTATCCCCTCTGTCTTCCAAACAAAGAAAGAACCCCATTGGTTGATAGCTTTTAAAGATAAGCTCATTTATAAAGAGGGTAATCCCTAAAATGCCCTTTGAGAGAAACACCTTCAAACTAAGGTGCAACTAGGTTCCCCATGGTTTAAAATCTCGAGAATGGTAAGGTAATATCTAATGATTATAGTGAATGTGATGATTTGCAAAGAATGTACCTAAAATTACATAACTTGCACAAAGAACATCTAAATTGAACCAATTTTAAATTAGGCTCATTTTATGATTTCAAAACACATCACAAAGCTATATTAAGTTTTAGAGCACTTAATTATGGTAATTAATATTGTTCAATACATTAAGAAAGGTTTGGGGCCTTGCACTTCTAGCACAAATTTATTTACCATTGTTCCATTTAAGTGGTGATTTTGCATTTTAGATCCTTAAATAATCTTTCATTGAGGTATTTGTACATAAACCCTTCCATTGGTATAACTATTGAACAAATGTTCACAAAACCACTGTAAATTTCACAATTTAAATATCAAGACCAAAAAGGATAGAAAGGAAAGGAAAAGTTTGGAAAAAGGCCAAAAAGAGAATATGTCCAAGTTTTGTATGTTACAGTAGTAAAGCCTCAAGACATTAGGAGATGTGTTCTTTCCAATTGGCAAGTTGTACCTCCATTCTCTTACCCCTGACTTCTCCATCAGCTAGCATTACTTATTGGTCAATTAACATCTTCTGGAGGGCCTTTATCCTCTCATCCTTGTGAGGTGGGTAATAATCTATATACTAATTCTCTTGACCACAAATATCAAAACATCACTAATTGTAGCCAACCTCTTTAAGAAAACCATATTCATAGAACAACTCCTCATATTAGTCTCCAAATTTTTTTTGATTCTGCTTCATAAATATTTTTAAGGATTCTAACATTATGCTCAATATTGAACCTCTGAATGACAACTTTGTCTTCTGGAGTCAATTCATTACAATCCCTACGCTTGATGTTGATCCTATCATTTTGTGGGGTGATAATCCTACACATCAATTTTATCCTTTAAAGTATTTTCCTAGTAGACCCACATGTCATGATTGAAGGAGCCACATTTCTCACATTATATGATTTGTCACACTAAACACTCTATGTTAGTATGGTGCCTGAAAAATAGAGAGATATGAGTATCAACCTCAAGAAAAAAATTATCCAATGAATGAAGATACAGTTTTTTCAATTTACAAAAGAAAAAAATATTAATTACAAAAATATAATATAGAAAAAAGTATAAGCTAAAAGAAATTATGGAACGAAATTAAAAAATTTAAAACAAATAGAAAATTATAGAAACAAAGTAAGGAGCTAACAAAACTAAAAATTACAAAAATAGACTAAGAAAGCACAAAATAAAACTAAGATTTACAAAATCAAACTAAAGTTGTAAAAATAAACTAGAAATAAAAAATATCCTAACGTTAAGTTTATAGGATAAAAATCCAAAAAGTCCCCTTGTCTCTAACAACAACGCTAAAATTTGATGTGGAAACTATCACAATAACAAATTGACTTGAGGAAAAGTTCCTAAAGGTTTACCTAATCTAACATGCAATAATAACCACCCGTAAATGAATGAGTATTATTGCAATATAGTTTTAGTATTAAGCCCAAAGGAGAATGTTATAAAGAACAATTATATTTTTGTCCTAATAAGAAAAGAGATCAACAATGATAGATCAAGTTGGTGGATGATTAACTAATTAACAAGCAAGAAATAAAATCAAAGAAAGAAATGATTTGTACATTATGTTAAAATTATCATGATGACAAATTTCATTGTCGTTTCGTACATATCCACTCTATCACATTACATCATTCATTCATACATATATTTAGATTGGGGCTAATGAGCTTCATATTCTTTTGGAGTATTAAATTCACAAGGATATATTTCCCCATAGGCTCCAGGTCTCGTTACCAATACATCCTTAATTCATCACTCTAGAGAACTCTCTTTAGTGGTCTCATCTGATATTCAATGATATCGATTGGTATTCTAATCGTAGATTTTAAAAATCATGCAAAATATATAGCTGATCTATAGAGAATGTAGTCAATCAATCAATAATTAATCCAAAAATCCATTTGAATAGAAATTTCTACAAGAGAGTAAAAGATACAAAAAATGAGATAATTCCCACACTCCAATAAAAAGTCGACTCCCTACTTGTATTCATGATATAAAGAGAGAGAGAGAAGAAGAAGAAGAAGAAGAATAAGAAGCTCATAGAGAAAGTAGCATCATGGAGGAGAATATTTGTGGTCTCATCACAACTCCCAAATGATAGATGCAGTCTTTGGTCTAGATCTAAGGCGGAGTGCATCTTAAAGTCAAACTGACGAATTTTATCTCCGACCTTCCTTATTGATGGACAGGGTTGTGGATGTAAGAATATAGATTTGGCCCCTTGTCTTGTACGTTTCTCAAGCATTTTTATATCCTCTCACAAATAATTAGATCCATCTAAATTAATCTATTGATTGTCAATTGTATAGTTGTATCAAAGGAGTTTCAGGAAACTTGTGGGTCAGTTGGTAGATCACAAGTGGTTATTATATATGTATATTGGATTGATAATTGAATTATCTTTGGAATCAAAATTTCTTCACTCGATTCTGATTTTAGATGTAAAGTTAGAGCCATTTTAGTAGTAGGGTATACTTGATGATCGGGAAACCTTTTTTTTTTATGACATATTAACTGATAAGGACTTCCCCCATATAGGAAGATCAAGTAATCAACAAAGGTTATCATGCAATCAAAAGTTCTTAAAAGTTCTTGTGGTTACTAAGCTATTGCAAATTAATTAAGATCGGCTGATCAGAAACATTGATTAGTCGATCAACTTTGTAGCTTCTCATGTCAACATGTAGATTGCCCAATCAAGAAACTAATTCAAGGATAGATTGTCTGATCAACCTATATCATATATATATTTGTTTTGAACGTAATTAAAATTTTCATCTAATCACTTTGAAATAATCAACTTCTGAGTTTTTGGGTAAAAACTATGGTTATTTGAGTGACCATCTATAATTTAGTGATCCTCACTCTAATTACCAGAGTTGGGGAGTGAGGATATGCAATATTTGTCCATTCTACTAAAATTTTCATGGAGAAATATGTGTTTCTCTCTTCTCCTTGTATCAACCTACAAATAGCATACCAAAAATATATTAAATTCTAAAAAAATTGCATACTCAAAACATAAAATAAGTGAAATATGGAGTATAATGCCAACAAAATATACAAAACTAAATCTAAAATGATACTAAAAACATGATGAATAGACATTCATCATAGTATAAACATTGTAATCTACATTTCAATGTGGACCATTGCAAAAATCACACACCATCACTTGTTGAACTTGGCTGAAGCCAATGGAATTCAATTTCTTCGTAATGTTTTCCAACTTTGCATTCAAGACTAAAATGGCCTCCGCGCTACTACTACTGCATCTACTATTCATGACCCTTGATAATTGGTTCATGGACCTGGTGTCAATTGACTTCCTACCTTTAATAGAATTCTTTGTCAAGAAGCTTCCGCTGATGGATGCTTCAATGGTTGAGGTTGTATTGTGGAATAAACCTCCATATAATTTGCTCAATTGTGTCCACTTTTAGAAAGTTGTAGTGTGGACACTGGAAAAGCACGTCCCTAAAATTGTCCCTAACATCAACCAACATCTCGTTGGCTTCTACTTAAAGCTTAATATTTTTTAAGGGTCGACTCATAGTACTGGGAGGATATAAATTCTAAATAAAAGTTATTAGTGAGGCATTCCAAGTCTGGATGGATCCTTTCTCCATTCTTTGTATTCATCATTTGGCTTGAGCTCATTGTGTGAAGGGAAGGAGTTAGAGACACATACCGTGGTCCATCATCCCATCAATCATTTGTATCACAAAACTCAAGGAAGTTATCCACACCAATATTTAGATTTACATTGACCAGACCTAAAATTGATTCTATTGCATGATACAAATTAGAATTGGGTCTAACATGAAGAATGTGGCATCAATATTTAGTCCCACAATTGTTGAACTTGACACCTCAATAGTATGCAGGGAGGTTTACTCAATCAAATCCTTTTAGTTATCAGCATTCAAGAAGTGGAAACTACATTAGATTGTTTTTGTTGCTTTCTTCTTGCTCACGACATCCACCAATAAACATTCCTCGAGCTATTCAGGGATCTCAAAAAGACACTCAAAATAAGGTCGGGAATGCACCGTTCATGGTTCCTACTAAAAATAATAATGATTCTTAGTTCTATAAGAATCTGGAAGAAATTTAAGGACTAAACCAATGTAGGAAGTTAGTCCTATGGAATTATACTATCAAGTAAAACAAAGTTAACTTTAATTAGTAGACCAAAGTGGCTCCTCAAAAAAGGTGCCAAAAGTTGATATCTGCATAGAGTGATAATCAATTTCAGTTAAACAAAGCTATTTTTAATCACCCACAATAGTTCGGATCACAAGTAATATAATATTTGGTTGAATCCATAGAGATCCAAACAATTCAGTGTATAATCAATCCTAATGTACCATGCAGTTCAAACAAAAAGATATTGGTTGGTTTATTTAAGTCTTGATACTACACTAATATCATCTCAATTATCTTTTAAATGCTTCAAGTTCAAGAAGAGTATTTGGTACTTAGTCACCTATTAACTTCATGATGAACAATAGAACATAATAGATATAACCCATCCTCTATCTCTCTCTTGTCCACATCTCACACGACATTACAAATCAAAGACATTCGTATATTAATTTCATAAGCTTCGTTGACTTTTTTTATACACAAAATGTATCCAAGAACTTAATCTCCCTTAGTCATCTCGGGAGAATCATAATCCCACCTCCATTATTGGACAAGTAGACTATACCATTCATAACATCTATCCACTCTAATGTAATAGAAGTTTAAGCTATATATATCCTCCACTACTTCTGTATATCTCTCAAGCTATATATTTTGGATGTAAAAAATTGTGATTGTCGATTCTCATGGATAATAAACAATACTTAGAGAAATAAGAGAGACCTTTTAGAATAATAATCAACACTATGCATAACATGCCTAATATGTTCCACGTAGGAACCAAATGCAAGGGAGATTACTCTATAATGATAGGTGATGCCCAATAAATGAGACAGTTCCTCCTATGCTAGAATTGTATCTTCTACATGTAGATCTGGATGATGAGATGAAGCCAGAGTTAGATCATCTACCTAATTTAGAAAAGTTGGCAACACAAGTTATAGATTTTTTACATACTACCTTATCTACAGAAGAAGGTACTCCGCTTCTAGTCTTCACTGGCATGCAGATCTTGAGGCCACTAGATGGGCACACTCCTTCGTTGTGCCACTTTTTCATGATCTAAACACTCCTTCTACACTTAATTATTTGTGGAGGAATAATTATGGATCATGTTGGATGGATTGTGGGGTAAAAGACAAAATTACTCTAAACATATGTACAACACTTAGAATTACCACACCCAATAGATCACATTTTGCACCATGGAGGTCACATGTTCAAGGCGTCATCTCTTGACTATATTTCCTTTAGATGGACCTTCTTTGAGTTTTCAGGAGCTCCAAGATGAGAATAAAAAAAATTCCCTCCATCTTGGGTTTAGTGTTTGCTTAGGGACAAGTAGATTTCTAAGCTCAGAATGGAGGGTGTCTGGTACATACTCATTTCCACCCACAATTATATATTTTTACATCTATTTTTATATTCATCATGCTAACTTTACCTTTGGTTTACTTACATTGCAAATAGCTTAATAATATTTTCATTTCAGTTCATAGTTCTTACAATGTTAGTTGAAGCCATTATCTAATCGAATTAGCTTGCATGCATGTTTAGATTGCACATAAAATATGTCATACAACCCCCTTGTTCAAAGTAAATCTTCAATATATATATATATATATATATATATATATATATATATATATAACGAGTCAGGCTAGTGTAGACTCGAGTGTATTGGAGGCATCATATACCTCAATCATTTTTAAAGATGCAGTAACTTTTTGAAAATTCTAAACCATTGATCTTCTTAAATATCTTAAGAACATACTATATAATAAATTTTATCTCATTTGGATACTTATAGGTCATACATCTAAAGGAGGCAAGAATCATGCATTTCAAATTAGTTTTGTGCGTCGATTTTGTTGTCCTTGGATGAGTGATTTACACTCACCCAAATGAGCTCAAATTTTGTATGTGGCCTATTATTATCATAACCATGAAGATCAATGGATTGGATTTAATAAATACAAGGTATAGATAGGAAAACACCATTGAGGTGTACGGCGTAATATGTACACTCGAGTGTATTCTAGCCTGACTCATTATATATATATATATATATATATATATATATATATATATATATATATATATATATATATATATATATATATATATATATGTGTGTGTGTGTGTGTGTGTGTGTGTGTGTGTGTGTGTGTGTTTATTCATTTCCCACGTGGGTAGTCTAGAGTTTCGCTACCCGGCAGACAAAAAAGTAACTCTTCTGGCTACAAAAGTAACTTTGTTGTCAAAAAAGTAACTATGGTGATAAGAAAGTAACTACACGACTAAAAAAGTAACTTTGTACAAAATATACAGCAGATATATACAAGGACAGGTTTGTATATATATACAGCAGATATATACATGACATTTCTTCTTCTTCCATCCTCTTACCTCTTATACACCACAAAAAATAAACATGAAGTGTTCCAAACTCCAAGATTGGGGTATCACACTCTCCTTATCCCTCTAAAATCATTTCTTTCATACCCTTCCCTGTATAATAGGGTTGTATCATGAAAAATATATAAAATATGATAATGTGCACACAGAATAATACAATCAACGTAATTGTAGCAAAATAAAGCAATCTCGATTCGAATAAAGGAGAGATCTATAATTCTTATTTCATACCCCCATTCACACTATTTTACACCTAGGGAAAGTTATACACCCCAAAATAGCCTACCACAGCCAAACATTGTACATAAGAAAAAATCTTATAGGAATATTTGGGATTATTTGAAACATTGAGAATGTTGTGTTTTGGTTACGGTGTAGATTTTGACATAGAAGCAAGTGTGTGAAGAAGAGTTGGGATAGAGAATATGGGAACTTATGTTATGTGAGTTTCAAGAAATTTAGGTTGCTTGTCAGTGCTTGGTGGTAGGGAGCCAAGCATGATGTGAATATGAGTCATGTACATTGATTGAAAGTATTTATTTGGAGAGTTTTTTAGATTTTTTACTCAGGGACAAGAAAAGTTCAAGCTTGGGTTTGTGATACATGCCACTCATCATGTTTTTAGTTGCATTTTATATGTACTTTTTTCATATTTTATCAGCATTTTATTCTATATTTTACTTGTTATATGTTTTGAGTAGTCTCTGCAACATGTTTAGAATGTAATATTTTTTTGGTATTTTATTTATAAGTTGATATAATAATAAGAGAGAAACATATATCCCTCCATAAAAGTCCGAGGATAATGGCCAAAGATTGCATGTTCTCAATCAGGGTGAGGATTACTTAAGTATAGATGGTCACTCAAATGATTGTAACTTTCACATACAAACTCGTAATTGGGTGATTTTAATATCTTTGGATGCATAATTTTATTGCTTTAAAACAAATATATATATATATATATATGATATAGGATGATTGGGTAATTTTCCCTTGAATACCTTTCCAGATCGGGCGATCTTCCTATAGGTAGAAGAAGCTAAAATTTTGATCGAGTAACCAGTGGTTTTGATCGGATGGTCTTAATTATTTCTCAATTAGTCAGTAATTATTGATTTCTTACACACTTCTACTGTCCAATTACCTTTGTTGCATGATCTTCCTGTGGGAGGGAAACCTTATCAGTTAGTGGGTCGCCAGATCAGAAAGTATACCCCAGCACTAAAATGGCTCTAATTTTCACATTTGATGTTGAATTGGGTGGTTCAAGTTGAGTTGGAAAGACAATTCAATTAAAAACATAATATATTTATGAACCACTTCATATTGGATGACCGGCCTAAAAGTATCCCTAAACTCCAATGTTGAAAATATGTAGTTGACATCCTTTGGATTAATTTAGATGGATCTGATATTTTATGAGTGGATATAAAAACACTTGAGGGACATCTATTGGAAGGCATCAGGCCTATCATCTCTCTCATCCACAACCCTAATCATCATTAAGGAAGGCGGGAGATGAAATATGCCAGTTTTACATGAATAAGTGCTCTGTCGTAGATTTGGAGAGGAGACTACAGTTATCTTTTGAGCGATGTGATGACACAACTGAGTTTTTCATCTATAATGCTACTTTCTCCATTAGCTTCTTCTTCTCTCTCTCTCTCTCTCTTTTATATCATGAATAAGATTAAGGAGTAGATATTATACTAGGGTGTAGAGATTAGCCACATTTCCTGTATCTTGTAATCTCATGCATAAATTGATATACATATAGACGCTTAGATCAATTATTAATTGATGGATTTCATGCTCTAAATATTTGCTTCATATATTGCATGATTAATAGAATATTAGATGTAAAGACCTTAAAATCTAGGATTAGAATACCAATCAGTATTGTTGAATCTCATATGAGACCACAGAATGTAGTTTTCCAAGGTGATGGATTAAGCATATGTAGGTAACGAGACCTTGAGCCTAAGAAAAAAATATCCTTGTGAATTTTATACTCTTAAAGGATATGAAGTTCCTTCACCCCAATCCAAATATCTATATGAATGAGAGATGTAATGTGAGAGAGTAGATACATAGGCATTGGTGGTAAAACCTATCATCCTAGTACTTTTACCATAGTGTATAAATCATTTCTTTCTTCTTTGATTTTATTTCTTTCTAGTTAATTTAATATATCATCCATCAACTTGGTATATCCTTGTTAATTAGTTTTTTAGTTAGGCAAAAATCTCAAATTTTTCTTAATATGTTGTCATTTGGGTTTAATCATAAAAATGTATTGCAATAAAACCCATCTATTTATGGGTAGTGATTATTTCACATTAGATTAGGTAAGAACTTAGGGACTTTTCTTTAAGCGAATTTATTAGAATGATAATATTCCACATCATATTATAGGATTTAGCATGGATCAAGTGAATTTTGTAGGGTAGTAGCTCAAAGCAATCCTTAGATTTATTTCTACAATGATCCACATTGAAATGTAGATTGAAATGCCTCTAGTGCACGATTTATTAAGGAGAAATAGAATTTTGTGGGTAAGCACCCTGGAAACAATCCTTTCTACAGTTTATAGAATCTAGGGTGGAGAAACCATCCAAACTTTAGTTGGAGGGAGAATGATGAGTCACACCAATAACATCAAGACCACTAGTGATAGCCCCTGAAGCTTGATCACCTTGAGGGAATTCTCACAAAGTTCAAGAAAGAGGAATCCATTCTTATGCAAAACCAACAAGCCTCAATTAAAGGACTTGAGCACCAATTAAGGCAGCTAGCTTCAATATCTAGGACTATAAAAGTAGCACAGGGGTCATTTCATGTAATATTGAGGTGAAACTAAGGGATCGTGTGAATTTTATCTATGTCAACCAGATTGAGAAGGAGAGTGTACTTCAGAAGAATCCTATATTGTACAATCAAGTGATATGGAGGATGCATTCAACAAGATGTTTCAAAGCAAAATGAACCACCATTGTACAACCGCAAGAGGAAAACATATACATTAGATCTAGTAGAAAAAGCCACTGCTCCATATGTGCCACCTCACTTAAGGAGAAAAATGGTGCAATCCTATATACCACCTACTTTAATCACCACACTAGAGAAAACATGGAAGTTAACCCTACTCTCAAATTTTGTATTCAAATGAGTCTAATTGATGAAGGAGAGGAGGAAGAATTTTAATATATTGTAGTGGCATCATATTCAAACAACAATGTGTGAGCCAACCTCTCAAGCAGCAAGATCTAGGAGCCTTCTATATCTATGGTGGCATATTTGAGATGCATTTACCTTTATGTTATGCAATCAAGGTGCTACCTTGAATTTTATGCCACTACCAATGTTACCTCATCTAGGTTTACATGCATCCAAGCACATGAAAGAAAATTTATGATGACATATCATTCTAAATCAAGATCAATGGTTTTCATGGAGAATGTACTAATGAAGCTTGAAGGTGTTATGCGCCAGCTAATTTTGTGATCATGGAAGATAAATGTGGAACTCCAGAATAAACCATTCTGGATGTCCTTTCCTAGAGAGTGTCAAAGTGTCGGTTGATGTTGATCAAGGAGAACTCAATATGAATCTTTGTGAAAATGAAGTCATCTTCTCTTTGAAGCCTTTGATCCAAGTGGTTCAACACTTGATATGGAAGTGGAGGAGAGAAGGCGGCCATAATGAAGACTACATTGATAAAGACAATTTGTTTGATCCTAGATAAGAAAGAAGCAAGTGGTGTCCGATAGAGGGACATTGTATCCAATCTCTTATGGGAGGTAGCCCATCTTTTGCATTTCATGTGGATTCTAGTAAAATGTTTTAGTTTAAAATCATTGCATCTCGTGGTCGTATATAGCTTTGTGAAAAAAACTCTTTTACTTTGGTGCATAATAAAATGTCTATTTGAGACTTCGTGCTAATAATTGGTGTAGGTAATATGAAAAACAAAGCATCATAATGCATCCATGTGTGAGGTGCAGGTTAAATAACATGTAGTAACCACATTCAGAAAGGGGTAAGAGTTTGGAGAAGTGTAGTGCATGATGCTCCCTTAAATTGGTAATTTAAAAAAAAATCTTCAGACTGGCATTCATTCTTAACATGCACCTCAACCAACATGGAGTGCACATGTTTATAAAGGGGGTCAAAGTTTTGAAAGTGTAGTGAAAGATGTTCCCATAAAATAACATATCATGCACAAAAAACATCCACATATTCAATTTGAGTGAGGATGTACATGTTGTGCTCATCTGACAACACATGTGCAATAGTGGATCAAAATGCGAAGAGTTTGTCTTTATGCACAACATGCACATCCAGTGCACGACGTGGAGTGAAGTTCTCCAAAAAGTGGAGATATTATGTCTATGTATGTTGTGAATGCTTTCTCACATGATGTGTATGGTCAAGAAAGTTAAAAAAGAAAATAGGGTTGATCCAATGCACATCATGCCATTTGTCGAGAACATCCATCCTTTTCAAAGAAAAGAGTGACACCAAAGTAGACCCAACGACCCCATTTGCACTACCAATGCTTTCATAAGCATTGTCATTATTGCATCTTCTAAGAGGACAAATCTCACCTTTAGAAACCATCTTGCTAGCTAAAGGAGCCATCAACTCCCTAGCTAATGAGCAACTCTGACACCTTCATATCTATCTGAGACCATGCAAGGGTCCCTACAAGATTCATCAACCTCACTATAGTTGATTGTCACCATTCCCACTTGACACCAAGCTACAAAAGTATATTCTAGTGACCTCGACACCATGATGCATGCCATGCATCTCACAATATTCATCATGCAAAATGTGGAGGAGACAAAATTGGATGTGATAGTGCATGTTATGCATCCATCTGTGCATGTTGGGCACCACCCTAGGGTAGCTAGACCACTACCTCATTTCTAGTTCCTAGATCATTCCATCCACACCAAAAGCACAGTGAGGAGCAGAAGAGGAGGAAAGAGGATCTGTGTAGAGCCTTATGGTACTTGGGTACCTAATCTACAGCCTAAGATGGAGGACAAAAGAAGTGAAGAAGAAGAGGAGCAAGGATGTTACACGATGGTGACATTCACCCTATACTATGATGATGAACTATAGTGTTTTTAAAAACTCTCCACTTGCAGCATGCATGCCACTAGGTTCCTTTGTGAGGTAAACTTGCCTAGTGTAAAACTTTATATGATTTCTAAATTCTAAGAATTATGTAAATATTTAATAATTTTCAGAGATCATCTTATAAATGGACATATGAATCTAGTGTAGAACTAGTTCATTATCTTATTTCATTTCCCCGAATCCAGCTCTATTAGACACATAGTTGAGATAATGATAAGATAATCATATTCATACTTGAACATGTAGTTAGGTTGAACTTATTAACTTATATATTTGTGGTGTTTCAACTGATTCAAAGAATGAATGATAAAATTGACTATTTTAGTTAAAATGTTCTTTAATATTACAAATCTTTAGTTAGGAGATAAAAAGTTAGTTGTCCCCATTACCATTTGGTAACAACTTATCTTGAGTACTTCATTACAAAACTTGAGGGACCACTTAGAGAAACTCATCTGAGCATCAACCCCTATCTTTTCTTATGTAATATGATAAAGAGGTTACATACTTCCACTTAGTATGCTAATCTAGCTTAAAATATCGATTTGGTCATGATAGTTAGGTGCTTTGTCAAAGTTTGTATACTAGATATTAAATCCTTAAAATATGGAATAGAGTAACAACCCACTTTCTATTCAAACCTAGGTTGAAAGACTAACCAGGCCTGATGGTTGGGTTCCTTGAGCCTAAATTAAAATGGGTTACATGAGCCCTATATGTTTCATGCTATAGTTCTTTCGTATGAAAACAAGAAGGTAAAATTGAGCTAAAATGAAAAGTTCTTAGGTGATACTATGTGGTTGTGGTTATTGTTTGGGGGTAAACCTTGTGAAAGGGTGGATTCTTAATGAGAGTGGGGAAACATTTTCTATTTATCTCACTTGAAAAGAACCACACTCTAAATAACAAGAATTATCATTCATGTCACTGATCCATTGTGCAATATAAAATCTTCCCTTGATATTATTTCAACTACATTTAGTGAATGCATGCAATTCCCTTTGAATCTTGTTTAGCTTGTATTGCTTGAGGACAAGTAATGATTTATCTTGAGGAAGCTTGATAAATGTAGTTCCTACCACTTTTTATGCCCCAATTTCATGCATGTAATGACTTAACTTCCATACTTTTCCCACATAATTAGATTGTAATTGTGTAAATAGCTTAAGTAGGTTCTTTGGTCTCACTTGGACTAATTGAGGCATTTAATGTAGTTTATACAATATTTGGTTCATCTAGATGATTGGATCCAAGTTCATCCACTCAACATATAGAAAGCTCAACTAGAGATTAAATAGTCATCTACATGATGTGAGCCCCTTTGGTGCAATGTATGCACTAACCTAGGATCCCCCTTGACTTAACCAAGTTAGTAGCACAGAAAGCACAATCACATATTCACATGAGTCATCAGCAACATCAACTCCAATGCAACAACGTGACATGTCATGCACTAATCTGTGCAACTTTCTTGGTGGTCACTCCCATGAACAATCATGCTCAGACAATGGCACATTGTTCAATCTCACTAATAATTATTCCCCATGATCACCTACACACCATTCACTTTCAACTAAATGGGATGTCAAATGGTTTTTGGCCTCAAGTGTAAAGTTTCACGACATGCATGACTGTGTGCACAACGTGCATCCTTAAGTGAAAAAATATAAAGAATAGGAAGTTAGTTATTGAGTGAGAGCTATCATTTGTTTCAGTTCTAGCTTGGATGAAAGTGAGGAGACTCCAAAAGGTAAGAAGAAAAAATTTATTTGGAGGAGGATTTCCTCTCTCCAACCCTAGGATAGGAAACTTCATGAGCATCTCTACTATAGAACAGTTGTTTTACTTCATTTTTTCCTCTCTTTCTTTCTATTTCTCTTCTATCACCTCATGCAACTTGTCAATCTCATGATGTGCACCTCATTTGGGTCATCGCACATCATTATGAGGATATATCCCTTTTATTTGTGCCTAAATGGAACCTATTAGTCATGTGATGAATAGTATTCCAATTTTTCTCTTTTTTTTCTCTAACTATTGTTAATTTTCCATGATCATATATGGTTGTGGCTTACCACTTCCCCAAATTCATAACTTGATAGACGTATGAGTTTAGTGAAGTATGTTTAGATTCTAAACTTATATTTTGTGAGAGTGGATGGATATAATGCATGCTACAATATCCTTGTTTGGTAATTCATGTCGGCTTATGAATCCCCTTGAGACATCCATGGGAGCTCAAGTCATTGGCTAGGTTTATTGATTAAGAAATAAATACATTATAGCTACATGTGCACTTAATAGGTGAAAGTCATTTACTTTAAATTTTTTGTGAGAAGTTGACAAGAGAAAGAGAGATTTATATCTAATTTTTTTTTATTTATCATGTGATTAATAGGTGTCTAGGTACCAAATTCTCTTTGAACATGAACATTTGAAAATGATTGTGACAATATAAGTACAATCTTAGGACTTAAATCAACCAATTGTGTATTTTATTTTATTTTATTTGGATGGTTAAATAGGATTGAGATTATGTCTCTTTGTATATTTGACCCAAACTATATACTAGTTGTGACTCAAACTATTAAGGAGTAGCTTTGTCCTAACTAAAATTGGCAATCATTCTTTGCTCACATCATTGTTGTGTGATAAAACCTCGATCTTATTTCTTTAATCCATAATAATTAGTTTAATTCAAAAATATGTCAAGCATTCCTCTTATTTCCTTCATTTTGAATAAAATCTCAAATCAAGAAATTCTTTGATAATTTTTTCATGGAATTTAAACCTAAATGGTATTGTGATAAGATCTGTTCAATTATGTGTGCTTTTTCTTATCTATTATTTGATATTTAACTGCGATTTAATATAGTAGGGACTTTGGCATATGTAAAAGTCACATCATATTTTAGCACTATTCTTTGAAACAATATGATAACTAAACTGTTAATTAATTAAGATCTATATCAAAAAAATTAATCATTGACTTCATTGTTTATCTTCTTGTATTCTAATTTTCTTCATTGGTCACAAGTATTCATTTTATTTATCTTTTCAGGATTAGGTTCCATTTTCTCCATTAAATACTTCTCCAATAAAGAAGAGTAAATGCCCATTAGGAGCTTAAATGTTGTACTCAATGGATGTACAAAGGGAGAAGGTTGTATTGAATGAAAGGGCCTTCATTCAATCTGATATATGAGAATTTAAATGGTCAAATGCAACAAAAGATCTAAATGAATTTTCCATTCCCAAAGACTATTATGTGCAGCATGACAAAACCTATCCCGCAAATAGAAGCCCAGAATTTTGAGATATTCACAGGTAGAGTAGGGGTAGACTCACATGGGCATCAACTATGGTTCTTCAATCATTCTGACATGACTAAACAAGCTTATGTTCCTCTAGGTATAATTAGGGGTGAGAATTCATTTAATTTGGTTTATTATAGTTAATTTGGTTTGGCTAAATGGTTAATTTGTGGTTTGAGATTTTAACCATTAACCTAACTGAATTGAGTCTGTTAAATTGGTAATTTTCCAATCAGTTAATGGTTAATTCAGTCAGTAAATTTGATTAACCAAATAACACCCATGTAGTAATATTACTTAAAATACTCATAGAATATTAAACAATTATTATATTATAGTATTATTGTTGTAAATATAATTCTACATGGCTAAACTTGATTACTATATATATATGGGGAAGTTTTTAGAAATAAAAGTACAGGTATATATGTATATATACATGTGTAGGATATTTTTGTGAATAAATTATGACTATTTAGTTAATTCGGTTAACCAAACAAAAAATATCTTTAACCATCAAATTAACCATTTAACCATTAACCGAATTAAATTGACCAAATTAATTGAATTAACCAAATTGTCCAAACGGTTTGGTTAATTGGTTATTAACCAAATTCTACTCACCCCTAGGTGTAATACTCCTCATTCTATTTCACTATTTACTTAGCAAAAGGAAAGTCTTTAGTGTAACCTTTTTCAAAAAGCAACATACATATGTGGGACAAGATGTAGATCGATTCTTAGGAAATTTCTACCCACCCTCACTCACATGTCAGGTTAAAGAGTAGGTGTACTCATTCAAGGGAAAGCCAAATGAATCTTAGTTTGAAGCATGGGATTTCTTTTAAGGAGCTTTTCCACTTGTTCCTTGTACCACAACATAAGACTTGAGACATAGTGGAGTACATGTATGGAGGTGTTGATGATAGCATCAAAATATTTTTTTATGCTTATTAATGTGTAAATTTTGTGTACCAATCGATTGATGAGGCCTGGAAAGTGGTAGCATGTAAAGTAAATAATCTAAATTAATTGAGGGGAAGATAAACAAGGAGGCATTCTCAACATATCCATGGAATAAAAAGGAAACAATTGATAGCTTAGTCCATTTGTAGGTTCTCTTGGTAGCTAACACTAAAACAAGACAATGTGAAGAACTCCACTCTAAGGCTTGGATAGAAAATCACACCTCCATAGTAGGTGAATCATGCAATTGAATCTAGGACAACTATGTGGCATGAAAAATCATGCAACTATAAGTTGTGTCTATCTCCCAGTTGCACAAGAAATCTTAGCATATATGCAGGAACCAAAATATGATAACAATGTTGAGGAGGCTAATTCTCTCAATTCTATACTGGGGTTTTACACTCCAAGCCTGCCATGTAGTTATCTTGGTTTCCAATATGGGATTATAATATGAGCAAAAAAATACCCAAGAATGACAAAATAAAATTTTACGGTCCACCTAGATCAAAACAAAATAAATATTATGGGAAGAATAATTGAGTGTATGGTCAATTCCATAGCAATTACAATTAAGTAGAGTAACAATTTCATGACCCCAACTAAGGCCAATGTCTATCAAAAAACCAATTGATCATGCATACACCATTTAAGAACTATTTGGATACCTTATACAAAGAATACTATATGATTAATGTTGGACTTTAGAAGATGATCCTTAATTGGAAGCATCACTAAAAAATCCAAAGATATATCTTCCCTAGATTTCTCTACAACCATACCTAACTGGGCATTTGTATGTATTTAAAAAATAACCAAAAGAAGCATGACAGTTGAAAGAAGTGGCTACTTGCTCTAGGGTTATTATTGTTATTTCTATATAATGTAATGCTAGTGAGAGAGATAAATCTAAAAACTAAAGAGGAGGATACTAAGGTTGTCCCAAAGGAAGAGGCATAGAGTGGCAATATTTTGAGAGTGATCCACATCCAGTATCACAGAGCACACCAGTGTACAAGATACAACCTCTATTTTGGAGTAGAGTAGCACATATGATTTGGATATGCAATTCAAGAATCTTACAAGTCATGAAAATTTTACATGTAAAATTACCTTTCATCAATTCCCTAACTAAGATGTCATCTTGCTCTAACTTTCAGAATACAATGTTCATGAAATACTAGACCACTTGAGAGTAAGACACGGTCAACTTGGCCCAGACATCGTCACACATAATTTTAGACAAGATGCAACACAAGATTAAGGATCCATGATCCTATTTTGGTGATTTTGCATGCCAACGTGGATTCACGGACTTAGGTTCTACTATCTCTATCATGTCACATAAGCTTCATAAGCATTTGGGTCTCTCATATATTATTCTAATTAAGTTTGTGATTCAACATCGTTCAACATAATGAAGGAATTTTCAATGGAAGTGAAAAAAATTCTTCTTCATCACAATTTTGTGATTATGGATATAAAGGAGTATATTTGATACATGTTGACTTTTGGTAGACTCTATCTTGCGACAACACATTTCTGGATATATGTTGAGGCATGCATTCGAAGTGTAGGCAAATAGTCCATGAACTTCAAAGTGTTTGATAGTATGAAGGTCCCCTTCATTTAAGAATGTGTATATCTTCTCAATTGTGTAGAATAATTCGCTAGGCTCAAGTTGAATATAAATTATAGAAGAAGAAGAAGAAGAAGAAATAGTTGGATACCACTTTCTCTTCTAGTAGGTGTATGATTTGGATGATAAACAATTTTATCATATTTTCTTTCATCTAGACACAACCAAGGAGGATCCTACTATTGGGTATGAAGAGATGAAATATGTTTTTTTGTTGAGGAATGGGATAAGGAACTTGAATGTCCTGAGATGAAGTCACTCCCAACCAATTGAAGTGCATGTTTTTAGATGACTAGTAAGTATAAACCGTAATTATCAACCTTGACCTTACATGGAGTAGAAAATTAACCTTATCATTAAATTGTAGAAAAGAAAGGTGGACCCATGATACATCTTATCATATTTTATAGGTGTCACCCTTGCATTTACATGCATTGAGTCCACATGATGGAAGATTTTGAACCCTTTATTGAGTATTGATGTTGATATATTACAAATAAGAAGAGTTTTTGTGCAAGGAGGTAATCAAGTTTCTAACAATAGGGATGGTATATCATACTTCTGATTAGCCATGGGTGAGTCATGTAAAGATCATCCTCATGAAGAGGGGTTCTTAATAGCAAGAATGAGTTAATTCCCACTGTAGTGGTTACAAAAAGTTATATAATACCAATCACGAGTGTAGTTTCCCTCTCCCATTCTTGGATCAAGTCCTGGAGTGTCTATCTTACCAAAGATTCTTTTGTTATCTATATATCTACTCTGGATTCTTTCATATTCCCATACACCTAGGTGACCATGAGAAGACAACCTCACTTGTCCATCACTGACATGCTTTTAGATAAATGACATTTAAAATCTACAATGCTCCATCCATGATTATTATTGCACAATAGCAATATTTTCTACTTACAAAGAGACCATTACTAAGGTCTTCATGGATGATTTTTCAATCTATGGAGACCCAACTTTTATATGCATGCACCATTCTCCCCAATTCTATCTCATTGTGATGAAGCTCATGTAGTCTCAATTGGGAGATATGGTCTTCATGGTGAAGGAAGGCATAATTCTTGGTTGAATGGTGATCTTAAGGGGAATTTAGGTTGACAAGTCCAAGGTGGATGTTGGCTCAAAGATTTATCCCTCATCTTCTATTCGCAAGGTTTGTTTATTTGTGTCATGTTGGGTTCTACATATGCTTTATCAAAGATGTTGGTAACATCCCAAACCTCCTGCCAACCTTATTCTAAATGAAGGTAAGTTCAAATTTGGTTTTGAATGTTGCTAATGTCAAAACACCTCAAGTATGAATTGGTGTCCACTCCAACAATATAAGAATATGACTTGTCTCAACCTTTTGAGATCATGTGCCACACCAGAGAGTACATAGTAGGTTTGGTTCTCAGCCATCATGTGAATAAGAAACATCATGTATGTACTACGTTAGTAAGAAACTGAAAAGAAAGAGTGTCTAGGTTGTTGGCTAAAGGGCATTATACAAACATATTTTAACAAATGATAATTTTCCTATTAATGATGTCCATAGATATTCCCTTAAGTGTTACATAACTATATGAGATATTACAACTTAAGTGGATAGCAAACACTATGAGAAAAGTTCTACTTATATTTGATTGTTATGTACTACAATAAGAATTCCATTTATTTTTTTATCTTGTAAAGTATTAATATTTATGAGACGAACAAATTATTTTTTCCTATTTAGTTGCATAGGAACCATAGAAATTATTATTTCTTGAGTGGTTATAACCAAATTCCATTGTTTGGTACCTATTTAGGTCAATAAATTTTTAGTTCATCTGAGATGGGGTCTACCAAACATTGAGTTCAATTAGGCTAAGAGAACATACCGGAGAAACTCTAATGCTATTCAAGGGTGATAAAAATGACATAATTTAAGTCTTCTAGATATTGTGTTCAACCAATATAGTTCCCTATACACTTTGGTTGAAGAAAATTCGACCAAAGCATATCTCATCCAAGGAACATTTTGGCCAAGAGGAGTCATGAACATGTGTGTGTAGATTTGACAGGAGTTTCTCTAGTAGTGGGATTGAAGAGTGGGGCCTTTACAGCGGGACATGTTACCCTTAAAGTTTCTTTAGCCAAACTGGTCAAGCATGAGGAAGTGTGTATTGGGAATCAACACGCCTTCATCCCTTTTAGATTTGATATGTTTGGATTCTTAGCACCAGAAGTTGTGGAGCTTTTGAAAAGGGTCCAAAAAGTTATGAATAGTAATGTTATGACTTCTAAGTGTATGGATGTAGTATTTCAAAGGATTGTTTTTGTAACGACCCTGGCCTGGGTTATGAGGTAACCCTATTTGTTTGGGCTAAGTAAGTTTCTTAGAACTATAATATAATCCTCTAAGGTGTTTTGTTATCATTTGACACACTTATGTTTCAAGTTTGGTCCCGATTGAATGTTGTTTGAGCAATGTTCCTTTGTTTTGGACCAAAGTGCAATTTACCCAAATTGAGGGGCTATAATGAAAAATGTCACATTTTTAATATACCCCATGTGTTTTATCATAATAAGAGAGATAATGATGCTAAGGGGTGGCTTGTGGAAAGCCCAAATTCCAAGTTTGAACTTGTTTGTACAATGTTGGTACCTTGTGCACCAATTTAGGTACAAATTTTAATTTACCCAAAATGTGGGGTTGATATGCAAATTACCACCTCTAGAGTGTTCCTACTTCCTATATGTATCATTTAGAGGAGATATAATTAATTATACACCATGTTTGATTCCATTATGAATGATGGTATTCTTGGTGATGAAATGACCAAGAAAAGGGTTGAATATGAAAGCTTAACTTGAGTTGTATCAAGTTGAAAAGCTTATATATGAGTGCCTATCAGAAAAGGAGCCCAAGGAGGTGTCCCATATCGTTTTGTGGACTCTTGTAAAAGTCCATATCGTGCAAATCACCTCAAGGAGGTGAGGAGTGTCGGGTTACAACTTCCTTAGCAAAGTTGTGATGAGTTGTGAATAAAGTGGTGATTTTGTTGATATATCTTAATCAAAGGGATATGTAATGGACGAATCTTTATCCCTAGATGATCCTCAACCATTTTTCAAGACAACATAAATGTTTATGCATGCATGTACACGTGTCACCATACATGGACACGTGGCACCTACTAGCTCAAAATGATGACACCTCATTTTCACCTTCCTTCATGAGCAACAAGTATATATACCCCTAGTTTCACCCTTTAGTGAAATTTTTCGACCCTTACCACCCTCCTACCTTATGGTATCGTTCATAGACTCCTTTTATCGTGCAGGACTTCTGTGGTATCGTGTATGGTCCCTTGGGTATTGCCCATGGCAAGATCATATCGCCCAAGTAGGTGATATTGGCCATATAGAGTGATATTGGTCATAGAGTGAAGAGTTGAGTGGCATATCGTGCAAGTGAGTGTCATATCGTGCAAGAGGGGTGGCATATCATGCAAGGACACTAGTGTATCATGCAAAGGAGCCAAGGAGCAAGAAGGAGCTCATACTTAACCCTAATGTGAGGCAATGATCATCTTCAACCTTGGATTGAAGCATGATTTTAGGGTTATGATCTTCCTTTCTTTTCTTCTTCACCAATTGTTTATCCATGGTGATTCTTTGTATATAGAGGAGTTTTGAAGTTCATCTTCAACCTTAGGAACGTGGAGCTTTGGATCTTGGAGCTTTGAAGTTGTTATTAAGGCGGGTTATATAACTTGAACTCAACCATGTTATTATTCAACACCTAAATTGCTATACTTAATGAATTACTTTTAATTCCGAAATTTCATGAAATAGTTGATGAGATTATGAGTTCTAATAGTTTCTTAGACCTGTTTCAATGAACTATAACAGTTATAACTAAGTTCTAGAGCTTGAAGATGATGGAATCACTTTATAAAAGTGATATTGGGTGCAAGTATACAAGCAAGCACATCTAACCCGATATGATGATGCACCTACTTCACTAAAACGTTATGGATATGATTGTATACCTTCTTGAACGATATGGGGGTGTAGTATACACCTATTGCACGATAGGAAGTCTATTATAGACTCCATACACGATACAAGGTCAATTGTACACTTGTAAGTTGACAAGAAACTCTAATTTGGGTAACCCGATATAGATGAAGAGTAACAAATGCTAATGCACAGTATGATCATATGATACATCATTGGTACTTAGTATCATGAGGCCTACATGACCTTGCACGACATGGTTGCACGACACATGATCTTGCACGATAGGGTTGCACGATACACAACCCTAGACAATATGGTAACCCGACATGGTGATGAGTTGATACCTCTTAAGCATCATGGGTGACACATATATGTACCATGTCCCCATCACAATCAACCCTAACCCGACATGGGTGTTGCAACCTAATGTTTGATGGTGTAGCCCAATATGGCTTGGTGCCCTTCACTCCTATCGACTTGTATATTGGGTTCATCCCGATATGGCAAACCCTAATCCATCACAGCCAACCCTAGACAGTGAGCCACCCGATATGGTGATTGAATGCACCTCTAGCCCGATATGGATGGTGCTCATACACCTCCAACCTGAGACACCTTGTAAAGGTGATAGTAAGACACTCTTAGGAGTAATGAGTATAACACCAAGTAATGGTGTGGCTAATACCTTGATAGGTGAAACACCTAAAGTGGTTGATAATGGTTAATCTTATATCAACAATGTCTCAACCTGAGATGAGTCCATATCAATTGATGATGGTTGGACAATTCAAATGTATGACTTATGATCAATGCACTACATAATAAATGTGATTGGCTAGTGCATAAAGTATTAGGATGGGAAATACCCTAATACAGGATAAGTTGATGAACTTAAGTAAGTTAAAAGTGATGAGGGAAGTGATACATCAAGACATGATAGATATCACATCCAGCATTTCAATATTGATGTACCTTAATGCACCTTAAATCCAATATACTTGGATGAGTAACACATGAAGTGTGTTATGTCAATTGTTACATTGAGATGTAATAAGTTTAATGCACTTTGATAAAGTGTGGGCTAACATACCTTGAGAAAGGGTTAAGCCAAGTTAATAAAGTATGATGTAATCATACCCTGGTAAGGATGAGAGAGGAACTCATACCTTGTGTTGATGATTCATTTAATGATAAATGATGAGAATAAATAAGTATGATTGAATACTTATGATATCAATGTTTGCTCCTAGATGTGTGGAGCAATGAATTAGGGTTTGATCATTGATAACATGACCTTGAAAACCTAAATGGTTAATAATGGAAAACCCTAACCCTAATGAAGGGTAATGATATGTAAGAGAAACCCTAATCGATAAGAAAGGAAAACCCTAACCCTAATGATGGGAAGGTTGTATTTCTTTTATTGCATAAGCCTTGTAAGGCATGTTAAATACTTATATAACAAGTATAACGATTAATGGCCTTGTGAGCCATGTGAATAAGTTGTTGCCTAGTGAGAGGTGACAAGATGTGCAATGGCCTTTTGAGCCATGTGAATCAGTTGTTGCCTAGTGAGAGGTGACAAGATGTGCAATGGCCTTGTGAGCCATGTGAATAAGTTGTTGCCTAGTGAGAGGTGACAAGATGTGCAATGGCCTTGTGAGCCATGTGAATAAGTTGTTTCCTAGTGAGAGGTGACAAGATGGGTGATGGCCTTGTAAGCCATGAGAATACTTGTACAACAAGTGAAATGTATACCTTGGTCCTCAGACCTAGAGGTAATAGTTACCTGATAAGTGGTAACAGTGTTCAGTGATGAACTAAGGGTTTGAATACCCAGATCTGTAACCATGATGATGATAATATTAAGGGATGAGAATTCCCAGTAATGAGATAAGGGATTGAGATCCTAAATGTTATATGTGTTCTAAAGATTTGAAAAGTACTTGATAGATGTATTACGCTTGTTCTTTGTAACATTTGTCATAATAATTCATGTTTGAAAACTTTACTGATGCTAAAATAATATGGCAATGCACTTAATTAATCAAGTAGAATCTTATCATGTAGAGCCCTGACCTTAGATCCATCAGCGTCAGTAAACTGTTGAATGGTGAAATTGGTTTTCCCACGGGATCTCCTGGAGACCGCATATTTTTGAATGTGGGGGTGATGGGCAAAAATATCAGTATGCCCCTAATGAAGATTGATGGTAGATAAACATGAAATCTCTCAATACTTCATTATTGGTTGGGATTTGATGTACATAAACATGAAATCTAATCGACCCTTCCTCAGGTTGATGGTAGATAAACATGAAATCTCTCAATCCTGACGAGAGTGCAGCTGACCCTGCAACTCTATAGTGAAGTTTCCAGTATACCCTGGAAAGCTATTTAGTAGTTGACATAGTCCTGCTCATTTTCTCGCACTGACCGAGACGGTATGAGGTCATGGTAGTTGGCTCTTCCATTGACCTTGTATGGTACTGATTTTGACTTTACAGTGGTTAGTTGGAGTATGAGCGGTATACCTCATCTCCTTAGGGCATAAGTGTGATTGTAAAATGTAATTAGCCGTGTAGCATATCTGCTTAAGGGTCGAATACGAGAAACATTGTTTGATGTTCAATACAGTTATACATCTTAGTGGATAGATGTTATTTATGTTTCTTTACATTCCTTACAAAGTAGATATATGATTTATAACTCTACCATGGGTAGATGCAATGTTTTCCTTAAGAAAGGAGATTACATCATTCTGATCATATAGTGATTTATCCTACCTGTTAATATAAAAAGAACCTCTGCTTAGTTTATAAATACTTAATCTGTGATAATAATATAGTCGACGGAGAGTTATATCTCTTGTTGGGACAATTGTCTCACCCCGTGGGATCCACATTTTTTTAGGTGGACGTGCATGAGGTGGCGAAGATCTTTCTGCAGAGGAGGAACAACAGTTGAGGCAGCAGTGACAGCTCAAGTTGAGTGTACTATTTATCATGTCTTGTAGATAGAAATCTTATGTGTCGTCTGTGTACTCTCAGGTCCTTGTATTTAGTATGTGATGGTTTTATGAACAATCTGAGATTTTGGCTAGTATGCCTCAAGGTTGGATGTTGCTTTAAGTTAATGTTTTGAGAAAGCAATTGTTATATATTGTCCTCGAGAAGAAATGGTACAGTGTATGTACAATGTGAACAATGATGAATATAAAGTTTTGGTTCTTCTTTAAAGAGTTTTCCTAGAAATGGATCTCTTTGGGAAATGGTTTTAATTTTTAGTGATTTTTTTAATCTGTCGTTTATGTTTTGTTCTGCTTAATTAATGACGCTTTGTTTTTCAGTTTGGTGACTGTCATCACAAGTTTGGTATCAGAGCTTAAGGTTCGCTGAGTCTACAGAGACATAGGACTAATGTGTTGAGTATGTGTTAGTGTCCTCCAGTATACCCTATAGTGACTTCTGCTTATGCTGAGTAAAGGGAAAAGTTTATAATTGACTGGAGGACATGAGAAACACATTGCTGAAAGCAATGTTGTTGCACTGAGAGAGGGTACAAGGGATCATGCAAGAGAAGAACAAGTGTTTGAGAATTCCCATCATGACCTGATCAGGATAGAAAATCCTATGTTTATGCTCTTGATGGGCAGGTTAGGACAACAGTGATGCATATAGTAGACTGGATACTAGCATTACAACCTAGGTTACCAACCCTTAATGCAGAAACTTTGGGCTTTGAAAGGGTTCCTAAATGACATAGTCATGTTGGAACAGTGGAAAATGTGGGAAGGATTAGCATATGGTAAGAAAATAGACTCTACCATAAGCATAGACAGATAGTACATCTGTAATGGTAATTCCCAAGAAAGGGCAATAAGCTGAGAAATAAGGAAAGGTCTCTACAATTCTAGAGACATTTGCCTAAGCTATTCTAAAAAGCCAAATATTTTTTGGTGCCACCAATGCAATAAATGCCTAGGGTACCAGGGTGGTAGCCACTAAGTAAAGGCAAAGGTCCTAACTTTCTACCTATAAGAACCCATGGCTTAGTCTCTATATCGGTGATAAGACCAATAAGACCATGGTATGAGGACAAGGCATGATAAATATGTGTACATGTTGAGCATACTAAACCATTTTGTTTAAAAAGAAGGAAGGAAATGACTCAACAACCGAGGAAGACTCGGTAGGGCTTACGTAAGTTACATCCCAATAGTGTAAAAAGGAAAAAGCAACAACATGAAACAGCTAGACTCTATGTGTTGAGTCAACCTGAAGCGGTAGATGACCGTGAGGGGTAACAGTCAGATAGAGCTTTTTCATTTTGATATTATTTATTTTGATGTTATCTGATAATCATGAGAAGGATTGTTGTTATTGAATTCCCTATTGATTTCCCTATGGAGACATAGGGAAGAAATGATGAAAACTAGAATTTATATCGTACTCTTTTAAATGCTTTATAATTGCTCTTATCTGTGTGAAAGAGGATGAGGTATAGAAGAGATGCTTGGATAAAATACAGGAATGTTAAATCCTATGTTCTTGATGGTATGAAAAGTAAGGAATATGATAGTACATAAAGTGCATACTACCTAATCTCAGTACTTGTATACCCTGGCCAGGTATATAATTATTAGAGATAGGGAAAGTATGGAGCTCTTAGATTGTTATCTTTTTTATTACTTTGATCAAGTAGTCATTTTGAGACAATCTAGTGAGTATAACTAAATAGGAAATATGGTATGGACATGTATATCACATACTAAGTGCATTAAATGGAATCTGAGATTATCTCAAATCAATCTATGTGTTTGAGGAAGTAAAAGAATATGATCCTCATGAAATGAGAATGAGAACAAGGGAGATGATCCCTGTCTGATAAAGCATGTGTGAATAGTAAATATCTTTTCCCATGATGTGGAAATGGGAAATGTGATAAAATCACAAAATTCTCATGAACATGTTAGACAATAACAAAGAAAGAAATAATGATATGTAATCATCCTTATAATTTCTATTCTGATGGCAAGGAACCTAGGATGAGACATGAGTAAATGACTCATGAATAGTTGAAAGTTCATGCAATAATCAGAGGAGATGATAATCTCTTATCTTTGATAAACAACCCTGGATGAATATAGGATGATAAAAGGAATATGTTTCTTTGTGTTCTTTCCTTCAGGGACATGGAAATCAAGTGGGTCTTATGACACTTGATGTGCATGAGTTAAAAATGTTCAATTGAAGGATACCTAGAAAATTATTAGTTCATCTTGGACATTAGTTCCAAGATAAAGATATGTGTAATAAATAATGTCCCAAACATGAAAGGAAGATCCTATTATATGTGTGTCTTTGGTAAAAACAAGAGAGAGATGGAAATGATGAGGATGTGATGTGTTTTCGACACATGTGACAGATACCAAGGAAAGGAATTCTGGTATCTAAGAAGTATCAGGTGATGTGGCAAAGTAAAAACATAACTCCTAATCATCTGATTAATGTTGGTTACCTGGAATGGCCAACTGTGAAATCAGTCTAGTTACATAAAATAGTATGGACATGGCATGTTAGGGGTTTATGCTCCGCATAAACATAACATCGATAAGGATGTACTAATTGAAGGAACAATTGTAAAATCATTGTGGGAATAACTTATCAAGATAAAAATAATTCATTAGAATACCCTATCTAGATCGGTTAAGGAAACGTATATATAAAATCTAGAGATACCTATAAGATAAGTTCTTAATTGACAAGTAACCTCCCCTTATGAAAAGAGTATGTACAACTAATGAGATAGTTGGTACAAGTAGTAAGAAAGTTTAATGTTGTGTCAGCAGATTAGATGGCACAACATATATATGATAAGAATTACAGTCACAAGTGGGTGACAGAATATAACTCTGGTCTTTCCTTGAAAGTGAAATGCTAAACTAAATGAGTATGGGAGACTCCCTAGAATCAAGAATCCTATCACATAAAGTTTTAAGTTGAGAAAGGTGACAAATCATTAAGGTTTGAGATCTGAGTTAAATAAGGGATGAATAATGTTTCTCTGACAAAGAAAGTGTTATCTGACACAGAGTTGACTCTACAATCAATAATGAAAAGGACAGTAGAGTATGTGTCTTGTGTGATAGATTCTGTGATAACCCTATGTGGAAGAACTTTGTGTTGATAAAAGTTCTATGGTGTCTCCATGACATTAAGATGCTATGTGGAGACTTGATGGTATGATGTATGAATAATACATGTCTCCCTTTTACCTAGGATTTCAGGGACGAAATCCTTGTTAGGGGTTTATAACTTGTAACGACCCTGACCTGGGTTATGAGGTAACCCTATTTGTTTGGGATAAGTAAGTTTCTTAGAACTATAATATAATCCTATAAGGTGTTTTTTTATCATGTGACACACTTATGTTTCAAGTTTGGTCCCGATAGAATGTTGTTTGAGCAATGTTCCTTTATTTTGGACCAAAGTGCAATTTACCCAAATTGAGGGGCTATAATGAAATATTTCACATGTTGAATATACCCCATGTGTTTTATCATCATAAGATAGAGAATAATGCTAAGTGATGGCTTGTGGAAAGCCCAAATTCCAAGTTTGAACTTGTTTGAACAATGTGGGTACCTTGTGCACCAATTTTGGCACAAATTGTAATTTACCCAAAATGTGGGGTTGATATGCAAATTACCACCTATAGAGTGTTCCTACTTCCTATATGTATCATTTATAGTAGAGATAATGAATGATACACCATGTTTGATTCCATTATGAATGATGGTAATCTTGGTGATGAAATGACCAAGAAAAGGGTTGAATATGAAAGCTTTTAACTTGAGTTGTATCAAGTTGAAAAGATTATATATGAGTGCCTATCGGCCAAGGATCCTAAGGAGGTGTCCCATATCGTTTTATGGACTCTTGGAAAAGTCCATATCGTGAAAATCACCCCAAGGAGGTGAGGAGTGTCGGGTTACAACTTCCTTAGCAAAGTTGTGATGAGTTGTGAATAAAGTGGTGATTTTGTTGATATATCTTAATCAAAGGGATATGTAATGGAAGAATCTTTATCCCTATATGATCCTCAACCATTTTTCAAGACACGATAAATGTTCATGCATGCATGTACACATGTCACCATGCATGGACATGTGGCACCTACTAGCTCAAAATGATGACACCTCATTTTCACCTTCCTTCATGAGCAACAAGTATATATACCCCTAGTTTCACCCCTTAGTGGACCTTTTCGACCCTTACCACCCTCCTACCTTATGGTATCGTGAATAGACTATTTGTATCGTGCAGGAGTGTTGTGGTATCGTGCATGGGCCCTTGGGTATCGCCCATGGCAAGATCATATCGCCCAAGTAGGTGATATTGGCCATATAGAGTGATATTGGCCATAGAGTGAAGAGTTGAGTGGCATATCGTGAAAGTGAGTGCCATATCGTGAAAGAGGGGTGGAATATCGTGCAAGGACACTATTTTATCGTGCCAATGTGTCAAGTAGCAATAAGGAGCTCATACTTAACCCTAATGTGAGGCAATGATCATCTTCAACCTTGGATTGAAGCATGATTTTAGGGTTATGATCTTCCTTTCTTTTCTTCTTCACCAATTGCTTATCCATGGTGATTCTTTGTATATAGAGGAGTTTTGAAGTTCATATTCAACCTTAGGAACGTGGATCTTTGGATCTTGGAGCTTTGAAGTTGTTATTAAGGCGGGTTATATAACTTGAACTCAACCATGTTATTATTCAACACCTAAATTGCTATACTTAATGAATTTCTTTTAATTCTGAAATTCCTGAAATAGTTGATGAGATTATGAGTTCTAATAGTTTCTTAGACCTGTTTCCATGAACTATAACAGTTATAACTAAGGTCTAGAGCTTGAATATGATGGTATCACTTTATAAAAGTGATATCGGGTGCAAGTATACAAGCAAGCACCTCCAACCCGATATGATGATGCACCTACTTCACTAAAACGGTATGGATATGATTGTATACATTCCTGAACTATATGGGGGTGTAGTATACACCTATTGCACGATAGGAAGTCTATTATAGACTCCATGCACGATACAAGGTCAATTGTATACTTGTAAGTTGACAAGAAACCCTAATTTGGGTAACCTGATATAGATGAAGAGTAACAAATGCTAATGCACGGTATGATCATATGATACATCATCGGTACTTAGTATCATGAGGCCTACAAGACCTTGCACGACATGGTTGCACGACACATGATCTTGCACGATAGGGTTGCACGATACACAACCCTAGACAATATGGTAACCCGACATGGTGATGAGTTGATGCCTCTTAAGCATCATGGGTGACACATATATGTACCATGTTCCCATCACAATCAACCCTAACCCGACATGGGTGTTGCAACCTAATGTTTTATGGTGTAGCCTAATATGTCTTGGTGCCCTTCACTCCTATCGACTTGTATATTGGGTTGAGCCCGATATGGCAAACCCTAATCCATCACAGCCAACCCTAGACGGTAAGCCACCCGATATGGTGATTGAATGCACCTCTAGCTCGATATGGATGGTGCTCATACACCTCCAACCTGAGACACCTTGTAAAGGTGAGAGTAAGACACTCTTAGGAGTAATGAGTATAACACCAAGTAATGGTGTGGCTAATACCTTGATAGGTGAAACACCTAAAGTGGTTGATAATGGTTAATCCTATATCAACAATGTCTCAACCTGAGATGAGTCCATATCAATTGATGATGGATGGACAATTCAAATGTATGACTTATGATCAATACACTACAGAATAAATGTGATGGGCTAGTACATAAAGTATTAGGATGGGAAATAACCTAATACAAGATAAGTTGATGAACTTAAGTAAGTTAAAATTGATGAGGGAAGTGATACAGCAAGACATGATAGATATCACATCCAGCATTTCAATATTGATGTACCTTGATGCACCTTAAATCCAATATACTTGGATGAGTAACGCATGAAGTGTGTTATGTCAATTGTTACATTGAGATGTAATAAGTTTAATGCACTTTGATAAAGTGTGGGCTAACATACCTTGAGAAAGGGTTAAGCCAAGTTAATAAAGTATGATGTAATCATACCCTGGTAAGGATGAGAGAGGAACTCCTACCTTGTGTTGATGATTCATTTAATGATAAATGATGAGAATAAATAAGTATGATTGAATACTTATGATATCAATGTTTGCTCCTAGATGTTTGGAGCAATGAATTAGGGTTTGATCATTGATAACATGACCTTGAAAACCTAAATGGTTAATAATGGAAAACCCTAACCCTAATGAAGGGTAATGATATGTAAGAGAAACCCTAATCGATAAGAAAGGAAAACCCTACCCTAATGATGGGAAGGTTGTATTTATTTTATTGCATAAGCCTTGTAAGGCATGTTAAATACTTGTATAACAAGTATAATGATTAATGGCCTTGTGAGCCATGTGAATAAGTTGTTGTCTAGTGAGAGCTGACAAGATGTGCAATGGCCTTTTAAGCCATGTGAATAAGTTGTTGCCTAGTGAGAGGTGACAAGATGTGCAATGGCCTTGTGAGCCATGTGAATAAGTTGTTTCCTAGGGAGAGGTGACAAGATGTGCAATGGCCTTGTGATCCATGTGAATAAGTTGTTGCTTAGTGAGAGGTGACAAGATGGGTGATGGCCTTGTGAGCCATGAGAATACTTGTACAACAAGTGAAATGTATACCTTGGTCCTCAGACTTAGAGGTAATAGTTACCTGATAAGTGGTACCAGTGTTCAGTGATGAACTAAGGGTTTGAATACCTAGATCTGTAACCATGATGATGATAATATTAAGGAATGAGAATTCCCAGTAATGAGATAAGAGATTGAGATCCTAAATGTTATATGTGTTCTAAAGATTTGAAAAGTACTTGATACATGTATTACGCTTGTTCTTTGTAACATTTGTCATAATAATTCATGTTTGAAAACTTGATTGATGCTAAAAGAATATGGAAATGCACTTAATTAATCAAGTGGAATCTTATCATGTAGAGCCCTGACCATATATCCATCAGCGTCAGTAAACTGCTGAATGGTGAAACAGGTTTTCCCACGGGATCTCCTGGAGACCGCATATTTTTGAATATGTGGGGGTGATGGGCAAAAATATCCGTACGCCCCGAATGAAGATTGATGGTAGATAAATATGAAATCTCTCAATACTTCATTATTGGTTGGGATTCGATGTAGATAAACATGAAAGCTAATCGACCCTTCCTCAGGTTGATGGTAGATAAACATGAAATCTCTCAATCCCGACGAGAGTGCAGCTGATCCTGCAACTCTATAGCAAAGTTGCCATTATACCCTGGAAAGCTATTTAGTAGTTGACATAGTCCTGCTCATTTTCTCGCACTGACCGAGACGGTATGAGGTCATGGTAACCGGCTCTTCCATTGACCTTGTATGGTACTGATTTTGACTTTGCAGTGGTCAGTTGGAGTATGAGTGGTATACCTCATCTCCTCAGGGCATAAGTGTGATTATAAAATGTAATCAGTCGTGTAGCATATCTGCTTAAGGGTCTAATATGAGAAACATTGTTTGATGTGCAATACAGTTATACATCTTAGTGGATAGATGTTATTTATGTTTCTTTACATTCCTTACAAAGTAGGTAGATGATTTATAACTCTACCATGGGTAGATGCAATGTTTTCCTTAAGAAAGGAGATTACTTCATTCTGATCATATAGTGATTTATCCTGCCTGCTAATATAAAAAGAACCTCTGCTTGGTTTATAAATACTTAATCTGTGATAATAATATATTCGGCAGAGAGTTATCTCTCTCGTTGTGACAATTGCCTCACCCCGTGGGATCCACATTTTTTAGGTGGACGTGCATGAGGTGGCAAAGATCTTTCTGTAGAGGAGGAACAACAGTTGAGGCAGCAGTGACAGCTCAAGTTGAGTGTATTGTCTGTCATGTCTTGTAGATAGAAGTCTTATGTGTCGTCTTTGTACTCTCAGGTCCTTGGATTTAGTATGTGTTGGTTTTATGAACAATCTGAGATTTTGGCTAGTATGCCTCAAGGTTTGATGTTGCTTTAAGTTAATGTTTTGAGAAAGCAATTGTTATATATTGTCCTCGAGAAGAAATGGTACAGTGTATGTACAATGTGAACAATGATGAATATAAAGTTTTGGTTCTTCCTTAAAGAGTTTTCCTATATATGGATCTCTTTGGAAAATGGTTTTAATTTTTAGTGATTTTTATTAATCCTTTATTTATGTTTTAGTCCACTTAATTAATGACGATTTGTTTGTCGGTTTGGCAACTGTCGTCAAAGTTTTTGCCATCCAAAAAGGAGTAGCACAGCTTGTTTCTCTCTTTTCTTCTATTTTGATGTAAAATTCTATTATTGAATTTAATTGGCTTCTTAATTTCATTTTATTACTAAATCTAACGACTATGTTGACAAAAGATGTTTCTAGACACATAAGTTGGCTTCCCTATGCTAACCCTAGTTCATTCCTATTTATAATGACAGTATATGCACAAAGAGCACACTTGAATAATAGAACACATTGAGTGAAGGCTATAGTGATATCTTGTCAGTGAACCATATTTTGCTTTAAATTAGAGATTTTCCTTCTTCCAAATGATTTCTCATCATTTGAGAATCTTGTCAAAATATATGTCATGCTTTAAATTGTACTTTCCATTCTTCCAACCTCTTTGTTTGTGAATAAGTATTCTAGTGTTGCTTCATGGTGAGTGAAGCAAAAGCTGGTCTACAAGCAAGAAGCTTGTTCTTTATCAACTTGGAAAAGAGGATAGAGGTTGTGACCTCCCTTTGTCAATGAGCAAAATAAGGTGTTGAGGTGGTTCTCCTTCATCCTGGAAAAGATAATAAGAGGTGGTGACTTCCTTCTTCCATAAGCAAAAGGTGTTGCAGTGGTTTCCTAGTGGCCCTACAAGGAAATAGTGGTAAACTCTCATAGACAAAAAAACATATATGCCTTATTTTTTGGGGAGTATCCTAGAAAGATATATTTGGAAGATTTGGCATCAAACTTATTTCTATCATCCTTTGTGTTTAGAGTCTAACATGTGGAGCGAAAGGTATGAAAGTAGATTTTAGGCTTCTTTCTATAGATAATCTCATAGGAGGTCGATGGACAATCTATTATGGATGTATGAAGCCATGTTCACTATTTTTGTGCACAAGTTTTCTGAACTATTGTGTTCAAGAAGCATTATTCTAGCCATCCCTTGAAGTGATATAATCTTCCTTTCCACTAACCCATTTTGTTGTGGAGTTCTTGCTAAAGAGAAGTTACATCCTGGTCACAAAATCTTTCAAATTTACTATTTTCAAACTGACCAACATATTCACTTATGATGACACACGTCTTATGTTGAGGCTTGTTTTCCACTCTAGCACACAAACTTTTGAATATATCAAGTGCATTGTATTTTACAACTAATATGTGGGGGCCTTAGTAAATCTAGGAAAATAACCAAATAGCAAAGTAATATTTTTTGAAACCAAGAGATTGTGTTCTTATTGGTTCAACAAATTCTATATGAATGAGTACTAGAGGTGTAGTAGCTTTTGGTTTGTTTTCCCTCTATGCGAGGTTCACATATTTTTTTTAAAGGGAGACTTGGGAAGACCTCTAACTAGATCAAGTTTGGACAACTAACAAATTAAGTTCGTGTTCACATGTCGTAGTATTCTATGACAAAAGAATTCATATATTTTATTATCTTAGAGGTAGCTACCTTTGATTGGACTAGTTGAAATGGGATTAAGTATGTATAAATGATATTTCCTCCTTCCCTTAATAGTAACATCATTAATATTTTTTAGAAAGAAATCTACATGTATATTTTTATGAATGATATCAAAATTGTGTTTATAAATTTTATTGATACTAATATGGCTATGATGCAAAGCATCTAACTAAACAATTATTGATGGAAAAGATTGCAACCTATATTCTCGATTCTAATTAATTTTCCTATTTCATTACCACCAAGATTTTGTGTTCTTAATTTATTCTTCTTCAAAGTTTTTAACTTCATTTTCTCATCAATACCATGTTGAAGATACCCATTATGGATCAACCAATCCTTTAATTTTAAGCATTGGTATCTATGTATAGATCATTATGGGTTGTGATCATAACATTTATACAATATCTAATCAAGTATGTTAATCATTTTGCGGTGAATGGACATTCTTAGATACAATAGTTGAATTGCATAGAATATCTAAGAATATTTTATTAACATGCTCGGAAATTGGACATGCCTTATCTTGGACAAATTTTAAGTCTGGTCTAATAACTATTTGGTTGAATTGCATGTCTGACCAACAACAGTACTGTCAAACATGATGATTGAAACATTTGTGTAATCATCATATATGTCAATGTACTCAAGAATATTTAATGATAAATCGTACAACATAAAAATGAAAGTTTACAAAATAGAGCGATATGAATAATTAGGATTACGTCACAACTTTTATGTCTAGAATGGATCATCCAAATGGATAAAAAAAGGTTTTGGGGTCTAGATAATCTTTGTAGGGTCACCCCTCCTATGGTACCATCAACATATATGATATTTGAATGGTTTCTATAATAATAAAGGACTTTGTCTTTTGGATGAGTGATCGAACTAATAAATGGTTTGAAAAATCTTTTTTTGGGTTTGTATCCCATGCCACTTCTACCGAATTTTTTATTGAAGTGGTGGAGTAAATTATGTATACCATGAATCCCATTTAGGAGTATAGAGATTGTGTTCTTGGGGGGTTCATTGTCTATTAATAGATCACAAATTATGGTTACAAGGATTAGCATTCTTGAAGAAAGGTAGTTATGTTTATCACATATGTGATCATAATCTTCATGATTTCATATGACATGTTGATATTGATAAACATGCAATTTTACAAAAGAAATATTACGTATAATCATCAAGATATTAAAGGAAAAAATATTAATAAGGTCTTCTTCTAAAAGATCAAGTAAGATTACTTTATTTGAGTCATCTTCACTTGTGTTTTTTTAAGCATGTTGGGTTGATTTATTCATCATATATGTTTCCTTCTTCTTGGTGAGAGGAGGTTTATCATTCTTTTTTGTCAACCTTTACTTGAGATCTTCTACCCATATATCAATTAGCTTCCCTGAATTCCATTCTAAGTTGAGATTTGTTGCAATGTTGTCTATCATGCCTGCAACTTTTCTTAAAGGTACCTAGAAGAGTTGCTCTGATACTATTTAAAAATATATACTATGGGTGCGAATAGAAGTGAAAATTTGCAATTTATCGATAATAAAATGTTAGTTGAAGCTAATTCATGATAAACACTGAGTAAAGGAGGAAGAAGAGTTTATAGATTGACACAACTTAAAATGTTGAAGAATCAATTCATATAAAGTTTATTGAAAATCCACCAATAGATAATGTTGAATGAATCCTGCCTCAAATTGAGTGTCTCACACTTGAATTGAATTCATATGTTGTGTGAAATTAAGAAGATGATAAAATGAAAACATTAATTAATCTAGTAAGACCTCACCTAACCATATACTCCTAGCCTCATAAAATATCATGCTATTGATTTAATCATAGGAGATTAGAGGTAAAATCAAGATTAGGTCTCTGTTTAGAGAACAAGTCAAAAGGGACTTTACACAAAATTGAAAACAAAGACCATCTATGATGCTCTTCCTGATGACTGTTGAATCATACATATTTAGGAAGAACTAAATCAATTTGTTAACAATGAATTGTGGGTTCTAGCTCCTAGAAAAACTAGTAAAGCCATCATCTGAACTAAATGGGTCTATGAAAACAAGATCGATGGAGTTAGTAATATAGTCTGGAAAAAAACATGTCTCATTGATAAGGTTATAATCTATAAGAAGGAATTGATTTTGATAAAACTCATGTGTCAATAGCTAAAGTTGAGTTTATATGTATATTATACACACTAGCTAGCCACCTTATTGTTAAAGTTACCAAATAGATGTCAAGAGTGTCTTTTTAAAATGGAATAGTTGAAGACATTTTTTTTAATAATGTTTTCTAAAGGTAAATACGATTATAAACTATTTATCAAGCTAGGGTGTATCTTTTATATGTGTACAAATAAATGTTGATGATATTATCTTTGATCAAATGAGATATACTTTGTGACAATTTTGTTAAGTTAATGAGAATGAATTTGAAATGAGCTTGATGAGAGAACCTAATTGCTTCCTCCATTTTCAAAATTGAATAAACATCTCGAGATTTTTTATCTATCAAGAAAAATACACCAAATTTGGCTTAAACATTTAACATGGAAAATTGTACGACATTTACCACACATGTGGATAAAATTTGCTAATAAATATGAAGTGGGATAATCTATAAATACCTCACTAAATAGAGGAATCATTTGTAGCTCACTTTATCTTACAACCTCTAGACCTGACATATCATTTTCAATCGGTATTTGTACAATAATAGAAGCTAATGCAAAGACATTCAATCTGTCTACATTTAAAATAAATTTATGATTTCTTTCATCAACTCTTAACTATGACCATTGGCATCCACAATATGAGGACATTGCATCCATAACTTATATTTATGCAATGATGGATGTAAAAATTGATCAAAAAGTACCCTCGGTACATACTTTCTTTTCTCCAACTCACTAGTGACTTGGTTTGGCATCAAGAAAAATTCTCTAGAACTATCAACAACCAAAGTCAAATGCATTGTTTTTTATTTTGGTGTGCTCAAATTATTTGGGTGAACTAGTTCTTGAAAGATAACTTGTTGACACAACTCTCACGCACATGTATTGTGATAGCACGAGAAATAAATTGAGTAAAATTTCCTTTATTTTATAGTCGTGCTAAATATATAGACATCAAACAGAATGTTCTTCATGAACACTACAAGAATAAACACATTCTCCTTAAGCATTTGGACATTGAAATAATTGGAGAATAAATCGACAAATCCATTACCATTACAATAATTCAATTCTATAGAGATACATTGTGAATTACTCCATTATCATGATTTTCATAGATTGTCAAATATCCTTATGCCAATCATTTTATGTGACTACATGTTCTTAAAACTCATGTTGTTTATCATAGGCACTTATTAAAAACTACATGCATGTTTGGCACAACTTTATGAAGATGTATATTTTTATGTCAAAGCTAAGGATATATTTTATTGTCTATTACCATATATATGGGTCATTATAAGAGTTTTCTAAGAAGTGATGTGTCTAGATATGGATCACAGGCTTAGGGGTTGGCAATACTTTCCTTTACATCACTAGCATGGCTTGAAGACTCTTGGATCATGTATGATTCTAAATGGTCAAATTATAAGATTTTCCATATTCTATTGGGAAGTTAGGATGTTATCTATTCAATCTGCCCTCCTCCTCCTCCATACTAAAATGAAAAGCTACAAATATTTTGGTCCACCAAATCAAACATGGTAGTTCTAAAATGGCTCTGGAGTGGGTCCCTAATTATGCTAAGAGTTAGAATATCAGGTGGTTCCTCGTAAAAATGAGAACCAACAAAGTGTTTTATGAAATTTCATCGGGTTATTGTATAGCTAGTAAGCTTCTTGGGGTACATATTGAAACTTGACTTCCCATTACTTCACTATTGTCTTTGTCTTTCTCATCCAGGATGTAATATTAGGTGTCGCCTCCCTTTATCCATTAATCACCTGAATAACCACCTTGACATATGATTCAATTATAATCGTCTATAGTTCTTTTTCCACATGTCTTGCATGCCATTTAGGATGACTCTAAGTTCAGCTTATGTGACAAGTTTAGATTTCATATTTTCACATTCACCTTACAGTTATATTCCTTCACTGTTCTTTGTCATTCATCCATTGACGGAGTTCATGCCCTTATGAGTTGCATCAGTGTTGCACTTAGCCCAATCTCCATAAGGCCATTTACATTGTGGTTTGGGGGTGTTCAAAACTCTCTTTTTGAATGTCATCCATTATTCTACACTTCATTAGATTAATTTTCTAGATTATTTTAGTTTTGCAGTGTGCTACATTAGTAACTCTATTTTGAAAAATGAAGGTTCTTCTCCCCTTCCAAATCAACCAACAAGCGTTAAGAAACATAGAAATATCTTCTTTCTTTTATTCAATTGCTCCATGAACCAACCATTAGGTTTCCATTATAGAATTCATTGGATTGCTTCATGTCACCCAAGCCCATTGTTACTTCTTTAGCCTTGTCACAATCTCTCAAATCATGGAGTGTGTCATTGTTACTTGCACCACACCTTGTACGTCTATAATCATTGTCTAGACCTCATCTTCATCTTCTATAATTAACCATAAGACCTCACAATAAGACAACCACCCAAACATTTGCACCCTTCCTAGTGCTATTGTAGACCATGATTGTTTCCATGAGTAATTCTTCTTCATTTGTTTTCTCTCACATAAAATATCATATGTTGATTTTACATTGAACTCACATTTAATGGTTTTTGTCCAACTGAAAATGGCTTACCCTTGTTCAAATGTTGGTTCTATGAAATTACCTATTTTTTTTCCACCTCATCATACCTATCTTTTTACCACATCATCAGGTCTAACGTGGAAGGGATATCGTATTCTATTTCTAGTTCATGTCAACCAAACAATCATTATAAAATAAACTAATTCATTAGGTATAGTCATTGTACCTTTTTTTGGAGAGTGCCTACATCGGATACCCGTTTATTTCTCCACACTAATATACTTTGTCTTTTCATATGAATTTATATAGAAAAAATATCCACTATATTCTTAGTGGTTTGTGAGAGTTTCCAAAAGGAAGATATTGATCTACGTTGTTAATTCATTTATGTGGCACACTTATAGTGTAGACCTTCTCTGTATATTACCCTCCATCTAATTTTCATATACCAAGTGCTCTTTTTTCTTTCTAGGTTCCATTCTTGTATAGACTTAACATCCATGCCTCTAGAGTTCATTTTGGTAGTAATAACTTTCCAAGGAAGAAGTGAGATAGGCCTCTTTTTATGCCCTCCCCTTAAAATGAAATTCCAAACTATGGCATCAATATAGTCACATAGTCATAGAGATAAAAGAGCTAGCCATAGAACATAAGTGAGCATCGTGCCCACTACTGATTGTTAGGCATACTCTTCCTAAAAAATATAGACAACACATTGACTAGGCATTCACTTTGCTCTATACTTTGTGTAATGTCTCAACTAAGTTAGTTTGTTCACCTTGTGCTGAATAAGAGGGATAAGTATTTCCCTAGGTCATCCTCTTTTAAAATACCATGGTTTTTTAGATATATCTTTAACCTTCATGAGGAACCAACTTCACAAAGAAAATCCTAGACTTTTCTTTAGAAAAATTGTTGGTCGGTTACATGTCCAAAATTTTGTAGGCATTCCATGACTGTTTCAATCTGGTTCAGTGAAGCTTTAGCAAACAGATTATGTCATCTGCAAAATAGGCATCTGATATCTTGGGAACTTCTCTAGAGAGCTTAGTTAATTCCCACTTTCCTTCATTCATCTTCATATTAATCAATGTTGATAGATGTTGCAAGAAAAGTGCAACAAGGTATGGAGACATGGGATCTCCTTGTTGGAGGCCTCTTTCTACATTGAAAGGTTCTAGAAGTTTACTATTCCATGGAATGGTCACTTCACCTCCTATAATCAAATTCATCATATAGGTTATGCTATTCATGGGTATATTGATTTTTCTCATAGTATCATAGATGAATTTCAAATTCATTTTTCCATACACTTGTGAAAGGTAAATTTTGATCACCATAGTTGGGATCCTTTCTTTTTCTTGATGTTATGTAACATCTCTTAAACAATAATGATATTATCTATTATATTTATTCCTGGAACAAAGCTAGTTTGAAACGGTGATATCCATTTAGGCATGTGTGTCTTCAATCTATCCACTATAACTTGAGAGATTAATTTCATACTAAAGTTATCAAGAGATATTAGCCACAATTTTTCATATGTAGTAGGATTGGTATATTTGGACATGAATCATTATTGAGTTGCACATTGTATGATGAAGATCATTTCCTTGAATAGCCTTGGTTGTTGTATTCAAAATAGATTCTTTAACAATATTCCAATTTTTCTTCGCAAAAACTATGTCCACTCCATTAAGCCCATGGGATTTGTAGGGGTTTATGTTTCCTTAGATTATCCAAACTTATTCTTATGTTGGATCTTATCATATACTTCCAATCTTAGAATTTACTAGTGTCTTGAATAATGTTGGGAAGTTGTTAATGGCCTATCTATTTGAGTCATATGAATTTGTGAACTAATTTAATAACTAATTTTGAATTGGGTTCTTTAGTTGTTGTTCATTTTTAATCCATTCCCCCTCATTGTTCTTCAAAGTATAAATATTAGTTTACCTCTTTTTGTGATTCATGTAAGCATGGTAAAATTTAGTATGATTATCCTCATAGTTTAGCCAGTTCATATGACTCCATTTCTTCCACTCTTCCTCCTCCTTTTTAATAGAGCATCATATTCTTTCTCATCCTCTACATGCTCTTCATCTTTGTGTTGGTTGTAATATTTAGTAATCTCTTGTTGAATTTTTTAGATCTTCCTTTGTAGCTCATCTTTCCATTTATTTTCTTTAATATTTTTCTTTCTTGTCGCAACTACTTGTTCCAATTTTTTCCTTCTCCAGTGCACTAGAAAATTCTTCATTATTGTTCCAATTTGTGGATAAGATATGGTGAAAATCTTGTCATTTCTACCATGTAGATCTACTTATGAACATGTTTGGACCTTTTTATGGGTGATCTCTACAACAGATAGGGGTAGTGATCAGAGGATAATCTTGGCAAGTGTTTAATGCTAGTTTCAAGGTATTCTTAAAGGAACTCTAGAATAGCAATAGCTCATCCAAGCCTTTCGTGTAATAGAATTTTCTTGTATGTGAATTTTTCACCACAATATCCCATGTATGTTAAACCAATATCAAGCATGAGTTTTGCAAGTTTACCAACTCATTAAGTTGGAGTCATTTGCTATCACCATTCTCTTATGGTGATAGAGTGACACTATAGCTACCTATAACTACACAAGGCCCAAGCATATTTATATGCAAGTGTTCAAGTATATTTCCTAGCTCTTTCTTTGGTGTAATGAGAGGATTAACATACATAATTGAATGCCACACATTCATAATCTTACAATGTATGTATTTCCCATGGATTTCAATTATATCTAAATTTCACTAAGCTCGATTCCACATGAACCAAATGCCCATACAAGACATTAATTTTGATGAGCTAAAGATCTTCCAAAATATCTACATTTTATGTATTATAATCTCAAAATTAAATGCAAAACCCAAAAAATGAAGGTTTTTGAGAAAACAGTCTTTATAAACTTTATTTTTGGGATTTTTCTTCAAAACATCTATTCTAGTATAAATGTCTCATTCTATAACATTAATTTTTATTCAAGAATGTACCTCTGCAAATTTTGAGTTTTTATGAAATCGATAACATTGCCAGTCAAACTTCAGTTTGACTAAGAAGGGGGATGGTCTAACTTAGAGTTTGGTCAAGGGAGATCTAGGTTACTGAAAACTAATAGACACTCCTAGGTTACTGAAACCCAATCGACACTTAGATCGATGATGGTCACATTTTTATCCTCGTGACCAACTATTAAACATATAGTTCGACCCAGACAACAAGATGCATATGCTATCACTTCTTCACACCATGCACTTGCCATCTTAGATTCTTCTCAAATGTTCTTTCTTTTTTAGTCCTCTTTGTGTTGATGTGAGGCAATCACTATTTCATCTCTCATTATTCTCTTATAGATTTCTTCAAAAATATAACAATATCATATTCTTCTTACCCTTGTAAGAAGGGAGTTCATAGCAAAAATATGTATGAGTCTCTTGAATGAAACTTTTTAACTTTTGCCATGAGGAGCACTACACCGAGCTATGTAGCCACTACCCCATTCCTCAATATACCATAGATGTATACTCCATTGTCAAATTTGACATCAAGTCTCTCTTTACCTTTCAAATGATGATGGACATCTTTTTATTATCTAGTCTATTCCAGTCTACCAAAGTTGTTTGGAAGTTAAAGTTCAATATCAATAGGAAGATAAATATGTTGTCTCCATCGATATAATTGTTGTTGGTAATGTCATTACTTTAGGAGAAGATGGTACCATTTGTGTTATCAGTATTGATTCTAACATATATTTTGCATATCTTAAAATGTCTTTGCTACCCTCTTGAAACCTTCTATGCCTACAAAAATAACCAAATCTCTACATCTAATATTAGAAACTATGTCATGTTAGAAGGATAAATTATGAATCAAAACCCTTGAGTACATCTCATACTCCTCCATTTAGAATCATAAATCTCATTTTTTCCACTACAATATTCCTAGATAAATAAATATGTGGTCTAGTAATTTTATCAACAAAACATCTATGTCATTACTTAGAAAATATCCATCAACTATGTTAGGTTCATTCTTTAAGAAATAATGGGCTTTCTAGGGAAACTGTCGTATGTTGATGTATTTCTCAATCATCGTCTATTACACAAATAAAACTCTTTATGGACTCCACAATAAACATGATTGCAATGCATAATGTGTTGCCAATCTATTATTGGAAGGATGAACTTTTGTTTTGGCAAAATAATGCTCATGAAAATGAATCTATGAGGATGAAGGGGTCGAATACCATATGACCAAGAACTCCAATCTCCTAGTACTTTAACCATGCAAATAATTTTCCATACATGCATGATTTATACTAGCAAATTTTCACCATTTTGAGTAGCCACCAAGCGTCAAAATATATCAGCTCCCATATGGTTTAATTCAACTCCTCTCTAATAGATCAATATCCTAGACTTGCTTATCCCTGTAGAATTTATCCCTTCAAGAAATCTGACAAATATTCTCAACATCCACCAAAATCAATTTCAAATCATTGTTTATGCTCTTTCCCTCAACTCCAAGATATTGTTCCACACTTTACTATGGAGAAACCACCTTCTTTGAAGTTGTTGCACTCAATATTACATGGTCACATAAATGTGTCATGCCACTACTTAATATTGTAAAGAATAATATATTGGTGTATATTTGGATGTAAATTACCTACTACAATCTCTTTGAGGGGAATTAGGTTTTTATGTTTCATCATGTTGTACTTATTCTAAAATAACCATGTTGCCTCATGAGCTAGTTTTCTTATCAAAGAAAATATTTATTTAGTTAGACTTCAGTTACGTATTTTCTTTTTGGCCTTAGTTTACAATGGAAGGTATTTTTGGCCAAGTTGGGATTCCACACATCATCATTTATTGAGTATTTTATTAAAATTATTATGTATGATTTATATATATATATATATGTGTGTGTATTAATTATTTAGGAGTAGATTTTGCTTCCCTTGATCATCCCCACGGCTTAGAATGCTCCTACTAAGGGGGATCCCATTAGGTTTCTTTTCTCCACCCAACTTTTTTTCATTTTAACAAAGGGGGAGAAGGAAACAAGATTTAAAAGAAAATTTTTGTCACCATGAATTTCCTTTCATTTTATATCATTTTTATCTTAGTTCTCAAAGTTAAGAAAAGTATAATTTCATTTTCTTCACTGAAAGAGGAAACTTGAACAAAAAAGTAAAGACATCAAAGTACCACATTCATCAGAGAAGGAACTATATTACATAACTCCATTGATGAAATTACTTCATTCTTATCATATTGTCAAATATGATTCTTAGATTTTTGTTTTTTAATACCAAAGGGTTTTATATGACTCAATCTACAAATGTGCAAGATATTATACTCTGATAGTTAGGAAATAATTTTCTTCATAAAATGGGGAGATTGTTGGCCCAAGGGTATTATATAAACCTAATTTAGTTCATTATATATTGTATCTAACTATCCATGTAGTGTTACACGGTCAAATGAGTTAAAACAACTGAAATGGACATATCACATGCTATGAGAAAACATTTAGTTATATTTTATTATGAAGTGTTTTAAAAAGTCCATATATTTTCAACCCTCTAAAAGGACTAATGTTGATGATAATATACCATTTTTGTCTTAGTTAGATCCATAGGAAGCCACAAACTTTACTATCTTTTATTTCTTGAGTGTCTAGAGCTGAAATTCTAATCTTATACCTACATAGCTTAGTAGAATTTTTCATTAAGTTTGATCGACACCATTTCAATCAAACTCCATTTAGTATGAAGGTTGGTCAAAAAAACCTAACTTCAACTTCTAGAAGTTGTATTTATCTAATACACTTTCATATACACTCTGATGAAAGATAGTTCGGTCAAAGTACATCTCGTCAGAGTATGGTTTGGTCAAGAGGAAGACCAAACACATTGTATTCTTAATAAAAAAATTGACTCAGTCCAATGAATCTACTAACCAAGGACACCCATAAATGCTCAAATTGTCTCCCTAGACTATCCCTAATCCATTCTTATATAAAATAACCTTATTAGTTCACTTGAACCCACAATTGAGCAATAGACCACATTGAGAAGAAAAAATATATAGTGATATTTTGCCTTACTTATCCATAATTTGTGACAATTAGAGCTTCTTCATGTGCTAAAAGGTTCCTCTCATTTGAGGAACTCATGAAAATAATCTTTTCTGCTTTAAGTTGTACTTTTTGTTCTCCCAATTTCTTTCTTTATGAAGAAGTCTTCTAGTGTGCTTCAAACTAAGTGTAGCAAGCATGTGATCCCCCTCCGTCCAAGAATATAGGATAGAGGTGGTGACCTTTCTTTGGAAACAAGTAAAATTTGGTGTTGATGTGGCTCTCCTTAGTCCTGGTAAAGAGAACAAAGGTGGTGACCTTCCTTCAGCCATCAGAAAAAGAAGGGGTTGAGGTGGTTTCTTGAGAGCCCTAGAATGAAGCAATGGTGATATTCTGTGACTGATATGTTAGGCAGAAAGAAAGTTGTTTCATCTCTACTTTCAATTGTTGGATATATATTTGTATATTATATTCTCTCTCAACTATTTTTAGATATAATTTTTCTCACATCTATTGGTCAAAAAGCCAATAATTCATGAACTAAAATATTGTTATGGTTTCCAAATCGCATTAAATAATTGTGTTTAATCTAGTCCTTATTTCTTATTCTCTATTTAGGTGTATTTACAATGAAATAGTTCACACTAAAATTTTATTATTGAAAATTGTAAATTCTCATTATAGTTTATTCACCCACCTCTTGACTATATTGTCATGGCCATCATGTATGCGTTTGACAAGTTCAAATAATATTTGATGCGATCAATAGGAAATTATCTATGTAGATCAAGATGCCATAAAATAGCAATTGTCAAAGGAGGCAAAGACAAGATTAATTCATTGAATGATGTTGCTATATATCATTATAATCTATAGATTTGTGACAAGAAGGCTAGTGAGAATGTGGTAGCAAACCAATTGCAAAGACTGTAGTATGAGAATATAGGGCATGGTCCTCATCATTAACTCACCTACAAATGATCAGATGATGAAGGTATAAACAATGTTCGTAGGTGGGTACACGCCATAGTATGCAGACATGGGTTTCATGCATCCATTTCTATAGGAGGTGCCATTAAAAGGTTTTGTCTGACATTCACTTCTATTGGGATGAACAAAACCTCTTCAAACTGTTTTCTAACCATCTATACAGGCAATGCATTCTAGGGGAGGAAATTTCCTTAATGCTTGAATACTTTGAGTTGTCCAAGAATGAGTTTCCTATAGGAGGAGTGAAGGGTGTCTGTGGGAGAGAAGGCATTGGGGCTTGCACAACACCGTTGAGAAACTTGGGAATCACCGGTGAGGAGGCTTAGTCACTAAGAACTTTCTCACATCCACGGTGTGTGAGATCTAGTTTACAGGGTTACTTAATTTGCAGTCAAGTACTAAATCAAGATAGAAACCTAACATTTAGAAAGTCAAAACATAAACAAAGGAAAGATGTTGTGGTGCAAAGGATAAATACAGATGATAAAAGAAATATATAAACAAATAGTATGAAACTAAAATATATAATTTTTTCCATAAATATGTATAAATGGCATTATAATTATTTTTCAAATGAAATACTTATCGTAGGGTATTTACATTGTTTAGTGACAGTTATATAATGCAATTTGTAATAAAGCATCCTATAAAAGAGCGATTAATGAGAACTTTTTTAATAATGAACTAATAAAATGGTTTTCCTTTATCACCTAAAAAATTTGTGCATTGTTATACATAAGAGCAAGGTAGAAGATGATAAAATATATATACCAAGTCTATGCAAATTGTATTTTTTACGAATTAGGGGTAATAAATAATGGAGACAAGGCAAGGATGTTTGAAAATTTATCATGGTAGTAAAGGTGTCCTGTTTGGGCTTGGATATTTTTCCTTGAATAAAGAACCAAATGAGAAGTATAATAGAACCTCCTAAGATTTCTTTGAATTTGAAGTATAATAGAACCTCCTAGAATTTCCATGTTAACTAATTTTCAACTAAATAATCCTTAGATGGCCTAAAAATTATTTTTATTGACTAAAGTTCTCATTGTTAGAAGGGTTTGGCTATTCATTAATATAGTAGATTATAGGAACAGCCTTATCCTGATATCATGGTTATAAATCCATACCTACCTAGGCAATTGTGATGAACTCACGAAAACTAGCCATCTTTGTCTCAACTTGATACCTTACCCTACAATCATTTTTCTCTGATTCTTTATCAGTCAATCTATAGACACTTTTCTTAGTTGGTTGATACCTAACTAGAGTCATTTCATTTAATTTCTCAAAACACACAATATTCCTCTCACCCTCATCTCTTGTTGCAGTTACAAACCATGAATTAGACATTCTTGTGCCTATACAAGGCAATGGGTAGTCATGCCCTTGCACTAAGCCCAAATTCCCATCTGCATGTATAAACCCTTGAACCTGTACAACCAACCTCAACTTCTTCCACAAGAACCAAGCTTTATAATTTATCTATGTGCCATATTTAGTCAATGAAGTGGCTTGAAAACATCCCAGCAATATTATGATACTAACTCAACCTCTCCTATGTAGTTGTATTTCCCAATAAAACTACCAATGAAACCACTTAGTATTCAATTACCTACACATTGAAAGGCAGTGCATAAATCCGAAATACCTCTGGTGATGTTCCTCTTAACTTGTCAAAGGTGTATACACCCTCCATTCAGTGAAATAGAAGGTAACAATCCAAATAACTCTTTATCCTTGTTGTTCAATCCTAGAAGAATTTATCGTACTTTGAGTTAGTGTTTTCACATGATTTTTCATGTGTTGACTCCCTTAAGAAATTATGAACTTGTCAGATAGATTTCTACCATCATTTTACCAAATTCCTTAATTCTGTGCTACTCAATTTCAAGTAAGAGCTTCGATAAATTAGTCCTAGAGCTTCAAGGCGCCTCTAACTTGAGCCTTGACACGTTGAGTCTGAAAGGATCCCAAGAAGTTGACTACCAAGATTTTAGCCACATTCCTTTTTATTTTTTTGATTAAATTTTTGGATATCGTCCTCCAATGTTCTTTACACAACAATTTTTTTTAGAGCAACTGTTCTGATTCATTACTTGTTGGCCATACGGCATCTACAATTGGGGAGGAAAATACAACCATAACACACACATATCAAAACCAGTAAACCAAAATCACTACAACTCATATTGGAATGAGAATGGAACATTTCTGCCTTGATTCTTCTTTCTTGAGGCTGACATAAACAGCTTTCTTTGAATAACTCCTTCAACTTGAGCATCGAGTAGTGGTAGAGAGGCTGGACTAAGACGGTGTTCTCATTGTATATCAACCCAAACAACGCCATAAAACTAAGAAATAATATCAAACCAGAGCAAAAAAGAGTTCTAGCCATGGCTAGAGAACTCAGCACTCTCCCTAAGGGAGGTCGTAGCATGAGCACAGACAGATAAACGCCGACAAGCGGCGAGAAAAACAAAGGCAGATAAACTGCCAGAAAGAAACAAGCACCACAAACTAAGCCTACGAACACAGAACAGAAAACCAGAGACTGATAATAAAAAGAAAACGGAAGGGAAAGGGGGGACAGCCTGGGTTGCGAGAAACTGGAGGGTAGTAAGGCTATGAATGAAGTCTGTCAACAGCAAGGGGAAACTGAGAAGCATCTCAACGTCGCCTGAGCCGCAGCCGCCTCCCCTTCCGAGAACCGCCGTCGAGGATCCGGCCTTCGGGACCAGATGTTGACGTCGCTAGAGCGAAAGGAGAAGGGAAACAAGCCGACCACATATTACCACCTGACCCCAGATCCGAGCGAGCCAGACGAAGAGAAAGCCCGGGGGGAGCGGCTGGCTCACAACGGAAGCCAGAGCCTCTCCCCCAAGCTTGCCGCCCCACTCAGGAGCCGCGAACCCTAATCGCCCCTTTCGTCGCCAGACCCGGAAGTCTCGTCTATCGCTTTATTCTTGATAAATCTAAGAGATCTTTTTACACAACAATAAAGAACAATCAAGGTCCTGATTGGACCACATTGTCATCACGTCGTTCTAAGATTAGCATATGATTGAGAGGAATATTGATATGTATGCATCCATGTTTCAATTTCTACATACACAGTCTAGTTAGATATGATGAAAAATATACCTTCCACTCAATAACATGTGTGGGCATAGCAGTCATTCACCACCAAACTTTCAATGAAAATACTAGAAGCATGATTTATCTTGTTCAAAAAATTATAATCAATAAACATTAGAGAAATATGAATATGTTATAAATGTTTATCAAAAAAGTATCTATATTTCATAAATCATAGTTTTAGAACCTAAATTGACCTATGGGTCAAAAATATTTGTCACACTTAACTTTGGAAAAGTGAATATATAGCAAACAATTATAATATTATTCCAATTTTAATAGAATAATGAGCCCAAATCATTGGTTTGACGTGCTTTTCATTATTTTTATCTTTTCTATGTTTTCTTGTGAGTTATGGTTGTACCTGTAGGACATTGTTTAATTAGGACTGATGTCTTTTCAATCAACCTAATTTATAATTTTTAGGTTGTATGTCTTAAGATCCATCATGTAATGATTATAATAGAAATGCATGATATATGATTAGATTATTAATAAAAGACAATTCTACTTATTATGGTTGTTCAAGTATTAGATAATGAATAGATGATACAATGTCCTAAAAATGTTTATTTGATGACATGGTTTAGATTGAGGACCTAATTATGAGATCATATGTTTACTAAAGAGTATACATTCTTGTTGTGTTCCTAGTCATTTATTATTACTGATTTTATAGAACAACAATAATACATAAGATTAGTGTGTATGCTTAATGATGACTATGACTAAGTATTGGATCAATTTAAAAAAAGGATAATGACAACCTTTACAGGCTGCCCCCGTGTCCTTTGCCCAGCCATGGCCCGGATAGCTGGCGGGTGGTAAATACAGCGCTTAGCATGGGGCTCGAACTCGGGTTCCCCCCGGAGGGGGACACCGTGCCTACCACATGAGCTACGTTGGTCGGGTAAGTATTGGATCAATTTGGATACATGGGTATTGGTTAGAGAATAATTTGTACTAGAAAGACCCACTTTGAGAATGACATATGGAGGCCATGTCATGACATTCAGAGTCATATCTCAATGTGGCAGTAGTGAGTCTGATCTTTAGACCTGAAGTCACTAATCACATATTGTTCTATGTACTTTAACACTACCCAACATGACATCCAATAAGGGTTTTCATATAGGAATTGGGTGCATTGTGACACTTTTGGATTATTTTGAATGATGTACACATAATTTGTCCCTCCTACTTTAGTATTATCCTAGTCACTTGATAAGAGAAACTATAAGATACATGTTCATACACATGTGAGTCAATACATGATATTGAGATCACACAATCTCAGTGGTCTTCTCTAGTTCAAGAACACATGGATTGATATTAAGAAAAAGACTACTCCACACCTTGGATTCAATCTGGATATATGTGACAAAGAGATTATATGGTCATGGTAACATTTGTCACCTGTAGGTTAAAGTTGTTCTCAATTTATTCTAATTACTTGTATAGCAATGAAGTGTTTCTATACCACTTTTTTCTTGTGAGGTCTTTCACATTACTATCAACATAATGTAGAACCTACGGGGTCGCATGCATAAGGATGCATATGGAAATTGAAATTCACGATCAAGCGTGTAGTTGGAATGGTTTTGAATCTTGTACATGGTGATTTCTGGCCCAATCAGTTGACTAGGTAAACCATGTGATCGAATGGGTGGTTCATAGCGATTGGGCGATTGATTATTAGTTGATGATTGGCTACCATTTGGGAAATTGGCCAACTAGTCGACTGGATAACCCAATCGGCAGTCGGACATAACTTAGGAAATAAGAAGGAAAAAGGATACTTCTTCAATTTGGGATCAAATTGATCAATTGGATCGGAGCAGTATTAGCCGAGCGTTGGATTGGATTTATCAATTTGTTAACTAGGTGACCCAACTGGTCGACTAGATAATGAATCGGTCGATTGGAAATTTCTTTAAGTTTTCCTAATTTGATTACTTTTTTATTCGTGATTCCAAAGGGATTGATTATTGGAAATATAATCCCATGATTCTCCTATATAAAAGGGTGGATGTCCACATGGAGAGACATGAATTGAGACACAAGTTAAGAGAGATTCTTATTGGAGAGAGAAAAAGTCATCCCAAGGATTATATCTCACAATAGGAGGAGAAGGCGAGAGAGTGACACTAGTTTGTCGATGAATCTGATTTAGGCTTCCTCTTGGTGACTAAGGTGGTACAGGAATAGCTCATGAATCCACGTGAATGATGTAGAGATCAAGGCCCTTGGGTGGAGGCTTAGGACAAGCTACTTCTCTGAGGAGAAGACAAGGTGTCCTTGGGACAACAAGACGGTGACAAAAATAATGACATCTTATCTGGATATGGAAGTACAAGTTATAGACCAGCATAAGATGTATATAGTTTTCAAAAGAATAGTGTCCATTATGGTATTTTAGATATCTCTTCTATGTCTTTAATATACCAATGTTTTGTGGTTATGACTAATCTGTTGGCTAAGAGTTTTGTTGATAAAAATCTTGTATTTTTACTTTTCCTCTTCCCTCAATGCTCTACATCATGGCCACCATAAAATCCTAGAGAAAGCAATGTGAACCCTAAGTTACTACCTAATGAATGATAAAGTTCTAATGCACATATGTGCTATATATTTTTAGGTATACCCTTGTTTGGACTCCAAACATTTGAACACATCTATTTATGTGGGTTTTACTATATGTAAGAAGCAAATTGAGCTTTTTCTTTTTAACTCTTGGTTTTCCTAATGGATACTTGCTTTAGATGCTCAAATTTTGTGCCAATATATTATGCAATGATATAGTGGAAATGAGTACCATTTGAATTTAAATGATATAAGCCCTGACTCTAATACACCATGAGGGTGTTTGGGAAAAAGAGTTCTCATCCTCACTAGATAAATTCACTTTTGTATTTAGTAAGTATAACAAAAATTGGAATGTAAGACGTAAAATATGGTGGGTAAGCCCAGCATGCTCTAATGGATGGATGCCTCTTTTTATGAGAAAAATATGAAAGTAGTGTAGTATTGTGTGCATTGACTATCGAGGATAAACCATGCCAATATATCAAGTAATGATTGTAATCAAGGAAAAAGTGTGAACATGTTTAGCTTATCTATCTCAATTAACTCTAGCGATATAAGCATTATTTTGAAAATTGTTTTGCTTTTTGTTCCCCCACAACACCACTATAACATGTGTGTTGGCGGTCAATTTTTGACATTCTAAGGTTAAGCCAGTAACCCTGTTTCACCAGAAAAATACCACTAAAGAAGAAGAAGAAGAAGCATCATCATCATAATAATAATAATAATAATACAAGATGACGAGCCCAGATCATTTTAGGATGATTATGGATAGCATATTTCTCTTTCCAATGAATCGATTAATGTTTAGTAGTTAGCTAATTTATTTTGATTGAGACCATGTAACATGGCCAGGGTAAAATGATCTTATATGTTGTCAAAATCTTTTATTGTTATGCAATAAAATGAAATGGTTTTGTCTGTTTACATAAATTCAATCCTTATGCTATTTTTTGTTGTCTCTTTCCAGTGATCATCATGAGTTTGAGTAGTTAGAGTAGGGGTCGCAACTATAATGTCTTGAGCACTATACAACTCTTCTAATGTTTTGTTCTCTGGCACTTCTACCACAGAAGGCACCAACAAGAAATTGGAGGGATCATACCTCAACCGGTGAGACGATCTCAATGGCCTCCCCTAGGGCCTCTATTTATAGGCATCAATGACATGTGGTTACAACTAGGAATCTTTATCCAACTCCGAGTCCAACTCCATGTTGCACATAGGAAACCATCTTCTTTTCCTTTTAGATTTTACTCCTATTAGGATTGGTAGTACAATCTAACTCCTACTCAAGTCCGAATCCAATTGGACATGGGTCGGATCCTTTTCCTATTCCCAACAATCTCCCCCTCCGACCCATGAGGGAAATGTTGTCCTCAACAATCATGTGGAGTAGCTTGTGGACCCCATCACCACATGTGATGGATCCATTATCTTCAATCATGCCATCATCCTGCCATTTTCATCCATCTTCTTGAAGTCTCGTCATGACTTCACTTTATTCCCAAGTAACTGAGAAGAAGTATCCTGGCATCATTACTTCTCTCTCCATGCCCATGCCTAGAAATTTGTAGGCTCCCCCTGACTGGTAAGTCGAGCCATCCTAGATGAAAACCTTATTTCTGACCTTCTGTACCAAGGCTCAGAAACCCTCTGATGATGCTCCCCATATCCATGTAGTTCCTCATAAAAAGCTTGATCCTTGTTGTTTTCATCTCTCTTCAACCTGTAGACCCACTTGTTTTTAGTGCTTTTTGGCCCTTGGGAAGCTCCACAAGCTCATAGGTATCATTCTTCTGTAAAGAAGACATCTCGTCATGCATCACCTGATGCCACTATGCTTTATCTCTATGAGTTTATACCTCATGATAAGTCTCCGGATCCTCCTGATCAGTAAGGAGAATATACTGAGATGTCAGATATCTAGATGAAGGATGACAAACTCTGTCAAACATTCTCAACTACTGCTCTGAGGACTCTATCTGGTGACGATCTTGCTCCCCCTGTCCAGAAGTATGACTATGAGTCTGAATCACTCATCTATGCATTTGGAACTGGAACACTCAATGTACTCTCATTATGCTGGTGAGGGTGATCTTGTTTCTCTTCTTCGTCATCTGAAGATTGCACATGTGAAGAAGTTGAAGCATCCTCATACTAATCATCAGAAGAACTATCACTTGATCTTGCAGCCTCTGCATCATGACTCTCAGGCTCTATAACTATCTAACTCTCATAGAAAGTCACATCTAATGTCTGCTCATGGTCCTTTTTATAGCATCCCATAACATGTAGCCAAATCGCTGATCTCCATAGCCAAAAAAGATACATGGCATTGCTTTATCATCCAGCTTTTATCTCTTTTTCTTTAGAACATGTCCATAAGTCTTGCACCCAAATACTCGCATTATACAAGCATAGGATGCATCCTTGCCTGTCCATGCCTTCTCACATATATCAAAACCCAAAGGAACTGATAGAGATCAATTAATTAGATAACATGCAATACTCACTTCCTCACCCTAGAATGTCTTTGGCAACTTTACAGTCTTAAACATAGATCTAACTTTCTCCACTATTGTACAGTTCATCCTCTCAACTGTACTATTGTGTTGTGGTGTGTTGGACTCTGTCCTTTCAAGCCATATTCCATGATGTGCACATTAATCCTGGAAAATCTTAGAGGTGTACTCTCTTCCATTGTCAGTGTGGAGACTGTTCAGCTTTTTCTCTATTTCCCGCTCCACCATGGCATAAAATTTCTAAAAACACTAAAAGACTTGATCCTTGGTCTTCAGCAAGTACGACCACACCTTCCTAGATGCATCATCAATGAATGTGACAAAATACATATTGTCATCTAATGAAGCCACCTCAAACGAACCACAAACATTTGAATGAACTAGCTGCAGAAGATGTGACTTCACCTTTGATCTTGTCTTGAAAGAAACATGTTGATGCTTTCATGTCTGACATGCATCACATGAACTGAGACCAATATCCTTATCACAAGGAATCAATCTCTACTTTGATAAAAGTTTCAAGCCTTTCTCACTCATGCGTCCTAGTCATTTGTGTCATGGATCTGTCTGGTGATCCTCAACTACATATATATGACCGCCTTTGAGTACCTTAAGTTGGGTCTTATACAATGTGTGACATAATTTTCCTCGCATAATAACCAAGGCCCCCTTAGTGATCTTGCATTTCTTACCATCAAAATCCAGATGAAAACCTTCTCTATCAAAAAATGAATCAGATTTCAAACTCAGTCGCAAATCTGGAACATGGTGAACATCCTTCAGTGTGAGTGTGCAACCGACACTTTTTTAAACACACATGTCTCCAATCCCGATAATTTTAGAGAAGCTGGAATTTCCCATTTTCAACCTCCCGAAGTCTCTCATCCTGTATGAAGTGAAGAATTTCTTACTTAATGAAGCATGATAAGAAGCTGCAGTATCCACCACCCACTCAGAATCATCATCCTTAGTAAGAAAACATTACTCTTGGACTGTTAAGACCGCATTGTCATCATCATCCTTGTCATTTGAGATTGCCATTGTAGTATTCTTATCATCATCTTGCTCGTCTTTGGCTTCATACTCGTGTTTATTTTTTCAAACCTTACAATCCTTTTTTAAATGACTTGGCTTGTCGTAATGGAAGCACCATCTACTACTTTTTGACTTGGATCTACCAGGAGACTTCTTGTGGTTATGGGACTCACTACGGCTCTTAGATCTACCACGGTCTCTCGCTCTATCAACGCCTCTACTCTTTGTGAAGTGCACTCTGATCTTCTATCTCCTGAGGCTCGTCGTCGAGTCTCTTCATTCATTAGATTATTGTGGTCAAGTGTCAACTTGTCTTGCTGTACAGAATTGTTGACTGTCACTATGAGCATCTCTCAACTGTCAGGTAATGATCCCACAAGAAGTAGAGCCTAGAGTTCATCATCAAAAACCATCTTCATGGACCCCAGATGATTTACAAGGCTTTGGAATTCATTCATATACTCGATGATGTTTGTCCCATCCCGGTACTTGAGGTTCACCAACTTTCTAATTAAGAAAGATTTATTTGTGGCTTTTTTTAGAGAACGGAATGGAAGAAAAGTAATGAAACCCACGATTGCTACTGAATAACCCCCTTTGACTTTATCAAGGGGAAAGCCTTTGAACTTTTTGTTCGTTCGCAAAATCTTTTTAGTCTTCCGCTCATATAACTTATTGAGCTTCTCCCACATATCTTTGACATTGGTCTCTTCTGAGATGTGATGGAACAAGGAAATCTCGAGCCACTTTTGAATTGTTCCAACATTCTTCTTGTTTAAATTCTTGCAGTCCGCATCAGATGTACTCTTTGGCTTTTGTCCCTATATCAGGTAGTACATATCTTTACGATAGAGAATATCCTCCATCTTGGGTTTCTAAATCTGTCAATTTGTGCATGTCAACTTTATCATCATCGCATCTTCATCCTTTCCCATCTGGACAAATATCAACAGCCTGCGCTCTGATACCACTTGTTGGGGATGTTGTACCGATACGGTCCCCGATGTGATGAAAACTTATTGTGAAAGTGTTACCAGCAAGCATATAAATCCAAAGAAGAAACACCAGATTTAATGTGGAAAACTCTCACCAAGACAAGGAGAAAAATCATGGGGCAATACTGGCGAATAGGCACTATGTAATTAAGATTAAAACTCACATTGTCTGGATTTAATTACCCCTAAATCCAGGTAGCCCTCCCCACATGAGAACAAAAATAAGGAAGAAGACAATTACATCTAATGTGTACAAAATTTCCCTCTTTACTTGATCTCCTCACACAGCCACTGTCGTTGCTGGGTACTAGTTGATGTTGTTGTCACCGCTGATTGGGTCAGATCATTACCGTTATGGCAACACTGTGTCTGCAACCGCCAACCACTACTTTACTTCAAGGAAAAGTCGATGGTCATCTCTTATCAACCAATAGAGTTGCTCTATCAGTGCACCCAATGTGTCACTGACTGTCAGTCGCTACTTCACTTCAAGGCAAAGTCGTTGACCCTCTCTTATTCAACCAAGAGAGCTCCAGTTGTTCTTGTTCTTTGGCTCTTTTACCTCAAAAGACACCAACAAGCAACTGAAGGGATCACACCTCAATCGGTGAGATGATCTCAATGGCCTCCCCCATGGCCTCTATTTATAGGCCTCCATGATATGTGGTTACAACTAGGAATCATTATCCAACTCTGAGTCCAACTCCATGTTGCACATAGGAAACCATCTTCTTTTCCTTTTAGATTTGACTCCTATTAGGATTGATAGCACAAGCCAACTCCTACTCAAGTCCACATCCAATTGGACATGGGTCAAATCCTTATCCAATTCCCAATTGACCTCACTTAGAGTGAGAACAGATCCAATCTCTGGTTAAGATTGTCTTGTTAATTTAATGTAATAAGAAATGTAATGCTAGTCGCAAGGTCATTATTATGGGTAAGTGGAGAAAGTTAGATCCATGTTGAAGACTGTAGCGAGATCTTGATGAGACTCGTAACTGCAAGGTCATTATTATGGGTAAGTGAAGAAAGTTAGATCCATGTTGAAGATTGTAGCGAGATCTTGATGAGACTCGTAACCGCAAGGTCATTATTATGGGTAAGTGGATACAATCAATGTCTGGTATCTTGGAAATACAATGCAAGACAACAAGATAAATAATAAAATTTGATTATAAAGTTCATCATATTTCATAATGAATAGCATAGATCTTAATATTGCATATTTTTCGTAACACTCGGTTACATATTCTATATTGGCAGTTGTCTGGTTATACTTTCTTACTTATCATGCAAAATTGGAACAAGATCACTTTTATCTCTCTACATGTATTTTATCATTCAATGGGACATTATGTCTCACTCTCGCCATACACATGGCTTTAGGATCTGAACAACCATCTCAAGGTTTCCTTAGTGACGAACATTGTCACAGTAAAGACAATTGCAATAGTAAGGAAGAACTTCACTTAGAGGCATGAATTAGTAATTTCGTGGTTATCTAGAGTTGTCCCTATACTCTCTAGGTAGGGTGTATCCTTATGCTAAATGACTCAGATTTTGTAGAAATCAAACATAAATGGTATGAATTTAAACCATGTGAACTAATGTGGTGGATAATATAGGTTGATAATCTCATGGAAAGGCATTAGGTACTTGCGACCAAAAGGTTAAATTATGATAGATACTTGTTTTATGATTCCTCTCTTTAATATTGATCTTGTTTGAAAAAATACTAATAGGTATTTGTTGGATAAATTGGATATTATGATAAATCCCTTTGTTTCGATGATGACAAACATTTCATTCTTATTAATCTAACGAGCTACTTAAGTGTGCAGGAACAAGGTGATGACAAAGTTCTAGGGAATCCTTACGCTTGAATGTTTATAAATGTCATGCAATGTAATCATATGTAAACTTGTACAAACATATAATGTACAAGTACTTAGACTTCATGTAAATCAAGCGTTAGATCTCCCTAACTAAACACTACACTTAGTTAGGACATCTCCTTCTAATAGGATCACATAATGCACACTCATGCACTCACTTAGTATCTTAATTGAAAGATTGAAAACAGAGTCAATCTCGGTCGACCACACTCCTCGACCGAGACACTCTCAGTCGACAAAACTTCTCGACCGAGATTGACCAAAAGTAGTCGTTAAACACACCAGTTGACAGTTGCAAATAAACGTTAATCCAGAGAGCCTGTCGGTCGAAAAATCCTCGACCGACCGGGCATCTCGGTCGACAAGTCCTCGACCGAGATGGTCTCTGACAGCAACTGCAGAATTAATTAACTAGCCGTTGCTAATGCGCCTAACTTATTCCTAATGGCTAGTTAAGCACTAGGAACCCCCTAGAAGTTGTCTAGAACGTCCTTAAGCATACTTAGGCCATTCCTATAAATAGGACAAGCCATAGGACACTAGAACTTACTTACATACTCAATTGTGCAATCTTTGAGCATACACAACATTGGCAATCTGTTTAGAGCAATAGTGCAATTCCCACACTTGTTATACATTCATATTGCTACCGTTTCGTGTCCTATAGACTAGGATCTCCTACACATAATAATCACATTGCTATATATCTTGGTTGGGAGATCCAAACGCTTGATATAGGAAAATCAAGCCTTGTGCTTACAACGGTATTGTAATTTCTGTATTTCTTTCTTGTTCCTATTTATTCCTTGTACTCTCCTTGCTACTCCTAGGGTTGGAGGCTGCGGATTGGAGAGGGTGGACTTCTCAGGTGGAGAAGGGGACTTCAAGCTACTTCAAGAAGGCTATCGCACGGGAAGCTACTTCAGAAGGCTGGTGCAACGGGTGTTGGTGCATCTACTTCAAGGGAAGGCTGCTTCGAGTTGGGCGATTACTTCTAGGTGAAGGCTGCTTGAAGGGTTTAGGGAAAAGAAATGTATTTTATGTAAAGTCCTTGCGAGGTAATAAAATAATTTATTTTCAAATCCCGGTTGGGTAAGCAACCGGGTAGTGGACCGACTACCTTAGTATTTGCTAAGGCTAGGAACCACTCTAAACCCTTATGTCTCTTTGTCCAATCTTTCTTTGTGGTTGCTTGAGTTTAAATTATTTTAAAATCTCTATAAAACTCTATTCACCCCCCCTCTAGAGGTTTTCAATTGGTATCAGAGCAGGCTTCAAGGAGCCCTAACAAGGTCTTGAAGAGATAAAGGGAGGAGGTGACTACAACCACAAGAAAAGGAGCATGGACCAAAGTTCGACAAGTTGCAATTGGTGCTTAGGAACAAAGCACTCTACGTCTAAATGTCCATGGAGGTCAAAGAAAAGAGATGCACATAAAGAGTGTTTCGTTGCTACAATAAGTGAGGAAGAAGAAGAAGAGGTAAGCTTGCTTGATTTACCCAAAGAGGAGTTAGTTGCTATTATTGAAGAAACACATAATAAATATGTTGAATGCAAAAAGAAGTTAAAGAAATCCAGTAAAGAAAATGATGATCTAAATGCTAGACTTTTTGCTCTTACATCCGAAAATGACGATTTATATGCTAAATTGAATACTCTTGGTTTTGAAAAAGATAGCATTATGTCTGATAATCGTACCTTGAAATCATCTCTAAGTAACAGTGAAGTAAAGATCTTTACTCTAGAAACAAACTATGAACTTCTATGTCAAGAAAAAGCTGAATTGCTTACAAAATTAAATGATATTCAAAAACAACCTATATTGTGCACCCATGTAGATTATGACAATATAGTGAAAGAAAGAAATATGTTATCATCCAATCTAGACCAAGCAAAATTAGATATCAAGAAAAGAATGGATGAGATCGTTAAGTTGCAACAAAAAGTTAGTAAGTTAAGCAACAATGGAATCCTTGATAAAATACTAGAAAATTCCTATCATCAAATAGGGAGAAGAGGACTAGGTTATAAGCCTAATGAGAAATCCCATCAACAACCTAGAAGGACACAAGCGAGTCAATCTGCTTATATACCTAGAGGCACAAAAATGTATATACCCAAGAATAACCTAGATCAAAACCATAGAAAAAGGCTTGAGGTTGATTCAATTTGTTGTCATTATTGCTCACGCCTTGGACATTATTCTTTTTCATGCCCATACAAGAAAAAGCATGTCGAGATGGTATGGGTTCCAAAAACCCCAAATTAAATAGGTTCGACCAAGTTGAGATATGACCAAAGACCTTAATTTGTATATCCTTATGTCTATCTCAACTTAACATTTAGGGATAACAAAATCAAAAATTAAAAGATTTAATAGCACCTTGATACACATATGTTTATCTCAAACTGATCATGCTTACATTTCTATTTAATCATTCTTTTATTGCACATTTCAGAAATACTTGCAATGAATAAAATGTTTCAAATAAATTTTTGTGTGCTTTTATATTAAGCATCACTTATTTTAGTCTATCCAAAGTAATCTTAAATTCATGAATGGATATTATTCTTGAATATGCTTCATCATATTTAATGTCCTTATTTAGCTCTCATAATCTGTACACTTTAATGAGTCTCAAATTGATATTTGCAAGCTATCTGCAGAACTCATACTTCGCATATGAATGTTCATACTAGAAACCTGCAGAATATGCCTCTTGGTTAAAATAAAATTTGACCAAGGGGCGCCATGGTCGTAATCAAGGGCGACCTAAAATAAACTTTGATAAAAATTGTTTATTTGAACATTATTTTATTGAACTTAATCTTAGCATATTTTTAAATCAAAACGTCAAATCATTTGTGGTAATTAGAAGCCTTAAATATTATTACTCCCTTGGAATATACATATACATATGCTCTACAAAAATGTTCTATAATTTGCATTAAAATTCAGCCAAAAATTGAACTCAGTAAGTTAGTCGGTCGACAAATGCTCGACCGAGAACCACTCGGTCAGCCCATCTCACTCGACCGACAAATTCTAAACAAACTCAGTATCAGACAAACTGTCGGTCGACGAGTGCTCGACCGAGACAATGTCGGTCGACAAGCGCTCGACCGAGAAATAGCCGTTGGATATGACCGTTGCGACCCGACCGTTATGACCGTTTTCTTTACCGTTGGAGGACCAAGTGGCGCGTCTGCAACTCGACCGTTGCGGACGCTCGGTCGACGAGTCGTCGACCGACCGGGTCGCTGGAATTCTATAAATAAGTGCAAAAACGAGCCACTTACTCACACTTGCATTTCCTTGCTTCCATAGTCCATCTCTAGTGCAATTTCGTGCAATCCTTCAGCACTCTTACCCTCAAATCTTCCTTGCTTCTTCTCCACTCTCAAGAAACACAATGGCCTCATCATCAACTGTTCGTGGGAAGAAGAAAGTTGCTGGAAGAAAAAGAAGAGAAGAGAGGGAAGCCACTCCGCCACTGACGATCATCAATGACATAGCTTTCGTCGACGGAGATGCTGGAGATAGATACTTTCGGCTTTCCTCTAAAGCTCCTCTTCCCCGACGTCCGGTCGAAGTGATGGACTTCATCAACATAGTCGACCTGGAGCATCTCTTTGGAGTACAAAAGCTGAAGGACTTCATCAATCCATCCTTTCCTTCCTACTCCATTAAGGTAGTCAACGAATTCTATGTCAATCTTCTATCCCACACCGAAAATGACATCACTTTCTTCTACACCATGGTCAATGGGCATAGTTTTAAATTTTCCGAAGGGGATATTCTTGACATGCTTGAAATTGATATAGATGAATATCAAGATTTCCTTGACCTTTCCACCGGCAATCCAATAAACTTATTTTCCCATGATGACCACACCACCAGTCTTAGTGATATAAAAAGAGCCATATTTCAAGCCAATACCACTTGTCATGAAGATAGGGGAACCTATTATGCAATAAACCTAAAACTGGCATGTAGAATAGTAAACCTCATTGTTTCCACCAACATACATCCACGAGCCAATAAATCCGAGGTTCCTATCTTCCGTATGTGTCAAATTTATGCTATCATAAAAGAAATTCCCATCAACTTCATTCGCATAATACTTAAAAATATGCTTGAGTTTTCTGGCAATCCACCATATGCCGATTTTGTATGCCAGATTACTCAACATTTTCTTAAGTCAAACATTGAAGATATGGGATACATATGGGAGCGTAGACCACCAAAGATAAGTAAGAACACCGTAGAGAAGATGGGAATTGACTTTGGCCATAAAAGGGCAAGAGTAGAAGGAGAGTCATCACATCAGGATATACCACCCCCTCCTCCTACTAACCTTTCCATTGATCCCATCCAAAATACCCTTACTTATATTGTTGGCTCCCAATACCATCTTAGTAGACAATTAAACTACAATCACCATGCCATGACATACTTAAATCAAAGAATGCAAAACCTTTCTCCTAACCAAACCGATGAATATCCGCATTCTTTAAACCCTGGCATGCTCAACCCATTTAACCCCTCATACAACTACTATCAACCTCCACCTTCACCATCAATGGATCTTGCACATACTCAATTTTCTTCCATACAATTGCAAGACATAGCTGCTCACTTCCGTTTTGACCGAGTTCCCACTTTCCTGGAAGCATATGCGTTGACTACAACTGGTGCTTTGGATTGGAAAACTCTGGTCCAATACTATGGAGCCGAGCCATTTCTTGGGAAAGATCCGGACATCGATGTAATTCTTAAATCTTTCCTGTGAAGTGTTGGAGTTGTAATAGTTGTAATACAAATGATTAGTCAAATTCTATATGATTGTAATCTTCTTCATGATATTGAATGAAATTTGCATGGTTATTTGTTTGGCTTATGATGACATCTTCAAAATATGGGTTATCAGTTCATTATTGTAGAGCATAACAGATAAGGGAATAATAATAATTAAAACAGGCAACTATTACAAATTAAAATTAAATTTTCAAATAACAAAATAGTTCTCCAGAAACATTCTCGGTCGAGCAACTAGTCGACCGAGAACATTGTCGGTCGAGCAACTGTCGACCGACTGGGTTTCTGTTTTTCCAGATTGACATAATTGCATACATCTTTGTTAAAATCTTGGACATTTTATGTATTTGCTGAGTATTCAAACTTTCATTTGAGATATCTATCGAAGGGGGAGCAAAGCATAAGAAAAAGGGGGAGATCATTAAAACTTTGATCATTGTTTAAAAGAAGCTTACAAAAACTTTGAAATCACTATGTATAACTGAATATTTTCAAGAAAGTTATGAATTTATTGAAATTGGTATCTTGTACTTGAAGGAACTCTCTACCCAAAATGGGCTTAACATCCCTTGCATTTGGATGGAGACATTTTTAGGTACTCTAAGCTTAGAGGATTCTCATCTAATCTAGGGCTTAACATCCTTTGATATATGAGAAATCCATATACATTTCATCATATGCTTAAAGGTATCTCATTTCATTTCAAGGCTTAACATCCTTTACGAATGATTGAGAAACAAATTATGGATAAATTAGATAAAAATCAATGTTCCTAATAGGATATCTAATTAAGGGGGAGCATTATATTAAGGGGGAGAAGAAAAATAAAACATTCAACTTTGGATATCTTTTTGAAATGACAAAGGGGGAGAAAGAATATAAATAAAAGAGTTTCATCACATCTTGGCCAGCACTTACTTGAAAAACATAAATGGCTACAAAAGGTAAATTTTCAGGTATGAAACTCATATACTTTATATTTCCTTATTTCATATTTAGGAAATGTTTGTCATCTTCAAAAAGGGGGAGATTGTTGGATAAATTGGATATTATGATAAATCCCTTTGTTTCGATGATGACAAACATTTCATTCTTATTAATCTATACTTAAGTGTGCAGGAACAAGGTGATGACAAAGTTCTAGGGAATCCTTACGCTTGAATGTTTATAAATGTCATGCAATGTAATCATATGTAAACTTGTACAAACATATAATGTACAAGTACTTAGACTTCATGTAAATCAAGCGTTAGATCTCCCTAACTAAACACTACACTTAGTTAGGACATCTCCTTCTAATAGGATCACATAATGCACACTCATGCACTCACTTAGTATCTTAATTGAAAGATTGAAAACAGAGTCAATCTCGGTCGACCACACTCCTCGACCGAGACACTCTCGGTCGACAAAACTTCTCGATCGAGATTGACCAAAAGTAGCCGTTAAACACAGCAGTTGACAGTTGCAAATAAACGTTAATCCAGAGAGCCTGTCGGTCGAAAAATCCTCGACCGACCGGGCATCTCGGTCGACAAGTCCTCGACCGAGATGGTCTCTGACAGCAACTGCAGAATTAATTAACTAGCCGTTGCTAATGCGCCTAACTTATTCCTAACGGCTAGTTAAGCACTAGGAACCCCCTAGAAGTTGTCTAGAACGTCCTTAAGCATACTTAGGCCATTCCTATAAATAGGACAAGCCATAGGACACTAGAACTTACTTACATACTCAATTGTGCAATCTTTGAGCATACACAACATTGGCAATCTGTTTAGAGCAATAGTGCAATTCCCACACTTGTTATACATTCATATTGCTACCGTTTCGTGTCCTATAGACTAGGATCTCCTACACATAATAATCACATTGCTATATATCTTGGTTGGGAGATCCAAACGCTTGATATAGGAAAATCAAGCCTTGTGCTTACAACGGTATTGTAATTTCTGTATTTCTTTCTTGTTCCTATTTATTCCTTGTACTCTCCTTGCTACTCCTAGGGTTGGAGGCTGCGGATTGGAGAGGGTGGACTTCTCAGGTGGAGAAGGGGACTTCAAGCTACTTCAAGAAGGCTATCGCACGGGAAGCTACTTCAGAAGGCTGGTGCAACGGGTGTTGGTGCATCTACTTCAAGGGAAGGCTGCTTCGAGTTGGGCGATTACTTCTAGGTGAAGGCTGCTTGAAGGGTTTAGGGAAAAGAAATGTATTTTATGTAAAGTCCTTGCGAGGTAATAAAATAATTTCTTTTCAAATCCCGGTTGGGTAAGCAACCGGGTAGTGGACTGACTACCTTAGTATTTGCTAAGGCTAGGAACCACTCTAAACCCTTGTGTCTCTTTGTCCAATCTTTCTTTGTGGTTGCTTGAGTTTAAATTATTTTAAAATCTCTATAAAACTCTATTCACCCCCCCTCTAGAGGTTTTCAATCTTATTTGATATAATTGAATACAATTGAATGGTTATGTTCAATTTAGCTATGATCAATTTAGCTCCCGCGATCTAGGGCTTGCCCCGTCGCCAACTCTGCTCGGGGGGGAGGCTGCCTACCGACGCGCAGCGTTCCCTCTCCCCCTGGGCTTCTTCCTCGGCTGTCTCAAGGTGCTTCGACGATCGGAGCCTTTGCCTGCTTTTCGTCTAGGACCCATCCTTCTCAGCGGTGGTACTCGGCCTCAGATCTAGAGGATGCGACGATGGTGGTTTGGGCGGCGTTCCCTGGTGGTGCTTTGGCTCGTTGGGGTGGAGCGGAGAGTGGGCGACGTGCCCTGATCGTCAGTCCCTACGATAGTCGAGACCCCCCGCCCCCGTGCTTCTTCGCGGGCCTCCCTGTTGTTTTCTTGTTTTCTTTGCTACAGGTTTTTCTGCCTGTTTCTCGCCGCTCGTCGGCGTTGTTGTCGCCGCTTATCGGCGTTGTTGTTCTCTCCGTTTGGGAGCTATGAGTCTTGGCTCTTGTTGGCCTCGATTTCTTCTGTTCGGATTCACTACTGGGTCTATGGCTCTGCATGTGACGGAAAACATTGGTCTGTATATTTTTCATTTGCAGGTTTGTCATCTCCGATCTATGCTCAGGTTGAAGGAATCTCTTATGAAAAGTTGCTTAGGTCAGCCTAGTGGAAAAGAGATCAATGCATAAGCATTCTATTATCATTCCAATATGAGTTTTGGGGATCGGATAGCCCTGCTCTTGGTTGTATGTACTTCCAGAATCACTTTTCCTATGTGTAGATGTCGTACGGCTTTTCAGTAATGAAGATGTTCGGATTGCTCAAAAAAAAATCATTTGATCTCATCTTAATAACGATCATTCATGATCCTGGGATCTAGTGTCACAAAAATTCCAACAACTACGAAAAAAATAAGACTACATATTTTTGGAACTCAAAAATCATAGTGTATGAACTTAATAATCCATTGTAGATTCATCCCCATATGTTAGTTTGGGTCCTTATCACTCCAACCTTACCCATTTTATAACAATGTCATTGCATGCTTGTTTATTGTCGAACAAAATATAGTACTTCCCGTTGAAATTCAAGAATACCAATTTAACAATATTTAATTCTACATATGTATCTGGATAATGTAAATGAGAATTATTTTTTGTTTTCATTAGAACAAGGTACAAGCATGACTCGCTATCTAGATGTTATTTCTATGCTTTAAGATGATGCCACTCTGAGCTCATTCCAAATATAGAAAAAGTGGGTGTCCCTTGGAAAAAAACAAGTAGGCACTCTTTTCGGACATTAAAGGATATGTACGACACATTATGATATATCCAAATAATATAATGATATAGTACAAAAAATTGGTAGAATAGTTACTCAATCAGAGGACTAATGTAAAACCTATTAGTTGAACAATTTTTAGAAAACTTAATAAATGGTTCGGGTCTTTATCTCTCCAACATGAAGCTACTTGTTAACATATTACCAAATTGTTTGATGTATGGTTGTCTTAAGTTTTGAAGAAAAAATATCAGTTTGTGACTCCCCTTGGTTCTTTAAATGGACATATATATAACTTGTGACACATAACACTCAAGTTATCTCTAAAAAAAACCATATGATGACCACCAAAACACCAAGGAGATAAACAAACATCATCAATGTAGATTCTACAGCTTTTTTTCATTATCAATTAAACACATGCACAAAGTTGAATCATCTTTCCGCCTAGCCACATGCTAAGCAGTGTTCACAAATGAACTAGTTCCATTGTATTATTCGTATGTTGTAAATGGTGATACTGAATAATTGAATACCATCTTCAAACATAGCACACACAACACATGTATTTAAATTGTAGTAAATCACATTTTTTACATTTATAACAAACACTATAACAAACACGGGCAGAGCGGTGGTCTCATCATGTGATGCGAGGACCTGAATGTGTAGGGACTATCTACCTAGAGTGAACCTCATGATAAAAAACAACTATATTACATAGTTGGTATCTATAAATATTAAATAAAGGGTAAGTTGGTGTCTTCACTAGGCTCATCTTTCTTCTCTGCCTCCTTTAAGATTGAAGATTTGAATTGTTCATCTAATTTGGTCCTAGCTACTTTTTATCCTCATTACCATCCAAATGCACAATTACAGAGTCTGAACTTGGCGTTTTCTTCTTGAATTTACTAATTTTGACTAGTTGAAACCTCTTAGTAGTCCCTCTTGAAAACTCTATCAATGGAAGCCTCCATATTCCTCGTCATGGAGAACAGAATACCTTATATTTCCTCTGCACCTAAGGACATTGACAATTTCCTTACTAGTGTGTCTTCTCCTAGCATTTGCACCGACAGTCTTCACAACTGGGGCTCTTTAAAAAATGCCAGGTGCAATCATATGGCCACATGAGAAGACAATCCCAAAAAGTGCCTTTGTCCTCAAAGCTCTCTTCCTACTAATCTTCAGCCTAAGTTCTTTCTCCAACACTCCCAACATTTTTGGGCTCACTTAGAACAACATGATTCTACACTGATTCTAATGCATCAAGGCATGGAAAACTTCATCCTAGGTAGTTATCAATTATGTGCTCATGGCATGATCTTCATAAAAACAGTAGGGAGTCCCTTGTGGAAGTGGAATTGAGAACCCAATTTGTACAAAGCCACTAAACCATGTTATGGTCACTTCATCAACATTTGATCTAACATCAACTTCTTCATTACTTGCTTACCATAAAAATGGTTGTTGGTGTAAATTAGACAGGTATTGTGGGACGGGGGAGGGCATGTGTGGGTATATGATGTTTCAAGCAGGTCTACCCTACTCATTCCAAATGAGGTTGACACCCTAACTACTTGGCCAAAGCAACATTGTTGCAATTTTATGGAGTTTCTTGTTTATCTTTGTTGGCATGCAAAGCCTCTTGTGCCTCGAAGATTAGCCAAAATCAATGCCAATAAACATCATAATGACCATGAAAGTCTCAATGGCTTCCATAAATCTGGATTTGTAGAAGGAAACACATAAGAAATGTCTTGGGAGGCAAAACCTTGAACAAATATAATGGTCTTCAAATCTTAAATTAAGAATTTAGTGGAACAAGGAATTTGAATGACTCTAGCTTTATAGGTGTGATCTTATATAATCTATTTAGATGTCTACTAAAACAAATTTGGATGTTATATTGGGATTCAGCTTATAGTGATTGAGCTTTCCAACAAGAACTTACGGACGCTCATTGAAGTGAAGAAGTGAAAGACATAACCACCAAAATATGCTTTTGCAAAATGTGATATGCTGGAGTTTGATTTATAAGCGTCAAGTGCAAATGTTTGACCAAATCACGTCTTCTAAAACAAGAAGAGGTTAAAATTGCGATAGGAGGCTGAGCACGCAAGCTAAAGTTTGAATGCAGGAAAGGCCAACCTCTAATGGCTCTATATTTGAAAACAAGCAAGGGGATCTTGTATTACTTGTAAAAGAAATATAAGATTTGCAATGATATACAGTTCACATGTACAATGAATAAAGCTGGAAAAATTTACAGGGCATTCTGTGTGGCACACGTCAATTCTGAATTGGTATTTGCAGCATTAGCGAGTTTGTACAATAGCTCGTCAGTAAACACACCTACAGGTCTGGAGATAGAACTATAACTGCTTTCGTAAAGGTTGCTAGATTTTACCACAACAATGATCTTGCACTTCTTCTCAAGTAGTAGCTCTATTACCCGACAAATTGAAGTTGAGACGGTTACACATAGAGGAGGGCCACGTGTCATGCTTGAAAGAGGAGCATCCAGCTGGAAAGAAAAAGGACACGGGTTAGACATTAGGTCAAAATTGATATGCAATTATAATATGAGAGGGTTCCTTACTGTTTTTAACATTTATTATCATTCTCATGACATCAATAATGGTATTGTACCACTTGTTACATTAACGAAGTTAATTTGAAATATAAAATGCCATAGAGGTTTAGAATACAACTCTTGTATATTTATTTTCATATAAAAACTTATATATCCTTGTTGCAGACTTGTGCCTTCATTTATCTTTTACAGAAGAAATACTACATACAGCAACGAAACAATTATTATACAAGAAAATGATATTTATCCTGTTAATACCAATGAACTAGGAATTAATATCCTAGTGTATAAGCATATATATAGCAATGCCCCACCTCAGTGCAGTCTTCCCGATGCACTATTCCCACACAGCTACCCCACTCATCAATTATAGGGACGGCCGCATCCTCATAGAACCGCAAGACAACCTTTTTCAGGACCAGGGAAGCCATTAAAGGGTTAGCTTCCTCAAATGGTGTCATATATTTCTCAACAGGATCATTTAAGGATACCTGATTTTTAAAAAAAAAATCAGCATGAGAAATGGAAACATGAGATTAAATGGTAAGAGGTGGGCACGCCAAATAAAAGAAACACGCACCTGCTGTAAAATATACGGATTAAACATGGACACGGATAGCCCAGATAGAGCTTCTAAGCGAACAGCAACCTGAAAGAGATACTAAACAAGTCAGCATCCCAATGCATGATAAAACATCAATTCAATATCATCTGAAAAATAGCATCATCTGGAGATTGGTGATTGATTTGTAGAAGACAGAAATACACGAGGATTTTTGCAAGGGCAAAGAAAGCTCTAGACATGTGCGCAAGTTAATAATTTCACAGACTTAACTTGCCTTAGAAAGGCAAATTCTCTTTGTACAACCTTTTTCCTTTAGAAAACAACTGAAGAAATCCAAACAAAAACAAAAACTAAACATCAAGGAACATAAAGAACGTAAAAACAGGATGCAGATGAGGCATGAATGCCCTATCATTTTAAAAATAAAATTATAATTCCGTATCTCTCTCACTATGCTATAATAGTGGCATCTTTTCTAATCCAATTATGTTATATTATTGGCAGCAATATCCTTGGACAAAGATGAGTTACGTTAATATAAAAAGTGTATATTAGAATCGAAAAACTGTTTTCCATTTTGTTTCAGCTGGAACTAATACTAAGAATTTTGATTTTACCACGAGACAGCTAATTAAACAGTTTAATTATCATAGTCAAATTAGAAATTTTCTTTTATTTGAGTTGTGATGGGTTTTACCTCTATAGGTATCCAATTGCAGCGCTCTGCAAGGTTGATTAATAATTACAATTTGAGTTTTGGGGATTGTAAACAAACTTTGACCTTGAGTTGAAGACCTCACCAATATAATATAGCCTGCCTTCCTACCACCATCCTTCAATTCTCATAACTTCTACTGTACTAGCGACCTACCAACCATGATCCAATCAACCAGAAACTGCTGTGATGGGTTCTACCTCTATAGATAGCCAATTTCAGGGCTCTGCAAGGTTGATTAATAATTACAATTTGAGTTTCGGTTATTGTAAACAAACTTTGACCTTGAGTTGAAGAACTCACCAATATAATTTAGTCTACCTTCCTACCACCATCCTCCAATTCTCATAACTTCTACAGTACTAGCGACCTACCAAGCATGATCCAATCAACCAGAAACTGCCAATCAGACTAGGATGTGAGAACAACTTACTGTTTCTTATTACGAGTGGACCACCAAAACCCTCTCATCCAGGGTATACTTAGGTAGATGCCACAATTCAGATGCATATTAGTCTCATTTTATCAGGATATATGATTAGAGTTCATTTTCCCGTTTTATGGCTTTTGCTAAGCCATTGGGTTTAGTTTTGAATGATTATATATAGGCCTAGTACATCTCCATAAAAGTCAGATGACAACTGATATGTACTTGATATTTTATTTTATCCAATGATTCAACAGTTTAATTAAGTTTATATTTTGGTCATTAAGTTCCCCTTAGTTCGTATTAGAGTCCCCACCCAAAACACTATTAAGGTCTAAATCCTCCCCAAGTCAGTCACCCCCCACCTCAAACTTGCTGCCTCTATGTGTGCCACCACCGCAAACGCTATTCCCTTACTGCAGACACTTTGCCCCTTCCTCCACCTCTACATTCACACCCCAACTCCGCCCGTCCATGCACCACCTTGCCTCCACACACAGCGGCTACCACCTCCTGCTTCCCTCTCCTAGTGAAGCAGCAAACCACAAAGTCTATGACCACTAGCGACAGTAGCAGTCTCACAGACTGCAGCCCTGCCGGTAGCAGCAGCCCCAAGGGCCAACAGCCGCCACCAGCAGAAGAAACAGTCGACTAGGGCACCGCGATTAGTGGCAACAGCAATCCTAGGTTTGCCACTACCAGCATGTGGTGAAAACAACAACCCAAGGATTTGATATTGCACATACCGGATCGCGACAGCAGTGGGCAGATCTTATTTTGGTTTTGGATAGCTTCACTACTTGTTTACTGGCACATCCTGCTCATTTGACCCTAGTTTTAGTGCATTCACGACAGCTTTTGTTGTTGAGCATGCATCTACTTAACAAGCCTAATTTTGAGGATTCACTTTTCATAGCTGTTAAGGAGCAATGAAATGAAAAACGTCCTGTGCGGCCGCTTAAGCGGCCGCTTAACCGGTCCAGACCTCAAAACGTCTAAAATCTGCCAAAATCGCTGGTCAGTCGGTTTTTAATTAAACGCCCGTTTTTTCCCGATTTTTCCGATTAATCAGCCGCTTAGTTGGTAAAAAAATCGGCCGTTTAAATCCGTTTTTTGTAAAATCGCCCTTTTGGGCCCCAATAAGGCCCAGAATTTGCTGGCCCACTAATAAAATAACCAAAAAACCCCTTCAAACCCCCGTGTCTAACCGAAAACAATCGTGTGTGAGGCTCCTTTCGCACGACAGAGCAGTTCCGCGCCTCTTCCCCCCGACGTTTCTTCTCCCCGACTCCTCCTCCTCTCCCGACTTTCCTCCTCTCCTCCGGCGATCCCTCCTACATCCTCCGGCGACCTGCTAGTGCAAGGAAAGGAGGTTTCCAGAGTTCCTCCTTTCCTCCGACTGCCTCCGAAGCTAACTGCCGCCGGCCTCTTCCCCCCAACGTTTCTTCTCCCCGACTCCTCCTCCTCTCCCGACTTTCCTCCTCTCCTCCAGCGATCCCTCCTACATCCTCCGGCGACCTGCTAGTGCAAGGAAAGGAGGTTGCCAGAGTTCCTCCTTTCCTCCGACTGCCTCCGAAGCTAACTGCTGCCGGCCTGCTGCGTCGGCTCTCCTTGGACAAGGCTCCGGACGCCAGAGCAAGACCGCCTGCTGCTTGCAAACGTTAAGGAACGGTTCTCCTGCTGCATATACACAAAGGTAAGCTCTCATATCTCTTTTTCTTTACTCTTTTTGCTCCTAATCAACCTTTGTAACTGTCTTCATGTATGCAAAAGTCTGTAAAACGAGATATAATGTCAATATAGTTAAATCTCTAATTAGATATGGCTATGTATACTAATATATTATGTCTACTGAGATATGCCTACTCTATATCTAACACAAATTTGTATTTTATTTTTGTGTGTGACTTTTTTCTGTATAAAAAACGTATAAAAAATTAAAAACTGACTTATGCTCTTTATTGTATAAAAATCGTCCATGTCATTGTTTTTGTTTACTTCTACATCTATTGTATTTAATAACTAAGTACTAAACTATTGCTGATTTTGATGATCCAACTACTGTAGAGTATAATTATAAATGTAATGTATGTTAGAATGCATACTTTGAATGTATAACCTGCTGTGATGTATGACTAATAGCCCAAATGTGATCTAGTTTACTGTTTTTTACTGTTGATCTACGTAACATGTGAATATGTGATATTGTGATGTAAAATTCTTGTTGCATGATGTTTTTTTTTTATCTGCATGGGCCGAAGCCCACCCCCTCTCCAAACAGGTGCCAGAGCCCGGATGACCCAAGAGGTTGGTAAATACAGCTGATCCGAGCGGATTCGAATCAGCGACCCTTCATGAGGGGCGCACTGGCTTGACCGCCCGGGCTACGCTGGCCGGGTTTGTTGCATGATGTATTGATACTTATTATTTGTGTTACTTTGCTAGATGGAAGATGATCTAAGTGCTGGTCAGCCTGCTCCAGTCCCTGAAAATCCACCAAATGTCCCCAATGCTAGGTCAAGTGACCCAGGCTGGAAGTATTGTGAATGCCCCGATCCATTTCGAAAAGATCGGCTGCGATGTATATACTGCAAACACATCAACACAGGAGGCATTTTCAGATTTAAAAATCATCTTGCTTGTAGGAGGGGAGATGTAGAAACATGTGAAAAGGTACCACCAGAAGTGAAGAGGGAGATAAATGAATATCTAGATGGAGTTGCAGCAAAGAAGGCAAAAAAAAACGAGAGTTAGTTGAAGCCAGGGAGGAGGTACATATTAGGGAACGCTCTGACAATGAAGAAGTTGTGGTGATCGGTTCCAATGCAAAGAAACCCAAGGTGGTGGGTCAGATTGATGCATTTTGTAGGAGGGATCCTGAGGTTATTGTTAATGAACGGATTTTGTCAAAGCAGGAGAATATCAACAACAAGTTGAAGAAGGAAGAAAGAAAGAAAACTGTCCAGTTCATTGCACGTTGGTTTTATCAGGCTGGTGAGTAACTAATCTTTATGTGAGACATGTTTAATGTCTTTATGGTGAATTGGTGATATATTTACTTATATGAATTACTATGAATACTGCAGGTCTACCCATGAACACAGTGACATTGAGAAGTTTCAACGTCATGCTGGAGGCAGTTGGTCAGTTTGGTCCTGGGTTGCAGGGCCCATCAGTCCATGAGTTGCGTGAGCCTCTTCTGAAGAACGAAGTGGAACTTACTAGGACCTCATTGGAGACACATAGGGGAGAATGGAGGAAGTCCGGATGTTCAATCATGACTGATGCATGGACGGATAGACGAGGAAGAAGCATAATGAACCTATGTGTGAATTGTAAAAGGGGCACCTGCTTCTTGAGAGCCATTGATGCATCCGCCGATATACACAATGCTGAATTCATATTCAACTTGGTGGATAGTTGCATTGTAGAAGTTGGAGAAGAAAATGTTGTTCAGGTTGTCACTGACAATGCCCCCTCTAATATTGCAGCTGGTAGACTTTTAAAGGATAAAAGACCTGCAATTTTTTGGACTCCTTGTGCAGTGCATTGTGTAGATCTAATGTTGGAGAGTATTGGAAAACTGCCTAGGGTGAAGAATGCAGTCCAAAAGAGCAGAAAGCTCAGTATCTTTATCTATAGCCATCATAGTACCTTGAGTTTGATGAGGAAGTACACAAAGGGAGATCTGGTTAGGCCTGGTGTAACACGCTTTGCAACTGCTTATTTGAGTTTGAAGAGTTTGGCTGATAAAAGAAATGACCTGAGGTCGATGTTTTGTTCGTCTGAGTGGGAAGCATGCAGGTACTCTGGTACAGCAGAGGGGGAGAGATTTGCTATTATGGTGACGTCACCACAGTTCTAGGCTGGAGTAATGTTTGCTTTGAAGACTTTTAGGCCGTTAGTGAATGTATTACGGCTTGTTGATAGCGAGAAAAAACCTGCTATGGGTTTTATGTTTGCCGCAATGCTTAAAGCCAAGGAGGAGTTATCTGAGAACTTGGCTGAGGAACCTGTATACCTGAAGAAAGTCATAGACATTGTTGATGAGAAATGGGATAAAAGGTTGCACAGACCTTTACATGTGGCAGGTAAATGAACACAAGTTAGAATTGATCATTTGATTGCTTGTGATTTTTAATCTTTTTTATGTTTTAATGTCTAATATTATATCCTTATTCCTTACAGCTTACTACTTGAATCCCTACTACTTCTGGTCTGATACTGAGATAGACACCAGAGAAGGTGTCATGGGGGGCCTAATGGAATGCATAGACACATTTTTCCCAGAGTCCACAATTCAAGATAAAATTGTTCTACAACAGGAGTTGCCAACCTATAGGGCTGCTATGGGGGCCTTTGGGAAACCAAGTGCCATAAGGCAAAGATCAGATCCTGATTTGGATCCCGGTATGTGCCACAAACTTTTATAATTTATCAGTTTATGTGATTAATCTCCAATGTTTAGTTTCTTAATAGTTTCTTGGTTCTTGAAACAGTGGAGTGGTGGACAAATCATGGGTATGATACTCCACATTTGCAAAGAATGGCCCTCAGGATCCTAAATTTGACATGCACGTCTTCAGGGTGTGAAAGAAACTGGAGCACGTTTGAGATGGTAAATAAGTAAAAGTATTTAATAAATTAATCTTCTCTAAACTAATGCATTAGTACATCTAATTTTTTAATTTTATATTATTTTTTGACAGATACACACCAAGAAGAGGAACAGACTTGATGTGCAGTGATTGAATGACTTAGTGTTTGTCCAATTCAATGCAAAGCTAAAAGAAGAAGGAGAAGCATTTAGCTTTGAAGGATCCCTTGTTGTTCGACTATAGCGAGAAGGCAAAAGATTGGTTTGCTGATCTCAATGCAGAAGAGGATGAGATCTATCCAGGTGCTGGAGTTACATGGGGTCAAGTAGCAGAAGCATCGGGGGTTGCAGAGAGAGTCTATACCAGAACAAGAAGAAACATCCCATCAGCCACTCCTACTCAGCCTACCCCTCCTGCTCAGCCCACACCTGCTGCTCAACCCATCCCTCCTTTTGACCCACAAAGAGATAGGGCAAAAAGACGTGCTTACCAAGAAGATTCTGATCCAGAGATTGAGGGGGGAGATGACTTCACAAGGGGTGATACTGGTCAAGCTCCTATCTATGAGGACTACTCAAGTGCAGAAGAGATGGAGGAAGGAGACCACTAGGGATGTTTGATGTTTTTTGGATAGTTGGATAGTGGACACATTTTGATTTTTTTTTGGATAGAAATTGGGGATACACTTTCGATGTTTTTGGGTTAGTTGGGCATGGTCATACACTTTTGATGTCTTCAACATTAGATTGACCACTGATGCTATGCATCTATGGACACATCCTTCTATCATATTGCCATTGCCTACTTGTTTTATATTTAGTTATTACATCTAGCTATTTATATACGCATGAATTTTAACTATGCTGCGTGCATTATGCCTATAAAATTTTAATGAATTAATACACAATGGCATTGTATTACTATTAACTATTTGTTGTTTCCTTATTTTCATGTTGTTGTGGCGTTTCTTCAACTGGATCAACTTTTTTTGATGCTGAAAATGCTCCATCTACAGGTACAAATACTAACTTACATTTATTTCTTCATGTTGAAAATTTATGTAATTGATTTATATTTGGTCAATCATTGTTTTATAGTTGTGTTATAAACTGTTTGTGTATTCTGTATATTTTTATTGTGTGTTTACATATGTATAAAAGTTCCTGAATATATATATATATATATTTATATACATATATGTGTAACTTTATATAAATTTATGTAGGAAAGTAAAACCCGTTTTTTCAAAAATCGCCCGTTTAATCGCCCGCTTAGCGCTTAACCAGTTACAAGGTGCTGTCCGCACGATTACCGCTTAACGTTTTTTAAAACATTGTTAAGGACGCAAGGTGCTAAGTCTGGGTGCCTCGGCACGCCTTAGCAGCTTTGATAAAACATAGCTATATATATGTTTAAAGATGAACATAAACATTTTCCCCTCATATACATGTATATTTATAGTTACTAGCTAAAAGCACGTGCTGAGCACATGAATAGCAGCTGAATTAACACAATAAAATCTCTAATGTATACTATTACACATTATAGAAAATGCTTGATTTTTTCAAATCAAGCCGAAAATTGATCTTTTCTCTGGGTTCATAATTAGTAAAAACAATAATTACATACAACTTGTTAGAAGAGAATAACTCGACTAATATCCAGCTGACTCCCTCTAATATGCACAACAATTTAAAAATGCAAAAAAATGTGAATTACAAAAAAAAATGGCTAACTTATTAAGAGAGAGTAGCTCGATTAACATCCATTGACTCATTCTAATCTATATATTAGAGAGTCTGGTTATTTATATTATTAAGTGTCTTTGTAATATGGGCCCAAGTATGCCTTGGCCCATTACGGTTTAGTTTGAGTCTTTATGCTTCCCTATCTTCCTATATATAGGAGTAGGGTTCCCTCTTATCAATACAATATAAGTAGCCGTCTTTTATTTTCTAAGATGGTATCAGAGCGACCCCATGAGACAAGTGTGAGGACTACACCCTACCTAAAGAAGAACAAGTGCAAGCAAACAAAAGTGGGTACACTTGAAGGGGGATGTTAGAATAGTCCCACACCGCTGAGCTCAGGGGTGATCCTGGAGCTTATAAAGTGTGTGGTCCCTTCACCCATAGCCAATTGGTTTTGGGTTGAATACTGTTGACCTAGAGGTTACACATTGTCCATATTTTGATAATGACTCAACCATTCCATTCATATAGATCTAATATGTGTATTCAAGATTGATTTCAGGCCATAGGTACATGAAAAGGATAAAATTACACAAGCCCTAGCTTGTCAAAGATCAAGTCAAATGCAATGCAAGTGTGCTAATAAGAAAATTCCTTCAAACGACCTTAGAAGAATTTTGTAATCACTTGTATTGAAGATATGACTCGTAACTAAGATGAGAAAAATATGTGGGACACTTAATACCAAGTTTTAATCACTTTTTAGCCAAATTAGAAAATTGATCACAGGCTGTTGATCGGTCGAGTTTTAATCTCGACTGATCCCATGGATTGATTTTCTGATGATATGCATCAGTCGAGTTGTGCATTCACAGAACTCGACCGAACGGCTTACTGACCAAATGCGATTTTGACTAATCGGTCGAGTTTCCCAGGACAAACTCGATCGATAGTTTGAAAATTGGGTTTGTCTTTTAGCCGATCGGTCGAGTTACCTTTATTGAAATGCGACCGAATGCACTGTACGAAAAATACAAAAAAAGTGATTATAACTGTTGGTGACTTGTTTGGATGAAAATAGATTCGTTGCCTTCAGCAAAAAGGCTATATTTCGGCCCTAAGTGTTCCCCAACTTAAGGGAGCACCCCCAGCTATAAATAGGACCTCTTAGAGTTCATTCCAAGGTTGCTCATTCACTACATTCAAGGCATAGAATTAAATGTCCAATTTCGATGTCGTGTCTGATGGCCTAGAAATAGAAATTTTTTTAAATTTCGCACGAAATTTCAATATTTACGGCCCTAACGATTTCGACGACCAAATAAGCAAATTAAATTATGAAAATTTACCACGACGATCTCGACGCCAAGATCTACTCAAATATGCAATAATAATTCATATTGGATATGTGGGGTGGGGGTCTACCACATTAGTAAGTGAAGGAAGCTGAACAATTTCGACAAAATTTCGATGACAAAATGAAGGAATTAGATTGCTAGTACCACAATGAGCATATGCATGGTAAGAAAATAAGTGCATATTGAATAATAAATAGGTTTATCAGATCCTACTTCTTCAACAGTCTGAAGTCCTTAGAAGAAGATAGACAATTGATCACCAACAAAAAGAAGTTTGTTATTAAGTAAATAACAAAGTTCAAGTAGGAAATTCCGATTAGTCCTAATTAAATTAGATAGAATCACTTATCACACTAATAAAGTTGATTTAGTTAACTTGTATCCTAGAGGTTTTATAAAACCTCACGTTGAGAAAAGCATGCAACATCCTTCTCCAACAATCTTCAGGTATTTCTTTCTACAACAATGTTCTATTGGGGTGTTGTTGTCTTTTAATGTCATGATCACTATAGAAATCATTTAACTCCTTAGAACATGTATCCAAATTGTTATCAGTAAGTAGGTCACTATGAGTTGATTTTTCACAACAGCCTTCCATTGCTTGAAACTTGAGAATACCTCGTCCTTGTTCTTGAGAAAATAACTCAGACCTTCCTTGTACAATCATCAATGAAGGTCATCATGTGTATAACACCGCCTTTGGAAGGAACGAGAGAAGGGCCCCACGAGTATAAGTGAAAATAATCTAGAGCATCCTTAGAAAAGTGAACTAGAGTGTCAAAGCTATTGTGCTTAAGCTTCCCCAAAACACAATGCTCGTAGTCTAGCTGTAATTGCTTTTGCTACAAAACAACCCTTTCTTGCTCAAAATTTTCATCCTTTTTTTGAGATATGTGCCTTGGACACATATGTCAGGGCTTTGTGGTGCCTTTAAATGAGGTTGAAACTGTGCAAAGCCTGAGATAGTGGAACCATGCAAGATGTACAATTTGTGTGTATTTGTCACACTTTTCATGAAGGCGCAGTTGCCTTAGAGGATTTCCATACCTCTGTTGTTCTTGGAGAACTTACAACCTTGTTTTCGAGTGTGCCCATCTAGATGAGATTCTTTTTCAAACAGATAACATGCCAAATGATGGTCAATATCCTACCTTCACCATCTAACATCTTGATTTTTATGTTGTCGATACCATTAGCCTGGCATGGACGATAATTAATCATAAAAAATCTTCACCTTGATGAGATGTTGAAATTATCCCTTATGTTTTTTCATATTGTTAGTGCACGCAATATCGAGAACCTACTCCTTATAGTCAAAAGACATCAATGAAGAAAGTATGTAGACGACGTCTGCAAAACCTACATGAGCCCTAAACCTGTAAATGGATTTCCGAAATTCGCACATTCGATTCGGATTCGAGTCCGAAATTTTTAAAAAAAATTCGACATCCGCATAATCCGAATTGGATTTAGGATATCAAATTTCATATCCGAAAATTTCGGATAGGATATTAGATATGGCTGCATCCGCTCCCAAAAAATTTGAATCCGACAAATATATAAATATATTATTAAATATATATTATCTATATATAAAAATATGAAAATGTAGATATTTTATCATATATATGCATAGTAATATCAATGTTTTCTATATATAATATATTTATAACAATACATTTATGATTTTTGGTTCGGATCGGATATTTTTCTGAATTTGGATATTATTTGTCGGATCGGATTCAGATATTATTACATGATATTCGTCGGATATTGGATCGGATATCGGATCGAATTTTTTTTTATTCAGATATTGGATATAGTAGTGTCCGCTCCATATTCGATCCGTTTACAGGTCTAATGAGCCCCCCAGTATTCACACATATCTCATGTTTTTGCTTGATTTTCTAACTTGTAGTATTCATCCTAGGAACAGTATGTCCTCTTGCAGTAACTACACCACATGGATTGACCTAGCATTGATCTGTCGTTCTTCTTTTGCTTTAAACCTTTGGAGTTGTTACATAGATGTCCTCTAGCAAACAACGTTGCACCAATATTTTTTATGAAGAAGATTCTTCTCTCACTTCTCCTATGACATCAAAGACAGTTTGACTTCTTGGAGTGAGATGGTCTCTGACTCCTGAAAAATTAGCATGTCTTAAAAGTGCTTGTAGGATGGTGGAAGGGTGCAAAGAAACAAAATTCTTTGTTCCTTCCTCTATATTCACATTAATATGCCTAAGGTCGTTGATGATTTCATTGAGCTAATTGAGAAGAGTCAAGGAACCGCCATCTATATTACACATGAAGCATGAATTGCAAGATTGTTGGTGATGGAATTCTTGTTGTAAAGTGATTCAAGTTAATTGCAAATTCTTTGTGGATCTATAGCATAGCAATAAAAGTCTTCAAATTTTACTAAAAATCGGCATTTTTTTGCGATTTTATAGGCTCCTGAATATTCAACATGATTAATACGCCAGTTGCCGATTTTTCACGACTTTTCACGATTTATCCCGTAAGGTTTTTACGATTTTTCATGATTCTTCGTGATTTTCATGATTTTTCTTTTTTAAGTTGTTTTCTCTTTTCTACCAAACCATGTATACAAAACTCCTCATATACACTAAACTTCCAACCCCCCACTCTCCCCACAGTCCATTGTTATTGCTCAACTATTCTTTAATTCTTTTCCTATTTTTTCACTCAATAAGACAGTATGTCTTGTGACCTTAGTAGTTACATGTATCTGATATGTGTGTATCTATATACAGACATACATATAGATATACATATATATGTATATATATGTAAATATACAGTCGACTTATTCTCGATTATTTCCGATTAGTTGACCTAACTTTGACCGAAATTTATCTATCTTTTCACGAATTTTCCCGATTTTTTCCGAATTCCGATTTTTTCCGGCTAGCCGAAAAGTTGCCAAATCACGAATTTGTTACTATGATCTATAGATGGGCAACCACACTAAGGACTTCATTCACCACACCAAAGAAGATACATGTAAAAGCCTTTTAACCAATCTCCTCCTAAAGTTGTCGGTCATGGACGTCGGTTTCTTCTTCTTTTTTAGAATAGCGTTGTGGACTCCTTGTGTGAGGCAGGCTTCAAACTTTACTTGCCAAAGAGAGATGCTTAACCAGAAATGGAACTGCTCAATGTTTTACTTCGACGACATGGTGGAAATTCATGTGTTGTTTGGCAACGGATTGGGGTTGAACGCTTGGGTTCAACTCACTCCCGTTGATGGGACATTTGTAGCCCAAGTTGTCTTAATCTTTGTTTGGTAGCAAAATTGCTCCCAAGATGGTTTCTGTCAAAATATTATGTCACATCAGTGTCAGAACAGAGAGGCCAATCCTGATTGAGTTTGCAATCTAGAAATAGTAGGACCAGAAAAAGTGAGGTTCACTCCTGAATGGGGGATTGAAACTGGACTAGCTACCCCATCAGCTCACTTTCAACTCATGTGTTACCAAACACAAACAAGATTGAAATGCAAGCACATCGCAGCATTTATTGACAAAAAATAGACTCTGATCCAGTTTGAATCTAAGTTTAGTGCTATGCCAAACAGGGCCTCGGTGATTGAACTCGGATGCCACTTATTGGGGATGAGAATGGCAAGAAACCTAACAACAAGCCCAATAAACTTGTAGTGAAGATTAGAAGATGTTAGGTCGATAAGTAAACCAAATACAAACAAAGAATAATGATGACAACAAGCAAGAAACCAAAAAGACCAAATTTATAGTGCTCTAACCCATTTCCAATATGGGAGCCTATGTCCACTAGTAGATATGATTCTACTGATCATGGAAAGGGTTACAATAGAGAGGAAGATTATAGAAGAAAGAAAAGAAGTACATTATCCCCTTTACACATGAAAACCCACCAAGGAAGAATGGTTGCTTGGAGAAGTGCTCAAAAAGGCTTGAATACTAGGAGAAAGACTAAATTTGTCTTTAACGTTAGGTCTTCATATTCTGGTGTCTCTAAATTTCTCTTCGTGTCTAGCAGTCTAGGATGAGGTTTTATAAGAATGGACACATCGCCCATGTTCCAATTTGACAAAGATTTGGTCTAGGCCACGATGCGGTCATTTTAGACCGCGTGTGACGGTCATGTTAGACTGCATGGAGTTAAAATGCACTGACTCTATATGTTGTTGCCTCCATACACAGTCATCATCTCTAACTGTTAATATATTTCATATTTATTCTATTTTGTAATTTCTATATCCTGTTAGACCTATATGTAAATTATCCAGTTTCTCTTATTAATAAAAAGGGAGAAGGCATATGGCCTCTCTCAACGCTGCATTGCACGTTGCATTGCGGCACCACATTTCCCATGGTACCAGAGCAAGGTTCCTAACCTAACCCTACTCAGCCGTCACAACCCAGCGTCGCCGCCGGTCGGCCGACCGCCACCTTCCCCGGCGGTGAACAATAACTCCAGCTGTGAACAGTAACTCTTGCGGTGAACAGTGCACTGCGTGAACACAACTGCGGAGTGAATAGTAATTCATGTGTGAATAGAGCACGTCGCAAGCCTTCCCCGGCCGCCACGCCGCCGGCCCAAAGCGGGCGGAGCAGCCGTCTCCCGGGCCAGGCGTCGTAGCCGCCGTCCCCCCTTCTCTTCTATCTCCGGATTGTCGGGTCCTTCGGTTGATCCAACGGATTTCTAAATCCCAAACCGGAGGGTCCGTCGGTATGTAAGAAATTCCTAATCACATCTCCTCCATGTATGATTAGGGAATTTCAGTTGGGGGTTGTGGATGCGTCAAATGCGCATCTGATCTTGTGAAGTGACGTGTATCTCCCTGTCACCCATATCTTCTTGTGACGTGTATCAATCTGTCACTCTTCTTCTCGTCAAATCATGGAGGACACCAAGGCATCTACCATCTACAATGAGATGTCTCCTATCCCCTCCATCAAGCTGAACGGACAGAATTATCTCTTATGGATGAATGTTGTCCATATTGTATTGGAGTCACGCGACAAGGCGAGACACGTTGATTCTGATCCTCCTGCACTTACTGACAAAGGCTATGCTGAATGGAAGCATCATAACAGTCTGGTGAAGACCTGGTTGCGGGGGGGGCATGGAACCTGGGATTGCCTCGAGGTTTATGTTCTACACTACTGCCAAAGAGATCTGGGATGCAATGAAGAAACACTATTCTCAAGAGAAGAATGAGCTTCGTCAGTTCATGATATATGATTGCCTGTTTGTAGAATGACAGGGAGACAGACCTTTAGAAGAATACTTTGGAGTGATTCAAGGTATTGCACAAGAGCTGAGTTTCTACCATCCATGAACTGTCCAAGAGCAAGTCAAAGATAGAGATGACTTGATTACAGCAAAATTCTTGTCTGGTCTGAGTTCTTCATGCAGTTCAGCCCGCAGTGTTATCTTAGCTTCTGATAATCTTCCCAGCTTGGAAGAGGCATATTCAAGGATTTTATAGGCAAATTTTGAACATGTTGATCCTACCGTAGTCTCATCTCAGGGAGATTCTCATGCTTCTGTAGCTGCTGCAGTGAGAGGACGACGGACAGGTTTGGGCTGAGGACGTGGAACTCGCCCTAAGTGTACTTTCTGTGACAAACCTGGACGCACAGTTGAGAAATGCTGGAAGAAGCATGGTCGACCTGCTGCACCACCTGTGGGAGCAGCAAACTATGCTACCACTACTGAGTCTACTGAGCCTCCTGCTTCGAGTTCTGGTCCTTCTGGCATTACACTCACCAAGGAGGAATATGATAGATTTATTCTGACTACTCAGCATCTGAGCTTGGGATCATCTTCAGCCAACTTGGTGTCCACCACTGGTAATCAGGCTACCTCTTGATTGGCTTCTGGTTCTACTTCATCATGGGTCGTTGACTCTGGAGCGTCACAGCATATGACTGGTATGAGGAGACTTCTTCATTCCATTGACTCACATATTCCTCACAAATCTGTAACAATAGCAGATGGTTCAGTGAGGAGAGTGTTAGCCAGTAGATCTGTTTCTCTGACTCCTGGAATTGATCTTAAATCCGTACATTATGTGCCTGCTTTTCCTTTTAATCTTCTGTCTGTTGCTAACTTGATTGATATTGTGAAATGTACGATAACTTTTGGACCTTCTTGTTTTGTATTACAGGATCTCAAGAGTATGAGGACGATTGGTGGGGGGCCTAGGAAAGGTGATCTCTACCTCTTCAACGGTAACAGACTGCCTCGCCAAGTGTCTGCTCCTGCTCCAGCTGTCCTGTTGAGTGGCTCTCTCTTACTGTAGCACTACAGATATGGACATCCTTCATTAGAGAGCATGAGAAAGTTAGAACCAGAATTGTCTCAAGTATCGTCTCTAGAGTGTCAGTCCTGTCAACTGGGGAAACATCATAGAATGTCTTATCCCGGTCGTGTCAATAAACGGGCGTCATGTCCTTTTGAGTTGGTCCATAGTGATGTTTGGGGTCCTGTAAAAGACCATAGTTATAATGGTTTTCGTTATTTTAACTCTTTTGTGGATGACTTCTCGTGTATGACTTGGATTTATTTGTTGAAAAGTCGACAGTCTGTGCTATCTATTGTCAAACATTTTCATCAAGAGATAAAAGTTCAATTTGATTGCAATATTAAAGTTCTTCAATCTGATAATGCCTTGGAGTATGTTCAAAATGCTATGGTTGATTTTTGTAGTTCAGTTGGGATGATACATCGTACATCCTGTCCTCACACCCCTCAGTAGAATGGGGTAGCAGAGAGGAAAAATCGTCATCTCCTTGATATTACCAGGACAATCATGTTTCAATCTAATGTTCCTAATCATTTTTGGTCTGACGCCCTTCTTACTGCTTGTTTTCTTATCAACAAGCAACCTTCTTTTGTGCTTCAAGGACGTACTCCTTTCTCTGTCCTACGTCCCAAAGATCAACCTTTCCTTGTTCCTCTTAGAGTGTTTGGTAGTACTTCTTTTGTCCACAATTTTGATCCTAAGGCTGATAAGTTATCTCCTAGGTCAATTAGGACTCTCTTTCTTGGGTATTCCAACACTAGCAAAGGGTACAAGTGTTATTGTCCAAGTCTTCGTCGCATGTTTGTGCCTAGAGATGTGACTTTTCATGAATCCACTCCATATTTATCTAGTGTTCCCAGTAAGGGGGAGCAATTATGTGAGAGAGTGCCACCATCAGATGCTAATGAGAGAGTGCCACCACCACATCAGAGTGAGAGAGTGCCACCTATCATTCTTGACTATACTATAATTCAGGAAGAGAAGCCAGCAGATGGTCCACCAATTCAGCAATATTCACATGTTTATAGCAGACGAGGCAAACAAGATCTAGAGGAGATAGCAACTCCAGTCTCTAAGCCCTCCCCACCCTCTACTCAAGGGATTCTCGAAGAACCATCTGACCTTGATGTTCCCATTATTGTTTGTAAAGGTACCCGTTCTTGTACTATTCAGCATCCTATTACAAATGTGTGTTGTTTGTCCAAGTTATCTCAGCAGGCTCGCTCATTTGCTCTTGGGATTGATTTTGTGGTCATTCCAAGAAATCATCTTGATGTTATGAAGGATATTGGCTGAAAATAGGCTATGCATGTTGAAATGTATGCTCTGTTATAGAACAACACCTAGGAACTTGTTGACTTACCTCCAGATAAAAATGTTGTGGGATGCAGATGGGTATTTACAGTAAAACATAATCCAGATGGTTCTGTGGAGAGATTGAAAGCTAGACTGGTGGCAAAGGGGTACACTCAGACATATGGGGTTGATTTCTTTGAGACCTTTTCATCAGTGGCATATTCTCATTTCTCTGGCTACTACATTTGACTGGACTCTATTTCAGCTCGATGTCAAGAATTCCTTTCTTCATGGTGATCTACAAGAGGAGGTGTACATGGAGCAACCACCTTGTTTTGTTGCTCAGGGGGAGTGTCAGAAGGTGTGTAGACTGAAGAAAGCCATCTATGGATTGAAACAATCTCCTCGAGCTTGGTTTGACAAGTTTAGTGATGTTGTGCTAAAGATGGGCTTTTCTCGTTCTGTTACTGATCACTCTTTATTTTATTCTACTTCTTCTGGTGGATCTATTATTATTGTTGTGTATGTTGATGATATTGTTATCACTGGTAGTGATTCCACAGGCATATCTCGTGTGAAAGCGGGCTTGCAGGGGCACTTTCACACAAAGGATTTGGGAAAACTGAGATATTTTCTGGGCATTGAAGTACTTAGGTCTCATGCAGGTACCAATTTGTCTCAGAGAAAATATGTGTTGGATTTACTACAGGAAACTGGTATGAGTGAGTCCAAGCCTGTCTACTCGTATGGACTATCATGTGAAGGAAATGACTGATGATACTGATTATCCAGATCCAGGATATTACAGGAAAATTGTGGAAAAATTGATATATTTGACAGTCACACGTCCTGACATTTCTTTTTCTATAGGAGTGGTGAGTCAGCATATGAGCTCTCCAAAACAGTCTCATTGGACATCTGTCTGTCGTATTTTGAGATATCGAAAAGGTGCACCTGGTAAGGGAATCACCTATTATAGGCCGAAGAATCCTGTATCCACACTGACTCTTACTGGTTATGCAGATGCAGATTGGGCTGGTAATCTGAATGACAGGAGGTCTACGTCTGGATATTGCACATTTATGGGGAATCATCTTATTACCTGGAAAAGCAAAAAGCAAAATGTTGTGGCAAGATCTAGCACGGAAGCTGAGTATAGAGCAATGGCACATGCACATTGTGAGTTGCGGTGGGTTCAATCTGTACTTTCTGAATTAAAGATTCATGTTTTGTCTCCTATAGAACTCAGATGTGACAATCAAGCGGCCACATACATTGCTAAGAATCCAATCTTCCATGAACGTACTAAGCACATTGAAGTTGACTGCCACTTTATCAGAGACCAGATCAAGAATGGAACTGTTGTGACTCCACATGTCAAGTCTGAAGATCAACTTGCAGATGTTCTTACGAAGCCATTGAGTCCCGCAGCTTTTCAGAGTTTTTGCAACAAGCTGGGTCTACACGATGTGTACACTCCAGCTTGAGGGAGAGTATTAATATATTTCATATTTATTCTATTTTGTAATTTCTATATCCTGTTAGACCTCCATGTAAATTATCCAGTTTCTCTTATTAATAAAAAGGGAGAAGGCCTATGACCTCTCTCAACGCTGCATTGCACGTTGCATTGCGGCACCACATTTCACACTAACTAATTGTATATTTGGTTGCCTCCATATACTGGCATCAGAGAATGATCGTATATGGTCAAGGTTGACCATATAAGTGCTTGGAGGTGTTGTATGCATGTGGCTGGCTGTAATGGCTGAATCATCAAGGAAGCTAGTCTTGAGAGTTTGAGACACTCTCTCAACATATGAGCATGAGATCACATCAGGGTTTTTTTGAGTATATTGTTAATATATATTCCTGTTTTATATATTCTGTTAGTTGTTTTGTTATTTCCATATTATATGTGGACCTCTCTGTAAATGTTTCAGTGTTATATATATGAGGGTGCACACATTGTGCAACCCTACGCTTCCCAAAACTGCTTTGTGTTTCACATGGTACCAGAGCAGTAGATCCAGCCGCCACCCTCCCACCCTTCTCTCTCTTCTCCGCCCCCCCCCTCTCCCGCCCGCGCCGCCCAGCAGCCACCCAGCCGCCCAGCCGTCGGGCAGCAGGCAGCGCCGGCAACCGCCGCCGAGGCGCCGCGCAGCGCCGGGCTCGCCGCCGGGGCCGGGCGCCCTCTCCGCCGCAGGGGGCCGGTGCGCCTCCGCGGTCCTAGCCGCCGGTATGTTGGCTCCGTGAAGTCCTACAGCGATCCGGTGGCTTGAAGTTGGTGTGACGTAGACCGTTTTTTTTCGGTCTCTTGCCTGCCTGCCCGTGTAGGCCGTTGTGCCACCGGGTTCTGTTCTGCGCTTCGGCATAGACCGTATGTGAGAGGTCTTCTCCGTGTTTTTTGTGCCTGTCTGACGGCGTAGACCGTCTCCTGCCTGATCGTGCCTGTTCCTGCTGTGCCTACTGCTCCCATGGCATCCTCGCATGATGACTTCCGCCGTCAGGTTAACACTGTGAAGCTTGATGGGCGCAACTATCCGCATTGGGTCCGCTCCTTGACGATCTATGCCAGATCCCAGGGCAAGTACTCACATCTTACCCGTGCTGGTCTGCCAGCACCTGCAGAGGACGCTGATGCTAAAGATGTGAAGGCGTATGACGACTGGGTTCGTGACGACTCCACTGTGATGACCTGGATTCTCAACAGCAGCATTGAGAAGATTAGCGTCACACTTCTTCACCTACCTACGGCGAAGCAGATGTGGGATCAGCTCGCCGGTACTTACTCGCATAGTCAGAACCCCAAGAAGGTGTTTGACATCACCAAGCAGCTGGGACGTTTACAGTTCACGGGGACGGACATTGCGGATTACTTCTCTGACTTCACTGGATTATGGGGTGAACTGGAATCCTATCACCCTCTCTCCACGGACCTGGCTACCATGCAGCGTCAGCGCCAGGAGCTTCAGTTGGTCCAGTTTCTATGTGGATTGCCCGAGTCCTACGCTGGAGTTGTGGACCAGATCTTAGCCAGTGACCCTCTGCCGTCACTACAGAGTGCCTACAAACGCCTTCAGCGTTTGCCTTCATCTTCCTCGTCTCTGACTACTGATGTTGGGGACTCTTCGGCTCTTGCTGCAGCTTCTGGTCGTGGCCGTGGTCGCTTTACTGATAGTCGTCCTCCCTTGGGTGGAGGACGAGGACGGGCTGCTCCTGGTCGTGGAGCCTCTTCTACTACCCCTACTGCTGGTGCGCGCCCTCAGTCAGGACAGCGCCTTTGTACCTTCTGTGGCCGGTCCAACCATATTGAAGAAAAATGCTGGGATAAATATGGTAAGCCGGCGTGGGCCAATGCAGCTGCTGACTCCACTACTACTGCATCAGAAGGAACGACTCAGCCTACTGACTCTGCCTCCTCGGGTGCGACTGCTGACTACATCCGTGCTGAGGTGGAGCGTCTTCTTCTTGAGCGAGCTGGTGCGTCGTCTCAAGCTTCGACTAGTGGAGCTCATGCCGCCACTTATTCTGGTTATGACACTGCCTTCCTGAGCTCCTCTTCTACTCCTGGTAATACTAAGTGGGTCATCGACTCCGGTGCCTCTTCACATATTTCTGGAAATCGATCTCTGTTTCACAAATTATTTAAACCTGCTAGACCCTCATCTGTTATGTTGGCTGATGGTTCCAAGTCTGCGGTGTCTGGAGTAGGGGATATTGTTTCTGACTTTCTGCTGAAATCTGCCTTATGTGTGCCTAGATTTCCTTTGAATCTGTTGTCTGTCAGCAAGATATTGCGAAGCCTACAGTGCAGTCTGACCTTTATTCCTGGTTCATGTGTTTTTCAGGACCTTCGCACGAGGATGAAGATTGGTGGGGGTATGAAGGTGCTGATGGACTCTTCTATCTGGTTCATTTGCCAAAAGCAGCTAAAGCATCTGTGACTCCTGCATTATCTACCTCAGTTTCTGCATTACAGTGGCACTACCGGCTGGGCCATCCATCATCTGAAAAGCTTCGACATTTAGTGTCTGATCTTGGCATTTGTAGTTTTCAGTGCGAGTCATGTCAACTTGGAAAGCAGACTAGAGTTGTTTATCCTAGACGCAGTCAGATTAGCAGTAAAAATATGTTTGATATAGTGCATTCTGATGTATGGGGACCCTGTCATGTGCCAAGTCTATCTGGTCATAAGTATTTTATTCTTTTTATTGATGATTTTTCAAGGACTACTTGGTTGTTTATGATGAAAAGTAGGTCCGAAGTTTTGTCTGTTATCAAGTTCTTTTTTGCTGAAATAAAAACACAATATGGTATGCCTGTCAAAAATTTTCGTACTGATAATGCACTGGAATTTGTTAAAAAAGATGTGGATGTTTTTTGTAAATCTGTGGGTACAATACATCAGACCTCCTGTGCTTATACACCTCAGCAAAATGGTGTGGCTGAGCGTAAAAATAGACATGTGTTAGAGGTTGCTAGAACTATTATGATGCATGCACATGTTCCTCGCTCATTTTGGCCTGAGGCTATATTGACTGCTTGTTTTCTGATAAATCGAATGCCATCATCTGTGATTGGAAACAAAATACCTATTCAAGTTCTTCAACCCGATATTCAGCTATTTACTGTGCCTCCTCGGATCTTTGGATGTACCTGTTTTGTACGATTAGTTGGACCTACTTCTGATAAACTGTCTCCTCGTGCTGAGAAGTGCATTTTTTGGGATATTCTCGTATCCAGAAGGGATACAGGTGTTACAGTCCTACTGCAAGAAAATGGTATACTAGCAGTGATGTAGTTTTCTTTGAGGATACTCATTATTCGACTCATGGTGACAGTTTACAGTCTGATCTTATTGCCTCACCTCTACCTGTTACTTCTGATTGTGTGCCTGATACTACTGACAAAGTCACTACTGAGGCTGATAAGCCTCCTCTTATAGTTTATCAACGCAGGAACAGAGCACCTTCTACTCAAGAAACCCCCCATGAAAACCAATCTTCACCTCCAGAAGGTTCTACTACACCTGAGGTACATTCTGATCTTGATTTACCCATTGCTCTTAGAAAGAGTACTCGTTCCAGCACATCACACAGTATTGCTCAGTTTGTTTCTACTGATCATCTGAATGTTCATTCTAGCAATTTTGTATATGCCTTATCTGCTGTTGCTGTTCCAAAGAATATCCAGGATGCTCTACAGAGTACTGGATGGTTGTCTGCTATGAAGGAGGAGATGTTGGCCCTTGCTGAACGAGATACTTGGGAGCTGGTGGATCCACCTCCTCAGTGTAAACCTGTAGGTTGCAGATGGGTGTATGCTGTGAAATATCAACCTGACGGCACTGTTGAAAGGCTGAAGGCACGGTTAGTTGCTAAAGGCTACACCCAAACGTATGGTATTGACTATTTTGAGACTTTCTCTCCTGTTGCTCGTCTTAATTCTGTCAGAATTCTTCTGTCTGTTGTTGTTAACCTTGACTGGCCACTGTTGCAACTAGATGTGAAAAATGCCTTCTTGTATGGTGATTTACAAGAAGAAGTCTATATGGAGCAACCTTCTGGGTTTATTGCTCAGGGGGAGTCTCACAAAGTTTGCAGGTTAAAGAAGTCTATTTATGGGCTGAAGCAGAGTCCCCGTGCCTGGTTTGATAAATTGAGCAAAATTATGATTGATTTTGGGTTTCTGCGTTCTCAGGTGGATCATTCTGTTTTCACCAAGAAGACTTCAGCTGGTATTATTATTCTGATTGTCTATGTTGATGATATTATCATATCTGGCAGTGATTCTCTTGGTATTCAGGCTACTAAATCTCATCTAGGCAAACACTTTGCTACCAAAGATTTGGGCAAGCTTAGATATTTTCTGGGCATAGAAGTTTCTAGAAATTCTAATGCTCTTGTGTTGTCTCAGCGAAAATATGTCCTAGACATACTGCAGGAGACTGGTATGCTGGGGGCGAGACCTGCTGATATTCCTCTAGATCCTAATGTAAATTGGGATGATGACTCTTCTCCTCTCTTTGTTGATCATAAAAAATACAGGAGGCTGATTGGTAAACTCATTTATTTGACTGTCACCAGAGATGACATTTCTACTGCAGTGGGTCTTCTTAGCAGGTACCTTGATAAACCCAGACAGTGTCACTGGGATGCTCTTTGTCAGATTCTACGATATTTGAAGAAGTCTCCTGGCAAGGGACTTCACTACAGGAAGCATGAACACTGTTCTCTTGAAGGGTACTCTGATTCTGATTATGCAGGCAGCAGAGTTGACAGAAAATCTACTTCTGGGTATTGTACGTATGTTGGAGGTAATCTTGTTACCTGGAGGAGTAAAAAACAAAATGTTGTGGCCAGGTCCAGTGTTGAAGCTGAATATAGGGCCATGGCCCATACTGCCTGTGAATTGTTGTGGGTGCGCTCTCTGTTAAAGGAGTTCGGGGTTGATTCTTCTGCTGCTATACCTATGCACTGTGATAATAAAGCTGCTATCTTCATTGCGAATAATCCAGTTTATCATGAGCGCACTAAACACATTGAAGTAGATTGTCATTTTTTTCGGGAATCCATTCTGACTGGCAAGATATGAACTCCCTTCACTCGTTCTGAAGACCAAGTTGCTGACATCTTCACCAAGCTGCTGGCGAAGAAGCAATTCTGCACACTGACGGACAAGTTGGGCATGATTGATATCTATGCTCCAACTTGAGGGGGAGTGTTAATATATATTCCTGTTTTATATATTCTGTTAGTTGTTTTGTTATTTCCATATTATATGTGGACCTCTCTGTAAATGTTTCAGTGTTATATATATGAGGGTGCACACATTGTGCAACCTTACGCTTCCCAAAACTGCTTTGTGTTTCACATATATCAACTATATACAATGACCTGGGAAAGATCTGTGTTAGGCATATATATTTTCAAAGAAAGACAGAAATCATGATCCTTGGCCTACACAGACTTCCAAAAGGAGACAAAAGTTAACACATAGATTAAGCATAAGAAGACGTTGAAGCACTTATTTTTACAGAAAAGCAGAATTAGATGCTGTAGCAATTATTTTTACAATATACTGAGAGATTCTACTTATCTATTTAACATTTCTTACATATAGCAGCACAAAGAGAGCATAAAAGTAAAATTCTTCAAATTTACCAAGAAAGATGAACATCATACCATGCCTCCTCTACTTCTCCAAGAGATCCATCTCCATCTTTTCATTATATTAGAAAGAACCTGTCTGGCAGTCTCCACCTGCAGAATCAAGTATTAATGTAAATTAGTCATTCCCTTAACTTTACAAATCAAGTGCTCAAATGAAGATAGTTGCAAAAGCTTTTAACTTTACAGCTAATCATAACCTAGTCACTGAATTATGAAAGATTAAGGTGGTTTCATCACAGTACTTTATTGGATAAACAAGAGTATAATGCAACAATTCTAAGGTGTCTTCTGCAGTAACATATAGCAAACACTTTCATTCATTTACAAGTTCCTTGTCTTGAAAATTGAAAAGATCAACTTCTTCAAAGCAGAACAGGTCACTTGATCCATGAAAGAGTTTCAATCTTAGATCTATCCTAGACGAACAATCAGCTAATACAACATAGGTCGCAATGCAGAAATCATCGTTGTACTACTAGATAGTAGGAGTTCATGTCTGGTTCACTATATATATAGGCATTACCGACAAAAAAATATAGATGTATAAACAAATAGATGGACAATATGGACGATCCCAGCAGTGTTCTCAACTTCTCATATGCCCCGCATGAAGCCGCATATGCAAGTTGGCCGCCTCTTTGAACTGCATATGTCTATGCAGCCCATTATGCGGTCATGGACGCCTATGCAGCGCTACGGCCATATGCATAGGGATGGCAATGGGCTGGGTATGGGCGACCCATATCCATGCTCATTTTGCCCACTTCTACATGGATCTAACCCATACCCGCCCCATTAAGGGAAGAGAAATAAATGTACCCATACCCACCCAAATGGGTCATGGGTACCCAATATAACCCATAATGGAATTTACACATGAACAAGCCATAAATGGTATTTGCATGTCAAATAGGAGTGAGACATGGTATCCAACAGTACCTATCGTGATTTCAACCGAAAAAACATGATACAAAATTATTTAATTAGATCGCATAAGGCGGAAGTGATGTTTTCAAAACGCAGTAGAACAAGATTCCCAAAACGTTTCTTTAGTTCGACTTTTCCTTGTTTGTATCTGTAGATAGTGTTCTAACGACAGAATCAAATGCCGTTTTGAATCTTGATCTGAACTCCGATGATTTCTTGCAACCAAAGAATTACGAGCAGTTGCCACAAGAATGTAAGAACGGAGCTAGTATTGACAGATGAACCAGCAAAACAGCGCCCATCGATCGGCAGCACAGCTCTATCTAGGCCTTTTGCTAATTGACTGGCCTGTACCCCAAGAGCAACCGATCGTCGATCTCGAACATAGTGACTTGCATGTCATTAAGCACGGTATCAAGGTACGCCACTGCCTTGAACACAACCATGCCGCGGAGCAGCTCCTCGCTTGACGTCGCCGCCTCCATCAGGACGCATTCGACGCAGTGGTGAGGAACAGGGATGAAGAAGAGGCAGAGGAGGACAACGATAATGATCGGAACCATAACAACAACAGCAACAACTTCTTCTCATTAGTCTCTCCGTCGTTTGGGTTCGTCCCGCTCATCGAGTCTGCCCTCTGCTTGCAACTGGACACTCTGTCCCTTACCCTTGGTTGCTCCTATCGACGACGACGGCCTCGACCTCAGGCTCTGGGACTCCTACCTCCGCAGCTCCATCCCAGCGGCGGTGGTCGTCTCTACTGACCAGCAACGCCTCCTCAAGAGGCAAGGGGTGGCCGCCGGAGCCGGCGCCGGTGGGAACAACAGAGTCGTGTACATCGTGCCGGAGAAGGGAGGCGACGACGCTGTCGTGGACCTTAGGAACACCTCCTTGGGAACACCATCACGGAAGGACACAGCACAGGTCTCACGGAGGGCCAATAGGTGGATGAGACTTCACCGGGGCCGTGGCTTCTCTTTGCACCTTCCCAATGTCACCATCTCAGGGAGCATCGCTCTAGCCGCCGCTAGGGATTGGAAGAAATCGGGAGCAGGATGAGAGTGACTGAGCGAGAGATAGAGAGAGTAGCGTGGTTTCAGAAGAGTGATGGGCCTGATGGGTCTTGGTGGGTGGGGCGTGTACCACGTACGCCCATCAGCTACAAACCCATTAGGACCCATGAGTCAGTGATACCCATTAGAACGGAAAATATTGGGCCGAAATGGGCTGGGTCATGATGGGTTATGGGTAGAATGGGCCGAATTGCCATCCCTACATATGCAGCACATAAGTGACCGTTTTTCATATAGAGACGGTGTGTGTTGACTCTTTTATTAGTTATCTTGTTTAATTATACATTAAACTACTTACACACACAAACACCAACCCACATAATACATACATGTATACATATATACAAATATATATCAGAGTATACATGTTCAGTTATATGCTTACAAATTAATTATTTAGGTGAAATATTTTACAGTTTAAAATTATGATTTTTGCTCATATAATTCATTTATTAAAAAAAATTCAAAAGTGCATATTCCCTGTGTATGCACCTGCATTCCGCATATAATCTATGCAGCACCCTGACCGAACGCATGGATCCCAGTGTTATGACTGTTGTTTTTTGGCTTTTTTTAAGTAATGAAGACTGTTAGAGATGACTGTCGAGATAGTGAATGACCTAGAGCTTGCCAACTATAGTATTTTATATTTCTACAATAATATATTAGAGCCCTATAATGCTTCGAAACGTGTGCATCCTTAATATATTGAAAAAAATCTGCATCCTTAATATAATAATATATAGCACTATCACTCAAGCGAAAGACTATTTATCATTGGCTCTTTGCTTGTAGCACAAAATTAAAAACCTGCAATATATCCAGGGACTTGATCACGAATTCTTGATCCTTATACCAAAATAGTAATAACAGTATTCCTACAGTTTTTCTCTAATACCATGATAGCCAACCTCTATATGTTTTTCACATTCATGGAAGCTTGAATAGAAGAATTACATATATTGGCTTGATTATTAAAAATTCCATTGAATCAATCAAGGGTTTTGTATAGGAAAACAGAGTGAAGTATCGAGCCATCAAAAGTTAAAACATATGCTTGCTCCTTGAGTAACCAACCGAGCACTACCTAATAACTACTGAGGATATTGGTTGATATACGAGGAGTTATATTCACACTAATGTATGAGTAAACAAATTATAGAGATATTCTGACAAAAATATTCATAGAGACCATACTGGTATCATGGAACAAAAAAAATTGACCAAGCACATTGGCATAAGTTATGTAAATGTGGGATCCTAATGATCTCTTCTCATGAAAGTTGTTGGGAGTAAACTAGTGAACAAAAAGTGGTTGGGGTTGACCTCATCAAAGTACTTCTCTTGACATCAGGCTGTGTCTATGTCGACTAGAGATTTAGCCCATATGTAACAAGACTCGGCAATCCTGATTTTTTCTATACGTTGACCTTTTCATCTATCCACTCTTGAACTATCAAACTCTAAATCGTCTAATTATTTCATAAGTCATGTGGTTTTTGAATCAAATCCTTTTGACATACTCTTTCATTTTCTCCTGATTTTATTTCTACCTGCTATTTAGTTGGAAAAGTGAACTTAATCAACCATTTCAGTTGTGAGTAAGGGGTTGTATTAATAAGTTTTGGTGAAAAAAAGGAGGGAAGATTCATTAATTGGTTATATGTTTGCACAAGGGTTCACCCAAAAGGCCAAAACTCCTACATGTGTTTGGTTGAGGATTACCGGATTGAAACTGTAATACTACAAAATTATATTTTAGCTATCATATAGAAAGCTTAGTTTAGGTGATCTATATTGGATATCTATTAATTTCCTTAGCCCAGACTGATTATCAAGGGGGAAAAAATCTTTACATATGATATCAACCCCCTTTTGATAAGTTTCATCTTGGAAGAGGTATTGCTAATAGAGCCAACAATGTCCTATCCAAGAATTGGTTTGATTGGGATCTAGATCTGAGTACTTTTGAGAGGAGGTTGTGTGTAATGTTGTACCATAATGTAGCCCACCCCTTGAGTGGGCATGTAAATCCAAAGATGTCTGATTGTTACGGGGCATACTTTCATGTACAGACTAAGTAAACTAATCAGTGAGACCCCAATGTGGCAATTTTATATGCTAGGATCACCCTATTATGGCTTTAAAAAAGTGAACAATTGTTGTTGCCTTACATATGGCTTCTGTTACATTATATATTTTCTGTTTTACATAGCCTGCTATTTGTTTTGTTATTTCTCTTTTATATATGGACATCTCTGTAATTCTTTCAGTATTATATATGAGGGTGCACACATTGTGCAACCCTAAGCTCTCCAAATCTCATTGTTTTTCACATGGTATCAGAGCGGAACGATCCACCTTAAACCCAATCCCTATCTCCACCAACCCTAGCCGCCACCACACTCCGAAATCTCCTTTTTTTCGCCGCTACAGTACTGCTACAGTACTGTCGCCGCCGCTACCGATCGCCGTCCACCCCTCTGCAGCCCTCCATCCACCTCTAATCCCCTAATAAACTCCATCCTTGTGACCTAATCCACCACAGGACCCCTCCGTCTAGCTCCGTTTCTCTTTCCGAAATCTCCGGACAGCCTCGGTAACTTTCCAGTTCTGGCACGTTGACGGCGTAACGGGCTTCATCCTCTCTGTCTGCCTGCGCCTCATGGTGGAGTGATTGATCCTCCATGTTGGCGTAGGTTTTTTTTCTTCATCTGCTGCCCCTACGTGGGTTTTTTTTTTTAAGATCCATGTGTGGATCTTCTACCTTCTACTACTAGTCCATGCGTTGGACTTCTGCCTCTGACTGCTGACTACTCCTGCCTGTGTCTGCTTGCCTGTGCCTGCCTTCCTGCCTGTTCTCATGGCGTCTTCTGGAGATGACTTCTGGAGAGACTCGCGCCGTCAAGTTACCACTGTTAAACTTGACGGGCGCAATTACCAGCTTTGGGTGTGCTCCTTTGTGATATATGTCAAATCACAAGGGAAGTACTCTCATCTGATCGCACCGGTCCGCCTCAGCCTGCAGCGAACGCGGATGAAAAAGACGTCAAAACTTTTGATGATTGGGTCCGTGAAGACTCGACTGTGATGACATGGATTCTCAGCAGTGTCGTTGAGAAGATCAGTGTTACTTTACTTAGGCTACCTACGGCGAAGCAGATGTGGGATCAGCTCGCCAGTACCTACTCTCACAGTCAGAATCCCAAGAAGGTCTTCGACATAACCAAGCAACTGGGGCGACTCCAATTCACAGGATCTGACATCTCCGACTACTTCTCCACCTTCACCGGCCTGTGGGGTGAGTTGGAGACTTCCCACCCGCTGTCTACTGATCTGGCGACAATGCAGAAACAGCGGGCGGAACTACAGCTGATACAGTTTCTGAGTGGCTTGCCAGAATCCTATGCTGGCGTTGTGGATCAGATCTTGGCGAGTGATTCGCTTCCTACTTTGCAGAGTGCCTACCAGCGTCTCCAGCGCCTTTCTTCATCGACACTGTCTCTTGAGACTGGAGATTCTACTGCCCTGGCTGCTTGGGCCGGGCGTGGCCGTGGTCGTGGCCGTGGCAGTTCCACTGATGGCCGTCCTCCCCTGGGTGCAGGACAGGGACGTGGACCTGGTGCTGGACGAGGAGCCCCTCCTGCTGCCTCACCTCCTCCTGCTGCGCGTCCTCAGCAAGGACAGCGTGTGTGTACCTTCTGTGGCCGGTCTAACCATATTGAAGAAAAATGCTGGGAAAAGTACGGCAAACCAGCTTGGGCCAATGTTGTTGCAGATTCATCGTCTACTGCTTCTGAGGTTGTTACTCCGACGCCTGAGCCAGCGACTGCGGGAGCGACCGCAGACTACATTTGTGCTGAGGTGGAACGCCTCCTTCTTGAGTGTGTTGGCTCTTCGACTGCTGCTTCTACTAGTGGAGCACATGCTGCATACTCTGGTTATGATACTGCATTCCAGAGTTCCTCTTCACCTTCTACTTCTGGTAATACCAAATGGGTGATAGATTTTGGTGCCTCTGCACATATATCTGGCAATAGATCTCTGTTTAAAACTCTATATAAACATGTTCGTAACTCTTCTGTTATGCTAGCTGATGCCTCAAAGTCTTCGGTCTTTGGAGTCGGTGATATTGTTTCTCAATTTTGGCTCAAGTCTGCCTTATATGTGCCTAGATTTCCTCTGAACTTATTATCAGTCAGCAAAATTTTACGAAGTTTGAACTGTAGCCTGACTTTTGTTCCTGGTTCATGTGTTTTTCAGGACCTTCGCACGAGGACGAAGATTGGTGGGGGGTATGAAGGTGTTGATGGACTCTACTACTTGGACCAGTTACCGCGATCAGAGAAAGTTGTTATGGTATCTGCTTTATCGGCTTCTGTTTCTGCACTGCAGTGGCACTACATGCTGGGACATCCATCGTCAGAGAAGCTGCGTCATTTAGTTTCTGATATTGGCAGTTGTAATTTTCAGTGTGAATCTTGTCAGCTGGGAAAACAAACTCGTACTGTGTATCCTAGACATAGTAAAAACATTTTTGATTTAGTTCACTCTGATGTATGGGGTCCATGCCATGTACCGAGTTTGTCTGGTTACAAATATTTCATTCTATTTATTGATGACTTTTCTAGGACTACTTGGTTGTTTCTATTAAAAAGTAGGTCCGAAGTGCTGTCTACTATCAAATACTTTTTTGCTGAAATAAAAACGCAGTTTGGTTTGCCTGTTAAAATTTTCCGCACCGATAATGCTTTAGAGTTTGTTAAGCAAGAAGTGGCGGTTTTTTGTAAATCTACTGGTACGCTCCACCAGACTTCATGTGCATATACCCCACAACAAAATGGTGTCGCTGAGCGGAAAAATAGACACTTATTAGAAGTTACCAGGACTATCATGATGCATTCTGATGTGCCCCGCTCTTATTGGCCTGAGGCTATTTTGACTGTGTGTTTTCTGATTAATAGGATGCCATCGTCTGTTATTGGAAATAAGATTCCTATACAGGTTTTGCAACCTGAGACTTCTTTGTTTGTTGTGCCTCCTAGAATTTTTGGGTGTACCTGCTTTGTCAGATTACTTGGACCTGCATCTGATAAATAGTCTCCTCGAGCTGCTAAATGCATTTTTCTGGGCTATTCTAGAACTCAAAAGGGTTACAAGTGTTATAATCCCAGTACAAGGAAATGGTTTACTAGTAGTGATGTTGTCTTTTTTGAAGATACATCGTATTATTCTTCAGCAGGAGATAGTTTGCAGACAGACATTCTTGCCTCTCCTTTGCATGTTATTTCTGACTGTGTGCCTGACAGTACTGACAATGTGACTACTGAAACTCAAGATCCTCCTCTTATTGTTTATCAGCGCAGGAATAGAGCACCTTCTACGCAAGTACCCCCCCAAGGCAACCAATCTTCTCCTCCAGAAGGTTTTGCTGCACCTGAGGTACACTCTGACCTTGACATACCTATTGCACTCAGAAAGGGTACTTGTTCCTGCACTTCTCATAGCATTGCTCAGTTTGTATCTACTGCTCATCTGAATACTCATTCTAGCAATTTTGTATATGCTTTATCTGATGTGGTTGTACCTAAGAATGTTCAGGATGCATTGAAAAGTACTGCTTGGACATTTGCTATGAAAGAAGAAATGATTGCTCTTACTGACAGAGACACTTGGGAGCTGGTGGATCCACCTCCTCAGTGTAAGCCTGTGGGTTGCAGGTGGGTATATGTCGTAAAATATCAACCTGATGGTACGGTTGAGATGTTGAAAGCACGGTTAGTTGCAAAGGGCTATACTCAGACATATGGCATTAATTACTTTGAGACTTTTTCTCCTGTTGCTCGCCTTAACTCTGTCAGGATTCTCCTATCTGTTGCTGTGAATCTGAACTAGCATCTTTTGCAGCTTGATGTGAAAAATGCTTTTCTGTATGGTGACTTGCAGGAAGAAGTGTATATGGAGCAACCTCCTGGGTTTGTTGCTCAGGGGGAGTCTCACAAAGTATGCAGGCTTAAGAAGTCTATCTATGAGCTCAAGCAGAGTCCTCGTGCCTGGTTTGATAAGTTGAGCAGGATCATGATTGATTTTGGCTTTCTGAGGTCACAGGTTGACCACTCTGTGTTCACAAAAAAGACTTCAGCAGGTATTACTGTTCTGATTGTATATGTTGATGACATTATTATTTCTGGCAGCGACTCTCTTGGTATTCAGGCTACCAAAGATCATCTGGGCAAGCACTTTGCTACAAAAGATTTGGGCAGACTTCGGTATTTTCTTGGCATAGAGGTCTCTAGAACCTCTAATGCCCTGGTGCTTTCTCAGAGAAAGTATGTTCTTGATATTCTGCAGGAGACTGGTATGCTTGGAGCAAGACCTGCGGATACTCCTCTTAATCCCAATGTGAATTGGGATGATGATTCCTCTTCTGTGTTTGCTGATCATAAAAAATTCAGGAGGTTGATTGGTAAATTGATTTATTTAACTGTTACTCGTCCTGATATTGCTACTACAGTGGGTCTTCTTAGCAGCTACCTTGACAAACCCAAACAGTGTCATTGGGATGTTGTATGTCAAGTCCTGAGATACTTAAAAAAGTCGCCTGGCAAGGGACTTCATTATAAAAAGAATGGGAATTGTGTTCTTGAAGGGTATTCTGATTCTGATTATGCAGGCAACAAAGTTGATAGAAAATCTACCTCTGGTTACTGTACTTTTGTAGGAGGCAATCTTGTTACTTGGAGGAGCAAGAAACAGAATGTCGTTGCCAGATCTAGTGTTGAAGCTGAGTACAGGGCCATGGCCCATACTGCCTATGAGTTACTGTGGGTGCGTTCTCTCCTGAAAGAGTTTGGGATTGAGTCTTCTTCGGCCATTCCTATGCACTGTGATAACAGAGCTGCCATCTTCATTGCAAATAATTTTGTCTATCATGAGCGCACCAAACACATTGAAGTTGACTGCCACTTCATCAGAGAATCTATTCTTGCTGGCAAGATATGCACTCCATTCACGAGATCAGAAGATCAAGTTGCTGATATCTTCACCAAGTTGTTGGCGAAGAAACAGTTCTGCACACTGATGGACAAGTTGGGCATGATTGACATCTATGCTCCAACTTGAGGGGGAGTGTTACATTATATATTTCCTGTTTTACATAGCCTGCTATTTGTTTTGTTATTTCTCTTTTATATATGGACCTCTCTGTAATTCTTTCAGTATTATATATATGAGGGTGCACACATTGTGCAACCCTAAGCTCTCCAAATCTCATTGTTTTTCACAGCTTCTATTACTTTTTGTTTTTGCAAGTAGTGTGGATTGGCTTTGGGTTTGCAAGAGCAATTACAAGTGTTAGAAAATTCTAATGGCCAACCCGTGGCTAAGGAGTCGATGATGGTTGTGGCCATTTACAAATTACAATGGACGAAGAGACATCTTCTCTTTGAAAGTTGTAGGCTTGTAGCCTCAGTTTCTATCACAAAATTAAGTGCCATGATTCTTATACATCATTTATAATTTAGAAAGTTAGAAACTAAGTAAACTACAGTGCTACTAGTTTAAGGTTTAATTCATTTTTTAGAATTGGTCAAGCAATTGTGATTTTGTTGTATAATATTCTAAACATGCCTGCAAGATCAACAACGGACGCTATTTTTTTATAAGGAGGCTTAGAGAGAAGTACAGAGAAAACAAAAGTGATCTTCAATCTTCATATGATTTTTATTGATTTGGAATATGCGTATGGTCAAGTACCCAGGGAAGTATTGTGTAGATTTTGTAGAAAAAGGGCATGCCAATCCAATACATGGACTTGATTAAAGACATCTATGATAGCTCCATTGCAAGTGTAAGGCATACTTGTTGAGGCAAACGACTAGTCGACTGGTTGCCTGTGTTGTTTTTTTTTTTGTGTGTGTGTGTGTGTGGGGGGGGGGGGGCTAGCCAATCGCCCATATTTGAGCCACACTTCGGCGTCCGCTAGTCTAATTGGTTGTCTAGTCGACCGACTAAGCTCAATAGGTCGCCAATTTGGACTTATGGGCGTCCGCTTAATCACTGTGGGCCCCGCGTAGAAACTTTTTTTCCCAATCCTTGTTTCCTACTTTCATGCCGCACACAAGACGCAATACGCGACTCCTGGGCTCCCCTGCGTGCAACGAGAAAAGAAATCGCAATTGTGTCATGTGTGTGTCTCCTCCTGGTGAGACCTCATCTCCAGCGGCTCCTCTGCCTCTCTTCTCTGGTGGCTCCTCTCTTTTCTCCAACACCTCTCTTTGCCTTGTTTCTCCCATGCTCCACGAGAGGCTTTCTCCCTTGCTCCGCGTCTCCAACGGTGAACGGACAATTTTATTCGACTTGTCTTCCTGCTCCACGGAGTCCAACGATTATGACTCCTTGATCTTTGGTGATCCTATTTACATCAGGTCACCGTTGTCATTCTTTCACCACGTCAGCAACCAACAGTGAGCCTACTTAGAGATTTTAATTTTTGCACTTCACTATATTTGTATATAGTCCACATATTTATTAAAAATATGTATGCTTTTGTTTTGTTTTGTGTGTATGTGGAAACAAAAATATGGAAGGTGAGGCAAAAGTTCTGACACCGATTGGGGAGATTCTATCACGTTTTCCGGAGTTGGTGATGATCCCAAGCAAAATCCAAGGATCGAGGTTGGAGTATGGTTTTGGCCAAATTTGTCAGATAAGAACAAAGTACAATGTGCTTTGTGTGCTCATGTGAGCAGTAGTGGGATCAACCGTTTAAAGCAGCATCTCACTGGAGGGTTTCTAATACTATTAAATGTGAAAGATATTCTCAGAATATACGTGATGAGTTGCGGAACTACAGAGAACATAACAAGAAGTGTAGGGTTAACACAAGCTTCAATATAGGTGACAATAATGTTGTTGAACCTGAGGAGGGTGATGGGGAGAATCTAGTTGCACCTAAAGTTGGTGGGACTAGGGCAAAAGAACTCCATTTTTTGTAAGTTCTAAAGGGGAAACTACTATTAAGAGCTATGTAGAAGGTTTTGTAAATCTTAGTCATGATGAGTATGTAGCACAAGGGTGAACAAAGTGCAGAAGACCACTATGTCTACATTTAAGGAGGCTTTACAAGTTGCATATGATAGTATTTTTGTTTTTTTATGATGCATGTATACCCTTCAATGCAGTGAACCGCACATCTTTTGAGGTGATGGTAGAAGCAATTGGGCATTCAGCAAAGGACTTCCCTTTCATAAAATCAAATGAGGCAACCTCTTTCGGAGAGACAATATACAATGACCAAAGAGTTCGAGCAGGAGAATGAAAAGCACTGGAAGTTGCATGGGTGCGCTTGTTGTCAGATGGCTGGTCTAACAGGAGACAGAGATATTTGATGAATTTTCTAGTGAATACTCATGAGGGTTCTTTTTATTTATATTCTATTCACTCGTATTCTACAGTGCACACAGTTGATTATATGTTCTCTATTATTGATGAGGCAATTGAGAAGATAGGGGCAAAAAACATTTTGCAAGTTGTAACAATAATGCAACTCACTATGTAAGTGCAGGGAAGAAGTTGGTACATAAGAGAAGACATTTATTCTGGACTATGTGTGTTGCACATTGTGTAGATCTGATGTTGGAAGACATTGGAAACATAGAATTAAATGTCCGATTTCGATGTCGTGTCTGATGGCCCAGAAACAGAAATTTATCGAAATTTCGGCCGAAATTTTGATATTTACGGCCCTAACGATTTCGACGACCAAATAAGCAAATGAAATCATGAAAAATTATCAGGACGTTTTAATCGCCAAGATCTACTCAAATATGCAATAATATTTCATATTGGATATGTCATATGTGGGGGGTGGGGTCTCCTACATTTGTAAGTGAAAGAAGTTGAACAATTTCGACAGAATTTTGATGGAAATTTCGATGACAAAATGAAGGAATTAAGTTATGGAATTTTCCAAACACAATGTTTAAACATAGACACACTAGATTATATAATAAATTTATATGTTTAGGGGTTAGGGTGGGATCCATGTCTTAATGAGTGAGTGCACAAATGAACAGAAATGTCACGTCTGTTAGACAGACTGATACAAACTTGCAAACTTCAAGTTAAAACAATTAGAGTACTAGACTTTATAACTTAGAGTTACAACTTACAAGTTACAATATTATAGGTTAGTATATTTATTGTATAAGTCTACTATTATAATATATTTAGGGTTACATAAGTGAATAATAATTAAAAAAAATTAGGATTACAAGTTACAACTTACACTTAACATTTTGTATAAGGCTATTATTATAATTGTTAGGATTGTCCCACACCGCTGAGCTCTGGGATAGGTCCTGGGCTTATAAGGTGTGTGGTCCCTTCACCCATTGCCAATTGGTTATGGGTTGAATACCACCCATTGCAGGATCTCAAGAGTATGAGGACGATTGGTGGGGGACCTAGGAAAGGTGATCTCTACCTTTTCCATGGTGACAGTCTGCCTCGCCAAGTATCTGCTCCTGCTCCATCCGTCCTGTTGAGTGGTTCCCCCTTATTATGGCATTGCAGATATGGACATCCTTCCTTAGAGAGCCTGCGCAAGTTGGAACCAGAATTGTCTCAAGTGTCATCTTTAGAGTATCAGTCATGTCAGCTGGGAAAGCATCATAGGTTATCTTATCCCAGTCGTGTCAATAAACAGGCTTCTTGTCCTTTTGAGTTAGTCCATAGTGATGTGTGGGGTCCTGTCAAAGACCAGAGTTATAATGGTTTTCGTTACTTTATTTCCTTTGTGGATGATTTTTCTCGAATGACATAGATCTATCTTCTCAAAAGTCGAGAGTCTGTACTATCTACTGTGAAACATTTCCACACTGAAATAAAAGTCCAGTTTGACTGCGATATAAAAATTCTTCAATCTGATAATGCTTTAGAGTATGTCCAAAAGGCTATGTCTGATTTTTGCAGCTCTGTAGGTATGATCCATCGCACGTCGTGTCCTTACACCCCTCAGCAGAATGGGGTGGCTGAGCGGAAAAATCGCCATCTTCTTGATATTGCTTGATCTATTATGTTCCAATCCAATGTACCTAAGAAATTCTGGTATGAAGCTCTTTTAACTGCTTGTTTCTTAATTAATAGACAACCATCCTGAGTTCTTAAAGGACAGACTCCCTTCTCTGTGTTGCGACCCACGGACCAACCTTTTTCTCTTCCCCTTAGAGTGTTTGGTTGCACTTCCTTTGTCCATCATGTTGACCCTAAAGCAGACAAGCTTTCTCCTAGGTCTGTTAAAACTTTGTTCCTTGGTTACTCTAGTACTAGCAAAGGATACAAGTGTTACTGTCCTAGTCTTCGTCGGATGTTTGTGTCTAGGGATGTTATCTTCCATGAGACCACTCCATATTTCTCTGATGCTATAAGTAAGGGGGAGCAATTGAGAGAGGGAGTGCCACCAGCTTTTCAGAGTGATAGAGTGGCACCATCTGTGCAGAGTGAGGGAGAGTCACCCATCATTCCTGATTATACTTTTATTCCGGATGAGCAAGCAACAGACAGGCCTGTTATTAAGCATTACCCACATGTTTATAGTAGGCGAGGCAGACCAGAACCAGAAATGGTAGCGACACCAGTCTCTGAGCCTTCATCTTCGTCTTCTACTCATAGGATTCATGCAGAAGCATCAGATCTTGACCTACCTATTGCTGTTAGGAAAGGTACTCGTTCTTGTACTAATAGACATCCTATTACAAATGTGTGTTGTCTGTCCCACTTATCTAAGCAGGCCCGCGCATTTGCTATTGGGATTGATTCTGTTGATATACCAAGGAATCACTATGATACTATGAAGGACAGTGGCTGGAAACAGGCAATGCAGATTGAAATGTCAGCTCTTTTGCATAATGCCACATGGGATCTTGTTGAATTACCTACAGGGAAGAAAGATGTGGGTTGCAGATGGGTTTTCACCATCAAACATAATCCGGATGGATCTGTTGAGAGGTTGAAGGCCAGATTGGTGGTAAAAGGCTACACACAGACCTATGGAGTTGATTTCTTTGAGACTTTTTCTCCAGTAGCTCATCTAAATTTTGTGCGAATTATTATTTCTTTGGCTACTACTTTTGATTGGCCCCTATTTCAGCTTGATGTTAAGAATGTCTTTCTACATGGTGACCTCCAGGAAGAGGTATATATGGAGCAACCTCCTGGGTTTGTTGCTCAGGGGGAGTGTCAGAAGGTTTGTAAATTGAAGAAAGCCATATATGGTATCAGAGCGGACCCCATGAGACAAGTGTGAGGACCACACCCTACCTAAAAAATAACAAATGCAAGCACACAAAAGTGGCTGCACTTGAGGGGGGATGTTAGGATTGTCCCACACCGCTGAGCTTTGGGATAGGTCCTGGGCTTATAAGGTGTGTGGTCCCTTCACCCATTACCAATTGGTTTTGGGTTGAATACCACACATTCTAATAATAATATATATAGGGTTACATAAATGAAAAATACAAATATATAAGAACTTCCATTAAAAAGCTTTTGTATCCATTTTGTGTATAAATATGAAATATAATGATTAGACTTTCAAAATAAGTATAGATATACGTATTTCACACGATTGTTTCTTAGATTTACAAGTTCACTTCAAGATCTTGAGAATTTTAAGAGAAATGTCACTTAGAAATTTAGGATTTTCAGAGTATTTATTAAGATATGTCTAAAAGGGAATAGAAATAGGAGGATGAGTAGATGGACTAGGGAGAGGGGTTACATACTTTAGAATCAAGTAGAGCAGCCTTCGAGAGCAAGATATCACAAAAAAATCGCTAAAAGATCAAAGTCCCTGCAAATCCAGTCAGTGGAACACTATTTCGCAAAATAGGTGCTGCATTTCGCACTGATTTCGCAATATCCAGCCCCAAACTGGACTTTTTTGCACTAAAATACCCCTGTTTTGCAAAAATTCGACTGTAGCTGCGAAGCTTTTGCGAAATTGCGGACCAGATCTTGCGTACTGACGTTTCGATGTCCGATTGCAAAAAAACTAAATTTCGAGCGAAATTTCGGTCGACATTTTATTCCATGATTGGAAAGATGAGAAAGTATGTCCATGTTATCACAAAGGCTAGGAAGGTGACTGCCTACATATACCAACATGTTCGGTGCACGATATATTTGTCAAGAAGAGTAACAACACTAAGTTGTTGCAACCTGGGGTCACTAGATTTGGTACTACCTTTCTTACCCTGCAGAGCATGCTAGGCCATAGGGACACTTTGTTTGCCATATTCAATTCAATTGCATGGGAGGATAGCAGTTGGTTAAAGACAAGTGCAGGGAAAATGATATTTGCAACTTGTCACTCGTGGGCATTTTGGAATGCAGTTCACAATTACCGAGATCTTCACAACTCCCCCCCATGTAAGTTTTAAGAGTTGTAGATGCAGATGAGAAGCCCCCCACGGGATACATTGCAGGTGCTATTGAGAAAGCAAAAGAAGAGATGAAGCTGATTTTTTCTCAAAAGAGGGGACTACAAGCCCATCGTAGATATTTGTGGAGAAGAGATGGACATTTTAGATGTCTCGAGCTCTTTATGGAGTGGGTTTCTAACTTAACCCCTCATTGTATTATGAAGCTAGCGTAAAGTGTGAACCTTTGCTTGGCATATATGAATCTGAGTTGGTAGATTGCCTAGTAAAAATCGTTAATGACACAACACTCCCAAGACAAAATTTCTGCAGAGTTGGATTCCTACAAGGATGCCAATGGGATGTTTGGTAAAGAGATTGCCATTCAACATAGGACTATAAAGACACCACGTAAGCATAGTTGTCAAGGTGCCAGTTGGTCACCTTCCCTGGCTTGGCAACCAAGCCGACTAGTCGGTTGCCTAATCGTAGGTAAATCTTTTATATAATATTACTTATGTACATATAGTTGTATACAATACAATATATAGATTCACACCCGGCCGCTGTGGCGCGGATGGTTCGGCTCGGCTTGGCCCCCCCGGGGGTCCCGAGTTCGAATCCTACCGTTGCGCAGCGTATTTACCAACCTCTTGGGTCATCCGGGCTCTGGCACCTGTTTGGAGAGGGGGAGGGGCTTCGGCCCCTGCAGATCCAATATATAGATTCACTAATGTAAGCATGTATCCAAGCATATATTAATCCAAATTTGGTAAATAATATCATAAAAACCAAACCATTTTAAATGAAGACTATTTAATGTATTTATATTGAACAAGTATAATTAGAAAGAGAAAAGTAGCACACAATTGTTAAATTCAGACTTTTAGTACTTGTTGAATTGTTGCAACTAAAATAAAAGTTAAATGATAAACTAGTATAGTGTGAATGAAATTGATATTCAAATCAAATCATGGGAAAAGACAAATACAAATAATAAAACATCAAAAAAATGAAAAAATAAATAAAATGTTGGGGGCCCATATCTGACTAAGTGGCCGCCCAATCAGGAATTAGATTAACCAATTGGGCTAGTCAGTCAATCAATCGGCCTGGGCAGGTGACAGGCCAAAGCCCAGTTTGGGTGGCTGGCTTGTCATCCCCCCTCCTGGCAACCAGTCTACTAGTTAGCCGCCTCAACAAGTAGTGGTAGCAAGGTGGTGGCGTAGCAGCAACCGACAGCAACAAAAGAACCCACTAAGGGCAGCAACAAAAGAACCCACTAAGGGCAGCAGCAGACAGTAAATAATGAACCCTCTATTGGGCAGTAGCAGTAGCAGGGATCTGACGCATCAGATCAGAAGGACCCGTTTTCGGGCAAAGATGGATAAAAAGGACCTACGCCAACATAAGGAAATCAATATTCCTTCATGCGGCGCAGGCAGAAGAGAGACGGAGACGTAGAGGACTCTCAACGTGAGAGAGCTATGGCTGTCCGGAAGAACGGATTAACCATAGGGAGAAGAGGAAGGGAGGTGATAGGGGAAAAATAAAGGAAAGAGAGGAGCAGCAGTCGGCGGGTGTAGGAGTGGGAAGGAGAGAAGCGGTGGTGGAGAGGGAGGGTGTTGCAGCAGCAGTAGGAAGGAGGGGCAGGCGGTGGGTGGTGGGAAGGAGGTGGGGGCGGCGGGTGGAGGGGTAGGTGGCGGCGGTGGTTGGTGGAGGTGAAGGGGCGGCAGGTGGAGGTGGGGAAGGGCGGCGGCGGTGGGGAAGGGCAGCGGCGGCGCTGCACTGGGCAAGGAGGCCGACGGGGGGGCGGCAGTGGCGGTAGGGGGAGGGGGGTGATTCAGGGCATGGGGGCAGGGAGGGAAGAAAAAATGGGGACCGGGCCTGCTCTTGATACCATATAGATAAACTGAAGCTTGTTTATTGAGTGAGTAAAACAGTGTACAATGCAGTCACTTATATAACAGAAGAGAATAAAGACTAAAGCAGAGGTAAGCAATATGGGACTAAACTACAGTAGAGAACAGCATAAGTGAGGCACATGCTATGCACATGACACTCAACAAAACATAACAGAACACAAAACATATCTCTATATGACCAATAGCCATATCAAGTTGATGACAATGATCATTAGGTTGATTGTTGTTAGGACATTGATCCAATGCGATGCTAATTAAAATTCTTGCAGTATGTTGCTATTATCTCTTACACTCTCATTCTTTACATATTTCCTAATCTTTGGGGTCATCTAGTTCTTAGGGCTTATATCATGTAAATTATATAATTCAACTCCTTGATCGCACTCAGAACGCGTGTCCAAAATACGAATATAATGAACACTAACCCTTAAGGATCGAACTTTAAATTTATAACCAAAAACCTTGGAAAGCCAAAAATGATATAAGGGTTGAAGTAGTGAGACAGGGACAAACACAGGGATGTGGAGACATTTTGTCGCCTAAGATTTAGCTCTTACTTAGCTAAGCAAAACAGATAGGTGATAAGTAAGTTTAGAACTAAAATTAAACAAGGAAACAAAATAAGAAAAATAAAAAAAGCAGATTCCATCAAATCCTACTAAACGAGCAGAGTTCTAGGCTATGCAACCAAGACGTAGGCAGTCAATGCACCTCATTATCAGGCATAGACAACCCTTGAATGCCCTAGCTAGAAACTAACATCCTAACCCAACATGTACCATGGTAGTCATTCATGTAGGGGTCATCTGACTCGCTCTCACGTGGTGTAACTGAAACTCCATCAACTACCCAATACCCCTCTCGAGGACATGGACAAATGCCCTCAACTGTCCTAGATTACCTCTCAGGTTCAAGGCAATTACAGGCATTAGGAGCAGTAGCGACCAATCATGATCCACCTCATACAGCACAAATTTGAGCATGCAAACTCGACCAGATTGGAGTTGAGACGAATCTGAACAGGTTGGAGCTAACTCAGTAAAGTTAGAGCTAACTCAACCACATCGTGCTTGTGTTGGAGCCTAAACAGATCTTCCTTGCTCCGTCGTTAGTGTTTCAAAAAACAGTTCATCTGGCCGCACATGCAGTTTGGACCATTGACCTAACCTCATATGGAAAATAGGTGCCTAAAACGGACCATGGCCGCTTTTAAGGCTGCATAGCCACATATAAGGTCGACGAATCCCCGATTTTTGAATGGTCAAACCGCTAAGCTGGCAATTTTTTTATATCACCCCCTATTCTCATGTAACTAGAACCACCACCTACATTCAGTCTACCTCTGCTTCCATTTCCTCTTTTTTACATTACATTCATCTATGATTATTATACATTTAGCTCATTATTGCATATTTGCATATGTTTAAGTTGTGTTTGACTGCATTAATGCATAATTGCATCTAAGATATGTAATTCTACAAATTAAATATGTAACTGTATGATTATTGTATATTTATATAGATGTATTAATTAAAAAATAAATTATCAAAAACCGCATATACTTCCGCATAGGCGCATATACTCCCGCATACTGCATATACTTGATTTGTGACCTCTACAAACGTACAACGCATACCGCTTTTTAAAACTATGTTTGTCGTCCTCTCGGAGATCCAACATACCTTTTCTACTCATTTTTACCACTTATCTTTCAAGGTTAATAAAAATGAAAAGTTCATGATAGAAAAAGATCACTCAACCAAACAATCATAAGCAGAAGAGAAGGTAAAACAGTAACATGCTAATTTAGTATATTAACTACTTGCTTAGATTCAAAGTACATAAACATGCCCAAAATGGGATACATAGCCAGGAAGGAGCTCAACTAGCTATAGACATAGTTGGCACCGAACAAAGATGGAAATACATTGTCTGTATAGAAACTAAAGAGAGAGGTAAGAAAAGAGGAAGAGGAAGAGATTAGCCTATGGAGGACAGGTGACTCTCGCCCCTTAGCCTCCAGATGGTTGGATCTCGTCTTTTGGGTCGTCCTCTTGATCTTCTAGTCTCTTTTGCCTCCTTATTCCTCGATTCCACCCCTAAATAGCAGTGTGGTGGATGGAAGTGGGTAGATCTATGAATCGAGGGCGTAATGGAGGGCGATGGCTGGTGTGGATTTTTTGTCGATGAGGAGCTGCTCAATTCTAGTCAGATTCGAGCAACGCCTACTTAAGTTTTGTGTCGACTCCTGAAGAGGTCGTCACCTGGAAGAGTAGAAGTGTTGGTGGTTGATGGAAACCGATAAGATTGGATGGAGGTGAGTGGAAACCAATGCAAACATATAGGAATGGGTGTAGGGTGAGATCCTTGGTCCTTTTAGGTTTTACAGCTCTAAAACAGAGGTCTGGGAACCAAAATGGCTTGGAGGCCAAGGGGGTATATATAGCAATAGGTGGGCAGCATTTTGGTTTTCGTAGGGTTGGCTCGAATCAAATCGAATTTGGTCGGTTTCGAGCAAACTGGACCGGTCATCGATTGGTGGATTCCATGAGTTTGTGAAGTTCATTGGTTGGCGTGTTTCACCGGTTAAGGTGTCATCGGTTAGCAAACTTCGTCAGTGTAGTCACCAGTCGATAGAGGCAATGGTCGATGAAATTGCATGTCGATGGCACTCTTGACTCGAATCCAACCAGATTTGTGCTCAAACCCAACCGAATTCATGACATCAGTCTTCGAGCTTCAGTTGGTAGATTCAATAGGTTGGTGTATCCCATCGGTAGAGGTTGTTCATCGATGCACGAACTCCATTGGTTTATCCATTGGTTGACAAAGCCACTGACCGATAAAATCACTCCTGACAAAGCTCCGACTCGAATTGGATCACTAACCCAACCGAATTCGAGCGAACTCGATCACCAACCGACCAAATTCAGGCGAACCCGACCAGGTTCGTGCCATTGTTGTATTCATCGGTCGATGAGATTCATCAGTCATCATTGGTTGACGAAATTCCATCGGTTGTCGATCTTCATTAGTTGACGAAGTCATCAGCTGACGAAGCCAAAGATAAACTCCAATTTGATGACAACAACACTCTGATGAAGCTGGCTCGATCATGACTGGATTCAAGCGAATCCGACCGAGTTTGTGTCGTCAATTGTCGATCGTATGTATACATTAATGGTAGATGTTGATCGATGAAATCACATCAGTTGGTGTTAACTGATGATTTCACCTGTCGATGAAACCACTAACCGACAAAGTCACTAGCTGATGAAACACGTAGATGAAGTAGAGGTGGGAATCCGACCAGATTCGAGCCAGCTTGACCGGCTTCCCTCCAACGGGCTTTTGTCTAAGAGCTGCCTAGCAGAGAAGTCCAACTGCTCAAACTCGACCAAATTGAACACAAGGTGATCGAGTTTGAGCTGGAGTGGAACAGAGTCTTTGTGAAAGCTTGGGATTAATGAGAGATTTGATGCATCCACACAAACGAGTTGGGGATACTTGTTCCGAAGCAAAATTGCTTTGTTCTTCAATTCTGCAGGGTCGTTTGGACCACAGTTGTAAAGGCGGCTAGGCGGCCAGGTGTTGCCTGTGACGCCCAGACAGCCTAGACGTCTTTTATTTTATTTTTTATAACATATATACACTATATAATATAATATAATATTTATATACACACATATAGTTACATATTAACCTATAAGCAATATGTGAATCAGTAGGGATCATTACGAGGAGCTGGGGAGGAGCATTAATGTAGGAGGAGATGGATGAAACAGAAATAGAGAATAGAAGGAACATCGGGATAAAGAACAGCGATGTAGCAACCAATTAGCTGCTTGGTGGAGAAAAAAGAAAACACAACCAATTTAAGTGTTAGAGGGGTGCATCAAATCAACTGTTGAATAGATGGGGCATATTCAAACTTACCCTTAATGTTACAACTTACAACCCCAATTTTTGGGTTCATTAGTGAGAAATGTAATCTCTCATATTAAAGATAATGGAACAAATAAAGATATGATTTGTTTTGAATAGATGGATTTCGTTTACAATAGCCTTGATGTTTGTGTTGTGGGCTTTATTAGCTATTGGGCCCAACAACAAGGAAATAACAAAGAAAATTCAATTAGTGAATGAATAATTGAATCTTTGAAGAATAGAAGAGGTTGAAACCTCTAGAAGGCAAAGAGATGTAATCCAAGGATGGATTTCGTGCCTTTTGGGTTCCTTGGGTTCCAAGGAGTCCAAAGTTGCAAAAGAAGGCAATAAGAAAAGAAAAGTTTAATTAAGTATTTCCTTAATAAGAAAGGGATTGAAAATAATGTTAAAATGTAAGAAATAAGTGGGAAAAGGTGTAATTAGGAGATCTTTTGTGGAATTTCGTGTTCCAAGGATTCCTAATGATAAAAGGAATACCCATGAGGAAAATAAAAGAGAAATAAAGAGGAAAGAGAGAGAAAATACCAAATAAAAGGATAATGTGATACCTTATTAATGAATTATGAGGTATTGCTAAAAAGAAAGTAATTTCTATTAAAGGAAATAGAATTTCGTGGCCAATGAATAAAAAGGGCAAGCACAAAGAAATAAAAGAGGAATTTTGAATATCCAAATAATAGATAATATCCAAGGATAAAAGAAAGAGTGAGAATATACTTCTCATTGAAGGAATTGATTTCCTTCTTGGAAAGGGATTCTTTGTTTCACGATAAGTCAACCTGTGGCATCGTTTCTCTCCCCTATATAAGAGGGTAGAGTCCAGGGTCGAGGTAGTTCCGTGCAGCCACCCCTCTCTTCTTCCTTCTTCTTTCTTTCTTCATCTTCTTTGGCAAAACCCTAACAAAGAGGGTAGGCCAACTTCTGGGACACGAGAATCCATGGGTTGGAGTTGGACAGAACCGCGATGCTTCCACGACACCACGAGAAGCATGGCCATCTCCTCCGTGCTCTGAAACTGGTGTGGCAACCAGCGTAGGGCTGCAGGTCGGCCTGAGTTGCGGAGCTTGGTGGGCTCGAGACAGCCGCTCAAACCACAACATATGGATACCCCCCTGAGCGCGGAGGGGCGACGGAGGCAGAGGAAGGTACCCTTGGGGTCGCCGGGGTCGGAGGTGAGGAGGAAGAGCCGCGTAAGACCCTGCTAGGGCGGCTGTGTGCGCCGTCGGGAGGAGGAAGAAGGAGCTTGAGGCGTTGGACCTTTTTGCCCTTCGCGGACTGAAGCAACGGCCGACTTAAAGGAGGGTAATCTGGTAATTCGGTTATGTTTCCAAAAGAAAGCGACGTTGCATGAGTCGGAGATGACGTGGCGCAATCTCATTGGCTGTGGTAAGTGATTTATTGCAAAAAACATATCTAATGATTGGTAACTCCGATTAGGACAAGTAATATATGAATTTTGATCAGAAGAACACAAGGAATCCAATAAAAATAGTTTTATAGCCTGAATCTGATCATAGTTCGAAAAGTAGTGTAAATTATCATCTTTAATGAATTAAAGATTAAGAAACCCTATTTTGATATGATTAATGTGTTTAATAGGGTTTAATGGATCATTAGAGTTGATGTTAACCTGTTAAATGTAAAAAGGTACAAAAAGGAAGAACTTTGCATATGATTAGTCTAATTTAGAGTTTATATGCTTGAAATTGGAAAAGTACATAAAGTTATCATCTTTAGTGTTTTAATTAAGGGAAAACCCTTAGATTTGATGGTAAATAGTCTTAATGACATTATTTAGATAATTCAAGTTGAAATTAACATGTTGTTAATAAAAGTGAGGATAGGATCTAAAAAGGTGATCTTTTTATATATTTGGTTTAATTTAGGGTTTCGTGCACGATTATGCACTAATGAGCTTAAAAACCCTAATTTAGATGAATGTGTCTTTTAATTGTTTAAATGTTCAAATCCATGAATAAATAGGGTTGTGATGATCCTAAGTCAATAAAAGACTATTAAAATGGATAGTTGAGCAATTAAGGTTCATAAATATGGAAAAGGATATTTTAGGGTTTGTTAACCTAAAAGGGATAAAGTTTGAGAAATGGATCTAAGGAAACCCTAATGAATAATAATGAAACCTTAATGCAGATTAGAAACCTTAGAAAGAGAATCCAAGTCAATAAAATAGAATCTTGATAAAGTGTGTAGTAAATGGAATACATGTGTTTTTCAGGATTCTTGATTATGTGGTTGAATTACTTCCTTGGATTGCTTTCTTGGTTGGAATTGATATTAGTTTGAGAAATCTACTGAATCAGGTATGTGGTTATTTATGAATAACCGCTTTAGTTTTCCGATGGATTCCCGAATATTTAATCGCATTGAATGCAACTAAATTGTTTGGATGTTCATACTGCAATTATAAAGTGACTATGACTATCATATAAGGTATATGCCTTCTAGCTCAGATCCTGGTCCCCTTTGTGTCGTAATGGCTGACCTGGTATATGGCTACCTAGAGGGTAGGTCCATCAGGTCATGAATGACTTTGGCTGCCTAGAGGGTAGGTCCATCAAGTCACCTTTATAGAGGTACCATATAAGTCCTTACAGGGACAACACAGAGTTGTGGATAGGTATGGATTGAGTAGTTTGGCTTAAAACGTAATCTTGATTGTTAAATGATTAATTGAGTGATTATATTATTAGCATCGTTGAACATTATTTGTTTCCCCCACATACCAGCTTCGGTTGACCGACGTTTTGTTTGTCGGCGTTTTAGGTACAATGAAAAGAACAAACGGTAAAGTGGCACATGTGGTACTAAATGAGAATTAAAGTGCAAAGGAGGATTAGATAGATTAGTATCTGTGTGGATAGAAGTTTAGAGATCCAAGTTTTCAAAAAGGTTTGCAAAAATTTATTTTCTTATAGCTTTCAGTATAGTATGTTAAAATTTGATAATTATTCTTGGTTAATTGTCGAACCTTTGATCCGGAAGTCATGGGTGCGGCTTCGACCTCTCGGTCTCCCTTAATTGGGGGTTATCAGGAGGTGGGGTCGTAACATTTGGTATTAGAGCGTAGGTTCCTCATTTAACCATTAATAATTATTAAATTTTACAAACTCCATAGAACCCAAGGGAGTTATTAGAGGATTATCCGAAAGACGGAGGTGTTTAGAAAAGGATCACGACCGGGGGCTGGCAATATTTTCCTCCGCACCGCTTGTCGGAATACGAGGACTCCCGGATCCGTGTGACTGTCTGGCCAAAGTCTTAGGGTATGAATCGAAATAAGATACCTTTAGGACTTCTCATCTTATTCATCCCTTCTCATCACAAAATTCTGATAAGGACCTGAAGGATTAGGGTTTTCTTTCTTCTCCTCACCTTCTTGAGGTATGGGTAAGGTTAATAAGGTTTAAGAAATCCTCCACCAAATTAATGAAAGGCATGTAAATAAGATGTCATGAACATAAACTTAATAGATTAAGCGCAAACTAAAGAATAGATACATGCTTAGGTCGTATGACATAAGTTGTCATGTCCTCAGAAGAGACCTGGCACATCCTCTGAGGATGATGCTAACCCTAACCCTAAGTGAAGATTAGAGAGAGATGAGTTGGACCAGGTGTTTGAAAGGACATGCCTTTGGGATGCCATATGATCCATGGGTGACCTAGCACCTTTGGCAACCCAACCCTGGGAAGGGTCGTGCATGTTAGGGTAAAGGATAGCTCCTTAGATGATGATGTTAGTGAAGGACCATAGAAACCCTATGGGCTTGTGCAAGTAGGGCATAGCTGGCACCTAGGGCACGTCATAGTGCTGACGGTAGGATGAAACCCTGGATAAGGAATTATGATGGAGCATAAAGGGTTATGAATGATCTTGAGCAACCATAAGTGTGAACCTAGGCTTCACCCATGTAGAGAATGCTTTGGAGGTTGATCCTTCATGAAGAGAGGACCTCTAATGGTGAGGTTGGATGTGGGGTTAGCTCTAGAGAGAGCAGGAAACCCAGTAAGAAGGTTGGAAGCCTAAAACCCAGAACAATGGATGATAGTGGTTGCCTCATGATCGATCCCTGAAAGTTGATGATACCTTGGTTGTCTTTAGAGGGATCAAACCCTTGAGAACAGATGAAGCTACTGGTACCTACGTGCCTATGGTAGAGGTGTTTACCTTCTGAGTTAGGAAGAAGAGTTCCTTAGACCTAGAAAGGTTTAGTAGCAGGTTACGAGGCCTTGTACCTTGTTGGTTGTCCTTAAGGAAGACCCAACCCTGAGTGTTGCTTGAGTTGAAGGATGACAAGAAGTGCATGTCGTACCTTTTTGCATGCTTGGTTCGTAGTTAAGAGATAGGGCATGCAGATGGACACTTACAACTTTACAAGTGAACCTAGGGTTCCTAGGCCTAAGAGAGGAAGTGGTATACCTAATGCTCATGACGAGAATTAAGTTGCTATAGTTTCGAGCATGGTACGCCTCATGTATAGAGGAAAAGAGAAGCCCCTTAAGTTTAAGGTGTGTTTGATGAACCCCTCACAGCTAGGTTGATGATAAAGAAAGGTATGATCTTGGCCCAACATTGAGGAAAGAGGACAAGTATGACCTAGCATGGTTCAGTAGGTGATCTGCTTGTGCCGTAATAGCCTGGTAGGGGTTAAGTAAGCTCATGTGGATGTAAACCCTAGACCTAAGAGCTTTTGTGACCTTGTTGTCAAGAGATAGTTTCCTCCCATCCTGGGAGAGGGACCCCTTTAGTAGGGTGTATATTAGTTTTGTTAGTTTAAGGTAATCTGAAGAGGTCTCACCGGATCTTGAGAAGCTAAGTGAAAAGTACATGATGAACTTGTAGACCCATAGATATCCATCTCTAATTGCATATGAATGTATTACCATGGAGGTAACCGGTATGGGGCTTGACCAAGGTAGGCAGGTTGCCATGATCCCTATGAAAGGATGAAAGCCAGTCCTTCAATGCAAAAAGAGAGATGATGAAGACTTGGGTAAGGTTCTAAGTAAACATGTACTATAATGGTGAATCCTAAATCTATCCAAGGGTCAGGTAGGGATAAGATCGATGAAAGTAGGAGTTGCCTAATTCCCTAGTTGCACATGACCATAGGGTCGGGAGGTAACAGCTATCATTGTCTGAGGGCCATCGGTTAGGAGATTGATCACCTTCATGAACTCATGGGACCCAAAGGGCAGATGAGTAGGGCACTCTCTTGATGCATAAGGGAAGAGGGATGACCCCAAAAGAGTCGGTACCCTATAGACCTAGAGGAGATGACCAAGGATATAAACCCCAGTAGGCTCAAGACTAGTTTTCTATGGAGGTAACTTTGATATCGAAATGTTTGTGATGAAGAGACATATGTGGCACGTTGCAACTTAGATGTAAAGGTGTATTGGCAAGGTGGGATGTACCATCTCTACTCTTGGAACAGGAAGAACTTTGTATTTGGACTGCAGCCAAATGCTTATTTCCTCTTGTTATGGGGGTGAGAGATAGGACATTACGCATGCCATACACCAAGGATAAGAGATGATGTAGGTTGGAACGTTGCCACGAGAAATGGGGATAGAGAAGATAATCTATCCTGGTAAAGTGAATGATACATGGATGGTTTGTAAACACTAAGAGGAATGAGGTAGTCCCCTTATGAGGATGTTTTTATCATGAACTATGTAGAACTTACAAGTTATACTAGGTTGAGTTTGATCACCACGATGATGGAATCAGAGAGTGTTCTTAATTGAAGATGGACATAGAGTTTGAGGGGAGATGATAAGTGAAATACATGGAAGTGTATGTTTTCAATGTTACCTAATACCTAAGGACGTGAAGTGGTAATGGATGCTCTGGTTGAGATACATCTGACTTGTTGGACTAGAAGCTAGAAGAGGTTGTTTGACTAACCCTAAGTTTGGAAAGGAGAGGTGTTTGGACAACACTCGGATGTAACAAGATACGTTGAAAGGTTAAGGGTTGTTTGGTTAGCCAGTCTAGTCCTTGATACGATGAAAGGATGGTGGTAGAACCTCAAGTGCACTTCTTTGGAAAAGAAAGTGATGAAACCCTGATAAAATGGTTTAGGGTTTCGGAGGAATCGATCTTGAAGAATCATGACATACAGGAAGTCATGATTAAAGATCACCATACACCGTGGTAAATGGCAATAGCACTTTGGATGCTTAAGATGAAGTTGCATGTGGTTTATGACCATACAAGCCAGGAGGTAAAGGACGAACCCCAGTAACCCAGTGTATCGATATAGAGGACAAAAGAGTCCCTGAGAGGGAACGGGAGCTCAACACTATGGATGTTGTGATAGGTCTTCCTTGGGCCAAGGAAGGTCGAGATGCAATATGGGTTATGGCAGGTCGCCTTACCTAGCTAACATGAGAAAGAAAGAGTTCTGTTAAGGGACAGATCTAGTTGAACTACCCATGAGAGAGATGGTTCGACTACACCATGAAGCGAGTTCAAAGGTTCTTGAGTTTGACCTAAAGGTTCACTTCCATAAGGTGAAAGTAGGTACATGAAGAACTCGATGATAGTACAATTTATCACCCCTAACTAATGGTTAGTATGATCCAGACTAAAGGGTCTGATGAGGGCCTGTGTGCTCGTTCAGGGTGATATCTAGAGACAGTTCTTGTCCTATGAAAGATGTGACAATGACCACCATAGCCAGTATCGGGTTTTATAAGAAGCTCTGTAAGGGAGGTTGTGTCGGTCACCACTTCAGTAAGGTGATGTTGGTGAAAAGGACCACAGTGTGTGTAGATGAAGTCACTTTGATTATGCAAGGGCTGAAAGGAGCCTAAAGACGATGAGAATCGTGAGCAGATGCAAAGTAGACTGACATACAAGTTACTATGGGAGAAAATGTGACATGAAAATCCAACCCCTCTGAGTTATAACTAAGAGAGCTGAGTCCCCGATGCATGGGTTCTTTTGACATGGTTTGGTGGAGAATGTTAAGTTTGACTTTACCCCTCAGGATAAAGTAATGTGTGATGAGTTTCATGTGTCCAATTTAGAGCACTATGTGAGGTACCCGACCATGTGCTGAGCAATGAACCTAGTGAGCCCCCAAGGGAGGCTGACATGTCCTGAGTCACCTGTGTGGCTGTGCAGTTTATAGACGCTGGGATGAAAGGACTCAGAGAAAAGAATATGTGATGATAACGGTTCTGTGAAAGTGCTATGAGTACGGTAAAGCCACATAGGGGCCAATGATGGACATGGAAAAGTCTTATCCTGAATTGTTTGTTAGTTTGTTTGATTCATAGAATTTTGAGGACAAAATTCCTATAAGAAGGGAAGGATGTTACAACCCCAATTTTTGGGTTCATTAGTGAGAAATGTAATCTCTCATATTAAAGATAATGGAACAAATAAAGATATGATTTGTTTTGAATAGATGGATTTCGTTTACAATAGCCTTGATGTTTGTGTTGTGGGCTTTATTGGCTATTGGGCCCAACAACAAGGAAATAACAAAGAAAATTCAATTAGTGAATGAATAATTGAATATTTGAAGAATAGAAGAGGTTGAAACCTCTAGAAGGCAAAGAGATGTAATCCAAGGATGGATTTCGTGCCTTTTGGGTTCCTTGGGTTCCAAGTAGTCCAAAGTTGCAAAAGAAGGCAATAAGAAAAGAAAAGTTTAATTAAGTATTTCCTTAATAAGAAAGGGATTGAAAATAATGTTAAAATGTAAGAAATAAGTGGGAAAAGGTGTAATTAGGAGATCTTTTGTGGAATTTCGTGTTCCAAGGATTCCTAATGATAAAAGGAATACCCATGAGGAAAATAAAAGAGAAATAAAGAGGAAAGAGAGAGAAAATACCAAATAAAAGGATAATGTGATACCTTATTAATGAATTATGAGGTATTGCTAAAAAGAAAATAACTTCTATTAAAGGAAATAGAATTTCGTGACCAATGAATAAAAAGGGCAAGCACAAAGAAATAAAAGAGGAATTTTGAATATCCAAATAATAGATAATATCCAAGGATAAAAGAAAGAGTGAGAATATACTTCTCATTGAAGGAATTGATTTCCTTCTTGGAAAGGGATTCTTTGTTTCACGATAAGTCAACCTGTGGCATCGTTTCTCTCCCCTATATAAGAGGGTAGAGTCCAGGGTCGAGGGAGTTCCATGCAGCCACCCCTCTCTTCTTCCTTCTTCTTTCTTCATCTTCTTTGACAAAACACTAACAAAGAGGGTAGACCAACTTCTGGGACACGAGAATCCATGGGTTGGAGTTGGACAGAACCGCGATGCTTCCACGACACCACGAGAAGCATGGCCATCTCCTCCGTGCTCTGAAACTGGTGTGGCAGCCAGCATAGGGCTGCAGGTCGGCCTGAGTTGCGGAGCTTGGTGGGCTCGAGACAGCCGCTCAAACCACAACATATGGATACCCCCTGAGCGCGGAGGGGCGACGGAGGCAGAGGAAGGTACCCTTGGGGTCGCCGGGGTCGGAGGTGAGGAGGAAGAGCCGCGCAAGACCCTGCTAGGGCGGTTGTGTGCGCCGTCGGGAGGAGGAAGAAGGAGCTTGAGGCGTTGGACCTTTTTGCCCTTCGCGGACTGAAGCAACGGCCGACTTAAAGGAGGGATCTGGTAATTCGGTTATGTTTCCAAAAGAAAGCGACGTTGCATGAGTCGGAGATGACGTGGCGCAATCTCATTGGCTGTGGTAAGTGATTTATTGCAAAAATCATATCTAATGATTGGTAACTCCGATTAGGACAAGTAATATATGAATTTTGATCAGAAGAACACAAGGAATCCAATAAAAATAGTTTTATAGCCTGAATCTGATCATAGTTCGAAAAGTAGTGTAAATTATCATCTTTAATGAATTAAAGATTAAGAAACCCTATTTTGATATGATTAATGTGTTTAATAGGGTTTAATGGATCATTGGAGTTGATGTTAACCTGTTAAATGTAAAAAGGTACAAAAAGGAAGAACTTTGCATATGATTAGTCTAATTTAGAGTTTATATGCTTGAAATTGGAAAAGTACATAAAGTTATCATCTTTAGTGTTTTAATTAAGGGAAAACCCTTAGATTTGATGGTAAATAGTTTTAATGACATTATTTAGATAATTCAAGTTAAAATTAACCCGTTGTTAATAAAAGTGAGGATAGGATCTAAAAAGGTGATCTTTTTATATATTTGGTTTAATTTAGGGTTTCGTGCACGATTATGCACTAATGAGCTTAAAAACACTAATTTAGATGAATGTGTCTTTTAATTGTTTAAATGTTCAAATCCATGAATAAATTGGGTTGTGATGATCCTAAGTCAATAAAAGACTATTAAAATGGATAGTTGAGCAATTAAGGTTCATAAATATGGAAAAGGATATTTTAGGGTTAGTTAACCTAAAAGGGATAAAGTTTGAGAAATTGATCTAAGGAAACCCTAATGAATAATAATGAAACCTTAATGCAGATTAGAAACCTTAGAAAGAGAATCCAAGTCAATAAAGTAGAATCTTGATAAAGTGTGTAGTAAATGGAATACATGTGTTTTTCAGGATTCTTGATTATGTGGTTTAATTACTTCCTTGGATTGCTTTCTTGGTTGGAATTGATATTAGCTTGAGAAATCTACTGAATCAGGTATGTGGTTAATTATGAATAACCGCTTTAGTTTTCCGATGGATTCCCGAATGTTTAATCGCATTGAATGCAACTAAACTGTTTGGATGTTCATACTGCAATTATAAAGTGACTATGACTATCATATAAGGTATATGCCTTCTAGCTCAGATCCTGGTCCCCTTTGTGTCGTAATGGCTGACCTGGTATATGGCTACCTAGAGGGTAGGTCCATCAGGTCATGAATGACTTTGGCTGCCTAGAGGGTAGGTCCATCAAGTCACCTATATAGAGGTACCATATAAGTCCTTACAGGGACAACACAGAGTTGTGGATAGGTATGGATTGAGTAGTTTGGCTTAAAACGTAATCTTGATTGTTAAATGATTAATTGAGTGATTATATTGTTAGCATAGTTGAACATTATTTGTTTCCCCCACATACCAGCTTCGGCTGACCGACGTTTTGTTTGTCGGCGTTTTAGGTACAATGAAAAGAACAAACAGTAAAGTGGCACATGTGGTACTAAATGAGAATTAAAGTGCAAAGGAGGATTAGATAGATTAGTATCTGTGTGGATAGAAGTTTAGAGATCCAAGTTTTCAAAAAGGTATGCAAAAATTTATTTTCTTATAGCTTTCAGTATAGTATGTTAAAAATTTGATAATTATTCTTGGTTAATTGCCGAACCTTTGATCCGGAAGTCATGGGTGCGGCTTCGACCTCTCGGTCTCCCTTAATTGGGGGTTATCGGGAGGTGGGGTCGTAACACTTAATGTGATGCTTTTTGAGACAAGAGTAATGTAATAAGACACCTTTTACAAGTCTGTCTGTATCAAACCCATATCATTCATGGCAAGCAGAAGAGGCCATGTAATCCACTTTAGCATGAAGAGTTGATCCAGTTGGAATTAGATTCATCCAACCAAGCTCCAATACCATGTAAACATAGGTAACTAGTGAGAAACTAGATGACTGAACAGGCCCATCTATTGTGTGGTGCATTTATGTAACAATTTATCGCGCTGGATCGGTAAATCGTACAAGCTGCCCCTTCGCATCCTTATGCAAAAAATGAAAAAAATAAACTTTAAATGTAAGAGTCCCAATTTAATGTTGTAATCAGTTGATAAGGAAATCAGTCACAACCCCGGTTGTGATCTTCTCCAAGAAAACAATGTTTTTTAAGCATGTAAGTGAATTTTAGTAGTTTGGTAACATTCTCCGTAACTTGTTTAATCACATATATGAAACTAGCATTCTCAGTGGTTGGCCAGATCCGAACTGGCCTGTCAAATTCTTAAATTATGAGAGTGGCCTAGCCAGCATATTAATGGGTGCAACATAGACATTGCAAAACTGGACAATAAGCAAGCTGTTTTAAGGATAAAAATTATAAGGAAAATTTACCTTATTGTCATTGATCGCAGCCTCCATCAGAAGCTCAGTGGCCTCTTTTTGAGAATTTGCTGTAATGGTCCCAACGGAATCTTGCCACATGCGTGAATGCAATTTTTTGACCATATTAAAATCCCCTTTGGCTGCAAACTCCCGCATCATGCTAAGATAAAGGTGAGGTTTCGGCATCAAATTAGGATTGGCACCAGCCCTTTTTAATATTTCACCAAATATGCAAAGAGCTCCTATATGAAAAGAAGCTGGTCAAAACTATATAGGCAAAAATCAGCATACAGTTGTAGCAGTGTGATATCAATTTGAGAGCACAATGCCGAAAAAATGTTTGAACTCTGGGAATTCATGTTTGCAGGACCAGAGATCTATATTCCTAAGAAAAGATTCTCTAACAAAAATCACCAACTGTATCTCAATCGAACCCACGACCTACTAATAATAGTTTTTTGGTGATTTGCGTATGAATAAGAGTTATCATTACAATAAAGAAACGACATCATATTTCGTGGCTGCATCAGGTCACAGGTGATTCTGTATGGCTCCTCTTAGACCCAAGGCTGGGAGCCATGTCCTCGTTACCGAAGGAACAGAAAAAAACAATTTCTTGCATGCTGAAATTTTGTATCTATTCTTTGCATCTATTCATGCTATTGTGGCCACACTCCCAAACTTAATAATCTAACTATAATAAGCAGTAATTCTCCACACAAACATTGCTACTTATAACATCAAAAATTCATGTGAAGGACAAAAACAGGAGAATCAGCCTGCTCAATGACTAGATCTGAAAAATGAGCAGACATTCATATACCCATAATAGAGCCACAGGCCAAAAGTGCATCTACAATTGCGGTGTATGCAACTCTATCAATAATCAGGCCAGGCAGTGATTTCATTTCATGTATGATGTTCTGAATGGATGGCAGATCCTTCGCAGTCCCTAGCCCCTGAAAACAACATCAGAAAGCTTAAAATTCAATCAGCCAATCAAATGAAATATATTTTGAACATGACAGACATTGGTGGCTAATATTCATCGGTACAGAAAAAGCATAAAGAAATTTTGTTGACCAGATAAATATGATTAATGTGAAATCTCTTCATATACATTACCAATATATAAGTAGCTGCCAATAAGTTAATGTTATATCATATCATGAAGCCTTTTCATATAAGGCCAAGACTGCCAAAATGTCATTCAGTGATCATAGTTATAGTATGAAATTTGTAAACGGACACCGCATAGATGCTTCAAATAGTGTTGGTGTGTAGATGCGCTGTTGAGACTCCAACAACTATCAGACATACAGAAACCTAGTAAAATTAAAGCTGTTCGGCCTAAAATACAATAAGACAAATAACAACAAGAGTCCAACCAGACCTTTTTTGAGAGTAGTGTAAATTACATTCCCAAATATCTTGCTACTTGTTTATTTTATGATTATAGAGAAAAAATAATCTATGGAAAATTTACATGTTGACAGCATTCTCTTATGACTTATCCATACTCTACAGAAATACTGTTCTGTACCTATACAGGCACCATCTGATGTAAATATAAAACAAATTGTTAGGTAGGCCTAGTATGTTGTTTGTAGATGATATCCTCTGTATGTGATACAGTTGGGAGGCACTTTCTCTTTTGTGGGCCTTCTTATATTCTATTAAAGTACTTCTACAAAATAAGAGGCCTTTCGTGCAACCCTGGAAACCTGAGATGGTGCATCTTTTTCAAATTTGGTATCCACGTCAATGTAAATGACCGTCATTGTGGGCTGTTAGAAAGTATCAGCCTATTTAGTTAATAGGTTAATTAGTCTATTATGTACATAGACCTGTTGTCCATGGCCCATTAGGGTTTAATCCGCTTCCTTGTAATATATATATATATATATATATATATATATATATATAGAGAGAGAGAGAGAGAGAGAGAGAGAATAGGGGTGTACGTATCAATATAACAACGACAATTACAGTGCCCACACACTTGTCAATATGGTTGTTGCCCAACCACATAACCTTGTGCTCTTTTGTGTTTCAACCTTGTGCTCTTTTGTGTTTCCTCCTTTTTAAGCTTAAGCTTAAAATGCCTTTTCAATATTTGAACTCCCTTGCCAGTTCAGCTAATTCCAAGTCCCTGAACAAAAGGAGGAATTTAACAATGTGCCACACAGTCCGTCTTGTTCATAGTGGTATTCCAATAAGTTTATATATATATATATATATATATATATATATATATATATATATATATATATATATATATAGAGAGAGAGAGAGAGAGAGAGAATAGGGGTGTACGTATCAATATAACAACGACAATTACAGTGCCCACACACTTGTCAATATGGTTGTTGCCCAACCACATAACCTTGTGCTCTTTTGTGTTTCAACCTTGTGCTCTTTTGTGTTTCCTCCTTTTTAAGCTTAAGCTTAAAATGCCTTTTCAATATTTGAACTCCCTTGCCAGTTCAGCTAATTCCAAGTCCCTGAACAAAAGGAGGAATTTAACAATGTGCCACACAGTCCGTCTTGTTCATAGTGGTATTCCAATAAGTTTTGGAGTAAATTCCTGCACTAAATTGGGAGTGAGTTTCTCCGTAAACACCCTGATGGGACCTGATTGGGATCACTATCATTTTATAATTAAGTGATATTAAGGCTTTTAAATTGAATATGAATTGAAAGCAAACAGTTTTGAATACTCGGCAATGCCAAAATCCTCGGGAAAAACCATACGCTAAATTGCAAGAGATTATTCACAATTAGCCCACATAACTTGTTTATGATGTAAGAAAATCCAAGCAGCATCAAAAAACAGTTTTCATATGCAATTAAATTTAACACTATCGTACTATTAATAGTTTATCAAAACAAAATTAGGGTTTGGGTCAAGCATGAGTCTAAGGGTCTTAGATATGGGTAGATCTAGGGTTTTGGGATTACTTCTAGGGTTTCCTCATATTTAGTCCCACTTTTGGGGGGAAACCATATTTAGTCATGTTTTAATTCTAATCTACTATTTATGTCATTATTATTATTTATTAAAACATTACTAGGGTTTTCATTTATAACTCTCAAATATAAAGGCATCAAAATATATTATATGGATTAGAGGCGATATCATGCCTTGAAACTATTTTATTTGTATTCTACACATATCCTGATAAATTTGACATATATATTGATTATGTTTGGATCAACGGATTCCCCACATTCGCCCATCCCTAATAAGACGTTTGTCCACTTTCCCCATGACTTCTAGGGCATTGTTCCTAACTTGCAGTACATGCATCACGATGCTTTTGTTTATTAGCAACCCCCTCAACAACAATGTCTAGAGACTGGTACCTGACACCATTCCTCAAGCCTGGTCCCCAAGGGCATGCTTCGCATCCTAATCATTATGGTTGATACAACGACCATGCCGCCCCAGATCCACCATATTGTAACGATATTACTCCCAAACTCAAAATGGATGCCCCAACTTTTAATGGGCAATTGGACCTGGAAGCATTTTTAGATCGGATTGCCAATGTGGAAGACGAATACACCATGACAAATGCTCAGCATATTTTCTTTGCCAAGATGAAGTTGGAGGGTTTAGCCAAACGATACTAGCATAGAATTCAGCACAATATGGAACACCTTGGTCCTATCTAGTTATGGGACAAAATGAAGTATCAAGTTACGTGAGAGATACGTTCTTCTCCAGTACCAGTGCCAGCTTCGAGATGCAGGGGTGAAGTCAATGACTTATGCCAGTCTGGGAATACATGGAGAAATTTGAGGAAGCAAAGAATTGTTATGACCATAATGATTCAGATTGGCAACTAGCCGAGCGTGTCGTGCATCATTTGCGTTGTGACATCAAAGTGAGCTAGGGTAGCAACAATGAGCCTTAAAACAATGCTTTCCATCATGCCCAATAGGTATAGTATATAGGTATACCTGCAAGTTCTGCTCCATGGGCCCACTACTCAATCAAGCGGGCAACGCTTTGGCATTCCTCTTCTTCTACCACAACCCACCGAACAGCTCACACTCTTCCTACTCCACATCGCCCCAAGGTAGACCATCACGACCTACAACACTTCCTCTAGTAAAGGTTGTGAACGTAGATGTTGCAAAGCTGCGTGCAATGCAGCGTGTATGAGAGTTCATGACCCCTCACCCTTTTATTAATAGAAATTTAGAGAAATTACATAGAGGTCCAACAATATATAGAAATTACAAATAATAGAATATAAAGAGATATATTAACACTCCCCCTCAAGCTGGAGCGTACACATCATATATGCCCATCTTGTTGCAAAAGTTCTGAAATGTTGCTGGACTCAATGGCTTTGTGAGGAGATCTGCAAGTTGATCTTCAGATTTGACGTGCGGAGTCACAACAGTGCCATTCTTGATCTGATCTCTGATGAAGTGGCAGTCAACCTCTATATGCTAAGCGCGTTCATGGAAGACTGGATTCTTGGCAATGTAGATAGCAGCCTGATTGTCACATCTGAGCTCTATGAGAGACGAAACAGGAATCTTTAACTCCAAAAGCACATATTGAACCCACTGCAAGTCGCAACAGGCATGAGCCATTGCTCGATACTTAGCCTCTGTGCTTGATCTAGCCACAACATTCTGCTCTCTTTTTTGCAGGTGATAAGGTGATTTCCTAGAAACGTGCAATACCCAAAAGTAGACCTCTTGTCATTCAGATTACCAGCCCATTCTGCATCTGCATAACCAGTAAAAACAAGAGTAGACACAGGAGTCTTGGGTCTATAGTAGGTGATCCCCTTACTGGGTGCACCCTTCAGATATCTCAGAATACAGCAGACTGCCATCCAATGTGACTGTTGTGGTGAGCTCATATGTTGACTCACCACTCCTACAGCAAAGAAAATGTCAGGGCGAGTAACTGTCAGATATATCAGTTTACCAACAATTTTCCTGTAGTATCCTGGATCTAGATAATCAGTATCATCAGTCATCTCCTTCACATGATAGTCCATAGGAGTAGACACCGGCTTGGATTCACTCATGCCAGCTTCCTGCAGTAAATCCAGCATGTATTTCCTCTGAGACAAATTAGTACATGCGTGAGATCTAAGTACTTCAATGCCCAGAAAATATTTTAGTTTGCCCAGATCCTTTGTATGAAAGTGCCCCTGCAATCCTTCCTTCACATGTGATATGCATGTAGAATCACTGTCAGTGATAACTATATCATCAATATATACAGCAATAATAATGGATCCAACAGAAGAGTTGGAATAAAATAAGGAGTGACCAGTCACATAATGAGAGAAGCCCATCTTTAGTACAACATAACTGAACTTATCAAACCAAGCTCTAGGAGATTGTTTCAATCCATAGATGGCTTTCTTCAATCTACACACTTTCTGACACTCCCCCTGAGCAACAAAACTAGGAGGTTGCTCCATGTACACCTCTTCCTGTAGGTCACTATAGAGAAAGGCATTCTTGACATCAAGCTGAAATAAAGGCTAGTTAAAAGTAGTAGCCAGAGAAATAAGAATCTGCACTGAACTCAGACGAGTCACTGGTGAAAAGGTCTCAAAGAAATCAACTCCATATGTCTGAGTGTAACCCTTTGCCACCAATCTAGCCTTCAACATCTCAATTGAACCATTTGGATTATGTTTTACTGTGAATACCCATATGCATCCCACAACATTTTTACCTGGAGGTAAGTCAATAAGTTCCCATGTGTTGTTTTATAGAAGAGCATACATTTCCATATGCATTGCCTGTTTCCAGCCAATATCTTTCATAGCATCAAGATGATTTCTTGGAATGACCACAGAATCAATCCCAAGAGCAAATGATCGGGCCTGCTTAGATAATTTTGACAAACAACGCACATTTGCAATAGGATGTCGAATAGTACAAGAAGGGGTACCTTTGCAAACAGCAACGGGAACATCAAGATCAGATGGTTCTTCAAAAATCTCTTTAGTAGAGGAAGATGGGGAAGGCTCAGAGACCGGAGTCGTTGCCTCCTCTGGATCATGTCTTCCTTGTCTGTTGTAAACATATGTGGACATTGTTGAATTAGTGTATCACCTGCTGGCTACTCTTCCTGAATTACAGTATAGTCAGGAATTATGTGTGGCACTCTCTCACTGATGTCTGATGGTGGCACTCTCTCACTTTCACACGATTGCTCCCCCTTACTGGGAACACTAGAGAAGTATGGTGTGGATTCAAGGAAAGTTACATCCCTAGACATAAACATACGACGGAGACTGGGACAATAGCACTTGTATCCTATACTAGTATTGGGGGTACCCAAGAAAAAGAGTCCTAATAGACCTAGGGGATAACTTATCCGCCTTAGGATCAAAATTGTGGACAAAAGACGTACAACCAAACACTCTGAGAGGAACAAGGAAAGGTTGATCCTTGGGGCGTAAGATAGAGAACGGAGTACGTCCTTGAAGCACCGAAGAGGGTTTCCTATTGATAAGGAAACATGCAGTAAGTAAAGCATCAGACCAGAACCTCTTAGGAACATTGGATTGAAACATAATTGTCCTGGTAATATCAAGAAGGTGACGATTTTTCCTCTCAGCTACCCCATTTTGTTGAGGGGTGCGAGGACAAGACGTACAATGAATCATCCCAACAGAGCTACAAAAATCATCCATAGCATTTTGAACATATTCCAAGGCATTATCAGATTGAAGAATTTTAACATTGCAATCAAATTTAACTTTTATTTCTTGATGAAAACGTTGGACAATGGATAACACAGACTCTCGACTCTTCAACAAATAAATCCATGTCATGCGAGAAAAATCATCCACAAAGGAAATAAAATAGCGAAAATCATTATAGCTATTGGTCTTTACAGGACCCCAAACATCACTACGGACTAACTCAAAGGGACAAGAAGCTCGTTTATTGACACGACTGGGATAAGACATTTTACGATGTTTTCCCAGTTGACGAGACTGACACTCTAATGAAGACACTTGAGATAACTCACGTTCTAACTTTCTCAAGCTCTCCAACAAACGATATCCATATTTATAGTGTCATAGTAAGGGAGAACCACTCAAAAGGATAGCTGGAGCAGGAGTAGATACTTGGCGAGGCAGACTGTCACCATGCAAGAGGTAGAGATCACCTTTCCTAGGCCCCCCACCAATCGTCCTCATACTCTTGAGATCGTGTAATACAAAGCAAGAAGGCCCAAATGTCACTATACAGTTCAAAGTATCAATTAATTTTGCAACAGAGAGAAGATTAAGAGGAAATGCAGGCACAGTGAATAGATTTAAGATCAATTTTAGGAGTCAGAGAAACAGATCCACTTGCTAACACTCTCCTCACTGAACCATCTGCTATGGTCACAGATTTGTGAGGAATATGTGAGTCAATGGAATGAAGTAGTCTCCTCATACCAGTCATATGCTGTGACACTCTGGAATCAACCACCCACGAAGAAGTTGAACCAAAAGCTAGTAAAGAGGTAGCCTGATTACCAATGGTAGATGCCAGATTTGTTGAGGAAGAAGATCCCACACTCAGATGTTGTGTAACCAGAATAAATCTATCATATTCTTCCTTTGTGAGTGTGATGCCAGAAGAACCAGAACTTGATGCAGACTGCTCAGAAGACTCAGCAGTACTAGCATAGTTTGTTGCCCCCACAGGTGGTGCAGTAGGTCTGCCATGCTTCTTCCAGTATTTTTCAACAGTGTGTCCAGGTTTATCACAAAAGGTGCACTTAGGACGTGCTCTACGTCCTCGGCTCATACTTGTACGGCCTCCTCTAATTGCAACGGTTATAGATGAATGAGAATCTCCAGAATGTGAGATTGTTGTAGGATCAACTAGTTCAAAATTTGATTGTAAAATCCTTGAGTAGGCTTCTTCCAGGTTGGGAAGTTTGTCAGAAGCGAGGATGACACTGCGGGCTGAACTGCATGAAGAATTCAGGCCAGATAGGCACTTTGCAGTAATCAAGTCATCTTTGTCTTAGACTTGTTCTTGGACAATCATTGGATGATAGAAGCCCAGTTCTTGAGCAATACCTTGGATCACTCCAAAATATTCTTCTAAAGGCTTGTCTCCCTGTCGTTCTGCAAAGAGGCGATCATATATCATAAACTGAAAAGAGCATTCTTTTCTTGAGAGTAATGTTTCTTTACTACATCTCATATGTCTTTGGCAGTAGTATAGAACATGAACCTAGCAGCAATACCAGGTTCCATGCTCCCCCATAGCCATGTCTTCACCAGACTATTATGACGCTTCCATTCAGCATAGCCTTTGTCAGTAGAAGCAGGAGGTTCAGAATCAACATGTCTTGCCTTATCTCAGGATTCTAACACTGTATGGACAGCATTCATCTACAAGAGATAATTCTTCCCGTTCAGCTTGATGGAGGGGATAGGTGACATCTCGATGTAGATGGTAGATGTCTTGGTGTCCTCTATGATTCAACGAGAGATAGGGTGACGGAGAGATACACATCACAGAAAGGATTGAGGGTGACGGGGAGATACACGTCACCGGAAGGATTGAGTGACGGGGAGATACACGTCACGTCAAAAGATTAGATGTGTGTCTGACGCATCCACAGTCCCCAAACAAAAATTCCCTAATCACACATGGAGGAGATGTGATTAGGAATTTCCTACGTACGGACGGACCCTCCGGTATGAAATTTAATAAGTCGTTTTACATAAGCACTGCCTTTGGAATCGACCGGAGGAACAAGGGGTTGATGGCGGCTGGTACGCCTGCCCTGGGCCGGCGGCTGCTGCCTGCTGCCGCTCCTAGCCGGTGACGGTGGTTGCCACCTTGGGTGGAGGCGGCTGCTTGCTGCCCGGGAGGGCGGCGGCGCCGGCCTGTTGGCCTGTGTGGCCAGGGCGGCGGCGTGGAGGAGAAGAGAGAGGAGAGAGAGTGCGGCCTGGAGGAACCCTAGGAGCTTACAGCTCTGGTTCCATGTGAACGTAGATGTCGCAAAGTTGTGTGCAATGCAGCTTATAGAGGTCCAGCAATATCTAGAAATTACAAATAATAGAATATAAAGAGATATATTAACAAAGGTAATGAGCCCATGCACACAACTACCCACCTTGTTCCTCATGGTTGTGACTACTTTCAACGTCAAGGCATTAGTCATATTGCCTCCTCATCGTGGCTTAATGGTAGCCAATTATCTTTCAAACAATGAATCTCCTGAGAATAATGACAAGTATGAGGACGTTCCACCTACATCTAAACCTTCAAGTGATGATGTTGATTATGATTATGATGTCATACCTACTAGTCATGCATTTCCTCGTTGTCTACTCTAATGGTGATGAATGGAAATGCACCACTCCATTGCAAACCTTCTGTAAATATGTTGGAAAGAGCTACAAGCTCCTCAGTTGGTGGTTCTCATAAAATTATCTCACCTCAGGGTCCAAAACACATGGAATTGCTACAGAAATCCCACCCTCAACCACACAAGGTACACTGGGGGGGGCAGATTAGTCTATCCATCACCCCCACGTTGCCTTATGCCGAACACTTTGGTTGCTTATACACACCACATTTGGTGTGATGCATGGCCTATGGATGTCAGCCATGTAGATCATGGTCCCCCCTATATCTATTGACTTCAATGCTGAGATTGAGACATGTTCCAATGTCTACACTTTCAAGTAGAAAGCCAAACGCATCAGACTACCCGTACTTGTTTCATCTCCCCTCTAAAAATGGGTAAGTCACCAAGCCCCCAACACTTGAAATCCCAACATGCTTACACCTTTTCACCCGTAGAGAGTTGGAGGAACCAGTCCATAAACTAGATCTGTGCATGTGTTACACATAAGGAGACAACACCTATCTCAAATTTTCATCCCTACCTAGGGTTGTAAATTGTGGTAAGAGTAGGGTAGGGTAAAGGCATACCCTTACCCTTACCTTCGTCAAAGTTGCGGGTAGCAGGTATGGTAATTACCCTTTCCCTAAAAACCTTTACCCTACTCTTACTCACACCCTTTTACCCGCAGGGGAAATGGGTAGGGTAACGGGTATAATGGTAGTAAAGATAGGTCCAATAAATTTACAAGCAACTTCATATGATCTTCCCTACATCAACACAAGACACTCTTAAAGCTAATTTAAGGCAGTAATAATTATAGTTTTGGTGATATACACCAATAATAGTAATATTTAACCCAACGATTTTCTAAAACCAAGATAAACTTGTTAATGTATTGTTTCTTATGAATGCATTCATTTCTCTCTAACAGATGACTACAACTGATGTGACATCCTACCCATCATTTATTAAAGTTTTGGAAATTAGAATAAGTAAAAACTAAGAAGTGGTAGTGATTCGTGCTGGGGTTTTTTCGTAGGAGTTAACACATGAATTAGAATCTAAAATTATTGATTCAGACATAAACTAATGGGTAAATGGGTGAAGCGGGTAGGGTAAAGCTTCTCTGTTACCCAGTTACACTAACCTTTATAGATGCGGGTAAAGTGGGTAAAGGGTAAATGGGTGGTGGGTAAAAAGTATGCTTACCCTTACCTACCATATAGGGTATGGGTGGTGGGTAAACATGTAATACCCTACCCATTTACAACCCTATCCCTACCCACCCCAAACTCATTTCCTTTCTAGACAAGTTGAAGGACATAACCACAGTCACATTATAATCTGAAGTCGTGTTTTAATGCAAAAATTTTACTAGACGTATGAAATGGACGAATAAATCCCAATTCCCGAATATTACGTTTTATTCCCGCATTATACGCGAAATATTCACAGTTAATGTTTCTTTCCCGTTTTATATGTTCTTTTCCCGTATTATACTGGTTAAGACTCTTAACTTAGTTTGAGTGCATATACATGTACGTATATGTATGTAATATATGTATATGTATGTAATTGTTCTAGATATATGTATGCAAAATATATGTACATATATATGTCAAAACATATATATACATGTATCAGTATGCAATATGTATATATATGATATATATCCTCCATTTTTTCTCGACTTTTTCCCGAATGTCGATCATTCTTCTACTGTATGTTGACCGCTTTTTACCCGAATTTCCCGCATAACTGTAGAATTCCAAAATTTTAAACTCAACGTACGTATCCTGAATACCAAATGTAACTATGGACATGACGCCTAATGAGCTTCCCCTTTATGTGACATTCACTATGAGATTGATTTGATCCCAATTCCATCACTTCCTATTCGACCTCATTACCACATGAACCTAGTGGAACATGTAGAATCGAAACGCAAGATGAATGTCCTCAAAGGCTTTATCTGGGAGATCAAGGGTCTTTATGTTGTGCATGCTATCCTTGCCCCCAAGAAGGATGACCGGTGGAGAATGTGTGTAGATTGTCGACCCATCAATAACATCACCATCTAGTATCTAGTTCATGTTCCATGCCTTGATGACATGCTTGATTTGTTGACGGGATCCCGCTATTTCTTCAAGATCGACCTCCGCAGTGGTTAGCTGACTTCATCTCAAAGATTTCCATGAATGAAAGACAGCTTTCAAAACTCCTATGTTCTTTTCTCCAAGACAAAGTCATCTTCCTTGGCTTCATTATGTCAATTGCTAGAATTAAGGTAGACCCTATAAAGTCAAAGCCATCACTAACCAGCCCTCACCCACTACGCTTTCAGAGCATAATAGATTTCATGGGTTAGCTACCTTTTATTGTTGCTTTCAACACCATTATGGCTCCATTCACTAAGTTCAAGTGTGATAAGCTAGAGTAGACACCATCTACCATAGGAGCCTTTGTTGATGCCAAGACAAAATTGACAGAAACCTCGTTCTTCACCTTCCCGATTTTTTTATTCCATTTTAGGTCTCATTCAATGCTCCTGGTGTTGGATAAGTGTCATTTTAAGCAAGAAGGCCACCGAGTTACATTTTGCGGTGAGAAACTCAATGATACAAAGTGACAAAGAATACTACGTTGTTTAATTCCTAATTCATTGGTAGCACAATCTTCTACTTCAAGAATTCATCTGTTGGGTTGATCATCAGGTCCTCTGCTTATTTAACTCCTAGAAGATTTTATGTGTTTCCTACGTCAAACGGTGAGTTTCTCAATGAGTACACTTTCGTCCTTAACCATCACTCTAGTGTTAAAAACAAAGTTGACGATGCTCTCAGTCATTATTTGACCACGCTTCACACTACAAGACTGGAAGTTGTGGGCTTCAACCATTTTGAAAGCCAATACCCCACATGCCCTAGCTTCAAGATTTGATCCTCAAATTTTGTGTTTCATGACGCATCTCTCTTATGCGATATTCACTTGAGTATTCCCTCCACTCCGATTAAAGATTTTTTCATTTGGGAACTACATGCCAATGGCATTGTAGGTCACTTTGGTAGGGATCATACCACAACCCTTGTTTACAACAGATTTTATTGGCCTTCTCTACATCACAATGTTGCATGTAATGTTGCATGTGTACTTCCCAACTAGCGAAAGCTAAATGAAAAAGTATGAGAGTGCATACGATTTTGTATGTTCTGCATGCACCCCAACAGGATATGAGCATTGACTTTGTTCACAGCCTCCCTCGCACTCTTCTTTGTCACAATTCAATACTTGTGGTTGTCGATTACTTCAAGACGACTTACTTCACGCCATGTAGCAAGACATATGAGGCCCCTTGCATTGCTCATCTTTCGTCAAGTTACATGGTTTCCCCTCCACCAATGTATTTAACCATGATGTCAAATTGTGAGGTATTTTTGAAAGACACTTTGAAAACTTATTGACATCCAGGTAAAATTCTCTTCAGCCTTTCATCCACATACAGATGGACAACTAGAGCTTATCAATCCTAGTGCAGGTAATCTTTTATGATTGTAAAGTGGGTGATAGCTTAGGCAATTGGGACTTGCATTTACCTACAACTTAATCTACCTACAATAGCTTTGTGAATAGGTCCAGAAGAAAGAGTCCAATAAAGAATGTGCAAGTTACCGACCCCATAAACCAATCAACCTTCTTCATGATGTGTGGACTTCCCACATTGCAGAATTTTTGCCTAACACATCCGTCATATGTGATGTTCACAATCAGATTGGAAAACATTTGCAGTAATTAACAAAAAACAAAAATATAAATTGTTTGTTGACACCCATCATAGTTTCACAGTTTTAAGGTTGGTGATTATGTTATGATATTTGCAGTGTTTTAAAAAATGTTGTGTTATGTGCGCGGAGAGGCCACCTTATAGAGTATATGCGATATCATATTTTTTAACAACTTAATTATTTTATATAAATTAATCACACAATTGCATATTTAGTTTGAAAAATTACATATTTGGACCAAATTCGAGATAGATTAAAATATAAAGTTTCAATGTATTAGAGAGTAGTTAATCTATTTAATTAAGTTATTTGAGTCTATTTGTATATGAGCCCAAGTGTGTCTTGGCCCATTAGGGTTTAGTTTAAAGTTGTATGCTTTCCCCTTCTATATAAAGGAGGATGGATTCCTCTTATCAAATATATTGCATATCCTTCTTGTACTTTACAACATGGTATCAAAGCAGTGATCCAACCCTAACCCTAGAAGAGATAAAAAGATTATCTTCTGCCTACAGGCGGCAACCGTCCTTCTTAGTGTGGCCGCCCGTCGAGCATCTATCCAGCCTATGTAGCTAAACCAAAAGGTACCACTCTCCCCTACTATGTGTTGTTGCCTTCCCTAGCCCATTGTCTTCATCTCTTCATTCTCTCCCTTGCAATCAACCACAAACACTCCCCCTTGGTATCAATGTACCTTGTAATCAGCCGCAAAATTCCCTTGCAATCAATCGTTGTACCCAATATATGGATCTACCTTCTATTCCCATAATCACACCCCAATATTAACTCCCTGTCGCAGACTCCTATTACTTCCCTGTTCAAACCCGTCGCCTAGCTGCCTACCGCTTCCGCTTAACTCGTCAACTCTCGCAAAATCCCAGTCGCTCCTGATACCCGCCAGCTACCTCTCCAGTCCGCTGCCTACCCCAAAAGACCTGAGTCAACCCTTTTACTATCTTCCACCATCCACGTCCCTGTCATCATCCCATCCCTTGCGGACAATCACTCTCCCGCCACAAACAGTCATGTCAAAAACTAGCAGTGCCCTTGACCCACTGTCGCCCATTCCCCTCCTACAAACGTCCCGGCCTTCACCTTGCCCAGCCATCACCTGCGCAAACAACCCCACCTGTCACCGTTGAATCACTGCCCTGCCTCCACTCACTCGTTGTCAAAATAGTTGTTGCCAACACCTTCTTTGCTTCCTGCACTAGCCTCTCCCCTCCCATATACTGCCCATGGCCGCCGCCATTGTCGTTCTTTTTAGTTATGTATGGGCAGGTGGCCAAGTTTTAGTGCTCCGCTAAACTGCTTTGGAGTGCCTTCGTCCTTGCTAAGTCATTGGCTCTTGACCTACGGTAATAATGAGTTGAGAGAATAAAAAAGAAAGCAAGGCAGTTGTTACAAGCGCCCGCCTGGGCGGCGCCTAGGCTTAAGTCAGCCCGCCTCAAACTGGGCGCCCGGCCCCCTAATTGACCTAAGTTGTTGCCTAAGGCCTTTTGAGACCCAAATTAAGCCAATTCAAGGCTAATTTAGATCTGAATTTTTTCCTTCCTCAAAAAAAAAATAGATCTGCATTTTTTCAAATTGAGTCATTTTATGGTTAAATTGGGTCTGATTTATCCCAAACTGGGTCAATTTAGGGTAAATTAGGTCTGATTTGGGAGAATTAGGTTTAATTTGGGGGAATTAGGTCTGATTTGGTCATGCAAGGCCTCGTTTAGATCAATATAGGGAAATGTAGGGTTAGTTAGGTTTGATTTGGTCATGTTATGCAAATTAGGTTTGATTTTAGGCCAAATTATGTCAAATTTGAGCAGATTAGGTCTGATTTGGGGAAAATAAGTCTGATTTTGGGGAAATGGTATGATATGGTGAGATTAGGTCTAATTTGGCCAAATTAGATATTGTTTAGGTCAATATAGGGAAAATTTGGGGAAATTAGGCCTGATTGGATCGTAATAATAAAAAATAAGGTTTTATTTACGCCAAATCATGTCAAATTGGGCACATTAGGTCTAATTTAGGGGAAACAAGTATGATTTGGGGGGAAATTGTTCTAAATTGGATGACTATGTTTTATATGGCCAAATTTAAGGGAAACAAGTATGATTTGGGGGGAAATTGTTCTACATAATAGTATTATACATGTTTTGGCTACAAAAATTATACATGTTTAGCTTTCTAATTTCTATATGAATTTTGTTTAGGTAAAACTTCCACAATTCAATCCATATCTCACGATGTTATTGCTTTCTTCATACGATGCTAGCACATTGATTGCATATTTATCATGTATATTTATATGTGTAAGGATTGTATTTCTCAGAAATTTTACATATATCTGTTAAAATAAAAAATATATATAAAAACGCTTGGAAACGCCTGGGCCTCCACCTGGGCGCCTAGGCTGTCTGGGCGTCCCCCTGGAACGCCTAGTCGCCTATACAACCATGATGTGGACCTCGACCATCCTCGTTGCTATCTGGAATACTACTTAGAATCGAAAATTCAAATCATTTATAGAAATTATTGTCATGTGAGCATATTAACTTCAAGAACAAACCACTAATTTCTTGTGACTCGCTAGTGCAAATTTTAATGTACTTTTTATCCGACATGGTAATAATCTCTATGAAAATTTGTTCTTGATTTCTCTTTGAAAATCTTTGTAGGCCTTTTTCTAGGGGCAGCCTCCCCTCGACTCCCTCCCACAAGGGGCAGCGGGACCCCCTAATTTAGAGGTGGGGCGCCCCCCAAACCCCCTGGCAGTGCTACGACCTTTTTTTCTGGAGTTTTTCTTTATCATTGTCCACTCCAACCACTCTTGGCTCTTTCCGTGGTAGGGGCGAGAGGCAGAAAATAGAGAGATGAGATTAAGAAAAGAAATCTATTTCTGTTGCTATCTACAAGGATCTTCTTGTTGCTCTGTATATATTTGTGGATCTTTATGCACTTTTTGAAGAGCTTGTGGACTTTTACTATTGATATTTGCATATGAAAGTCTTTTAATGTTATATGCTTCTTGGAGAACTTACTATATGGAGCTTCATGTCTACTGCTTGCTAATTAAGTTGATGGTATTCTATCTGGCTACGTCGACTCTACTTTCTACTTTTTGTTCGTGCTTTATTTTCATGTTGACATTGTCCATGTCTTGCGCATGTTGACTTTCTACTACTAACCAACACTCTCTGGACTTCTTTACATGGACCAACACTCTTTGGACTTTTATACTGTGAACCGACACTCTATGGACGTTTCTACTGTGAACTAGCACTTTCTGGACTTTTCTACTATGAACCGGCACTCTGACTTTTCAAAAATGAACCAACACCTTCTGGACTTTTCTACTGTGAACCAGCACTCTCAGGACTTTGCTACTGTGAACCAGCACTCTCTGGACTGCGATGATGACAGCAACTGTGATGAAGATAACGCCTTCTTGTTGTTATTTACTTCTACTCCAAATGTCACATCCTTTTGATCAAGAAGCTTCTACTACATGTTTATGACATGCACCTGTGACATGTGACATGCTTCAGACTTGCATACCTGCTATGGCTTATCTACTTTGGGGGAGTATTTGAGTGACGAGTGTTTTACTGTAATCGTGAGAGGAAAAACGTGTTCTTGTATGGGCTTGGTTTACCTTTTTATTCAGCTTCTTTTTTTGTGGTTTGTCTGTTTGTTTGCAAGTTGACTTGGGATTCTCCTAAACTTCAAGTTAAGGGGAAGTATTAGAGAGTCTGGTTAATTTATTTAATTAAGTTATTTGAGTCTATTTGTATACGGGCCCAAGTGTGTCTTGGCCCATTAGGGGTACGCTTCCCCCTTCTATATAAATGAGGAGGATTCCTCCAATAAAATATATCGCATAGCCTTCTTTTACTTCTTTTTTTGATGAACCTGGCCTTCTTTTGCTTTACAACACAATTAAAAATAAAGCACCATTTAGAATGAATTCTAAAATCACTTAACCATAAATTCCAATGAAGCATGCACGAAATGGTTTGACACAAGTACATAATAATGAAGACTGATCAAATCATACAAAAAGATGCATGCATGTCTAAGAGGTCCAAAACAAAACATTAAATAAACATGTCACTCATGCACAAAACATACAACAAAAGAGTACATCAAGAGAATATTATCAATAAGAATATAATCTAGTTTGGGCTAAGATAAAGAATGCCCAACAAAAAATTGCCGACTTATCAACCTTATAAGCGGCTAAGTATATGTGGGCTGCTTATGCAGCACGTGGGCCTTTTTTTAAAACACTGGATATTTGTGGTTGCTTCCAAAATGTTTCCCTACAAATTCTTTCAAAAAAAAACTTCATGTGTGAGGCTCAAGACCATTTCAAATATTAGACCTACCAACATATATCGTATTAGTGTTACCTTTAATGTCGAAGATTTATATCCTTACCGAAATTGTTTTGAAAAATCTTCACCACCTATGGGATTTCTTATAATTCGTTGCTGAGGGACACTAGCGCTAGGTATGGCAGAAAAACCCGACCCGATCCGATCTGATCCGACCCGTAAAATTTGGGTTTTATTGGGTTTGCGGGTTTTGCGGGCTGATACGTGTGAGTATTGTGTTGAACGCGGGTGCTATAGGTGGAAACCCGCGGGCGCCCGCACCCGCACTCACTCACGAATATGAAGTCATGGTCGGCTCGCGCGATGGCGTTGCCGCCGAGGATAAACTCCGGATCAAACAGTGCTAGGGACCTAACAGATTCCTTAGTCTTATTGCTAACGCGCCTAAGCCAATTGCTATTCTATTTCCGCTGGCTTCTGCGAGTTCAGATCTGTCCTACACACCAACCGGCGATCGAGCAGCAGCCATGTTGATGGCCAAGCGCGAGGAGCCACCGGTGGTGTCAGATTTCGATATGATCATGGACCCAATGTACTTCTCCGCCCCGAGTGGCACTAGTGTTGTGACCCTGTTCCACAGCTCCGGGCGTCCTCACTCGGGTTCCTTGACCTCCTCAGCTACAACAATTACCCTACCTTCATGGTCGGTTCCACTACCCTGTTCCCAACCACCGTCACAGACGATCTTTTCTACCTAGGAGCAGCTTTGGTCGTATAATCCAAGCTTTAGTTGCATAGGGCCGTTGCGACTCCCAACATGCCGATCATGATCACCAGAATTGTGAATCACCACGATATATGATCACTAGATGACTAGAACTGCTCGCAATCGATAATGTATGGTCGGTTTCTCCGTGTTCACCGACGTCGCCGACATGATGATGATGAAGACGGCCAGTGCTCTGAGGATGCGTCGTCGTGTCGACGGTCGCTGCTGCCAGAAAATCTGCAGTGACCGGGCGGATGATGATGAATACGAGGATGGAGATGGGGCTTCCAACGCCAGTGAGAACTGTGACGCTGCAGGTGCCAAAAACGCAAACAAGAAGCACAATGCAAACAAACAAGAAACACAATGCCAACGAGGACTGTTCTCGTGGATCGTCTTCCATAACAAATCAATCGAAGCAAGCATTCTTCATATTGTTCAAATTAACTTTTTAGTGGACCAATAGGTATTATATCTTCCCTATATTGTTTTCTCTTTAGAACATTCGGTAGAAGAGCATAATTAGTTCTCGTTTAGGCAATTTTGTTTATTGAGGACCTAATGCTTGATACAACGACATGTGATGTGGTCATTTGTGGACAAGATATTTGTAGTTTTGAGGAACATGCATGCTTAGTAGATTCAAGTTATATACTTTTTTTGGAAGATCTGCTATAAACAGTAGTTCTGTTGTGAGAAAAAAATTGCGGGTATTTGCGGGTTTTTTAATGTCCTGTTTTGGGTAGGGTTTTTTCGGGTCGGGTTCTTGCGGATTTTTTGAGTAAGTATTTTTTTCAGGTTCGGGTTGGATCGGATTTAGCTAAAAACAGGTCGGGTTGGGTTTGTATCGGGTTCTCAAATACCCGACCCGTTGCCATGCCTAACAAGCGCCTGTTCAGGGGTTTTTACACGAGTCTCACTACCACTTTGGACCGCATTGAGGTCGTCCTTGATGACCAGACCTTCTTCATCATCCACATAGTTCTTATAGCTTGTTTGTTGGTGTGATCGCCACTTTCTGATGCTATTGAATCAAGGAGGATGAGCCTTGCCGGCTTGATGCCGGACCTCCTAAAATAGCAGTATAGTGCCGACTGGATGGAGCCGAGTCGTTTGCGACCCAGGGGAGTTGATGAGGACACTCACCACCTTTGTGTACTTACATATACAGGCATCATCATTCCAGTGCACTTTGAGTTCGAGTTTATTGTAGTTTTTGAACAGCTTGCTTTACTATTATGTATATGTGATGCTGGGTTTTTTGTTAAGTCAAGCGATATAGTCCCAGATTGGTACCAGCCTGTTTAGTCAGTCTTAAATGCCTATAAATAGGCTCTGTAAACTTCATTAGAAAGAAAGCTTGATGATTGAATCTATTTGGAGTTTTCCTATTTGAAATAGTTATTAGAATTTCAATTTAATAAAAGTTTAAGCATTAGGCTCCCCATTAGTTTCTCAAAGTCTAATTTGTTAATTATTTCCTTTCCACTATTAATGTTTATAGTGTTGGCATAGTGAAGCACTTCAGTTCTCTCCATTCCTGGAATTTATGTTCCCCAATTTGATGAGTATACTTTTAATTAGTGAACTAACTAAATTATTTCATGTTTTTATTTTTCCTGATGTTTGCCTTATTTGTCATTTGAAGACAGATGACGGTTAAAGAAGAATTTGAGCACGAGGGTAGATTGGGTGTTCATATTGTAGATGCTAAGATATTGGGTTGCCTCCACACCAGTATAAATCCATAGCCAACTTAGCCATCCATCTATAGACAAGTTAAGCACGATGGTCTCAAGTCTAGAAAAAATCAACATCCAATGTGAGTCTGTTCACTAGGTATACACTAGCAATCATCTTTTTTCCTAAGAGATGAATGTTGTGTCAGTTTCAATTTGTTTTCATGCATACTAATGTCTACGATGATCTGAGTCTTATTGTTTATAAACTTGGTTTTCATTTTGTTATTATCATGAATTATTTCTACACTAACTTGGTCTTACGTATAGGATGCACATTTGACTTAATTTCACTTCTTATGCCAATCTCATGTTGAACCTTGAATCTCATGACAAAAACACAGAAACAATTTTGAGATCTCATGTCCATAAAAAGGATTCAAAACCCTTTAGGCATGTCATAGAATGTAATTTTTAAATATTAACCTTTCAAGCGTTTAAGCCCACCTCCCTCTAGGAGACTCGATGTAGGGTATAACCGATATCTAAACAAAATATAGAGTAAGTTAGTAGGGTACAATAGCACATTGTTGTCCAAGGATGGAAAGACTGTCTTTGGGGTTCTACTAGAGAAAACAAAAGAATACGTCCCAGTAAAATGAGAAAGGAAAGTGGGCCTTTGATTAATAATGGCCTCAAGATTATTTCTGCTAGAGAACCTACCAAAGTCCTCAAAACAAAATTTTAATGACAAATTCATTGATCACAACCTTTCTTCTATGTAGAAAGATATTATCCTAATCAATATATATATATATATAATGGTAAACCATCTTGAGCTAGGACTTCTCTAGGTTGAACCTCACTAATCTGGAGCGACAAAGGAACCCTGAATAATAATTTTTTGTCATGTGATTTGCTGTAACACTTTGGGCTAATCTTTTAATTTACTATGGCCTCATGATTACATTGATGTTGCTTATCCCAATGACTATTGTTATATCACTTGACACAAATACAAGAAACTTATTCTTGGGTAATTTAGATTAGTAAAATGTGTCGTAGCTTTTATGCTTTGGGAAAGGCAAAATTGGGTTTCTAGAAGTTTTAAAAACATATAATACTCTGAGATTGTTATGTAATATATTTAAGCTATTAGCACAAGTCGGCCACACTTTGATTGATAGTTGCAGATGGCTTTGCTGACTCCTATCACAAAGGATTATTTAAATATCCACATCCTCCATGGTGGGGTAGATCCTGATTAATCTATCATGTACGATAATCAAGCCCACAGGAAGAATTAAGCAACTTCTGATAGACCGAGTAGCCAAGTTATTTAGCATGTGGTGCCTAGTTTATACAAAGAATTGTCTCATGCTCATTGTTATAATGTGGAGTCCTAAGTCCTAACTTAGGGCTGTCAACTGAACTGATTCAACAAGCAAGCGGTGAGGGTACCGATCCAGGTCTCCTCCTAGACCCATTTTCCTCAAAATACCAACCAAGACCAGTGAACCAGCCAATTGATCCGCTGACATTTAGTACGAACCAACATGTCCACTTTCAAGAAAAATAGTGAAGATTTTCCTAAAGTTTCGTAGATGATGCTTGTATATAGTTGTTAGTAGAAATTTGGATGCTAATTATAATAGTTGTGAAATTGTGAATTTTTCATATTTCATCAAGAATTCTCTCTTGGCTATCAACTATATAAGTTTTCTAACAATTAACTTTTCAGCTTTACGAGTGTTAACATAGAAATTCAACTCTGCGAAGTAGTTTGCTATTTAAGTGGTTAGTTGTAGAGAATTTTCTCTATCTTTATGTCATATCTACAACGGTTACAGATATGTGTTTATAAGGTCATTGTTGATATCACTAGTTTAACCATTTGACTACTGGTTGAACCAGCTAACCAGAAAGGCAGAAACTAGTAGCTAGACCGGTTCACTCGCCAATTTGGTCTTGATAACCTTGGATTTACTTTTTTCTTAACAGCTCAAAACTATACTATCGGGGTTTTCTTATGGATTTGTGCCCTACGGCAGTGATGTATATTGCTCCTAGGCTTGTCACTTTGGTCATGTCACCTTATGCCCCTGCTGCCACAATTATGAAGCCATGTAATTTTATTTTGCATTGTATGAATCGTGGTGTCACTTCTTGTGAGATTTTGTACACCTGCATACATATATTTGGTCAAGCTCACTTTGTATTGTTATGTCATTGGCAAGATTGCCTTTTTCCTCATAGATTTTTATGTACTTGAGCTTTCTTTAACTAATCCATTTTAGCTGTTGAAGAAAAAAATCCCCATTTTCATTTGTGTTCTTTGAAGTGAATGCCAACACAATAACTCAGCACCAAATGTCCCACCTTACTTGGCCTTCATAACATTGTCCATAAGACTTCTAGGTCCTAGCCCTCACAAGAAGCTATGAAATAGAAGATCAGGCATCTCTTAGAAACTACCTGCATATATCTACTACATAAGAATGCCCCATTATCCTTCTAGTGAGATGTAATGTTATTACAGAATCATCATCGATTCGTTCGTAAAATAGATGCCGTCACCAGTCTTGTCAATAAACCCCTTACTGTATATTGTTTTCATCTGAAACTCTACTTCATCTACCACCTAAGGTGTTCAGATGTGCATGATGTACATAACATGGGAGGTGGTAGAAGTAAACTCGGTCCTGGATCCATAAGTATATTTTTCTAGGATATATCTGAACCCAGAAGGGATACAGATGCCACCACTGAAGGTTTTGTTTCAGCTGATGTATCATTTAGGGTGCAGCATTCTCCATCATTATTGAGAAATTAGAACATTACTCAAAGCCTAAAGAGCCCTTATCTATCCTGCTTGTACCTCAAGCAGCAATCTATTCTAAATTAATTGCCCTTCTCTTAGCATACAGGTATGGGAAGCATAATACAGACTTTCAGCAAATGATGGCATGAAATATAAACCTGATAAACCGTCTAGCTTGACTCTTCAGATAGCATTTGCAGATCTAGTAGCTACTTGCAACCTTGACATTTACATTGTGTTGTGCAAACCCAAAAGATTGTACTGTTCTTATCCTCTCTTGGTTGAGGTATCATGGTGAAGTACATCATATATGTCCATCTCTAGCCTCCATCTCATCTATGTATGTGCCCAAAAGGCCAAAACTACCACTGAGGTATTGAATCACCCTCTATGGCTTACAATTCTGAAAAATGACATGGAATCCATAAGCAAAATGATACCTGAGATCTTGTCCTATAAAGTCAACTATCATATGTAAATAAGTGCATACAATCAAGTGCAAACCATGCAGTTTGCAAATTGTATGAACGATAGATGTGTGGCAAAATGATATACACAGGTATATGGTGTGTGCCACTATGAAACCTTTCCTCCAATCACTCATATTACTTCAGCATGCCTCCTCAACTTGTTCGCCACTTCATTTGATTCGATTCCGCATTAAAACTGCATAAATTCAAGGAGATTTGGAAGAGAATACCAACAAGATGAAACCACCTAGATTTGTTGGTAAAGGAGCCTATACTAATCTGCAAGCTGAAAAAAAAACATATATTAGCTCAAGCAGCCACCTCGTGCCTAGCTTGGAAAAGTCGGTGAGATATTATTATCACCTTTGGGGCAAAGAGGCGTGCAGTTGGCAACTCTGTGGTCGGAATTCACTAAGGCAAGGAACATCTTTCTTTTGAATTTGTGTTTGCAGTGACTATGATGATGGTTTTCAGTAGCTCAAGCAATTCTTGCACAATCACTTAAGGTTTAATGATCTTGGTGAATGGGTATATTTTCTTAGCATTACAATGGCAAGATCGTCTTATACTATAGTTCACTTACAGAGGCGATTTGTCCTTGATTTATTGAAGGAGGTAGATCTTGTGGGAGAAAAACCTCTCCCACGGATCTAAATGACAAGTTGGCTACTACTGGGGGTGAGTTGCTATGCTGACCCAAGTATAGACAATTGCTGGGATGTCTAGAAGTTGCGGCTAATTGTCTTATTATTGAGATGATTAAAAAAGGGAGTACAGGGTTCTCTTTTATAAGATAAGAGAAGACCACAGGGTTTAGAGATAACCCATGTGGGATAAAACAAAACACAAGAATAACACAGTAAAGAGAAAAATAGACTAAGTAAAAAAACACAGGAAAGTCTTATATACTAATACTCCCCCTCAAGTTGGAGCGTAGATGTCTATCATGCCCAGCTTGGATGTCATAGCAGTGAACCTTGTCTTTGGTAGAATCTTTATGAAGATGTCAGCCACCTGATCAGTCGTATGAATGTAGGGAGTAGAGACTTGGCCAGAGAGAACAGCTTCTCAGACAAAATGACAATCTACCTCAATGTGTTTGGTCCACTCATAGAAAGTAGGGTTACTGGCAATGAATGTAGCTGCTTTGTTGTCACAATACATTGGAATAGGAGACGAGTCAGAGGTACCAAAGTCCTTCAGTAAGCTCCTAATCCAGAACAGTTCACAGGTAGTGTGCGCCATGCCACGATATTCAGCTTCAACACTTGAGCGAGCAACTACAGACTGCTTCTTGCTTCGCCAAGTGACAAGGTTGCCTCCCACAAACGTACAGTAGCCAGAAGTAGAGCGACGGTCAACCTTGCTGCCAACGTAATCAGAATCAGAATAGCCAAGAAGTTTGCAGTGGCCATGTTTCTTGTAAAGCAGGCCTTTGCCAGGAGAACTTTTTAGATATTTCAGAATATGACAGACAGCGTCCCAATGACATTGTCGAGGCTTATCTAGGTAACGACTAACCAATCCAACAGCAGCAGTAATATCGGCCCGTGTAACAGTAAGATATATGAGTTTACCGACCATTCTTCGATATTGATGATTATCAGGATAAGCAGGAGAATTCTCATCATCCCAGTCGGTGTTCGGATCCAGAGGTGTGCTAGCAGGCTTAGCACCTAGAAGTCCAGTTTCAGATAGTAGATCCAGAACATACTTGCGTTGAGATAAGCAGAGGCCAGAAGAAGACCGGGACACCTCTATCCCAAGAAAATACCGAAGAGATCCAAGATCTTTAGTGACGAAATGTTTTTCCAGATGGTGCTTGGTGGACTGAATACCAGCAGGATCACTTCCTGAGAGGATAATATCATCAACATAAACAATGAGAATAATAATGCCAGCAGTAGTATTCTTGACGAAGACTGAGTGATCAGACTGGGAGCGCTTGAATGAAAAATTCTGAAGAATAGTGCTTAATTTATCGAACCAAGCTCTGGGACTCTGTTTCAAGCCATAGATTGCCTTTTTCAGTCTGCATACTTTAGAGGACTCCCCCTGAGCAACAAAACCAGGGGGTTGTGACATGTAGACTTCTTCATGAAGGTCACCATACAGGAAAACGTTCTTGACATCAAGCTGATACAGAGGCCAGTCAGAATTAATAGCAACAGAAACAAGAATTCTCACAGAATTCAACCGTACCACCGGAGAGAAAGTCTCAAAGTAGTCCACCCCATAGGTCTGTGTATAGCCTTTAGCCACTAGTCTCGCCTTAAGTCGTTCAACAGTTCCATTTGGTAGATACTTGACCGTGAAGACCCAGCGACAACCAACAGGAGAGCAATCAGCAGGTGGATCAACAAGTTGCCATGTATTGCGCTCAGTGAGCGCCTGCATTTTGATTTCCATAGCCTGACGCCATGCTGGACTTTTAATGGCCTGAGCAGCAGTTTTAGGTACAGATATAGCAGAAAGGGCCGTAGTAAAATTAGCAAAATTAGCACCAAGATGATCAGTAGAACAAAAATTCCCAATGGGATGCTGAGTACAAAGTCTGTGTCCCTTTTCTCAGGCTAATAGGGAGATCAAGGTCAGAAAATACTTGCGGAGGTGTTTGATTGATCTGGCACAAAGGATGAAGACGATGGAGAGGCCATAGAGGGAGCTGTCGACTTCTGTCTTCTGTGATACACTTTCAGAGGTGGCTTTTCAGGTGGGGAGGCAATAGCAGAATTATCAGTCAAATCATCCACAACCGGTAAAGGCGTATCAACCAGTAAATCCGATGTGAGTGCAGAACCAGCCGGAGAATAGAAAGGCATGTGCTCAAAGAATACTACATCCGCAGAGACAAACCGCTTTTTAGAAACAGGATTGTAGCATCGATACCCTTTTTGAGTGTGAGAGTATCCCAAGAAAACACACTTAGTTGCTCTAGGATCCAATTTGGTAAGGCCAGGTCGGAGATTTTTAACAAAGCACGTGCTTCCAAAGATACGAGGAGGCACAGAGAAAAGAGATGCATCAAGAAACAAGACCTGCTATGGAATCTTATTTTCGAGCACAGTGGATGGCATACGATTAATGAGGTAGCAAGCAGTAGATATTGCCCCGGGCCAAAAAGACTGAGGAACATGGTAGTGAAAAAGAAGGGTACACGCAACTTCAAGGAGATGACGGTTTTTGCGTTCAGCAACACCATTTTGTTGCGGGGTATAGGCACAGGAAGTTTGGTGGATGGTGCCCTGGCGACAACAAAAACTACTAACAGAGGCTTGCAAAAACTCCAAAGCATTGTCAGTGCGCAAAATTTTAATGGGCTTAGCAAACTGGGTACGGATTTCAGCAAAGAAGTCAGTAATTTTCTCAAGAATGGTAGATCTATCTTTCAGTAAAAATATCCAGGTTGCTCTAGAGAAATCATCAATGAAGCTTAGAAAATATTTAAAACCTGAGGTACTCGTCACAGCACATGGACCCCAAACATCAGCATGTATAATATCGAAGACAGCTTTAGAACTAATGCAAAATTTTGGTGAAAAAGTAGCACGAGTTTGCTTGCCAAGCTGGCATGTCTCACAATGAAAAACAGAACTAACTACATCAGGTAATAAAGCTTTTAATTTTACAGCAGAGGGATGTCCCAATCTATAATGCCACTGAATGTCGGCCACAGATGGTGTCAAATATGCAGCTGGCTTCGGATCGTCCAAGTAGTAGAGTCCATCTGGTCCCTCATGGCCTGAACCAATCGTCATCCTCGTGCGCAGATTCTGAAAAAGAACACCATCCGGATCAAACTTAATGGAGCAACGAAGGCTCTTTACAGCTTTACTGACCAGATAGTAAATTAAGGGGAAACTTAGGGACATAAAGAGCGGACTGCAGTGGCAGACTGCCAGTAGAACATATATCACCAATTCCACTTACCGGCGATTTAGAGCCATCAGCTAAAGTAACAGGCGGTATAAAAGATGTCTTGTGCAATTTAGAGAATAAAGTAGGATTGCCAGAAATATGAGAGGTCGCACCAGAGTCAATCACCCATGAAGGTTTACCGGTCTGGGTCAGAAGGGCGGCGCTGCCATCATTTGAAGCATCAGTAGAGGAAGCCAGGCGAGCTTGAAGTAGTTTTTCAAATTCCGAGCGGATCCAGTCAGCTTTCGGTGGAGCAGGTTCAGTCTGGTCAGAAGTCACTTTATTGGCCCAGTCAAGTTTGCCGTATTTGATCCAGCAACGATCTTCAGTATGGTTGGTGCGCTTGCAGTGAGTGTAGTAGCGGGACTCAACAGGATCAGCTCCAGAGCCACGGCCAGGAGCAGAAGAACGTCCTCCGCGGTCACGACCTCTGCCACGACCGCGACCACGAAAGGAATCACCAGAGCGGACAGCGAGGGCTGCTCCATCAGACAAGTCAGGCACAGACTGGGACACAGAAGGTAGGCATTGGACCCTTTTGAACACATCGCGGAGAGTGGGTAAAGGGTCACTGGAGAGAATTTGGTCCACAACACCAGTAAAGGAAGCAGGTAGGCCCGCGAGGAACTGAACTAACATAAGTTCGTTCCGCTGTCGATTAAGTTCATCAATGTCAGTAGAAAGAGGATGATACACCTGGAACTCATCCCAGAGGGCACAGCAGGAGTTGTAGTAATCCTCGACGGAATTAGTAGTAGAATACTCATGTTTGTCAAGTTGTTTGAAGATCTCAAAGACCTTCTTAGGATTCTGTTGGTGCGAGTAAACATGGGAGAGTTGCTCCCACATTTCTTTGGCAGTATGAAGACGGAGAAGGGACTGGCTGATCTTTGCTTCAGCGTTGTTGACCATCCATGTCATGACCCCATAGTCCTCTTTGGACCAGAGATCATAGGCTTGTTTCGTCTTCTCGTCAGCATCAGGAGCAGGAAGAGACAGGCCTTTTGTAGTCAGATGAGAGTAGCGACCTTGGGATTTAACATACAACTCAAAGGAGGCAGCCCATAGGTGATAGTTGGAACTATCCAACTTCACTGTAGTAACACAGAGAGTGTGAGGGAGATCTGGAGTCGTCATCGGACCAAAGTAGAATAAGCAGTAGCACGGGCGCAGAAAACAACAAGCGTCAGTAGTAGCAGAAGTCAACAGCAGGAGTCCAACACATGGACCAGCAGTAGTAGTAGGCAGGAGATCCAATCATGGACCTCAGAAGACCCTCACGGGGCAGAAAGGAAGAAAAGAACCTACGCCAACATGGAGGAAAGATCACTCCACCATGAGGCGCAGGCAGTCAGATGCGAAAAATTGATTTACTCCTTCAACGTGACAGATCTGGAAAACGACCGGGTTGTACGTAACCTTTTCGGAAAATGTACGGAGGTCGAAAAGGAGCCTTTAGCCGGACGAGATGGTGAGCGAAGGGCTAGAGAAGATGGGAAGAGGAGAAGGGAGGATAGGGTGGGTGATAGGGCGGCGGAAATGGATAGTGGTGGGGCTATGGTGGCGGCGGCAAGAAGGTGGAGGGGTCTGGTGGCGGCGGGCAGCAGAGGTAGTTGCTGGAAAAAGGAGAAGAAGGGGGGGTTGCGGTGGAGAGGAGAAGAAGAGAAGAGGTGGGTGGTGAGGGAGGAAGGCAGGGATGGGGTTGGCGGTGGCTGGAGGGGCCTGTTGTGGTGGAGGCGGCACCAAGGATGGTGCTAGGCGGCGGCGGCAGACCAGGGTTTTGCTGCTGGCGGCGCAGCAGGGAAGAAGGGGAAGGGTGGCGGCTAGGGTTGACGGGAGGGAAAGAAGGATTAGGGTTAGGGAGGATCGGGAGGCTCTGATACCATCTAGAAGTTGTGGCTAATTGTCTTATTATTGAGATGATTAAAAAAGGGAGTATAGGGTCCTCTTTTATAAGATAAGAGAAGACCACAGGGTTTAGAGATAACCCATGTGGGATAAAACAAAACACAAGAATAACACAGTAAAGAGAAAAATATACTAAGTAAAAAAACACAGGAAAGTCTTATATACTAATAGGATGAATTACTTAATTTTCAATGTACCTGACCTATCATTTAAAGTTGTTCAGTTCATGAGTCTTCATGTGTGATTATTGGCATGTTGTGATTCGCATCCTTCAATGTCTATTGAGGGGTGACAGAAATGTGACATTTTGCGTAGAGTCATGGACACATCAAAGTTTTTAGAGTTTCACAGATAATTATCTATTGACTGGGCTAGATCGCCCGAAATAGGTGCTCAAAAACAAGACTTTGTATGTTTCTATGTAGTAACTAGGTATCCTAAAAAATTAAGTAGCTACCATGGCCCAATTAAGTGTTTAACATCATATCAAGCCATGGTCCATGCCGTGTGTAAACTTATGTTGGTCAATGGTCATCATTTATTGAGCTTGGATCATTTAATTTGATTGTATTATTGTGACAATGGAGTTAAAATACAAATGGCGAAAAACAATGTGTATCATAAAAGAACTATGTTGCTGAAGTTGATTATGACTTCATCCATTAGAAGTTATTATATAACCAGTAAGCTTACCACAAAGTTGGTCCTTAACTTATTGAGTGAAGTAGGCCATGCAGGAGCAAGACCTCTCTGATGGATCTACTAACTGACAAGTTGGTCATTCTCGGTGTGAGCTGCTACCCTGACCCAAGTATAGACAACTTTTGAAAAGTTGAACCACTTAACTTTCAAAATGAATGACCTATCTATAGAAGTTGGTATTAGTCAGTTTATGAGCCTCCACGGCCATTGGCATGTATGATTTGCATCCTTTGGATTCTATGAGGGACACCAGAAATGTGGTACTGTGCAGAATCATGGATACGAAAAGCTTATAAGGTTTTACATATATTGATTGGGTTTTCCCACAATAGGTATCCTATGTAGTAACTTGGTATCCTGGAAAAGAAAGTAGTTGTCATGGCCCAGTCAAGTGTTAAATCATCAAGTCAAACCATGGTTCATACCACGTGTGAACTTATGTTGGCTCATCACTTACAAAGCATGGATCATTTAATTTCATTTTACTGATTTACTGTGACAGCAGAGCTTTAAATCATACGGTGAATTAACATTCTGTACCGTAAAAGAACGAAGCAAGTTGAAGTTGAATGTGACCTCGTCCATTGGAAGTTACTATCTGAGCTTACAGGCTAAAAGACAGCTCCAATCAAATTAGAAGTGCAACTTACAAATCTCTTCAATGAACCATTACCAAGTACCCACATCAAGTATTTATGTAAGGTTATGATCAATATGTCCCAATTTGAGGGTGTCTTAGATATGTATTATACTCGTGTATATGTAGTGTAATGTGGCATACTTGTAATTCTTCAATCACATATTATATGTTTACATCAAATGCAAAGACTAGAAATTGGATTTCATTGTTTGCCAACTAGTTATATTACACCATTAAGTGGATTCCAGGGATTTAACAAAAGCAAAGCGACTTATCAACCTTTTGCAGAACATGCAAGGCGCATGCAGATTTTACTAAGAATCAAAGACCTTGTTCTATTCCAAAAGCCAATTAGAAACGGCAAAATGCTGCCAAGAAAAATTGGTGGTGTAACAAATGCCAGAAAGTAAATCTTGTAACAAACCTTAAGCAGTGTAGCATATGTAATAGAATCGGGGCAGAGATCAATATAGATGGCTTTATTTGCTTCTTCCTGTAAAATTTATAAGGAATCATGCAACTCTTTGTGGAGTTGTATTTCTTTATGTGAAAACTATTTAGCAAATTCTAAACTGGCCTTTCAAACACTTTCTCGACCTTCATTTCAGCAAATAAACCCATTGCAATGTCCATTCTTCCAGATTTCACGCATGCAAACAATAATGTGTTGTAAGTTAACTTGTCAGGCTTCAGCCCATTTCGCAGAATTTCATCACGCACAGCCAGAGCACCTAGAGGGAAATCAGTGTTTGCATAGCCCTGTGCAGGAAAGATCAAACCAGTTAAATTAGCTGACACCTAAAATGAAGATGATAAGTGAATGAATCTGTCAGTATAGACCTTCATCAGTAAGTTGTAAAGTAAAATCGATTTTCCATCGTCGTGAAGAATGCCACGATAACGAGCAAGAAGTCCATTGGCACGGCGCATGTCTCCTGAAGTTACCTAGCTAATAAGCTATAATACTACCATCACAGTGCGATATGACAAAGAATTTAGGAAAATATTTCCGCAAGATATGTATATCTTTTGGCTATTGACAGCATTTTAGAAGAAAAAGAATGTAGGGCTGTTCTTTTTGAAATACTGCAGGTATACAGAGATGAGTTCATGTTGATTAATAACAGTTCATGAAATGCAAACATAGTATTAAAAACATGAATAATATAGCAAGAAACTGATTGCTAAAAAAACATATTATTTTGCCCCAAATAAGTAGCCTCAACTTTATCAAATAATGACTATTTTTATCATATCATAGTGAACTTAGGAAGTAACATATTGTAAAGTATGTTATAAAGACCTCAATTTCCAACAACCAGTAATACCAAAACGTTGGTCTTTTGTAAATTTCAAAATAAAGACCAAAAAGTAGCATATTTCAACCTTCTTTTAATGGAATTAATTTGTATTTTTTTATCGGCAATTAATTTGTACAGTTAGAGAACAAAAATTACACAGAGGGAATTTAGATGAAAATATGATGATACAGCAATGCCAAATCATATCCTGCACATACTGATGACACGGATGAGTTTCAATTCTAGTTAGCACTATACCTTAGAGGCTAATACCCTTGTACCGAGAACAATATCTCGAGTTTTGTATCTTTGTTGTTGATGAGTTGGTACTACCGACAGACATGTCGGTAGTACCGAGATATGCAGTCTTCAGTATATCAACACTCCCCCTCAAGCTGGAGCGTACACATCGTGTATGTCCAGCTTGTTGCAAAAATTTTGGAAGATAGCTGGATGCGTTGGCTTTGTGAGAACATCAGCGAGCTGATCTCCAGATTTTACGTGAGGAGTCATAATCTTCCCATTCTTGATATGATCTCTGATGAAGTGGCAATCAACTTCTATATGCTTGGTGCGTTCATGAAAGACTAGATTCTTGGCAATATAAATCGTAGCTTGATTATAACACCTGAGCTCTATGAGAGACAACACAGGAATATTTAATTCTGAAAGTACAGATTGAACCCACTGCAACTCATAACAAGCATGAGTCATTGCCCTGTATTACGCCTCAGTGCTAGATCTTGCCACAACATTCTGTTTTTTGCTTTTCTAGGTAATAAGATGATTTCCTAGAAAAGTACAATATCCAGAAATAGACCTCCTGTCATTTAATTTACCAGCCCAATTTGCATCTGCATAGCCAGTAAGGGTCAGAGTAACAAAGGAGTCCAAGGTCTATAGTAGGTTATTCCCTTCCCAGGTGTACCTTTCAGATATCTGAGAATATGGCAAACAGTTGTCCAATGTGACTATCGTGGTAAGCTTATATGCTGACTCACCACTCCTATAGCAAAAGAAATATTAGGACGAGTAACTGTTAGATATATCAATTTTCCTGTAATATCCTGGATCCGGATAATCAGTATCATCAGTCATCTCCTTCACATGATAATCCAAAGGAGTAGACACAGGCTTGGACTCACTCATACCTGTGTCATGAAGTAAATCCAACACATATTTCCTCTGAGATAAATTAGTACATGTATGAGATCTAAGTACTTCAATACCCAGAAAATACCTCAGTTTACCCAGATCCTTTGTGTGAAATTGCCTCTGCAAGCCTTCTTTCACACGAGATATGCCTGCAACATCACTCCCAATGATAACTATGTCATCAACATATATTGCAATAATAACAGATCTAGCAGAAGAACTAGAGAATAAGGAGTGATCAGTCACAGAACGAGAAGGGCCTAGCTATAATACAACCTCACTGGATTTGTCAAACCATGTTCTAGGAGACTATTTCGATCCATAGATGGTTTTCTTCAATCTACACACCTTCTGATACTCCCCCTGAGCAACAAAACTAGGAGGTTGCTCCATATATACTTCTTCCTGTAGATCACCATGAAGAAAGGCATTCTTGACATCAAGTTGAAACAAAGGCCAATCAAAGGTAGTAGCCAGAGAGATGATGATCCATAATGAATTCAGACAAGCCACAGGAGAAAAGGTCTCAAAGAAATCAACCCCATATGTCTGAGTATAACCTTTTGCTACCAGTCGAGCCTTTAATCTCTCAATTGATCCATCTGGATTATGTTTAACTGTAAACACCCATCTGCATCCTACAACATTTTTATCAGAAGGTAAGTCAGTAAGTTCCCAGGTGTTGTTTTGTAAGAGAGCAGACATTTCCATTTGCATGGCCTGCTTCCAACCATTATCCTTCATAGCATCAAGATGATTTCTTAGAATGACCACAGAGTCAATCCCAAGAGCAAAAAGACGTGCCTTCTTAGAGAGTATGGACAAACAACACACTCCTAAAATAGGATGTTGAACAGCACAAGAACGAGTACCTTTGCGAACAGCTACGGGAACATCAAGTTCAGATGGTTCTTCATGATTCTCTTGAGGAGAGGAAGATGGGGAAGGCTTAGAGATTGGAGACGCTACCTCATCTGGATCATGTCTGCCTCGTCTGTTGTAAACATGTAGAAATTGATGAATCGTAGTATCATCTGCTGCCTGCTTTTCCTAAACTATAGTATAGTCGGGGATGATGAGGGGCACTCTCCCACTTTGATGTAGTGGTGGCACTCTCACTCTCACACAATTACTCCCCCTTACTGGGAACACTAGAGAAGTATGGAGTAGACTCATGAAAAGTTACATCCCTAGACACAAACACACGACGGAGTCTGGGACAGTAACATTTGTACCCTTTGCTGGTATTGGAGTATCCATGAAAATGAGTCCTAATTGACCTAGGGGATAATTTATCAGACTTAGGATCAAAATTGTGGACAAAGGGGGTACCACCAAACACCCTAATGGGAATAGGAAAGGGTTGAACATTAGGACGTAGGACAGAAAAAGGAGTATGTCCCTGAAGCATCGATGAGGGTTTCCTGTTAATAAGAAAGCAGGCAGTAAGTAAAGCACCAGACCAGAATTTTTTAGGAATGTTGGACATAATTGTCCTGACAATATCAAGAAGATAACAATTTTTCCTCTCAGCTACCCCATTTTATTGAGTGTGAGGATAAGACGTATGATGTATCATCCCAATAGAACTACAAAAATCAGCCATTACACTTTGGACATATTCCAAGGCATTATTATATTGAAGAATTTTAATTGCAATCAAATTGGACTTTTATTTCTTGATGAAAATGCTTGACAATGGATAACACAGACTCTCGACTCTTCAACAAATAAATCCATGGCATGCGAGAAAAATCATCCACAAAGGAAATAAAATAGCGAAAGTCATTATAGCTATTGTCTTTTACAGGACCCCAAACATCACTGTGGACTAACTCATAGGGACAAGAAGCTCGTTTATTGAGTCGACTGGGATAACACATTCTTTAATGTTTTCCCAATTGACAGGACCGACACTCTAAAGAAGACACATGTGATAACTCAGGCTCTAACTTCCTCAAGCTCTCCAGAGAAGGATGTCCACATCTGTAGTGCCACAGTAAGGGAGAACCGCTCAAAAGGATAGCCAGAGCAGGAGTAGATACTTGACGAGGCAGACTTTCACCATGGAAGAGGTAGAGATCGCCTTTCCTAGACCCCCCCACCAATCGTCCTCATACTTTTGAGATCCTGTAAGACAAAACAAGAAGGTCCAAATGTTACCGTGCATTTCAGAGTATCAATCAATTTTGCAACAGAAAGAAGATTGAATGGAAATGCAGGCACATAATGTACAGATTTAAGATCAATCCTAGGAATCAGAAAAACAGATCCACTGGCTAACACTCTCCTCACTGAACCATCTGTTATAGTCACATATTGGTGAGGAATATGTGAGTCAATGGAATGAAGCAGTCTCTTCATACCAGTCATATATTGTGAAGCTCTAGAGTCAACTACCCACGAGGAATTTGTACCAGAAGCCAGTAAAGAGGTAGCCTGATTACCAGTAGTAGAAGCTAAGTGTGCTGAATAAGAAGATGATGATGATGAACCCATACTTAGATGTTGAGTAGCCAGAATAAATCTATTATACTCCTCCTTGGTGAGTGTGATGCCAGAAGATCCAAAACTCGACGCAGAAGGCTCAGAAGATGCAGTAGTACCAGCATAGTTTGCTTCCCCTACAGGAGGTGCAGCAGGTTTGCCATGCTTCTTCGAGCATTTTTCAACAGTGTGTCAAAGCTTATCACAGAAAGTGCATTTAGGATGTGTGTCTTGTCCTCGGCCTATACCTGGACATCCTCCTCTTACCGCAGCAGCAACAGCAGCATGAGAATCTCCAAGAGATGGGACCGCTGTAGAATCAACCGGTTCAAAGTTGGACCGCATAATCCGTGAGAAGGCTTCTTCCAAGCTAGGAAGTTTGTCAGAGGCTAGGATGACACTGCGGGCTGAACTGCATGAAGAACTCAGACCTGATAAGAACTTTGTTGTGATCAAGTCGTCTCAGCCCTTGATTTGTTCTTTGACAGTCACCGGATGATAAAAACTCAACTCTTGAGCAAAATATCTTGGATCACTCCAAAATATTCTTCCAAAGGCTTGTCTCCATGTCGTTCTGCAAATAGGCGGTCATAGATCATAAATTGACGAAGAGCATTCTTTTCTAGAGAATAGTGTTTCTTTACTGCAGTCCATATTTCTTTGGCGGTAGTGTAGAACATGAACCTAACAGCGATCCCATGTTCCATGCTCCCCCACAGCCATGTCTTCACCAGACTGTCATGACGCTTCCATTGAGCATAGCCTTCGGTGGTAGAAGCAGGAGAATCAGAATCAACATGTTTTGCTTTGTCTTTGGACTCCAATATTGTATGAACAGCATTCATCCACAAGAGATAATTTTTCTGGTTTAGCTTGATGGAGGGGATAGGTGACATCTCATTGTAGACTACGGATGCCTTCGTGTCCTCCATGTTTCAAGCAAAAGATAGAGTGACGGGATGATACACGTCACAATAGAAAAGGGGTGACGGAGAGACACACGTCACTCAAAGGATTAGATGTGTAACTGACGCATCCACAACCCCCAAGTGAGATTTCCTAATCACACATGAAGGAGAAGTGATTAGGAATCAGGCTGACGGCGATGGTGACTACTACAGCAAGAGAGAAAGGGTAGAAGAGGGGAGGGGCGTCAGAGAAGAAGAGGAAGAGGGGGGAGGGCGGCAGCGGCAACGGCTGGTCTAGGTTTCCCTAGGAGCGAACCCGCTCTGATACCATGTGAAAAGTTGTGTTACAAGTGCTTAGGGAACAGTGTGTGCCCTAGCATATATTTATAGAAAGAGCAAATACATGTAGAATAACAAAACAAGAGAAAACGAAACTACAGGAACCGTCGGTCTGCCGCCATGTAGGTACTACCGACTGTAGGTCGGTAGTACCGAGAGTAATATCTCGAGTTCTGTATCTTTGTTGTTGATGAGTCGGTACTATTGACAGACAGGTCGGTAGTACCGAGAAATGCAGTCTTCAGTATATCAACAACCCTTCCTGGTAAAGTTTTACCCATTAGACTAGATTTCCAAACATGAAAAGTTGTAAAGTTTGTTTATAAATATACTCCAACGGGTAATTTAATAATTTTATAGCAGTCTTACCAATCTTTGATGTTGTACAAGAACTTATTGAATATAATACTCATAGAAACCATGCATATGCGCATTTCTTTAGTTCACATGCAATATCTTGCTTTTTCCATAAAGCCTGAGCTCTGTCCCACTAAGGACCTTACTCATATGATGTGCATTTTAACCTAAGATTCTTTGCCTATAGTAGCATAGCAAGTTTTGGAAAGTGTAATTAGGAAGTGAGCATTCAATCCTCCCTCGGCGCTTAAGTGTGAAGTAACCAATTAAGTAGATGTTTTTTGAAAACACAAATAGTGTGGCAAAACCATGTAGAGATTTACATTTTAGTAACTAAGACCACATTACTAAATTATTGATAATCACTAAAAAAAGCAATAGGGGTATATTATTATAGCAGAGCAGGTAATAGTAACTATGTATATATTAGTACTAGTTAAGTTTCACATGGTTAGAAATGAATACACATTATGTTACTAACCACTGCTTAACTGTAAAACAGTAGTATTCAACAATTATCAACTCTAATAAAGTAGTAGTCACCATAGTAGTTCTGGAAAGATGTGATGACCATCTATCCTTAGAACCCTGCATGGAAAGGGCCTAATGGGTTCTTTCACCACTAGTAGCCTATGGCAGGTTGTTGTGAAAAGAAAGGCCAATTCTAGTGCTTCAAGAACAAAAATGGAGAAAACCTCTAGAAAGGAAGTTATGCATGTGGGTAGCAATTGTATAACTCGTGGTTCTATCAAATCGGTATCCCCTTAAACATTGCAAACTGCATTAATATCACGGTTATGTGGAGGCCATTGTCCAAGCTACCAAAGGCTATTCCATCTAATCATCAAATAAGAAAGCCTTTCTTGATAAGCTACATGAGAGGTGTGGAAGACGAGATATGATGGGGAAGATCCCCTTTCGTGTAGGGTTTTTGTTATTGCTTGATAGATAGGAGGCAGCCACCCTTTCCTATAAATAGGAGAAGGGGGAAGCATACAGACACTTAGACAAACCCTAATGGGCCAAGGACACTTGGGCCCATATTACAAATAGACTAAAAGCAACTTAAGTAAAAGACCAAACACTTAAGTAAATAGACACTCTAACACACCCCCTCAAGCTAAAACTTGGGAGAATCCCAAGTCAGCTTGCAAACAGACAAACAGACAAAACAGAATAAAAAGATAACCAAGCCCATACAAGAATTTCTCCCCTCCAATATTACAATAAATCACTCAAGCACTCAAAGACTCCCTTCAAGCAGATACTCTGTAGCAGTAGATATCTAGGCAGGCATGGATGCCTCTTGATCATCATAATGGCATCTGGAGCAAAAGAACGAATAGCATATAGGCACCAAGATCTTCATCACAGACGTAGTCGTAGTAGCCAGAGAGTGTTGGATCACAAGTCCTAGAGAGTGCTAGGTCACAAGAAGCAGCAACAATCAACGTGCAAACAAAGCACGGACGAACAGAGAGTCAACATGCACAAAGCACGGACAAACCAGAGAGTGTTGGCACACAGAAGCAAAAGTCGACGACGTAGGCGGATTGCAGACCAGTGTGCAAAGTAGCAACCAAATAAATAACTCCAATATGCAATGTAGACAAAGCCCCATGTAAAATCAGCAACAAAGTTTTCATCATCTACCCTCTTCATAAAATATCCATCACAGTAGTAGACGTCAAAGTCCAGAGAGTGTTGGTTCACAAAGTATAGAGACTGTTGGTTCACAGTAGAAAGTCAACGTGCAAAACAGAGCAGAGCACAGGCAGCAGATAGTGCAAAAGCACAAAACAGCAAGTAAAATGTGCTAATCACAGCACAAGTAGCAACAATGAAATATGTAACTTCATGGCAGCAGTCGAGGTAGATGATGAATAAGCAATAATAGCAGCAGAAAGCTCCACATAGCAGCAAAATTACCATGAAAAGTCCACATTTCAATAGAAGGGTCCACATAGAAGAAAAGGAACACCAATAGTAGCAAAAAGGATCCATATATCAACAGTAAAAAGTGGCATGAAGATCAATGTAGCAGCATAACTGAATTTTTCTTCTTCTTCCTTCATCTCTCATCTCATCTCATCTCATCTCATCTCATCTCTTCCCTCTACTCTTCATCATGTATTCTCCCCCTCACTCCAACCACGAAAAGAGTCAAGAGACTGGTTTAGCGTGGAGAGTCAAAAACAATGGTAGAAGTAGGGTTGTGTAGGCAAATATGTGGAGGAGATAACCAATAATGCGAGTCAAGGTGCAGAAAGACCCGATTACATAGATCCGAATAGAAAAATCAACGGATCTGATTCTGACCCGGAAATGAGATTTGAGTGGCCCTTAATACGATAAATTTGTGGGTGCGGGGCAGAGCCCCCCGCAAAAAAAAAATTAGATTAGGTCAAAAAATAATATGGGAGTAGGACAAGAAGAACAAAAAGAATACTACCGGAATGGAACTCGGTAGAAAGAGAAGATACACTATCGGAATGTTACTCGGTAGGATGAATAGGTTTAATATGTAAAAAGGGGTGGAAAAAGTATTGAGGTAGGCAAAAAAATATGTAGGGTTGGAAGATCGGGAGGTGTAAACAAAATCATTTTAAAAAAATGGGAAGATAATTGTTGTTGGTAAGAGAAAAAAGGGACACGCCATGTATAGATACCTCTGCCATATGATAGAATCATTGTAGCACGCTAAGATGTAGCAACAGGTAGCAGTCGACACGTTGTGTCATTGAGCGACATGTCGTGTCAGTTGACACAGGAAGCAGGAGTAGCAGGCGACAAGCCGTGTTGATGAAGAGACACGCTGTGTCTGGTAGCACACTAGCAGCAGTCAGCGTCAGCAAAAGCCGGTGACACATCATGTAGTTGAAAGGACACATCGTATCAGTTGACAGAAGCTCGGAGTACAAGCAAGCAACACGTTGTGTCAAAGGATGACACGTCGGCGAATCACCAAACACACTGTGTCCAAAAATGACACGCCGTGTCTAAAACCAGCAAACGGAGTCACGAAGAAGAAGAGCTCCCCCTACACGCCGTGTCGGTAGCGATCAACAGCAGAAAAACCCCAACAACAACAACAAAAGAGGGGAAAATCCTTTGGAATCTCCACCAAAGTAGTAGAGAATGATGGATCCTTAATATTAGCAGAAATAAGAGATATTTTCCTTGATTTAGGAGTAGATCTCAATAGGGGTGGATGCATGGATGAGGTAGGGCAGCGACAACGGCAGCGGTGGCAGCAACGTGGGAGATGGTGTAGATCTATGATGATGGCAGCGAATAGGATAGTCGTGGCTTCATCAGCAAGTAGAATTGACGGAGGCATGGCGCCCTTGTAGATCTGGATACCAACAACTTCTTAGAATGATTTTGGTGATGAATATGGATACGGCTCCATGGAGACGGCTCCAAAAAGAGGCGGGGATGGGAAATCCTTACGGGCAGCCATCAGCAGCGCCTAGCAGCGGCGGTCCAGCCGCTCGCAAGGGGAGGCATTCTCCTTTGCACTCTCTCTTTCAGGGTTAGGGGCAGCACAGGACCCGGCTGCTCTGATACCATGTGGAAGACGAGATGTGATGGGGAAGACCCCCTTTCGTGTAGGGTTTTTGTTATTGCTTGATAGATAGGAGGCAGCCACCCTTTCCTATATATAGAAGGGGAAAGCATACAGACACTTAGACTAACCCTAATGGGCTAGGGACAAACTTGGGCCGATATTACAAATAGACTAAAAGCAACTTAAGTAAAAGACCAAACACTTAAGTAAATAGACACTCGAACAAGAGGAAAAAAATCACATGCAACAGGACCAAGAAAAGCATGAGAATGCTAATGATTCATCTTTATATGTAATGGGTGGAGTAACAAAAAAACATGTTTGATTAATTTCCATGTCAATACTTCTCAAGGTTCCTTTTTATTATATGCAAAGATGCCATATCAAATGAGTACATAGGAGCATTATTGTCAACTTCATAGATAATGCTGAAGTAAAGTCACAAGAGGAGGACGTGGTGCAGTTTTTTGTAGACAATGCATCCAACTTCCTCTTGGGCCTCTTGACTAGAAAAAAGACGACAGAGAAGATCAAAAACTATATGCGACTCCTTGTGATACACATCGTATGGATTTTGTGTTAGAGGGTACCTACAAGATGAACGCTTTCGTTAAGGTCATGAAAACGGCAAGTCGCTACTATTTATCAACACTTTAGGTTGCATTGTGTACTTGTAAAAAGGGGTTAAGGTCAAAAAAAATCTTGTTACATTTGCAGCAACACTATTTTCTACACATTTATTTAGAAAAAACAAAGTCGTGCACCTTCAAACAAATTGTTTAATTCCTAAACACGGACCAGTAGTCTTCCGGAAAAAACAAAAGAGGGAGATTTATATGTACAACATTATGACAAATGTTTTCTAGGAAGAAGTGGAGAACTACCTTAGGGCAGTCTCTTGTGCTGGCATTGAGAATAATAGATGCATGTGAAAAACCACCCATAAGTACATCGCTAACTATGGCTAAAGAAAATTTTATTGAAAATTACAGCAAAAGGGAAAAATAGTACAAGCATGTCCCATATAGAACTACGTCATTGGGACAATCATATGAGTCGTTAATTGTATGGCATAGTTTTTACTTGAACCCTAGGATTTTGTGCTCTAGATAAGCAACGCCTATTCTAGGTTTTACACTGATACCATGTTGACAATAGTAATAAAATATGAATATGGGGAGAGATTATGTTACAACCCCAGTTTTTGGATTCTTTGGTGAGAAATGTAATTTATCCTATTAAAGATATTTGAACAAATAATAATAAGATTTGTGTGGAATAAATGAGTTTCGTTGAAAATAGCCTTGTTGTTTGATTTGTAGGCTTTATTGGCTATTGGGCCCAATAACAAGGAAATTCAATTAAGTAATGAATAATTGAGTTGTTGAGAAAAGGGAGATGAGGTAGAAACCTATAGAAGGCAAAAGAATGTGATCCAAGGATGGATTTCATGCCTCTTGGGTTCCTTGGGTTCCAAGGAGTCCCAAGTTGCAAAAAGAAAGCAATAAGAAAAGAAAACGTTAATTAAGTATTTCTTTAGTAAGAAAGAAATTGAAAATAATGGTATTATGTGGGAAATAAGCAAAAAGAGGTATAATCAAGCTATCCTTAGTGGAATTTCGTATCCCAAGGATTCCTAATAATAAAAGGAATACCAATGAGGAAAATAAAAGAGAAATAAAGAGAAATCCTCAAAAGGAGATATTTTAATGAAGAATAAACAAGATAATGTGAAATAATGCATATCGGTGCATGTAGAAAGATAATGAGTATTGCTTAAAAAGGAATTTCGTATTCTTGGAGTTTCTTGGGATCCAAGGGATCCCAATGAAGAAAGAGGAAAGAGAAAATACCAATAAAGTCAAATAAGAGGATAATGTGATGAATTTCATGGTATTATTAAAAAGGTGATATTTTTCTTCTAAAGGAAACTATAATTTCGTGCTTATGGAGTAAAAGTCAAGCATAAGAGAGACTAAGAGAAAGGATTTTCGAAATCCTAATATCACAAGAAGAAGGAATATCAAAGAAATAGGAGAGAGAGAGAGAAGCTTACTTCCTAATGAAGGAATTTGATTCCTATTAGGAAAAGACCTTGCATCTTTATGGATGCGCATCTTAGGGTGCGAAAACCCTCCCCTATAAAAGGGGTAGAGCTCAGGGGCGAGTTCTGAGGAGTTGCACGTATCCTTTCTTCTTCTTCTTCATCGTTCTTGGTTGCAAAACCCTAACATCGAGTGAAGCTTTCTCTGGAGCAACGAGGAGGTGCGGAGCCATCTGGAGGGAGGCCTGACGTTCCTCTAAGGTTTGTACATGACCGGATGATGCCTTCGAGCGTCCAATTTCACGCAAAAATCTGCTGAACGGCTGCAACAGCGGCGGCCGTGGGTTGCAGGTCTGCCACCACCCAACCCAGCCACTTTAGTTGTGATCTGGTAGCGCCCCAAGCGCGGAGAAAGGAGGCGGAGTTATTATCTCTCTAATGGTAGCTCGGATGAGTATACATAAAATATGAAACTTGCTTAGAAAATCGAGAGGAATCTAAATAAAATATAATTGAAACCTGATTCCTTATGCAATTCGAAAAGTAATGAAAGATATCAACTTTAATGTATTAATGTTTAAAGAACCCTACTTTGATATGATTAATGTGATTAATAGGGTTTAATTGATGATTAAAGTTGATATTAGCATGTTAATGATAAAAAGGAACATTAGGAAGAAAAAGGATGAACTTTGCATATAATTAGTTAATCTAGAGTTTCTTGTGCATAAATATGTTTTAATGGGCCTTGAAACCCTAATGTTGGTAATAGGACTACTAAGGGCTTTAATTATTCGATTTCATGCATAAAACTAAGTTTTCATGGTTATAAGCTATTTCAAGCATTAAAGTTCCTAATTTGTGGATAAATACCCTAAATGTAGTAATTAGGGTTTTCTCATGAATAAAGAATAGAATTAATGGCAAATCGAGTTCATATGTGAATTGGACTATGAATTGACGATAAATGAGCATAATGATCTTGTCACATATTAAAAGGATAAAAATAGTAGATTTAATGTGAAAGAGGCTTAATGGACTTATTTAATGGTTAATTATGCCTTTAATCCGGAACTGAGGATTAGATGTTGAAATAATTAGGGTTTAAAATAGTAAAAGATGAAGGGAAACCCTAATCGCAATGGAAACCCTAAAAGTGGACTAGAAACCCTAAGAAGCGAGCTAGATTTGATAGATCTTAATGACATGAGTAATAAAAGGAAATTGTATAATTGTTTCAGGATCTTATTGAATGCTTGCATGCTCATTGTTGTTTGGATTATTCATGCACCTGAATCTACATGTACAGGTATGTGGTTACGCTTATGACTACCCGAATTAGTTTTCCAAGATTTTATCGATGTTTCCCTCGTGGCTTGAATTAAACTGTTGGATGTATTTAATTCATGCAAAGTATAATGTGAATATGACTATCACATAAGAAATATGCCTACTAGCTCAGATCCTAGTCCCCTCTGTAGCTTAATGGGTTGACTTAGTAAATGGCTACCAACGGGGTAGGTCCATCAAGTCACATTGAGTTAGAGATTGGACTACCTATGGGTAGTGCCATGCGACTCAACCCTAGATATTGATCTACCTGTTAGGTAGGATCATGCGGGGTTTAATAAGGATCTACCTAGAGAGAGGTAGTATCTCAGTCCGCTGCAGGGACAGCACAGAGATAGGGGATAGGAAAGGATTGAGTAGTATGGTTTAAAACGTAACCTTGACTGTTAAATGATAATTGGCTGATTACTTTGTTACTATAGTTGCATAATTATTGTTTCCCCCACATACCAGCTTCTTGCTGACCGACGTTTTGTTTGTCGGCGTTTTAGGTATAAATGAAAGGAACAAACAGTAAAGCGGCATATGTGGAATTAAATGAGAAATAAAGTGCACAGGAGGATTAGATAGATTAGCATCTTCATGGATAGAAGTTTAGAAATCCCAATTTTTCCAAGGTAAGAAAAGATTTATTTTATACCAGTTTTCAGTTTAGTTGGTAAAGTTTATTAATTGTTATTGATTATTTGTCGAACATTTGATCATGTTAATTGGATAACGGCACCGACCTTCGGGTCTCCCTTAATTGGGGGTTACCGGGAGGCGGGGTCGTTACAGATTACTTATGTCATGATACAGAAATCAATATTCTTATTTGTATAAGGAGGGAATGGGGCAATAACCCATTTAAACAATAATGAATAAACACATGTGCAAGCTTAGGGACTACACACTCGGTGTGTACAATTTACATATTTTGACAAAGTTGAATGGAAAACAAGAACCATGTAGCATTCAACACAGTCAGGGTTCAGGTTTAGATGATGATGGTGATGATGTGTGTGGTCTATTTGTTTATATGCATTGCATTTATATATATGGCTTTCCCAAAAAGGTTGTAGCATAGCATTAATTCAATCAACACAGAATGAGGTCCTAGGATCAAGCCTTGCATCCAGAAGTAATACTCCCCGCAGGCCCACACTTCCTACACTTGTGTCATTTTCTTCACAATTCACCCACCTGTAGCTCAGTCTTCATATTTCAGATGGTGCTCTGGTATGCATCCATCCGGCTATACACTTGATTTACCTAGTGTACCTACGTCGATCCCTTGCAGTTAGCGAGGTCCTATGGAGAGAATTCCCTCTATATACTCACTCGTATCTACACCTTGTACAACTTTGCAGCTAGTTAGTGTCAAGTCTCGCAAACATGAAAACACCTCGTCACATATCACAATATAGAAAGCTTGGAGCCAACCATGAAAGTAGTGATGATATCAATGTTGTCAATTACATGTGTGCTATGAACTGGTAATATGTTTTAGAACTCAAAATCCAAGACCATATTTCTGAAAAGAATCTTCATTTTTATGTTGAAGCTGAGCGTCAAATATGGCGTTAATTTCCACTAGATTTTTGTATTTTAATGCTTTTCCTTGCTAAGTTATACTAGCAAGAAAGTGTCAGTTTTGGACTAACACTTTGACATGCAAGAAAGTGGAAGTTTGTGGAACATGTAAGGAAACTTTGAGAAAGTTTTGGACTAACACTTCGAGCAAAATAAGCTAAAAAATAGTGAGATTATGAGGGAATTTGGAATAAAAATGAAATTCTTAGTAAACACATACTCCGTCTATAATCTTTTATATGAAATGTTTAAAACTTAGACTTGTTCTATATGTGCTATGTATGTACAAAAATCCCAATTGGATCACATTCTAGAATTTAAAAACATGAGCTTGTTTTCAAATACATCAATTTGTCAAGAGGGGAAAAAGTAACAGAGGTGAAATTTTATTAGGTCTACACCAAATTTTGCAAAACTTGTGGAAATCTAGTAGAGGAATAAACTTATCATTAGTCTCTAGTTAGAAACCAAGGAAATAGTCATCTCAATGTGAAGAATGGTTTCCTACAAGTTCTTTATGCCTTCACTATGTGTGCAACAATAATAAATAAAAGATCATCGAGAAGATGGGAGGCTTTGAGCTAGCTAAGTCAATTTCATAACCAAGTAGGCTGAATTCATTGACACATGTCAACAGGTAGGCAACATCGATGTCGAGGAAGTTTACTAGGTTTCGACATCGACAAGCGTAGACATATGTAACATCGAGGATATATCGCTAGATGTCGAGGATGTTTAGTACCATGGTCTTACCTGATGCAGTGGAAAAGTCATTTTGAAGTTGTCCATCAACACATTCTATGTATTCTAAGAAATCACTGATGTGAGATTTCTCATGTATGGTACCTGAAAGGATTGTTCTTACTTTACCATTTTATATTACAGGTTCTGATTACAATAATGCCTGATTAAAGAAGTGTACCATATAAAATTTAAAAAATAAGTAGCTACCTACAGGAGTGGGTCCAAATTTTATCAAAAAAGTAATAATTTTCTCCTTTATATAGAATCGATTTGATATGCATAACAAACCTGATTCAAGTACAGCATTTAATAATCCGTAAATGAGCTGGGAGGATAACTTTGGACTCCCAAAAGCAGTGCCTCTTTCAACTGATTCAAGTATTTGAAATGCTTCATCTATCCTTTGAGCCTCACCTAAACCCTTCAAAATAAAAGTAATCTTCAACTTACTATGAAAGATCATATCAAAATTCTATACTTAGTACAAGTCAATCAGGAGCTCATTATATTGTTTACTATGTAGACATTTTGGTATTTCCAGACAAAAATGAAGGAGGACAACCACACAATGAGCCTCAACCAAACTAACATATGTTCAACTATGTTTATTCAACTGGATAATCTGCAACTTTTATAAAAGATGATAGGAGAAAGGATCAAACTGTATCATTGACAGGAACGAATCCAATAGCTATCCCAAACACCAAAATAATTTCCATCTTTCAATACATGTGTTACAGCGTTGATCATGCAGAACTATCAAAATATATCGCAAAACTCATTTTTTCCTAAAATGGCATGTCTCTCTATAGTCATTTAAGCCCTTACTCACACCTCAACCCCTACCCCTCACACACATGCACCATTAGATAGTTAAGTCACTATCAGAAACCTCCAACCTGTTCCCTCTATATCAGCTTACTCCTTATAAAAGCACAAGATGGTGACATCAACAACCACAATGAATACTCACAATAGCATCATCACCAGGCACAATTGTTATCATCACATATCCCATCTCATCCCCTCTGCCTCTACTTTCCCTCCCTCTTCCAGCATCATGTTCTTTTTCTCAACTTTGTCATCAGCAACAATATTAGCAGCTTGCTTATATCTATTGCTGTTAGCATAGGACATGGGTATGAGGCTGAAGGAGGAGAGGCATGGTGGACAGGAGGTGGGATCATCTGATAGTGAGAGAAGAAAATGGTCGATGTTGCTGATCAGGCCAGTGCAATCATGGTTGCAGTGAATGACAAGACTTAACATCACTAGCAGCTTTGATTGGATCCTCCACACAAGTAGTGATTGGTGAGGAATACGACAGTCGACTGCGTTGTCATGGAAAAGCTCCGTCTTCTGTTTGCCTTTAATTCTAAATTTTTATTGTGCATTACATCTTCATGTCAGCAATCCAATACAGGTGTTGCCCTTTCTAAATTATACGTCCTTTAATGCAATACATGGCCCTAAAAAGGTGAATTAAGACCAATCTTGGTAAACATGCATACATGGCCTATTATCATCTCTATATGATATAAGTATAATTAAGATAGAGCCATGATTAATTTATCTCCTGATATCAGCTACAACTACTCAGAAAAATGATATCAAGCTGGATTTCTGTGTGTGCAATTATGATAGTTCTGGTAAACTGAATTCTAAAGTTGCTTACCTTTCACTCTACCTTGCTTGTCATAGACCCACTGACGGAACCTTAGATAAAGAACATGGAGATTTTTAGGGCCTGAAAGAATTCTCTGCTTTATGTGGCTTGCTTGTCATGCTAGACTACTAAATCTAGAAGGGGACGTCATAAAATGGCTACTAATAGGGTTTCGGGAATTATAATACTATTTGCCAGCTATATAAAAGAGAGGTTGAGACAGTGATACATTCTTTAACAGACTGCTACAAAGCAACCTGTGTTTGGAATAATATACAAGCGTTAAGGCAATGTCCTAATTTCTTCGTTAGAATGTGCATTCTTGGATTATAGAGAATATTTGGCAAGATGATCCTAGTGATGATTGGAATCTTATCTTTGCTGTGACGGTCAGGAAAATATGGCTGGACCAACACAAAAGTCTGTTTCAGAGTAAATCTTCAAATGCCTAAAGTCTATTCCAGGAGGATCAAAGTTTTCTAAATTAGCATTGGGATAGCTTCAGAGATGAGCTAAGAGGGTTTGGCAACGTTTTTACTGTTCATATGGATGGCTGATCTCCTTCGGAATGATCGTCTGAAAACAACATTGACGTTGCTGTTCGGTGTTCTGTCAAGATGACTACAGCTGGAGGTGTCATTCATGATTGACATGGAGGTTAATTGTTTTTTTTTTCTTTTCTTTTCTTTTCTTTTCTTTTTCTTTTTTTTTGTGGGGGGGTCTGTGAAGATTGGCATTTGCACTCCTTATGCTGCGAAGCTTTGGCGCCTTCTCACTGGTCTCAAATTTTCCCAACGAGAGAACTTCTCTCAGCTGGATATTGAAGTGACCTTGAAATTAGTTTTTAATGCTAGCAACTCTGATGTGGGGGAAAGGCGGGTGTGAGCCTCTCTTATTCAGTGAATTAAGGCCAAGATGCTATCAAGTCCGCGGTGGATTCTTTTTCTTATCTTTAGAGAAGCAAACAAATGGCTGTTTATTTTGAAAATCTGGGTTTTACACAGCTGATTAAGATTGCTTACCTTGATGATTTTCCAGATGCTATTTCTGCTCTACTTGACTGATCAGGGGGCTCGTTTTGACCGCAGATCAAAGGCCTATGTTGCTAGTCATCTATTTTGGTCTTTTCCTTGTGTTACATTATTATCTGACTTTCTAATCTTTACTGGAAGTAATCTCCTTTCGTTGACCTGCATGGGGAGGGTGGGATGAAAAATAAGTCCTCCAACTTGTGAAAAAAAAGAGAGACAGCCCTTTAACATAAATTATAATTTTACCTTCAGTGATTCTGGACGTTTCATGTACTGGTCACACTGAAAATATGATTTAAAGTTCCATAGAATCAGTTGCTACTTGGTAACTCTCCATACCGTTTGATCAACTTCTCATTGTCGTTTTAAGGAGCTACGGAGAAGTCCTCTCCTAGTGTATGTGATCACAGATCTGAGGACCTATATGCTAGTGCTTTCCTATGATTGACCGCTTGGCACTTGCATATGGCTTTTACTACCTGCTTGTGACTGCCTGTGACAATCTGTGCCACTTTGTGTCAGTGACTTCGTCCCCTATCAACATCCACATGGTGTCTTCATCTAGCTATTGTGACCAAGGTTCATTCTGGCCTTCAAGTGATGTCAGTCAAAACATGATGACTAGAACCATAGATCTAAATGTCGTCGACATTAGGCGAAATTTCGCCGATAATGTCGATGTCGACGGTCAGCGACGTCGAATGCATGTAAACATCTTTATTCTACAATATCCTCGACATTTCGTCAAATATGTCGGCATTTCCCCATATGTCGGCGAAGTTGGCCCAAGTCCATACAAAAATTCCACAATGTCCTCGACATTTATCGAAGTCGTCGAAGTTGGCGACATATTTCAGGGATTTTGTGGAGTTGGCTGTGTGAGGTGGAAAAAGTGTTGGAGCTTGAGGTAAGATGATTTTGATGTTATCTTTTACTATTCTAAGCTAACAGTAATAGACCGATCCTCTCTCTGCTAAATCTACCATAGATTTACACTATTTTTATGTAGTTTGTTTATTGTCACAAACTTTATATCTGGAAGAACTCTATAGTTCGGAGACGACCGTATGTAAGCGTGCATTTATCTACATATGTAAACCTGTATGGATGGCTATATGTAAACATATATTGTGTTTTTAAGCTAGATTTGATGAAATCTGTCGATTTTCATCACAAAATGGCTATTTTTAGCTTGATTTTTGTCGAAGTTGCGTCGAAACTTTGGTTGTAAAAATCCTCGACATTTCCTCGACATTTCCAAAACTTGTGTGTCCACACCTGTCGAAGTCGAAGTCATGTTCCATGACTAGAACTATATAGTTCATAGTTTGCTCTCATTCATTTTGAATCTATGTCCACTCTTAGAACATCTTGTGCACTTAAATGATCAAACTCCTGTCCAAGATGAGATTCATCATCGTCTCCGTCTAAGCCTCAATCCCAAACATGTTGGCGTCAGCGACATAGATCCTTCTTTTCCATTCAGCTCTGATATGGGTTCTAATTTCATTAAGACGTAAGAATTCTTAATATCTCCTTATAAGTTTTTCCTAGGTAACTAAGGCATGTCTCTTCTCCTTTTCACTGCGCTTCATTCAAAAGCATTGCTTCGAATTGGTGCATTTCCCAGTCTGCATTGCACGTGTCTATTCCATCTGAGGCAACCCTCGTGTATCTTGTCCTTAATATTCGTCACTTCCACTTTAGTCCATATATAGTTATTTTGCAAGGGATCTTTCCTTATCTCTCCACACATCCATCTTGACATTCATATTTATGACTTATTCATCTTATTGATACATTGTTTCGTTAACGCCCAACATTCACTCTCATACATACTGCTGGCTATATACCCATTTTATAAAACAAAAATTTTATCTAAGTAAGATCTTCCAATCGCATACAATTTCAGTTGCATTCCTGTGTTTCAACCATTGTGGTCTTCTGGCACACATCATCTTGAGTAGTGCCATCCGTATGAATTAGAAGCCAGGTAACAAAACTTATCAAATTTGATTACAACAACTTCACCCAACTTGAACCACCATTCACAATTCTAGATTAGCTGAAATTGCATTGCATATGCTCTATCTTGCTTCCACTAATCTTTAAATCTATTAAATTACAACACATCTCTCGAATCATATTTCTTTTCTCTAGTTTCATCAATCGGCATGGTAGCATCAGCCTGCAGTCCTGCACTAACCAAATTTTCAATCATTCAAGCACTTATCTTAGTTAAACATGTAAGTCTGCCTAAACTAGTACACCTGTTGTGATTGTAGCTTCAAAGCTCCAAACTTTCACATAAATAGTTCTTTATATGTCACATAAATATATATACCAAACATATTTGAATCATGGATTTTCATGTCTGTTGATGTCTAAAATTGTAAAGAAAATCTCATGGACCAATACAATTCAGCTTCAAATGGACAAAAACTATTCGTTCAAATTTCCATCTAAATTTCTTTAACTTTTCATATCAGGCCATTAACTCCGTCTATGTTCCGTACATCTTGTGCAAATATATTTTGTACCAAGTTCGGGTAAAGAAGGGTTGGTGGTAGGTTGACAGACAGTTATAACACTATTTTTATGACAAGGAACCTTATAAGAAATTTGTTAGAGTATCCCTACCCAGTGATGTGATGCATCGACACTCGCATGCAGTGATAAATAAGCAAGGGGCTTCTACCCAACAGCAACCTTTTGTATCTCAAGACAAACAAGGGTTTCCACTTTCCACCCTTGGATTTTCGTAGGTAAAGAAGCTAGTCCCACTGCATTGTCGTCCCGATGTAGTAAAAATGTGCAAGGGCTTTTTTTTAGAGAGACGAGTAAAGAAGCAAGTTCAAGAAAATTAAAGTAAAGTGGGATCTTGGAATATGGGTTCTTTGACAAGAAAAGCCTACAACAGTGGATACATGATCAAAAGAAAAGTCAATATATCTTGCTTGCTAAAACAAAGTGGGTAAGGGAACATAGAGAGATTGGAGACACGTAAAAAATTTGGTATGCAGGTATCAGAGTATAGAAATGGTGTAGATATTGCTGTTGATAAGATGTTAAAGGATGAAATTCTCAAGATTTTAAGGATGGGTCATAGAACCATAAAAATGATTTTTTGGGATACCATAGATGGTGTTAATGCAAGGAATGTTATTGAAGGAGAAGAACATTATTGGAAGTGATATGGATGAATATGTGGAAAATGCAATGTTGGTTATAAGAGAGTACACGCTAGTTTTGGATAGCGCAGTAGAATGGAGGAGAAAAGGTATTAGACTTTGTAGTTGTTTACGATTTTGACAAACACCATTTTAAGAAAAGAGATTCTCATATGATTACTTTTAAGAGTGGATGCAAATATAGTCGGATTGCTTACTTCCTAAAAAGGTGGGTGGATCGAGAAGTATGTACGGATTGTAAAGTAATCCATGGAGCAGAGTTCACCATCAAGATAAGTTCTACCACTAATATTGGTGCTAGCTTTGCCTGTTTTGATGATGTATGAGACAAAATGTTCCTAAAAGTTCTTGTGTACTAATTGGATGCTAAGTGCAATGTTAGAATACAGTCCCATACCGCTGAGCTCTGAGGAGGTCCTACAGCTTATAAGGTGTGTGGTCCCTTCACCCATTGCCAATTGGTTTTGGGTTGAATACCGCACATTCTAATATGGTATCAGAGCGTCTTTGATCCGCCGCCCCGCTTCCTTAACAAGCCGCCGCCACAGGCACCGCGGCCACCTCGGCCGTCGGGCCTGCAGGAACAGCAGCCTGCCACCGGCGCGGGTGTTGCTGGGCTAGCAACCGCTAGCCGTCTTCATCGCTGGATCGATAGCAGCTTTTCCCTCGTTGTTGTAGATCTAGCCACCAAGGACCGGAGCCGGTAGCAAGCTTCCGGTTGATTTACAGCAGTTTTCGGCCAGTTCTCAGGAGCCGGAACTACTGTTTGGGAGTCTCCGGTTGATCCAACGGCTATCTAAAGCCCAATCCGAGGGACTCGTCTCTTCCAGAGTGCTCTCCTAATCACATATCCTCCATGTGTGATTAGGAAAATCGATTGGAGGTTGTGAATGTGTCAGTAACGCATTTATCCGTGTTTTTTGTGTTGTGACGTGTATCTCTCCGTCACCTCATCTATCTCCGTGACGTGTATCTCTCCGTCACCTCAGCTTTCTCTGTGACGTGTATCAATCCGTCACTAAGTTCCCGTCTACAATGGAGGACACTAAGACTCCCTACAGCGAGGCGTCTCCTATCCCCTCCATCAAGCTCAACGGGAAAAACTATCTACTATGGATGAACGTTGTTCACACTGTCTTGGAATCTCACGACAAGGCGAGACATGTTGACTCGGGTCCCCTGGACTACGCTGAATGGAAGCGTCATGACAGTCTTGTGAAGACTTGGTTATGGAATAGTATGGAACCTGCAATTGCGGCTAGGTTTATGTTCTATACTACAGCTAAAGAGATATGGGACGCAGTGAAGCAGCACTATTCTCAGGAGAAGAATGCTCTTCGGCAATTCATGATATATGATCGTCTGTTTGCTGAGAGGCAGGGTGATAGATCTCTTGAGGAATACTTTGGAGCTATTCAGGCACTTGCTCAAGAGTTGAGCTACTATCATCCTGTGACAGTTGTTGCACAGATCAAAGATAGAGACGACCTGGTTACTGCTAAATTTCTATCCGGGCTTGATCCCAATTGCGGTTCTGCCAGGAGTGTCATTCTGGCTTCTGATAAATTGCCAAGTCTTGTGGAAGCCTATTCGGGAATTCAACAGTCTATTTTTGAGTCTGTTAATCATGTCTCTACTATATCTTCTGGGGAGTCTCATGCATCCGTAGCTGCTGCGGTGAGAGGAGGACGACCTGGTATGGGCAGAGGACGTGGGGCACGTCCTAAGTGTACTTTCTGTGACAAACCGGGACATACAGTGGAGAAGTGTTGGAAGAAACATGGGAGACCTACTGCACCTCCTGTAGGGGCAGCACATTGTGCCACCTCTACAGATTCCTCTCCGTCTTCAGTTGTGGGCACCAATTCTGGGACCGGCATCACTCTTACTCAGGAGGAGTATGATTGGTTCATTCAGGCTACACAGCACATAAGTGTGGGATCTTCATCTTTGTCATCAGCAAACATGGCATCTACTGCGGGTAATCAGGCTACATCTCTCATAACTTCTGGCTCTACTTCATCTTGGGTGGTTGACTCTGGCGTGTCACAGCACATGACTGGTATGAAGAGATTGCTCCAATCTATTGACTCGTATATCCCTCACCAATCTGTCACACTAGCAGATGGTTCAGTGAGGAGAGTGCTAGCTAGTTAACACCCAAGATTGATCTTAAATCTGTACACTTTGTGCCTGAGTTTCCTTTTAATCTTCTTTTTGTTGCAAAATTGATTGACACTGTAAAATGTACGGTAACATTTGGGCCTTCTTGTTTTGTTTTACAAGATCTCAAGAGTATGAGGACGATTGGTGGGGGGCCTAGGAAAGGTGATCTCTACCTTTTCCACGGTGACAGTCTTCCTCGCCCAGTATCTTCTCCAGCTCCATCCATTCTGTTGAGTGGTTCCCCCTTACTATGGCATTGCAGATATGGACATCCGTCGTTAGAGAGCATGCGGAAGTTGGAACCTGAGCTGTCCCAAGTGTCATCTTTAGAGTGTCAGTCATGTCAGCTGGGAAAACATCATAGGTTGTCTTATCCCAGTCGTGTCAATAAGCGGGCATCTTGTTCTTTTGAGTTAGTCCACAGTGATGTATGGGGTCCTGTTAAAGACCAGAGTTATAATGGTTTTCATTATTTTATTTCCTTTGTGGATGATTTTTCCCGCATGACATGGATCTACCTTCTCAAAAGTCGAGAGTCTGTGCTATCTATTGTGAAACATTTTCATAAAGAAATAAAGGTTCAATTTGACTGCAATATAAAAACTCTCCAATTTGATAATGCTTTAGAGTATGTTCAAAAGGCTATGTCTGATTTTTGCAGTTTTGTGGGCGTGATCCATCACACGTCTTGTCCTCACACCCCTCAGCAAAATGGGGTGGCTGAGAGAAAAAATCGCCATCTTCTTAATATTGCTCGTTCGATCATGTTTCAATCCAATGTGCCTAAGAAATTTTGATCTGAAGCTCTTTTAACCGCTTGCTTCTTAATTAATAGACAACCATCCTCTGTTCTTAAAGGACAAACTCCTTTCTCTATGTTACGACCCATGGATCAGCCCTTCTCTGTTCCCCTTAGAGTGTTTGGTTGCACTTCTTTTGTCCATAATTTTGACCCTAAGGCTGACAAACTTTCTCCTAGGTCTATTAAAACCTTGTTCCCTGGTTATTCTAGTACTAGCAAAGGATACAAGTGTTACTGTCCTAGTCTTCGTCGCATGTTTGTGTCTAGGCCCTCTAGGGATGTTACCTTCCATGAGACCACTCCATATTTCTCTAATGCTATGAGTAAGGGGGAGCAGTTGAGAGAGGGAGTGCCACTAGATTTTCAGAGTGAGAGAGTGGCACCATCTGTGCAGAGTGAGGGAGCGCCACCCATCATTCCTGATTATACTTTTATTCAGGACGAGCAGGCAGCTGACAGGCCTGTTATTCAGCAGTACCCAAATGTTTATAGTAGGCGAGGCAGACAAGATCCAGAAGAGGTAGCGACACCAGTCCCTGAGCCTTCCTCATCGTATTCTACTCACGAGATTCCTGCAGAAGCATCAGATCTTGATCTTCCTATTGCTGTTCGAAAAGGTACTCATTCTTGTACTATTAGACATCCTATTACAAATGTGTGTTGTCTGTCCCACTTATCTAAGCAGGCCCGCGCATTTGCTATTGGGATTGATTCTGTTGATATACCAAGGAATCACTATGATGCTCTGAAGGACAGTGGCTGGAAACAGGCAATGCAGCTTGAGATGTCAGCTCTTTTGCATAATGGCACATGGGATCTTGTTGACTTACCTACAGGGAAGAAAGCAGTGGGTTGCAGATGGGTTTTCACCATCAAACATAATCCAGATGGATCAGTTGAGAGGTTGAAGGCCAGATTGGTAGCAAAAGGCTACACACAGACCTATGGAGTTGATTTCTTTGAGACCTTTTCTCCAGTAGCTCGTCTAAATTATGTGTGGATTATTATTTCTCTGGCTACTACCTTTGATTGGCCCCTATTTCAGCTTGATGTTAAGAATGCCTTTCTACATGGTGACCTACAGGAAGAGGTAAATATGGAGCAACCACCTGGATTTGTTGCTCAGGGGGAGTGTCAGAAGGTGTGTAAATTGAAGAAAGCCATGTATGGGATGAAACAGTCTCCTCGAGCTTGGTTTGACAAGTTCAGTGAGGTTGTACTCCATATGGGTTTTTGTCGCTCCATGATTGATCACTCTTTATTCTACTCTAGCTCTTCTTGTGGCTCTATCATTATTGTTGTATATGTTGATGACATAGTGATTACTGGCAGTGATCCTACAGGCATATCTCGTGTGAAGGAAGGGTTGCAGAGACACTTCCAAACGAAGGATCTGGGTAAACTGAGATTTTCTGGGCATTGAGGTGCTTAGATCTCATGCAGGTGTCAACCTATCTCAGAGGAAATATGTGCTTGACTTACTACAGGAGACAGGCATGACTGAATCTAAACCGGTATCTACTCCTATGGATTATCACATCAAGGAGACGGTTGATGATGTTGAATACTCAGATCCAGGATATTACGGGAGAATAGTTGGCAAGCTAATATATCTGACTGTTACATGACCTGACATTTCTTTTGTTGTAGGCGTCGTGAGTCAGCATATGCATTCACCACGACAGTCACACTGGACAGCAGTTTGCCGGATTCTGAGATATCTGAAGAGTGCTCCTGGTAAGGGGATCACATATTCTAAACCCAAGGTGCCTCCATCTACTTTGACTCTCACAGGGTATTCAGATGCAGATTGAGCTGGTGATCATACTGATAGAAGGTCTAAATCAGGCTATTGTACTTTCCTAAGTAATCATTTGATTACTTGGAAAAGCAAAAAGCAGCATGTGATAGCTAGATCCAGCACTGAGGCTGAATACCGTGCTATGGCCCATGCATGTTGTGAACTACAATGGGTCAAATCTGTTCTTTTTGAGTTAAAAATCACTATTATGTCTTCTATGGAGCTCAAGTGTGACAACCAGTCTGCTATACATATTGCCAGGAATCCTATCTTTCATGAGCGTACAAAGCATATAGAAGTTGATTGCCATTTTATTCGTGATCAAATCAAAGATGGCACTATTGTGACGCCATACGTCAAGTCTAAAGATCAACTGGCGGATATCTTGACAAAGCATTTGGGTCCAACAGCTTTTCAGAGATTATGTGGCAAGCTGGGCATACACGATGTGTACTCTCCAGCTTGAGGGGGAGTGTGAAACAACTCGCATCCCCGTCGATACTATCGACAGGAGGTCGATGGTATCGAGATTATCACAGCAACAGAAGAGCATTCTGTCGATACCATCGATAGTCCTGTCGATGGTATCGAGAGTAGAAAGCAGCGGAAATCGACGACCCGTCAATTGGCTCTATCTTTATTATATTATTTGTTTTATTATTTGTCTCTTATTTTCTTCTTTGTACCACAATGTATTCTACCATAATATATAAAAAGAAGACAGACGGTTATTGCCCTCTCAAGGAAGCTGCTCCTTGCAGCCGACAAATCTCTCGGTGTTCGTCTCCTCTCCTCATCTCTTTTCACATGGTATCAGAGTGGACCCCACGAGACAAGTGTGAGGACTACACCCTGCCTAAAAAAGAACAAGTGCAAGCACACAAAAGTGGTTGCACTTGAGGGGGGATGTTAGAATACAGTCTCATACCGCTGAGCTCTGGGGAGGTCCTGCAGCTTATAAGGTGTGTGGTCCCTTCACCCATTGCCAATTGGTTTTGGGTTGAATACCGCACATTCTAATATGCAAGAATGAACCCTTTCTTTTGACTAATGGGAAGATGTGGGTCAGAAGTTACCTGGGAGGTGTTGGGATCTGTCAGCGAAGAAAGAGTGGGTTGTTAAGGGGCGATGGAGGGGACTGTAACCTCGGGTCTTCTCTTGTATACTTTTAGAGGAGCAAGAACTTTATTTCTGTAAGATCATTGATCACAACTTCAGGAAGTGGAGTGAGATCTAAAAGATCACTAGATAAAGAACCCTTTTCAGAGTAGTACAGCATGTGCTTAAAAAAGACCACATCCGCACTAACGAACCTTTTTTTTTGGCGGGATCATAACACAGATATCCTTTTTTAGTTCTAGAATATCTCAAAAAAAACACTTAGTGGAGCAGGGGTCGGGTTTAGATAAAGTGTTACTAAAGATGCACAGATGTATTGAGATATATTGTTGTATTTTATTTCATGTTTTAAGTCTTTCTTACTTAAGTATCTGCAACATGGGCCTTTGTATAAGAGGCCCATTAGGTTTTTCTTTTTGCTTCCCTATACAACCTCCTCCTATTTACAAGAGTGATTTTTCCCTTTTCTAAATATAGAAAAACAGCACACTTCCACATGGTATCAGAGTAGAATACCTAATTCGGAGTCCTCCCACAGCAAGTCGTCGCCGCCGCCCTCTCTCCTTCCCTCCTCCTAGTTTCTCCCTTCTCCATCACCGTTGTTGAACATGCCTAAGGGGATCTACTTCCCTCTCTAACCCTATCCACTTCTCCAACAAGAGAATCTAAGGACATGGCCGATGGTCTTTCCAATGGTCGTATGCCCTAAAGACTATTGTTTTGGAAACCATTCGGCGAATCTTTGTGGTCCCACGACCACCTATTATAGGGCTCGGTCCACCTTGTTATTGATATGATTGGGTCTATCCTACATCTCTCCTTCTTGGTGAACCATAGTGATTGTCATCTATTATGGGTCATTTGTGACCTTATTTTGCTGATTCGCCGGCTAACACGGCCTGCAGTGACTCAACACGGCGTGTTGTCGCCATCTGCTCAAGAATCTACTCCGGAATCGGCGTATCGCCTCAAGCATCTAACACGATGTGTTGCTTTCTTGACACGATGTGTTGCTACATGTTGCCAATTCTTTGTTGTTGCCTGCTGCTAATATTACACGACGTGTCAACTCTAGACACGTTATATCGTCAATTCTGGAAACCATTGACGCGACGCCTAACATGACATGTTACTTTCCTGACACACTGTGTCACTGCCTGTTGTTGATTCACTGCCTGGAGACTACACGACGTGTTGAAACTAGACACGTCGTATAGTTAATGTTCTGGATCTGCTGGTGACTATCTACACGCCGTGTATTATCAAAATATGATGTGTCTTGTTCATGTTGTTTTATCTTTTTGGAATCATGGCTTCATCCTCTTCCGCTACTGAGATCCTTCAGACACGTGCTAGATGTGTAACATGTGTTAAGTTCAACGGCTCCAATTATATCTTATGGGCATTTTCCTTTCAAATCTATGCACACTCCTTGGGCAAGCTTGAGTATCTCACCGACCCTCCTCCTAAAGACGAAACGTCTGACAAAAAGAAAGTTGAATATAAGAAATGGGCAGAGCGTGACTCTCAAGTTCTCTCCTGGATTCTAAACAGCAATGAATCCCATGTCTCCACCACTCTTCTCTTCACTGATATAGCAAAGGAAGCTTGGGATCATATTGCTCAGGTCTATTCTAACAAGGGAAATGCCTCCCGAGTTTTTAAACTTTATAAACGTCTACATTCTCTGAGGCTTAAAGCACTATATCATTTGCTTCACATTTCAATAACTTCAAAGGGATTTGGGGAGAGCTCAAACTCCATCATCCTTTGTCAACTTATCTCACTAAACTACAAGAGCAACAAGATGAAGTTCGTCTATGTCAGTTTTTGGCATCACTGCCTCCTAGCTATGAAGTTGTTTGACAACAAATCCTAGCATCTGAACCCTTGCCCATGTTAGACGATGTCTATCTCCGCCTATCTCGTTCGGTGTCCTCTATTACTAAAGAAGAGCTTGTTGCTCTAGTTGTTGCTAGACGAGGGCATGGCAATTCTACTCGTGGTCGGGGCAGAGGTCTCAATAATAGTGGAAGAGGGTCCTCTCCTCTTCAGTCTCAATTCTGCAACTTCTGTAAACAGACTAATCACACTGAAGACAAATGCTAGAAGAAGCACAGAAAGCCAGAATGGGCAAATCAAGTATCCACTACCAATGTTGATGAAGAATCTACATCTACCTCGAGTGGAACCAATCCTCATATGGTAATATTGAGTTTGTCTGACCTTGACAAGCTAATCAAAGATGCCTCTGCTATCACTACCACACCTTCGGCAAATATTGCCCAACACTCAAGTCATCATTGATGTTTTCAAACTTCTTCCTCTTTGACAAAAGAAGATTAGATTATTGATTCTGGTGCTACAGCCCATATTATCGGTTCTAAGAATCTCTTCACCTACATCAAGAAATCCACATATCATCCTCATGTGCGTCTGGAAGATGGATCTACTTCTCCGGTTACTGGAATAGGAGATGTTAGAAACACCCTTCTTAAATTTGTTTTGTTTGTGCCCAAATTTTGTTTGAAGTTTGAACTTGATGTATGTCAGTAAAATTACCAAGTCTTCAAACTGCAGTGTAACCTTCTTTCCTTACATTGTCTCCATGTAGGATCTCAGGATGAAGAAAACGACTGGTCGGGGATATGAAGGTGAGTTGGTTTGTACTACCTACAGACCTCGTCAACTTCACCTGCTACTGCTCTTGTAGCCCAGTCTACCTCTCTTTATCAATGGCACTTGAGGCTTGGTAATCCTTATACCATTAAGTTGAAGTCCTTATTTCCCAGTTTATCTTCTGAAAATTTTATATGTCAGTCTTATCAACTCGGAAAACACCATCACTCTGTATTTTCCCCTCATTGTGACAACAGGAGTCTAGGTTTGTTTTATTTAGTTCACTCTAATATTTGGGGACCATGTCGTATTGGTAATCTTACTGGTGTGTGATATTTTGTAACCTTTATTGATGACTGGTCTCATGCCACTTGGCTTTATCTTTTAAAAGATCGTTCTGAAATTTTAGATGTTTTCTCCAATTTCCTTTAAAAAAAATTGTTCATCAAACCTCTTGTCCATATAACCCACAGCAAAATGGTGTGGCTGAAAGGAAAAACAGACATCTTCTTGATGTAGCTCGTACATTGCTAATTGAAATGAAAGTATCTAATTGTATTAGGCTGATGCCATCCTTTTAGCAAACTACCTCGTCAACCGGATGCCTTCCTCTGTAATACAAAATAAAATTCCTTACCAACTTCTATACCCTCATGAACCAATTTTTGCCCTACCACAAGCTTTCAGTTGCCTTTACTTTGTTCACAATCACCACATGGGCATAATAAATTGTCTCCACGAGCTTTTCATTGTTGTTTCCTCGGCTATTCTCGAATACAAAAGGGGTATAAATGTTTTGATCATGTTGCACGTCGATTGTATGCCAGTGCGGGCGTCACCTTTTTTGAAGATACATCCTTCTTTTCTAAACCTAGTAAACAAATACCACTTCCTACTGTACCACCTCCTACTGTGCCACTTCCTAGTATGCCTCCATTGGACGAGTCTTCTACCCCTATTCAAAAAGTTTATGAGTGGTCAAACAAAAAACCTCTACCTGCAGTTTCCCCTACTATGACCTCTTCTGAGACTGATGATCTGCCACAAGAATATGGTAATACTACTACCTCTATTCCAGTTTTTGATTCTGACATTCCTATTGCATTACGGAGAGAACAGCGGTCTAGCGCCAAATATTGTATTTCTCAACATATTTCTATAGCCCATTTAAATGCTTCCATGGCTCAATTTATTGTTGTTTCATCTGCCATCTCTATCCCAAAGAACATTCAGGAGGCAATCCTACATCATGTATGGACACAGGTAAAGGAGGAGGAGATGGATGCTCTTCAATCCCGTGGGACATGGGAACTTGTTGATCTCCCTACGAGTACCAATCATGTGATTGTCGTTGGGTGTATACTGTTAAATATTTGCCTGATGGATGGTTGACGTCTAAAGGCCAGACTGGCTGCTAAGGGATACACACAGAATTTTGGGGTTGATTACTTTGAAACTTTTTCTCCTATTGTTCATCTTAATTTCGTATGCATTCTTATTTATGTTGTCGTTAATCAAGGATGGCACCAGCATCAACTGGATGTCAAGAATGCCTTTCTATATGGCGATTTGCAGGAGATTGTCTATATGTTACAACCTCCGGGTTATGTTGCTCAGGGGGAGTATCCTGGGAAAGTTTCTTCTTAAGAAGGTTATTTATTGCCTCAAGCAGAGCCCCAGAGCATGGTTTGAAAAATTATCCCTTATACTGCACTAATTTGATTTCACACGGTCTCATTGTGATCATTTTGTATTTATCAAGACCACTACTTCTGGAATTATTATTTTCATTGCTTGTGGATGATATCACTTTGTGTTGTAGTGATGACACTTGGATTGTTGATACAAAGAAAGATCTTATGAAGCACTTTGTAACCAAAGACTTGAGGTAGCACACAACAAGGATGGAGTATCTCTATCGCAGAGGAAGTATACTCTAGACTTATTGACTGAAATTGTAATGTTGGCTTGTCGACCTACAGTCTCATCTATGGATCAAGCACATGATCTATGAGTTGAGTCCAGTCAACCCTTAGAAGATACATGTAGCATATAAGCGATTGATTGGTAAACTTTTATATCTCACTATTATTAGGCTAGATATATGCTTTGAAGTGGGAGTTCTTACTCAATTTATGGATTGTCCTAGGCAGTGTCACTGGGAGGCAGCAGGCCATGTCCTGAAATATTTGAAGAACGCACCTAGGCAAGGACTGTTTCATAAAAGAAATGGACACCTTAGTGTAAGTAGATATTCTGATGTTGATTATGCAGGGTGTAAGTCTAACAGGAGATCCACTTGTAGTTACTATACCTTTGTAGGAGGTAATCTAGTTACTTGGCGAAGTAAGAAACAAAATCTTGTTGCCAGATCTAGTGCAGAGTCTGAGTATCGTGCAATGGCACATACTACTTGTGAGTTGTTATGGATTAAATCTATTCTTACAGACTTCGGATTTCTTATCACTTATGTTATCTCGATGTATTGTGATAATTGTGTTGCTACCTTCATTGCTAGTAACCTTGTCTTCCATGAGCGGACCAAGCATATTGATGTCGACTGCCATTTTCTCCAAGATTTTGTACTGGATAAGAAGATTGCTACTCCTTTTCTGCCTTCACATGAGCAAACTGTAGGTATATTTACTAAGCCTCTCTGGCAAGAGAGTTGAGGAACTGTGCTACAAGTTGGGCATGATTGATATTTATGCTCCAACTTGAGGGAGAGTATTGGGATATACTGTTGTATTTTATTTCATGTTTTAAGTCTTTCTTAAGCATCTTGTAACATCGGTCTTTGTATAACAAGCCCATTAGGGTTTTTTTGTTTGCTTCCTTGTACAGCATCCTCTTATTGATAGGAGCTAATTTTCCCTTTCCTAAATATAGAAAGACGGCACACTTCCACATGAGGTACAAAAAAGAGGTGCATTAGGATACAGAAGAGAAAAAAGCACTTGATTTATCAGGACAAAAGAGGGCATGCGATTAATTAAGCAGCACGCAATAGATACACCTTCAGGCCAAAAACTTTTAGGAACATGATAGTGAAGAAGAATAGTGCGCGCTACTTCTAGAAGATGGCGATTTTTCCTCTCTGCCACATCATTTGGTTGTGGTGTGTAAGAACGGGAAGTCTGATGGATGGTACCGCAAGTAGTATGTTGAGAATCAGGGTTGCAGAGAGCATAGGGTTGCACAAAGAGTGCACCCTCATATATATAATGCTGAAACAATTACAGAGAGGTCCATACAGAATAAACAAATAACAAAATAAATAACAGAATAAGTAAACCACAGAAAACATATACTGTAACACTCCCCCTCAAGTTGGAGCATAGATATCAATCATGCCCAACTTGTCCACCAGTGTGCAGAAGTGCTTCTTAGCCAGAAGTTTTGTGAAGACATCTGCAACTTGATCTTCAGATCTTGTAAAAGGAGTGCAAATTTTACCAGCCAGAACAGATTCTCGAATGAAGTGGCAATCCACCTCGATATGCTTGGTGCGTTCATGATAGACAGGATTATTGGCAATGAAAATAGCAGCTCGGTTGTCGCAGTGCATTGGAATCGCATAAGGAGATTCAATCCCAAGTTCATGCAGAAGAGAACGCACCCAGAGAAGTTCACATGCAGTATGGGCCATGGCCCTATATTCAGCTTCAGCACTGGAGCGAGCAACAACATTCTGTTTCTTGCTCCTCCAAGTCACCAAGTTACCTCCTACATAGGTGCAGTAGCCAGAGGTGGATTTCCTGTCAATTCTGTTGCCTGCATAATCTGAATCAGAATAGCCCTCAAGTTTACAATGTCCACTTTTCTTGTAATACAGACCTTTGCCAGGTGCCCTTTTTAAGTATCTCAGATGAAGCAGAACCTTCTGGAGGTGAAGATTGGTCGACTGGGGGGGTACATGTGAAGGAGGTGCTCTGTTCCTGCGCTGATAAACTCGAAGCTGAGGAGGATCTGGTATCACAGTATCATCCGTCTCAGGGCTGCAGTCAGACAGAATAGGCAAGGGTGGTGCAATAAGATCCGTTTGCAAATTTTCTCCCGCAGATGAATAATAAGGAGTGTCTTCAAAGAACACCACATCACTACTAGTGAGCCACTTTCGCGTAGCAGGATTATAACAGCGATAGCCTTTCTGAGACCTTGAATATCCCAAGAAAATACATTTGGCTGCTCTAGGCGACAGTTTATCAGATGTAGGGCCAAGGAGTCGTACAAAGCACGTGCAACCAAAAATCCGTGGAGGGACAGAAAACAAGGGAGCCTCCGGATGTAAAACTTGGAAGGGGATTTTGTTACCAATAACCGACGATGGCATACGATTAATGAGAAAACAGGCAGTCAGAACCGCTTCTGGCCAATAAGTACGAGGGACATGCGAATGCAACATGATAGTTCGAGCCACTTCCAACAGATGACGATTCTTTCTTTCGGCTACACCATTCTGTTGTGGTGTATAGGCACATGAGGTTTGATGTAAAGTTCCAACAGATTTACAAAAAAGTTCCACATCTTTCTGAACAAATTCCAACGCATTATCAGTTCTAAAAATTTTAATAGGCACACCAAACTGGGTTTTAATTTCAGCAAAAAAGAATTTTATTGTGGATATCACCTCGGATCTACTTTTCAACAGAAATAGCCAAGTAGTCCTCGAAAAATCATCAATAAACAAAATAAAGTATCGATAGCCAGACACACTCGGTACATTACACGGTCCCCACACATCAGAGTGCACTACATCAAAAATATGCCTGCTGCTCACAGAACTACGCCTCGGATATACTGATCTAGTTTGTTTACCCAGTTGACAAGACTCACACTGGAAAGTACAACTACTCATGTCTGGAAGTAAATGGCGCAGTTTGTCAGAAGAAGGGTGTCCCAGCCGGTAATGCCACTGTAAAGTAGAAACGGAGGCAGATAAGGCCGAAACCAAACTAGATCAGAAACCTGAGGTACAATCTGATTTACATATCCCTATTGCACTTCGCAAAGGGACTCGTTCCTGCACGTCTCACAGTATTGCTAATTTTGTATCTACTGATCATCTCACTGCTCAGGCGCGTGATTTTGTATATGCCTTATCTGCTGTTACTGTTCCTAAGACTATTCAGGATGCCCTGCGGAGTACAGCTTGGACTTCTGCTATGCAGGATGAGATGACCGCCCTGACTGATAGAGGCACTTGGGAGCTGGTGGATCCTCCTCCTCAGTGCAAGCCTGTAGGTTGCCGCTGGGTGTACACTGTCAAATATCAACCAGATGGTACAGTTGAACGGTTGAAAGCTCGATTAGTTGCCAAAGGATATACTCAGACCTACGGCATTGACTACTTTGAGACTTTTTCTCCTGTTGCTCGCTTAAATTCTGTCAGAATCTTACTATCTGTAGCTGTAAACTGTGACTGGCCACTTCTACAGCTTGATGTGAAGAATGCTTTCTTATATGGTGATCTACAGGAGGAGGTTTACATGGAGCAACCTCCTGGGTTTGTTGCTCAGGGGGAGTCTCACAAAGTATGTCGGCTTAAAAAATCTATTTATGGGCTCAAGCAGAGTCCACGTGCATGGTTCGATAAATTAAGCAGGATTCTCTCTGACTTTGGCTTTCTACGGTCTCAAGTGGATCATTTTGTCTTCACAAAGAAAACTTCTGCAGGAATTATTATTCTGATTGTCTATGTAGATGATATCATTATTTCAGGCAGTGATGCTTCAGGTATTCAGGCCACAAAAAATCATTTGGGTAAGCATTTTGCTACCAAAGACTTGGGCAGATTGCGATACTTTCTGGGTATAGAGGTTTCCAGGAACTCTAGTGCTCTTGTGCTGTCCTAGAGAAAACATATACTGTAACATAGTACAAAGCAGAGCAACTGATTTCTGCATGAATTCTAAGGCATTATCAATTCTAAAAATTTTGACAGTTTTATTGAATTGGGTTTGAATTGTAGTGAAGAAAGTGGTGATAGTGTCCAAAATATTACTGTGATCCTTTAAAAGATATAGCCAAGTCGCCCGAGAATAGTCATCAATAAAAATCATAAAATAGAGAAATCCAAACAGACTAGTAATATCTTTTTTAGGAAGGCCCTCAGTATCAACATGAACAGTATCAAATAGATTTTTAGAACTAATCTATTTTTTCTTATGAAACATAGCCTGAAATTTATTTGCCAAATTGGCATGACTCACAAAAAGTTTTATTATTTATCTCAGGGGATAGGCATCGCAGTTTAGTAACAGAAGGATGTCTCAGACGGTAGTGCCATCATAGTCCAGTTATTGAAGATGATAGCAGGATAGCACCAGATTGCAAGACGTCCAGTTTGGTACAGTACATTCGGTCCCTCATGACCTGAACCAAACTTCATCTTCGTACGAAGATTATGAAAACACAACCATCGGGATCAAAAGTAATAGAGCATTAAAGGCTCTTTAAAGTTTTACTGAACGATAAAAGATTAAGAGGAAATCTTGGAACATATAACACATATTTTAATGGCAGATTATAGGGGAGAGATATAGTTCTGATGCCATGCATCGGAGACTGAGTTTCATCTGCCACTGTTACTGGTGGAACTCTAGTCATTTTAGAGAGAGTAGAAAAAAGTTTAGAATAACCAGATATATGAGCAGAGGCACCTGAGTCAATAATCCATTTATTTTTACCATAAGGTGCATGAGAAGCAAGTAAGGCAGAAAAACCTCCATCTTAGCAGTCGGTTGCGAGGACAAATGAGCCTGAAGGAGTTTCTCATACTCCGAGCAGATCCACTCAACTGTGGGTAGGGTAGAACTGGAGGCAGCAATAGAGGTGTCTTCAGAAGTATCAGAGGTGACTTGGTTCGCCCGCATAGGTTCACTGTGTTTTGCCCAACAGCGGTCTTCAGTGTGGTTCATACGCCCATAAAAGTTGCAGAAGCAGTTGGTAGTAGGAGGTTGTCCTCGTTCATATCTAGGGGGAGGACCACGTCTAAAAGCGACAGGAGCACGAGCACCACGACTGCGACTGCGTCCATGTCCACGACCTCTTCCAGAATCATTGGAGCGGACCGCAAGAACCGAGTGATCAGAAGAAGAAGAAGGTAGGGAAGGCATTGTACGCGCTTGAGAACATCCTGTAGAGTAGGCAAGGGATCACTAAACAGGATCTGGTCTACAACACCAGAGAAAGAGTGAGGAAGTCCACCCAAGAACTGAACTAATTGCAGTTCATTACGTTGTCGCCGAACTTCTTTGCTGTCAGAAGAGAGGGGATGATAAACTTTGTATTCATACCAGAGGGTCGAGCATTGGTTGTAATAGTTCTCGACATATCCATCAGTTGAATACTCCTTTTTCGCCAGATTCTCGAAGATCTCGAAGACCTTCTTCAGATTTTGTTGGTGAGAGAACAAATGGGATAGTTGATCCTACATGGCTTTGGCATTCTTAGGGCGTACAAGCGACTGTCTGATCTGCTGTTCAGCATTTTCATCATCCACGTCATGACACCTGAATCACCTTTGGTCCATTGAGCATAGGCTTGCTTGGCTATTTCATCGGTCAAGGCATTACGGGGGTGGAGCAGAAGAAGAGATATAAGAATATCACCATAGCGCTTTAACATAGAGTTCAAACAAAGCCGACAAAAGATGATAGTTTGATCCATAAAGTTTCACGATAGCAACACAAAGAGACTGAGGAGAGACAGAGCGATGACGCGCTCAAAGATAGAAGAAGTCTAAGCAACAATGGCAACAGAATCTGTATTAGTGGATCAGAGAACCCCGCATAGGGTAGAAGAGAGAATCATAGAGAACTAAGCCATAGTGTGAGATTTACTCCACCATGTGACGTAAGCAAAAGAAAGGATGGTCCTTTACGTCTTCAACGGACTATTTGGGAGAGTGTCGGGAGATGAAATAAGAAGAGAGGATAAAGAGATAGAGGGATGGAGGAGAGGTGGTGTCAAGGGGTGGATAGCAAAGAGAAGATGGAGTGGTGGCGTGGAGGAGAGGGAAGAGGAGTGGCCAATAGTGGCGTGGGGGCAGGAAGGGAGATCGAGGGCTGGCAGTGGGTGGTGTGGGGGAAGGAGGGGTGATGGCGGCGGGTTCGAAAGGGAAAGAGGGGACAGGGATGGCAATAGGAGGGGAAGGGGAGGGGAGGCGTGGCGGAGCAGCAGGGAGGAGGTGGTGGTTGCGTCGGGGAATGGATGGTGAAGCAGCGGCGACTAGTTAGGGTCGGTGGCTTTGGGAGGGGGGCGGGGCGCCTTTAGGAGAGGCTTGGGAAGTATTAGGTTGGGAGGGATCAAGGGGGTTCATAGTCGTCTGATACCATATAGATAAAGAAAACCTTGATTTGATGTGTCTAAAATAAATACAAGGCACTCTCTTTTATAGGATAAGAGAGTAAGAGGGAAACTGAATTAGACAATATGGGATAAAAGAAAAAAGACAAGACAAGTCTAAAACACACAACTAAACATAAATCATAAAGCAAACATACTAATAGTGTGACATATTAAGAGAAAGGCAAAAGCTAACTACAGTTTAACATATGAGAATATCAGATCTAGTGCTTCCGTAAACCATCATTTTCATATTGTTCTTTATTTTATCATTGCTTCGTTGTGTGTTATTCTCAAACTTAAAGTATACGCAACAATAAACCGTTATACAAGCACGCTTCTTTCCATTCTGTTTATGAACCCGGTTTATTTATAATTCAGGTGTACATGGCTGCTAGCAAACTCATAACCGCAGATTTGGCAAAAATTGAGAAACAAATGGGGTTAGTTTTGAAATGTGGCACCATAAAATTAGGCATGCTCCTACGACAATCTGGAACATGCCATTGCATTGATTTGACTCTGCGTTCTCATTATAATACCTGGGCCGAGCGGCTTATTGATCAAAGGAAGGCTCGTTTAGTAGACAACGAGCGAGCTGCAAGCGTAGGCCGACACTAATGCCTCTGAGGCTTAAATCAAGAAACAAGAAAAGTGAAAGGTTGATGACAAGAAGGCAAGAAGTCTTATGCTCATATTCATGGAGGATAGTCGTATTTAACTTTTTGAAACGTATGACTTCTCACACAAATTGTGGAATGCTTTATAGGAGAAGTACAACACAACGACTGAGACAAACACTCAACTTCTCATGCAGAATACAACTCTTGTTAAATGCAAGAGTGACAAAGCGCATTGAACATCTTAATGATACAGTTGTTATGGCTAAAGATTTCTCTATTGTAGGAACTACAGTGCCAGAAAAACTACAAATAGCAACTATACTTAATAGTTTGCCAAGTAGTTTTAATATGGTGACAACTGCTTTACGTTCTACCCCTTCTATTCAGCTTTCTGAACTGTTAGCTCGATTGGGAACTGAGCAAGAAACAATGTCTTGCTGTAAGAATGAGGAATTAACTCTATGGGAGGCAAAACTTACATATCGTAGGCCCAAACATGATCATCAAATGGGACAGAATAGGAGGACCGCACCAATAAGCCATTGTTCAAATACAACCATGCACGAGGAAAGAAACCAAGATGCTCTTGTCATTCTTGTGCGCAATTTGGTCACTTTAGATCAAGTTGGTCAAACAAGGATGGAAACAAGGACAAGGGCCACAACAAGGGGCAGACAAGACCGTATTTGTTGGCATGACTGGATGCAGCAATGCAATGTTGGCTGAATCCAGTGCATGGTGGGTTGATTTTGGTATGACACATACATCACATTGCAAAGACAATCTTTCAAAGAACTAAATCCAAGGGAACAACACATATATATGGGTAAAAATACCTAGATGTGCAAGGTGTTGGTACTTATCATCTTGACCTTGGAGAAAGCATTACGGTTCTCAAAGATGTTTTCTATGCTCCAGGCATAAAGCGTAATTTCATTTTTGTTCTTGTACTCATGAAAAATGGCCTAGAAGCTTGTTTTTATAATAAGAGGGTGTCCAAAGGAAAGGCCAAGAAGGTTTTTGCTATGGGAAAAGTTGTACCTAATATGATCCTTTTTGCATTCTTGTAACAAGTATTGAAGTCAATAATATCAATGCTACTTCTTATTACTCGTGTGCTTTATCTGAACATGATTTATGGCATTATAAATTAGGTCATCCTGAAAAATCGAAAATGGAACAAATGATAAAATTAGACTCGCTTTCTAACGTAACTAAGATCATTTTGACTCCATGTGAAGATTGCCTAGTTGGAAAATTGACTAAGAATTTTTTTGGAGCTAGACATAGATCAAAGGAATTGTTAGTTCAAATCCATTCGGATATTAGTGGACCATTAAGTGTGAAAACATATAACAATAAGGAATACTACCATTTTTAGATGATCATTCAAGATTTTCCAATGTTTGCCTAATTGCTACCAAATCCAAAGCACTAGAATGTCTTAAAAGGTATAAAGAAATTAGAAAGGCAAATTGAAAGGAATATTAAGGTTCTAAGAACAGATATAGGTGGAGAATATAATTTGAAAGAATTTGAGTCATATTGTCGAGAACATGGAATTAAAAGGCATCCCATAGTGCCTTACCCGCCACAACAAAATAGTGTTGTGGAAAGAAAGAATAGGCCTTAATGAATGTAGTAAGATGTATGCTATCACATTCACGTCTCCCTAGAAATTTTTGGAAAGAAGCGTTACAAATCACAAATCATATATTGAACATAATGCCCATTGAATATGTTATATCTACACCTTATGAATTATAGAATGAAAGAATGTCAGATCTCATAAAATGGGGGCGCATAGCCCACGTCCTAATACATAGTCAACTTAGAAGTAAGTTGAAACCTAGAATATAAAAGTGTAGATTAATTGGGTATTAGGAAAAATCTACATGTTATAGATGTTTTCACAAAGAAAGAGGGATCATTGATTATAGGGATGTAATCTTCTTAGAAACCTTTGAGGAAAGGGAATCTCATGATAATAAGATGGAACCTTTACAAATAATAAATGATGATTACTTTAATGATAATCAAGAAAATGAAGTATTTAATGAACTGGAACCTCAACAAAATATGGAGAATGAAATATGAAACACGAAAATATGAAAAAGGAAAATATAAAAAAGGAAAAACTGTCAGAAATCGAAATACAAAATCAACTCATTATTGGCAATAAAAAACAAAGATCCTCACTTGCATGGATGGGTGACTATCATTTGTGTTCATGTTAGCCTTTATGTTTATTAGTAGACATGGAAGAGGAAAACCACATAGATCACATGACATATAAGGAATCACAAAATACACATGAAAAAGAATCATGGTATGAAGGCATGAAGGAAGACATTGATTCCATGACAAAGAACAATGTATGAGAATTATGTGATTTACCTAAAAATAGAAAGGCCATGGGTATTTAAGAAAAAGTTATGAGATGATGGGCCCATTGATAAGTTCAAGGCTAAAGAATTTGGAATTGATTTCCAGAAAACATATTCTCCTTTTGCAAAATTGCATCAATAAGAATGATCTTGGCAATGTGTTGCATATCTAGACTTGAAATTACATCAACTAGATATAAAAACTACTTTCCTCAATAGGGAATTAAAGGAAAGCATTTATATGAATCAACCTAAGGGATTTTAGGTTGAAGGAATGAACATAAAGTATGTAAGTTGAATGAGTAAATATATGATTTAAAACAAACTTCTAGACAATGGCATCTCAAATTTCGTGATGTAATAGTTCAAATGAGATTTAACCCGGACAAACTAGATAGTTGTGTTTATGTCTTGAAAAGTGGGAGCAGGTGGATCGTACTATCCTTGTATGTGGATGACATATTGCTTGCTAGAAATGATATAAACATGATAAACAACAACTAAATTGAACTTCAGTAGAAATTTGAGATGAAGGACATGGGCGAACAAAACTATGTACTTGAAATTCAGATTCTAAGGAATCGGAAGTCTAGAATACTTAGTATAAATCAAGAAAAGTACTTAAGTACAGTGCTGAAGAAGTTTCGAATGCAAAATTGCAATATGACACCTAAACCATATGTGTATGGGAAACGGTTATGCAAGCAACAATGTCCTGGAAACGGACAAGAACCTCTACAAATATCGTATGCTCAGGCAGCCGGAAGTTTAATGTATGCCATGTTGTGTACAAGATCGGACCTAACATTTTCGATTGAGCTAGTGAGTAGATATCAAAGTGATCCTAGTCCAATACATTAGGAAGTTTTCAAAAGAATTATGAAATATATAAAAGGTACATTGCACCACAAACTGATATTTCAAACAGAATTGCTTGATGTATTAGGTACTCCTGGGTAGACTGTGGGGGTGATAAAGATGATGGAAAGTCTAAATCGAGACACTTGTTAATTTTTCGTGGTGCAACCATATCCGGCGAAGCAAAAAGTAAGGATCTGCAGCTAGATACACAGAGGAAGCTGAGTATGTTACTTGTAGCTCAGCCACTACCCATACAATATGGACTAGAACATTTTTGATTGATTTGAATCATAATTTACTAGATGGGAACGACATCTCTTAAAAGTTTTTATAACTCTAAATACCTTTAGCAGGGTCCCGTAGGTAACACTGTCAACACCGCAGCTGTCAGGCATGGTCATCTCCTTAAATACGCGCAGGGCAGCGTCCACATCGCCGCAATGCACGCACGCCTCAAGCACGGCGTTCATGACGATCGTGTTCAAGCTCCCGTGTCTCAACTTTGCTGCCTCCACCTCCTCGAAGATCTTCCAGGAACCGGAAAACCAAATGCCTGAGTCAGAATTGAAATACATGTGCCCGAATAAGGAGGAAGATCGGATAGTGTCACTTGTTAACCTGATGTAGTTGCTTCCGGCGAGTAAGATAGACGACTCGAGAAGTCAGTCGCCGTAGGTCGGGTACTGGAGAACGTGAGGCAGCTTTTCTCCGGCGGATACGAAGCAAGGCCGGTGGTGGACGAGATGAGGCCCGTGAGGCGGCAAGGAGGGCGCTCGGACTTGGGGAGAGCAGAGTTTCCGGGACGGTAGGAGGCGGCGGCAGAATCATTACTCGCACTTTGCTGGCGGCGAACGCAGGGAGGAGGGTGGACAGGTACTTCGAGATTCTATTGCAGTTGCGCGTCCAGAAGAAGCGTCGCAGAGCGAGGACTCGCAAGCGGCAGTGGATACTGGATATCGGAGTTTGGATAACGGGCTGCCGAGGTAGCAGTACAGCTGGTGTGTGCCTTTTTTCGCGCTTTAACTTGTCACTAGCGGAAGACACGTGCTAAGCACGAGTTACACAATTGGATCAACATGTTAAAATGAATAATTAAGTTAATTTTTAAGAAATATCTTTTAATCGGTCATCAATAAAATTTCGTGTGCTTTCCTTCTTGAACATGTATCGAATGACAATAATTAATCAAAAGACTCTCTTTAATTTGTAATTAACGATTATCAAAATTTCTTATGCACTAAAATTATAATATACAGCACTCGTAATAATTTATATACAACATGTTAAAAGTGAACAACTCAATTAATCAAGTAACTCCTTTAACATATATGTGTGATCACCAAAATAGCATCTCCTCTAAAAATATATGTTATTCATACTCACAATAATTTACAGACAACTTACTAAAAACAAACAACTTTGTTAATTATCAATTAACTCCCTCCAACCTGGAATTTGTCATTACTATGGATAAATGCTCTACTATTGTTAGACAATGCCTATTGACCGTTAATATATAATAAATTATTTATATAATTTCAGGAAACACCCCCTAATTTTTTTTGGCATTTGTATAATTACGTGTATTTTCCTTCTTGAGCATGTGTCAGTTGACGATTAACTGCTAGGTGACTCCCTCTAATGCATGTAATTGTCGAAATTACTTATACTAAAATATATATATACTCACAATAATAAAAATACGACACTCTAAAAGAGAACAAATCAATTAATTGTCCAGCTGACTCTCTTCAACATGTATGTGTGATTATCAAAATTGTATCTCCTAAAAGATTATATAAGTAATACTCACAATATTTACCAGGTAACTCCTTTTAACTGTAATATTCCATTACCAAGGTTACTCACATTCTCTTTTAAATACATACTATTCATGACTAATATATAATAAATAATTCACATACAATCTATATTACTCATAATTATATACAACGTATCAAAAGTGAACAACTCGATTAACTGTTCAAATGACTGCATCTAACATGTATGTGTGATTATCAAAATAGCATCTACTCCAAAAAATTATGTAACTCGTATTCGCTATAATTTGCAGACAACTTACTAAAAAAGAAGATTTCGTTAATTATACTAAGGATACATGTGCTAGTTAGAGACATGCCTATCGATCATTAATATATAAAAGTTGTTAGATTGCTAAGTTCACAAACAAACTACAAAAATGTGTAGTCAGACTGTTGAAACACACAGATGTGCTGCTAAAATATGTACTCAAACTTAGATAATGATAATAAGTAAAAAAACATAGGATAATACATAAAATTTGTTAAAAGAGACAACTCGATCAACTCTTGCCTGACTCCCTCCAAGCTAGGACACGGTTCAAATATGTTAGACTACTAAATTCACAAACTAATAAAGCACATATAGGTACTGTAGTAGACAGATGTCACAAATACACAAATAAAGTAAGCAAACACACAACCTTGACCTTGGATAACGATGAAACCAATAAAAATGAAAAAAAAGCAGTCTAACGACCTGATGCGCTGAGCTCTCACACAGACAGCTCTGATTCGCTCTTATTATAGGGTAGTAGACCCAGAACCACGCCGAAAGGGGTTAAAAAATTCTTCTCCTTGAGATCATTGTTGAAATTTTGTGTACAACTTAATGACGTGGTTGAGGAAAATAAAGGTTTCTTGTTTTTTCAAAAAGGAATTGTTAATCTTATTTCCAAAAAAGGATTCCAGATTGTGAGCTCCCAATTCTAGAAAATGAGAGTCCCAACAACCCATCCACTTAAAACTTTGTTACTCATTAAATCAGCCCCCAAACAAGCCTTATTAAGCCCTATTTTGTCCTTGTATCTCTATACACTATGGTGTACTCTTTAACGATGTCCATGTGTGGTGTTAGTTGGCAAGTCTGACTCTCATGATGTATGCATGACCCCACATCTCTAACCTATATGCCCCTTGAATTAGCGGTGGCATCTCCACAAGATTAGGGGTGAGCAAATAATGGTCCAGACCGCAAAACCGGACCGGACTACTCAATCTGGTCCGGTCCGGTCCGGTTTGGTCCATTTTGAGTTCGGTCCGGTCCGCAGTCCGGGAATTTCGATAAGTTCAGTATTCGGTCCGGTCTGGTCCAGTCCAATCTGGTCTGGACCGCAGATTGACTTTTGTATAAAATTCATATATATTTAAAGGTGTATTCTATAATAACTACAAATAAAGTACATATATAAGCACTACTAGTATAAATGTTTGATACTAAAGTTATATAATTGTTAGAAGTGACTAAGATTATCAACTTTGTACAATTAAATAACTTGTAAAACATGTAAAAAAGGCTGATTACGATCCAAACGGTTCGGTCTGGTCCGGTCCTAGCACAAAACGGTCCGGTCCTACCTTGAAACGGTCCGGTCTGTGGTCCATATTATTGAAATTCGGTTTGCGGTCTGTTCCGGTTCGGTCCAGTCTGGTCCGGTTTTGGACCGATGCTCAGCCCTATGCAAGATGGTGGAAGGTGTATCGCTCGCCGAGATTGGAATCATACTCAGCAAACATGCATGCCATCACGTTGGCTTCTTTGTAACTAACCAATGAGAGTTATCCATATTATGCAAAAAGGAGATGATTCTAAGTAAATGCCCTTTGTATATCTAGGGTGGGGACTATCCTTTTAAGATTCGAAGAACTCTTGAGTCATCTAGTTTTATTGTAACTCTAGAATCGCTACTTGATGTTCTTGAAAACCTCTAAACCCGCCTCTAATGCTTTTAGTTCACACACTAAAATGTCACTCTCTGAGATTGGATCCACAAAGCCACCCACCACTATGTTGTTATGATTCCTTAGAATACCTCCTATGTAACATACTAGATCTCAGACCCTACCCTGGAAGTTGACATTTTGGACTTAACCAAACAAGGTTGAAGGTTAGACCTAAATAGATGTTTAGTATAACCCCAATGAGATAATGCATGTATAGATCACCTTAATATAACCTAATGTTCTAACATTAATCTTAGGTTTATAATGGATACATAAAATATGCCTCAACTCATTTTGGCGGTAATATGAAGATAAGAAACTTAATTGGATGAATAATTTAGATAATGGGTTGTTAATGGGCCATATGTCATATCTCATAAAAAGAAGTCTCAAAAGTGGAAACAAACTTCAAATTCAAAATCTACATATCAAAATTAGCCAAATTTGAAATCTACATATCAAAATTAGCCTACATGTCAAATTTCATCTAATTTGGACAACCTTGAAATATTAGGATAAGTTTAGGAGAGAGAAAATGAGTAAAAGTATAAGTAATGAATAATGTAATTATATAACTTTAAAATATGGAAATAATGTCAAATTTGTATTCAACACATCAAAGATAACTTGTGGATGAAGTTTCACCAAATTTGGATGTTGTTTGTGTAAGTTATGCAATTTTAGGGTACATTCTGGACTTTTTTGCAATTTACCCAATTGGGAGGTTTTTTTGCAAATTGCCACATGAATTATAATCCTTATATATTCCCTTACCATTCTCAAGTTTTTTAACCATAGGGAACCTAGTTGCACCTTGGTTTGAAGGTGTTTCTTTCCAAGGACATTTTAGGGATTACCCTCTTTATATATGAGCTTATCTTTAGAAGCTATCAACCAATGGGGTTATTTCTTTGATTGGAGGTCGGTTGGGATGGCCTATAAGTGTCCATAAACCAAAATTTGATATTCAAGAAGCCTCTATGATCTGTCCTCTTGTATGTCCATGAAATCCCTAGGCTATGGACACATGGAAAGCTCCATGGACACCTCATGCTTGACTTCTTCCTTATCCATAAAGGTTTGCATGTCCATAGGCACCCTTAGTATTGGACACATGGAAAGTAACTTGACACCTCGTGTTTGAATTATTCCTTATCCATAATGGCTTGCATGTCTATGAACACCCTTATACATGATACATGGAAAGTCTCATAGACACCTCATACTTGACCTCTTTCTTTATATAGCCATATATACCCCTTCCCAACTTCCGATTCGAAAACTCTTGCTCTTCTTTATTTACTCTATCTTAGAGAATCATTCCTACTCTATTTTTTCATGAAGGTATTGTCCCAAGTTAAATGGAGGTGCCTACCTTGGTGAAGAAGGCTCCTAGGGTTCCAAATTTCTCTATTTCAGATTTCTTAAGCTCCTCCTTGGTGATTTTAACCAAAACCAGTAAGTTTCCTCCTTTCCTTACCCATTTTCATGTTGTTAGTCTTCCTTTCACCTTCCTCCAGGCCGAACCATGGCCTTCCATGGTGAAACCCCACCTAGAACCCATAAACACCTCATCTCCATGTTCTTTTGTTAGGTTCACCTCTAAAGTGGAGAAGGTGCTTTTTGCTCGAGATAGGAGCTTTATTGGAGAAACCAGCCTCTCTAAGCTTGGGAACCTTACTTATTGGACCTTTACACCTTCCCCAGAGGTCCTTTGGAGGCATAGGATTGGATCTAGGACTGACTTGGACTGTTTAGACTCTGAAGTTGAGGTATGATGTATCCCCTATTCTTCTATGTTGAGCAATTCACCTATGCTTATTCATTCTCTTTGTCCTATGGACATTAGCCTATACACAATGTCTTTTCTTTTGAAAATCATGGTTCATGTGAACTAACTTACTTTATATGGACCATGTGATCATGGATATTCTTTTGAACTCTTATCTTATGCTTTGTTCATGATGGAACTCTAAAAAGATGACATGTGATGTCTGACCGGCCTAAATCGCGCATCCAAAAAGTGGAGCAGATTTGAAGTAGTCGGACTTTTAAATTTATAACTTGAAACCTTATAGGCCCCCACAACTTTGTTTACGAGGTCAAAGTAGATATACAGGGTCAAACACAGGGACAAGGGTGGTAGTGTTGGGAACGCGGAATCGACACGTTACACTCCGGTATGGGTAAAAAGATGATAAAGTTCCCCAAGGGAACAACATGCTAAGATCGATAAAACAAAAGAAAACTATCTCCAACTGGAGCTACGAGGAAAATTAAGATTTTCGAGGTTTATCAGTTTTTAGGGTTTTTCGTGCAACGAAAACAGAGAGATAATATTATTGCTTAAGTAAGGAACGAAGGAGAAAGCTTCGGTAAAACAAGCGACAACAGAAACATCTTGTACCCCTCCTCTCGAAGCGGGTACCTCTAACTAAGCATCAACACCCCTCTCGAGGTTGTTGGGCTTAAGTTAGAGTGGAAAGGTTACTAAAGCAACTCTGATCCTGGGCACTCTCATACTCCTGTATCAGACCAAATACTAGAGTCACAACACCTCTCTCGAGGCTGCTGCAACGGGAAAACATGATTCGGTAGCTAGTCAAAACGCGATCCAAGCATACAAGCTAGAGTTCGGATGTTAAACAAAACAGTCATCCAACAAAAGGGGCCAAACATAAAGCAGCAGGTAATTAAAACTCTTCTAATTCCATTAGCATAAAAGGGTCTGGTTACATTGCATAAGTAAAGCGAGTAAATGACTGAAATAAATAAAGATAAATGTCGCCTTCTTGATTTAGAAGGGCGACAGGCAGTAGCAGACCCTCCAGCCCGATACCGGGCGGGAGCCTTGCCCGATACACCCGTGTCGGGCGGCACACCCTCTCGGGCGACACGCTCATGACGGGCGGACGTATTGTGCGAGGTGCCCATGCCCGATACGATCATGTCAGGCGGCACCCTCTCGGGCGACACACCGTGACTAGTGATGCGTATCGGGCTTGGTATCGTGTCGAGCCAGAGTGTTGCTTCCAGTATCGGGTACTCCTATCGGGCATCCTTGTTGGCCGATATCAGCCTGCAGCGGTGCCCGGGGTCGACCCTAAGTGAACCATTCCCTCCCTCTCGGGATGGGGAAGTGCTCACCTAGAATCGCCTGACACACCTCTGAGGCACGACACGCTAGCTCCAAATTCTTTCCTAAGTTGGCCTTCGAGAGATTCTGACCCGTCCCATCAGAGTCCTGTAGCTGCTATTTATAGGCAATGGTTGGGGGGAGTTATGGTACTCCGGACGCCACGTGTTCTTCATCAACTCTTATTATCACGGATTCAGGGGTGCCCGATATGCTCGTCTCCCGTCACAAGGGTGTCGGGCTGGGAGCGTGTCGGTCAACGTGACGAGTGGCCCCTACCGGTGGGTGGTATGTATCGTGCGACACGCTTCGGAAGTCGTGGCGAGTTCGGCTCCCTATCGGGTAAATGACGTATCGCTCGTCCGCTTCCTCTTGCGCGACACCCACGTGTCGCGCGGCAGTGTATCGTGCTGCCCTGTCGGGCAGTGAGCGTATCGGCCGGTTGGTTGGTAGGAAGGCTGATGCAGGTGGAACACATTCGTGGGTCGGGACGGGCCTTTTTGCTGATAAATGAGTTAAAAATCGGGGAAAACTCTGCAAAAGATGATAATATTGAGTTAAAAGCGTAGCGTGGCCTGTTTATGCAAAAACATGACAAAAAGGAGAGAAAATCAGTTTAAAAGGGCAGATTTGATAACGAAATAAGGGCCAAAAACATCACAAAATTTGGTGTTATCAATATCTTTTTCCCACTTATGAGGTGGATGTATATGTTGGTCACTTATGTGGTGACTAGTTTATATATTCTGACTATACTTTCTACTTGCCTCTACATTTAACATGCTATGTGATTCAGTAGCACTAGAGTAGTGTAGGTGCATTGGTTTTTATGGCAGATACGTTATTTCTTATCGAGCATATGTGATATTTCCTGCTCTTTTGGGATGGAAAGGAACCTCATGCCCAGGGCAAGATGTGTGATTCTTGGTCTGTGTTTTATATATTTGGGAGATTGGAAGTATTCCTTTCTCTATCAGGTTTTGAGCTTATGAGACTTGGCCGCCTTTGTGTTTATTTTGTTCTAGGGATATGTTTATCTCACATGCATGCAGGTTGATGATATAGGGTGTGTGCCCTAATTCTTTACATGTGCTTGTGTGGCATAATCTTTATGTTTTATTAATGGCAAGTATTCTTTTATTATCATATAATTTTAATTCATTTTCTCTTGATACCCATTTGGGTGGTCCTTATCCTTTCTATGGGAAGCACTTTATATTTGATGACCTTTATTCCATATATTGCTCAATTTCCTATTTAGTATGCACATACCAGCCTTTGTTGATGTCATATATTTTCTCTTCTTACTGGGGTATGCTTCTAACCCTAGGTGGAGGACAATGAGGACATGGCATGATGATGTGGATATATCTCAAGAATTTAAAGCTTGGATACAAAGTTGTTATGGTTTAGATTTCCCTCTACTTAGATCCTTATATTGTATCATACATGTAAACCCTTATGGGATATTATGATGTACTTTTGTAATCTTTTGTGAAAATTGAATATAGTCATTATTTTTATTGCACTGCTATACTTTGGTTGTTTTGAATACCATTTATTGAAGTTTGAAAATTTTGCACCTATTCTAGCATACTTTGAGTGTGTTTGGAATGGATGTTTTATTCTTCAAATTTTTTTAGTAAGGGGGTGATCCTGCCTCCTTACAACATGGTATCAGAGCTCATAGTAGTCGGAATCTGACTATTTCAATTTTGTCTCCCTAGTTAGAATCCTTACCTTACCTTTAAGTGGCATGTTTGCCCTAGAGTTGATCAATAGATGATGAAGGGTTGATTTAGGATCCTATAGTTTCACATTAGAATAATGATGAATAGATCCCTAAAATACTTACAACTTAAAGATGCATAAGTAACCATAGTAACTTGAGGTTGTTTAGTTTGGCCTTTAGGCGGCTACTAAGACATGAAGTTGAAAGCAAAGGTGTCTAGAAAGGATCAGGGTTTGGGGGCTGACAAGATTTTCCTCCGCACTACTAGCTTGGTTCACGAGGACTCCCGAATCCATATGATGTTGGCCTAGCTTGGGCTGATATGAATTGTCCGAAATAGCATGCTTTTAGGCAATAGTAGCCTTACACATCTATATTATTTATTTTTAGGGACCCTAATATGTTGAATTAGTCTCCCAAGTTTAAAGAGTTGTTTTAGGATGGACAAGAGCAAGTTGACGCATAGTTCATAGTTAGTCATTACAATTTATGTTTTTTTTACATGATGCTTATGTAGTTGGATGTAAGGAAGTGTAGTTTAACCTTTTTTACCTAAAGAATAGTTTTGACTTAATAAGATGAATCTTTTAAGGAGTGGTGAATAAGGCATTTTCTTATATGTAGATGTTTTGAATTCGAGGACAAAATCCCTTTAAGGGGTGGTGTGCTGTAACATGCTAGATCTCAGACCCTACCCTAGAAGTTGACATTTTGGACTTAGCCAAACAAGGTTGAAGGTTAGGCCTAAATAGATGTTTAGTATAACCCCAATGAGATAATGCTTGTATAGATCACCTTAATATAACCTAATGTTCTAACGTTAATCTTAGGTTTATGATGGATACATAAAATATGTCTCATAACTCATTTTGGTGGTAATATGAAGATATGGAACTTAATTGGATGAATAATTTAGATAATGGGTCATTAATGTTCCATATGCCATATCTAATAAAAAGAAGTCTCAAAAGTGGAAAAAAACTTCAAATTCGAAATCTACATATCAAAATTAGCCAAATTTGAAATCCTATATGTCAAATTTCATCTAATTTGGACAACCTTGAAATATTAAGATAAGTTTAGGAGAGAGAAAATGAGTAAAAGGCATAAGTAAAGAATAATGTGATTATATAACTTCAAAAGATGTAAATAGTGTCAAATTTGTATTCAACACATCAAAGACAACTTGTGGATGAAGTTTCACCAAAGTTGGATGTTGTTTATGCAAGTCAATTTTAGGGTACATTCTGGACTTTTTTGCAATTTACCCAATTGTGAGGTTTTCTTTGCAAATTGTCACATGTATTATAATCCTTATATATTCCCTTGCCATTCTCGAGTTTTTGAACCATAGGGCACCTAGTTGCACCTTGGTTTTAAGGTGTTTCTTTCCAAGGGCATTTTAGGGATTACCCTCTTTATAAATGAGCTTATCTTTAGAAGCTATCAACCAATGGTTTTTTTTCTTTGATTGAAGGTCATTTGGGATGGCCTATAAGTGTCCATAAATTGACATTTGATATTCAAGAAGCCTCTATGAGTTGTCCTCTTGCATGGCCATGAAATCCCTAGGCTATGGACACATGGAAAGCTCCATGGACACCTCATGATTGACTTCTTCCTTATCCATAAAAGTTTGCATGTCCATAGGCACCCTTAGCATTGGACACATGGAAAGTAACTTGACACCTCATTCTTGACTTCTTCCTTATCCATAAAGTCTTATATGTCCATGGACACCCTTATACATGACACATGAAAAGTCTCATAGACACCTCATACTTGACCTCTTTCTTTATATAGCCATATATACCCCTTCCCAACTCCCAATTCAAAAACTCTTGCTCTCCTTTATTTCCTCTAGCTTAGAGAATAATTACTACTCTGTTTTTCCATGAAGGTGATGTCCCAAGGTAAAAGGAGGTGCCTACCTTGGTGAAGAAGGATCCTAGGGTTCCAAATTTCTCTATTTGGGATTTCTTAAGCTCCTCCTTGGTGATTTTGATCAAAACTAGTAAGTGTCCTCCTTTCCTTTCCTATTTTCATATTGTTAGTATTCCTTCCACCTTCCTCCAGGTCAAAACCATGTCCTTCCATGGTGAAACCCCACCTAGAACCCATAAACACCTCATCTCCATATTCTTTTGTTAGGGTTTTTCACCTCTAAAGTGGAGAAGGTGATTCTTGCTCGAGATAGGAGCTTTGTTGGAGAAACCAGCCTCTCTTAGCTTGGGAACCTTACTTATTATACATGTCCACCTTCCCTATAGGTCCTTTGGAGGCCTAGGTTTGGATCTAGGACTGATTTGGACTGTTTAGACTCTGAAGTTGATGTATGATGTATCCCCTATTCTTCTATGTTGAGCAATTCACCTATGCTTTTATTCATTCTCTTTGTCCTATGGAGATTAGCCTATACATAATGTCTTTTCTTTTGAAAATCATGGTTCATGTGAACTACCTTATTTGATAGTGATCATGTGATCATGGATATTCTTTTGAACTCTTATCTTATGCTTTGTTCATGATGGAACTCTAAAAAGATGACATGTGATGTCTTTTGCCCACTTACAAGGTGGATGTATATGTTGGTCACTTATGTGGTGACTAGTTTATATATTCTGACTATACTTTCTACTTGCCTCTACATTTAACATGCTATGTGATTCAGTAGCACTAGAGTAGTGTAATTGCATTGGTTTTTATGGCAGATGTGTTATTTCCTGTCGAGCATATGTGATATTTCCTGCTCTTTTGGGATGGAAATGAACCTCATACCCAGGGCAATATGTGTGATTCTTGGCCCATGTTTTATATATTTGGGAGATTGGAAGTATTCCTTTCTCTATCAGGTTTTGAGTTTATGAGACTTGGTCGCCTTTGTGTTTATATTGTTCTAGGGCTATGTTTATCTCACATGCATACAGGTTGATGATATGGGGTGTGTGCTCTAATTCTTTACATGTGCTTGTGTGGCACAATCTTTATGTTTTATTCATGGCAAGTATTCTTTTGTTATCATATGATTTCAATTCCTTTTCTCTTGATACTCATTTAAGTGGCCCTTATCCTTTCTATGGGAAGCATTTCATATTTGATGACCTTTATTCCATATATTGCTCAATTTCCTATTTAGTATGAACATACCGACCTTTGTTGATGTCATATATTTTCTCTTCTTGTTGATGTATGCTTCCAACCCTAGGTAGAGGACAATGAGGACATGACATGATGATGTGGATATAGCTTAAGAAGTTAAAGCTTGGAGGCAAAATTGTTATGGTTTAGATTTCCCTCTACTTAGATCCTTATGTTGTATCATACATGTAAACTCTTAGGCCTCATTTGTTTTACAGGATTAACAATAGGATAGGACATTAATCCCATAGATAACTCCTATCTTGTGTTTGTTTGTACAAAAGTAAAAACAGGATGTCACTTGGGTAGGTAGAGAAGTCCCAACTAAGTGGGACATTCGAGTTCCCCACTCCCCTGCGGTATTCGCACAGTATACGCACTCAGGCGACCCCGACGGAAAGACTACGACTCTCGTTTCTTTGCTACGGTCTATCGTCCTCACAGCGTCCACCAGTTCACCTTCATTTTTGCCATTTCTCGTCATTCCCCTCTTGTAAACATCGATGTTTGGATTCACTCTTCTCCATTACACATCTTCTGTCTCAGTCCTGTATTTGTCTTCATTTTGTGCAGTCGTGGTCGACACACCTCAGTGTGGATTCTTCGTTTTCATTAAATTCACCTGCTCCAATTTGAGCTTGAGGTCGTCTGTCATCGTCGGCATGGTACACTGCAATCTGGATAATTAAGTAGAAGATATAATGCATCACTAGTCTTTGCTTTGCTTGAAATATTATAATGAACCGATCCAGTCATCTTTAACGGAGCCGTAAGAAGGCCCAAAATTCTAGGGCATCATGATTTGACTTAAACATAATCTAACAACAATGCATTCCGTAAATTTTTATCTAGACAAAAACTACAGACTAAAATTTCGAAGTAAGAAACTACTATTGACCCTTATGTGAAAAACCAATCAATGGTTTGGGAAGAAGATGTCGTCATCTATGTTCATTTTCTTTAGATGTGAATTGTATCTTATCAGGTCTATGAACTTTTCATCATAGATCAAGCAGCGACAATGTATTAAGTTATTGTTGACTAGTGCAATAAAGGCATCGATGACCACGAAACATACTAGAGAACTGATGGTAGAACTGATGGAGTATCACCTGCAAGCGGTGAAGCAAAAACAGAGTGTATCCTTTCCCACTCCCATACAAATATAGGATGATAAATTAAACATCCTATCCAACACATGTACCATCACATCTCATCCTAAGATCAATCCTATCTGAATCCTTTTCTGCAAACCAAATGGGGCCTTTTGGGATATTATGATGTACTTTTGTAATCTTTTGTGAAAAATTGAATATAGTCATTGTTTTTATTCCGCTGCTATACTTTGATTGTTTTGAATATCATTTATTGAAGTTTGAAAATTTTGCACCTATTCTAGCATACCTTTGAGTGTGTTTGGAATGGATGTTTCATTCTTCAATTTTTTTTAGTAAGGGGGTGATCCCGCCTCCTTACATCCTATCACTTTTCCTCTAGGAGCACTACTTAAGACCCTTCAGCTTACTGCCCCTACGTTCATCTTGAGCTCTTTGAACTTGGACTTACTCCCCACCATAACCTCACTATATGTGAACCTCTCTACTCGTATCTCCCTCATATGACTTGTTTCTTGTCATATATATTCTAACTCGATGCAACCCCAAACCTCTTGAGAGTAGTGTTCTGCATTGTGATTCTACCCATAGATTAACTCTCTCCCAAGTCCTCCTACTATCCATTCTCCTATCATCATAACTATTTGCACATCGTGCACTCTAGATGGTCCAGAGAACAATCAAGGGAAATAATCCTTGTGTTACTCTAATAGATATGCTCATTAGATTTTTGCCCATATGCTCCTAAGGGCTAATCCCAATGGCCTACAGGATGTATCTAGCACAATCTAGACAATCTTCTACTCTAGCCCAGACTTGATGTGTCATCTCCTTGTTTAGGAACAAGCGATATGTGGTTTCTTGTACTTTTTTATGATCAACAATCATAGCAAGAAGGCATATGTGTGGGCTCCGATCTCCAAAACACGGTATAAACTCAGCGAAAGCATTCGATTAACAGCGGAATACAAAAATCATGGGAAATTAAAACTTTTTGAGATAAGATCTTGAAACCATAAAACTTCTTCCATAAAAAAAACTGTTTACATCTCTGTTGAATTACTTCTTGAGTAATTATACACAACATGATACAAAATCTCAAGAGTCAAAACCAAAATCTCAGACACTAACTCCAAGGACCTGAGAGTACAGAGACGGCATAGGACTATCTAACTACTGACTCAGCAGTCAGTATCTCCACCTGAGATTCACTACTGCTCCTGGTGCTGCTGCTGTTGGGATTGGTCACCTGTAGGCTGGTTTCTCTGTCTTCGACGACCACCTAAAAAGTTGAAATCTACGGGGTGAGACAATTTTTAATAATTATCCCAGCGAGAGTTATAACTCTCCACTAGAAGCTTTATATAGCAATCAAAGAATAGTATATACAATAAAAGCTTTTAAGGTATTCAACAACAAATTGGTAATAAGTAGAACATCAGCAGTTTAAGGAATGTGAACAACATATCTACTATGCAGTACAACATTGTTCAAGTATCTCGTAGTTTAACCTAAGCAGTTATGCTACGCGGCTGATTATGTTTTACAAACATCATTATGCCCTGTGGAGATGAGGTATACCGCTCATACTCCAACCGATCACTGTTAAGTCGCATCGATATCACACCTAGGTCATCAAAAGAGCCGGATTCTTATGACCTCAACTTCCTCAGTCAGAGTGAGGATAACTTGCAGGACATCTTGTGTCTCTGCTACTATAGCTCACCAGGGTAATCTGGTACTTCGTTATTTTAGAGTTACAGTGGCATTCTGCACTCTCTTTGTCATCAAAGATTTCTTGATTATCTCTTATCGATGCGGTATAAGGATTTACTTGAGTGTTACAACATAAAAATATAGTCAAGGGTTGATGGATTAAGATACATCTACATCAATTCCTACACTAGGATGTAAGGATTTACACATCCATATTCCCCCACATACTCAAAAGTATGTGATCCAGGAGTTCCCTTAGGAAAACCTGTTTCACCATCATTTTGCTTTCTGACAATGATGGATCTATGATCAGAGCTCTACATGGTATGATTATACTTGATTAGTTAGGTACATTTCAGTATTCTTTTAACATCATACATGTTCTCAAACATTAATCATTAGCATAGCAGCTATGAAAATAGAATACTAAATGTAACAAGTCTAACTCACATCAATTATCATTTCTCAATCATCTCATCACAAGTCATCTGTTAAGCATGACCTTGATGATACTCATGGCTCTCACAGCTCATCAATCTCATAAGATGCCACTAACAAGGCATCAGGATATTTCACTATTCATAAAGCTAAAGCATGCTTTTAATGAATATAATATCATAATCCATACCTGGATATGATCATCCTCATATAGGAACCTGCATGGTTAATTCAACTGATAACAGTAAACAATTCATTTCAATGAAGTTGTACCTTCCTACTCTTACAAGAGTTAGGTTCCCTGATTTTCATCAATTAGGGTTTACTATTCACCTCATGGTGAATTGAACTCATGACATCATCATGTATGGGAAACATCATCATTAAAGCCCTCAGATAAGATTAAGATTCATCAATTATCATAATTAGGGTTTCCATGATCTCACATAGGTGGATCATACCCTATCATGCACATTCATATGTATTGAAGGTACTTTACTTGAATTTCCACCATAATTGGTACTTTCTCTCTCCTCTCACTAATAAATGGTGTTTACACCACTCTAGATTTAGATTGGGTCAAGTCCTCTTTGATTAACATAAGCCAAATCACCACTATCATGTGATTAGGGTTTGATTAGAACAAGGTATCCTTCAATTGAACTCTTTAGGGGTATTTTGGTAATTTACACCATTGATCATCATCATGGGTCAAATCATCAGTCACTTAGTCCCTTAATGTCCTAGGTTACCATTAGGGTTTAATATAGATCACCATTGAACCAATTACAATCTTCAAAGTACTAATAAAATACAACCCTAAAGTCTCCAATCGGTTACACACATTCAACCTCCAAATGGTTTGAGACCATTTGGATGTGTTGACCGTTTGCTAAGTTTGACTCCAAGACCGCATGACCTCAAGGTCGTTTGTCCTCAAACAGTCTTAAGACCGTTTGAGTGCGTTGACCGTTTGGGGAGAGTTGACCTCCAAACTGTTTGAAGCTTATGCGGTTTGAAACCGTTTGATCTTAAAACGACTTGAGATCGATTGGTCCAAACGACCTTGAGGTCGTTTGATCCCAAATGGTCTTGAGACAGTTTGGCCCCAAACGGTCTTGAGACCGTTTGGACCTCCAAAGTGGTTCAAAAGTTCTAATCGATTATGGATATTTCTATTGAAGCCTTCAATTGGCCAAATCCATGTTAACCACTTACAATTTGAGTAAATTAGGATGAGCCTTAATCAATTGGATACCAAATTGACCCTCAAATGAAAGCCAATTAGGGTTAAATCCATCTCAATTAGGGTTTCAATCGGATAATAATCAATGTTCAACAATGTGAATCAAATCGAGGTTGAACCTATCAATTGACCTACAATTGGGCCCAAACTTGGCCCAAACGGTCTTGAGATCGTTTGGACATCCTCCAAACGGTCTTGAGACCGTTTTCCCAAAGTTTGACAAAAAAGCCAAGTCGGCTGGATAAGGGTTGAACCCTAATTAGGTCTAAAATCAGCATTTTTATCAATTCTTCAATTTGTTGCAATTGGACCCTCAAACCATCAAATTAGCTCAACCCTAGACCTCCAAACGGTCTTGGGTTGTCACCAAATGGTCTTGAGACCGTTTGGATGAATCCCCAAATGGTCTTGAGACCGTTTGGGTCTTTCAACCCAAAACTCAACAAGATCTATACTTGAAATCAGCGATTTCAACCCGATTAGGATTAGGGTGTTGAAGTGCCTTCAACTCTTAATTGGTTAAGAATTAGATTATGATTCTTTGTAGGAATGAAATTCAATATGTTACCAATTAGACCCTCAAACGGTCATCCCTTGGTCAACACTATCAAACGGTCTTGAGACCATTTTGATCCAAACGGTCTTGCAAGACCGCATGAGATCAAACGGTTTCAGACCGTTTAACCTCACGGTTTGCAACCGTTTGGACCAAAAGGGTCCAAGGTCGGGTGATAAAGTTGCCTAGAAATTCACGCCCATCATCTTCAACCTCTGTTCAGGTCGGTTCCTCCACCGTTTTACTTGCAAAAGTGCAAGGAAGAAGGGATGTAGAAGAAGAACTAAGTACAAATTGCAAGAACAAGGATATGCATAATAAAGCAAGAAGTTTAGAGTTATAAAACCCGCCTCAAACGTTGTTCCTAGAGCTCCAAGCTTCCAAGCGTCAAGCCTCTAATGGTGTCTTGAGCTCCACAACTCGGCCAGAGGTGATTCTCCAAGGAAAAGATGGGGATGGTCGGCTAGAACAAAGAATCTAAGTGAGTTAACCATAGAACCAACCTTATATGATGAATTCATCCAAGAATCCGAGCTTGAAGATGGTTCCTACTCACCTTAGAACTACTTGGTCGTCTCCCTGAAATCCAGAGCTCTGCCTTGGCCATTTGAGAAAGATGAGAAATGAAGAGGATAAGTGATATGTTCACTTGGTTTGCAAGGGTGAAGGCTTATATACTTTAGGCTATTTTCCACCTTAAGGACCTCTAGAACATAGAATTCTCATCTAAGTCCCTCCTTGTTTCTAAGGCACGCCCAAGATATCAAAACTTATGCAAAGATCATCAAAACTCAAGATCTAAGGGCAAAGAAAACCAACTTTCAACTAGGGTTCATATATGAAAGGTCTCCATTCTCATACTTGGTGAATTTTATGCACAAAGATCATTTTTCTTGTATGGTTACTCATTAATGTGCCCCTTTATCATTTATACTCTAAATGATGTCAAGAGTCATAAAAGATATTCTAGAAGGTGTATTTTATAAATTGCACCCCACAATTTGGGTAAATTGCACTTTATTCCAAATTAGGGCTTTTAAGCACAAGGATCATTCCTCAAGCTGCATCTTGATGCCCAAGCTTGGGAAATCCATCATACTTCATCATATTCACTCATATGATGTCTCATCATCATAGGAACATCTTAACCTGTGAAATTGGCAAGTTAAACCCCTTAACTGGGTAATTTGCACATAGGTCCCTGCATTACAAAACAATACTACAACTTTGTTTAAAAGGACAAAATTTGAAAGTATATGTTCCTGGGGAACTTAATTACATGCCAGGAAGTAATCACAAGTATATAATTACATATTTAGGCAAAACTTTTAGGGTTAGGTTATAACCCAGGTCAGGGATGTTACAAATTATCCACCCCTTACAAGGATTTCGTCCCTGAAATTGATAAAACATATTAGGAGAAAAGAGAAGGGTATTTCCTTCTCATCTCATCCTCTAGTTCCCATGTGGCTTCTTCGACACCACGATGATTCCAGAGGACTTTTACAAGGCTTATATTTTTCTTCTTTAACTTTTTAATTCTGTTATCAAGGATTGACACTGGTCCTTCCTCATAAGTTATATCTTTATTCAATTCTACTTCCATAGGTTGTAGAACTGACTCAGTGTCTGGGTGACATTTCCTCAGCATAGAAATGTGGAACACAGGGTGTAACTTCTGCAACTCTGAAGGTAACTCTAGTCTATAGGCTACCTTTCCAACTCTTTCAATGATTGGATAAGGCCCCATAAATCTAGGAGCTAACTTCCCTTTCCTTCCAAAACAAAAGACTCCTTTCCATGGTGAGACCTTGAGGTACACTCTGTCTCCAACCTGGAACTCTAAGGGTTTACGACGTCTGTCGGCATAAGACTTCTGCCTATCATGTACAATATTAAGTTGTTGTTGTATAACTTTGATCTTCTCTGTAGTTTGCTGCACAAGATCAAGACCTAACAACTGATGCTCACCAGTCTCATACCAACATAAGGGTGATCTACAACGTCTACCATACAAGACTTCATAAGGTGCTGATGCGATGATTTTGAGTCACATTTATAGACCTGTTTGATATGTGTTTTATGCTTTTATTAGTCATTTTTATGGTTAATGTTGCATAATTCATCCACTTTGGTCTTTGCTACTATTTTATGTCAAATCCCCTTTATTTCATCATTTTGAGCATTAATTGTCAAAATATTATTATTTGTGTGAATTTATGTGATCTTATGTTTGAATTTCAGGACAAACGAGTATTTGCTTCCGTCGATACCATTGACGGAAGTCGATACCATCGACATGATCACAGGTTGCCAGCCGAAAGGAGCAGCAAAGTGTCGATACTATCGACAGGGATGTCGATGGTATCGAGTCACCTTCAGGTTGCTGGCGAAGAAGCAGTCGATAGTATCGACACCAAGTTGATACCATCGACGCAAGGAGGCTACAACGGCACAAAACGACAATACCGTCGCTACAGGGTAGTCGATACCATCGACCCGCGTCGATGGTATCGAGACTACATCAGACACTCGGACGAAAAGAAAGAAGGGCTGCCGCTACCACACTGGGTCGATACCATCGACACGCTTCGATGGTATCGACACCGTCAGATATGCGTTTGATTCAGATTGATCCCAATCGAACGACCGTGGTTAATTAGCAACCTAATGAGGGAGTTATACCTAATGATGGCCGCCCAGACGTAAGGATCATCTCATCAGCCATTGCACGAGTACCGAGGAGCAGGAGAGAGGAGAACAGAGGCCAGAAGCTCATACCAGTTGATTCAGATGCCGTAGAAGACAGATTTCACCACCGAAAGGAGGGAGAGCACGTGTTCTACGCAAAGGATCAACCGGTTCTTCTCCGTTCAGGGGTTTCACCTCTCAATTCACATTTTCCACATGATTTCCCCTATCTCTACCTTGTACTTGTTTGAGATGAACATGCAGGGCTAATCCCCTTCGTCTTTAGGACCGGGAGTAGCCCGGGAATTCATTGTATGATAGTTTTATAATAGTAATTCATATTTTATCTCTTAAATCTGTGGTATAGTTTCGTTTTCTCCATATATTGTTATGCTTGATCACCATAATAATAACCTAATGTCTTTAATCACTTTGAAAGAAGGATTAACGACTGAAAAGAGACGAAATCTACATTAATCGATAAATCCCTTGACCAAGGTGGTGTAAAATTAATGGTGGATACTGAGAGATCGTTCATAATGCACCTAGTTTAGGGTATAGGTTACTACGACGGTGGAACCGACCTAAACCTAGGTAGTGAATTGCACCACGACAGTGGGTAATTCTGTTTTCAGGCCACTACCCGGATAGAGAGATAAAATTGAGGCATTATATAAAATCTAATACAATGAAAAACCGCGGTGAAACTGTAATCCTAAAGATACCCTTTTGAATTGATTAAATTAACATTTAATCGATCGTTTGTTTTGTTTTGTTTTTATTTTCTTTCAATTTTAACAACAACCCTCAATTTGTTATTCGGCTTAGCTGATCGCAAATAGTTAGTAGGAGTCTCCAACAATTCCGAGTATCCCTGTGTTCGACTCGGGCCTCACAAAGGCCTGTACTACTCGACGCGTTCACTTGCGTTTTAGCGCACAGTAAAATTGCGTCAAGTTTTTGGCGCCATTGTCGGGGATACGGCGAATTGTTGGCACTTTGAGTGCTACGAGCGGCCATTCTAGGCCACATTTTTTTTACTTTGAAACAACTTCAAATATTTTTAAATTGTTCGATAATTTTTATACTCGTCAAAACGCTGTACTAAACTCGAATTTTCTTATTTCAGGTACTGTGTATGGTGCAAACGCGTAGTACTGACTACACGAATCCCGCACCCGAGGTTCCGCTGCCGGGACCTGAGGACGAGGATTATCACGAGCACGAGCAACAAGAAGAGGTAGATTCTGAACTTGAACAGGAAGAGATGGCCGAGCCACAGACTATATGGGAGAAGATCAAGGCTTCTTCCTCATCAGCTTCCAAAGGGCCTATAAAGAAGCAGGCGATTAACATACCTACATATAAGATTGATCCGGCGTTGATAAATCTGGTGAAGTCGAATGCTTTTCATGGGCTTAAGAATGAGGATCCCGTCGCTCACATCAGCCAGTTTGTTGAGAACTGTGACATGGTAAAAATTGATAGGTTTCCACAGGATGCACTGTATATCAAGCTTTTCCCGAGTTCATTGGCGGGAGCAGCACGAGAGTGGTTACATAATTTAGATGATGAGTTCATGGAGTCCTGGGACCATATGGTGGAGGTCTTCTTTGAGAGGTTCTTCCCTCCTGAGAAGACTAACGACATGATCCGGAAGATTCATAATTTTACCCAACAGGCCGGTGAGACATATTCTGAGACTTGGGAGAGATTTCAGGTCATGCTGAGGAGGTGCCCGCATCACGGGCTGGATAAAGAGACACATGTGAAGATCTTCTATTTTGCTCTCTCCGAGCACGATAGGAGTAATCTGGATTCCGCTGGGTCAGGATTTTTTCTGAACAATACAGACACCAGATGCTGGGAGATACTAAAGAATATGGCTAGAAAGCAGTCATGGGGTGAGAGAGAGAGGCCCAGTAGAGCAAGTTCGAGTAGCAGGTGAGTCTAAGGCAATGAAAGAGTTGAATGAGAAGATGGATCTTCTCGCAAAGAAGCTACTGGAAAAGGAGGATAATGAGTCCGGGGATGAGGCTCAAGTCAAATACATGAGACAACAACAAGGTTATAGGAACAATGATTATTCATGGAGAAAAGACAAAAAGTTCTCGTGGAAGGATCCAAACAATTTTCTACAGGATCCGGATGCCAAGCCCTCGCCAGTCGCAGAAGATAAGAGCACGGAGCTGCTCAATCAGGTTATAAAGCAAAATCAAGAGCTAATGAATACATTTGGCCAGCAAATCAAGCAGCAAGGAGAGTACATGAATCAATTCGGGAAAACATTACAGAGCCATGGAGCTCAAATGAGGACCATTGAGACATCCATGGCACATATGGCAGCTGAGATCGCCAGTTTGAAGAAACCGGCACATCCAGGTTTTCCGGGGAATACCAATGTTCCAGGGGGAAACCAGTAGGCAAAGGCTATTCTGCTTAGAAGCGGCAAGAAAGTGTTGAATCCAAGAGCTGAGGAAACAAGCACACCACAAGCTAAAGTAGAAGTTGAAACCAATGAGGAGTAGCCCGCACCAGTCACAGGGCAGGTTGAGGACACAGCCGTGGATGATATTGAAGAACATGTTGCAGAGGAGGAACCTCAGAAAAAGACACCTTATGTGCCACCTCATCAAAGGACACAAGCTGTTCCGGTCCCGTATCCAAACAGTGCTTAGGCAAGGAAGGCTGATGTGCAGTTCAAGAAGTTCTTGGACAGTTTTAGGAAGCTTTCAGTCAATATCCCTTTACTGGAAGCCGTTGAGAAAATTCCTTCATACGGGAAGTTTCTAAAGGATGTCATTACTAAGAAGAGGAAAATTCTGGATACAGAGGTCGTCGTGCTAAAGGAGCAAGTGAGTGCCTTCATCATGGGCACTTTGCCGCCAAAGAGGCAAAATCCAGGGTGCTTTAACATTTCTTGTTATATTAGGAAGGTTAAGTTCGGTGAAGTGCTATGTGACTCAGGGGAAAGCATCAACTTGATGCCCCTTTTGACATTCAAAAAGCTGGTATTGAAGGAGTCACGGCCAAGAAATATGACGATTCAATTGGCGGATAACTCTGTGGTGAAGCCTTATGGAATCTGTGAAGATGTGTTAGTAAAGGTGGATAGGTTTGTCTTTCCGGCAGATTTTGTAGTCATGGAGATGCAGGATGAACATGGCAATGAGCTGTTACTTGGACGTCCCTTCCAAGCTACAGCCGACATGATCTTAGAGATGGGGAGAGGTCGCTTGACCTTGGGCATAGTCGATGACCGCTTTGAGATGGTCATGCCTTCTAGTACTGCGTAATCTAAAGCAAAGGAACAATGTAATATGGTAAAACATCTGGATTGTAATATTTCAATCTGCCTTGGGAAGCCATTTCTGGACATGGCTCATGTGATGAGCAAGGTAGACAATGGAACTTTGGCTGTGGATATCATGGAGCAGACCAAAGTAGTTTCTCTGTGCAAAGCTGTGGGATTCCCTAATGATGAGAATGAGGACATTCCGCTTTCTATGGAGGATGATGTGATTGCTATTTCTGTTTTTGATGCATACCCGGAATTACCATTGGAGGCTTGCTTGTTAAATATTACACACGATTGGATGCAGAGAAAATCACTCAAGGAGTGCGCTAAAATGCTTCAGATGCTTCCATGCTTCTATGCGAGGCATTATGAAGATTTAGGTGCACTTCCCCCGCCGCTTCAATCATCTCTGATCAGCCCGCAGGAGTTAGAATTAAAGCCGCTGCCCCCGCATCTCAAATATGTCTTTCTAGCTGAGGAAGATAAGTTACCAGTGATCATCTCTGCTTATTTGAGTGCGGATGAGGAGGAACAATTGTTGATAGTGCTGAAGAACCACCGGGGAGCTTTTGGGTGGTCCGTTGCAGATATTAAGGGGATTTCCCCTACTCTATGTCAGCACAAGATTCGGCTCGAGGAGGGAGCCAAGCCCGTGATTCAACCTCAAAGACGTCTCAATCCAAGCATGATGGAGGTTGTGAAGAAGGAGGTCATTAAACTTCTTGTTGCAGGTATCATTTATGCCATATCAGACTCGACATGGGTGAGTCCCACACAGGTAGTCCCTAAGAAGGGGGGAATTACTGTCACCCAAAATATGTTAAATGAACCTGTCACCACCCGATTGGTAACCAGGTGGCGAGCTTGTATTGATTACCGCCGTTTGAACGCTTCCACGCTAAAGGATCACTTTCCTTTACCTTTCATTGATCAAATTCTAGAGCGTCTTGCCGGTCGATCGCACTTCTGTTTTCAAGACGGATACTCGGGGTACAACCAGATCTCTATTGATCCTTTGGATCAAGAGAAATCTACGTTCACTTGTCCCTATGGGACTTTTTCTTACCGCCGAATGTCGTTTGGTTTGTGCAATGCACCGATGACGTTTCAGCGTTGTATGCTCGCCATATTTTCTGACATGGTAGAGCGCTGTCTCGAGGTTTTTATGGATGACTTTTCGGTGTATGGTGCATCGTTTGATGAATGTCTCTATAATCTGGACAAAGTTTTACAGCGTTGTGATGACACACATTTGGTCCTGAACTGGGAGAAATGTCACATGATGGTGACTGAGGGGATAGTGCTAGGACACAAGGTGTCTAGCAAAGGTTTAGAGGTGGATCCGGTCAAAATTGAGGTCATTTCCAAGTTGCCCCCACCAAATTCTGTTAAAGGGGTAAGAAGTTTCCTAGGACATGCCGGGTTCATATCAAAACTTATGCAAAGATCATCAAAACTCAAGATCTAAGGGCAAAGAAAACCAACTTTCAACTAGGGTTCATATATGAAAGGTCTCCATTCTCATACTTGGTGAATTTTATGCACAAAGATCATTTTTCTTGTATGGTTACTCATTAATGTGCCCCTTTATCATTTATACTCTAAATGATGTCAAGAGTCATAAAAGATATTCTAGAAGGTGTATTTTATAAATTGCACCCCACAATTTGGGTAAATTGCACTTTATTCCAAATTAGGGCTTTTAAGCACAAGGATCATTCCTCAAGCTGCATCTTGATGCCCAAGCTTGGGAAATCCATCATACTTCATCATATTCACTCATATGATGTCTCATCATCAGAGGAACATCTTAACCTGTGAAATTGGCAAGTTAAACCCCTTAACTGGGTAATTTGCACATAGGTCCCTACATTACAAAACAATACTACAACTTTGTTTAAAAGGACAAAATTTGAAAGTATATGTTCCTGGGGAACTTAATTACATGCCAGGAAGTAATCACAAGTATATAATTACATATTTAGGCAAAACTTTTAGGGTTAGGTTATAACCCAGGTCAGGGATGTTACAAATTATCCACCCCTTACAAGGATTTCGTCCCTGAAATCGATAAAACATATTAGGAGAAAAGAGCAGGGTATTTCCTTCTCATCTCATCCTCTAGTTCCCATGTGGCTTCTTCGACACCACGATGATTCCAGAGGACTTTTACAAGGCTTATATTTTTCTTCTTTAACTTTTAATTCTGTTATCAAGGATTGACACTGGTCCTTCCTCATAAGTTATATCTTTATTCAATTCTACTTCCATAGTTTGTAGAACTGACTCAGTGTCTGGGTGACATTTCCTCAGCATAGAAATGTGGAACACAGGGTGTAACTTCTGCAACTCTGAAGGTAACTCTAGTCTATAGGCTACCTTTCCAACTCTTTCAATGATTGGATAAGGCCCCATAAATCTAGGAGCTAACTTCCCTTTCCTTCCAAAACAAAGGACTCCTTTCCATGGTGAGACCTTGAGGTACACTCTGTCTCCAACCTGGAACTCTAAGGGTTTACGACGTCTGTCGGCATAAGACTTTTGCCTATCATGTACAGTCTTACGTTGTTGTTGTATAACTTTGATCTTCTCTGTAGTTTGCTGCACAAGATCAAGACCTAACAACTGATGCTCACCAGTCTCATACCAACATAAGGGTGATCCACAACGTCTACCATACAAGACTTCATAAGGTGCTGATGCGATGATTTTGAGTCACATTTATAGACCTGTTTGATATGTGTTTTATGCTTTTATTAGTCATTTTTATGGTTAATGTTGCATAATTCATCCACTTTGGTCTTTGCTACTATTTTATGTCAAATCCCCTTTATTTCATCATTTTGAGCATTAATTGTCAAAATATTATTATTTGTGTGAATTTATGTGATCTTATGTTTGAATTTCAGGACAAACGAGTATTTGCTTTCGTCGATACCATCGACGGAAGTCGATACCATCGACATGATCACAGGTTGCCAGCCGAAAGGAGCAGCAAAGTGTCGATACTATCGACAGGGATGTCGATGGTATCGAGTCACCTTCAGGTTGCTGGCGAAGAAGCAGTCGATAGTATCGACACCAAGTTGATACCATCGACGCAAGGAGGCTACAACGACACAAAACGACAAAACCGTCGCTACAGGGTAGTCGATACCATCGACCCGCGTCGATGGTATCGAGACTACATCAGACACTCGGACGAAAAGAAAGAAGGGCTGCCGCTACCACACTGGGTCGATACCATCGACACGCGTCGATGGTATCGACACCGTCAGATATGCGTTTGATTCAGATTGATCCCAATCGAACGACCGTGGTTAATTAGCAACCTAATGAGGGAGTTATACCTAATGATGGCCGCCCAGACGTAAGGATCATCTCATCAGCCATTGCACGAGTACCGAGGAGTAGGAGAGAGGAGAACGGAGGCCAGAAGCTCATACCAGTTGATTCAGATGCCGTAGAAGACGGATTTCACCACCGAAAGGAGGGAGAGCACGTGTTCTACGCAAAGGATCAACCGGTTCTTCTCCGTTCAGGGGTTTCACCTCTCAATTCACATTTTCCACATGATTTCCCCTATCTCTACCTTGTACTTGTTTGAGATGAACATGCGGGGCTAATCCCCTTCGTCTTTAGGACCGGGAGTAGCCCGGGAATTCATTGTATGATAGTTTTATAATAGTAATTCATATTTTATCTCTTAAATCCGTGGTATAGTTTCGTTTTCTCCATATATTGTTATGCTTGATCACCATAATAATAACCTAATGTCTTTAATCACTTTGAAAGAAGGATTAACGACTGAAAAGAGACGAAATCTACATTAATCGATAAATCCCTTGACCAAGGTGGTGTAAAATTAATGGTGGATACTAAGAGATCGTTCATAATGCACCTAGTTTAGGGTATAGGTTACTACGACGGTGGAACCGACCTAAACCTAGGTAGTGAATTGCACCACGACAGTGGGTAATTCTGTTTTCATGCCACTACCTGGATAGAGAGATAAAATTGAGGCATTATATAAAATCTAATACAATGAAAAACCGCGGTGAAACCGTAATCCTAAAGATACCCTTTTGAATTGATTAAATTAACATTTAATCGATCGTTTGTTTTGTTTTGTTTTTATTTTCTTTCAATTTTAACAACAACCCTCAATTTGTTATTCGGCTTAGCTGATCGCAAATAGTTAGTAGGAGTCTCCAACAATTCCGAGTATCCCTGTGTTCGACTCGGGCCTCACAAAGGCCTGTACTACTCGACGCGTTCACTTGCGTTTTAGCGCACAGTAAAATTGCATCAAGTTTTTGGCGCCGTTGTCGGGGATACGGAGAATTGTTGGCACTTTGAGTGCTACGAGCGGCCATTCTAGGCCACATTTTTTTTACTTTGAAACAACTTCAAATATTTTTAAATTGTTCGATAATTTTTATACTCGTCAAAACACTGTACTAAACTCGAATTTTCTTATTTCAGGTATTGTGTATGGTGCAAACGCGTAGTACTGACTACACGAATCCTGCACATGAGGTTCCGCTGCCGGGACCTGAGGACGAGGATTATCACGAGCAAGAGCAACAAGAAGAGGTAGATTCTGAACTTGAATAGGAAGAGATGGCCGAGCCACAGACTATATGGGAGAAGATCAAGGCTTCTTCCTCATCAGCTTCCAAAGGGCCTATAAAGAAGCAGGCGATTAACATACCTACATATAAGATTGATCCGGCGTTGATAAATCTGGTGAAGTCGAATGCTTTTCATGGGCTTAAGAATGAGGATCCCGTCGCTCACATCAGCCAGTTTGTTGAGAACTGTGACATGGTAAAAATTGATAGGTTTCCACAGGATGCACTGTATCTCAAGCTTTTCCCGAGTTCATTGGCGGGAGCAGCACGAGAGTGGTTACATAATTTAGATGATGAGTTCATGGAGTCCTGGGACCATATGGTGGAGGTCTTCTTTGAGAGGTTCTTCCCTCCTGAGAAGACTAACGACATGATCCGGAAGATTCATAATTTTACCCAACAGGCCGGTGAGACATATTCTGAGACTTGGGAGAGATTTCAGGTCATGCTGAGGAGGTGCCCGCATCACGGGCTGGATAAAGAGACACATGTGAAGATCTTCTATTTTGCTCTCTCCGAGCACGATAGGAGTAATCTGGATTCCGCTGGGTCAGGATTTTTTCTGAACAATACAGACACCAGATGCTGGGAGATACTAAAGAATATGGCTAGAAAGAAGTCATGGGGTGAGAGAGAGAGGCCCAGTAGAGCAAGTTCGAGTAGCAGGTGAGTCTAAGGCAATGAAAGAGCTGAATGAGAAGATGGATCTTCTCGCAAAGAAGCTACTGGAAAAGGAGGATAATGAGTCCGGGGATGAGGCTCAAGTCAAATACATGAGACAACAACAAGGTTATAGGAACAATGATTATTCATGGAGAAAAGACAAAAAGTTCTCGTGGAAGGATCCAAACAATTTTCTACAGGATCCGGATGCCAAGCCCTCGCCAGTCGCAGAAGATAAGAGCACGGAGCTGCTCAATCAGGTTATAAAGCAAAATCAAGAGCTAATGAATACATTTGGCCAGCAAATCAAGCAGCAAGGAGAGTACATGAATCAATTCGGGAAAACATTGCAGAGCCATGGGGCTCAAATGAGGACCATTGAGACATCCATGGCACAGATGGCAGCTGAGATCGCCAGTTTGAAGAAACCGGCACATCCAGGTTTTCCGGGGAATACCAATGTTCCAGGGGGAAACCAGCAGGCAAAGGCTATTCTGCTTAGAAGCGGCAAGAAAGTGTTGAATCCAAGAGTTGAGGAAACAAGCACACCACAAGCTAAAGTAGAAGTTGAAACCAATGAGGAGTAGCCCGCACCAGTCACAGGGCAGGTTGAGGACATAGTCGTGGATGATATTGAAGAACATGTTGCAGAGGAGGAACCTCAGAAAAAGACACCTTATGTGCCACCTCATCAAAGGACACAAGCTGTTCCGGTCCCGTATCCAAACAGTGCTAAGGCAAGGAAGGCTGATGTGCAGTTCAAGAAGTTCTTGGACAGTTTTAGGAAGCTTTCAGTCAATATCCCTTTACTGGAAGCCATTGAGAAAATTCCTTCATACGGGAAGTTTCTAAAGGACGTCATTACTAAGAAGAGGAAAATTATGGATACAGAGGTCGTCGTGCTAAAGGAGCAAGTGAGTGCCTTCATCATGGGCACTTTGCCGCCAAAGAGGCAAGATCCAGGGTGCTTTAACATTTCTTGTTATATTAGGAAGGTTAAGTTCGGTGAAGTGCTATGTGACTCAGGGGCAAGCATCAACTTGATGCCCCTTTCGACATTCAAAAAGCTGGTATTGAAGGAGTCACGACCAAGCAATATGACGATTCAATTGGCGGATAACTCTGTGGTGAAGCCTTATGGAATCTGTGAAGATGTGTTAGTAAAGGTGGATAGGTTTGTCTTTCCGGCAGATTTTGTAGTCATTGAGATGCAGGATGAACATGGAAACGAGCTGTTACTTGGACGTCCCTTCCAAGCTACAGCCGACATGATCTTAGAGATGGGGAGAGGTCGCTTGACCTTGGGCATAGTCGATGACCGCTTTGAGATGGTCATGCCTTCTAGTACTGCGTCATCTAAAGCAAAGGAACAATGTAATATGGTAAAACATCTGGATTGTAATATTTCAATCTGCCTTGGGAAGCCATTTCTGGACATGGCTCATGTGATGAGCAAGGTAGACAATGGAACTTTGGCTGTGGATATCATGGAGCAGACCAAAGTAGTTTCTCTGTGCAAAGCTGTGGGATTCCCTAATGATGAGAATGAGGACATTCCGCTTTCTATGGAGGATGATGTGATTGCTATTTCTATTTTTGATGCATACCCGGAATTACCATTGGAGGCTTGCTTGTTAAATATTACACACGATTGGATGCAGAGCAAATCACTCAAGGAGTGCGCTAAAATGCTTCAGATGCTTCCATGCTTCTATGCGAGGCATTATGAAGATTTAGGTGCACTTCCCCCGCCGCTTCAATCATCTCTGATCAGCCCGCCGGAGTTAGAATTAAAGCCGCTGCCCCCACATCTCAAATATGTCTTTCTAGCTGAGGAAGATAAGTTACCAGTGATCATCTCTGCTTATTTGAGTGCGGATGAGGAGGAACAATTGTTGATAGTGCTGAAGAACCACCGGGGAGCTTTTGGGTGGTCCGTTGCAGATATTAAGGGGATTTCCCCTACTCTATGTCAGCACAAGATTCGGCTCGAGGAGGGAGCCAAGCCTGTGATTCAACCTCAAAGACATCTCAATCCAAGCATGATGGAGGTTGTGAAGAAGGAGGTCATTAAACTTCTTGTTGCAGGTATCATTTATGCCATATCAGACTCGACATGGGTGAGTCCCACACATGTAGTCCCTAAGAAGGGGGGAATTACTATCACCCAAAATATGTTAAATGAACCTGTCACCACCCGATTGGTAACCAGGTGGCGAGCTTGTATTGATTACCGCCGTTTGAACGCTTCCACGCTAAAGGATCACTTTCCTTTACCTTTCATTGATCAAATTCTAGAGCGTCTTGCCGGTCGATCGCACTTCTGTTTTCTAGACGGATACTCGGGGTACAACCAGATCTCTATTGATCCTTTGGATCAAGAGAAATCTACGTTCACTTGTCCCTATGGGACTTTTGCTTACCGCCGAATGTCGTTTGGTTTGTGCAATGCACCGATGACGTTTCAGCGTTGTATGCTCGCCATATTTTCTGACATGGTAGAGCGCTGTCTCGAGGTTTTTATGGATGACTTTTTGGTGTATGGTGCATCATTTGATGAATGTCTCTATAATCTGGACAAAGTTTTACAGCGTTGTGATGACACACATTTGGTCCTGAACTGGGAGAAATGTCACATGATGGTGACTGAGGGGATAGTGCTAGGACACAAGGTGTCTAGCAAAGGTTTAGAGGTGGATCCGGTCAAAATTGAGGTCATTTCCAAGTTGCCCCCACCAAATTCTGTTAAAGGGGTAAGAAGTTTCCTAGGACATGCCGGGTTCTATCGGCGATTTATAAAAGATTTTTCTAAAATCGCAAAACCTCTATCCAAGCTTTTGGAGAAAGACGTTGTATTTGATTTCAATGATAAGTGTCTACATGCGTTCGACGTGTTAAAAGAAAAATTGATTTCTGCACCGATTGTTCAAACCCCGGATTAGACGAAACCGTTCGAACTAATGTGTGACACTTCAGACTTTGCGGTAGGAGTCGTGTTGGGGTAGCGGGTGGACAATAAGCCCACCGTGATTTTCTACGCTTCAAAGACTTTGAATGACACCCAATTGAATTATACAACTACTGAAAAAGAATTACTCGCCGTTGTGTTCACTTTTGAAAAATTCTGGCAGTACTTAGTTGGATCTAAAGTAGTTGTATGGACTGACCATGCCGCAATCAAATACTTAATGGAGAAAAAAGACGCAAAGCCTAGACTCATTAGGTGGATTTTGCTCTTACAAGAATTTGACATCGAAATCAAGGATAAATCTGGGATTGAAAACATTGTTGCTGATCATTTGTCTAGGTTAGAAAGGGTGGATGAAAAAGATTTACATATACCCATAACCGAGACGTTTCCGGATGAACAGATTTTGAAAATTACTTCTAAGGATCCTTGGTTCGCTGAGATTGTAAACTATTTGGCTTGCAGGATCATCCCGGAAGATTGGTCATATCAGGAGAAGAAAAGATTTTTCCATTCTTTGAGATATTATTTTTGGGATGATCCAATTCTTCTTAAGCAATGCAGGGATAGTATCCTACGCAGGTATGTGCCTGAGGTGGAGTACGAGAGCGTTCTCCGACATTGCCATGCATCACCTACGGGAGGACACCACGCAAGCTCGCGCACGGTAGCTAAGGTTTTAGGAAGCGGCCTTTATTGGCCAACTTTGTTTCGAGATGCTTACGAGTTTGTGAGGCAATGTGATTCTTGCCAACGAGCAGGTAATATCTCAAAGCGACAGGAGATGCCCCTGAATGTGTTTCAGGAAGTGGAGGTATTTGATTTGTGGGGCATAGATTTCATGGGACCCTTTATGTCCTCAAACTCCAATTTATATATTTTGTTAGCAGTTGATTATGTGTCGAAGTGGGTGGAAGCAATACCCACAAGGACTAACGATTCCACTGTAGTGTGCAGGTTCGTGAAAGAAAACATTTTCTACAGGTTTGGGGTACCCCGAATGATAATCAGTGATGGGGGTACACATTTTAGGAATCAGAAGTTCTCGACTTTATTGAAGAAATATGGGGTCAAGCACAACATAGGTACCCCATATCACCCGCAGACCCAAGGGCAGGTGGAGGTCTCCAATCACGAAATAAAGACGGTTTTGGAGCATACGGTGGCGTCCACGAGGAAGAACGGGAGTGCCCTATTACCGGATGCATTGTGGGCTTACAGAACGGCTTACAAAATGCCTATAGGCACCACGCCTTTTAGGTTGGCGTATGGTCGGGCTTGTCACCTACCGGTAGAGTTGGAGCACAAGGCCCATTGGGCGCTTAGAAGGCTCAATTTGAGTTACGATGGAGCGGGGAGGAAGATAATGCTTGAATTGAATGAGCTGGATGAGTTACGGATGACGGCATATGAGAACGCATGGATATACAAGGAGCGCACAAAGCTAATCCACGACCGCCACATCCAGTTGCGCACGTTCAGAAAGGGAGATAATGTTTTGTTGTTCAACTCACGACTCAAGTTGCATCCTGGGAAGCTCAAATCCCGGTGGAGTGGACCGTTCGTGGTAGAAGAGGTCAAACCACACGGTGCGATTTTGGTGTGTGATGGTGATACCACGTTTTTAGTGAATGGACAAAGATTGAAGCTCTACTTTGGTGAAAATTACAAGAGGAAGGTGAATGAGGTCAAACTCATTTCACTTTCGGATGAATGAGGTGCCCGAAGGCCGTCTAGCCTAAGACGTTAAATAAGGGCGCTTGTTGGGAGGCAGCCCAACCATCGGTACATTAGGATAGTTCATGTACACTCGTAGGTTGATTTGTTTTAGTTCAATTTTTAGTGTAAAAAAGATACCGTGATCGGTTTGTTATTTGTGTAGGCTGAGGCAGAGTCGATACCATCGACACACTGGTCGATGGTATCGACCGGGTTACAGGTTGACGACTACAGATTTTGTTCTGCGTCGATACCATCGACGGCCTCGTCGATGGTATCGACCTACCTACAGGCAGGTCGTGGAAATGAAGTCGATGGTATCGAGACACCAGTCGATACCATAGAGATCTCTGGAGATTTACAGACAAAAATCGTCTCAGGAAAGTCGATACCATCGACGGCCTCGTCGTTGGTATCGACACGGCAACAGGTTGAGACGCAAAGCGGAGGGTTGCAACAAAGACAAGTCGATACCATCGACCCGCGTCGATGGTATCGACTATCCACGTCACCGATCCGCGCAAACAAATCAACGGCGGTCGCGGCTTCCACGTCATCGATCCGGGTGCATCGTCGATACCATCGACCCATGTCGATGGTATCGACACGCCAGCGATCCGGGTTTCAAGATCCAGCCATCGACGACCGTCGATACTCGCGATGGGGGCGGATAGCATCGAAACGCGTCGATACAATCTGCACCGAGCTCTCTTTCTCTAATCCCTTTTCTCTCGCAACCATGGTGCATGTCGCTGGAGCGTCATCCTCTCACGCGAATCCGATGGATATCACGGAGTTCGTGCCACCTCCTCCCGCGTCGGTATCACGCCCACGCATGATCCACCCATCTACGGAGGTGAAGAAGATCTATGAAGAGATCTTGAAGAGGAAGATTGAGCCTACCCGATATGTGGACCGGGAGATGATCTGAAACCTCGGATTTAAGGCCAACTTGGCCTACGTTCTGCAGGGGCAGGCAAAACGCACGAGCCGGAGGCCCGATGAGTTGCAGTACCATGCTGATGGCCAGCCGTTTTTCGGCGAGTGGCCAACCTACAAAGAGTTGGTGGCGGAGTTCATGGCATCACTTGATGTCTGTGTCATGCCAAACGACGTCGTCGCCACCGATCGTGAGTGGATCAAGGGCCGAGTGTCTTTCCGGATGTTCAACATCGACTACAACATCACTCTCCGGCAGTTCAACACAATATTCAACTGGCACCATTCTCAGTACGACCACCGGCGACCGGACAACTGCACCGATTACGACAAAATCTTCGCCGAGCTAGTGACGGTGCCGGTGGGCAAGACAGTGAGCTACCACAATGCTGCGGTAGCGGATTTCGAGCACCCATTCGTCCGGGTACTACACTAGATGTTGAGTTCTACACTTTTTGCTCGTGGTGATCTGGCGCTGAGCAAATTTCAGGAGATAGATCTTTTCTTCTTATATCAGCTCCTGAAGTGCCAAGAATGCAACTGGGGCGCTTTCTTCCTGCAGCGGGTTCTAGCGGTGAAGAGGAGTACGAGGAAGGCCCCGATTCATTTCGGCGGGCTCATCACCAAGCTGGCACACTACCTCGGGCTCAACTTCTCTACTATGACCCCGCTTTCCACAAAGAGCAAGGTGAACATGCAACATCTGCACCGTTCTAACCTTATTCTTTTGCGGGATGGTTTGGCGTATGCACACTGCCACGTCAACCACGCCTACTAGGAGTGCGCGCTGCCCGATCCGATCTTCAACATCGAGGGGGCACACCACTTTCGATGGCCAATCATAGCCATCGCCGACTCCGATGAAGAAGGCGGCAACGACAGCAGCGACGACGGACATGATGACGAGGCTGAGGAGGAAGAGGAGGCCTTTACACCTCTTCGAGCACGAGTGGCACCCCAGAAGCGTCCTCGGATGCATCCCGGTGCATCTTCATCATCACAGCCTACGCCGCCTCCCCCACAGCCCTCGCAGCCAAGCGAGGATGCCTATTCCATGCAAGGCATGTACACTATGTTGCAAGATATCCACCAGACACAATAGCAGCATATGGGAATGTATGCCGGTATTCAAGACACTACGAACCAGATACTGGACAACCAAAGGGCGATGTTCGAGAATGAACGTCTTCTCCTCGACAACCAACTGCAGATACATACTCGGTTGCAACGGATGGAGATGCAGCAGGAGCCCTTCTATGACCACTATTGGAGCGAGAGTTATTTTGGAGGCTATCCACAACCTCCACCTAGGACCCAGTTTGATCCAAGCTTCCAGGGGGAGTATCCTTCTTGGGACCCTACGGCTCCGCAGTACCCGCCTCCACCACCACAGGAGTGATCCGGTATCACTGTTCCAATCTTTAAGTTTGTTTTTGACTATGAGGCCATAGTCAAATTCAAGCTTGGGGGGGTAGTTGGAACAGCTTTATCTTTTAGTGTTTTTAGTTTTCAACTTTATTGTTTTTGTTCTTGTGATTTGTTTCTTGCAATTTTAGTTTTTATAGGATCCACATGCTATCTAGTGTAATCATGGATGTCATAAAAGTTGTGTCATCTCATTAACTGTGCAAGGGAAAAACAAGGGAAATTTAAAATTTTTGTGTGTTTGAAAAGCTTGTCTTGTTTAACCTTGGGCACATATCCTATGAAAATGATTGGTTTTGTCAACTTTAAAACAATATTTCACAACTGTATTCCTAATGATTCATGAAAGTGGACGGAAATGGTTGTTTGAGTCTAAACTGACCAAATGGTAATGGGACTTTAATTGGATATAAGAGAGAGAAACCTCTAAACTACTACACAGGTCAGTAAGGAGGGACACATAATATCTTTCTAAGGTTCAGTCATCTAATCTTGTGATCTTTCCACCTCATTAATGTCCATAATCCACCCAAGAATTGGAAGTAAAGTGCAGTTTTAACTCTTTTTGCTTGCATAGCATCTAGATAGGACTTGCATTGAATTTATTTCCACATGTTCTGCATAAAAAGGAAGAAAAAAAATTAGAATAGTGATACATGCACATTACCCTTAGGTGCATGCCATGTAGCTGCATTCATAATTTCCACGCATAAAGTATATCATGTATCTCAATTTTTCTCCAATGGTGAATTAAATTGTCCCATACCTTCTAAGTAGTGCAAATTTTTGAGTATGAAGAAAATAAGCCCAATAGAATATTCATTATCAATTATGGATATGAGGGTTTGAAAAATAGAAAAGAGAGAAAAATAAAAAAAAAAATCTGAAAAATATGCATAAGGAAAAAAGAGGTTATTTAGAAGCAATTGGAATAAGAGGGAGAAAGGAACATAATATCACCTGCATTTCAAGAATTATTGAGTACATGTTGTAACTTAATTAGATATCCTTCTCATGTTGAGACAGATGGTTAGTGCATGCATCATTCCACCCAATTTTAGGCATTAGGGCATTTTTCATGTGCATTTGCATCATATAGGGCATTTTTGTATTATGCATGTTGAAACTGTACAATACTTCCACCTTCTTCCATGAGCCACCCATTTTCATCCACCCGTTGCTCGGATTGGTAGGCCACCGTGAATTTCTCCTCACTAATGAATATTAGGAGAACTGCTTCCATGTAGATGGTAGTTAGGGCGAGCAACGTAGTTTAGGAGATCACAAGATGCACCAAGTCTGAACCGGTGAGTTTTATTATGTTAACTGCCTTATGTGATAGTGTTCATCGGTTTTGAGGTCAATTTCTTTTATGGATGATTACTGTCGCCTTCAGGGTAATTACCATTCTGTGGTTATAGAGGGCCGGTATGTGATTGTCCGGTGGGAGTCATATGGATGTTGGTTGTGGAGTGTTGTTTTTCAGTTGACATTGGCAATTCTATTCTAAGGATTAGTTGCTCGAGGGCGAGCAACATTCAAGCTTAGGGGAGTTTGATGCGATGATTTTGAGTCGCATTTATAGACATGTTTGATATGTATTTTATGCTTTTATTAGTCATTTTTATGGTTAATGTTGCATAATTCATCCACTTTGGTCTTTGCTACTATTTTATGTCAAATCTCCTTTATTTCATCATTTTGAGCATTAATTGTCAAAATATTATTATTTGTGTGAATTTATGTGATCTTGTGTTTGAATTTCAAGACAAACGAGTATTTGCTTCCGTCGATACCATCGACGGAAGTCGATACCATCGACATGATCACAGGTTGCCAGCCGAAAGGAGCAGCAAAGTGTCGATACTATCGACAGGGATGTCAATGGTATCGAGTCACCTTCAGGTTGCTGGCGAAGAAGCAGTCGATAGTATCGACACCAAGTCGATACCATCGACGCAAGGAGGCTACAACGACACAAAACGACAAAACCGTCGCTACAGGGTAGTCGATACCATCGACCCACGTCGATGGTATCGAGACTACATCAGACACTCAGATGAAAAGAAAGAAGGGCTGCCGCTACTACACTGGGTCGATACCATCGACACGCGTCGATGGTATCGACACCGTCAGATATGCGTTTGATTCAGATTGATCCCAATCGAATGGCCGTGGTTAATTAGCAACCTAATGAGGGAGTTATACCTAATGACGGCCGCCCAGACATAAGGATCATCTCATCAGCCATTGCACGAGTACCGAGGAGCAGGAGAGAGGAGAACGGAGGCCAGAAGCTCATACCAGTTGATTCGGACGCCGCAGAAGACGGATTTCACCATCGAAAGGCGGGAGAGCACGTGTTCTACGCAAAGGATCAATCGGTTCTTCTCCGTTCAGGGGTTTCACCTCTCAATTCACGTTTTCCACATGATTTCCCCTATCTCTACCTTGTACTTGTTTGAGATGAACATGCGGGGCTAATCCCCTTCGTCTTTAGGACCGAGAGTAGCCCGGGAATTCATTGTATGACAGTTTTATAATAGTAATTCATATTTTATCTCTTAAATCCGTGGTATAGTTTTGTTTTCTCCATATATTGTTATGCTTGATCACCATAATAATAACCTAATGCCTTTAATCACTTTGAAAGAAGGATTAACGGTTGAAAAGAGACGAAATCTACATTAATCGATAAATCCTATGACCAAGGTGGTGTAAAATTAATGGTGGATACTGAGAGATCGTTCATAATGCACCTAGTTTAGGGTATAGGTTACTACGACGGTGGAACCGACCTAAACCTAGGTAGTGAATTGCACCACGACAGTGGGTAATTCTGTTTTCAGGCCACTACCCAGATAGAGAGATAAAATTGAGGCATTATATAAAATCTAATACAATGAAAACCCGCGGTGAAACCACAATCCTAAAGATACCCTTTTGAATTGATTAAATTAACATTTAATCGATTGTTTGTTTTGTTTTGTTTTTATTTTCTTTCAATTTTAACAACAACCCTCAATTTGTTATTCGGCTTAGCTGATCGCAAATAGTTAGTAGGAGTCTCCAACAATTCCGAGTATCCCTGTGTTCGACTCGGGCCTCACAAAGGCCTGTACTACTCGACGCGTTCACTTGCGTTTTAGCGCACAGTAAAATTGCGTCAGGTGCCATATCAATACTATGTTGATGGCTATTGTTATAGGCAAACTCTATTAAGATCAGGTGTAGATCCCAACTTCTGGTAAACTGGAGAACACATGCTCTCAACAAGTCTTCCAAGGTCTGTATAGTCCTTTCTGACTGTCCATCAGTCTGTGGGTGAAAGGATGTACTAAACCTTAACTTAGTGCCTAAAGCTCTGTGTAATTGCTCCCAAAAATGACTTGTAAACTGAGGACCTCTGTCAGAAACTATAGTGATAGGAACTCTGTGCAAACGCACTATCTCTTGAACATACAACTGTGATAACCTTTCAGCAGAATAGGTTGTTTTGACAGATAAGAAATGCGCTGTCTTTGTCAACCTATCAACAATTACCCAAATGGAATCATGTCCTTTGCTTGTCCTGGGTAGGCCAACAACAAAGTCCATGGTCACATGGTCCCACTTCCACTGTGGTATGGGTAAAGGTTGCATTGTTCCTGCAGGCTTCTGGTGTTCAGCCTTAACTTGCTGACACACAGGACATCTCAGAACAAACTCAACTACATCCTTCTTCATCCCTGGCCACCAATACATATCTTTCAAGTTTCGATACATCTTGGTGCTCCCTGGATGCATAGCATACATCGAAGAATGAGCTTCCTCCAGGACTAGCTTCCTCAGGTTATCCACATCCGGTACTATCATCCTACTATGATAGCATGCCACTTGATCATCTGAATCATGGAAACCATCTCACTTCTCATCACCATATTCAGATATGATCTGCTGAACTGCAGCATCAACTTGCTGTGCCTCCTTTATCTGCTCTCTTAGGGTAGGTTTAATATGCATCTCAGCTAACAAACCGGCTAACAATGACACCTTCAACTGCACATTGTCTTGCCTTAAAGAGATAAGCATATCTCTCCTAGAACATACTAAGGAACTTAGTTGTGCTCTATCCATGGTTGATGTTGCTGATTTCCTACTCAAGGCATCTGCAACCACATTGGCCTTCCCTGGATGGTAATCAATTGTACAATCGTAGTCCTTGATTAACTCCATCCAGCGACGTTGCCTCATGTTAAGTTCATGCTGAGAGAAGATATATTTGAGATTCTTATGGTCTGTGAAAATCTGGAAGGTTTCTTCGTAGAGATAATGTCTCTAGATCTTCAAGGCATGAACCACATCCGCTAACTCCAGATCGTGTGTCGGATAATTCTCCTCGTGTTTCTTAAGCTGTCGGGAAGCAAAAGAAATCACTTGCTTATCCTGCATCAACACACATCCGAGTCCATTCTTAGAGGCATCACAGTAAACCACATATCCTTTTCCTTGCTCAGGTAGCACAAGCACAGGTGCACTTGTCAACCTCTCCTTCAACAGCTGAAAAGACTATTGACACTTATCACTCCAGGAAAAAGGAACATCTTTCCGGGTCAACTTGGTTAAGGGTAAGGCTATAGAACTGAAGTTCTTAATAAACCTTCGGTAATAGCCAGCTAATCCCAAGAAACTTCGAATCTCCGTCGGTGTCTTCGGTTGTTCCCACTATAGAATAGACTCTACCTTTTTAGGGTCAACATGAATACCCGAGGCAGATACCACATGTCCAAGAAAAGACACTTCAGGTAACCAAAACTCACACTTGCTAAACTTAGCGTATAGCTTATGTTCTCTTAGAAAAGTTAGAGCCTATCGGAGATGCTGTTCATGCTGCTGAGCATCCTTACTATAGATCAGTATGTCATCTATGAAGACGACAACACACTGATCAAGGAAAGGTCGAAAGACTCTATTCATGAGTTCCATGAATGCAGTTGGTGCATTAGTTAGTCCAAACGACATAACCGTGAACTCATAGTGACCATATCTTGTCCTAAAGGCAGACTTGGATATGTCACTATCCTTAATACGGAGCTGATGATATCCTGATCTCAAATATATCTTTGAGAAGACTGTTGCACCACGCAACTGATAAAAAAGGTCATCAATCCTCGGCAAAGGGTACTTGTTATTTATTGTTACTTTATTGAGTTGTCTGTAATCAATGCACAATCGCATTGACCCATCTTTCTTTTTAACAAACAAAACCGGAGCACCCCAAGGTGAGGTACTCGGTCGGATGAAACCCTTCTCAAGTAACTCTTGAAGTTGTTTCTTGAGTTCTGCCATTTCAGCAGGCGCCATCCTATACGGTGTCTGGGCTATGGGTTTCGTATCTGGGACTAAATTGATTTCAAAATCAATTTCCTGAGGTGGTGGTATGCCATGAAGTTCTTTAGGAAACACATCCTTGAATTCCCTGACTACAGGAACTTCAAAAGGGTTGGGGCTCTCCTTGGTAACATCTACCACATGGGCCAAGAATGCATAACATCCTTGCCTCATCAACTTATCAGCAACCATAGCTGACACAAGACATGTGGGCAGAATCTTTCTTTCTCCTCGAAAGATCCATGTGTTGCTTTCATCAGCAAACACAACCAACTTGGACTCACAATCCAAGACAACTCGATACCTTTCTAAAGTATCCATCCCGAGGATTATATCAAATCCTTGCATATCAAGTGGTATAAGATCCACTTGAATGCGATGATTAGAAAAGAAGAGGATGCAGGGAGAGCATACCTCCTGCAAAACAGCAGACCCACTCAACGGAGTTTCCAACAACAAACTATCTGCCCTAGGACTAACTGTCATATTGCAGTTACGGATCACTCTCCGAGTGACAAAGGAGTGCGTAGCACCCGGGTCAATCAGAACAGATACTACACAGGATTTAGACATATCAGAATATAAAAGTTCCATCTGACCTGCCACTACCCGTGGATTGACCACTGCTTCTGGTGGGTTCATAGCATAGAACCTCGCTGTCGCCTGAGGTTGAGTTGGTGCTGATGATCCAGCTTGAGATACTAGTCCACGTCCTCTAACTGCTCCTTGAGACTGCCTTCTCCGTGATCCCTGTTGATTCTGTCTTTGAGGCTGTGTCACACTGACAGGCCTAGACCTGCAGTCCTTCATCAAATGTCCCACCTTCCCACAGTTGTAGCAGCTTCTTTCCAGTTGTTGTGGTCTTGGTGGTCCTGTGACTGACATTGATGCTGAACTGTGAGTCTCTTATGGCGGTAAACTTCGTCCTCTACCTCTACTTGGGGACCACTGAGTCTGAGAACTAGATCTGGGTGGTGGAGGTGTAGGTGTAGAGAATCTAGGCTTCTTAAAGTCCCTAGATGAAGAACCTTGGAACTGTGGATATCTCTTTTGGGTTTGCCTTTTCTCGACTACAGATCTCTCTATCCTTCGGACTGACTCAACGAAGGTAGCGAACCTCTCCCGGTTTTCTAGAGCAGACACAGGAGTAGTCATGTCGGCATTCAAACCCTTCTCAAACCTTCTGATCCTTTCTTCTTCTGTGGCAGCCATGTGCGGACAGAACCGCAACAATTCCATGAACTTAGCTTCGTACTCGCTAATGTTCATCATGCCCTGCCTCAATCTCTCGAATTGAGAGATCTTCTCATCCATGAAGGTCTTTGGAAAATATCTGTGGATAAATTCCCGACGAAAGTCTTCCCACGAGATCTCTATTCCCGGTCTCTTCTGCTCTTCCATGGTCCACCAATGACCAACACTTCCTTTGAGAAGATATACAACATGTCTAACCTTCTCAGCTTCAGGGATGTTCAAGATTCTGAAGGCTTTCTCCAACTCGGTTAACCACATATCTGCATCTGCGGGGTCTGCTGTCCCAAAGTATTTGGTAGCCCCGACACGACGAAGTCGCTCGAACGTTTTACCGATACCTTGTCCCTCAAGTTGGACAGGTGCCCTAGGTGTAGGCATGGGCATCCTGTCGGTGATATGTGTCATGGCAGTCATAAACTGCCCGAACATGGTTTGAACAACTGGGTTACCCATATCACCTGGGTCAAACTGAGGTGGCTCAGGTACGGGTTGCTCTATTTTTGGGTTTCTTGCACCTTCCCGAGGTGCAGCAACACTACTCTCCGCCACGTACTCCTCATGTGGCTCAGACATCCTTATATATCTTCTTCTCCTGAGGAGCAGAAGATTCTATTAGATAAGGAAGAAACACTAAAGATAGACTCGACATCCTAAGTCCTATGTCTCTGTAGACTCAGCAAACCTAGAGCTCTGATACCACTTAATTGTGGGCTCCGATCTCCAAAACACGATATAAACTCAGCAGAAGCATTCAATTAACAGCGGAATACAAAAATCATGGGAAATTAAAACTTTTTGAGAGAAGAGCTTGAAACCATAAAACTTCTTCCATAAAAAAAACTGTTTACATCTCTGTTGAATTACTTCTTGAGTAATTATACACAACATGATACAAAATCTCAAGACTCAAAACCAAAATCTCAGACACTAACTCCAAGGACCTGAGAGTACAGAGACGGCATAGGACTATCTAACTAGTGACTCAGGAGTCAGTATCTCCACCTAAGATTCACTGCTGCTCCTGGTGCTGCTGCTGTTGGGATTGGTCACCTGTAGGCTGGTTTCTCCGTCTTCGACGACCACCTAAAAAGTTGAAATCACAGGGTGAGACAATTTTTAATAATTGTCCCAGTGAGAGTTATAACTCTCCACTAGAAGCTTTATATAGCAATCAAAGAACAATATATACAATAAAAGCTTTTAAGGTATTCAACAGCAGATTGGTAATAAGTAGAACATCAGTAGTTTAAGGAATGTGAACAACATATCTACTATGCAGTACAACATTATTCAAGTATCTCGTAGTTTAACCTAAGCAGTTATGCTGTGCGGATGATTATGTTTTACAAACATCATTATGCCCTGCGGAGATGAGGTATACTGCTCATACTCCAACCGATCACTGTTAAGTCACATCAGTATCACACCTAGGTCATCAAAAGAGCCGGATTCTTATGACCTCAACTTCCTCAGTCAGAGTGAGGATAACTTGTAGGACATCTTATGTCTCTGCTACTATAGCTCACCAGGGTAATCTGGTACTTCGCTATTTTAGAGTTACAGTGGCATTCTGCACTCTCTTCGTCATCGAAAGATTTCTTGATTATCTCTTATCGATGCGGTATAAGGATTTACTTGAGTCTTACAACATAAAAATATAGTGAAGGGTTGATGGATTAAGATACATCTACATCAATTCCTACACTAGGATGTAAGGATTTACACATCCATATTCCCCCACATACTCAAAAGTATGTGATCCAGGAGTTCCCTTAGGAAAACCTGTTTCACCATCATTTTGCTTTCTGACAATGATGGATCTATGATCAGGGATCTACATGGTATGATTATACTTGATTAGTTAGGTACATTTCAGTATTCTTTTAACATCATACATGTTCTCAAACATTAATCATTAGCATAGCAGCTATGAAAATAGAATACTAAATGTAACAAGTCTAACTCACATCAATTATCATTTCTCAATCATCTCATCACAAGTCATCTGTTAAGCATGACCTTGATGATACTCATGGCTCTCACAGCTCATCAATCTCATAAGATGCCACTAACAAGGCATCAGGATATTTCACTATTCATAAAGCTAAAGCATGCTTTTAATGAATATAGTATCATAATCCATACCTGGATATGATCATCCTCATATAGGAACCTACATGGTTAATTCAACTGATAACAGTAAACAATTCATTTCAATGAAGTTGTACCTTCCTACTCTTACAAGAGTTAGGTTCCCTGATTTTCATCAATTAAGGTTAACTATTCACCTCATGGTGAATTGAACTCATGACATCATCATGTATGGGAAACATCATCATTAAAGCCCTCAGATAAGATTAAGATTCATCAATTATCATAATTAGGGTTTCCATGATCTCACATAGGTGGATTATACCCTATCATGCACATTCATATGTATTGAAGGTACTTTACTTGAATTTCCACCATAATTGGTACTTTCTCTATCCTCTCACTAGTAAATGGTGTTTACACCACTCTAGATTTAGATTGGGTCAAGTCCTCTTTGATTAACATAAGCCAAATCACCACTATCATGTGATTAGGGTTTGATTAGAACAAGGTATCCTTCAATTGAACTCTTTAGGGGTATTTTGGTAATTTACACCATTGATCATCATCATGGGTCAAATCATCAGTCACTTAGTCCCTTAATGTCCTAGGTTACCATTAGGGTTTAGATTAGATCACCATTGAACCAATTACAACCTTCAAAGTACTAATCAAATACAACCCTAAAGACTCCAATCGGTTACACACATTCAACCTCCAAATGGTTTGAGACCGTTTGGATGTGTTGACCGTTTGCTAAGTTTGACTCGAAGACCGCATGAGCTCAAGGTCGTTTGTCCTCAAACGGTCTTAAGACCGTTTGAGTGCGTTGACCGTTTGGGGAGAGTTGACCTCCAAACCGTTTGAAGCTTAAGCGGTTTGAAACTGTTTGATCTTAAAACGACTTGAGATCGATTGGTCCAAACGACCTTGAGGTCATTTGAGCCCAAACGGTCTTGAGACCGTTTGGATCCAAACGGCCTTGAGACCATTTGGTCCAAATGGGCTCAAACCATTTGGACCTCCAAAGTGGTTCAAAAGTTCCAATCGATTATGGATATCTCTGTTGAAGCCTTCAATTGGCCAAATCCATGTTAACCACTTACAATTTGAGTCAATTAGGATGATCCTTAATCAATTGGATACCAAATTGACCCTCAAATGAAAGCCAATTAGGGTTAAATCCATCTCAATTAGGGTTTCAATCGGATAATCATCAATGTTCAACAATGTGAATCAAATCGAGGTTGAACCTATCAATTGACCTCCAATTGGGCCCAAACTTGGCCCAAACGGTCTTGAGATCGTTTGGACATCCTCCAAACGGTCTTGAGACCGTTTGCCCAAAGTTTGACCAAAAACCAAGTCGGTTGGATAAGGGTTGAACCCTAATTAGGTCTAAAATTAGCATTTTTATCAATTCTTCAATTTGTTGCAATTGGACCCTCAAACCATCAAATTAGCTCAACCCTAGACCTCCAAACGGTCTTGTGTTGTCACCAAATGGTCGTGAGACCGTTTGGATGAATCCCCAAACGGTCTTGAGACCGTTTGGGTGTTTCAACCCAAAACTCAACAAGATCTATACTTGAAATCAGCGATTTCAGCCCGATTAGGGTTAGGGTGTTGAAGTGCCTTCAACTCTTAATTGGTTAAGAATTAGATTATGATTCTTTGTAGGAATGAAATTCAATATGTTACCAATTAGACCCTCAAACGGTCATCCCTTGGTCAATACTATCAAATGGTCTTGAGACCGTTTTGATCCAAACGGTCTTGCAAGACCACATGAGATCAAACGGTTTGAGTCCGTTTAACCTCAAACGGTTTGCAACCGTTTGGACCAAAAGGGTCCAAGGTCGGTTGATAAAGTTGCCTAGAAATTCATGCCCATCATCTTCAACCTCTGTTCAGGTCGGTTCCTCTACCGTTTTACTTGCAAAAGTGCAAGGAAGAAGGGAGGTAGAAGAAGAACTAAGTACAAATTGCAAGAACAAGGATATGCATAATAAAGCAAGAAGTTTAGAGTTATAGAACCCTCCTCAAACGTTGTTCCTAGAGCTCCAATCTTCCAAGCTTCAAGCCTCTAATGGTGTCTTGAGCTCCACAACTCGGCCAGAGGTTATTCTCCAAGGAAAAGATGGGGATGGTCGGCTAGAATAAAGAATCTAAGTGAGTTAACCATAGAACCAACCTTATATGAAGAATTCATCCAAGAATCCGAGCTTGAATATGGTTCCTACTCACCTTAGAACTACTTGGTCGTCTCCCTGAAGTCCAGAGCTCTACCTTGGCCGTTTGAGAAAGATGAGAAATGAAGAGGATAAGTGATACGTTCACTTGGTTTGCAAGGGTGAAGGCTTATATACTTTAGGCTATTTTCCACCTTAAGGACCTCTAGAACATAGAATTCTCATCTAAGTCCCTCCTTGTTTCTAAGGCACGACCAAGCTATCAAAACTTATGCAAAGCTCATCAAAACTCAAGATCTAAGGGCAAAGAATACCAACTTTCAACTAGGGTTCATATATGAAAGGTCTCCATTCTCATACTTGGTGAATTTTATGCACAAAGATCATTTTTCTTGTCTGGTTACTCATTAATGTGCCCCTTTCATCATTTCTACTCTAAATGATGTCAAGAGTCATAAAAGATATTCTAGAAGGTGTATTTTATATATTGCACCCAACAATCTGGGTAAATTGCACTTTATTCCAAATTAGGGTTTTTAAGCACAAGGATCATTCCTCAAGCTGCATCTTGATGCCCATGCTTGGGAAATCCATGATACTTCATCATATTCACTCATATGATGTCTCATCATCAGAGGAACATCTTAACCTGTGAAATTTGCAAGTTAACCCCTTAACTGGGTAATTTTCACATAGGTCCCTGCATTACAAAACAATACTACAACTTTGTTTAAAAGGACAAAATTTGAAAGTATATGTTCCTGGGGAACTTAATTACATGCCAAGAAGTAATCACAAGTATATAATTACATATTTAGGCAAAACTTTTAGGGTTAGGTTATAACCCAGGTCAGGGATGTTACAATATGCATCCTAGAAGATAAAGTTCTAGAGTCATTGGGTGTCATTGTAACACCCCACTTGTATATCATTTAAAACATAGAGTGGAAGCATACATTTGTATTCATTTCAAGGGAGATGTCACAAATATGATATTCATAGCACAAAATAGAGTTTACATAAACCATCACATGATAAATATAACAATTCTCATTTTTAAATCCTTGGCAAGGTTCACTTTTAGATATGTTTCACATAAATATACAAGTGGATCTAAACTCAGTACAGTGGCACCCCACCTAGTCTTTTCTTCTTGATGATTTCTTAAGCTAGTCCTTGCATGCCATATGGCTTCTTTCTCCTAAGCTTGATCCTTATCTGCGGGCATCGCAACCCCATGCATGAATCAAATAATTTGTAAGTGGAATTGAACATATTACAGCATAAAGAAAACATATAAATTGAAAGTAGACTTTAAACATTAAACATTGAAAAAGATACACAATTGTTTTTAAATCAATTTCCTTATCTCGATGTATATAAGAACCATCGAGTTTGCATATAAGTGTCTCTTCTCTTATACACTAAAGTTCCTATTCTATTATGCATCGAAGTTCCTCTTAGTTTTACTTCGAGTAGCCTCTTAGTGAGGATCTTATATAAGCTATCTTTTATCACTTTTTCCTCTTAAAAACTCTTTCTTAAATTTTATCATTTACTCTTAATGTGCATGATATATAGTATAATGAATATTTCCCATAAAACATGTCATTCAATTCATTATAGGTTCATTGACATTAAACAATTGAAATAATAGGTAATACCTTAATAGTATTCATTGTATTTCATACATACATACATACATTAAATCAAAAAATACTTAATTTCAATTAGCATGGACCACTTACCTTCCTCTTAGAGGAGATCCTAGTTCTCTTCTCAGGCTGAGGAAGCCCTAATCATGATCTTGAGGTTGAAGAATTTAATTATCATGTTCATAACATATCCCATATTAATATGTATTTTACTTATAACATTAAACTCTAGTATCATTTCTTATAAAAATAGGATTTGATGAAGAGAAAACAGAGTCTGAAACTTGGAAATTCAGGTTCCTTATGGAAAACTCTTTCCAATGAGTATTTTTTCTCATTGTTTTGAGGTTGTATGTAATTTCTGTGAATATTACTGTACTAACCAATCGGGGAGCAGAGAACTATATTGTGACAAAGATTAAACCCGAAAATTGGCGTATGTAAATAAAAGGTGTAAATAGTGATAAACTAAGGATGTGTGTACACCAAATCAGGAACGAGGGGGAAAACATGTCAATAACCACAACAGAGAAGTGTGTGTTAGGAATATTAGAACAAAATACATTATCCCTATATTGCCCTTATAATAATAAAATCTAATTAAAAACATGGGGTCATTGAGGTCATTCAATGACCTGGTTTCTTCTCCATCACGAACCATGGCTCTCAAACAGACTTGAAGGTGTGAACTCTTATCAGAGCTTGAGGCACAAGTGAGATCTTGCAAAGCTAGCTCGCTAAGCATCTCCCTCAGGTCATCCTGGATCCAAAGATCCTGAACTTGGGCCAACCAGGTCTTTCAACTTAGCGGTTCTTCACTACCGTCATGGATAGAAATTCAATTGGAGGTCTACTCACTAGAACCATAGAGAAAGACCAAAAATAGACTTTTCGATGTTCGGTAAAAGTTCACGAAGGCGTTGTGTTGATAAAGGACTTATTTCTATGGTCGGGGCACCACTGAGAGACCAAGGTGGCAACCATCAGCAAAGCTAGCAAATGAGCCTACATGACACACACCACATGGCAAATCGAATACACAAGAATGAAGGAGGGGTGTTAGGGAAACTCACTAGTGCATCAGTTGCTCATAAGGACATTGAGGAAGCAGGGCTGAGGCCAAGGTCGCCAGAGATCAAAACTAAGAAGGTCAGAGCATTCAAGGATACTACAGAGCAATTGGCAATGGAGGAGGGTCGTTTGTGCCTCAGTGATGGTTACGAGTACTTTATATAGGTCAGAGAGACACAAAGATGACATATGTGAAGCAGGTTGGCGAGAGCAGAAGAAGCCCTAATTGGGCATTTGATCCATAGAGCAAAAAGGAAAGTTAATTATAGCTCATTAGAAATGAAAGAGCGAGGCAGATTTGGTGAAGAAGAAATCTTGCAAAATGATCGAGAAACAAGGGAGGAAGAGATCGTGCAAGGAAAGCATTGTAAAACTAGTTTTGTCTTTGAAAAATACAAAGGTAGGTGATGACGGGAGAGATGTTAAATGGTGAATGGATGGTGGCCGGGATTGCGTGAGCAAAAAGGAAAGAGGCGTGTGACATGTGAAATTCTTAGAACATTGGTGTATTGATGCATTAATTGATTATTTCAATTAAAATGTATTCAAAACTATATATAACTCTTTCCTAATCATTTAGAGGGTCAAACATAGTCAAAATGATACCAAATTTGGACCACACATTGATTAGACACTCTAGATCCTTTCTAGACAATAAAATTTGAGTTTGGCATGTCATTTTCCCAAGATTTCCATATTGGTCACTTAGCTTGATTTTTATGCATTAAAGGATAGGATAATGTGAAAAGGTTTTCTTAATTGTTTCTTTGACTCCAAAAGTTTAGATGAGCAATGAATATTCTCTCAGAATTCATGTTACTTGTCTTTTTATGCCTTTTTGAGACATTCTCTTGAAGAGAGAGAAAAGGAGAAGATAATGCTATTTCCTTCATATGGATACAATATAAAAGAGGAAGTCATTTATTGTTCGTCCAAGTGAGTAACTTATCTCATATTTCAAAATTAGTACATAGGGGCAGTTATTGTTCCTCTTTGTAATACAAGGAGGAGAAAGAGGTATATGATATTTTCTTTTTATGTTAAAACCTATCAAAAGGGAAAAAAACTTCTTGTTCAAGTAGTCTATTTGTATTTTTGAATTCCATGCATCCTGACTTTCTCTTTCATCTCTTTTAGACTTCCTTTAAGGAAATAGGAAGGGAAAACTAATTACATCATCTTTCAAATTAATTGAAATACATTATAAAAGAAAAAATGTTTTGAGTTTCTTTCATTTTCCTTGCTTTACTATTTTAAAAGTAATCCTATTTTTGACCTTTTTGCATCAAGTCCCTCAAATAAATCTTATCTAGAAAACCACATTAAAAGTTCCAAGTTATTTATGAAAAATTGGGATATAAAATTTCTACCCGCCTTAAATAAATATCATCCTTAAATTTTCATCTTAGAATTTTCCTTAGCATAAAAACTTCAACATCTTAAGATCATCATGCGATTATAATATTTCTAACCATTTCCATACAAGTATAGTTTTTAAAAGAGAAAGTCTCATAACTTACACCACACCTTACTCATCCTTATCATCTTCATCCTTGTCCACCATGGCAAAGATTCTAGCTTGTCTCTTCTCTCTAGGTTCTTAATTAACATTGGGCTCTTTCTTTTGAAACTTAGGGCAATTAGGTCTAATGTGGCCTATCTCACCACATGCATAACACAATCCGGTCCTGAACCTACAATCTCCTAGATGATACTTAGAACACTTGTCACATTGAGTCTTTGTAGGTTGAATCGTAACAACTTCAGTTCGAGCCTTCCTCTTCTTGCCATATGATGTTTAGAGTTGTTGTTGTTGTGGGAGTGGTTATCCTTCTTCCATGCTCTTCCTAGATGGTCTTCTAGTTCTGGGGCAGCATCTAGGGCACTCTAGAGGGTTTGATGTCCTTACCTAGACAAAGCAAAGCTAAGGTATATCTTGAGACCCCTAATGAACTTATTTGTCTTGTGTTGTTAGTCATAGTCATAATCATATTTTAGTAAGATTATGGATCTCTGTGCGATATTGTGTGACTAGCATGTCACCATGTTGACAAAGGTTGCAAATCTCTTCTTCTTTCTTCTTGAACATGGCATCAGATATGTAATGGCCTCAAAAGGCTACAGAGAATTCCTCCCATGTGAGTGGAGGACCATAAGCTTCACAGGATCCTAGTAGGTTCTCCCACCAAGTCCTAGATTCACCTTTGAGCACATGTGTCCTAAAATAGACCTTGGATGGGTTAGGGCAACCTAGATCACAGAAGTAATGTTCCATGTTCTACAACCAGCTCTCATCCTTGCCCACTACATCCTTCTCTTCCTCTCCTATAAAAGAACTAGGCTTGAACTTCAAAAAGTCAACTAGAGGAAGCTTGTGGTTGATCCTAGGGCTTCCTAATTGATCCTCTCCTCTTCCCATGGAAGTAGCTAGGACCCTAATCAAGACGTCAAAAGGCATTGTGGGAGATTCTCAATGTGGAGATGCTCGGTGATCTCCTATGCTGAGAGAGTCATCTTCATCCCGCACATGGCTACCTTGTCATTATCAACTTTCTTCTTATGTTCCATATGCAAAAAAATACATAAACTATATAAGATTCGGAAAAACCCTGGTGGCCAACTATATTTCTCGCTCTGATACCATTATAGTAACACCCCACTTATATATCATTTATAACATAGAGCATAAGCATACATTTTCATTCCCCTCAAGGGGGATGTCACAAATATGATATTCATAGCTTGAAATAGGGTTACAGAAACCATCACCTGATAAATATAACAATTCTCATTCTCAAATCTATTAAAAGGTTCGCCTTTAGCAAGATATTCTTCTCATAAACATGCAAGTGGAACTGAACTAAGTATAGTGGCATACCATCATGTCTTTTCTTCTTGCATATTTCTTGAGCTAGTCTGTAACACCCATGCCCACTGACCAAGACTAGAGTTTCAGAAACAATAATTGGCCTCACAGACCACCACTAGTCTTAATTGTGTGCTTTGTCCTCACTCAACTTCAAGGTAGGATAAACTTCTCAACTGGTCACCCATCCTAGTACTACTCTGGGATGAGCACAATTAACCACATAGTTCTTTAGTTATGGGCTCTCTGAAAAGGAGGTGCACCTTGGTGATGTGGGTAGTCCAACCATTCCTTTTAAGATCATTTTATCTGAGGCCACAAATCTTGGGATGTTAAAATCTCCCCCACTTGGACTTTTGATGTGCTCATTAAGGCCTAATTATATGGCCTCATAATATTTCTCCATTTCAGTATAGATCCAAAATTTCCCATGGACACCCAGGTCCTGATCATGAAATACCAATGCAAGGCTAGCTACATCACCATGGACAATCCTTTACAACATGCCTGGACTGCATGACCCCCAAGACTGGCAATGCCACATGCTCATATGGGCCCCACCTACAGGAGGGGTTATGGCTCTAATACCATTTGTAACACTCGGGCCCACATCCCAAGGGTCTAGTAGAGTTTCAGGAATGACAATTGGCCCCACTAACCACTGCTAGCCTTAACTGTGCGCTTTGTCCTCACTCACGCATAAGGCAAGATAAGCTTCCTGACTAGTCACCCATCCAAGTACTACTCTGGTTTGAGAACACTTAACCCCAGAGTCCTTTAGTGATGGGATCCTTGAAAAGGAGGTGCACCTTGGTGATATGGATAATCCAACCATTCCTTTTAAGATCATTTTATATGAGGTCTCAAATCTTGGGATGTTACATAGTCCTTGCATTCCAGATAGCTTCTTCCTCCTAAGCTTGCTCCTTAGATATGGGCACTGCGCCCCCAATCATGCATAAAACAATTTGTAAGTGGAATTGAATATATTATAGATTAAAAAAACTATAAACTAAAAACTAGACTTTGAACATTAACCATTTAAAAAGATATACAATTTCTTTTAAATCAATTTCCTTATCTTGACCTATATAATAATCCTCATATTTTCACATATGTGCCTCTTATCTTATGTACCAAAGTGCCTCTTGGGTTGCACCAAAGTTCCTCTTCTCTATTACACTGAAGTGCCTCTTAGTTTTGCTCCAAGGAGCCTCTTAGTGAGGATCATGTATAAGCTATCTTTTATCATTTTCTTCCTCTTAAAAACTCAGTCTTAAATTTTATAATTTACTCTTAACGTGCATTATATATAATATAATGAATGTTTCCCATAAAAATACCATTCAATTCATTATATATTCATTGATTGTAAACAATCAAAATAATAGGTAATGCCTTCATATCATTCATTGTATTTCATACATACATACATACATAAAATCAAATGATACTTATGTTCAATTAACATGGACCACTTACCTTCCTCTTAGAGGAGATCCTAGTTCTCTTCTCAGGTTAAGGAAACCCTTGTGGCAACACATCCCACTATCACACAGACAGTGAGGTGTTACGCAAAAACGTGCGGAAATCACCATAACCACAGATTATCGAAAACACGGGTTAATTAAAACCGATTGCGGAAAACTGATAAATTGAGAAACTATTACATTCCAGTCCACATCCTGCCAAAGAACAGGTTATATACATATATACAAGATCCGAAACATGTCCACAGCTTAGAGCAATAGCTGTCCTATCATATCATGAGTTCATCGCCTGTTTATACATACATAAAGGCCCACATCCGGCCCGCAACAGGATATACAAAACATCTACAGCTGTACCTCGTGAAACAACGTCAAAACATTGCCAAGGACCTAAGAGTACATGGATGACTCTAGACTCTATCACAAAACATCCAAAACAACATCACATCCATCGCTTGCCTTCTACTGTTCTTCTTGCTACTCAGCCGCAACTCCGCGACCACCACCACGCCTAGCTCGACCACCTAAAAAGGGTGTAACTCAGTGGAGTGAGACAATTGAACATTGTCCCAGCGGGAAACATAACTCCCCGCCAAAACTACAAAACCTCAGATGAATATAGCAGCTAACTGATAAAGAGTACAACAAGAGCAGTTAAATAAGGTAAAGCTGTTCATACTTAGCAAGCTTACCGGGAGTACAAGTATTTCTGTGTGGAATCAATATTAATCAAGACAAGATATATAAGTCCTACTACATATGAGAAACATATAAGCAATTGCAAGATATAATGAGAGTAACTACACAAACAAGGCCTCAACCAATATTTCGTGTTTGTCTTAAGCGGTTAATACTATTCGGTTGAATTACATATTATTATGCCCTGAGGAAGTGAGTCGTACCGCTCAGATCCAACCTTTGGTTGCAAAACCCAAGCCGGTGCCATACAAGGTCAATAGGAGAGTCGGACTCCACGACCTCGCCCCTCGTGGTCAGTGCACGAGTACAACACAAGCAGGACCGCAGTATCATGCTGAAGTGGTCTTAGCCACAGGGTCAGGCTACCCTCTGCCTAGCCCACCTTGGTACAAGTCTCGACGCTAGTGAAACTGAGCCACGGGCCTGTTCACCGTGCTCTTGAGCCATGAACGCATTCATTCTCCTCGTATCACATATCCTGAGCCATGGGCCTATTCACCATGCTCTTCATCACAATTGGGCTACGGGCCTGAATTTGCACCCTTGAGTCTACAACTGCAGTTGCACTCTTACCTCCTCACTTTAGGCTAGGAGAAACCTCACATATTCAACAATATGCGCTCCGGGTTAACCCGTAGGAGAACCCGTTTCACCATCACCAAATCCTGACGATGATGGATCTATGGCCAGGGCAACTACATGATAGATTTCACTGTGATTAATTAGTATCTTTAGATGGATTGCAAGATTCAACCAAGGTGTATAACATGCAACTATAACAGGACATAAACAACATAAACTCAACATTATGCTTTTACTACAATTCACATCATACTGATCCATCACAAGGATCCCACATCTCATGTTATCACTTGGCCTCTTGCCAGTCAATCTAGAATCATCACATATCATGCGATCTCAATCCCTCATTACATAGTGCCACTGCCTCTCAAGGCTTACATCATCGTTGTCCTTTTGGAACATCATTCATAATATAACTGTGATCTCATTGTTCTCATATAATCATTCCTCATAGCCTTTCGTTTGGCTACGCATTACCTGCATGGTTAGCACTATTCAATAATCAACATGAATAACTTATAAACTCATATTATCAACACAGGGTGACATTTAGGGTTAAGCGTATTATTAACACATAATAACATTAGTGGTTGTATCCTTTTCATAATCATGCCTCATCATATGATCTCATGTATAAGACATATCACTAAGCAAACCCTAATGCATACTCATTATTACTCTTATCATAATAAGACAAATAAGGTGCTCACCCTCGTGTGTATAACCATATTAAGTTTAGATGAACAAGATTTATCATAAAGAACATTATCATGCAACGAGTCAACATGGATTAACAAAAGTAAAGACAACGCATCGGCTATTCATGACAAACGGAACCCTCACAAGAAGTACTCACATCCCTGACTAAAACCTATATCGGGCGTGCAGCCTGTCAGGCGTGTAGCCTGTCGGGCGTGCAGCCTGCCGGGCGTGCAGGGGGTAGTGTGCTCGCCCACCTCAGTGCAGCGATGTGCACCTCGGGTGTTATCCGTGCAGGGCATTTCACAAGGGTATCGACCATACATGTGTCGTGCAAAGAGTCTAGGTCAAGAGGGCTGTCGGGCAGCACCTCCCCAAGCCCATATCGTCCAAGATACATCAAATAAAGGTCATCTACCACCTCACACATGGACACACGAAACCCTAGAAAAGAGTCACCACCAAACCGAGCTTACCCTTCTAGCCCATGGTGAGAGGAGAGTGTTGCTTAAGCAACTAGAACACAAGCTCACCTCAATCGACTAAGAAAGAGGGGTGTTTCTCATGACACTAGAAGCTCAAGCTCACTCCTCTAGACCAAGGGGAGAAAGGAGTATTGCTCACCTACAAACCCTAGATCACAAGGATCGGCCAACATGGATACTAAGCAAGAAACTAAGCTACTAGCATGCATATAAACAAGATCATAGCAAGGGATAATGTAGTTAGGGTTAGAAGTTATGCAACCCACCTTAGGCAACTTCAAGCTCCAAGCTCCGAGCAAGGAAGATGGAGACTCCAAGGCTATCGGCCACCACTTGCTCCTCCAAGGTGTGTCGGCCGACAAGCTTGCTCCTCCAAGGGTGTATCGACCACCACTCTTCTTCTTCAAGGGGATATCGGCCACCACTAGCAAGGTAGAGGGGTTGTGTCGTGCAACAAGGTGGAGAGGGACCAAATGACCAAAGGAACTCCTAGCAAAGGGAAGGCCACACCTATATAGAAGGAAAGGTAGGAGAAACCAAGGTTGGTTCAAGCAAGGTGTCACTTGCCTAGGGACACTTGTCCTAGTGCACGAGCCACCACTCTAGCAAGCTTCATCCACATGTCCAAGATGTGCTCCAAGTGTCCACTTAAGCAAGGTCAAGGCTAGGTCAAGCATCATGGGCGACACAACATGTTGCTCCTTGGGCGACACACTCCATTGGCCGATACACATCCACACTTGGCCGATACAAGGCTCAACCCTAAGCAAAGAAAGGCACCTCAAGGCCCAACAAGCTCAACAAGGCCCAAAAGAACTCAAGCAACGAGCCCAAGCCTACCTCTCTACACAAGAGGAAGCAAAGAGAGGGAGGAACACCTCACACAGTGGCAAACTTGCCTACAAAACCCTAGACTTGGGTTATTTGCAAGTAGCACCTCCAACTCTCAACAAAGCACAACCAAACCCTAATCACCACTAAAGGTGATTAGCAAGCATCAAAGCACCAGGGTTAAGCAAAGCAAACATGGTAAGCCCTAAACGAAGGTCAGGGTCCTTACAAGCTAACCCCCTTTAAGGGATTTCATCCCCGAAATCCAAAGAGAAAAGTGAGGGATACTTCCTCCTCATCTCTTCCTCAGGCTCCCACGTGGCTTCCTCAATGCCACGATGACGCCAAAGAACCTTCACAAGAACCAAATCCTTTTTGTTTAGCTTCTTAACCCTTCTGGCAAGGATCACCACAGGACCTTCCTCGTAGGTCACATCTTTATCAAGCTCAACTTCCACTGGCTGTATCATTGTTCCTGAATCTGGATGACTTTTCTTCAACATACTGACATGAAATACTGGATGTAACATGTGCAACTCTGGAGGCAACTCTATCTCATAAGCTACCTTACCAACTCGGGATGTGACTGGGTAAGGCCCCATATACCTGGGTGCTAACTTACCCTTCCGCCCAAACCTCAGCACACCTTTCCACGGTGAGACTTTAAGATATACTTTGTCTCCTACCTGGAACTCCAAAGGTCATCGACGATTGTCTGCATAAGACTTCTACCTGTCCTGTGCCACTTTCAACTGTTGTTGTATCCCCTTAATCTTTTCTGTTGTCTGCTATACTAACTCAGGACCCAAAAGCTGATACTCACCAGACTCATACCAACGCAAAGGAGATCTACACTTCCTTCCATACAAAGCCTCCTAAGGAGCCCTGTCAATGCTCTGTTGATAACTGTTGTTATATGCAAACTCTATCAAACTGAGATGTACATCCCAGTTACCTAGAAACTGCAAAACACAAGCTCGAAGGAGATCTTCCAAAGTCTGAATAGTCCTCTCAGACTATCCATCTGTCTGCGGATGGAAGGCGGTACTGAACCTCAACTGCGTTCCCAACGCTTTGTGCAGCTGTTCCCAGAAACGACTCGTGAACTGAGGACCTCTGTCAGAAACTATCGTAACTGGCACACCATGAAGACGTACTATCTCATCCACATAAACTCTAGCGAGCTTCTCAGCTGTATACATTGTCTTTACCGGTAGGAAATGGGCAGACTTCGTTAATCTGTCCACTATCACCCAAATGGAATCATGATTCCTAGTTGTCCTGGGTAGACCAACTACGAAATCCATGGTTATATGATCCCATTTCCACTGCGGTATTGGCAAATGTTGCAACGTACCTGCCAACTTCTGGTGTTCAGCCTTGACTTGCGGACAAACCGCACATCTAGCCACGAACTCAGCTACATCTTTCTTCAAGCCGGCCCACCAATACAAGTCCTTTAGACTATGATACATCTTGGTGACACATGGATGCATAGCATACATCGATGCGTGTGCCTCTTCGAGCACCAACTTCCTAAACCCATCAACATTAGGAACCACCATCCTATTATGATAGCAGACTAGCCCATCCTCGGACTCATGAAACCCATCACGCTTTTCGCTGCCGAACTCTGATCTGATCAACTGTATTGCATCATCTGTCTACTGTGCATCTTTGATCTGCTGTCTCAACGTAGGCTTGACTTGCATTTGTGCTAAGAGTCCAGATAACGAGGAAACCTCCATCTGCACATTCATCTGTCGCAAGGAGACAAACATATCCCGCCTATGGCATACCAGGGAACTCAACTGTGCCTTCTTGGAAGAAAAAGAAGACTTTCGACTAAGCACATCGGCCACCACATTCGCCTTACCAGGATGATACTTGATAGTGCAGTCATAATCGTTGATCAACTCCATCCATCGCCGCTGTCGCATGTTCAAATCTTGCCGCGTAAAGATGTACTTCAGGTTCTTATGGTCCGTAAAGATCTGACACACTTCCCCATAAAGATAGTGTCTCCAAATCTTTAATGCGTGAACCACTGCCGCCAGCTCCAAGTCATGAGTTGGATAGTTCTCCTCGTGTTTCTTAAGCTGTCGCGAAGCAAAAGAAACCACATGATCCTCCTGCATCAGCACACAACCTAAGCCTTTCTTGGAAGCATCACAGAAAACCACACAACCCTTCTCAGTCTCTGGCATGATTAACACTGGAGCACTAGTCAGCTTCTCCTTCAAACTCTGGAAAGCTTGCTGACATTGATCATCCCAGACAAAAGGTACGTCCTTTCTTGTCAACTTTGTCATCGGCAATGAAATCGCAATGAAGTCCTTGATAAACCTCCAGTAGTATCCTACTAAACCTAAGAAACTACACACTTCTGTCGGCGTCTTCGGCTGCTCCCATTCTACAATGGATTCCACCTTTCTCGGATCTACTTTGACTCCTTCAGAAGATATCACGTGACCCAAGAAAGTTACTTCATCCAACCAGATTTCACACTTACTGAACTTGGCATACAACTGATGTTGGCGAAGAAGAGTCAACGCTCGACGAAGATGTTGCTCATGCTCTTGCCTGTCCTGACTATAGATCAGGATGTCATCTATAAAGACTACAACAAACTGATCTAAGAATGGACGGAACACTCTGTTCATCAGGTCCATGAAAGCAGCAGGTGCATTGGTTAGCCCGAACGGCATAACCACGAACTCATAGTGACCATACCTCGTCCTGAAAGCTGACTTTGGTATGTCATCCGCCTTAATCCTCAACTGATGATATACAGACCGTAGATCGATCTTCGAAAACACTGTAGCACCACACAACTGATCAAACAGATCATCTATCCTCGGTAACGTGTACTTGTTCTTGATCGTGACCTTGTTCAACTGTCGGTAGTCTATACACAATCGCATCGAACCGTCCTTCTTCTTGACAAACAACACGGGAGCACCCCAAGGCGACGTGCTTGGTCTGATGAAACCTTTGTCCAGCAACTCCTGCAACTACTTCTTCAACTCTGCCATCTCTACTGGAGCCATCCTATACGGTTTCTGTGCAACTGGTTGCGTCCCTGGGACCAGATTGATCTCGAAATCAATCTCTCGGGGTGGGGGAACACCAGTAAACTCCTCAGGAAACACATCTGCAAACTCCCAGACAACTGGCACCTCTTCAAGGCTAGGACCTTTTGCCTTGGTATCCACAACGGTATCTGCCACGTGAGCTAAGAACGCCTCACATCCTTGTCGTAGCAACTTATATGTCACCATAGCTGATATCAGACATGTTGGAAGAATCTTCCTATCTCCTTGGAAGATCCACTTTTCTCTAGCATCATAAAACTCCGCCTACTTGGATCCACAGTCCAAAACAACCTTATACCTCTCTAAGGTATCCATCCCAAGGATAACGTCAAACCCATGCATATCAAGTGGTATGAGATCCACTTGAATGCGGTGTCCCGAGAAAGATAAGACACAAGATGGACACTCATCTCGAAGCAACGAGAAACCATCAAGAGGGGTTTCTAACAACAAACTATCCTTCTTACGACTAACAGGTAAACGACAGTTCTCAAGCATACTATAGGCGATAAAAGAGTGCGTAGCACCCAGGTCAACCAGAACAAATATAAAGCAAGGAGAAGACATATCAGAATGAAATAACTCCATCTGACCTGTCACTACTCGCGGGTTGACTATCGCCTCCGGCTGATTCATAGCATAGAATCGAGCCGTTGCTTGCTGTCCACGATCTCTGCTTCCTTGAGCAGACGATCCAACTTGAGATGCTTGACCGCGTCCTCATCCTCTGCTACCACTAGGCTGCTGCCGATCTGATCCTTGATGACTCTGCCTCGGCTGCTGTGTCATTTCAACATCTCTACTCGGGCAGTTGAACCTCCAATGCCCGATCTGACCACACAGATGGCATGCTCTATCATAAATCCGTGGCCCAGATGGCCCTACCACTGCCACAGAAGCCGCACTGTGTGCTTTAGATGGTGAAGAAACATAACCTCTTCCTTTACTCGGAGACCACTGAGACGGTCCAACAGAACCTCTCATTACTGATGGTGCTGAAAACCTATGTTTCTTAAAGCCACCAAACCTCTGACCTTGAAACTGAGCAGGTCTCTTCTTAGTCATAGACTCTCTCTTCTCCCTAACTGATCATTCGATCCTCCAGACAGATTCCACAAACGTCACAAACCTCTCTCGATTCTCCAACACAGACACAGGTGTTGTTAGCTCAGAGCTCAAACCCTTCTCGAAACGTCTGATCCGCTCCTCATCTGTTGCCGCCATGTGAGGACAAAACCTCAACAGATCCATAAACTTGGCTTCATACTCGGTGATGTTCATCGTTCCTTGTCGCAAGCTCTCAAACTGACTGATTTTCTCATCTAGATACGTCTTTGGGAAGTATCTGGTGATGAACTCGTGTCAGAAAACCTCCCAACAGATCACCTCACCAGGCCGCTTCTCTTCCTCGATGGTCCACTAGTGACCAGCACTACCTTTCAGAAGGTAGGCAGTGTGCTTTACTTTGTCTGCTTTGGGGATGTCGAGGATCTGGAAAGCCTTCTCAAGACTTGTCAGCCATAGATCCACATCCGCTGGATCAGCCATTCCAGCATAATCCGAAGCTCCGACTCGGCGAAGCCGATCGAAGGTCTTCCCAATACCCGATGTTTCACCATGGGGAGCCTGTGCTCTCGGAGGAGGCACTGGCAATCTCTCAACCATGAGATTCATCGTAGCCATCATCTGCGCCATAAGTTGTTGGTAAGCATGATGTTCAAGTATGGCTGGGTCAGGTTGGGGGACCTCAGGCACCCGATCTTCTTGTGCCTGTCCAAAAGCTCCATCAACTGATGCAACATCACTATGCTCATGAGCATGCTCTTCATGGTTTCCAGACATCTTGGCTTTTCTTCCGCTGAGGGCATAAGAAGTTGTAAGAAAATATGGAAAACTCATAAGAACAAACTCAACCTAGTCCTAAATCCCTATAGACTCAGCAAACCTAAAGCTCTGATACCAAAACTTGTCGCAACACATCCCACTATCACACAGACAGTGAGGTGTTATGTGAAAATGTGCGGAAATCACCATAACCATAGATTATCGAAAACACGGGTTAATTAAAACCGATTGCGGAAAAATGATAAACTGAGAAACTATTACATTCCAGTCCACATCCTGCCAAAGAACAGGTTATATACATATATACAAGATCCGATACATGTCCACAGCTTAGAGCAATAGCTGTCCTATCATATCATGAGTTCATCACTTGTTTATACATACATAAAGGCCCACATCCGGCCCGCAGCAGGATATACAAAACATCTACAGATGTACCTCGTGAAACAACGTCAAAACATTGCCAAGGACCTGAGAGTACAGGGATGACTCTAGACTCTATCACAAAACATCCAAAACAGCAGCACATCCATTGCTTGCCTTCTACTATTCTTCTTACTGCTCGGCCGCAACTCCGCGACCACCACCACGCCTAGCTCGACCACCTAAAAAGGGTGTAACTCAGTGGAGTGAGACAATTGAACATTGTCCCAGCGGGAAACATAACTCCCCGCCAAAAATACAAAACCTCAGATGAATATAGCAGCTAACTGATAAAGAGTATAACAGGAGCAATTAAATAAGGGAAAGCTGTTCATACTTAGCAAGCTTACCGGGAGTACAAGTATTTCTGTGTAGAATCAAGATTAATCAAGACAAGATATATAAGTCCTACTACATATGAGAAACATATAAGCAACTACAAGATATAATGAGAGTAACTACACAAACAAGGCCTCAACCAATGTTTCGTGTTTGTCTTAAGCAGTTAATACTATTCGGCTGAATTACGTATTATTATGCCCTGAGGAAGTGAGCCGTACCGCTCAGATCTAACCTTTGGTTGTGAAGCCCAAGCCGGTGCCATACAAGGTCAATAGGAGAGCCAGACTCCACGACCTCGCCCCTCGTGGTCAGTGCACGAGTACAACACAAGTAGGACCACAGTCTCATGCTGAAGTGGTCTTAGCCACAGGGTCAGGCTACCCTCTGCCTAGCCCGCCTTGGTACAGGTCTCGACGCTAGTGAAATTGAGCCATGGGCCTGTTCACCATGCTCTTGAGCCATGAACACATTCATGCTCCTCATATCACATATCCTGAGCCATGGGCCTGTTCACCATGCTCTTCATCACAATTGGGCTACAGGCCTGAATCCGCACCCTTGAGTCTACAACCGCAGTTGCACTCTTACCTCCTCACTTTAGGCTAGGAGAAACCTCGCATATTCAACAATATGCGCTCCGGGTTAACCCGTAGGAGAACCCGTTTCACCATCACCAAATCCTGATGATGATGGATCTATGGCCAGGGCAACTACATGATAGATTTCACTGTGATTAATTAGTATCTTTTAGATGGATTGCAAGATTCAACCAAGGTGTATAACATGCAACTATAATAGGAAATAAACAACATAAACTCAACATTATGCTTTTACTACAATTCACATCATACTGATCCATCACAAGGATCCCACATCTGATGTTATCACTTGGCCTCTTTCCAGTCAATCTAGAATCATCACATATCATGCGATCTCAATCCCTCATTACATAGTGCCACTGCCTCTCAAGGCTTACATCATCGTTGTCCTTTTGGAACATCATTCATAATATACATGTGATCTCATTGTTCTCATATAATCATTCCTAATAGCATTTCATTTGGCTACACATTACCTGCATGGTTAGCACTATTCAATAATCAACATGAATAACTTAGAAACTCATATTATCAACACATGGTGACATTTAGGGTTAAGCGTATTATTAACACATAATAACATTAGTGGTTGTATCCTTTTCATAATCATGCCTCATCTCACGATCTCATGTATAAGCCATATCACTAAGCAAATCCTAATGCATACTCATTATTGCTCTTATCATAATAAGACAAATAAGGTGCTCACCCTTGTGTGTATAACCATATTAAGTTTAGATGAACAAGCTTTATCATAACGAACATTATCATGCAACGAGTCAACATGGATTAACAAAAGTAAAGACAACTCATCGGCTATTCATGACAAACAAAACCCTCACAAGAAGTACTCACATCCCTCACTAAAAGCTATATCGGGCGTGCAGCCTGTCGGGCGTGCAGGGGGGTAGTGTGCTCGCCCGCCTCAGTGCAGCGACGCACACCTCAGGTGTTATCCGTGCAGGGTGTTTCACAATGGTATCGACCATACATGTGTCGTGAAAAGAGTCTAGGTCAAGAGGTCTGTCGGGCAGCACCTCCCCAAGCCCATATCGTCCAAGATACATCAAACAAAGGTCATCTACCACCTCACACATGGACACCCGAAACCCTAGAAAAGAGTCACCACCCAACCGAGCTCACCCTTCTAGCCCATGGTGAGAGGAGAGTGTTGCTTAAGCAACTAGAACATAAGCTCACCTCAATCGACTAAGAAAGAGGGGTGTTGCTCATGACACTAGAAGCTCAAGCTCACTCCTCTAGACCAAGGGGAGAAAGGAGTATTGCTCACCTACAAACCCTAGATCACAAGGATCGGCCAACATGGATACTAAGCAAGAAACTAAGCTACTAGCATGCATATAAACAAGATCATAGCAAGGGACAGTGTAGTTAGGGTTAGAAGTTATGCAACCCGCCTTAGGAAACTTCAAGCTCCAAGCTCCGAGCAAGGAATATGGAGACTCCAAGGCTATCGACCACCACTTGCTCCTCCAAGGTGTGTCGGCCGACAAGCTTGCTCCTCCAAGGGTGTATCGGCCACCACTCTTCTTCTTCAAGGGGATATCGGCCACCACTAGCAAGGTAGAGGGGTTGTGTCGTGCAACAAGGTGGAGAGGGACCAAAGGACCAAAGGAACTCCTAGCAAAGGGAAGGCCACGCCTATATAGAAGGAAAGGGAGGAGAAAACAAGGTTGGTTCAAGCAAGGTGTCACTTGCCTAGGGACACTTGTCCTAGTGCACGAGCCACCACTCTAGCAAGTTTCATCCACATGTCCAAGATGTGCTCCAAGTGTCCACTTAAGCAAGGTCAAGGCTAGGTCAAGCATCATGGGCGACACAACATGTTGCTCCTTGGGAGACACACTCCATTGTCTGATACACATCCACACTTGGCCGATACAAGGCTCAACCCTAAGCAAAGCAAGGCACCTCAAGGCCCAACAAGCTCAAAAAGGCCCAAAAGAACTCAAGCAACGAGCCCAAGCCTACCTCTCTACACAAGAGGAATCAAAGAGAGGGAGGAACACCTCACACAGTGGCAAACTTGCCTACAAAACCCTAGACTTGGGTTATTTGCAAGTAGCACCTCCAACTCTCAACAAAGCACAACCAAACCCTAATCACCACTAAAGGTGATTAGCAAGCATCAAAGCACCAGGGTTAAGCAAAGCAAACATGGTAAGCCCTAAACGAAGGTCAGGGTCCTTACAACCCTAATCACGATCATGGGGTTGAAGAACCTTAATTATCCTATTCATAACATATCCCATATTAATATGCATTTTACTTATAACATTAAACTTTAATATCACTTTTTATAAAACTACAATTTGGTCGAAGAGAAAACATAGTATAAAACTTAGAAATTTGAGTTCCTCATGAAAAACCCTTTCCAACGAGTATTTTAGCTGATTTTCTGAGGTCGTATGTAATTTCTATGAATATTACTATACTAACCAATCAGGGAGCAGAGATATTGTAACAAACATTAAACCTAAAAATCAGTGGATGTAAATGAAAGGTGTAAAGATTTATAAACTAAGGACGTGCATTATATTAAATTAGGAATGTGGTGGTAAACACGTTAATAACCACAACAGAGAAATGTGTGTTAGGATGATTATAACACGACCTAAAATCCCTATATTTCCCTTGCAATATTAATCATCCAATTACAATCATGGGGTCACCAAGGTCATTATGTGACCTGGTTTCTTCTCCATCGCTAGCCATGTCTCTCGAGTGGACCTGAAGGCGAGAATTCCAATAAGAGGTTGAGGCACAAGTGAGATCTTGCAAAGCTAGCTCGCTAAGCATCTCTGTCAGGTCACCCTAGATCCAAAGAGGTTGAACATGGGCCTGTAGAGCTTTCGTCTTACCAGTTCATTAAGGCCATCATGGCTAGAAAGGCAATTGAAGGTCTAAACATTAAAGCCCTAGAGAAAGACCAAAAATAGAGTTAACAGAGTTCAATAAAAGTTTGCAAAGGCACTGCAATAATAAATGATTCATTTTTGTTGTTGGGCCGCAACTGGGAGACCAAGACGGCAACTACCAGTGAAGTCAACAAATGATCCTATATGACACACCATTTCAGACAACCACATGACAATATGGAGATGCGAACATGAAGGAGGGGTGTCAGGCAAATTCACTAGCGCATAAATTGCTCATAAGGATGTGGAGGAGGCAGGGGCGAGGCCAAGGTTGTCAGAACTGAGTAGGTCAGAGCATTTTCATGGGTACTAGAAGAGCAATAATAGGGAGGATTTTTTGTGCCTCAGTGATGGTCACGAGTACTTTATATAGGTGAAGAGACACAGAGATGACCTCTATGAAATAGGGTGGCGAAAGGGGAGGAAACCCTAATTGGGCATTTCATCTACAAAACAAAAAGGAAAGCAAGTTATAGCTTGTTAGAAATGGAAGAGTGAGATGGATTTGGTGGAGAAGAAATCTTGCAAAATGATCGAGAAACTAGGGAGGAAGAGATTGTAGAAGGAAAGCATTGTAAAACTGGTTTTTTCAATAAAAATATGAAGGTAGGTGACGATTGGAGAGTTGTTCGGTGGTAATAGACGACTAGATCACATAAGTGAAAAAAGAAAAAGGCGTGTGACATGCGAAATTCTTGGTACATCAGTGTATTGATGCATTAATTGATAATTTAGAATAAAATATATACACAACTATATATAACTCTTTCCTTATTTGTTTGGAAGGTTAAACATAGTCAAAATGACACCAAATTTAGACCACACATTGATTAGTAGTCTAGATCCTTCCTAGAAAATAAAATTCGAGTTTGGCATATCATTTCCCCATATTTCCATATTGGTCACTTTTAGTTAATATTTATGCATTGAAGGTTGGGATAATATGAAAAGGTTTTCCTTAATTGTTTCTTTGACTCAAAAAACCAGAAAATCAATGAATATTCTCTAAATATTTAAGTTGCATGCATATTTATGCCTTTTAGAGAAATTATCTTGAAGAGAGAGAAAAAGAGAAGATAATACTATTTCCTCCATATGGATACAAAAGAAATTTGGAAGTCATTTATTGTTCATCCAAGTGAGTAACTTATCCCATATTTTCAAAATTGGTACATAGGGAAATTATCATTCCTTTTTGTAATTCAAGGAGGAGGAGAAAGAGAAAGAGGTATATGGGATTTTTTATGTTAAAAGCTACCAAAAGGAAAAAGGAAACTTCTTGTTCAAGTAGTTTGTTTGTATTTTTGAATTCCATGCCTCTTGCCTTTATCTTTCATACCTTTTAAACTTCCTTGAGGGAAAAAAGTAAGGGAAAACTAATTATTACCATCTTTCAAATTAATTGAAATACATTATATATAAAAAGGTGTTTCCAAATCCTTTCATTTTCCTTTCTTTATTATTTCAAAATTAATACTATTTGCTGACCTTTTTGCATTAGGTCCCTCAAATAATTCTTATTTAGAAAACCACATTAAAAGTTTCAAGTTATTTATAAAATTTGGAATGTTAAAATCACATTATCCCAAAAACACAAATTACATATGGATATTTTTGTTGGTAGGGAGGTGTCTTGGATCCATTCACAAAGATACCCTAGGATCCTTGGGGGTTAGAAGTGCTTAGTTCTCTCATAATTTTACAATCGGATTGAATGGTGAAGACCCTATCATTCATGGGGCACCATATGGGGGTGTCTCTTCCCATAATATTTGTATCCCTAACTTGCTCTATTATTCTTACTCCTTCTCTACCACCTCCTATCAAATATTGCCATATTCCAACCCCTTCTCACTCAATGAGGTTTCCAATTGTGAGGTTAGGATATAATATTATTCCATACCTCCTCCAACTTAACAGTAATTATTTGCCTATCTTGCCATCCAGAATGGTAACTCCAATACTCCCATTATACATCTAGTATTTTCCATAATCTGGAAGAATATATCCAAAATCCTCTTCCAATGAATGGAAGCTATCCTGTTGCTCTTGAGGAATAAGGGGTGATCTAATTCCACACCCCAACATCTCTTCCCATGCTTTCATTTACAAAATATTGTCTAAATGGAGTCTTGTGTCAATAAGTTCCATGCTAGTTTCATCAGGTGGGCCTTAAACTTGTCTCCAAGCCTATAGATTCATACCCCACCCTCCTTCGTGGGTAAAGTAATTTTCCCCCAACTGGCCCAATGTCTTATGTTGTGGCCCTCTCTGGACGCCCAATTTGACCATTATCTCCCGGAATTCCCTTCATAGTCAACAATAGAAACTTCAAGTGGGTTTCTTCCATAAGCCCCACTACGCAGGAATGTCTTAGTGTCAACGGTCCCAGGAGAAAGACAAGACTCTTGGGAATGGAATATGGAATGACGCATGTTGTCAAATTATGAAGTTGGGTCGCTAAAAGGATGAACTTAATGAGTGCCATCCTTCTTGAGAACCAAAGCAGTTTACCGTCCCATGAGGCTATTCGTCATGTGATCTTGTCACCAGGTTGTCACAGTATTTGATCCTAATCCTTCCTCAAGATAAGGAGGATTCCTGGGTATTAGACATGTTTGGTGCTACAATCAAATCCCCAAGATTACAAAAAGGAATCTCATCCTTTCATTAGTGGCGTGACCTAGAATGATGGTAGATTTGCTTCTATTGACCTTATGTCCTAATGATTTCTCATACTAATCAACCCTTAAATGTCTCATATGGTGCCTCTCCCTCAAATTAAAAAATAATATGAGGTCATCTACAAATTTTAGATATGGGGTGCTAATCTCAAGCCCCTAGTGATACATTGCTATATGCTACATAAATTCATCTATCATTTAATGTTTCTCCCTAAGACTTCCTAGGCTAGAATAAACAAGATAGTTGATATTGAGCCCCCTTGTCTCATGCCTCTTGATGTTGGGAGGAAACCTCCTAAGAGCTCATTGATAGATACAGAGAAACAAGCACCTCAAATAAGGGTTATGTGGCATTTTTTGATACCATATGAAAGACTATAGGATCCTAAAACTTTTTTTTCTATAAATGGACATTCCACCCTATCAAAGGCTTTGGACTTACCCACTTTATATACCACACTCTCTCTCATGTACATTCCTTGGTTGAGGTCATGCATGAGCTCGTGGGCAAGTATGATGTTGTCTCCTATGTCTTTGTTTTTGACAAAGGATGCTTGTTCCACAAAATGAATCAGGGTATAACCATGGTCACTCTAGAGAGGCCTAGATACAATTCCAAGGCAAATATTCCCCATGCTAATAGATATGAAGTCATTCATACTGGTCGGATCCTCTACTTTAGGAATATGCATTAGGCAGATGCATCTAAGCCTTTCAAGAGTCTGTCAACCATTTAGATAGTGGTTAGTCAACTCAATGATTTTCTATTTTACTTCATCCCATGCAAATTGATAAAATGCAGTAGCAAATCCATCATGCCCCGAGGCAGTATCACTACCCATAGTCGTGACTACTCCTTTCACCCCCTCTTTGATGGCCTCTCTAAGGATGTCACATTATTCTCTTCTTGTAATACTTTCTCTATGATGATAGTGTATTCATATAGCCCCTCTAATTGTTTGGGTTCAAAGAGTTTGGTGTAATAATCATTAGCCTCATTCATAACCTCCTCCTCTCTTTGCACCCATTCACCATCTTGTTTCATAATTTTCATTATGTTGTATCTTCTTATCCTAACTTTAACATGTGCATGGAAGAAGTTTGTGTTTTAATCCCCTTCTTTAAGCCATTTAATTCATGATCTCCCTCTCTAATAAAATTCTTTTCACTTAAGAAAGTCTTCTAACTTACACTCCTCTATATGCATTTGCTCTTCCATCATATCCATGTCATTAGAGGTAGTGATGTTCTCTTGTAACATTTTAACAATCCTTTCATGAGCCCTAACTTTCTCAAAGATGTCTGCAACCACCTCCTTATTCTAGGTTCTCAACACAAATTTAAGGTTCTTTTGCTTCTAAATAACCATGTAGGAGGCCCCCCATGATTCAAGTGTCAAATTACTATTAATGATATCCATGATACATTTATGTTTATCTCACATCTTCATAAATTTGAATCCTATGGGTGCCCTCAACTTCACTCTCACCTTGAGGTAGTAAAGAAGAGGGCAATGATCTAATGCATGTTTCTGGACTAGGTGTTCCTCACTAATTTTAATATTCTCCAGCCAATCCTGGTTGGTGAATCCCCTATCCAACCAACCCCATCTGATTGGAATCCCCTCTTATTTATCTACCCATGTGAAATTGCATTCTTCATGTGTAATATCTTTTACTCCCATCATAGAAACCCATTCGATAAAGTTCCTCATGGAACTAGGATAGGGTCTCTCCCCTCCTAATTGCTCTTGATCTGTCCTATATGCATGAAAGTCTCCAAGTACCACCCAAGCTAGAACCTCTATGCTCTCTTGAAGGTGAAGCAACTCTTCACAAAGATTCTTATGTTATGTTCTCTACCATGATGCACTGACTATTGAAAACCTAAAAAATTGTGTTCTTAAATATAAGCCTATCATGGTGTGTTGGTTAGAGACTCCTACTAATATTTTGTGCCAAACTGGATAGGGTAAAACCAAAATTGTCCCTCCTAGGTTTCCATTTGTAGTTACCCATGTCATTCATAGTTTGTTATTCACTCTTGTGCTCTATATGGACCTACAAATGGTTTTAAGATTCAAAAAAGGAAAATATCTTTCAACATATCTAGTTTAAAGTGATTCTCTTCCATCCTCTCATTAGCTACCCCTATTGCATTTGAAATGATAAACTTATCCATTTTATAGACAGTCTTAGCTCTTTAGAGGTATTCTCCCAGCTAATCAGATTGTCCATGAGGGCCTCAATCTCCATCTCATTATCCTCATCCTCACACAACCTATGGTCAATGTTAGGCCTCCCTCTCATGCTATAGCAGTCCCAAAACACCACGTTTCCAACCAAAAATACCATTCTTACCTCTAGAAAGCTAGGATGATCCCACATCTAAGTCATCATGATGTGAACCTAACAATTATACATTTTCCATATTTTTATATTGACTTAACCTTTCCATTCATATGTATCTAATATGTCTATTTGAGACAGATTTCAGGTATTAGGTACAAGAAAAGGATCATTTCAATTAAGTTCCAACTTGACTCAATACAAGACAAAGTCTATGCAAATGCACTTTTATGGAAATAGCTGTAAACAAATTAGGACAATTTTTGTAATCATTTATATTGATGTTATGACTTGTAACTAAGACAAGAAAAAATTAGGAGCACTTAATTTGAACGTTTGATCACTTTAATGACATTTTCCAAAATGCATCACAAGTTGTTTGATCGACTGAGTTTCCCTCCCAGAAACTCAAGCAATGGCTAGGATGGGTCTTGGAAATGTTTAGGTTCAGCCGAGTTTAGCTCAGGATAAACTTGACTGAAACCTTACACTGGAAAACTAATTTTAAGTCATTTGTCGAGTTTCATCCAGGATAAACTCGGTCGACAACACAAAACTAACTTGTCGCATAGTGCTATCTATCAAGTTACCTTTGTGGAAACTCGACTGATTGCACTATACAGAATGTGTAGAAAAAGTGATTCCAGTTGTTGGAGTGTTTCAAACATCAAAAATAGATATGTTGCAACACTTCAAATGATTAGAAATTGTTCCTAAGTGCTTTAATGTCTAGTGGACATCCCCAACTATAAATAGGACCCCTTGGACTTCATTCCAAGTTTGCTCCTTCATGCTATTCAAGCTCTTAACTAGAGTTTAGTGCATTTTGTATACTAGAGCCCCCTCTCTTTCTTACAAATCCAAACATCCATATGAGTGAGATAGGCTATGTGTGAGAGAGTGACTTCATTGTAATTTTGTGAAGCTCTCCACATTCTATTTCCCCAATCCCTTTCTTCAAGCTATGTTGGTGAAGGCTTCTCCAAGTTGAAGGTGAAGGTGAAGGCTGAAGATCCTCAAGAAGAGTGGGTAATTCCTTCAAAGTAGAAGACTTTTTGCAAGAAGGGGAGCTCCTTGGCGAAGGTGCCCAACTCCTTGCAAAAGCAGGTAAGCCCTTGTAGAGGTTGAAGACTATTTCTTAAAGCATAGGTAAGGCCTTGTATGGTTTATTAGATCCTTTTGATCCTTAAAAAATAAGGCTAGGTGTCCTTTCCCTACCAAAGGAAGGTCTTATTGTATGTCTTATAATGGATTACGAGTATGCAATGGTTGCAAAATCCAAGGGCTTGACCTCTCTAGGTAGTGGTATGAATTTCTCCTAGTTTGAATATTGAAACCACTCTACATAGCTTGTTCTTGTGCTTGTTCAATCTCTTTCATCCTTGCTATGTATGCTTAGTTGCACATGAATTTCCATAGTTACAATCCTACTTCTTGAAGTAATTTAAAGGTCTAATTGGTTTTGTTTAAGTGCTTTTTATCTCTATTCACCCCCCTCTAGAGCCTTTTGATCCAACAAGTGGTATCAAAGCCACAATCTTCTTTAATAAGATCTCCTAGGAGATAAGAAGATGGGTGACATCCTCTTGTGTTCTCTCAACTTGGAGGGTGGATTCTCCATAAGGCCTCCAATCTTTGACGCATAAACATCCATTATTGGAAGAGACAAATGCATTTCTACTTGCAAGGGATGAGCAAAAACATGTGGAAATTAGTCATCCTTCTCTACAAGGATCCATTCAGAGGCATATCCACTTGGGATGAAGCTACTCTAAAGACGGCACAGCTGAATGCAAATGCCATAAGCATCATTTATGCAACTGTCACCCCTTTCGAGTTCAATTGAGTCTCTTCCTGGGACACAACCCATGAGATATGGAACAAGATTTGCATCACCTATGAAGGAACAAATCAAGTCAAGGAGTCCAAGATCTACATGCTTAGAGGTCTCCTTAAGGACTTCAAGATGGGGAAGAAGGATAGAGTTGCTGAGATGTACTCAAGACTCAACATCATAATCAATGGACTTGCTTCCTTGGGACATCCTTGGATAGAGGGACCATCAACTCTAAGATCCTTAGGTTTCTTCCCAAAAGGTGGGAATGCAAGGTGACTTATATTGATGAAATTATAAGCCTTGGTGACTGGCCTAAATCACATGTCCAAAATGGAGCAGATCCAGAGTAGTCAAACTCTTAAGATTATAATCTGACACTCAAGCCCGCACAACTATTATACGGGGTCTGACGTAGTAATCAGGATCGAACCATAGGGACAAGGTCGGAAGGTGTTAAGTATGCATGGTCTCACACTCATATACTACGAACAAATAGATGGTTTTAAAAGGGTGTTCCCTAAGGAATGATGGTGCACAAGCCAAAACAAAGAAAATTAAAGGAAAGCAAAATAACAACAAGAGCAAAAATTAAGAACGAATGGTAAGAAATGAAGATATGGAAGGAAACTTAGATCGGGTTTCACCTACTAAGGTCTCTCACCAACATGCAAAACTCACCCCCTTTGTATACTCTTATCAAGATTACAAGCAATCATATAAAATATCTATTCCCTCCTCTCTCAAGATAACAATAGATCTAGGGTCTAAGGTGGCCTCCCTCTCGAGATAACGACCATACAACCACAAAGCAAACCATATGACCATAAGCTTTAGCAATCCAACATTCTCATGCATTCATACTACTCCATAACACTAGATAAAGAATATACTACTCTTTCGAGGTACCAACGATCAAACAACATGAGATGGTAGCTAAGCATACAAGTGAAGCATTAAGAACAAGTGTATGTAGATAATCTTGATATGAACATATATATATTCAAAGGGGAGCAAGAATATACATGTTGGGAGAGTCTTAGTGGCTACTCCCAACCTGAGTTAAATTTTGGACACACATGTTAACGGGTAACATAAAAACATTACAAAATGATAGATACATCACAACCACAAATAGGGAAGAGGGTACAACGTAATGGAGATGAAATATCTAGATGAGAGAGAAGATGGTGATACACCAATATACTCCTTCGAATCTAGATCTAGAATGGAAGGTGCAGAGGCTCTCCTTCTTTTAAGGGAGAGGGTAGTCAGTCTTCTCTCTCCTCAACTTTCACTTTCAGAGATCCAAGATTGATCTGATGGATGAGAATGGCTATGGAATTTGGCAGAACTTCATGGTCCTTGATGATCTGATGATGTGACAAGTCGAGGTGGGTGGCCTATTTATAGGTGTCAGAACCTCGGTCGAGGCATCACCTCGGTCGAGTCTGGGATGAAACATTGCAGTCGAGATACCGACCTCGGTTGAGGTTGAGATGCGGGGTTGTAGGTCACGACCAAAAAGGGCGTGAGGCATCGCAGTCGTGAAGCATCATTGTGATCATGAGAACATCGACTGCGGTGGGGGGGGGTTCCCTAGTGGTCGATGAGCTGCAGTTGAGGTGCTAACCATGGTCATGGCTTGATGTGACCCTACAAAGGTGGAAGAGGTGTGTAAATAAGATTTTTGGCATTAAAATACTAAAATAAGTGGAAAAGGTCTATAAAAGGTATGTTAGGAGAGGTATAAACTATATGCAAAAAGTATATAAAATGAGATGTTATCAACTCCCCCAAACTTAGAATCAAGCATGTCCTCTAGTTAAGGGTAGGTCTGAGATCATAGAGAGAGAAGAGAAATTTGTGACAATTTTTTTACTAAACTTAACATTACTAAGTTATCTCATTCTTATAACAGAACTCTTGTGGTATGTTCCCTCAATCCTAGAATCTCATTCCTCCCCCTTCATAACTAGAGTTTCACAACTTCAAGTTCTTGCCATTACCTTTTTGTAGTAAAAGGTCTCTCCGTCTCAATGTATCACCCCCTGTGTTAGGTTGCTAGACATACTAGTACAACATCTCCTTGAGGAGTAGCTTTCACACTCTTCCTTTATTTTCAATTGGCCCTATGATGGTGTGTTTGGGTAGGCTTCAGGATTTAAGTGTTTTCCTCTTCTCCTAAATTTCCCTCACCCACAACTGTCGTAAGGACAGTGTTGCCCTTAGGGGGTTCTGACGTTAAGTTAGGTGGTTGTGTGAAGTTCATTCAGGATTGTAGGTGGGTAAATTTGGCTTCAAGGTTCCACTTACGGGCATGACATATCTGCATTCATGAGTGCATTAATACACCAACCATGTGGGACCCTTCAACATCTTTTGGGTAAAACTCTCATTATATATATATATATTCCTTTTCTTTTTGGCTTTTCATATCTCCTCTCTGGTTTGGGTGAGCGAGTTTTTATGTGGTCTTCTGGGCGGCCAAGCCTCTTTTCATCCCAAAGGGGGGATAATTAAACTCAAAAGGGTTAGCTATTTCCTTCTCGAGGGAGGTGAGGATTTTCTGGCTGGAACCATCAGGTTAGGGTGGTTGGTTAGGAGTATGGCTCGATGAAGTTATGTAGTTTCCAAGGGTTTCATGAGCTTAGGATTGTTACACACACAACATCTTATTATAAGAATGAGATAAAACTATATTTCTATGCTTCTCATTTTACTGTTATATGTGTTAGCTTCCCGTACATTCCTATCTAGAAACGGTAGCACTACGACATTTAGCAGGGGAACAAACAAACTCAAGGGTAACTACACAAAACTATGACTCAAAATAAAATTCCCTTAAAGCATAATTTTTTTTCACAATCATCTTGGCGGGAACTAGAATATGTACAAGTAAAAAAATTTCAAAATTTTGAAAATTTGGGATGGAATTGTACCTCTCACGCCTGTTTATGACTCTTCCCCCAAACTTATCATTCACCCCGACTAGGGGTGTCAAAATTAGAGTTAGATGTATAAACAGACTTGCTTTATTTATGCTCACTTATCTTGGTGGCCCACTTTGACTCGAAGAGCATGCTGGCGTACACTCCACGTAGTGGGTGGTATTTCTCATACTGCATACCCTCCACCTTTGTGTTCATTGTGGCTAGGTCCATCATCCAGGCTAGACAATAGAAGCTACAGTCGTTTGACAGCGGCACCTGTTGAGGGCTTCTATGGTAGAACCGTGTCTTCTTGAAGTCTTTGCCTTCTTTATGCTTGTACCCTTTGCCATGATTTTTTAGCATCCCTACAATCGCCTTAGCGCATGTAACCGCCTTTTCTTCTATAGGTGTCTTTACAGTAGTCATCTTTGTTCTCTTGTTCATTGCGAAGGCTGTGTCTGAGCTGTTGTATAGTACCACAGTCCTTGTAATGATACTGACCACTAGCAAGGTCTAATGGCTGTCTTGAAAGATAGGAAGGAAGATGTAGTCTGGGAGAGACGTCACTAGGTGTTGTTGTATGCGTTCCTTTTCCCCTAATCTTTTGTATCTTAGGATGTCATCCACCAAAAGGAAATATGCCATGTACACGTTTGGCATGTTGTCATTTAGTAGAGCTTGATAAGCTGACATGGTGTTGACTAAGAGGTACCCTCCTATTTTCAATTTATCTCAGAGGTCGTCCTTCAGCACGTAGATGCCATCCCTTTCAAAGATTGCCTCTGTCGGTGTGTCATCTTCCTTCATGGATTTCATTGTTATATTTAGAGATTCTAAAGATAGGCTCACACAACTCCATATATCAAAATCCTTGAAGGTTGACACTATTTCCCCATTCGACCCTTCTAGTTTACTCTTGGGAAGATCATCTTTTTCTATCTTGCCTTCTTCGGGCTGGCCCGCTAGAGGCTATTCTTTTTTCTCTTCTTCCACTGGAGGTAGCCCCGGCTTGAGTTCTGGTATTCTTTCCACAGTCACACCAGTGTCATCTATCCAGCCTTCCTTCCAAGTTGTTGCTCTGGCTGGCTCTATAGGATCGATCCATAAGGTTTTGAGTTCCTCCCTCCATGCTTTCTTTTCAGGGTTGGGGATTTCTTGGTAAAGCCTCTGCGGTACTGCGTCTGAAGGCATCGCTGGGTCGTTGAAGAAGTGGAGGTCGTAGATAACCTCCATTGCATATATACCGCACAGTCCATGCAGATCTTCTGCACATAGATCTTCCAACGAGACTCCCTTATTGATGGCTTCTATCATCCGTAGCACTATGAAGGCGTCGTCCCCTATTCCAGTCTTTTCTTTGGGGGCCTTCTTGTAGATGGAGAATTTCTTCCACATCCCCTTATGTATGTTGTCTGCCTATTGTATAGCTCTTTGCAGATGTAACGACACCTTCAGGATATCCTTTACTTCTTTGTTCTTGTAGATTAGGGAGATGCTGTCTAGTTCAACTATGCAACAAGTGAACACTGTTGTACATCTTTCATATAAGTTGATGACAATCAGTCGCTAGTGCTTTACGGTCCTTATGGATAGGACCACAAACTTTTTTTCCCTACTCACTAAGCGTTATATCTCTATCACATCAACAACTTTGTTGTTGTCATTGAATAGGAGCCCTGCTAGATGTGTGGTGTCGTTGAACACTTGTTGTACTTTATCTGGATGCAAGAACTCTTCAATTAGAGTGGCACACAATACTTTGAATAGCTTCTTATGTAAGCATTCTCTTTTCAAGAAAATCCCTCTGAAGTGATCTTTGTTAAGCAACATGCCCTTATTGTGATAGATAATATTAGTTCTAGGCAGGTTTTCATCCAGTATATCTACAAGGATATGGACATCTCTACATTTTATCCTTGATAATGTGGTCATGTCCATACCCGCCATCTTACAGGGCAGAGGAGGAGACACACCTAATTCTACTTCATTGATTGATGTGCTCCACTTCCTAAATAGTTCATTCGTAAAGAAAGAGGCGAGCCCACCTTCCTCATCTTCTAAGGTGCCTTCTGTGGGTGGTGCTTCTATTGTAGGAGGTTGAACCCTTATTTCAATCAATGTTTGGGTTGTTGCCCTACCTTCCTCTTTTGTGGACATATCTCCAGTTATATCTTTTGTTGGATGACTCGCTTTTGACGGTTGCTCCATCTCTGCAGCATTGAGTGCGGCTAACGTCGCAGCCATTTTTCCGTTGTAGAAAGAGTCATCTTGATCATACTACTACGGGCCTTTCAAGAAGTCATTGCATATGTCCATCCCAAATGTCAGGTCATCTAAGAATTTATTGAGATCTCTAATTTCTTGTGACGTGAGATCTTTTGTCGCTATGCTTTCTTCTCTGGTGATGACGACCTGCTTGGGATCCTCTGGTGCAACTTTATCTTCTTCTGGGCTGCTGTTTAGATCAAAACCCCTTGACAACGTATTAGTCTTCTTTGTCTCATTGTCTTGATGAGTGTCCGACTGTGATGATGCTTCCTTCGTCTGTGGTTTATCCACTGGGGAAGTCTTCACATTGGCACTCTCTTCTTTCAATGCTACTCTGACACCGGTTCCCCCCACATCGTCATCATCTTTGTCAGGGCTTGAGGAAGCATGTGATGTTGAAGGGCTCGTCAGACGCTTGGTCTTCTTTCTCTACCGCCAACCATCTATTTCTTGGCATTCAACATCTATCTATCGGCGTTCTTCATCTAAGTGTTGACGCTCCTTTTTGAGGTTGTCTAATGGTTCCTCATACCCCTTTCGCATAATCTCCTTGTCTGCTCTCATGGCGTCCCGCTCCTTCCCGATCCATCTCCTCGTGAGGGTCTTTAGGACATCCATCAATGCATTCTAGGTGTTCATCACTCCTTGCATGAATTAAGGAAGTGCCTTAGTTCTCTCGTTCAAAGTTTGTATCGACGTAGTTAGTGTACACAGGGTGGAGGTAATATTTGAATTTAATTTAGAAGTTTGATGCATGTGTTTCCACATGACATCAAACTTATTGCCCAATACATAACCGAATGTGTGCGGGCGGTGTTGTTGTAGGTCCACATGTGTTGTGGATGCTATGGGCTCCTTCGGTTGTGGAGCCGACATGGATGGGCTAGGGGTGCTTGCCTCTGGTCACCTCAGCACTTGTAAGATCAAATTTGGGATTATGGGATCAGGTACAACCTCGGTGTCCTCGCGTTCTTGGTTGGTTTCTTGTTTGGCCCCAACATGTTGTTATGTTGCTGTAGCTTCAAGGTGTGCATGGTTGCCATCTTCTATGATTTTAGCTTTAGGTTGGCACCCTTCATTTGTTGTCATTTTGGCTGGGAAGCACGACAAGGGCGGGCTCGGGGCGTTGGCCTTTTATGATGGCTTTTTATTCTTCTTCCTTATCGCCAACTTCTTCCTTTCCTCTGGCTTCCTTATCTCTATATCTGGAGATTTGGATTTTTCATCCTTTTCACTAGCTGCAGATGACTGGTCCGCGGTAGTGTGGATGGCCCCCGAATACATCTTATCGACGTCTTCTTGAGTGGGCCACAACTTGTGGGTATCGTAATATGCCATTTCTGGGACGGGGAGGAGCGTCTTGGAGCAACTATGTTTGTAGAAGAGTTTATTTCCCTTTTGCATCAAGATCCCCGTGTTGATGAGGGACTTTGTATCGATCTTTGTATGCCCCTTCATCTTCTTGTACTTCATCAACATGTCTACATCCATGAAATGATATGCTATTTTTGTAATTTGACCTCCCATGAAGAACTCCTTTGTCTGTTTTGCCTCCCCTCCCACTACTGTTGATAGCCTCTCGATAAGGATTCTTCCTATATTTAACAGCTTCTTGTTCAACATGGACCATATTATGAATATGTCCCCTTTTATTACGCCTTTGATATCTGGCCTCGTAAATATAGTGTTGACAGTTATCTTCTACATCACCCTGATAAAGCATGAGGTGATGAGAGCCACCTTAGAGTTCTTCGAGTTGTGTTCTTAATCTCCCGTCAGCTTTTCCCACATTCTGTGGTTGTTGTACCCGACGATATCCTTTTCTCCAGGCGTGGTGGAGCAGTCATGTGCTTCTTCAGTTGTTATGGTGAAGATTGTGTTAAGCATGGCCTCTGTAATCATGTAAGGCTTTCCTCCTAGTCTCACCTCCAGTTTGAAGTCGCCGCCACCCTTCTAGCATTTGTTGTCACTTACCTGGAACTTCTCCAATGACGATAAGAATTCTGCCGTCAGTTGTGTTAGGGAGGGGGCTTCTGAGGTGCATAGGGTGCACATATTCACACCCTTCACGAAGCTCATTACCCTATCATAGACCCCCATATTCTTTAAGTCTTCAACGTCCAAGTATCTTGTGGGCCTGAACCTCTTGGCCTGCAGTATCCAGTCAAACTACGACTGGTGTGTAGGGTCTCTTGGCACGAATGCTTACCTTTTCTGGTTGAGGGCCACCTCCTTGGTCTCTTCTACCTCCTCATGGGTTGTTTCTTTCTCCTTCCCTTTTAACTTCTCTACAACTGTCAATTTCCTCTTTTTGCTGCTCTTTGCTTCCCTGGGTTCAGCCTTCCTCTTTTCTAGTTTCTTTAGCTCAGTTTTGAGAGGCTGGTATTCAGAAGTCCCCGTCTTAGATGTGTTCAGGGACTCCTCTGACTCTTCTGGCGTCTTGTGGGCTAAGATGTAGTCGTACTTCTTTTTCATCAGCTGCAACTGAAGTCTTTTTGTCGGGGAGAGGTTCGAGTTGTCCTTCAAGGCATTTGTTATCTTCTTGAGGATTTCCTCTACCCCCTTTAATGAGGTTGCCTTCTTCATCAATGTGTATTCAGTTGAGGTCGACATTCTGAAAGTTTCAACATTAATTTTGTTGCTAGCATAATTATATTAGCTTTTAATATATCATCATCAATTTTATTCTATTATCATATATATATATATATATATATATATATATATATATATATATATATATATATATATATATATATATATATATATATATATATATATATATATATATATATATATATATATAGTCAGGCTAGAATACACTAGAGTGTACGGATCACACGAATACACTCAAGTGTGTTTGCATATCAAGACTATTTTTTACAAAATGTAAACCGTTGATCTTCACCGTCATACTATAACTAGGCTACATACAAATTTTGAGCACATTTGGATGAGTGTAAGTCACTCATCCAAGGGCAACAAAATCGACACGCGAAACTAATTTAAAATGCATAATTTTTGCGGTCTTCATAACATGAGCTATACATATCCAAATGTGCTCAAATTTTGCGTATGAGTTGTTCACAAGATGTTTAAGAAGATCAATGGATTAGATTTTCAAAAAAAATATTGCATCATGAAAAACTACTTGAGTGTATTCCGCTCCAGATACACTCGAGTGTATTCTAGCCTCTCTCTCTCTCTCTCTCTCTCTCTATATATATATATATATATATATATATATATATATATATATATATATATATATATATATATATATATATATATATATATATATATATATATCATTCAATGCTCATAATGCCACGACCGCAGCCTTAAACAGGAGGTGTGCCATGACCGCGGCATCACCGAGTCTATGTATCAAGCTGTGAAAATGGTATGCCGCGACCGTGGGCAGTTATAACCAAATAAGAGTGTTGTGACCATGGCCAAGAAGCAATCAAGACATACCACGACCGCGGCCAAGAAGCACTGTGATCGTGGCAAGTGCTACGACCGCGGTCGTCACTCAACCCACTTTTATGCTTAAGGAGCGCCGCAACCGCGGCCGAGGATATGGTGCCACGATTGCGACACTAGAGTACCTGTTCGATTTAAGATGATGATTGAGTTCCAAGACCTTGTTCGAGAGGCCATAGGCTAAGGCCAAGGCGGCGGGGTCCCGTGATCGAATCACACCCCAAAACCCTACCCTAGGTTAAACAACGCCGTAAGAATCGCGAATGAGGGAAAGATGTCGACGAGCATCATCGAGCTAAATGAGGTGGAGTTGTGGCAACTGTTGTGGCATTTCTCGAACCTATGGGTCATTAAATGCATGAAAATATGACGAGGCATGAGAAAAATGACGAGTATCAATTGATGGTAGTCGAGAAAGTGCCAAACGAATACCTTAGTTGAGTTAAACGGCTCTAAACGGCAGTGAAGACAGAAACTACAGGGGCTTACTGCGGAGGAAATGCTACTTCATCGACGAGGGTTTGAATTGGACTTACTCATCATCTTGCACACTCAAGTCAAGGAGCTTTGTTCAACAATTTAGGAATTTTAGAGTTTGAGCGAAAGAAGAACCCTATTTCGAAGGGTTTAACTATATATACCCTTATGGTACCGTGACTACGATGGGAGGATCGCCGCGACCACGGCTATGGTCCTTCTTTTACATACGCTGCGATCGTGGCCCATCACTATAAAGAGTGGGTATCATGACTGCGGTGTACCGCTCCTCAACCGTGACTTATGCCGCGACCATGGCCCAGACCGCGACCGTGGTCCTTCCAAACCAAATTAACAAAAAAAAATTTAAAGCAGAAACTTGCACATCCCAACAAAGCCTCTTTGGTAGAGAGGGATTAAAATCCATAAAATATTTACACTCCTACTAGGTGTAGAAATCTGTATTATTGGAAAATGAGAGGTACATAACTCATAATACTAAAGTATGAGATAAGGAAAAACATGAATAAAGATAAACAACAAAAACTTGGTTTGCCTCCTATAAAGAAGTGAAACCACCTCTCTACTAGAAAAGGAAAGGTCACATCCCATAAACCAAACACCATATAAAATTTTCACCAAAGGGATGTGTACCAATACTTTCCACACGTGTGTATCTCAGTACCAAAAATATAGCAGTGGAAGAAAATTTAACTATTATAAGGCTTTATAACATATACAACTCATCACCACACATGGGTGTCCAAAAAGGAAACATAAAAGCCAAAGACCAAGCCGAGGGTCATCTAACCACCTCTTCAAGTCTCCCAAAAGCTCAGCTACAAGGTTGATCTAAAAGTTCACCTCTCCTTGATCTAACATGGGGTTGGAAGCATACCCCACAAAGAAGACAAGAAAAAGAAACATCAGAAAAAAGCTAGTATGTACATACTAAAGAAAACTTTGAGCAATTTAAGCAATAAGGACAAAAAATGTAAATGCTTCCCATACAAGAGGTAAGGACTACCCACCAGGGCATAAAAGGTAAGAATCATCATAACATGATAAAAGAGGATACTTACCTTAAACAAAATAATAAAGATTGTGCAACAAAAGCACATAAATAGAAAGTAGGGGACACACCTCACAATCATCATCAAACCTGCATGCATGTGAGATAAACATAGCCCTAGAACAATATAAACACAAAGGCATACAAGGCTTCACATCCTTGAAAACCTGATAGAGAAATGACTCACCGTCAAACTCCCAATATGTATAAAAGTTGAGCCAAGGCTTCACATCCTTGACACTCAGGTATGGGGCACCGCCACCTCCATCCCAAAAATAGTAGGGCACGCACCCAAAAACCAATGCAATTTACACTACTCTAGTGCTACTGATTTACATAGCATGTAAAATGTAGAGGCCAATAAAAAGTATAGTCGAAATTAAATAATGTTGCCATCAAACAATGGACAACTCAAACAAATATACATCCACTTCTAAGTGGAAACAAGATATCACATATGTACAAATAAACACCCACATCACAATGGATACATACCATCAACACATCTAACATGCACCAAGGAACAAGATAGGAGTCATGAGAATATCCAAGATATCAATCAACAAAATAGTTCACACGAACCATGATATCAAAAGAAAAGATTTTGGGTATAAGCTAATGTCCATAGGACCAAGAGAAAGACAATATAGGTGAATTTCTAAACATGAATAATGGGGGATACAACATACCTTAAAACAGAGTCCAAAGTCCAAAGCACTCATAGATCCAAGTCTAGGTCACCAAAGGCCTATTTAAAACACATATACAAATTTTATGTCAATTTCATACACATTAACCAAACCCTAAAAACACCTTTTTATCAATATGTGAATTAGGTTATGAAACCTATGCCATATTATAGATTCGGTTATTAGGACTCCAAAACATATTTTATTATATTATTTTGACTGATAGATAATTAGTGTTATGATTTTTACAAGTTAATTCATTATTAATTACATCCATTGAAAACTCATTATTAATATTTAGATTTAGTTATCAAAACATATACCATTAGTTAGATCTTATTTTTATGATTCCAATGAATATTTTTACATGTTTTTCTGATCATCCATTAATTAGTTATTAATTTTTAAGCAATGACTAATCAGGAAATTCCACGTCAGCAAACCGATCGCAAAGCAGAGAGAGAGAGAGTCCACGCGGACCTGGGCCAGACAATCAAGGCCGCCCATGTTAGAGGACAACTGAGCCAAGCTAGCAAAATCTCGTGCAAAGTCAACAAAATGGGATCGTATGAAAAGACCATTTTGTCCTTTGAGCGTAAAACTGAAACAAAGGTCGAAGACCAGAGCAAAGAGGGGAAATTACAAGGGACCATGTGTCCCCCGCAAAGAGTTCCCAATACCAGGGCATAACGACTGAAAACCTTGAACCAAAGATCAAGTTCAAGGGGAAACTGGGCAAAGGAACCTAAAGGAACAATGTTCCCAAGGCTTCAACGAACCCAACGAGCAAGATCGCCGTGAAAATGACCAAAAGAAACTAGAGAACCATCTTCCACCATGAATGGAAAAGGTGAGGAAGCTCAAGAGCGAAGAAGAACCAGCGAGGCACCAAATAAAGAACGGGGAAGGTTTAAGCACCCAGAACGGAGTGAGGAGTCAAGAAACACGGCGAGGAGAAGAACCAGTTGCCGCCTATTTCAGAGAAAGAAAAAAAAGAGGTGAATTGGTTTTACGTGCAATCTGAGAAAACGAGGAACTCATAAGGCTTGCCCACACCTCCACGACTCAAAGTAAGCCAAAATCAAGCGCTGCCAAGCACCAGATCTTTCGGACGAGCTCGCCACCGATGAAACAGGAAGATGGAGTAGGTGAAGGGGGTTGTAGAGTAAGAGAGACCAAGGTGGATATTGGAGAAGGTTTTTGGGTGTTTGAGGATTTTGGGGGAGGTCCTATTTATAGTTGTCGAGTTAGGGTTCAATGAGGAAATTGCATGAACCAGGAAATAGAGAAGAATAAGGAAATCATTCGTCGACCCATCGACTGGGTGAATGAAACATATCAAAAATAGGGGTCCCCGAGATCAGAGGGAGGTGAGGATTGTGAAAAGGAAACTAAAAAAACACAAGGAGTAGAGAGAAAGAAATCAGTGAAATTGAAAATCCCTGATACTATTCAGGGAAGTCCGAGTTCAAGTCGTATTAGGTGGGTGAGGAGGAAGGCTTTTGAGCCGTTGATCTGATCCGCGAAAAAGATAACTTAAATAAGTGTCATCTGGTGGTGCATATAGAGAGGAAAAGGAGAGTAAATGAAATTGGAAAACTATATGAAATTGAAGAAAATCAAATGTGACAACTAGTTAAACCAAAGTGAAAACCATTTAATGCACATATTTTCTCTTTCCTATTTTAAGGGTCCTATTCTTTTCCAAATTAGACCAAACTTTGCACACAAGTTAAGTTAAACATGTAGATTCCAAATCTCCAATTAGATTTCACTTTTGGTAACTTTAGATATGTTATTTAATATATTCTTTGTTTCTCTCTCCCGATCCATTAATGACACATGGATTATCCAAATTAGGTGAAACTTCATCCACAAGTTAACTTAAGTGTGTTGAATACGAATTTGCCTTTATTTCCAACTTTTAGTGTCATGAATTACATTTATTTATTAATTACACCTTTTGGGCAATTTCTCTCTCCTAACTTACCATATTATTTCAAGGTTGTCCAAATTAGATGAAAATTGACATGTAAGCTTATTTTGATGTGTAGATTACGAATTTGAAGTCTATTCTTTCTTTTGAGGTTTTCTTACATGGGTTATGTCATGTGGCCTATTAGAGGCCCAATAGATCTTCAATCATCCAATTATGTTCTTATTACCCCTTTATGTGTCATACATGATTATTGAACATTGATTTATTGTGTGACACATTTTGGGTTTCATTAGTGGCCTAATTACATGTATTAGTTTATCATTGTTTGGCTAAGTTAAAAGGGTCAAACTTCTAGGATATGGTTCTAGTTTTAGTATGTTACAGCACACCACCCCTTAAAGGGATTTCGTCCTCAAAATCAAAACATCCATAAGTAACTTATTCACTACCCATTAAAAGGGTTCATCTTATTATATCAAACTTAACTTCAGATACAAAAGGTTCAACTATGCTTCTTACATCCAACTACATAAGCAACATGCAAAAGGAAACATAACTTATAAAGACTACTCTAAGGAACTACGGGTTATCTTGCTCTTGATCTTCATCATTAACTTCTTCACCATCCAAAGCAAAAACTCTTCCATCTCTTCTTTCCACAAGTCTTCCTCTATTATTGTTGCCATTATTGTTGCCCTGATTCTAAGGAGGTGCTTGCTGTTTTTGTACTAGAGCTTGACCATTACGACACTTAGGGCAATCAGGTCGGATATGTCCAGGTTCATTAGAATAATGACATACCCCTGGTGTATTATGATGAGGTTTGTCCTGAGAACACTTTCCTCGAGGATGGTAACCATTGCACTTAGCACACTTGTCCCTTTTCTATTCATCACCTGAGGACTTCCTCTTCTTGTCAAATTCCCTAGGTTGAAACCCTGGGCAAGACTCCACAGCCAAAGCTTTATCAACCATATGCTGAAAGGTCAAAGGAAATTGTGGAATAAGAGAACGACCCACATTGTAGTTGAGTCCTTGCAGATATAGGTCAACTCTACGTTCTACACTAAGTCCTGAAGCATATCTCTCAAGCAACAAGAATCTTTGTACATAGGCAAACACTGACATGGAACCTTGCTTTAAACTATAGAACTCAACTTCCTTTTTCTTCAAAGCAGCGGTACAGATGTACTTCCCATGGAAGAGAGCCAAAAACTCCACCCAAGTCATGGTTGAGATATCTCTAGTCCTTGCAATCCCATTCCACCAAACTCTTGCCGGTCCATCTAAAACATATGAAGCAAACCCAACCTTCTGGTGTGGAGGACGGGACATACCATCAAAAGTCCTCTCGATGGACAACACCCAATCATCAACTTTGTTGACCATCTCGATCTCACCTTCACCCTTGAAGGAAGGTGGTTGAATCTTCATGAACTCCATGATCGAGAACTCCTTAGGCTTTTCAGGTATAGTCAGGTCTTTCATCTTTTCTGTCATGGAAGTAGCAAAGAGCTGTCAATACATAGCCAACTCTTGCTCTGGAGTGATGACTATGCTCGACCCAGCAGAAGCTGAGGTCCCCTGACCAAACCTAGTGTTTTGGGGTGTCTCATAACCGTACTGGTTGCCATCCGTCGAGTTATCTCCCGCCATTAGGGTTTTGTCTGCACAAGGCAAGGTACTAGGTGTAAGCAACCTAAGATAAATGTAAACATCCTAATGGAGACAAGTTTGAATTGGTTAGATAACTGACTACTAGTGGCTTTGATACCATGATGTAAAGAAGTGAAACCACCTCTCTACTAGAAAAGGAAAGGCCGCATCCCATAAACCAAACACCACATAAAATTTTCACCAAAGGGATGTGTACCAATACTTTCCACATGTGTGTATCTCAGTACCAAAAATATAGCAGCAGAAGAAAATCTACCTATTACAAAGCTTTATAACATATACAACTCATCACCACACATGGGTGTCCAAAAAGGAAACATAAAATCCAAAGACCAAGCCGAGGGTCATCTAACCACCTCTTCAAGTCTCCTAAAAGCTCAACTACAAGGTTGATGTAGAAGTTCACCTCTTCTTGATCTAACCTGGGGTTTGAAGCATACTCCACAAAGAAGAGAAGAAAAAGAAACATCAGCAAAAAGCTGGGTTTGAAGCATACTCCACAAAGAAGAGAAGAAAAAGAAACATCAGCAAAAAGCTGGTATGTGCATACTAAAGAAAACTTTGAGCAATTTAAGCAATAAGGATAGAAAATGTAGATGCTTCCCATACAAGAGGTAAGGACTACCCACCAGGGCATAAAATATAAGAATCATCATAACATGATAAAAGAGGATACATAAATAAAACAACAAAGATTGTGCAACAAAATCACATAAATAGAAAGTAGGACGCACATCCTACAATCATCATCAAACCTGCATGCATGTGATATAAACATAGCCCTAGAACAATGTAAACACAAATGAGGCCAAGGCTTCACATCCTAGAAAACCTAATAGAGAATGACTCACCATTAAGCTCCCAATATGTATAAAAGTTGAGCCAAGGATTCACATCCTTGAAACTCGGGTATAGGCACCACCACCTCCATCCCAAAAATAGTAGGGCACATGCCAAAAAAACCAATGCAATTTACACTACTCTAGTGCTACTGATTCACATAGCATGTAAAATGTAGAGGCAAGTAAAAAGTATAGTAGGAATTAAACAATGTTTCCATCACACAATGGACAACTCAAATAAATATACATCCACTTCCAAGTGGAAACAAGATATCACATATGTACAAATAAACACCCACATCACAGTGGATACATATCATCAACAAGTCTAACGTGTACCAAGGCACAAGATAGGAGTCATGAGAATATCCAAGATCACAATCAACAAAATAGTTCACGCAAACCATGATATCAAAAGAAAAGATTTTGGGTATAAGCTAATGTCCATAGGACCAAGAGAAAGACGATATATGTGAATTGCTCAACATGAATAATGGGGGATACAACATACCTCAAAATAGAGTCCAAAGTCCAAAGCACTCCTAGATCCAAGTCTAGGTCACCAAAGGCCTATTTAAAACACATATACAAATTTTATGTCAATTTCATACACATTAACCAAACCCTAAAAAAACCTTTTTATCAATATGAGAATTAAGTTATCAATATGTGAATTAGGTTATTAGGACTCCAAAACATATTTTATTATATTTTTCTGACTTATAGATCATTAGTTATGATTTTTACAAGTTAATTCATTGTTAATTACATCCATTGAAAACACCTATTATTAATCTTTAGATTTAGTTATCAAAACATGTACCATTAGTTAGATCTTATTTTTCTAATTCCAACGAATATTTTACATATTTTTCTGATCATCCATTAATTAGTTATTAATTTTTAAGAAACAGACAATCAAGAAATTCCACGTCAGTAAACCGATCACAAAGCAGAGAGAGAGAGAGAGTCCACGTGGACCTGGGCCAGCCAATTAGGGCTGCCCATGTCAGTGAATAACTAAGCCAAGCCAGCAAAAGCTCATGCAAAGTCAACAAAGTGGGATCGTACGAAAAGACCATGTTGTCCTTCGAGTGTAAAATTGAAACAAAGGTCGAAGACAAGGGCAAAGAGGGGAAACTACAAGGGACCATGTATCCCCCATGAAAATCTCCCAATACCAGGACACATCAACTAAAATTCTCGAACCAAAGATCGAGTTCAAGGGGAAACCGAGCAAAGGAACTTGAAGGAACAATGTTCCCAAGGCTTCGACAAACCCAACGAGCAAGATCACCATGAAAATGGCCAACAAAAACTAGAGAACCATCTTCCGCCATGACTAGAAAAGATGAGGAAGCTTGAGAGCGAAGAAGAACCAGTGAGGCACCAAACGAAGAATGGGGAAGGTTTAAGCACCTAAAAATGGAGCGAGGAGTCGAGAAATACGATGAGGAGAAGAACCAGTTGCCGCCTATTTTAGAGAAAGCAAAAATGAAAGAAAAAGAGGAGAATTGGTTTTATCGGAAATATGAGAAAATGAGGAACTCACAAGGCTCGCCCACACCTCCACGACTCGAAACAAGCCAAAATCAAGTGCCGCCAAGCACTAGAGCCCTCGGACGATCTCGGCGCCGATGAAACAGGAAGATGGAGTAGGTGAAGGGGGTTGCAGAGCAAGTGAGACCAAGGTGGCTATTAGAGAAGGTTTCTGGGTGTTCAAGGATTGTGGGGGAGGCCCTATTTATAGTTGTTGAGTTAGTGTTCAACGAGGAAATCACTGGAACCAGGAAACAAAGGAGAGTAAGGAAATATTTCATATACCCATCGACTGGGTGAATGAAACCTATCAAAAATAGGGGCCCCCGAGATCAGAGGGAGGCAAGGATTGTGAAATGGAAACAAAAAAAACACAAGAAGTAGAGGAGAAAGAGATTAGTGAAATTGAAAATCCCTGATACTGTTCGGGGAAGTTCGAGTTCGAGTCGTATTAGGCGGGTGAGGAGGAAGGCTTCTGAGCCATTGATCTGATCAATGAAAAAGGTAACTTAAACAAGGGACATTTGATAGCATGTAATAGAGAGGAAAAGGAGAGTAAATGAAATCAGAAAACTATATGAAATCGAAGAAAATCAAATGTGATAGCTAGTTAAACCAAAGTGAAAACTATTTAATGCACATATTTTCTCTTTCCTCTTTTAAGGGTCATATTCTTTTCCAAATTAGACCAAACTTTGTAAACAAGTTAAATTAAACATGTAGATTTTGAATCTCCAATTAGATTTCACTTTTGGCAACTTTAGATATGTTATTTAATATATTCTTTGTTTCTCTCTCTTGATGCATTAATGACACATGGATTATCCAAATTAGGTGAAGCTTCATCTACAAGTTAACTTAAGTGTGTTGAATACGAATTTGCCTTTATTTCCAACTTTTAGTGTCATGAATTACATTTATTTATTAATTACACCTTTTGGGCAAGTTCTCTCTCCTAACTTACCATATTATTTCAAGGTTGTCCAAATTAGATGAAAATTGACATGTAAGCTTATTTTGATGTGTCGATTATGAATTTGAAGTCTATTCTTTATTTTGAGGATTTCTTACATGAGTTATGTCATATGGCCTATTAGAGGCCCAATAGATCTTTAATCATCCAATTATGATCTTATTACCCATTTATGTGTCATATATGATTATTGAGAATTGATTTACTGTGTGACATATTTTATGTTTCATTAGTGGCCTAATTACATGTATTAGCTTATCCTTGTTTGTCTAAGATAAAAGGGTCAAACTTATAAGGTATGGTTCTAGTTTTAGTATGTTGCTTGTTTAAAGTCTTTAGCTCGACTTTCTCTATCATTTGTCTGCATTCTCCTTCAGCGGGTGTAGTTACTTACTCATTCATTCCACTTGTTACTGGGCTGGCTTCCCCCAAACCAAGTTCTATCCTCCTTACAAAAGCTTCATCTTTGTAGTATCTTTTCACTCTCTGTCCATTCACTTTGAAGGTTCCTGTCTTGTCTCTTACTATCTCCATCACCCCCGATGGGAATATTTTCACTATAGAAAAAGGACCTGACCACCTTATTCTCAGCTTCCCAGGAAATAACCTGATACTTGAGTTGAACAAAAGGACCTTGTCTCCTTCATGAACATATTTGTTCTTTAGATGGGAATCATGCCAGATCTTTGTTCTCTGCTTATAAATCCTTGCATATTCATAGGTGTGCAACCTCAACTCTTTGAGATCTTGGAGTTGAAGGAATCTTTTCTGACCAGCCCTATCGAGGTCCATGTTCAAAAACTTGATAGCCCACAGGGCTTTGTGCTCGAGTTCGACCATTAGATGATAGGACTTCCCATAAATTAATCAGTAGGGTGTCATACCTATAGGTGTCTTATATGTTCTGTGGTACGCCCAAAGTGCATCATCAAGTTTCATGGACCAGTCCTTCCTTGTATGACTAACAATTTTTTTCTAATATTTGTTTGATCTACATGTTTAATACTTCCACTTGCCCCGACGTTTGGGGGTGATATGGCATTGCAACCTTATGTTTCACACCATACTTTCTCAATAAGGCTTCAAACTACTTCTCACCGAAGTATGATCCTCCGTCACTTATAATAGTGTGTGGTACTCCGAAGCGTGGGAAGATAGTTTTCTCAAAAAGCTTAATGACTGCCTTGGAGTCGCATGTTTGAGTTGCAATAGCCTCCACCCATTTAGAAATGAAATCAACAACAACAAGAATGTACTGGTCCCCCTTCAATGACGGAAAAGGTCCCATGTAATCAATCCCCCCATACATCAAAGATTTCAACTTCCACCCAATCTGCCATTGGCATCTCATTCCTTCTACTTATGTTTCTCGCAAGCTGACATTCCTTGCATGTTTTGACAAAAGATGCAACATCCTTAAAGAGTGTTGGCTAGTAAAATCCTAATTGTAGAACCTTTGCAGCCGTCCTTTCCCCTCCATGGTGTCCCCCATAAGGTGAAGCGTGGCATTCCTTGAGGATTAAAGGTACCTCTTCTTTAGGTATGCATCGACGATATAGGTTGTCAGAGCACCTCTTAAATAGTAGTAGGTCATTCCAATAGTAATTTTTCAGTTCATAGAATAACTTCTTGTTCTAATTATACATTATCTTTGGTGAGAGTTGTCCACATGCTAAATAATTACAAATATCTGTGAACTAAGGTAAGCTCTTCTCTTCTGATTGAGCCATTAAAAGAGCTTTGCCGGCATAGTTGTCATTAACTGAAAATTGGTTTTCTTCATTAAAAACTATCCTCGGCAGGTGGTCTGTGACCACATTTTCTTTTCCCTTTTTGTCTATGATCTTGTGGTCGAATTCTTATAGTAACAAGGCCCATTGCAAAAGTCTTGGCTTTGTGTCCCTTTTCTACATTAGGCATTTTATTGCCCCGTGATCGGTGTACACTTTCACCTTTGATCCTACTAAGTATGATATGAACTTATCGAAAGGAAACACGATGGCTAGAATTTCTTTTTCAATTGTAGTGTAGTTTACTTGGGCTTCGTCCAAGGTTCTACTCGCATAGAAAATCACATGATGTTTCTTATCTTTCTTTTGTCCAAGGACCACCCTAATGGTGTAATCACTGGCATCGCACATGATCTCAAAAGGTAGTTCCCAATATGGTGCTTGTAGGATAGGCCCTATCATTAATTATCTTTTGAGGGTATTAAAGGCATCTAGACATTCACTGGTAAACTCAAACTCAACATCCTTAATCAACATATTTGATAATGGCTTGGCAATCTTAGAGAAATCTTTTATACATTTCTTATAATATCCTGTGTGTCCCAAGAAACTTCATACTCCCTTGATCGAATTTGGTGCTGGGAGTTCAAATATGGCTTCAATTTTACTTAAATCCACTTCAATTCCTTTCTTGGAAACCTTATGGCCTAGCACGATACCATCCTAAACCATGAAGAGACATTTCTCCCAATTTAGGACAAGGTGCTTTTCTTTACAGCGCTGTAACACTAAGATAGATTTCTTAGGCATGCTTCAAAATACGTCCCATATACAGATAATTCATCCATGAAGACTTCTACCATGTCTTCTAGAAAATCTGAAAAAATAGATATCATACATCGCTGAAAAGTCACTGGTGCGTTACACAAATCAAACGACATTCTTCTAAAGGCATAAGTGCCATAAATGCAGGAAAAAGTGGTCTTTTCTTGATCATTAGGATGAATCGGTACTGATAAAATCCTAAATATCCATCCATAAAACAAATGTAGTCATGGTGAGCCAGCCTTTGTAGGACCTGGTCTATGAATGGCAAAGGGAAGTGGTCCTTCTTGGTGCCTGTGTTTAGCTTGTGATAGTCGATGCACATATGCCATCCTGTCACTGTCCTCATTGCTACTTCATCTCTATCTTCCCCTCATAAAATTGTCATTCCACCCTTCTTGGGTACCACATGGATGGGACTAACCCAATTGCTGTCACTTATCAGGTAAATGATCCCAACATCTCGCGGCTTTATGACATGCTTCTTTATGACTTATTTTAGCATTTGGTTTAGCTTTATTTGTGGTTGATATAGAGGCTTAGCTGTCTCTTCAAGATGAATTCTATGCATACATAAGGCTGGGTTAAGGCCTCTGATGTCTTCTACAGAATACCCTATGGCTTTTCTATGTAGTTTGAGCTCATTTAGCAACTTCTCCAACTGGTCGTATGTTAAGTTGGCATTAACAATCACTGGATCTCTCTCTTCCTTGTCCATGAATTCATATTTTAGCCCCTCTAGAAGAGGTTTCAATTTTGGTTTTGGCTTTGGTGCTTCTTTCTCCTCAGCTATTTGCTCTAACGAAGCGTACTTCATTGACTCGATTATCTCTTCATCATTATTGAATTCCTCTTTAGGTTGGTTCAGGTAGTCCAAAATTTCTACAACCTCTTGGCCCTCCATTGTAGGGTCCTGACTATTTAAGGCTCACATGAGGGGATCAACAATTGCCTTGTCTTCTTGTACCTCTTCACAATATTGATTATAGCTAACCATGAAGTAGACTGACTCAGATAGAGAAGGTCCCCTCATGGCATCTTGTACCTGGAAATCCAAGTGATCATTCCCCACTCACAGTGTTATGATTCCTTCTGCTACATCTATTAAGGCTCTCCCTATTGTGAGGAAAGGCCTCCCAAATATTATTGGGCATTTAGAATCCTTAACTGTATCTATCACTACTATATCACACGACATGAAAAATCAACTGACCCGTATCAGAACATCTTCAACTATTCCCATAGGTCTTGTGAAGGTATGATCGTCCAACTCGATTCTCATCTCCGTCTTTACCATGTATGTCATCCCAAGCCTTTGTGATAAAGTCAAGGGAATTAAACTAATGCTTGCTCCCAAGTTGGCTAACCCTTTTCTCTCCACATTGTATCCTACACGGAAAGGTAGGTTGAATGCTTTGGGGTCCTTCTTCTTGGTTGGTAACTCAACTTGAACAAACGCAGGTTGGTATTTATTCTATTGCATCGAGAAAGGTCACATTCAAGTGTGGCTTCTTTACAACTTCCATGAACTCTTTGTACCTCTTTTTCAAGTGTGCTTTTATCAAATTGTAGGGGAAAGGAACTCTTGGGGTGTAGGGATTTTTCTTCGAAAGGAATTAACCTATGGGATCCAAGTTCTTTTCCTCTTCTTACTTCTTCTTTTCTTGTTTCCCTTCTTATTTTCCACTTACATATTGTTCTTTCCCTTTTGGTTCTTCTGTTGCCTTCGCATTCTCATATTGCTGGCTAATACGCCTTCCTCCTTCTTTGGTGTTGTTAGTATTAGCATTTTCCAACATTCTCTCAGATCAGAGAGTGGCCATTTTTGTAGTCTCAATATTTGATGGGATCTTCCCTGAAGGGTTCTTCATGAGTTCATCTAGTTGTGCAAGCTGCTGATCAATCTGCCTCTGGTGGGTTTGCATGACCACCATTGAGTTTGCATGGAAGTTAGCACTTCTAAATTTGTGATAGCACTTTGAGTGAGTTGATCATTCACCGAAGCTTGCCTTTTCGTGAAGTCGAATAGTTGAGCAATCATATCAGTTTGGTTATTGTCCTTGGCTTGGCTCGGCCCTGGGCCTTGTCCTTGCCCTTGCCCTTGCCCTTGTCAACTCACATTTTTATTCTGACCGTGATAGTTGTTCTTGTTTGTCTGGTAATTGGTAATCTTGGTGTATTGAGTCAGCCCTCCTTTCTTCTTGAATTTTGGAGGAGGTTTAGATGAACTGCTCAGTTGATGCACGCTCTTCGCAGCTTCCTTATTTCCATAAATAAACCCAAGATGGTCTTGTCATTTGAAATTAACATAGGAGACATTCTTAGTTTCTTCTTCACTTTCACTTTCTTCGTTCTCCTCTGGTCGGGTATAGATATAGTTTTCAATTCCATGTCCTCCTTCTCCACAGGTAACACATTTCATGGATTTCTTTGTGTGCTTCTTGCCTTTGGCCCCAGTGTCATTCAACTGTTTGACATCGGTAGTAATTTTCTAAATCTGGGCTGTAATAGTTTCTAAGGATTTGTATTCGATTGATGGTCCTTCAGATCCTACTTTCTTCACTTATCCTCTATCATTTCTGTCGTAATCCATGCCCTCTTGCACTGTAGCCATGTTGTCTATTATCTTCATAGTTTTTCTCGACTTCTTTCCAAAAAAGTTGCTGCCAGTAGCTACGTTCAGTGAAGTTCTCTCAGTGGGAGTCAACCCATTGTAAAAGGTGGTCACTAGGAACCCCTTACGGTAGTTATGGTGATGACAATTCCTCTGATACTCTTGAAAGTATTCCCATGCCTCGTGAAGGTTCTCTCCCAGTTTTTGTGTGAAAGAAGTGATCTTTTGCATGTTGCAGATAGTTCTCTTAGTAGGATAAAATTTAGTAACAAAGGCATCGACAAGGGGTCTCCACCCATCTATAGACTGGCGGGGTAGGTTGAGGTACTAGGACAGAGCCTTATCTTCAAGGGAAAAATTGAACCCCTTACAATATATCACTTCTTGAGGAACTCTCCTCATCTTAATGGTATCGTAGATATTTTTGAAGGCATCAAGGTGATGGTACAGATTTTTGCTTCTTGAATTCCCATAGAAAGGTTTGTTCTAGATCATTGAGATTACAACTGGTTTCAATTCAAAGTTTGCTACATTAAAGTGTGGAATGAAAATTGGGCATTTAGATTCGTTGGCTCTAGTTGCGGCCAACTCTCTAAGAGTTTTTCCTTCTTCATCATCTTCGCTTTTGCTGTTTCGATCATCACGCTCATGTTCATTTTCACAATGATTGTGATGGTGCCTTCTATGACGATGGTAGCGTCATTCTTCATCACGCGATCTTCATCATGACGTTCTTCCTCCCATTGAAGACCATCTGAGTGACAACCATCTCTGTCTTCATCCGTCTCATGTGGTGGAGGGTCATGTTGGACTCTTACATTCCGTTCATCCCCAGTGAGAGTACCGTCCACACGAGGTGGCATGGTGACTTGAGGTTAAGGTGAAAAATTGAACAGATTTGCTTCCCTCTTGGTTCCCTGAATAGATCGCATAGTCGAGTTAGGAAACTGGACATGTTACAATGAACTATTCTACGTAATTGTAGGGTAGCATATTTAAGGTTTCCGTATAGTCAAGCTTATCACTAAGATTGAGGCATGGGAGTATAGTGAGTGGACTCCACTTCTTAACAATGTCATTTTTCCTTGTCCCTGAAAACGGTGCCAAAAAGTTGACTGGCATAAATCACATGTCCAAAGTGGAGCAGATCTAGAGTAGTCAAACTCTTAAGATTATAACCCGACACTCATGTTGGGTTTTAAGGGAGGCAGAGAAGGCAACGGAAACAAAAATTTTCCTCCCCAAACCCAGAACAAGGAAACATGTCAACGTCTATACAATAGGAAAGGATGGTTTGTGGAATCATACCTTGTCCCGAGGCTTGCTCGGTGACAATATCTCACGGTTTGCGCAGTCTTCACCTCCGGTCTTGGACGGTGTCTGTTACAACCCCAAATTTTGGGTTCCTTTGGTGAGAAATGCAATTTATCATATTAAAGATATTTGGACAAATAATAATATAATTTGTTGTGAATAAATGGATTTCATTTAAAATAGCCTTGTTGTTTGATTTGTGGGCTTTATTGGCTATTGGGCCCAATAACAAGGAAATTCAATTAAGTAATGAATAATTGAGTTGTTAAGAATATAGAGGAAAGAAAAATGTGGAAACCTCTAGAAGGCAAATCCAAAGAGGGATTTCGTGCCTCTTGGGTTCCTTGGGTTCCAAGGAGTCCAAAGTTGCATAGTAAATGCAATAATAAAAGAAAAGATCAATTACACATTTCTTTATTAAGAAAGAAATTGAAAACAATGATAAAATGTGGAAAACAAGTGAAAAGAGGTGCAATCGAGTTATCCTTAGTGGGATTTCATATCCCAAGCATTCCTAATGTAAATATCCCAAGCATTCCTAATGTAAAAAGGAAAACCAATGAGGAAAATTAAAGAGAAACATAAAGAAATCCTCAAAAAGAAATATTTTAATAAGAACTCAACATGGTAATGCGAAATAATGCATTTAAGGATAATGAGTATCCAATAAAAAGGATTTCGAAATAATAGAGTGTCTTGGGATCCAAGGAGTCCCAATAAAGAAGAAAGATAGAGAAAATACTCAAAATTGCAAAATAAAAGGATAAGGTGATATATTATTAATGAATGTTGAGATATTGATAAAAAGGAAGTAATTGCCATTAAAAGGGAATAGAATTTCGTGGCCAATGAATAAAAAGGGCAAGTACAAGATGAAAGAGGGATTTTGAATTCCTAATATCCAAATAATTGAGGAAATAAAAAAGAACATAGAGGAGAGAGAAGATTTCTTATTCATAAAGAAATAGGATTCCAAGTTGGAAAAGGCCTTGGTTGCTTTGTGGGCAAGCAGCCTGGGGCGTGGATATCCTCCCCTATTTAAGGGATGGAACCACAACCTCGAATCCAGGAGGATCTTAGACCTCTCGTGTCTTCTTCAAACCCTTAAATTCGTTTTAACCCTAACCCTTAAGCGTGGCTCTATTCTGGAGCAACCAGGGGGCGTATAGGAGGTGTGTTGGAAGCCAAATACTTCCACGACGACGCCAGAAGAGCGAGGCTATCGTTCCAAACACTGGAACTTGCACAACAACAGCTAGATGGCTGCAAGTCGTCCATGGAATGCAGGCATCGTGCGCTCCAGTTAGCCCACTTAGACGCAAGCTGGGTGGCGTCCCAGGCACGGCGGAGCAGGGCGGCGCTACGGAAACCACTGGTGGTGGTCCCCAAGCCCCCAGGGAGGTGGGGCGGAGCTCCGATGCACTACAGATCGCGGTGTTGTTCGGTGCTGTTAGGGTTGCGAGGAAGAAGAAGAGGGAGGGTCGGTTGGACCGAATTTCCCTTCATGGGCGGAAGAAAAGGCTGACTTAACCGAGGGCACGAAGGACATTTCAAAATGTTTCCAATTTCGCAAGATCGCTGCATGGGTAAAGTGACGTGGCACAATCCCATTGGTCAGAAGTAAGTTAATTTTGTTAAATTCATATCTCCTCAACCGTAGCTCAGATTAGCACACATAAAATATGAATTTTTCTCAGAAAAACGAGGGGAATCCATTAAAAATATAAATGGAACCTGATTATGCTTGTAATTCAAAAATTATATAGAGATACTATCTGTAATGGTTTAATCAATGAACAACCCTAACCTTTGATGATTAATGAATTAGAAAGGGATAGATGAGTGTTTAAAGTTGATATTAACCTGTTAATGATGAAAGAGCACATTAGGAACAAAAAGAATGAACTTTGCATGTAGTTAGTTAATTTCGAGTTTAATGTGCAAGAATAACACTTTAATGGGCCTTGAAACCCTAATGTTGGTAATTAGGACTACTAATGGCTTTAATTATTCGATTTCATGTATAGAACTGAGTTTTCAAGGTTATAAGATATTTCAAGCATTAAAGTTCCTAATTTTTGGATAAATACCCGAAATGTAGTAATTAGGGTTTTCTCATGAATAAAGAATAGAATTAATGGCAAATCAAGTTCATATGTGAATTGGACTACAATGAACTATGAATTGATGATAAATGCGTATAATGATCTTGTCATAGATTAAAGGGATAAAAATGGTAGATTTAATGAAAAAGAAGCTTAATTGATGATAAATGTGCCTGTAATATGAAAATAGGGTTATATGTTAAGATAACCTTAATGTTGAAGAATAGACGAGATAACTGGGGTTTGTGATCAATTGCGTTACATAGGGTTTAAAATAGTAAAAGACGAAGGGAAACCCTAATTGCAATGGAAACCCTAAAAGTGGACTAGAAATCCTAAGAAGCGAACTAGATTTGATAGATCTTAATGACATGAGTAATAAAAGGAAATTGTATAATTATTTCAGGATCTTATTGAATGCTTGCTTGCTCATTGTTGTTTGGATTATTCTTGCACCTGAATCTACATGTACAGGTATGTGGTTAATTATGGATAACCGCCTTAGTTTTCCGAGGATTTTCCGGATGGTTAATCGCATTGAATGCAAATTATCTGTTTGGATGTTCATACTTGCAAATCATAAAGTCACTATGATTATCACATTAAAAATAGAAGTATGTATTCTCGCACCTACATGCCACCCTGATGGATGATGCCAAAGGTCAGGTCCAGATGGGTAGACCAATGGACACCTTGAGTGGTGACCCCAGGCACCAAGCTCAGGAATGAGAAGGTGGCCTATGATATTGCATGACTAGTGGGCACCATGAGTGGTGACCCCAGGCACCAAGCTCGGGAATGAGAAGGTGGCCTTAAGTCATTGGAAAAGGGAACCCTAAGATGGGTATGCCAGGGTTAGGGCAAAAGCGGTGGAGAATGTCATACTAAAAATTGTAAATTGGCTTGTTAATTAATTTGATTGTGATTATTAAATTGTTAGCCATATTTGGAAGATTTTGGTTGTTCCCACATACCAATATATTTCTATATACTGACCGACGTTTTGTTTGTCGCCGTTTTAGGAACAATAGTTGAAATAACAAACAGTAAAGTGACACATTGTGGAAATAAGAAATAAAGTGCAAGGAGGATTAGATAGAATAATTCAAGCTCTGGATAGATAGATTTCCAAAGTTTTCAAAGGTAAGTAAAGTTTTAATTTTTATACCAAATTCTAGTTAGTTAGTAGAATTTCATAATTATTATTGATTATTTGTTGAACCTTTGATCGTGTTAATTGAATAACGGCTATGACCTTCGGGTCTCCCTTAATTGGGAGTTACCGGGAGGCGGGGTCGTTACAGTGTCTGTGCAGCTCCTGGTCACACCATGACCGACGACTCCTGGTCTCACCAGGATTGTCAGGATTGACAGCTGTCCTCCGAGCGGCAGAAATCTCCCGCCTCTGAAGTAGTCCACACGGACCACCTGAAACTTCAATCTCCTTTTCTCACAAGGAATTGGAAGGAGTCGCACCCTCATGTCAACGTACTAGTCACTGACACACTCTCCTACCACCAGTCGCTTTATATAGTTGTCTTTCCCTTGCTGTGCCTCCCTTATCGGGTAGCACTTGCTCGGGCTCTCTCGGTTACCAAAACCAGAGAGAACGACAACTTCACAGAGCAACGAGTTGCATTGAGTTGTACTTTGAGAAGCCCCCAATACCCCTATATATAGGAGGGTCATGGGACATGGTTCTCTATCCCGGGCAATGTGGGACTAAAGCAGGAGTAGAAGGGTTCGAGATTTTCCATAAAAACAACCAACTGCACAACCTGAACCGATCGTTTCATTTATGAAACGGTCGGTTGGGGACCTGAGCCAGTCGGTTGACACCTCAACCGATCGGTTGGGACCCATGAAATGGTCGGTTCACTTCTGAACATGTCAGTTCGTGGTCATGATCAGTTCCCGATTGACTTTCCTTCTTTTATTTCTAATTGGTATCAAATACCAATCCTTTTCCCAATCAAATTGGGCAAGTGAAATGAAAAGAAATTTCTCACCAATCCTAATTTCCCAACTTGCTCGGTTGCACCAGTTGAATCGATCGTTTCAACACTTGAAGCAATCGTTTCACCCTGTCCTGAGCCGATCGACTCACCACCTGAGCCGATCGGTTCACCAAGCTGAGCCGATCGGTTCATCACATGAGCCGATCGGTTGGGAGTGCAGATTGTGCAAAATCAATCAATTGTAGTTTCAATCAATCTGATACTCTAATCAATCAGTCCAACACCTTGAACATTATGATATTGAGCTATCAATTAATTGAGTGTTTAATTGAACTACTAAACTCCTTTAGTAATCAATCTAAACATTGTTTGTGGACAAAACTCCTCTTCTAGGTCAAATCCTATGTGTGTGACCCTGCAGGTCCATTTCATGTTGGCAGTGAAAGTCCATAACACTAATGACTTCACAAGCAAAGAGCGGTGCCTAGTCACACATCAGTGCTACCCAAGTGAAATAGAAAGTTGGAGAACAACTTTCAATCCTACAATCCATGAATGGTGTTACGGTGAATGTATAATTCCTTTGTCACTGATATCCCGAATGAACTCGAGGCATGGAACAGTCATCCTATCAACGTTCATTCACTTTCTTGATCTCAGAGTAGATTGGAAGAGATATGTATGACATAAATATCACATACTGATTCACACATGCGTGCACGCCTTTCTCAATCCTACTCATCAAGCAGCCATGGATATCAAACTCCCTCAGGAGGGACAAATGCCATATCTATCACTCACCCCTCAAAAGCCCCATGTGTCAAAGACACCCAATCATCACCTTTATAACAACCCATGTTTTAGGTCTGCGTTTGATGATGTCAAAGTGTGCCCAATGACATGTGTTGAGTGTAGTGAGTTCAGGTCAAAGAATCACACTCACCACCATCACTGTGAGTACTGACTGTGACTACCAAGTCATGGTTCCATGTGTCAAACTCACGGTTCTCTAACAAGTACCTATATGTTTGGTTTGATATCTCTATATCATGACTAATGAGATTCTGTCATCAACCAACACCACAATCTAGTCTTGTGTGTCATTGCTGTCTATCTACCTTCCACAATGACATCTAACTAGGGACATAACAAGAATGTTCAAACTCTTAGCATCCGTATGATCTCATCGTTCAGGTCCTTAACCTGAAAGCATATATCATTGAGTACTGTCATTCTCTAGACATTCAATCTGTTCTATCACTATCTCATATGACTGAACCAGAAAGAATTGGAAGCTTGCCTTTGATGTTTATCAAATCAATCTTAATGTATCCCATCAATCATCCTAGGATTGGCTCTCAGGGCATACATACCAACAGACTCCCACTTTCACTGCGAGCCAATCACCCTTGAATCATATTCATAGTGATCTTCAAACATGTCCCACATGTTACTGTGCTCTAGTACAAATATAGTGAGTTATGGCAACACCTTGCCAAAGTCAGTATAAATTGCATGTCTCACATCTCTTCGTTGTACGTCACATGTATGAAATGGAGTTTCCGAAATATGCGATCTAGTATTCCTTTGCTAACCTTTAGCCACATTGCATGATCAAGGATTCCATACTTGTTATCAATGAGCGGAATATCTATAAGTTCATCTAATGAACTTCCAGATCCATATAGTATCCACTGCTATTCTCCAACACATAGACACTCGACATTTCCTTTTTAAATGGTTTTATTGGAACACTTCCAATTATCAACAAACTTTCACTTTTATATATCCTATATATATTTTGTGATTAATTTTCTGTCCTTTCGGAAGTTCGCATCAATGTAACTCTTTACATTGAACTCTTCCTTATCTCCACAGAACTAGTACTTCACAAGTACTTATCAAGTTCTCATGGTATTCCAGTAACCCTTATTGGAAGTAGATAGACATCCACTCGTCATGTCACACATATGAGTTATCAGGATGAGCACATCATATTGCCATGTCCTACATACAATATGATGAATGCATTTTGTTCTTGCCATGTCGATACATGCAAGATAATGGGATAATTACATACATGATAGATCCACATCTATTCTTAGTGTTCCCATTCTTCATAAGAATTGGACACTTGTCCTTGAGATACTAACTCCATGTAACATGGACAAGTTTTCTCCCACTAAATCTGTGCATACTGAACCCCTCAGTATAGATTGCCAATGTATGCTTTCTCTTTTCAGGTCAAGAGGTTTTCAAGAACTATCTCTATAGATCTCTATTCCTATTACATAGGAAACATCTCTATCTTCCTTAAAGATAATTTCCACTTTTGGATTTCCATTCTAGAGCATTTCCATTTCACATCAACATGTGGAATGTGAACACGCTCCCACTAAATCACAGATCCTTCTTTATCTTTGACATATCAGTCAAACCCTTTGACTATATTATCAAAGTAAAGATCCAATTCTGAGTTGCTTTTACTCAATCAATCACATTGATTAGTCCATTGTAACTTATAGACTTCATTTGCATTAGTGGATTCATAAACCATATAGGTTGTGTCACGTACACATCCTTGTTTTATTCCTCATAGGAATGCAGTTTTAGTATCCATATGCCAAATGTCTTAGTCATTAAGTTGCAATCAACAAGCATCATCCTTCTCAAAATGTCATCCATGTGTCTTAACACTTAAGACTTATTTGCACTTATGGATTTTATTCCAATGGGTGCTACCATCAAGGTCATACCTTATGGTTCACGTGGAAGTTATTAGGATGTAATGGTCATAAACCATAACTCAAGATTTGGTTCCTCATATTCATATGGATAGTTGACTCATCACATGAACAACTCATCACATAGATAATTGAGGTGTATCTGTTAAGGATATAAGAACTCACAACTCCTTGTGATTCTTAATGTCCTTTATTAGTGTGGGTATTCTTTTATTAAGAAGAATTCAGTTATTTGATAATCATTCTCTAACTCCTTAGAGTATGATTCCTTCTTGATTTAGACATCACCATGCCTTAATCATGAGTTCACTATGATACACTATCATAATCACTCATAAGGATCTCAAACATTTGGTCCAAGTATTTCATTCATTGATCTCATCAAGAATCAACACTTTACCAAATTTGTACTTCATCTATGATAATCTTGAACACTTCAAGATATTCATATTGGTATTTCTCTAAACACCATTTGAAGTATTAACATTTGTTCCAATAGGTATGTAAATACATCACATGTATCACACCTAATAGGATAATCATTCTCCCACTACCATTAGTGAAGGTTGATTAATCATGTTCAAGATATTCATGTCTCTTACTGGTTCTCTAACCAAAAGAGTCTATATTTATCCATTACATGGAAACTAGAAATGAATTTCTCATGATTGATGCTAATTTGATTGTTTGAGTTATCTATAACTTTTAGGTATCATTTTATCTTATGCATATCAAATACCACAAGATAAACAAGGCATTGCCATAAAGATCATATCTTTAGAAATTGAAACATCTATTTATTGATTGCCATCATTGTCATACAATATGCAAAAATAAAGTGTTTCTATCTATTGGAAAATATGAAATAGTAGTTCATAACTGTATTACATGCCTTTTAGGCTGAAAATAAACTAAAGTACTCCTATCTATGGTGGCAACACTTGCCCCATTTATTGAGTGCTTTACACTTTACATCTTGGTATCATATACCTCAAAAGTGTTACAAGTTTACTTTCATGACACCTTTAAGTAGATACGTTTGTCGCCTCCTTCTTCTTTTGTTCTTCCAGATAGAGAGGACAATTCCTTTTCCAATGTCCTAGATTTTGACAATGGTGGCAATTGCCTTTCTTGGTCACGCCTCCCTTGGCCTTGAGAGCTGAAGACGACTTGGGCTCCTGGCTAGCATCAGAACCTTTCTTAGCTTTGCCCTTGCCCTTGCGCTTAGACTTGCCTTTCTTTCTCGTGATCACCATCACAGACTTAGGCTTGTCCTTCTTCATCTGTGTCTCGACTATCCTCAACATGCCCAACAACTCTGACAGTGGCCTATCAAAGTTGTTCATGTTGTAGTTCATCACAAACTGACTGTAGGATTCTGGAAATGATTGCAGTATCACGTCAGTAGCCAACTCTTGGCTTAGTGGAAATCCCAGTCTTGTCAGGTTCTCTACATACCCAATCATCTTGAGTGTATGAGGACCAACTGGATCTCCTTCTGTCATGACACGCTTGAACAATGCCCTTGATACATCATATCTCTCTTGCCGTGCTTGATCTTCATACATGTTCCTGAGATGCTGAATCATCTCAATGACACCCATGTTCTCATGTTGTCTCTGCAACTCGTGGTTCATAGAGCACAACATCAAGCACTTTGCATCAATAGCATCATCAAAATGCTTCTTATAAGCATCCCTTTCTGCCTTTGGTGCATTAGGAGCAGATTCCTTTGGAATTGGAGTATCCAGGACATAGAGCTTTCTCTCTTGAGTGAGAACAATTCTCAATGTCCTATACCAGTTGTGGAAGTTTGTCCCATTTAGCTTGTCCTTTTCAAGGACCGATCGCAAAGAAAAGTGATTGTTGTTTGTTGTCATTTGTACTACAAAAGGAAATATGCAATTTTAGTCCAAAACTCATTTTTGACTTATTTGATTGATTTGAAAAGTTGACGATATAAATTAGGCCTTTAATTAATTATCGCTCCCACTATTTTATTTCAAATTGATAGCCCTCACTATCAATGCAGAAGATTGCAACGTACAACCTTCTAGTGGGCAAGATCCTGAAATCCTCTAAGTCATGGACCAGCTAGGGCTGTCACCCACAACTTAGATCTCTCAAGTAGGCAACTCTTACCAATTGCATCATATGCAACTCTTGATAAGATGTCATATGCAACTCCTTGCCATGATCATCTCCATGCCTCAAGGTACTAGATCCCATCTAGATCACCTTGTTAAGTCCGACCCAAAGCAAACACGATGAATATGCACCCTGCTAGGGCAGACCCACACATTCATCCTTCATGCTTCCACGAGATAGACGGTGCACCATGCTAGGGCGTGCCCACACTTGGTCGATCAAGCTTTTCACGTGTGTCGCATTTGGAAGGCATCTAAAACTTAATATTTAATGAGGGATTTGGTTTTTATATACATATACATATCCAATCACCACAATACATAGTACGTATCATATACATGCTATATCCCACAAAAAACATGCAAAATGATAAAAGCGATGATTATGGCCATCCTAATGTGATTCCTCGAGCCAAGAGGAATCATGGTCATCTAGGTCTACATCACATGCAACCTGTATAAGATGAACTCTGTGCTTTGCCTTTCTAGGTTTGATCAACTCATCACATGACTGATCGGCTCGCCATCAGGCCGGTCGGCTGGGTGCCACCAGCCGATCGGTTGGCTCCTCCAACCAATCGGTTCTCCTGGTCATCGTGCATCTCATCATGGCCGCCACCCACTCGTCTCGCTCCTCGAACCGGTCATCAACCGATCGGCTCACTCCTTGAACCGATCGTCTGGAATGTCAACCGATCGGTTCATGCCTTGAACCGACCGTCTCAGCTGTCGTCAGGATGTCCTCCGTTCTTCGACATAATAGGAAATAAAATTCTATCCTATTTTACATTGTAAAAAGAGAAACCTCGAGTTACATTCGAGGGGAGCAAAGGTAGGAAAGAAATCTCAAATTATTTCGAGTTACATCAGATATAGGAGAAAGGGAATCGTTGCGTAGACCGAGATGCAAGCAACCACATACAACCATACACAGATAGGGTTTATTGGCCATAACCACACTATACATCCACCAAAAAACTCGTTTAAGGGCGACACGTATCAAGTGCATTCATAATACATATCATATATGTAAATTGGGATTTGTGGATTTAGGATTGGACATGCATAAAGCAAATTTTATTCGCATCATATACAATAAATAAAGACGACAAACCAAAATCAATCATATCGATAATCCTAAAGTATAGAGCAGTTGACATAGCTCTGATACCACTGTTGGGTTTTAAGGGAGGCAGAGAAGGCAGCAGAAACAAAAATTTTCCTCCCCAAACCCAGAACAAGGAAACACGTCAACGTCTATACAACAGGAAAGGATGGTTTGTGGAATCATACCTTGTCCCGAGGCTTGCTCGGCGACAATACCTCACGGCTTGCACAGTCTTCACCTCCGGTCTTAGACGGTGTCTGTGCAGCTCCTGGTCGCACCGAGACTGACGACTCCTGGTCTCACCGGGACTGTCGGGATTGACAACTGTCCTCCAAGTGGCAGAAATCTCCCACCTCTGAAGTAGTCCACACGGACCACCTGGAACTCCAATCTTCTTATCTCACAAGGAATTGGAAGGAGTCACACCCTCCTGTCAGCATACTAGTCACTGACATACTCTCCTGCCACTAGTCGCTTTCTGTAGTTGTCTTTCCCTTACCGTGCCTCCCTTATCGGGTAGCACTTTCTCGGGCTCTCTCGGTTACCAAAACCAGAGAGAACGACAACTTCACAGAGCAACTAGTGGCACTGAGTTGTACTTTGAGAAGCCCCCAATACCCCTATATATAGGAGGGTCATGGGACAGGGTTCTCTATCCTGGGAAATGTCAGACTAAAGCAGGAGTAGAAGGGTTTGAGATTTTCCACAAAAACAACCAACTACGCAACCTGAACTGATCATTTTATTTTTGAAACGGTCAGTTGGGGACCTGAGTCGGTCGGTTGACACCTCAACCGATCGGTTGGGACCCATGAAACGGTCGATTCACTTCTGAACCGGTCGGTTTTTGGTCCTGATCAGTTCCCGATTGACTTTCCTTCTTTTTTTTCTAATTGGTATCAAATACCAATCCTTTTCCCAATCAAATTGGGCAAGTGAAACGAAAACAAATTTCTCACCAATCCTACTTTCCCAACTTGCTCAGTTGCACCAGTTGAATCGATCGTTTCAATACTTGAAGCAATTGTTTCACCCTGTCCTGAGCCGATCGAATCACCACCTGAGCCGATCAGTTCACCAAGCTGAGCCGATCGGTTCATCACATGAGCCGATCGGTTGGGAGTGCAGATTGTGCAGAATCAATCAATTACAGTTTCAATCAATCCGATACTTTAATCAATCAGTCCAACACCTTGAACATTATGATATTGAGCTATCAATTAATTGAGTGTTTAATTGAACTACTAAACTCCTTTAGTAATCAATCTAAACATTGTTTGTGGACAACACTCCTCTTCCAGGTTAAATCCTATGTGTGTGACCCTACAGGTCCATTTCATGTTGGCAGTGAAAGTCCATAACACTTATGACTTCACAAGCAAAGAGCGGTGCCTAGTCACACATCAATGCTACCCAAGTGAAATAGAAAGTTGGAGAACAACTTTCAATCCTACAATCCGTGAATGGTGTTACAGTGAATGTATAATTCCTTTATCACCGATATCCCGAATGAACTCAAGGCATGGAACAGTCATCCTATCAATGTTCATTCACTTTCTTGATCTCAGAGTAGATTGGAAGAGATATGTATGACATCAATATCACATACGGATTCACACATGCGTGCACGCCTTTCTCAATCCTACTCATCAAGCGGCCATGGATATCAAACTCCCTCAGGAGGGACAAATCCCATATCTATCACTCACCCCTCAAAAGCCCCATGTGTCAAAGCCACCCAATCATCACCTTTATAACAACCCATGTTTTAGGACTGCGTTTGATGATGTCAAAGTGTACCCAACAACATGTGTTGAGTGTAGTGATTTAAGGTCAAAGAATCACACTCACCACCATCACTGTGAGTACTGACTGTGACTACCATGTCATGGTTCCATGTGTCAAACTCACGGTGGGTCTGTCCGGTACACTTGTTCTCTAACAAGTACCTATGTGTTTGGTTTGATATCTCTATATCATGACTAATGAGATTCTGTCATCAACCAACACAACAATCTAGTCTTGTGTGTCATTGTTGTCTATCTACCTTCCACAATGACATCTGACTAGGGACATAACAAGAATGTTCAAACTCTTAGCATCCGTATGATCTCATTGTTCAGGTCCTTAACCTGAAAGCATACGCCATTGAGTACTGTCATTCTCTAGACATTCAATCTGTTCTATCACTATCTCATATGACTGAACCAGAAAGAATTGGAAGCTTGCCTTTGATGTTTATCAAATCAATCTTAATGTATCCCACCAATCATCCCATGATTGACTCTTAGGATATACATACCAACAACTCAAGCCCCCACAACTATTATACAGGGTCAGACGTAGTAATCAGGGTCAAAATGCAGGGACAAGGTCGACATGTATTAAGTACATAGAGTTTCACACTCATATACTCTAGATAAATAGATGGTTTTAAAAGGGTTTTCCCTAAGGAACGATGGTGCACATGACAAAACAAAGAAAATTAAAGGAAAGAAAAATAACAAAAGAGAAAAAATGAATAGTAAGAAATGAAGATATGGAAGGAAACTCGGATCAAGTTTCACCTACTAAGGTCTCTCACCAACATGCAAAACTCACTCCCCTTCGTATACTCTTATCAAGATTACAAACAGTCACAGAAAATGTCTATTCCCTCCTCTCTCAAGATAACGATAGATCTAGGGTCTAAGGTGGCCTCCCTCTCAAGATAACAACCTTACAACCACAAAGCAAACAATATGACCATAAGCTTTAGCAATCCAACATTCTCATGCATTCATACTACTCCATAACACTAGATAAAGAAGATACTGCTCTTTCGAGGTACCAACGATCAAACATCACGATATGGTAGCTAAGTATACAAGTGAAGCATTAAGAACAAGCATATGGAGATAATGTTGATATGAACATATATATATTGAAAGGGGAGAAATAATATACATGTTGGGAGAGCCTTAGTGGATACTCCCAACTCGAGTTAAATATTTAGACACACATGTTAATGGGTAGCATAACAACGTTACAAAATGATAGATACATCACAACCACAAAGAGGGAAGGGGGTACAACGTAATGGATATGGTAGATCTAGATGAGAGAGAAGATGGCAATACACCAATATACTCCTTAAAATCTAGATATGGAATGGATGGTGCAGAGGCTCTCCTTCTTTTGAGGGAGAGGGCAGTTAGTCTTCTCTCTCCTCAACTTCTGCCTTAGGAGATCCAAGACTGATATGATGGATGAGAATGACTATGGAATTTAGCAGCACTTTGTGGTCCTTGATGATCTGATGATGTGACAAGTCAAGGTGGGTGGCCTATTTATAAGTGCTGCCAACTGACTTAACCATCCATGCCACGGTCGAGGTTTGATCTCGGCCGAGGCTTGAACACGATCGATTGAGGTATCTCATCGGTCGAGGCTACCACAACGGTTGGTTGAGTCAACACCTCGGTTGAGGCTGGGATGAAACACTGTGGTCAAGATACCGACCTCGGTCGAGGTCCGGTCGAGGTTGAGATGTGGGGGTTGTAGGCTACTACCAAAAAGGGCACAAGGTACTGTGGTCGTGAAGCATCGTTGTGATCATGAAGACATCGACTGTGGTGGGGGGTCCCTAGTGGTCGATGAGCTGGGATCGAGGTGCTAACCGTGGCCGTGGCTTGATGTGACCCTACAAAGGTGGAAGAGGTGTGCAAATAAGATTTTTGGCATTAAAGTACTAAAATAAGTGGAAAAAGTATATAAAAGGTATGTTTGGAGAGGCATAAAATATATGCAAAAAGTATATAAAATGAGATGTTATCACTTGGTGACATTGCAACAGAAGAGCTTATTGGAAATCTTCAAGATTATGTGCCAAGACATGGCAAGCAAGAGGAATATGAGAAGCCAAAAGAGAAGGAGTTAAAGAAGATTAAGGATAGTGCATTCAAAGCTCAAGTGGAGGCAATTGTTCTTCAAAAACAACTTGCTTGCTGGCATACTCCCCCTTCCTCAAGTGAAGATGAATCCCCTAGTGATCATGAAGCTAACTACTTTAAGGAGAAGGACTTCAAAGAAAGTCATCCTCTTCCTCTACTCCAAGGTGCTACGAATGTGGCAAAAAAGGACATTACAAGAATGATTGCCCTAAGGCAAAGAAGTCCTACCAAAAGATCAAATCCGAAAAGAAGGAGGACTACAAGAAGGGCAACAAGTACAAGAGGAAGGATAAGAAAGAAAGAACAAGCAAAGATGCAACCCATGATGCATTGGAGGAGTCTTCTTCTAGTGATTCTAGCTCCAATGAGGGAGAATGACACCTTGCTCTCATGGCCTCAACTAGTTATGACATATGTGAGGTAAGTGAGGTAACTTTAAATGAAATATTTAATAATCACTCATTGATATGCTTAATGCTTCTCGCTTTTCTTATTCTAAATGCAAATCCAAGAAGAAGAGGTTTAATAAAATTGTTGATGACTTGTATGCTAAAATAGATATTCTTAAGCAAAAAGTGAACGTTCATCTTGATAAAATTTGGTTCTTTGCAAGGGAGATTTCTTGATATTGAGCTCAAATACAATGGATTTGAAGTAGAGAATGATATTTACCTTAAGAATGTCAATAGTCTTAAGGATAAAAACCAAACTCGCCTTGATGAGCTTGTCTTATTTAGAACTGAAAATGATGATCTTAGACATGCTTGTGATTCTATTAAAGATGAAAATAGGATCTATCTTGATGAGCTTATCATGCTTAGAATTGAAAATGCTTGCTTGCTCAAATAAAGGATCTTTCTTCTAGACCTTTGTTGCCTTCTACTGAGGTAGCTAGCATTACTCTTGAGAGAGATTCTTATCATACTAAAGCCCTCTATTTAGAGTCTTACCTGCTTCATGCTCAAGATGATCTAGCTAGTCTTTCTTCTACTGTCATTACTCTTAGTGATGATAATTACAACCTTAGAGCTTCCTTGCAAAAGTTCCTCAAAGAGAAAAAGTCCCTCACTAAAGTTCTATATTCTACCAAATATAGTGGTAAAAGTAGTTTGGGATATGACGGAGCATCAAAGATCAAGAGAAAGGGTAAGAAAAAGAGAAAGGGACCTCCTATCTTCCATGGAGAGTCATCTGAATCTAAGAACCCTATGGTTTGTGCACATTTCAAGAGTGACAATCATTATTCTACTTGTTCTCCTTACAAAGAAAAGGGGACAAACCCAAAGATGAAATGGGTCCTCAAGCTAACTCCGGATCTCAAGGTTTGAATTGGGCACTGACATCTTTCTTTCTTGTAGGTAAAAGGAAAATGGATTTTGATAGTGGTTGCTCCAAGCATATGACATAGGAAATAAGCCACTTCAACAACTTGACAAAGAAGAAAGGAGGATTGATGAACTTTGGTGACAACACTAAAGGTAAAGTGATAGGTGAGGGTGATGTAGGTGATTCACTGTGCATCAAAAATTGGATTTTGATAAGGATGAGGAATGCCAACCTTGTACACAGGGAAAGCAAACCAAATCCTCATTTAAATCCAAAGCAGACTTAGTACCAAAAGAGCTCTTGAACTTCTTCATATTGATCTATTTGTACCAATGAGAACTCAATCACTTTGTGGTAGCAAGTATTGCCTCGTGATTGTCAGTGATTTATCTCGTATGCTTGGATCTTCTTCTTAGTTTAAAAAAATCGATACTCTCGATGTTTTCTCTACTTTTTACAAATGAGTTGAAAATGAAGCTTCTTATCCGATAATCTCTATTTGTAGTGACCATGGGGGAGAATTTGAAAATGATTTGTTTGAATTTTTTTGTGAAGAAACTAGTTATTCGCACAAAATGTTCTTCCTGTAACGACCCCGTCTCCCGGTAACCCCCAATTAAGGGAGACCCGAAGGACATAGCCGTTATTCAATTACAGGATCAAAGGTTCGACAAATAATCTGTAATAATTAATAAACTTTACCAACTAAACTGAAAACGAGTATAAATAAAACTTTTCTTACCTTGGAAAAACTAGGATTTCTAAGCTTCTATCCATGAAGATGTTAATCTAACTAATCCTCCTGTGCATGTTATCTCTCATTTAATTCCACATATGTCGCTTTACTGATTGTTCTTTTCATTTGTACCTAAAACACCGACAAACAAAACGTCGGTCAGCCGAAGCTGGTATGTGGGGGAAAGCAATAATTGTGCAACCTTGCCTATCCCCTTTCTCTGTAACGTCCCTGCAGTGGACATGGATACCATCTCTCTCATATGGTAGATCCTTACCCCCATGGCCCTACCACACAGGTAGCCAATACCTAGGGTTATGGAGTCGCATGGTCCTACCCAAAGGTAGACCAATCCCTGACTCATGATGACTTGATGGACCTACCCCCTTGGTAGCCATTTACTAAGTCATGTAATGACCTGATGGACCTACCCTCATTGGTAGCCATTTACTAGGTCCATCTATAAAGTTACAGAGGGGACTAGGATCTGAGCTAGTAGGCATATTTCTTATGTGATAGTCATATTCACATTATACTTTGCATGGATTAAATTCATCCAATCAATTAATTCAAGCCACGATTGTAAACATCGATAAAATCCTCGGCAAACTAATGCGGGATAATCATAAGCGTAACCACATACCTGTCAGGCAGACTCAGATGCAGGAATATTCCAAACAAGCAAATAATCCAGAATCAAGCAAGTACACAATTCAATCCTGAAATATTCATTCAATATTTTCTATCATTGATCATGGCACACAAAACTAATAGACCTACTCGTGCCTTAGGGTTACTAGCCTTTTTAGGGTTTTGACTATAATTAGGGTTTCACTTCCTTTTTATTACTTTTATCTTACTTTTATCAAATATCCATCAAACCCTAATTATCTTATATTATTTTCCATTAAGGTCCTTAAGATTAGGTTTGGACCACGAAAACCCCAATTATTTATCTATTCACCACAAAAGATGTTAAGGTTATCCTTTAACAATATTTAATCTTATTTTCAAACTAATAACACCATTATCTATCAGTTAAGCCCATCAAGCCTCTTTTCATTAAAGCTACTATTTTAATCCTTTTAATCCATGGCAAACTCATTATAACCATTTAACACCAAATCATAGCCCATTATGATCTAAGTCGCATATGAATTCGTTTTGTCATAATTTTACCCTTTTATTCCTGAGAAAACCCTAATTACTACCTTTAGGGTATATATCCAGAATTAAGGACTTTTATACTCTAATATCTTAGATTCAACATGTTTCAACTCCACTCATTAGATTGATCAATTAAAGCCTTTAATAATCTCATTCACAAAAATTAGGGTTTTCAAGGCCCATTAATGCTTATTTATGCTCATGAACTCTCAATTAAGATACTAACGTGCAAAACTCATCCTTTTTATTCCTAATATTTCTTTTTATCACTAACAGGCTAATATCAACTTTAATCAGCTATTAAACCCTACTAATCACTTTAATAATATCAAAATAGGGTTATTTAAACATTAACACAATAAAGTTGATATCTTCCATCATTTTTCGAATTTCATAAAGAATCAGGTTTCATTTATATTTTATTTAGATTCCTATCGATTTTCTGAGCAAGTTTCATATTTTATGCGAACCCATCCGAGCTATGAATATTTAGTTATGAATTTTGCATTAAAATCTCACCTGAGCCAATCCGGTTCTACCACGTCACCCTATGCATGCGCGGCTTGCCTTGAGTTTATAATTGAATTACTGAAATACCCTTCGGTTAAGTCGACCAACTCCTTCACCTCGTGGGGGTAGAAACATCCAATCAACAACGTGTTGTCTTCCACCTCCAGCACAGCCGCCGCACAGCCCTAGCCGCGCCTTGCGGCCCTTCCCCCTCCTCTCCTGAACCTCGGCGACCTCCGGGCAAGGTCCCTCTACCTCCGGCGTTCCTTGGCGCAACCGGTGAGGGTCGAAGGTAGGGCCAAGGTGTCCGAGAAGAGCGGCGCGACCTTGCTATGACAGACATCAAGAACAACCTTGCGGCTGCTTCGGTGGCCGGTTTAGGGCACGACGACGTTGGCTAAGTCGTGTTCTGACCTCGGCGCTCATCCAGCCTCCAACGCAACCCCTCCTGGGCCTCTCTCTGTGCCAGGGTTGCGAAGCTTCCCTTTGCTAGGGTTTATGGATGGAAAACATGGAAGATGAGGAGAAGACTGGGCGTGGGATTTTCTGGACTCAGCCCCAGGCCTTATCCCTTATATAGGGAAGGGTTGTACTGTCCTGGGGTGCTTGCCCACGAAGTAATCCGTCCTTCTACCAATAGGAGAGTGATTCCCTCATAAAGGAGCAAGTTCCTTTCTCTTTCCTAATTTCTTTGATATTCCCTTTTCTTGTGATAATAGGATTTCGAAAATCCTTCCCTTTATCTTCTTATCACTTGACTCATAATTATTTATCACGAAATCATGTATTTCTTTTAATAGAAAAACAATACTCCCTTTTATCCATATTACAAAATTGATGGATCATGTATTCCCATTATCTCTTTATTTTATAATTATGATATTTTCTCTTTCTTCTCCTTTATTGGGGTTCCTTGGATCCCAAGAAACTCAAAGATCTCGAAATTCCTCATTAAGGATACTCATTATCCTTCTAGATGCATCTAAATGCATTATCATCATTATCTTGCTTTATTTCTTATTAAAATATTTACTTTTGTGGATTTCTCTTTATTTCTCTCTTATTTTCCTCATTAGTGTTCCTTTTATTATTAGGAATCCTTGGAACACGAAATTCCACTAAGGATTATCCAATTATACCTCTTTTCGCATATTTTCCCTATTTCATCAATATTTTCAATTTCTTTATTAACAAGGAAATACTTAATTGTTGTTTTCTTTTCTTTTTGCCTTTTCTTTGCAACTTTGGGATCCTTGGAACCCAAGGAATCTAAGAGGCACGAAATCCTCTTTAGATTTGCCTTATAGAGGTTTCCACACCTTTCTTATCTCAAATTCTCAGTTATTCATTAATTAATTAAATATTCTTGTTATTGGGCCCAATGGCCAATAAAGCCCACAAATCAAACAACAAGGCTATGAAATCTATTTATTCCAAAATAGATTATTTCATTTATTCATTCAAAAATCTTTAATATGAGAAATTATATTTCTCAGCAAATGAACCCAAAATTGGGGTTGTAACATCCTTCCCCTCTTATAAGAATTTTGTCCTCAAAATTCCATCAAGCAAGCAAACAAATAGGATAATCCATTCATATGTCCATCAGGGCTACCATGTGGCTTTACCCTATCCATGGTACTTTCCAAGAACCTTCATCATCTCATATTCTTCCATCTGAGTTCTTTCTTACCTTGGTATATCGTACCCTCATAGGTGACTCAGGACATCTCAGCCTCTCAGAAGCTGAATAGGTTCAAGGCTCAACACATGGCTTGGGTACCTCACATAGTGCTCTAGATGGGACTTACATTACACATCATGTTATCCTGAGGGGTAAGGCTAAACACAACCATCTCCACCAATCCATCTCAAATGGATCCCTATATCGGGGATTCAGCTCTCTCAGCTGTAGCTTAGAGGGGTCATATTTTCACATTATATTCCTCCACAGTGAACTGCATGTTAGTCTGCTTTGCATCAGCTCGTGACTCATGTCACCACTGGGCTCTCTATCAGCCATTGCACGATCAAAGCGACTTCATCTGCACACACCTGTGGTTCTTTTCTGACCTTCGTGAGGCTTCCTTCACCAACATCATCATAATGAAGTGGTGACCGACACAACCTCCTCATAGAACTTCTTGCATCCCGATAAGGCTATGGTGGTTAACGTCACATCTTTAGAACTACCTCATGGTAACACCCTGAACAAGCACACTTGCTCTCATCAGACCCTCTAGTCTGGATCATACTAACCATTAGTATGGGGCGATAAACGGTACAAACACTGAGCTCTTCATGTATCTATTTCCGCCTCGTGGAAGTGAACCCTTGGGTCACATAAAAAACTTTTGAATTCACATCATGGTGTAGTTAAACCAACTCTTTTCATATGTAGGTCAACCGGATCTGTCCCTTGACAGAACTCTTCCTTTCTCATGTCATCTAGGTACGACAATCTACCATAACCATATTGTATCTTGACCTTCTTGGCCTAGGAGAAACTCACAACCTCCATAATGATGAACTCCCATTTCCTCTCGGGAACTCTTTACGCTTTATATCCATGCACTGGGTTAATGGTGTTCGTCCTTCACCTCCTGGCTTGCATGGCCACATGCTACATGCAACTTGGTCTTAAGCATCCAGAATGCTACCATCACTTACTATCTTTGTAGTACCTCTTGTATCATTATGATTCCTCAAGCTTGATACCTCGGAAACCCTAAATCACTCTCAAAAGGGTTTTATTACCTTTCTATCCAAAGAAGTGTATCTGAGGTTCTATCACCATCCTTTCACTACACCAAGGACTAAACTGGCTAACCAAACCACCATTAACTTGTTCAACATATCTTATTATATCCGAGTGTTAGCCAAAACACATCTTCTTTCCAAACATAGGGTTAGCCTAACAACTCCCTTCTAGCCAAACTAGGCAACACTATCTCCACCAGAGCATCCATTACCACTTCACATCCTTCGGTATTAAGTAACGTTGAAGACATACTCTTCCATGTATTCTACTCATCATCTCATCTCAAACTCTATGGTTGTCTTCATCAAAGAACTCTGAGCTCATCCTCATGGTGATCAAACTCAACTTTGTAACACTTGCAAAAATCCACTTAGTTCAAGATAAAACATCCTCACAAGATGATATCCTTAAAACTCTTAGTGTTTGTAAACCATCCATGTTTTATTCTCTCCGCAAAGGTATGTTATCAATTCTATCCTCATACCTTGTAACAACGTTCCAACTGACATCATCTTTATCCTTGGTGTAAGGCATGCGTACTGTCCTATCTCTCACTCCCATAACAAGAAGAAATAAGCATTTGGCGGCCGTCCAAATACAGAGTTCTTCCTATTCCAAGAGTAGGGATGGTACAACCCACCTCGCCAGTACACCTTCAAATCTCAGTTGAAACGTGCAACTCATGTCTCTATATCACAATCATCATTATATCAAAGTTACTTCCATGGAAAACTGGCCTCGAACCTACTTGAGTTTACACACAATCCTTGGTCATATCCTCTAGGTTTATAGGGTACCGACACTTTTGGGGTCATCCCTCCTCCCATATGCACCAGAGAGTGCCCTACTCATTTGCCCTTTGGGTCACATGAGTTCATGAAGGTGATCAATCTCCTAACTCATGGTCCTCAGATAATGATAGCTGTTACCTCCCGACCCTATGGTCATGTGCAACTAGGGAATTAGGAAGCTCCTACTTCCATCGGTCTTATCCCTACCTGACCCTAGGATAGACTTAGGATTATATCATAGTACATGTTCAACTTAGAACCTTACCCAATCTTTCATCATCTCTCATTGCATTCATGACTGACTTTCATCCCTTCATAGGGGTCATGGCAACCTGCCTACCTTGGTCAGGCCCCATACCGGTTACCTCCATGGTAACACGTCCATATGCACTTTAGAGATGGCTATCTATGGGTCTATAGGTTCATTATCATACCATGTACTCTTCACTTAGCTTCTCAAGATCCTATGAGACCTCCTTAGGTCACCCTAGAACCCACCAAACTGGTATACACCCTACAAAAGGGTCCCTCTCCCAGGATGGGAGGAACTACAACTCTTGGCGACGAGGTCACAACCGTCCTTAGGATTTACCTCCACATGAGCATGCTTAATCCAGCAACTACTAAGGCACAAGCGTACCTACTAAACCATGCTAGGTCACCCTCGTTCTCTTCCTCAACATTAGACCAACTTCATGGTGAGGGGTTCAACAAACATACCCTTTACGTAAGGGATTTCCTTTACCTCTACACATGAGGAGTACCATGCTCGAAACTATAGAGACTCAAATCTCACCATGAGCAATGGATACACTGCTTCCCCTCTTAGGCCTAGGAATCCTAGGTTCACCGTTGTGTATCCAACTGCATGCTCATTCTCTTAACCAGGAATCCAGCATGTCCAAGATATGTCATGTACTCCCATGATCTTTCTACTCAAGCAACACTTCAAAGTTGATTCCTCTTCCCAGACAACTACTAGGTATAAAGCCTCACAACTGGCGCCTTAACCTCCTCAGGGCCTAAAGCATTCTTTATCTCATCTTAGTAGGTTACCATAGGTACCAGAAGCATCATCCTCTCTCTAGGGTTTGGTTACTCTCAAGCTAACCCAAACATCTTCAACCTCCAAGGATTATGCATGAGGCAATCATTATTATCCACTTAGGTCGCATCATTCTCGGCTCCCGCTGTTTCTCAAGTTTCGGGGTTTTAGGCTTCCAACTTTCTTGGTCGAGGTCTGCTCCCTCTCTCTAGAGCTAATCCTACAACCAACCTCTCTATCAGAGGTCCTATCTTTATGAAGGATGAAGCTCTTAAGCATGTCCCTACCTGAGTGAAGCCTCTACTCGAACTTATGTTTACTCAAGGTTATCCACAACCCCTTATGCTTGTCTCATAAGCCCTCCATCATGATCCCTCGACTAGGGTTTCGTTTAACTATCAACACTACTGACGCACTCTGGGTGCAAGTTATATCCTACTTGCAACTGCCCTATAGGTTCTTCTCTATCCTCATTCATGAAGGAGTTACCCCTCGCTCAAACATGCACAACCCTCTCCCAGGTTGGGTCGCCAAAGGTACTAGGTTATCCAACCTCTCATGGCTCGTATGACGATCCCAAGGCATGTCCAACCAAACACTCGGTCTAACTCATCATGTCATCTCTATCTCTAACCTTCACTTAGGGTTAGGGTTAACATCATACTCAAAGGATGTGTCAGGTATCTACTTTTAATGGAGGTCTCTACCTCCAACACTAACTCTCTCTACTCATCCTCCTGCCAAGGAGGTCTATCCTCAAGTCTCTCCTGAGGGCAATGACAACTCGTATCATACGACCTAAGCATGTATCTATTCCTTTACGCTTACTCTATTAAGCTTATGTCCATGACATCTTATTTACATGCTTTTTATTGATTTGATGGAGGATTCCTTAATCCTTATCAACCTTACCCATACCACAAGAGGGTGAGGGAAAGAGAGAGGAAACCCTAATCCTTAAGGTCCTTAATAGAATTTGAGTCGCGAAGGGATGAACAAGATGAGAGAGTCCTAAAGGTATCTTATTTTGATTCATACCCTAAGACTTTGGCCAGGCAGTCACACGGATCCGGGAGTCCTCGTATTCTGACTAGCGGTGCGGAGGAAAATCTTGCCAGCCCCCAGTTGTGATCCTTTTCTAGACACCTCTGTATTTCGGATAATCCTCTAATAACTCCCTCGGGTTCTACAAAATTTGTAAAATTTAATAATTATTAAAGATTAATTGAGGAACCTATGCTCTGATACCAATTATAACGACCCCGTCTCCCGGTAACCCCCAATTAAGGGAGACCCGAAGGACAGAGTCGTTATTCAATTATAGGATCAAAGGTTCGACAAATAATCTGTAATAATTAATAAACTTTACCAACTAAACTGAAACGAGTATAAATAAAACTTTTCTTACCTTGGAAAAATTGGGATTTCTAAGCTTCTATCCATGAAGATGTTAATCTAACTAATCCTCCTGTGCATGTTATCTCTCATTTAGTTCCACATATGTCGCTTTATTGATTGTTCTTTTCATTTGTACCTAAAACGCCGACAAACAAAACGTCGGTCAGCCAAAGCTGGTATGTGGGGGAAAGCAATAATTGTGCAACTAAGTTAACAATGTAATCAACCAAATATCATTTAACAACCAATATTACGTTTTAAGCAATACTACTCAATCCTTGCCTATCCCCTTTCTCTGTAACGTCCCTGCAGTGAACATGGATACCATCTCTCTCATATGGTAGATCCTTACCCCCATGGCCCTACCACACAGGTAGCCAATACCTAGGGTTATGGAGTCGCATGGTCCTACCCAAAGGTAGACCAATCCCTGACTCATGATGACTTCATGGACCTACCCCCTTGGTAGCCATTTACTAAGTCATGTAATGACCTGATGGACCTACCCTCATTGGTAGCCATTTACTAGGTCAATCTATAAAGTTACAGAGGGGACTAGGATCTGAGCTAGTAGGCATATTTCTTATGTGATAGTCATATTCACATTATACTTTGCATGGATTAAATTCATCCAATCAATTAATTCAAGCCACGATTGTAAACATCGATAAAATCCTCGGCAAACTAATGCGGGATAATCATAAGCGTAACCACATACCTGTCAGGCAGACTCAGATGCAGGAATATTCCAAACAAGCAAATAATCCAGAATCAAGCAAGTACACAATTCAATCCTGAAATATTCATTCAATATTTTCTATCATTGATCATGGCACACAAAACTAATAGACCTACTCGTGCCTTAGGGTTACTAGCCTTTTTAGGGTTTTGACTATAATTAGGGTTTCACTTCCTTTTTATTACTTTTATCTTACTTTTATCAAATATCCATCAAACCCTAATTATCTTATATTATTTTCCATTAAGGTCCTTAAGATTAGGTTTGGACCACGAAAACCCCAATTATTTATCTATTCACCACAAAAGATGTTAAGGTTATCCTTTAACAATATTTAATCTTATTTTCAAACTAATAACACCATTATCTATCAGTTAAGTCCATCAAGCCTCTTTTCATTAAAGCTACTATTTTAATCCTTTTAATCCATGGCAAACTCATTATAACCATTTAACACCAAATCATAGCCCATTATGATCTAAGTCGCATATGAATTCGTTTTGTCATAATTTTACCCTTTTATTCCTGAGAAAACCCTAATTACTACCTTTAGGGTATATATCCAGAATTAAGGACTTTTATATTCTAATATCTTAGATTCAACATGTTTCAACTCCACTCATTAGATTGATCAATTAAAGCCTTTAATAATCTCATTCACAAAAATTAGGGTTTTTAAGGCCCATTAATGCTTATTTATGCTCATGAACTCTCAATTAAGATACTAACGTGCAAAACTCATCCTTTTTATTCCTAATGTTTCTTTTTATCACTAACAGGCTAATATCAACTTTAATCAGCTATTAAACCCTACTAATCACTTTAATAATATCAAAATAGGGTTATTTAAACATTAACACATTAAAGTTGATATCTTCCATCATTTTTCGAATTTCATAAGGAATTAGGTTTCATTTATATTTTATTTATATTCCTCTCGATTTTCTGAGCAAGTTTCATATTTTATGCAAACCCATCCGAGCTACGGATATTTAGTTATGAATTTTGCATTAAAATCTCACCTGAGCCAATCCGGTTCTGCCACGTCACCCTATGCATGCACGGCTTGCCTTGAGTTTATAATTGAATTACTGAAATACCCTTCGGTTAAGTCGACCAACTCCTTCACCTCACGGGGGTAGAAACGTCCAATCAGCAACGTGTTGTCTTCCACCTCCAGCACAGCCGCCGCACAACCCTAGCCGTGCCTTGCGGCCCTTCCCCCTCCTCTCCTGAACCTCGGCAACCTTCGGGCAAGGTCTCTCTACCTCCGGCGTTCCTTGGCGCAGCCGGTGAGGGTCAAAGGTAGGGCCAAGGTGCCCGAGAAGAGTGGCGCGACCTTGCTATGAAAGACATCAAGAACAGACTTGCGACTGCTTTGGTGGCCGGTTTAGGGCACGACGACGTTGGGTAAGTCGTGTTCTGACCTCGGCGCTCATCCAGCCTCCAACGCAACCCCTCCTGGGCCTCTCTCTGTGCCAGGGTTGCGAAGCTTCCCTTTGCTAGGGTTTATGGACGGAAAACATTGAAGATGAGGAGAAGACTGGGCATGGGATTTTCTGGACTCAGCCCCAAGCCTTATCCCTTATATAGGGAAGGGTTGTACTGTCCTGGGGTGCTTGCCCACGAAGTAATCCGTCCTTCTACCAATAGGAGAGTGATTCCCTCATAAAGGAGCAAGTTCCTTTCTATTTCCTAATTTCTTTGATATTCCCTTTTCTTGTGATAATAGGATTTCGAAAATCCTTCCCTTTATCTTCTTATCACTTGACTCATAATTATATATCACGAAATCATGTATTTCTTTTAATAGAAAAACAATACTCCCTTTTATCCATATTACAAAATTGATGGATCATGTATTCCCATTATCTCTTTATTTTATAATTATGATATTTTCTCTTTCTTCTCCTTTATTGGGGTTCCTTGGATCCCAAGAAACTCAAAGATCTCGAAATTCCTCATTAAGGATACTCATTATCCTTCTAGATGCATCTAAATGCATTATCATCATTATCTTGCTTTATTTCTTATTAAAATATTTACTTTTATGGATTTCTCTTTATTTCTCTCTTATTTTCCTCATTAGTGTTCCTTTTATTATTAGGAATCCTTGGAACACGAAATTCCACTAAGGATTATCCAATTATACCTCTTTTCGCATATTTTCCCTATTTCATCAATATTTTCAATTTCTTTATTAACAAGGAAATACTTAATTGTTGTTTTCTTTTCTTTTTTCCTTTTCTTTTCAACTTTGGGCTATTTGGAACCCAAGGAATCTAAGAGGCACGAAATCCTCTTTAGATTTTCCTTCTAGAGGTTTCCACACCTTTCTTATCTCAAATTCTCAATTATTCATTAATTAATTGAATATTCTTGTTATTGGGCCCAATGGCCAATAAAGCCCACAAATCAAACAACAAGGCTATGAAATCTATTTATTCCAAAATAGATTATTTCATTTATTCATTCAAAAATCTTTAATATGAGAAATTATATTTCTCAGCAAATGAACCCAAAATTGGGGTTGTAACACTTCCCCTCTCACACCTCAACCAAATGGGGTTGTCAAGAGAAAGAATAGGTTGCTACAAGAAATTACTAGGACCATGCTTCTAGAGTATGATACTCCAATGAAAATTTGGGCCGAAGCTATTAGAACCTCATGTTTTGTACAAAAATGGGTTTTTACTCATCCATCTTTAAAGAAAACCCCCTATGAGTTATGGCATGGTAGAAAGCCCTGTATTGATTTTTTTTTCATGTTTTTGGTTTTCCTTGTTTTGTTTTAAACACCAAGGATTCTCTCAATGTGAAATCATACAAGGTTTTCTTTCTTGGCTATATCATTACTAGAAAAGCTTATAGAGTGTTTTACATTGAATTGTCTGAAGTAGAAGGATCAATCAATGTTAAATTTGTTGAAACTAACCCCTATATTCCAAGAATATTGTAAATGATGATGTTGTAGATGAGGTGATTCCTCAGTTGAAAGAGCTGAACATTGCTAAAAAAAGAAAAGAGGTGATAGTAGATGAAGAAGAGAAAGAAGAAGAAAAGAAGGATACAACTCCCCTCTTTGCAAAACATCATCCTAAATAACTCATCATAGGCAATACTCTTGAAAGGGTGAATACGCGAGCTGCATTCAACAAAGAACAAATCGATAGTGCCTTCATCTCAGAACTTAAGCCAAATAATGTTAAAGAATCTCTCAAGGATGATGAATGGATCCTAGGTATTCAAGAGGAGTTAGAGCAGTTTGAAAAGAACAAAGTGTGGACCTTAGTTCCAAGACCAAATGATAGAAAGATCATTGGCACCAAGTGGGTCTACCACAACAAGCTAGACGAAAGTGGTGAAATGGTAAGGAACAAAGAAAGTTTAGTTGCTCAAGGCTACAATCAACATGAAAGTACTGACTTTGATGAAACGTTTGCTCAGGTTTCTAGACTTGAATCAATTAGAATGTTACTTGCCTTTTTTATGTATAAGAATTTCTTGCTTTACCAAATGGATGCTAAAAGTGCATTTTTGAATAGTACGATAGAGGAGGAAGTTTATGTAGCTCAACCTCTTAGATTTGAACATGATGAGCTTCCCAACCATGTTTATTTGTTACAAAAATCTCTCTATGGACTCAAACAAGCCCCTAGATATTGGTATGAAAAATCAAAGAACTTTTTGCTAGACAATGGCTATATCATGAGCAAAGTTTATTCTACCCTCTTACTCAAACACACTTCTAGAAACTTCTTGATTATTCAAATTTATGTTGATGATATGATTTTTGTCTGAACTAATCTTGATCTTTGTAAGGATTTTAGTTCTCTTATGTAGAGTAAGTTCAAGATAAGTATGATGGGGGAGCTTACTTTCTTCCTTGGATTTCAAATCAAGTAAACAAAGGAAGGAATCTTCATCAACCAAGGCAAGTATACAAATGAACTCTTGAAGCACTTTGTGATGGAGGACACCAAGATGATGGAAACCCCCATGTCAGACACCACTATACTTGATAGATGCAAACATATAGATGTCTACCACCACTTCCTTCGTGACCACATTGCCTAAAATATATTTATATCACACATGTAGTCACAGAAAATCAACTTGCGAACATTTTTACAAAACCTCTAGCTAGAGAGCAATTTACCTTTATTAGATCAAAAAATGCTCTTTACTACTCTTAATGATATTGACATACTTTCTAGCTAGATGTTCTCACACGTATATGTTCTTTTTCTTTAATTGCTCATCTCTTACTTGATTGTGCTATATTTGACTAGTCTATATGCCTTATGTTTTCTTGTTTTTGGCTATTTTTTTACAAACACATTTTTTATTGCAAAAAAGTAGCCAATGATGAGTGGAATGTGCCTCAATATGTTCGCATAAATGATAGGCTAGAAAAATAATTTTACATAACACTCTAGTTGCCTAGAATTAAATTTCTTATCTTTTGGATAGACTGACCTGCCGACTGAGTTTGTTCTGGGAGAATCTTGACTGACAAAAAGCCAAGGACTAAACATAATTGCAGTGTTGCTCGAGTTTCCTAAACCCAAAAATTGACAGACAACACCGTTGGGTGGAAAATATATAGGCAATCAACCAAATTTTCTCCCACTCAACTAGATAAATTCAACTGATAGCCACTTCTTCTTGTTTGTACTTAAACCCTAGGGCAATCCAAACCTATCCTCTACCCTCTCTATCCCCAAGTCATCTATACTAGCCCATTCCTACCTTGACCTTACACCTTAGGTAGCCCGCAACTTGTGCCATCCTCTTCAATTTGTGGTCATTCCATCTCCTTCGACCTCCATGGCTCAAACCAACAAAAATAGACTGGACCAACTGGAGTACCTTCGTCCTTCACTTCTCCAAGGCACGTTTACTTTAATGGCACCTCATACATCTCCATTGAAGTTGTGAATAGGTATAAGGAGATTCTTCCTAGAAATCCTTTTCCTTTTCGTGCTTTTCTTGAATCACCTAGTGGTTTGATGCAAGAGGTTGCTGTTATTTTCAAAGCTCACCACCTTAGTGCTTTGTGTGTAGAGTGATTGTGCTATACCAACTCTCTTTTAGCACAAAAGTGGTATACAAAATCTATGCTAATCTCACGTAGAACTACACTACCCTTGTGCCACCACCTAACACCCAAGTTATCTAAACCTCCATGATTGTGGGTACTAAGATTACCATATATGAGGATTCCTTGAATTCCTACTTCAATGGTAAGTTGTTCACATCAGTGAAACCACTATCAATAAGTCTTTTAATCCTACCTCTTATACCACACATGGTGCTTCCACCTCCACCCAGATCCCTCCACCTGCTCGTAGACCTAACTATGCCTCATTCTCAGTGTCCAATGAAACCCTGATGGGATACATGATTCACCAATAGGCATACAACGTCTAGGTTCAGGTCCAAATCCATAAGGATCTAGTTCACATCATGTATGACATGAACTTATCCTGCACCCATCCCTACCCCACCTACCATCCCTATCCTGGTGTTGAATATACTTCCTATCCATATAGTCAGTTCTACCACGACCACCACCATGCTACTTCCACTGTACCCCCTATCTCTGATCGTGGAGCTACCCCTGCTACCTCTCGGCCTCTTGCTCTTCCAATTGGCCCTACTGCCACATTACTTGCTAGCTTTGATGGGGTTTCTAAGCCCAACTTTAAGCAAGCAAATGCCCTAGCTTCATGTGGTATGTCTTGGGCAGAGCAACCTGCCAAGTGGCCTGCCACTCGCTCTTTCAGACCTCTAGAGGATGAGGAGATGGAAGATGAGGAGGTTGAGGATGATGAGACTGATGGTGATGAGGGATACATTGAAGATGGTGATGACGACTCTTCAGTTGGAGATGACGGTGAGGCTACACCTATTGCTCCAGATGCACCTTCAGATGGAGATGAGGACTACCAACCAAATGATGATGATGATGAGGTTGTTGACATAGATTCCTTAGATGTTTAGTTCTATAGGGTGCTCATATATATCTTTTTGTATAATTTCATGTACTGAACATTTGGGCATTGTATATGAGTCGTACTATTTTCATATCTCGTTGTTTTTCAATGTTTTGTGGTTTTCATCTAGAGAGGACATATTTGGTGTTGTAATATGATTATATGTACCTTAAATCTATGCTTGTATTTTTCTTATGATTTCTTGGTATGTGCCTCCATATTTTGATTATGACTCTAGCATGTTTGTTCTCTCTGAGTTTTTTTTTGTTTTGGTACTTGTTGTAGTGGTTTCTTGTGTAATTTGTGCCTATGGATAAGACGTGTTTCTTAGCTCTTATATTCCCTACCTTTTTGTTATTACAAAGGGGGAAAATCTAGCTCAACTATATTGGTTGGTGATCCTTTTCTAGTCGTTTTTTCTTTGAAATATCATGTGACTTGTATGAGGACTCAATAGTATATATGTGCTAAGGTTTCTTTTTGGAGAAACTAACCTTAACTAGGAAAAGGTAAGCATGAATTGAGGGGGATCAATGGCAATTGTTAATTTATATATCCCCTTACAATTTACATGGTAATTTTTTTTTAATTTTCAAGTCCTTTTCAATATGTTGAGGAATGGTTTGTCATTATCAAAAAGGGGGAGAATGTTGACCTCACAGTTATACATTGTCCATCTTTTGATAACAACTTTACCATTTTATTCATATGTATCTAATATGTCTATTTGAGATTGATTTTAGGTATTAGGTACAAGAAAAGGATCATTTCAATCAAGTTCCAACTTGACTCAATACAAGCCAAAGTTAATGCAAATGCACTTTTATGGAAACAACCCTAAACAACTTAGGACAATTTTTGTAATCATTTATATTGATGTTAATGACATGTAAACAATATGAGAAAAAATTATGAGAACTTAATTTGAACATTTGACCACTTTAATGACATTTTCCAAAATGCATCATAGACTATTTGATCGGCCGTGTTTCCCTCTCAGAAACTTGACCGATGCCTAGAATGGGTCTTGGAAATGTTCAGGTTCGACTGAGTTTACCTCATGATAAACTTGGCTGACACCTTGCACATGCAAATTGATTTTAATCCATTGGTCGAGTTTCATATAGGATAAACTCAGATGACAACTCAAAATTAGCTTGTTGCATAGTGTTAGAGGTCGAGTTAACTTTATGGAAACTCAACTAACTGAATTGTACAAAATGTGTAGAAAAAGTGATTCTAGCTGTTGGAGTGTTACAAACATCCGTAGATCCGTTTCAACACCCCAAATGACTAGAAATCATTCGTAAGTGCTTCTAGGGGCTAGTGGACATCCCCAACTATAAACAAGACCCCTTGGACTTCATTCCAAGTTTGCTCCTTCATGATATTCAAGCTCCTAGCTATAATTGAGTGCATTTTTTCCACTAGAGCCCCTTTCTCTCTCTTGCTTACAATTCCAATCATCCACGTGGGTGAGATAGGCTATGTGTGTGAGAGATTTACTTCATTGTAATTATGTAAAGCTCTCAATCTTATCTTTCCCCAACCCCTTTCTTCAAGCTATGTTGGTGAAAGCTTCTCCAAGTTGAAGGAGAAGGTGAAGGATGAAGATCCTTGAGAAGAGTGGATAACTTCTGCCTTTTTGCAAGAAGGGGAGCTCCTTGGAAAAGGGGTCCATCTCCTTGAAAAAGTGGGTAAGCCATTGTAGAGGTTGAAGACTCTTGCTCAAAGGATAGGTAAGACCTTGTATGGTTTATTGGCTCCTTTTTATCCTTAAAAAGGAAGGTTAGGTACCCTTTTCGTACAAAAGGAATGTCTTATTGTATGTCTTATAATGGAATATAAGTATACAATGGTTGAAAAATCCTAGGGATTGACCTCTCTAGGTTGTGGAGTGACTTCCTCCTAGTTTGGATATTGTAACCACTCTACATAGTTTGTTCTTGTGCTTGTTCAATCTCTCTCATCCTTGCTATGTATGCTTAGTTGCACATCAAATTCAATATTTGCAATCCTACTTCTTGAAGTAATTTGAAGGTCTAATCGATTTTTTAAGTGTTTTTTTATCTATATCAACCCCCTCTAGAGACCTTTGATCCAAAACATGTGACCATGAAACACAACCTATCCTTTTGGTTCTCTGGGAACTAGGTGGGAAGGTATCACTTACCCAATCATGTGACTCCTACACTCTGTAGGAGTGTCTAATCACATTGGAAGTTGACCCCTCACTATGAGCAGACCATCCATGATCCATGGAGATGTTACCTCTATTATACTTTGGGTTTATTTTCTGGTTGTTTGATTGTGAGATGATGCCATGAGATAAGGCCAAGGGCATTGAAACTAGTGCATGGATTCCTCCATCCAAACCTTAGTTGGTACAAACCTATACTAAAACCCAGAACTAGGGGAGTGGGAAGAGCACTAACTAGAATGGCATGCAAAACTTTTCTCAAGAGAGATACACACAAGAATATTGAATCTTGGACTCTAGGATGTGTCACCATGTCTACCCGAGGTAGGGTTCTCTCAAGATCTCTATGTGCCTACATATGGATGTTGGATTCCCCTATTTTTCTCCACCATCTTCATATTCACATCTCCTCTTATCTCTCTGAGGGGTCAACATTTATGCTCACTTGAGAAGGCAACTCAAATTACAGAACTGTCATCCTCTTATGAGTTGTACCTACCCCACAAGCCACAAACAAGGTACACTATGCACATAGAAGCTGTACTTGCCTTACAAGACACAACAACACCCACAAACACTCCTGCCTAAACTCCTTTTGAGGATTGACATGATTCCATTCCAGCTCCCCTAGCTCCACCATAACACATCATAAGAGACGCCACCATGGAAACAACACGAGTGTTATGATCTCCCATCTAACGAGACCTATTTATCAAGCTCCACATCTCAGATCCCCAACCTTGCCATAGTGGTTGTTCGTCCTATGCCTAGTTTTCAACATCCCTCCTTCAATACTTGGTTCAATATGTACAAGCTCAAGTTCTATTTTCGTTGTAGCTTGTTGTGGTTCTTTAGTCGTCGCTTGCCTCTCTCAATCCCCTAAGTCGTGTGGATTTCTCACATAGGCTCTCTATAGCTCAAGTAGCATAAAAGGAAAGAAAAAATATGTGGAGGTGGTCCCAAATTGAGGACAACACATGAACCTCATCTAGAACATGACCTTCACAATTGTTGGTCAAGGAAATCATCTTCTGGATCCATGATTTTCTTTGTCCCATCAGCCTCTTCCAAAGGATAGAAGATCTTTAGTTACTCCAGTGGGATTCATCTCTCGTCATCAAAGGAGGAGTGTTCTATCCACTCCTTCTTGTTGATTATGGCTATAGTCATTATATTTAGCTTGTATGCCTCCCTCCATCCTTGACTATCAAGTTTGGGAATTATACTATTTGCCAATGAAAAAAAAAGAATAGCGACAATTTTCATTCTCCAAGTTTGGGAATTTACCATGTACACAAAGGGAATAGGGGCTACATTGACATAACTAACAAACTCACAATGGATTGAGGTTAAGTGATGAGGTCTACACAATCTACTATATGCCAAACTACTTCATTTTGTAGTTGGGTAACTCCTTCATGAACAACTAGGTAACTTCTATTGGGTCAAGTAAAAAAATAAAGGGACATATGCACGAATATAAAATGGAATATGACAATGAAACAAAATAAAAAATTATTTGTATCTAGCAAGTTAGATTTTGAACTTGGTACTCTTTCAAAGAAAATGAAATTTATTATATTTCAATGGTTTATTTCCTAACTTTTCTTTAATAATTTTATGTTTATATTCATATTTATGTATACATGAGGCTCACTCATTGATATAGTCTCATTTACCCATAATTTTGTAGGCCATACATAATGAACCATACAATTAAGAACAAGTAAAGATAATGGATCATGTAACTTTTACTATAAGTTACAACATTATGCACACATGTATTTAACTATGCTCCATGACTATGCACTTACATCATAATACCATTCATGTTACCACTAATCATGACATTAGGGCATAAGTGGAGGACTAAACATAATACGAAGAACATCCTTAACTTTTTTATTTGATTTCAAACTTTTGTTTTATCACATTCAATCACATAAATAACTACACAATGGGATTTAAAACTTGATTACTCTAATTTGATTTCAACAATAAAAATACATATCTAAACATTTATTCTATTTGTCACACTTCCATGTACATATTACATGATAATCAAATAGATTATCTATCATTAATGAAACTATGTTACACATCATCATTCACAACTCTATCACTTCTATACCAGGACCTAGAGTGACAGGGATTGACTAAAGTTGAATAATCTGATACATGACTCTCATGAAAAATATACTATGATGCTTCATCATATTCAAATCACATTGTTTCACTAAAAAATTATGAGGGGGAGGGGTGAGCCTACTCACACTGCAAATGAGTACTTCAGAAAAACAATATAAAGCACTTTAATAGTCAAAGATATATTATTGAGCAACTAAATTTAAAGTATAATAGTATTGAACTATTAGAATAACTAATCATGCATACACATATATATTAGAGGATACTCTAGATATCCATAAAGAGGAAATGAACATACTTGATTAATCCCAAATGAAGTAGTAATTTAGAAACATATAAATGATAAGTTACTCTAGAAGCTCCAAAGAATGAATCAATTACTACACACATTTGATTAATCACTCATTCATCTTATTATGTCCTGAACCCACATGAAGTGTATTACAACATGTGAAAGTATCATAGAAAGCTACAATCTCACTATACAAGACTTAGAAGCATGCCCAGGTTCCTAAGTCTATAATCTCGAGTATGACCCCGTCTACAGCGTGCCTTGCCACCTATGGCTCTCGAAGGCTAATGGGAGTGGTCTGATATCTGGAATCCTCCTCTAAAATTGGGTACTCAGGCGGAGAGTTAAAGTACTTTGGCTTGTTGTGCATCATTGAACCTACCGAAGATGTCCACTGATCAACATAATTCTCCATTAGTAGTCCCACAAGGGCCAACCAATTGACTAACAACACATATACCACTGACATCCCCAGTTGATGTTGTATACCTCATAATGTTACAAACTCTATCCTCATTGGCCTAGACCCCCTCACCCAACTGGTACGCTCTGGCTTACCTCCATCTGGACAAAATACCTCCAGTCAGAATCACATTTCCTCCCCATAGCGCACGCCTCCTGTGAAGGATTCTACAATTTTAGGGCATCTAAATGTCTACTTCACTCTTTAAATTCATGTTTCAACCATTAAATCAATATTTCTTAGTTTAACCTTGTAAAACTTCTTTTCATAAATTATCAACATCTTGTACTGTAAACTGAGCAACCTGAGCAACACCACTTATCATATTCTAGAACACTGAACTGAAAATACTTGATTCACTAAATACCCTATCCTTAGTTGTACATTTGCCTCATTCTCATATCACGTGATTCACATAAGGATTTAATGCATCATAAACTTTCACTGATAAAAGGCTACATTCAACCATTCACATACAACCAAACATATATATGAAACCACAAAATGACCTGATCTAGGGTTTTCACACCATTCACTAAAGTATAATGCATCAAAAATAACCTTGAATAAATAAATCTAAAACATTAAAATGAATCACTTATGTTGGATTTCATGATGTGTATTCACAAACTTATGACTTTCCACTCATATGTGGTTACACCCTCTTAAATAAGATATCAAACAAACACTACTAATATCAAATGAATTCCAAGATAATATCTGACACGTTTGTACTTAACATTTAGATAAAACAATATTTTAAAAATAAGTAGATTAAAATAGGCAAAATTTTTCATTCATTTATACAACAATTTCAGTCATAACTGAAAACTCAAGATTTTAGTATATTCTTATAAATTCTATAATTACTTTAGGAATTCTATTTTAGATTATCTATATCCATATATAATATGATTTTATTATCAAAAATTTATCATAATAGGAAGATAATGCATTTCTATATCATCTTGCAAAAGCAAGAACTTAAAGGCAAATTAGGGTTTTATTGTCACATATAGGAAGAGCTTAATATTATAGTGGATTTAGTCCAAATTCGTGCATTATACTATTTAATGGAGTTACCCACTCACCTAAGGTGTGGAAACACCTTCAAAATGTAGCCCAAGATCTGGAATTCTAGAATCCATATCAAACTCCTAGAAATCCATCACTTTCTTCTTTCTTCCAACTCAGAAACCCTAGGAATTGAGAATTATAGAGAAGAGTGATAAAAGAGGGAGATTTGATTACATTTTAAATAAAATTAGAGGAGGGACGAAATCTTGACATGTGAGAGAATAATCACCATGTAACATTCCAAAATTTTAAGAATAATTTAATCCTTAAAAATTGGTTTTACTTAAAAATAATTGAGGGTCTTAATGCAAAAGACCATGAGATTTCTTAAAGGAATGAAGTAAGCAAAGTAAAATGTTTCTCAAAATATGTTTTCTCTTTAATCTATGCAATATGTGTTACAATTAACTCAATTTGATGAACATTCATTCTCCTTTCCTTTTTTCTCTCCTATTCTTGAAAATGTCTTAAAGAAATAAAAGAGAAGGAGAAAAGAAGTGAATTAAAAGATATAAATATGAAGTAGGTGCCTTGGGCAATAAGTCCTCCTTTTTTCCTCTATGGCTTTTAATATAAGAGGAAAATATCATTTACTATCTTTTTCTCTCCCCTCAAAAGAAGTTGCTCAAAAAGGCATGAAAGGTAGATGAAATAACTTTTGAGTGGGTAATAAGTTATCATCGCCAATTTGGACTTAAGGGATCACAAAGGGGAGTGTTTCCCCCAATTTTTTAATGTATTAATACATTACATTCAAAGTTAAATGGTGTATATAGAAATTGTAGTCAAAACATGTGGATAGGAAGAATATAGACTCATGGCATGTGGTTAAAATTTGGTCAAGTTTTGACCTTGTTTGACCCTTCAAATTGCATAGGAAGGATTTCATAAATTTTGAATAGATATGTGATCAAGTATTCATTTAATGTGATTTGTTACAATAAGATCTGATTAATTTATTCATCTTTCACATGCCTTCTTATTTTCCTTTTATGCGCACACATCACCCACCATCAAATTGTGATCTAACAGATCTGTGATCTTCTCCTGCCTCCCATTTTCTTTGTAAGACTGAACATAGTCACCATGATTTCCCTCGATCTCTGCCTCTCTCATCTCTCAACCATTTCACAAATTTCCTTTGCCATTGAATTCATCACTATTCCCCATTTTGTTTGAGCCATAACCCACCTTCTATCTCACTCTGTGGACAAGAAACCCAATTAGGGTTCTCACTTCCTTCCCATGCCACACTTGTAGAAATCACCATAGTGTCTCCCCTATATATATTTAAGGATCGCTAAAGCACCGATGCTTCTTGTCCTCCACTCCTCCATCTTCAATTGAAGCCCAAAAGCCTTGAGTGTCTGTGACCTAATGATCTTCCTTCTCTAGTGACCTTGGTCTTGATCCGACATCCTCCATCTTCTTTTCCTCAATTGGCCATCTGATGAGCATCCTCGACCTCCCTCCATTTTCTTTGCATAAATGTCTTACCCTGTGTTTGTCTGAGCTGTTGTATCCTGTAGCTCACCTTTGGAGTTCATGTCAATGGTTACCTCCATGCATGTTTACCGACCATTCAATGATGAAAACTTCTCCTTTCACTTTGTATTTTCTCAGAGAGAAATTATTGGGATTTGGTTTGTGATTTCACTCTATGGATTGATGGTTTCCAATTTCAAACAATATCCCCTGTTCCATCAACTTGTTTGATGTTTTAAGGACACAAAGTTCCTTCCTTGGAGCAGCTTGATCCTTTACCTTTTATAGACCCATCACACATGGTTTCTCATCCTTAGTTTTCCCCTTATGTGGAGTTTTAGTGTTTTGCCTCATGGTGGCCCAAGTTATGGCCGAGGTATAGGGTAGTTATCCCAATGCATGACAGGGTCGAGCTATAGCTCGTTGGCTTCGTTCGGTCATGGAGGACTCACTAGTGGTCTTAGTTTCTCACAAATGATCAGGTTTCTCACGTTTTGATTGCCGATTCTCACCTTCAAGTAGAGAGCTCACGCCATGGATCAAAGGAGCATAATCCAGGTCCTTGAATAACCTTGGAGCCCCTGCATGTTTAATTGACTAATTAATTCTATAGGGGTATTTTAGACCTTTGACGCCCGCCCTAGTTTTAAAAACTATGCACTTTGTCTTTCCACATGGCTGGATCTGATTAGGCCAAGCCAACATTGGGCGCGGACTAGCTGTGCGTTGAGTATATGAAGTTGACTATGTGGCGTTTTGGCGATATTTGATTGGCCTATACTTCTAAAATTCATAATAAATTGAGGTTTTATCAGAAAAATTCATTAAAATATGCATTGGAGAGCTCTTCTGATTCTCTATCGATCTAGCCTGATTTAAAATGCTATTTTACATATCCAATCTCTTCAAAAATTCAAATACAAAGATTAGGGTTTAAAGACTATGAACTAATCTACATATTATGAGTTTAATCGAAATTTAGGTGATTAAGGACTCAATCAAGTTAGAGGGCTTGAACTAAGGAGGTGTACTCTAGGGTAGCGGGCCATGCATATTTGGCATAAGTAATTTTGGTTTAATGCATGTTTATTTATGATTATGTACATTACTAATTTAACAAATTATAAATGCTTTCTCAAGAAGACATCATGTATATCTATCGTTGTTTGTTTGGTTTATTACTTACAGTCTATGGTAAACCCCTAATTATGATTATGGTTAAGATTAATGAATCATGCTCATGAAGGGGACACCCTATTATGATTTAGAGGGGAGAAATTTCATCATGGCTTGAAGAGGGAGAAATCCCATCATGGCATTATGAGGGAGAGCTGTTGGATCAATGGGCTCTAGAGGGGGGGGTGAATAGAGCTTCACAATTCTCACAAGACAAATTAGACCACCAAATTATACAAAGTGTAAAAGCTTAAACAAGTAGCAATGTGATGTCTTCATCTAACATACATAGAAAGTATGAGAGACAAGGATAAGCAAGCACTTGGACAGGTGGTTTAGAGTGGTTCCATGTCCTAAACTTAGGAGCAATGTCAGTCCACTACCTAGAGTGGGTTACTCTCTAGGATTTGCAATCTTGGTACTCTTATATTCCACAATAAGATTACAAGACACAACAACCACACATCCAAGGGCTTAGTACCTCAAGCAAAGATCTTCAACCTATAGAAGGAGCTTACCCACTTGAACCATGGAGTCTTCAGCCATTAACATGGACTTACCCACTCCTTCGTTCAAGTCTTCTGCCTTCAAGGGATTACCTATCTTCCTTGAGTGTTGCCTTTACTATCTCCTTCACTTGGAGATCTTGAGCACCTATCTCCTTCACTTGGAGATCTGGAGCACCTTACTTTCTTCAACCTTGAAGAACAACACCTCCTTCTCCTTCACTTGGAGAAGATCTTCAAACTTTATCTTCAATGGGAATTGAAGTAGGAAGATGGAGGAGGAGAGCTTTACATCAATACAGGGAGTAGCTCTCTTACACAAGAACCTATCTCACTCATACTCACGAATTTGACTTGAAGGTAGAGAGAGAAAGGGGCTCAAAGGGTTAGAACACTCTCAACTATACTAGAACCAAGTTTGCAATGAATGAGCAGCCTTGGAATGAACTCTAAGAGGTCCTATTTATTATTGAGGGTGCCCCTTTAAGTTGTGGGACACTTAGATAAAAAAAATAGCCATTTTTTTCTCAAAGCAACGACTCTATTTTCACTCAAAACACACACCAACGGCCACATCACTTTTTCTACAAAATTCCGTACAGTGCAATCGGTCGAGTTTCAATAAAGTTAACTCTACCGATAAAGTAAAAGACAAAACTGATATTCAAACTATCGGTCGAGTTTGTCTTGGGGAAACTCGACCGATCACTGAAGATTGTTTTGGTCAGGAACTCGATCTGTCGAGTTCTGTGAAAACACAACTCGACCGATGCTATCTCCAGAAAACTGACCAAGATGGATCGGTCGAGTTTGTCTTGGGGAAAACTCGACTGATCGACAGCATGTCGTCAATCTTTGGAAAATGCATCTAAAGTGATTTAACTTTGGCGTTTTATGTCCCAATCATTTTTATCATATAAGTTACAAGTCAATTCATCATTACAAGTGATTACATAAATGTTCTAAGGTCATTTACATGGATTTCCACAAATACACACTTGTAGCTCTTTGACTTGAACTTGAGCCATTCTAGGGCTTTTGATTTTGAATCCTTTTCATGTACCTAAAACCTGAAATCAATCTTTAATGCACATATTAGATGCATATGAGTGGAATGGTTAAGTCATTATCAAAACATGGACAATGTATAACCTAAAGGTCAACATTCTCCCCCTTTTTGACAATGACAAACCATTCCTCAAACATATTGAGAAAGGATGTAGAAGTTATACCTTTGCCTTGTGAATTTTGTTGGATTCATGATACAAACAATGTGAATTGCTCCCCCTTAATCTATGCTTCCTCTAACCTGCATGGTTAGTCTGTCTACACATAGCAATAACAATCTACATGTAGTATGTAGTCCTTTGCAAGTTCACATGATGAATAGTGAATGAACAAGAAAAGGATCTCACAAGCTAAAAGCAGTAGTATAATGATGAATATCAATATGATTGAGTTTCAAGACTTGAAATATCTCTCCCCCTTTTGACATTATCAAAAAGTAAGGGGGGTAGAATAGCATAAACTCAGGTCTTCTCCAATACATAAGCAACCACATATGCATAAAGAAAAAACAATCACATAGCATATATCACACAGAGACATGAGATAACATACAATCTAAATTGTAAGCAAAATGTGGCAGAAGATGGCACCAACACATACAAAAGATCAGAGTAAAAATCTAGAGTGCACATCAGATATATAACAACTCAGAGATACGTTCACATGAGAGCAACTACAAGCATAATACGATGAAAACAAAGATAAAAATAGTACAACTCAAATATATGTGCCAAGATGTTTCTTATACAAAATAGTCTAAAAAGATGTATATGATAAACATGCTAGACTACAAACTAAGAAACAACCTAAACATCTAAGCTATCTATATCTACAGTATCATCATCATCTCTAGGCCTGTAGTCCTCGTCTCCGTCAGAAGGTGGAGCAGCAATGCCATCATCATCGGAGTAAGCACCATCACCATCACCATCATATGAAGCATCATCACCATCACCATCATCATCAACATATTCATCCTCAACATCGTCAGCCTAGTCCGACATCTCCTCATCAGTAGGAGGTCTAAAAGAGCGACCGGGCCAACAAGCATTATGCTCAGCCCAAGACATACCAAGAGCGTGAAGCTCATTGGCATGTGGGAAGGATGGAGCAGAGTCTCCAAGGTTGGAAAGAAGAGTGGCCAAGGGGCTACCAGGCAATGATAGATAGACGTGAGCGGAGCTACCAGCAGCAAAAGGTGGAGGAGTAGTAGCGGAAGGCTCGGGAGCGGGGTAGTAATGATTATATTCATAGGAAGCATAATCACTACCGGGGTAGGGCTGGTAGGTGGGATAAGGGTGAGCACATGATAGGTTCATGGTAGACATGATGGAACACAGATCCTGATGCAGATGGTCCAAAACCTATTGGTTGTGTGCTTGTTGGTGCATCATATATCCCAAAAGGGTTTCATTTGATACACAAAACGAAGCACGACTAGGTCTAAGAGGAGGTTGCGGTGGTGGAGCTCGGGTGGAGGAGGTTGGGGCTGTAGAAACTGAGGGAGAAGCACCGGGGGTGGAGGATAATACAAACATAGACTTTTGAAGTGTGGTCTCACTGATGTAAACACCCTTTCTGGCAACCGGGTAGTGGAAGTCAGAAAAGAGGGATTTGTCAGTGGCGAACTTGAAATAGCCACAAATCAAAGCTGGGTAGGGAGGGTGGGTGCCTTTTTTTTTCTTACTAGTGTCAAAGCAGGTCATATGATGTAGAATATATCTGGTCCACTTGACACCGATGTTCTCTAATAGGCAATACATAATGACAACAATGTTCTCTGCAATGTCCGTTTGGTTTTTCTTTGAATGGACATTATAGTTGATCACTAAAGCCAATATGCGCTTCCTAAGGTCAAGGGAGGAGGAAGGTAGGGTGGACCTCTTCTTATAAAGAACGTCAGGTTTCTTCAAGTAATGATGAATATCAGGTAAGGTCAATTCATTTTGCTTGTAGAAACCTTCCGGGTCTAGAAGATCGAAATACTCTCCGTAATCCTTGCACCACATGTCGTTTTCCTCGTCTTCGGAAATAAATACATTTAAGGTGTCCTCGGAGATTTGGAAATGGCGACCCACGATCATCGATGTAAGGATCACTTGAGTATTTAGCGGGGGGATAAGTGAGTCGTAGTTCCAACGCAAATTCACATAGAATTTGTGAACTGCCTTAGTACTCGACATAGAGTTGTTAAAGCAATCACATTCGACGACAAGGGTGGATAGATGGTGGACGGCTAACAACTTAGCTACTTGGTCAATAATCACTTGACATCTAGGAGAGGGCTCAATTAAGGTGTGAAAAGGAAAAGGGCTTCAAATTAGAAGTTCCTTGTACCGATTTACAGCCTCTATCGATATAAATGATGTGTTGTCAAAGGGAATCAAGAGATTAGAGGATGAAGAAGCAGGTGCAATGCTTGGAGCAGGTCGTTTCCTTCTTTGGGAGGCCATGGAGGCTAAATAGATGAAGAAAACGTGCAAACAAGAAAAACAAATCATAAAAGCCGAACAGGAACCACCATAGATCACTCGGGAAGGTCTAGGTTAAGCTACCTAGGTCGGGAAACGGTTGGGAATGGGAGGTTTATGGCTAGGGTTGAGAGCTCAGGGCTTGAGGATGATGGATCAGTCGACTATTTTCTAGTTGAGAGGGAAAATAGTCGGCCGATCGTAAATTAAATTTGGCTCAGCCCACTGATCGTTCAAGTTCTGTGAGTGTGAAACTCGACTGAATGGTTCTCTGAAGAACAACTCTCGGCTCCTGATCAGTCGAGTTTATCCTGAGGGAAACTCAACCGAAGGTCAACCTAACCTAAAATAGTCATTCTTAATTTCTAGCCATATTCATGCCAATTAAATTCATTTTTCAATTCTATTATGTATAATTAACATACTTAGGCACATGTAGCTCATCATTGGGTACTATTTTGTGATAAAACATGAAATTCGATGAAAACCCAAAAACAAGAAAAAAAAAACTAAGCATGTTAACAAGCAAGTTAGGAACATTTTAAGCATATATAAGTAGGCAAGGTGAGAAAAGACATGAGCAAACATATAGGATTGAGGCAACTAGCTAGATCACATAGCAATATCATCCAAATCAATAATGAGAAGTTTAGATCGAATAAAATTAAATTGATCTCTAGCTAGAGGTTTAGTGAAAATGTCTGCCAGTTGATTTTCCGTGTCCACATGTGTGATATAAATATCGTTCTTGGCAATGTGATCATGAAGAAAGTGATGGTGAACCTCTATATGTTTAGCTCTACTATGCAATATAGGATTATAAGAGAGATTGATTGCACTAGTATTATCACAATAGATAGGAGAAGCATCAAAATGTATGTTAAAGTCTTGGAGCATTTGCTTCATCCATAGGACCTGGGCACAACAACTCCCGGCTGCAATGTGTTCAGCCTCGGTAGTTGATAATGCCATGGTGCTCTATTTCTTGGAAAACCAAGACACCAAGCATGATCCTAGAAGGAAGCAAGTGCCACTTGTGCACTTTCTATCAACCAAACAACCCACGTAATCTGCATTACTATATGCCACAAGAGTAAAGTCCCTTGACTTAGGATACCATAGTCCAAAATTTTGAGTTTTGGCTAAGTACCTCAAAATCTTCTTAACGGCAATAAGATGCGATTTCCTAGGGCTAGATTGAAAGTGAGAACACAAGCAACACTAAACAAAATATCAGGTCTAGAGGCAGTTAAATAAAGTAAACTTCCAATCATACCTCTATAGAGCTTCTCATCTACCTTCTCACCTTCTTCATGTTTATCAAGTTTGGCGGTGTTAGACATGGGAGTACCCATCGAATTCATGTTCTCCATCCCAAAGCGTTTGAGTAGTTCATGTGTGTACTTGCCTTGGTTGATGAAGTTTCCTTCTTTTGTTTTCTTGATTTGAAAGACAAGGAAGAAGGTCAACTCACCCATCATGCTCATCTCGAACTCACTCTGCATTAGAGAACTAAACTCCTTGCAAAGATCAAGATCAGTCCCGCAAAAATGATATCATCAACATAAATTTGAACAATAAGAAAATGGTTAGAAGTGTGCTTTAGAAACAAGGTAGAATCAACTTTGCCCATGACATACCCATTATCTAACAAAAAGTTCTTTAATTTATCATACCAAGCTTGAGGTGCTTATTTGAGTCCATAGAGAGATTTTTGTAATAAATAAACATGATTGGGTAGCTTGTCATTTTCAAAGCCCAGAGGTTGAGAAACAAATACTTCCTCCTTGATTGTACCATTCAAAAATGCACTTTTAACATCCATTTGATATAACAAGAAATTTTTGTAACTAGCAAAGGTGAGTAGCATTCTAATAGATTCAAGTCTAGCAACAGGAGCATAAGTTTCATCAAAGTCAATACCTTTCTATTGGTTGTAACCTTGTGCTACTAACCTTGCTTTGTTCCTTACCACTTTTCCTTGCTCATCTAGCTTGATGCGGTAGACCCACTTGGTGCCAATGATCTTTCTATCACTTGGTCTTGGCACTAGAGTCCACACACGATTCTTCTCGAATTGCTCCAGCTCTTCTTGCATGGCAAGGATCCACTCATCATCACCAAGGGCTTCTTTGATGTTCTTTAACTCTAGTTGTGAGATGAAAGCAATGTCTGCTTGTTCTTTTTTGTATGCAGCTCGTGTCTTCATTCTCTCGAAAGGGTTGCCAATGATTATCTCCTTGGGATGGTTCATTGCAAAGCGGGGAGTAGGATCCTTCTTTTCTTCTTCATATGCTTCTATCACCTGCTTACCTTTTTTTATCGATGTTGAGGTCTTTCAAGATAGGAATTAAGTCATCTACAACATCATTATCAACAACATGCTTGCCAACAACAGGGTTAGTTTCAATAAACTTAACATTAATAGATTCTTCAATTTTAGACAATTCAATGTTGAAGACTCTATAAGCCCTGCTTGTAGTGCTATAGCCTAGGAAGAAAGCCTTATAAGATTTCGGATCAAACTTGTCAAGAGAATCCTTCATATTTAAAACAAAACAAGGACATCCGAAAGAAATCAATGGATGTATTTCTACCACGCCAAATCTCATAGGGGGTTTTCTTCAAAGAAGGATGTGTGAAAACTAGATTCTGCACAAAATAGGCGGTACTAATGGCTTCGACCCAAAACTTCTTAGGAATGTCATATTCAAGAAGAATTGTCCTCGCCATCTATTAAAGCGACATGTTCTTCCTCTCTACTACCCCATTTTGTTGAGGCATACGAGGAGAAGAGAAATTATGCGAGTAACCAGATTTTTCACAAAAACATTCAAAAAGATCATTTTCAAATTCTCCCCCATGGTCACTGCGGATAGAAACAATCTGGTAATAAGCTTCATTTTCAACACATTTATAAAAGCTCGAGAAAACATCAAGAGTATCACTTTTTGAAACGAGGAAGAAGGTCCAAGTATATCAAGAATAATCATCGACAATAACAAGACAATACTTGGAACTACAAAGCATTTGCGTTCTCATTGGTCCGAATAGATCAATATGAAGAAGCTCAAGAACTCTTTTGGTACCCATGACTCCTTTGGATTTGAAGGAGGATTTGGTTTGTTTCCCTTGTGTACAAGGTTGGCATTCCTCATCCTTTTCAAAACCCAATTTTGGAAGTCCTCGAACCAAATCCTTTTTGCTCAACTTCTTCATTTGATGCACATTCACATGACCCAAATGACAATGACAAAGAGAGATATCATTTTTATCCACTACCAAGAATCTATCAAGAACGGGCTTAAGAGCATCAAGAACAATAACATAAAGATTACCATTTCTAGTTCCTTATATATGACATTGTAAGAGAGGGAATCTAGAAGCAAACATTCTAAGGATGTAAACAACACAAGATATCCATTATCACATAATTGATTACACTAATAAAATTGTGATGTAGGCCATCAACAAGCAAAACATTCTTAATACATAGCTCATTGCCTACATCACCCTCACCTATGACCTTACCCTTCTTGTTGTTCCCGAAGGTTACCGATCCTCCTTTCTTTTTCACAAACTTGTTGAAATGGCTGATTTCTCCAGTCATGTGCTTAGAGCAGCCACTATCAACAATCCATCTCTTTTTAACTTGCAAGAAAGAAGGATGTCAGAACCCAACTCAAACTTTGGGATCCGAGGTTAGCTTAGGGACCCATTTCATCTTTGGGTTGGTCCCCTTGGGCTTGTAAGGACAATAAGTAGAGTAATGGTCATGACATTTACAATGAACACAAACCATAGGGTTCTTAGAGCCAGAAGTCTCTCCATGGAAAATAGGAGGTTCCACACTCTTCTTCTTACCCTTATTCTTGCTCTTTTTCTTACCTTTGGGAGTAGTCCCATCATATCCCAAACCGCTAGTACCAATTTATTTGGTAGAGTGTTCTAAGACATCATTGAGGGATTTCTTTCCTGAGAGAAACTTTTGCAAAGAAGATCTTAACTTGGCATTATCATCACTAAGGTTAATGACAGTAGTAGAAAGACTAGCAAGATCATCTCTAGCATGCAATAGGTCGACCTCTAAACAGAGGGCTTTAGTATGAAAGGAATCTCATTCTAACGCTATGCTAGCAACTTCATTACTTTACAAAATAGGTCTAGAAGATAAATCATTAACTTGAGCAAGTAACTTGGCATTTTCAGATTTAAGCAAAACAATTTCTCTTTGATAAGCATAAACTTCATTCCTCCTAGCATCATCAATGAGTTTGAGTTCTACATTTTCAATTTTAAGACCATCAAGCTCATCTAGGAACTTTTGGTTTTCTATCTTAAGGTTTTCAATATTTTAAAGATATACACCATTCTCAACCTCTACTCCATTATGTTGAAGCTCAAGGTCAAGAATTTGCCCTTGGAAAGAGTCTATGCTATCAAGGAGTAATTTTTCATTTTTATCAAGAATCTCAATTTTAGCATAAAGATCATCAACTATCTTGCCTAACATTTTCCTTTTAGATTTGCATTTAGTAAAGGATGATTGGCATTCATTTAGCATATCAATGTGAGTTTCCTTAGATAGCTCATGCAAATTGACTTCACTTACCTTACTTACCTCAATTACCTCACATACATCTTCACTTGTAGAGGCCATGAGTGCAAGGTGTCATTCTCCATCTTCGGAGCTTGAAGAGCTTGAGGAGGACTCCTCCCAAGCTGCATGAGCTGCATCTTTAGATCTTCTTTCTTTCTTTTCTTTCCTCTTGTACTTGGCTTCTTTCTTGTACTCCTTGTCTTTCTTGTAGCTGCTCTTGTGATGACTCTTCTTGGCATTTGAGCAGTCACTCTTGAAATGGCCTTTTTGGCCACACTCATAGCATCTCAAAGTTGATGAAGAAGGCTTCCCCTTATAGTGCTTGCCCTTGGAGTAGTTTCCTTCATGCTCATTTTAGCCTTCATCTTCACTTGATGAGGGGGTAGGCGACTTTAGAGCAAGTTGTTTCTGCCACATCATATCTTCTATTTGTGCTTTGAAGGCTGTGTCCTTTATCTTCTTGGACTCCTTCTTTTCCCTTTTCTCTTCCTCTTCTTGTTTATCAAGCCTAGGTTCATGGGCTTGAAGGTTACCAACCAGCTCCTCAGTTGACAACTCACTTATCTTATACACCTCTTCAATGGATGTAACCTTGGGCTCCCATCTCTTAGGAAGAGATCTCAAGATCTTGGAGTTGATAGTGCCTTTATCTAACACACTCCCAAGGGTTGTCAATCCATTGGTGATCACATTGAGCCTAGTGTACATATCAACCACTCTCTCATTCTTATCCATCTTGAAGTTCTCAAGTAGCCCACCAAGCATGTAGATTTTGGCTTCTTTTACTTGCTCTGTACCTTCATAGGTGACACATAGTTTGTTCTAAATTTCATGTGCGGTGTCCCAAGAAGATATCCGGTTGAACTCGGATGGAGTGAGGGCTGCGTAGATGATGCTCACTGCTCTTGCATTGAGTTAGGCTTGCTTCATTTGAGCTTTAGCCCAAGTAGATATCTCCCCCTTTGGTTCTTCATACTTGAGGTGAACCACCTTCCACATCTCGTAGCTCACACCTTGAAGGTAGAACTGCATTCTTCTCTTCCAATATAGGAAGTTGGTGCCGTCAAAGACCGGAGGTCGCATGGAGAAGTTCCCTTCTAGGTTGAGGGATCCAAGTGTCAAATCGCCCATCTTCTCCTACTTGTTGAAGTAGATTGGAGAAGACCTGCTCTGATACCACTTGTTGGATCAATGGGCTCTACAGTGGGGGTGAATAGAGCTTCACAATTCTCACAAGACAAATTAGACCACCAAATTATATAAAGTGTAAAAGCTTAAACAAGCAGTGATTTGATGTCTTAATCTAACATACATAGAAAGTATGAGAGACAAGGATAAGCAAGCACTTGGACTGGTGGTTTAGAGTGGTTCCATGTCCTAAACATAGGAGCAATGTCAGTCCACTACCTAGATTGGGTTAGTCTCTAGGATTTGCAATTTTGGTACTCTTATATTCCACAATAAGATTACAAAACACAACAGCCACACATCCAAGGGCTTAGTACCTCAAGCAAATATCTTCAACCTATAGAAGGAGCTTACCCACTTGAACCATGGAGTCTTTAGCCATAAACATGGACTTACCCACTCCTTCCTTCAAGTCTTCTACCTTTAAGGGATTACCTATCTTCCTTGAGCATTTCCTTGACTATCTCCTTCACTTGGAGATCTTGAGCACCTATATCCTTCACTTGGATATCTGGAGCATATTGCTTTCTTCAACCTTGAAGAACAACACCTCCTTCTCCTTCACTTGGAGAAGATATTCAAACTTTATCTTCAATGAGAATTAAGGTAGGAAGATGGAGGATGAGAACTTTACATCAATACAGGGAGTATCTCTCTTACACAAGAACCTATCTCACTCATACTCATGAATTTGACTTGAAGGTAGAGAGAGAAAGGGGCTCAAAGGGTTATAACACTCTCAACTATGCTAGAACTAAGTTTGCAATGAATGAGCAGCCTTGGAATGAACTCTAAGAGGTCCTATTTATAGTTGAGGGTGCCCCTTTAAGTTGTGGGACACTTAGATACAAAAATATCCATTTTTTTCTCAAAGCAACGATTCTATTTTTGTTTAAAACACACACCAACAGTCATATCACTTTTTCTGCAAAATTTTGTACAGTGCAATCGGTCGAGTTTCAATAAAGTTAACTCGACCGATCAAGTAAAAGACAAAACTGATATTCAAACTGTCGGTCGAGTTTGTCCTGGGGAAACTCGACCGATCACTGAAGATCATTTTGGTCAGACACTCGATCGGTCGAGTTTTGTGAAAACACAACTCAATCAATGCTATCTCCAGAAAACTGACCTAGATGGATTGGCTGAGTTTGTCCTGGGGAAAACTCGACCGATCAACAACCTATTGTCAATCTTTGGAAAATGCATCTAAAGTGATTTAACTTTTGTGTTTTATGTCCCAATCATTTTTATCATCTAAGTTACAAGTCAATTCATCATTACAAGTGATTATAGAAATGTTCTAAGGTCATTCAAATGGATTTCCACAAATACACACTTGTAGCTCTTTGACTTGAACTTGAGCCATTCTAGGTCTTTTGATTTTAGATCCTTTTCATGTACCTAATACCTGAAATCAATCTTTAATACACATATTAGATACATATGAGTGGAATGGTTAAGTCATTATCAAAACATGGACAATGTATAACCTCAAGGTCAACAAGAACTCCCATCATGTTAAAGTTCAAAGGTCATGGTAAAGTTAGTGTTAAGATAATTGGAATTGAATTAGTTTTTATATGCTTCTCGAATCATGGACCTCAAGAGGCCATCAAGGGATTTCCTAGCAATCATGTGCTATTAAGTGGGAGTCATATAGAGATGCATATATTTACAGTACAATTCTTCACATTATTAATGACTCATGAATGCTTAAGATAATTCATGTTCAAGTGTATGTCAAATTATTTCATGTCAAGTTTATTCATGTCAAATTATTATTTTTCTATCTTATAAAGTGCCAAATACCACTTACTGATGTCATGTTTGATTCGCATGGATGGGGATGCGATGTCCATAGGATTGACAATCAAGGACTAGGACCTACTCAAGCTTAGGCTGGTGGGGTACTATTTACCAAGTCGATCTAGAGTTTAGATATCATTCATATTACGCTTAGTCATGTTACCAATTAGAATAGATTTCATAGATGAACATGATCTAGTTTTTTTTTACCAAGAACTATGTATTTATCGGTTTTAGATCAATGTATGGTGTTTATTTATTCAAATTGGTAAGATTAGCATATTGTGGCACCACCCTTGAGTAAGAATGCTTCTGCTCAGAGATGTTTGCTGATTCTAGGTCAATGTTGACTATAGAACTAAATTGACCAAACCCTTATTTTAATGATGACTAAACCATTTCAATTAATTGTGTCTAATGTCTCTACTTGAGTGATTTTAGATTAGGCATAGACACACTCCAAATGTCCTAAGTTTTGCATCCTAACTTGGAGAAAAGACAAGTCAAAATCAATGAAGTGCACTTTTGTAGAATATGATGTAAAACCATTAGAATCATGTTGTAAATAACTTTTAATGATTTTGTGACTTGTAATTAAGCTTAGAAAAAATTAGGAGCACTTAAATCGAATATTTAAGCACTTAATTTCATTTTCTAAAATTCATTATAGGAATTTTTCGATCAAGTTACAAACTCGACCGATTCCTTGATGGATCTTAAAAATGTCATGGTTCGGTCGAGTTGCACTCACAGAACTCGACCGATTCCTACACTCGAATTTTTTTATTTAAGTGATTGGTCGAGTTTCATCCACGATAAACTCGAATGATTGTTCAAATATGCTTTGACATATAGTGCAATCAGTTGAGTTACCTTTATTGAAACCCGACTGATCGCACTGTATGGAAAACTGTAGAAAAGTGTTTCTAACTCTTGGAGTGCTACAAAACTCAAAAAAATATCTATTGCAACACCCTTACCGAATAATATTTGTCCTTAAGTGTTCCTAAAGCCTTCTAGGCATCCCAAACTATAAACATGACCCCTTAGGCTTCATCCCATGGTTAGCCAAGCATTATGAAGGTCCCAATTCTATAGTTGAGTGCATCCTACGACCTCCTCTCTCTCTCTAAGATTAATCACTTGCATCATCCATTAGAGTGAGCAGGAGATTTGTAAGAGAGATAGTCCTACATGTATATCTTGTGAGGATCTCACTTCCACCACCTCCAAATCTCTCATTTCTATCATAAATATGAAGATGAAGGTTATCTCTCTTGGCTAAGAGAGGTGAAGAAGAACAAGGGAAGGCGTACCTTGGTGAAAGCTTCTCCTTAGCAAAGGTGAAGTCAAAGGCAGAAGATCCAAGAAGAGAGGGTAATTCCTCAAAGGCTGAAGACTTGTGCAAGAGTGGGTAAGTCCTTGGTGAAGGTCAAAGACTCGTTGCAAAGTGGGTAAATTCTTGGTGAGGTAGAAGACTCTTAGTTGGATAGTTAAGTCCTTTGGTAGGTTGTTGGCTCCCTTCCCCTCTATGGGAAAGCTGGGTATCCTTGTCCCAAAAAAGGAAGGTCATATGTTGTAACTCTTATAAGTGAATATAAGGAGTAGACATGTTTTTAGAAATCCTTGACGTTGACCTCTCTGGGTATGGACTGAAAATCTCCTAGTTTGGAGATTAGAACCACTTTACATAGCTTGTGTTCTTGTGATTGTTTCAATTTCTCTCATCCTTGCTATGTATGTTTAGTTTCACTCAAATTCTTTCATCTTGAGGGTCAAAATTGTAATTTATTAGTTTTTTGTAACACATTATGGGTTGTTCAAATGCATGTCTTGATTTTCTTTATATATTATGCTTAGAATAGCCCCTAGTTTTGCTCTTCTACTCCCTTATAATATTTGTAATCTCCTTTCTTTTAACAAATGGTGTTTCTTAACTCTTCATACCCACACTTTTTGAAATGACAAAAGGGGAGAAAGCACATCTTCTTTTATAAAATAGGGGGAGAAAGCATGTCTTACATGAATGGTAAACGTTAAGGCATGTATTACATGAAGAGAGGAAAAGCATGTCTCTTTGTAAAGGGGAGAAGGTAAAGGGAAGAAGACATATATGTGTAGAACATATATGAGTAGAAAACATAATATTATATAAATGTTATGAAAGCTAACCATGCGGGAGAAATAACATCCATTGAGGGGGAGTATGAGAACTCCACTAGCATCAATTTAGGGGGAGCATATGATCTCAATTCTATTGAACCCCTAGGTTTTTCCAAAGGTATGACTTTACTTAAATGATTTCAATACATTTATGGAATGGTTTTTCATCTTCAAAAAGGGGGAGAATGTTGACTCTAGGTCTAGATTTACCAAACCCATGTTCTAATGATGACTAAACAGTTCCAATTAATTGTGTCTAATGTATCTAGTTGAGTGATTTCAATTAGGTATAGACACACTCCAAATGACCTAACTTGCGCATCCTAACTTGGAGAAAAAACAAGTCAAAATCAATGCAAGTGCACATCTGTGGAATATGATGTAAATCCATTAGAATTATGTTGTAAATCCCTTGTAATGATTGTATAACTTGTAATTAAGCTTAGAAAAAATAAAGAGCACTTAAATCAAATATTTAAGCACTTTAACATTTCCAAAATTCATTACATGATATTTTTCAGTCGAGTTACAAACTCGACCGATCCCTAAATGGATCCTAAAAATGTCATGGTTTGGTCAAGTTGTACACTCACAAAACTCAACCAATCTATGCATTGGGCAAAATTGATTTAAGTGATCGGTCGAGTTTCATCCAGGATAAAGTTGACCAATTGTTCAATCTACTTTTTCATATAGTACAATCGGTCGAGTTACCTTTGTTAAAACTTGAATGATTGCACTGTATGGAAAAGTGCATAAAAGTGTTTCTAACCATTGGAGTGTTTCAAAACTTGAAAAAATATCTGTTGCAACACCTCAAACGGATAGTATTCATCCTTAAGTGTTCCAAAAGGCTTCTAGGCATTCCCAAATATAAATAGGACCACTTGGGCTTCATATCATGGTTAACTAAGCACTATGAAGGTCCCTATTCTATAGTTGAGTGCATCCTACAACCTCCTCTTTCCCTAAGATTAATCACTTGCATAATCCATTAGAGTAAGTAGGAAATTTGTAAGAGAGCTAGTCATACATGTATATCTTTTGAGGCTCTCACTTCCACCACCTCCCAATCTCTCATTTCCACCATGAAGATGAATATGAAGGTTCTCTCTTGGCTAACAGAGGTGAATAAGAACAAGGGAAGGCTCCCCTTAGTGAAAGCTTCTCCTAGGGAAAGGTGAAGTCAAAGGCGAAAGATCCAAGAAGAGTGGGTAATTCCTCAAAGGCTGAAGACTTGTGCTAGAGTGGGTAAGTCCTTGGTGAGGGCTGAATACTCATTGCAAAGTGGGTAAGTCCTTGGTGAGGTAGAAGACTCTTAGTTGGATATCTAAGCCCTTTGGGAGGTTGTTGGATCCCTTCCCCTCACAGGGAAAGCTGGGTATCCTTGTCCCAAAAAAGGAAGGTCATATTGTGTAACTCTTATAAGTGAATATAGGGAGTAGACATGTTTTAGAAATCCTAGAGGTTGACCTCTCTATGTAGTGGACTGACAATTTCCTAGTTTGGAGATTGGAATCACTCTACATAGATTGTGTTCTTATGATTGTTTTAGTCTCTCTCATCCTTGCTATGTATGTTAGTTGCACTCAAATTCCTAATTAGTAACCTTATCTTGTGACATATCTTGAAGGTCTAATGAATTCTATTTAAGTGCATTTTAGCTGTATTCACCCCCTAGAGAAAATCACCCATCCTAGGTTCCAACAATATTTATATGTTGTGAAAAGTGGGGTGTTACATTATGGTATCAAAGCAATTTGGTAAATATCCACTAGGAAATTATGATTTTCATAGTTACCCTAGAAAGAATATTCACGATTAGGTATAGGAATGGATTCCCAAGGAAGGATACAATGACCTCGAATGATTAGAGTTTTCACCTTAGAATAGATAGAGATAGATGCTTACCTAGTTTAGATCTCAAGTATCAACCTAACCCTATCTAACGAGATAGCCTCTCCATTCTCAATGGTCATGGCCAACCAATTGAGGTTGAAAAGGGATGTCATAAGCATGAGACCTTTAATGCATTTCTCCTTTCTTACTAGTGCATGTGTTATGGGACATGTGTATTAGTAGGTTAGTGAGAGGTAGCATGACAAGATCCCACACCTCTAGATATCTACCTGATCACCGCATATCAAGAAATGATGGGTATAGATAATGACCTAAGATTAGAAATTCATCTACACCTAATGATAGAAATTTATAACAACATAAAAGGTAGATGCCCTAAGTGTAAAGGTAAGTTTGGTTTCACAAACCCTAAGCATAAGTTGAGAGGAAGACCAAAGTAATGGTTAACCCATGTCCACATAATTTTTTATAAAATTTAGATGTCATATGTTACATATTATTTTTCATGCAAAACTTTGAATATAAATGAACCTTGAAAGTGTTAACTATCATTGAATGAAGAGTTAAGAAAAAAAATCCTAAGGTGGGTAGTAGCCTCAAGAAATTTTGTGGATGAAATTTATCTAAGATGGGTAGAATTGTAACATCCCAAATTTTCCAGAATAATTTAATCCTTAAAATGTGGTTTTACTTAAAAATAGTTGAGGGTCTTAATGCAAAAATACCATGAAATTTTTGAAAGCATAATGAAGATATATAACATAGATATCAAACAACCAATTTGGTTTCATGCCTGGTAGATCAACAACATATGCTATTTTTCTGATAAGGAGGCTTATGGAGAAGTATAGGGAAAGAAAAAGAGATCTTCACATGGTTTTTATCAATTTGGAAAAGGCTTATGATTGAGTACCTAGAGAACTGTTTTGGATGGTTTTAAGGAAAAAGGGTGTGCCAATACAATACATTGACTTGATTAAAGACATGTATGGTAGCTTTACTGTAAGTGTGAAGACTCCTGGAGGAGAGACACCAACATTTCTGATGTGGCTTTTGAATGCACTAACAAATTCACTCGGGGTTTATATCCCCGAGCTTTTACCAAAACCAAGTGCAACAATACCACCCGCAAGCGGACGGATCTTATCGCAGTATAGTTTAGGATCGAACCCAAAGGACAACGTTTTTAAGAATCCTTGTCAGTTAGATCTAGCTCAAGTAAAACTAATATTTAGAACAATAGGTTGATTTTGGTTTGATTAAACTAATTGCAAGAAAGTAAACGTGGAATAAAAGACGGGTTTAGATTAATGATACGAAATCGCTGGGATGGTACCGGGTTTGACCACCGCTACACACACAATCATACTCTCTCGCGAACAATCCAGGCACGAAATAACACTCCAAGTAGAGCTGCTGCAGAACCCCCCTTACGGGCGTCAGGTCCGCGTAAGCGTCACCATAGGCAGCCGATTTCTCATCGCCATCCGGATCATACGTCTTACGGCTCTGAAGATACAGAAATCCACGGAAGCTGTGAACCCCCCTTTCGGGCGTTAGGCGCACAGAAGTGTCACCGAAGGTTAGGCGGACCGTCCCCTCGCGGATCATACACTTACGACCTCGATGAAATCCCATCCTATTTCTAATCAGGGAGTCAACCGCGCAAACCGCAAAGCAAACAAGCGACTATTGTACGTGTAAACATCGACGAAAAGCACGAAGATACAAAATCCAACTAAGGCTGTGAACCCCCCTTACGGGCGTCAGGCGCACACAAGTGTCACCGAAGGTTAGGCGGACCGTCCCCTCGCGGATCCTACACCTACTACCTCAAGGAATCCTATCGGAAGTTCTCGTCAAGGAGTCTAACATGCTAAACGACATTCATACCTATGCATTGAAGTTCTCGCAACATAGGGAGCACAAAGATGGAAACACGCACATAACCAACTCACAAGCTTAACGATAAACGACAAAATGAAGAGTTATATACATTGCCATGGAAAGTTTAACAAGAGAACATGGTTTGCATGGGCAGCGGGGCTAGTCCCCGCACCCCAGCGAAAGAGGACTACTCGCTCATGATGCGAGGTACAAGAAAGATAGAAGAAGAAGATAGATCCGCCATGAGCTCGGTGCAGAAGGTGGACGCAGCCCGGTGAAGAAGATGCGCTCTTTGCTCCGTCTTCTTCTCCTTCTTAGCCTCCTTGGACGCAACACCAGCTGTAGGTGGAGTGGAACTTGATCGGGATGGTGCTCTGGCAACCTTTCGGCGTCCGGAACCGATGCCTCAAATGGGGACCCTGGGGGTCTATTTATAGTTTTAGATCTGACGCCAAACGGTCTGGGGACCGTTTGGGCGCCAAACGGTCTTGAGACCGTTTGGGCGCCAAACGGTCTCGAGACCGTTTGGGCGCCAAACGGTCTCGAGACCGTTTGGGCACCAAACGGTCTTGAGACCATTTGGGCATCAAACGGTTTGGAGGTCGTTTGAGCGCCAAACGGTCTTGCTTTGATCAGTCTGGCTTTGGTGTGGTCGCGCGGCTTTAGTTCTTCAAACGATCCTTGTGCTTGCATCGAACGGTCTTGGGACCGCGCGAGACCAAACGGTCTTGGGACCGCATGGGATCAAACGGTCTTGGGACCGCATGGGACCAAACGGTCTTGAGACCGCATGGGACCAAACGGTCTTGAGACCGTATGGGACCAAACGGTCTTGGGACCGCATGGGACCAAACGGTCTTGGGACCGCATGGGACCAAACGGTCTTGAGACCGCATGGGACCAAACGGTCTTGAGACCGCATGGGACCAAACGGTCTTGGGACCGCATGGGACCAAACGGTCTTGGGACCGCATGGGACCAAACGGTCTTGGGACCGTATGGGACCAAACGGTCTTGGGACCGTATGGGACCAAACGGTCTTGAGACCGCATGGGACCAAACGGTCTTGGGACCGCATGGGACCAAACGGTCTTGGGACCGCATGGGACCAAACGGTCTTGGGACCGCGTGGGACCAAACGGTCTTGGGACCGCATGGGACCAAACGGTCTTGAGACCGCATGAGACCAAACGGTCTTGAGACCGCATGGACTTCTTGGGCAACTGGTTTCGTCTTGTTTCTTTGTGTATTCCAGCAAACGATCTTGAGACCGCATGGATCCAAACGATCTTGAGACCGTTTGCATGGAGTTGCCTGCTGTACCTGCATAAAATGAAAGATATTTAGTTAAAACCTTGATTATTGAATTACTTAGTAGTTTTGTGCATTATGATTCATATTAGGGTGAAAAGATGTGGAAAAGATATTAAATTGTTCCAAAAAGGTAATTGAAAATTATGATGAGTATGCACTCATCAAAACACCCCGAACTTAAATCGTTGCTCGTCCTCGAGTAACATAAAATTTGAAACTGTTGCCTAATGAAATACTTTCGATCCATGTGATTTCTTCATCTTCACATCACAAGTGTTTTCTTTCTGCTCAGTATGAATGAGTACCTCAACTTCCTGGGACCACTAAACACGTCTTTCCATGGCTTCGTTCCTGAGTTCGTTTCCCAACAACGCTTCCTCCCCGCCTTTTCTAACACCAAGCATGTCAAAGAGTGTCGTAGGAGTTCTGAGATACCCGCAGAATCAACAAGTATGCATTTGATCTGACACTGGTATTGTTAAGGATGGTAGGGCATGTATTGTGCCCTTAGGTAGAAAAATGAGTGAAAGGTGGTATGAAAGGAAGAAGAAAATCTCTCCTCTATTCGACTCGAGATTTTTATTTGTTTTGCAATTTCATTTATTGCATATATATATATATATATATATATTTTTGTGTGCGCTATGGCATCTTTTGTTGCAGATCTCTCCTCTATTCGACTCGAGATTGCATTTATTTTGTGTGCACTTTGGCATCTTTTTATTGCAGATCTCTCCTCTATTTGACTCAAGATTGCATTTATGGTGGTACGCCCCTACTTATTGGAAGGGGTATGGAAGAAGCGGATATGGGGAAAGTGGCGTGCCACCCCGAACTTAGGGATTTGGCACAAGTTTGGCTATTTTGGTGGTATTTATGGATGGAGGGATACGAAGATGATAGAAGAAGTGTAGAAGAGAGTTCAGATCAGGATGCAACTTGATTTACAATTCAAAACCGGGTTATTCTCTTTGTCATACTCTGCTCAAATAATGACTTGGTGCGGATCCGGTGGGGTTTCTGAGCCATTGTTCCATTAGTCAGTTAGGAAGCGCAACGTGTTTGATCCCTATCAGTTTGACAGATACTTGTCATTATGTAAAAAGGATTATGATGTTAGGAATCATAAGTTTCACAGGATGATTTCAGGCAAGTTTCAAAAGTCAGTCCTCTTGGGGATTTGTTTCGAATAAGGAGGATGTTATGATAGAAGATGCATAGAAAACAGTTAGTTACATTTTTATCAATAAAAGACAAAATTCCATCAAGTATCTGTTCACAATTTTGAAAAATTTTATGATAGAGACATATTGAGTATAAAAGAGGGTGTGTATGTGGAAGTGGAATACGTACCACCCACCCTCCACCCCGAACTTAGAGATTTGCTCGTCCTCGAGCAAACCCTAAATTCAAGATGGAGGGGAAAGGAAACACCAGGTATGACTGCCGAGAATGAATTCGTTGTGATCAGCACCAATCCGATCTCGTATCCTGAAAGAAAACTATCCATAAGGCAAATTTTATTTAAGGAAAATTAACTATAAAACAAAATTGGGAAAAGAAAGGTAAAACAGATTTATTGGTCGGGTTGCCTCCCGACAAGCGCCTTTGTTTTATGTCGATGGCTCGACAGAGTCCTTCGTCTTCATGTGGGATCCTTAGGATCGGTGAGTTCTAGCGTTGATTTGGTGCCTATGTCTGTTGTGGTGAAATATCTCTTCAGGCGGTGGCCATTGGTTATGAATTCACCCGACTCTGCACTCCATAAAGAGAAAGTGCCTTGAGGAGAGATGCTTTTGACAATGTACGGTCCAGACCAGCGTGAGCGAAGTTTTCCTGGGAATATCCTTAATCTTGAGTTAAAAACCAGAACTTGGTCTCCCACTTGAATGTCTTTTCTTTTCAGATGTCCATCGTGCCAAAGTTTTGTATGTTCCTTGTAGATTCGAGCATTTTCATAGGCCGTCATTCTAAGTTCATCCAGCTCGTTGAGTTGCAGAATCCTGGCTTGCCCTGCTTCCAAGGGGAGTTTTATAAGCAGTGCGATAAGCCCATAGGGCATCGTTGATTTTTGTCGCCCAATCTTTTCGATTACGCCCAACGGTTTTCTCAAGGATAGCCTTTAGTTGTCGATTAGAGACTTCTACCTGTCCACTGGTCTGTGGATGGTAAGGAGAAGCTACCTTGTGTGAGACGCCATATTTTTTTAATAAAGCTTCGAAGCTTCTTTCGATGAAATGGGAGCCTCCATCAGAAATCACGGTTCTCGGCACTCCGAACCGTGGGAAGATAATATCTTTGAATAGTTTGATGACTGGTTTCGAATCACAAGTGACGGTTGGTATAGCTTCAACCCATTTGGAGACGTAGTCCACCGCCACAAGGATGTAAGAGAATCCATTAGAAGATGGGAATGGCCCCATATAGTCTACTCCCCAGACGTCAAATATCTCTACTTCTTGCCATAGATTCAGTGGCATTTCATCTCTCTTGGTTATATTGCCAGATCTTTGACACTTATCACATGATATGACAAAATCATAACAGTCCTTGGATAAAGTTGGCCAGAAAAATCCACATTGCAAAACTTTTAAGGCAGTCTTTTTAGAGTTCATATGCCCACCCACGGGTCCTGAGTGGCATTGTTCCAAAATGGAATGGGCTTCTTCTTTGGCGACGCAACGTCTATACAATCCATCCGCGCAGAGTTTGAAAAGATATGGTTCATCCCAATAGTAATACTTCACATCATGCATAAATTTCTTCAGACCGTTCCCTGTGTATTGAGGATGGATGACTCCGGCGGCAAGGTAGTTTACTAAGTCTGAATACCATGGTTCAGATTCTGAGACTCTCATAAGTTGATCATCTGGTAGAGAGTCGTTTATCGGAATTCCTTCAGCATCCAGAGTGTGGATGCGACTCAGGTGATCTGCTACGACATTCTCCGTTCCTTTCTTATCTCGTATTTCTAGGTCAAATTCTTATAGAAGGAGTATCCATCTGATCAGCCTTGGCTTAGCATCCTTCTTTGCCATAAGGTAACGGATGGCAGCATGGTCTGTGTAAACGATTACCTTCGAACCAGTAAGGTAGGATCTGAATTTATCGCAGGCATAGATGACTGCCAAAAGTTCCTTTTCAGTAGTGGCATAGTTCCTTTGAGCTTCGTCGAGGGTTTTCGATGCATAATAGATAACATAATGTTTCTTCTCAATGCATTGTCCTAAGACTGCACCCACTGCGTAGTCACTGGCATCACACATAATTTCAAAGGGGTGCTCCCAATTTGGAGCTCTAATAATGGGGGTAGTCGTAAGGGCTTTCTTCAGCGTATCGAAACTTTTGATGCATTCCTTATTGAAATTGAAATTAGCATCTTTGAGAAGTAAATTGGTCATCGGCTTTGTTATCTTAGAAAAATCATGTATAAACCTTCTATAGAATCCAGCGTGACCGAGAAAAGCACGAACTTCTTTCACATTTGTGGGTATTGCCAATTTAGATATGACTTCTATCTTGGCTTTATCAACTTCAATTCCTTTGTTGCTAACCTTGTGGCCCAAAACTATGCCTTCCTTTACCATAAAGTGGCATTTCTCCCAATTTAGCACCAGATGTGCTTCTTCACAGCGTTTGAGTACCATGGAGAGGTGCTTAAGACAGGAATCAAAGGAGTCACCATATACAGAAAAGTCGTCCATGAAAACCTCCATAACTGTTTCAGTAAGCCCTACAAAAATGGCAGTCATGCAACGTTGAAAAGTTGCAGGGGCATTACACAAGCCAAATGGCATCCTTTTAAAAGCATATGTCCTGAAGGGACAGGTGAAAGTTGTTTTCTCTTGATCATCTGGATGTATGGGGATCTGATAGAATCCAGAGTAACCGTCCAGGTAACAGAAGTATTCTTGGTGAGCCAATCTTTCCAAAACCTGATCGAGGAAGGGCATAGGAAAATGATCCTTCCGAGTGGCCTTGTTTAATTTTCTATAATCAATACACATCCTCCACCCAGTCACTGTTCGGGTGGGGATGAGCTCATTGTTTTCATTTCTTGTGACAGTGGTACCTCCTTTCTTGGGTACAACATGAACTGGGCTCACCCATGGTGAGTCCGATATCGGGTATATTATTCCGGCTGTAAGGAGTTTGATGATCTCACGACGGACCACTTCCTTCATATTCGGGTTTAACTTTCGTTGATGCTCGATTGTTGGCTTATGGTCTTCCATCATGGGAATTCTGTGCATGCACAAGGCTTGACTGACCCCTGTGAGGTCACTCATTTTGTAGCCCATGGCTTTCTTGCTATCCTTTAATATTTCCAGAAGTTGATCTTCTTGTTTGGTTGTTAAACCAGAGTTTATAATGACAGGACAAACTTTGAGATCGTCTAAAAACATATACTTCAGCCCTTCAGGTAGGGGCTTCATTTCAGGAGGTTCTGGTTTTTTACTGATTTCTTCTGGGGTTTCGGTAACCTTTAATTCCTCATAGGTAGCTTCATGATTCTCCTCAGCAGAGTCGGGAGGTTTGGCGCAATCCTTATCTTGTTGGTCAGTAGGTTCATCATTAAAAAGGTCATATAGAGAAGTTCCCAAAGGATCGCATGACTCGTGATATTCTTGAGTAAGTTGTGACATCTGCTCAACACAATCTATCAGATAGACTTCCTCCTGTATACTTGGTCTTCTCATGCTTTCAAAGACCTTGAATTCCAGAGTTTCTTTTCCTAACCTGAGCAGTAAGGTTCCGGCTTCAGCATCGATAAGAGCTCTAGCAGTAGCGAGAAATGGACGACCGAAGATAATAGGGTATTTGGTGTCTTCTTTTATGTCCATGATAACAAAATCACATGGGACATATGCGTCCTTGCCTACCTTGACCGGGATGTCTTCGAGAATTCCTAGCGGTCTTTTTACTGAATTGTCCGCAAGTTGGATTGTCATAGCAGTTGGAAGCAATTCTTCGAATCCTAATCTCTTGCATAGACTCAGCGGCATAATAGAAATACTTGCGCCAAGATCTGCCAATCCTTTCTTACATGATGAATCACCAATGTGGCATGAGATTCCGAAGGATCCTGGATCTTTTTGTTTCTTCGGCATCTTGCTTAATATGATATCTGATGTAGTTGCAGCCAATTTCACAGTTTCACATTCTTCCGTGATGTACTTCTTGGTGAGAAGCGACTTTAGATATTTGGTCCATGCTGGTATCTCATTAAGAGCATCTAAGAATGGTATATCAACATGGAGCTTCTTCATAGCTTCTTTGAATTTGATGAATCTAGTATCAAACTTGGTTTCCCTCAGACGGGATGGGAAAGGGACACGAGGCTTATATACAGGAATTTCTGGTTCAGGAGTCTCTACTTCTTCATCGGTAGGTTTCTCAGAAATCCCCTTATCATTATTTCTCTCCTTCGGTTGCGGTTCTGATGTTGTTGAGTTTTGATCAGTCAAGGGTTCATTCTCCTCAGGGATATCCATAGTTGTTTTCGCTGGTGGATCCGAATAACTTTTCCCTGATCTTGTGGCGATAACCTTCAGCTGCTCCGGATGTTTCGGATTGTTCTCAGGTTGTCCAGCGAAGATCCCAGCTTGTGGCTTAATACTAGCAGCAAGTTGAGCTAGTTGCGTTTCAATAGCCTTCTGCTGGGCTTGTTGATTGGCTATCATCGTTTGTTGTGTTTGCAATAACTTCTCGATGGTAGATAGCTTGTCATCAGAAGGGATGGGTCCTGTTTGACCCTGTTGTTGGTTCAAGTTTTGATACTGAGAGTTGTTCTGATAATTGTTATAGTTTCTGTTCTGAAAGTTTCCCTTGAAGTTTCCTTGATTCCCAAAGTTCTGTTGCTGATTAAACTGATACCCAGATGGGCCTCTTGGTTGATTATTTGGAACAAATTGATGTGAGTTCATAGCTCCTGAAGGATTTCCGTACTGGAAGCCTGGGTGATTCCTATTTTGATTTGGATTGTAAAAGTTCTGCCCAGGGTTGGTGTTAATAGCATTAAGATTTTCCATCTGGCAACTATCTCCTTGTCCACAGGCATTGCTTAAAACAACATCATAGAGAACATTGCATGATAGTGTTGAATGGTCAGTGCCTTTGCACGCTTCACAAAACAAAGAAGTGGACTTGACTTGTTCTGGTTGCCTAGTTGGAGAATGTCCTCTTCCAATCGCAGCAAGGGATGATTCTATGTGATCTTGCTTTGCGACCAAGACTTTCAAAGTTTCAGCTATAGATTTGTATTCTGGGATAGCATCAGCCATAGCTACCTTTAGGACTCCTTTACCAACAGATCTACCCCAGTTGGCTTGGTTTTCTGCTCCCAGGGTGACAACTCTCCATGCGCTGTCGTAACTTTGCCGCATGAAGTTCCCTCCGGACGAGGAATCAAGGAACATCTTAACATCATCTTCCACACCCCTATAGAATATCTCGATCAGCTGATTCTTAGGAATTCCATGGTGTGGGCATTTTCGTAGGAGCTCCTTGTACCTATCCCAAGCTTCGGAAAGAGTTTCTCCTGGGACTTGAGTGAAATTTGTGATTCGTCCCCTGATTTCATATGTAAGGGATGGGGGGTAGAACTTTTCCAGAAAGGCGTTTTGAAGCTGCTCCCAGGTGGTGATGGGTACATCACTCTGCAGTGAGTTGTACCAACTAATGGCTTTGTCAGCCAGAGAGTACTTGAAGAGACGGAGTCGAATAGCATCATCAGAGACTCCATTTTGCTTCGTCATGGCACACAGGTCAATGAATCTGAGAAGATGACCTTGGCTGTCTTCAGCTTGTTTACCGTAGAATGGGTTGTTCTGAAGCAAGGTTATCCAATGTGCTCTAATCTCAAAGTTGGCAGCTTCGATGGGAGGAGGCTGCACCGGATGATATACATTTGCGGCCTTTGGGATAGAGAACTCTCTAAGATCCTTCTGAAGTTCCGCTGCCTGCGCTGCTGCTTGTGCTGCTAAGATCTCCTGTTGAACCGCAGCTCTAGCTTCTTGCATGAACCTCTCTCTCTGCGCATTGATGGCTTGAGCTACCCTACGGGCTACTTCTTCTTCTTGCGCCATTCTGGCTTGATTCTCTCGGATCTGACGATGGAAGGTTCTATCGATCTCGGGATCAAAGCTCGCAGTCAGTCCGAGACTATCCGAACGGTGCATACACTAATCGTCAAGAGCACCTGAAACTTAAAAAGGTTTGAAAGTGAGATCCTTGGAGTAGAATAAAGATCAAGTAGATAAGCGATAGTTTCAAAAAGAAAAAACAAAATCCTAGATTAGTCTTAAAAGAACTTGATTTGACTGACTGATTCCGTTGTCCCCGGCAACGGCGCCAGAATTTGATGTGGCTTTTGAATGCACTAACAAATTCACTCGGGGTTTATATCCCCGAGCTTTTACCAAAACCAAGTGCAACAATACCACCCGCAAGCGGACGGATCTTATCGCAGTATAGTTTAGGATCGAACCCAAAGGACAACGTTTTTAAGAATCCTTGTCAGTTAGATCTAGCTCAAGTAAAACTAATATTTAGAACAATAGGTTGATTTTGGTTTGATTAAACTAATTGCAAGAAAGTAAACGTGGAATAAAAGACGGGTTTAGATTAATGATACGAAATCGCTGGGATGGTACCGGGTTTGACCACCGCTACACACACAATCATACTCTCTCGCGAACAATCCAGGCACGAAATAACACTCCAAGTAGAGCTGCTGCAGAACCCCCCTTACGGGCGTCAGGTCCGCGTAAGCGTCACCATAGGCAGCCGATTTCTCATCGCCATCCGGATCATACGTCTTACGGCTCTGAAGATACAGAAATCCACGGAAGCTGTGAACCCCCCTTTCGGGCGTTAGGCGCACAGAAGTGTCACCGAAGGTTAGGCGGACCGTCCCCTCGCGGATCATACACTTACGACCTCGATGAAATCCCATCCTATTTCTAATCAGGGAGTCAACCGCGCAAACCGCAAAGCAAACAAGCGACTATTGTACGTGTAAACATCGACGAAAAGCACGAAGATACAAAATCCAACTAAGGCTGTGAACCCCCCTTACGGGCGTCAGGCGCACACAAGTGTCACCGAAGGTTAGGCGGACCGTCCCCTCGCGGATCCTACACCTACTACCTCAAGGAATCCTATCGGAAGTTCTCGTCAAGGAGTCTAACATGCTAAACGACATTCATACCTATGCATTGAAGTTATCGCAACATAGGGAGCACAAAGATGGAAACACGCACATAACCAACTCACAAGCTTAACGATAAACGACAAAATGAAGAGTTATATACATTGCCATGGAAAGTTTAACAAGAGAACATGGTTTGCATGGGCAGCGGGGCTAGTCCCCGCACCCCAGCGAAAGAGGACTACTCGCTCATGATGCGAGGTACAAGAAAGATAGAAGAAGAAGATAGATCCGCCATGAGCTCGGTGCAGAAGGTGGACGCAGCCCAGTGAAGAAGATGCGCTCTTTGCTCCGTCTTCTTCTCCTTCTTAGCCTCCTTGGACGCAACACCAGCTGTAGGTGGAGTGGAACTTGATCGGGATGGTGCTCTGGCAGCCTTTCGGCGTCCGGAACCGATGCCTCAAATGGGGACCCTGGGGGTCTATTTATAGTTTTAGATCTGACGCCAAACGGTCTGGGGACCGTTTGGGCGCCAAACGGTTTGGAGGTCGTTTGAGCGCCAAACGGTCTTGCTTTGATCAGTCTGGCTTTGGTGTGGTCGCGCGGCTTTAGTTCTTCAAACGATCCTTGTGCTTGCATCGAACGGTCTTGGGACCGCGCGAGACCAAACGGTCTTGGGACCGCATGGGATCAAACGGTCTTGGGACCGCATGAGACCAAACGGTCTTGAGACCGCATGGGACCAAACGGTCTTGAGACCGCATGGGACCAAACGGTCTTGGGACCGCATGGGACCAAACGGTCTTGGGACCGCATGGGACCAAACGGTCTTGAGACCGCATGGGACCAAACGGTCTTGAGACCGCATGGGACCAAACGGTCTTGAGACCGCATGGGACCAAATGGTCTTGGGACCGCATGGGACCAAACGGTCTTGGGACCGCATGGGACCAAACGGTCTTGGGACCGCATGGGACCAAACGGTCTTGGGACCGCATGGGACCAAACGGTCTTGGGACCGTATGGGACCAAACGGTCTTGAGACCGCATGGGACCAAACGGTCTTGAGACCGCATGGGACCAAACGGTCTTGGGACCGCATGGGACCAAACGGTCTTGAGACCGCATGGGACCAAACGGTCTTGGGACCGCATGGGACCAAACGGTCTTGGGACCGCGTGGGACCAAACGGTCTTGGGACCGCATGGGACCAAACGGTCTTGAGACCGCATGGGACCAAACGGTCTTGAGACCGCATGGACTTCTTGGGCAACTGGTTTCGTCTTGTTTCTTTGTGTATTCCAGCAAACGATCTTGAGACCGCATGGATCCAAACGATCTTGAGACCGTTTGCATGGAGTTGCCTGCTGTACCTGCATAAAATGAAAGATATTTAGTTAAAACCTTGATTATTGAATTACTTAGTAGTTTTGTGCATTATGATTCATATTAGGGTGAAAAGATGTGGAAAAGATATTAAATTGTTCCAAAAAGGTAATTGAAAATTATGATGAGTATGCACTCATCAATTTCCCATCACAGTAGGGGTACACCAAGGATCCACACTCAGTCCATATCTGTTTGTTATTGTTATGGATGAGTTGACAAAGAATGATCAGGATGATGGTCCTTGATGTATGTTATTTGTTGATGATATTGTATTGATTGACGAAACTAAATATGGTTTGGATGATAAAGTTGAACTTTGGAGAAAGGCACTGGAATCAAATGGATTGATGATTAGTAGGAGAAAAAATTAGTATATGCATTGAAATTTCAGCCAATCTCATAGTGTGAATGGTGGAGCCAAGTTGGACATAGTAGATATACCAAAATGTGATAAATTTTGTTACTTGGGCTCTATCATTCAAACAGACGTGATGTCCAAAATGATGTTTGTCATAGTATCACTATAGGATGGTTGAAATGTAGGAGTGCAATTGAAGTACTATGTGATCGGAAGATCCCTCTCAGACTAAAAAGCAAGTTTTATAAAACTGCTATACGGCCAGCCATGCTCTATGGGAGTGAATGTTGGGCAAGTGAAGAAATAAGGACTCAACAAGATGAACGTGGCTGAAATGCGTATGTTGAGATGGATGTGTGGGAAGATAATAAAAGATCGCTTGATAAATGACTATATCAAGAATAAAATGGGGGTGGCGAGCATTGGGGACAAGTTGCGGGAGGGCCAACTCAGATGGTATGGACATGTGCAATGCATACCGACTAATGCGCCTATACAAAGCAATACTATTGAGGCAAGAATAATGAATAGAAGAAGAGGAAGGCATAAATCAACATGGAAAGATCTTATAAAGAGAGATTTTGGATCTCTACATCTCAACCAGAATATGACACATGATAGAGCTGAATGGAAAAGAAGGATCCATGTAGCCGACCCCAACATAGTTGGGATTGAGGCTTATTTGATGATGATGATGATAATGACGACGACGACGATAATGAAGTAAACAAAGTAAAATGTGACTCAAAATATGTTTTCTTTTTCATCTATGCAATATGTGTTGCAATTAACTCAATTTTATGAATATTAGTTCTCCTTTCCTTTTTCTCTCTCCTATTCTTGAAAAAGTCTAAAATAAATAAAATAAAAGGGGAGTAGGTGCCTTGGGAAAGAAGTTTTCCTTTTTCCTTTTATGACTTTTAATATAAGAGGAAAGTCTCATTTATTGTCTTTTTCTCTCCCCTCCAAAGAAGTTGTTGAAAAGGCATGAAAGTAGATGAAATACCTTTTGAGTGGGTAATAAGTTATTATCTCTAATTTTGACTTAAGGGATCACAAAGGAGAGTATTTTCACCAATTGTCTAATGTATTAATACATTACATTCAAAGCTAAGTGGCCTATATAGAAATTATAGTCAAAACATGTGAAAATGAGAAATCTAAGAGGATAATAAGAATCTCAACTCCTAATTGGGCATGTGATTCAAATTTTGTCAAGTTTTGACCTTATTTGACCCTCCAAATTAAATAGGAAGGATTTCATATAGTTGGAAAGAAATGTGATCAAGTATTCATTTAGCGTAATGTGTTATTATAAGATCCGGTTAATTTTTTGTTTGTCACATGCCTTCTTGTTTTTCTTTATTGTGCACACATCACCCACCATCAGATCATGATCTAATGGATCCACAATCTTCTCCTACCTCTCATTTTCCTCACAAGATTGAATGCAGTCACTATGATTTCCCTAGATATCTCCCTCCCTCATCTCTCAATCATTTCACAAATTTACTTAGCTAATGAATTCATCTCTCTTCCCCATTTCATTTGAGGATAACTCACCTTCTATCTCACTCTATGAATGGAAAATCCAATTAGGGTTCTCACTTCCTTCCCATGCCACACTCATAGAAATCACCACAACGCCTCATCTATATATTTAAGGTCCCCAAAAGCATCACTGCCTCTTGTCCTCCACTCCTCCACCTTCAATTGAAGCCTAAAATCCCTAAGTCTCCCAGACCTACTCACTCTTCCTTCTCCAATAACCTTGGTATCCCCCTGACATCCTCCATCTTCTTTAGCTCAATTGACCATCTAGTGAGCATCCTCGACCTCCCTCCATTGTCTTTGCATCAATGTTTTACCCCATTTGTCTGAGTCATTATATCATATAGCTCACCTTTGGAGTTCATGCCAACTGTCACCTCCATGCCTGTTTATCGACCATTCAACCATAGAAACTTGTACTTTCACTTTATCTTTTCCTTGAGAGAAATGTTTGGGATTTGGTTTGTGCTTACACTTCGTAGATTGATGGTTTCTGATTTCGAACCATATCCCCTGTTCTGTCAACTTCTCTGTTGTTTTGAGGACACAAAGTTCCTTCCTTAGAGTAGCTTGATCCTTCACCTTTGCTGAACCCATCACACATGGTTTCTCATCCATAATTTTCCCCATATAAAGGAGTTTTCGTGTTTTGCCTCCCGATGAACCATGCTATGGGCATGGCATAGGGTAGTTTTCCTGATGCACACCAGGGTCTGAGCTTGAGCTCATTGATTAGTCTGGTCATGGAGGACTCACTGGTGGTCTTAGTTTCTTGCAAATAATTAGGTTTCTTACTTTTTGATAGTTGATTCTCACCTTCAGGTAGCGAGCTTGCGCCATGGATTGAAGGAGCAAAATCTAGGTCCTTGAATGTCCTTAGATCCCCTACACATTTCATTGATTAATTAATTTTACAAGGGTATTTTAGACCTTTGATGCCCGCCCTGGTTTTAACAACTGCGCTTTGTCTTGCCACATGGATTGATCTGATTGGGCCACACCAACATTGGGCCCATACCAACTGTGCACTGAATGGTAGAAGTTGACTGTGTGGCTTTTTGACGTATTTCATTGGCTTGTTCTTTTAAAATCCATAATAAATTGAGGTTTTATCAGAAAAATGCATAAGAATATGCATTGGAAAGCTCTTTTGATTCTCTATCGATGTATCCTACTATAAAACACTATACATATCTAGTCAAATTTTAGATGATTAAGGACTCAATCAAGTCAGAGGACTTGAATTAAAGATTTTTACTCTAGGTAAGTGGGCCATACATATTTGGCACAAGTAATTTTGGTTTAATGCATGTTTATTTATGATTATGCAAATTAGTGATTTCACAAATTATAAATGCTTTCTCAAGAATACATGATGTATATATTTTGATTGGTTGATTACTTATAGTCTATAGTAAAACCCTAATTATAGTTATGGTTAAGATTAATGAATCATGCTCAAGAAGGGGAAACCCTATTATGATTTAAGAGGGAGAAATTTCATCATGGGTTTAAGAAGGAGAAATCCCATCATGGCATTAAAAGGGAGAAATACCATCATGGCATTAAGAAGTCGAAATACGACAATGTTAAAGTTTAAAGGTCATGGTAAAGTTAATGTTAAGATAGTTGAAATTGAATTAATTTTCATATGCTTGTCAAATCATAGACCTTAAGAGGTCATTAAGGGATTTCCTAGCATCAAGGGCTTTCTTAGCAATCATGTGCTCTTAATTGGGTGTCATAGAGATATGTATATATTTATTATTCAATTCTTCACATTATTAATAACTCACGAATGCTTAAGATAATCCATGTTCAAGTGTATATCAAATGATTTCATATCAATTTATTATTTTTCTATCTTATAAAGTGCCAAATACCGCTTATTGATGTGATGTTTTCTTTGCATGGATGAGGACACGATGTCCACAAAATTTGGAGCAAGTGAAGGATAGAAAGGACAATCAAGGGCTAGGAGATACTCAAGCTTAGCATGGAGGGGTGCCATTTACCAAGCTGATCCAGAGTTTAGACATCATTCATATTATTCTTAGTCACGTTACCATTCATAATAGATTTCACATATGAACATGATGTAGTTTTCTTTTACCAAGAACTATGTTTGGATCAATTTAAATAATGCATGGTGTTTATTTATTCAAATTGCAAAGATTAGGATATTGTGACACCCCCTTGAGTAAGAATGTTTCCGCTCAGAGATGTTTATATGCTTTGAAAAGTGGGGTGTTACACACCAACAAAAGCTATCTAGAGATAATAAACTTACTTGATTTCATCAACTCTAGGAAGAGAAAACCCTAGATCATCATCTTTGCCACTTTCTCCATCCAAACCCTAGCTTTCCCTCTCTCTTTAGGATTTTGTTTCTCTGGAATAAACCATGAATTATAGGATCTCCTAGTGTTAAGTTACTTATACAAAACAATTGAGGTGCTTGGGTCAATTGTAAATTTAACCCTACTTTATACTTTCTTCGGTAGAATTGTTTGTCATAAAAATGTTCCTATAAATTGTTTACTGAATAGGTTATAGATCCTCCAAAAAAAATAAAAATGAGTATGTTGTTTAACACATAGTTTCAGATCCCCAATAAAAATTTCATATCATTTCGAGTACCAATAAATAATTAAAAATCAAACATTGCACTATTGTATTGTAGTCCAAATGCCTGGTCAGATGAGTTTGTTCTGATGAAACTCGGCTGACCAACAGATACATCACAAATAATTTTTTTTAATGTTTTCCCAAATAAAAAAATCTAGTTATACAAACTATATCTGAATTTCAAATAAATAAGAGTTATATAGAAAATATGAAAAATAATTTGCTGCACTTCAATAATGATCAAATTCCATATTCATATACTATTAAAACCCTAATTTTTTCTAACTAGGGTTTACACTTCTCAAATCCTAATTCTTCATATTAGTAGCATTCTTGGATTCTCTTATTAATTTTACAACGTCATAAGTATGCTACCATCATTAATCAGGTTTAAGTGATGATCAATTTAATTACACATGTAATATCTAAGAAAATGCAAATTTAGCAACTAGGCTCAGAAGTGGTCATAACAATTATTCCCTCCTTGAAAAGGTTCTGTCCCAAAACATAAATACACGGGAAAAGTACATTCAAGGTTTCTTTTTATCTTTTGAAATCTTATATGTCACTATGTTCTTGTATTTGATCTTTGTACAGTTTCTTCAACAGTGAATCCTTTATTTCTCTTCCAACCATAAAAAATTTAACACAAGGCATCTTAACGACAACTAAATAATTTTCTATGTCACACTTAATCTCTAGGAAGACAAAGAGAAATCACCCATTTTCAATCTTTTCACACTCTCTTGAGGTGTTACCTCAGTAGTGATAAACTGATCCAACTATCTCAATTTATAAAATTTGATCTATACTATTGTTTGATCTATATTATTGTCCCGTATCACACTAGAGTTACTAAAGAGAGTTCAACATGTTCTTTTGAAGTTTACAATTGTGCTATTAAAAGGAAAAAACACTCATAATATGTAAGACTAGATTTAATAAGAATTGTACAATGAGTAGAACTAGGACACCTTTTTCAATTTAGTACATTGCTTGCACATGTACAACTGGAGTCATATATAAAACAAATTTTCATCCATTGATATGTCTTCAACAAACTATACTTCTTTAAAACAAATTCTTATAATATTGAAAGTCATTTGTTGTCTCTGATTTCTTTCTTATTCATTACTACTTGCTTCTTCTTACTTATCCTTCTCCTTTTCATCATATAGATTGAACATCTCCAACATTAAAATATCTTAGGTAGGAATGGATTATTCATCATTCTTTCTATGACTGTAAGAATTCACTTTAAATTACACTTGGGTCATGTTGCACTTCCCCTTTTGCTCAAATCACACTTCTTACATTTCAAATCAATTTCTTATCCCCCACTCTTAGTCATTTCCATGTTGTTTATCTCTCTTTCTTATTTACAACCTTTAAACCCTGGATTACTATCACTACTAATTTTTTCTCATACTATTGATTTCAAGATTTTATTTTATAGAGATGTTAGCACTCAAGGCCAAATCAGCAGTAACACCCCTTGAACTAATATAACCATATTCATTCAATGGTTTGATCCTTATCAATAATAGGATGTTAATGTGACATGATTTGACTCTTTAATTAGAAATTCAAACTTCATCTCTCTTGAAGTTTAGTTAGGTCTTACTTATATTTATCACTTGATTTTTTTCTCTTATTTGACATTTTTGGTAAGTTACTTTCTTTCTTTACCCTACTAGGGTTAATCATAATATTATGTGTAATTAGTACATTCAATCAATGTGTCCCCCATGGTGGTTATGTATCATTCAAAATTCATTTTCTTATAACTCCATCCCCACATTACTCTCATCATGAAAAATACAAAAGAGATGGTGATTTTGAAATTTAGAATTCTTATCTTCAAGAATTCACTTAAGGCATTTCTCATATCTAGGTTTAATTACTTTTCTTCAAGGGAATTAAGTATTTTGATTTTTCCTACATCTCACAATATCTCTATTTTTAGCATCTATATTACCTTCCTTATGTTTCAAACCCTTCTTTCTTTGACATAATTCTCTTCCTATATGTTTCTTCTTCCAACTATCAACATTAATTTTTATTTATCTCTTGTGACCATGTTGCTCATTAGTGTGTATGATTTGTATTCCATGCCACATTTATTTTTTATAATTTTTTACTAATATGTGGTTGAAATTGTAAATCATTATTCTCCCTACTAGTTTTATCTTATAAATAATACATTACATGTTCTTTGTTTCAAATAAAACGTCTCATGTAGGGGTCAAACATGGTTTCTCTTTCAATAAAAATTTACCTTTAAATGACTTGTTAATTTGTTTAGATTCACCTTTGTTGTTCCTTTAAAACCTGTTCCTTATCATCACCAAGAACTTATTGAGTATATCTGATGGAAACTAGGTGGTTACTCTATCGAGACTTCAAATAAAAAATACATTAGAGTTCATTATATAATGATACATTCCATGCTCTCATTATATAATGTAACACTTTTTCATTAATCAAACTCATCATCTCCAACATTTCTCTTTGTTTTGGAGTACATAAATGCATTATAATTGATTATATAATCCATTCATCATAATGAATTCTTTCTATCTTGACTTCTATGTAATTGTCTCTTATCTTTATCGTACTTCGGAGACTTCATGTAATACTGATCATTAAGCTTTATTCCCAATCTTATGTCATTTTCTTTTCATTTCTTTCTGTTATGTCATTTTCTTTTGCTTTCTTTCTATTCTATATCTTTATTTGACATACTTTACTATCATGAGGTTTTTAACAATCGACCCATCCCTTGTGTGTGTCTTAGAATGTTCTTTAATTCCTTTCTTCTTTACTTTACTTTGTTTCAAAATTGAAGAAAGTGCCTCAATTAATTATATAATTCATGTCTCTTTATCCATTCTTTCTTCTTCATTTTGTATGCAATATACTAATCTGTGTCTTGAACTATATTCTTATTTCTTTATCCCCAATTTGGGGTTTCTTATATGAGACCCCAAAATTGGATCTTAGATATCAGTTCCAACTGATTCTTACTTATTCCAGTCTTTCCATTATATTTCAAAATCTTAGTGTATGTGCATTTTCATTACATTTGAGTTTACCTCTCTATAGTTTAATCACTCTTATTAGATTAATAAATAGGAGTCATTAAATCCTAGTAACTCCAGTCTCGAATCCAAGAGATACACAAGACTAACAAACTCATATTTATCTCAAACATGTGGAAAGAATACCCACTTAGGGAACTCATTTAAAGATAATCTTTGGTCTACTTAATACAAAGAATATAAACAATAATTGAAGAAACTACATAGTTTACAACAATCTTAAAGAATCATATATATTTCTAAAAATTAAACATCTGAATTCAAATATATAAGATCATTTATATTGATCTCTAATCAAAACAACAATGTAAATTAGGAGTTGTATCTCATTGTATCTTTATGCTCTTATTCCTTCATTACTTTTTGGTCTTCTAATCCTAACATTTCTAGGGTTTCTCTCTAGCCCATCCTCCCTCTACATACTAAGCCATGACATCCAGACATGAATAGACATAATAGCTTGATAATGGTCAACCAAACTATTCAGATACTGGGCCAAGGTATCCAAATACTCAGACTTCATAGAGTTATTGACACATCATATCTTAACTACCACACTTATAACTCTAACTTTCTGTCCTAATGGTCCCTAACGACTCACCCTAAACTTTGATACCAAGTTGTTACACCCACATCTCATAATAACCACTAATCATGACTAGGGCATAAGTTGAGGATTAAACATAATATGAAGAACACCCTTAATTTTTCTTTTGATTTCAAACTCTTTGTTTTCTCACATTCAATCACATAAACTAACTATACAAGGGGATTGGAAACTTGATTACTCTAATCTGTTTCAACAATAAATATACATATCTAAACATTCATTCTGCTTGTCACACTTCCATGTACGCATGACATGATAATTGAAAACATTCTCTATTGTTAAGGAAACAAAGTTACACATCATCATTCACATCTCTATCACTTCTATAAAAGGATTTAGAGTGGTATGGACTGATTGAACTTGAGTAATCTGATACATGACTCTCATGGTAGATCTACTCTGATGCATCAACATCTTCAAATCACATGATTTCCCTATAAAATTGTGAGTAGAGGAGTGAGCCTACTCACTCAGTGAATGATTGATTCAAATAAACAATGTAAAATTCTCTAATATTCAAACATATATTATTGAGCAACTATATTTGAAGTAGAACAATAATGAACTATTATAAGAACTAATCATGTATAGACATATATATACATATATATATGTGTGTGTGTATATATATATATACATATAGATATCAGAGAATACTATAGATATCCATCAAAAGTAAATCAATATTTGAACCACTACTATAGAAATGGCTTACAACATCACTTTTAAAGGCGTCAGTTGTATAAAAACACGATGCCTAAATCATAAAGCGTCGGTTAAATAAATAAACCGACATCTATCTGTGAAGGGCGACAGACACGGGTATCACTTTTTATTTAGCGTCGGTTCCTCAATAAGAAACCAACTCCTAAATCGATTGCCAAACCCAATTTTTCCAACAAAAAAAATTACCTCCAAAATTTAACATACGGCGTCGGTTGTTAACAAAACAACCGACGATTAAAGGTTTTTTGCGAGACAGAAAATTGGGCCCATTTTATCATCGGTTTTATTTTAATAACCGACACCAATGTGTTTTCGCGCGTTATCCCTGTGAAAATTTTCACCCTCATTTGGCATTGGTTTTTTGTGGAAACTGACGACTATGATCAGAATTCGAGAACATTTCATTTTTGTCGGCATATGTAGATAGATGTCAGTTTTTCTAGTAGAAACCGATGACTATAATTGAGAATAGGTGTTGTTTTTTTGTGGTAACGACACTTATTGTTATAAGCGGTGCCTATTTTTTATAACCGATGCTGATTGTTAACTTAATAGTACCCACGCGAACCAGACACTTCTCCTTTATCTGTTTCATTCCCGATTTCAAGATTAGTTAGGGCTCTGGTGATTTTCGCCACAACTGCTCCTGCTGTTGCCGCTGCCGCCGCTCTTGCCTGCCATTCCTGCCACCGCCGCCAACTCCTCTACCTCCTGCTGCTACTGTCGCCACCGCCAACTCCTCTGCCTCCTCTTCCTGCTACTGCTGCCGCATAGTTTTCTTCCTGCTGCTACCGCTGTCGCGTCCGCCTCTCCTCTGGACGTCCTACCCTCTGCCGGTCGTCCTACCCGCCGCTGCCTACTACTCCTCCGCCAGCCATCCCGTCCCTGCCTTCCGCCGCCTGTTTGCCTCCACCACCTAGTCCTGCTGATCCAACGGGTCCATTAGAATTCCCCTGTCGTCTGCTCATCTGCCGCTCATCCGCATGCCACTGCCGTCTGCTCGTCTGCCACCGCCGCAAGGAGCTTGGACCTTCCCCTACTGGTATAGGTAAGTACATATCCCCAATCATCCCTTCTTACTGTGTTTACAATTCCAATTTCGATTATGTTGCTACTTGTATTTGTTTCTAGATAGCTTAGAAGCCAACTGACAGGATTGTGTTATCTGCCAATTTTGATTTCTGTTGTTGCTTGCATTGGTATATTGTATTATCAATTTCTACATTGGAAACAAATTCTACATGTGGTGGAGGTATATTGTATTATCAATTTACTTATCTACTGATTTGAATTTATATATCTATTGATTTGTATTTACTTATCTACTGATTTGTATTTACTTATCTACTGATTTGTATTTACTTATGTGTTGATTTATATTTACTTAAATACTGATTTGTATTTACTTATCTACTCATTCATTCATCTAATGATTTTTTATTCATCACATTATTTAAATTTAGGGCTTTGTATTTGTTCATGTACTGATTTATATTTGTTTATCAACTGAGCTGTATTTTTTTATATATTTGTTTGTATTTGTTTATCTACTGATTATATTTATTTATCTAATGATTTGAGTTTACTTATTTAGATGTTGCTATTGTAAATCAACCTAGGATATGAACAAATCTTGTGCTTGCATATATTTGTGCTTCTAATCCTCATGCTTGACCTAATTTAGTAAATTTTGGTGCATGTTGAAATAAGATTCAAACTTTTCCATTCTAGCATCCTAATTTGATTTGATTATGTGATTTGAACCTTGAAACATGCATGTTTAAGATACATTAATGTCTCAAACTTAACTCACATGTGGGACTTCTATTTATAAAATGATTATGTAACCTAGTATGTATGTTGATATATGAAGCTCTAATTAGGAGAAAACCTAGTGTGTGACAACAAACATGTATTTGTTGGCCTAGAAACCCATCCAAAATTTACTCATTAGGAGTAAATCCTGGATAGTCCCCGGTTTGGGACTGTTCTTGAATACCCAATCTCATTTAGTATGTAAGTGTATAATGTGTATTGGGTTTTCAAGAAAATTTCGGTAGCATTATGTACTTAGAGAACAACGGGGAAATGCTGCCAAAATTTTCTTAAAAACCCAATACACATTATACACTTACTAGTGAGATTAGGTGTTCAAGAATGGGATAGGTGGTACACATTTATTATATATAAGAATGATAACAGATGTATTTGTTGGCCTAGAAACCCATCCAAGATTTACTCATTAGGAGTAAATCTTGGATAGTCCCCGGTTTGGGACGGTTCTTGAACACCTAATCTCACTTAGGATGTTTTAACCATTAATTATATATAAGACCTTAAACCCTAAAGTTTTAACCATAAATCCTAATCTTTTAACCCTAGACCCTAATCTTGTTCTAATATATATTTGTTTTCTCTTTGATCATAGAATGGATAGATCGTGGATGTCCATTCCAAATCACTGCACCCCCGAGTTTATTTCTGGTCTTGACCAATTTATTAGATTTGCTGAGGAACATAGGAAACAACCTGGAGATAGGTTCTACTATCCATGTAGGCATTGCGGTAACAACTTGAAAGTCAGCACTGGTGACGAAATCAAAAGTCATGTCATGTGCAACGGGATTGTACAAGACTATACATAATGGCACTGGCATGGAGAGATTTCAAACCTAAAATTAGTGGATGTCGATAGCAGTGCTTGTGTGGAAGAAGAAATTGCCTTCAATGATGTAGATGTGAACGAACCAGTTCCAGTAGACATCGTTGATGCGATGCTGGATAGTTGTGGGGTAGAGCACACCGATCCACCTCCTATGTTTAGAAACATTGTGCATGATGTTGAGATACCGTTATACACAGGTTTTAAGTTTACAAAGCTTAGCGCTGTGTTGAGATTGTATAAACTGAAAGCTAACAATCGATGGAGCGACAAAAGCTTCACGCCATTGTTGTCTTTGTTGAAATAAATTCTTCCTGAAGGAAACGAGCTGCCAATATCAACATACCGATTAAAGAAATTATTGTGCCCAATGGGAATGGAGGCCAAGAAGATACACGCATGCCCGAATGATTGTGTATTATTTCAAAAGGACTATGTGGATTTGAAAGATTGTCCAAAATATGATGTGTCATGGTATAAATTGACGACTTTGGGGGAGTCTAAAACTGGTTCTTCTACCAATATGATGTGGTATCTACCTATAATACCACAGTTTCAACGCTTGTTTTCCAATCCTATAGATGCGAAGAATTTGAGGTGTCATGCAGATGTTAAGAAAAATAATGATGGGATCCTACGACATGCGTCTGATTCCCCACAGTGGAAGAAGATTGATTTATTATACCCTGAATTTGATGAAGAAGACATGAATCTAATACTTGGGCTTTATACAGATGGGATGAATCCGTACGGGACATTGAGTAGCCAACATAGCACTTGGCCAGTTATGCTTGTTATATACAATCTTCCTCCCTGGTTGTGTATGATAAATAAGTACGTTATGCTGTCGTATTTGATATCAGGCCCTAAACAACCTAGAAATGATATCGACATTTATCTTGAACCTATGATTGATGACTTAAAGAAGCTCTGGGGTGAAGGTGTGATGACCTATGATGCTTCACAAAGAGAGACATTTCGTTTGCACGCTATGTTGTTTTGCACTGTGAATGACTTTCCAGTGTATGGGAATTTGTCTGGATATAGTGTCAAAGGATCTAAAGCATGTCCTATATGTGAAGAGAACACCGATTCAATATGACTAAAACACGGCGGCAAGACTGTATATCTTGGTCATTGAAGGTTTCTTCCAAAATTTCATCTGTATCGTAGGTTGCGCAAAGCATTCAATGGACGGAATGAGGAACAGAGTGCACCTAAACCTATATCAGGGGAGGATGTTTATGAAAGAGTAAAAGACATCACTAATGAATTTGGTAAGAGATCACAATGTATGATGGCCACACGAAGTGACAAGTCTTTATTCAAGAAGAAGTCAATATTTTGGGATCTTCCTTATTGGAGTTCTTTGACAGTCAGACATTGTATCGATGTCATGCACGTTGATAAAAATGTATGTGATAGCGTCATCGCTACTCTATTGAATATACCAGGTAAGACTAAAGATGGGATAAAATCCAGAATGGACCTACGTGAAATGGGAATAAGGACAGAATTAACAGAAGTAGTTAGTAGCGATCGGAGAACATACTTACCTCCCGCTTGTTACATGTTGTCTAGAAAGGAGAAGAAATCTTTTTGTGAATGCTTGGTAAATGTTAAGGTGCCACAGGGTTACTCATCCAACATCCATACATTGGTATCAATGAAAGATCTAAAGTTGATAGGTCTTAATTCTCATGATTGTCACAGTCTAATGCAACAAATATTGCTAGTGGAAATTCGATCTATATTGCCGAAGCATGTACGGTTTGCAATCACCATACTTTGTTTCTTTTTCAACAGTATGTGCAGCAAAGTTATTGACCCTGATACTCTCGATAAATTGCAAAGAGAAGTGGTTGTTACCCTATGTCAGCTTGAGATGTATTTTCCTCCTTTGTTCTTTGATATCATGGTACATTTTGTTGTCCACTTGACTAGGGAAGTGAAAATGTTGGGACCAGTTTTCTTGCATTGGATGTATCCCTTTGAACGATACATGAGCGTTTTTAAAGGTGATGTTCAAAACTGTTATCAGCCTGAAGGGAGTATTATTGAGGGTTATGTGGCGAGAGAGGTTATGGATTTTTGCAATGAATTTCTGAGTGCTAATGACGCTCCTGTGAACGACAAGAATATTGAGGAGCATTTTGGCAAAGGAATTTTGGGATCACGGGTGAAAGTAATCAGTCGTGAGCAGTTGGAGCAAGGTCACTTGTATATTTTACACAACATCGACGAAGTGAGTGTTTATATCGAGGAACATACCAATTTCATCAAGAGACAATATCCTCGATCCAATTCAATGTGGGTTGCTAGAGAGCATAACAAGACATTTATTAAGTGGTTTGAAGATAAAATCTTACATCAACTATCTCAAACACCAGATAATCTTACTGAAACCATCAAATGCCTCGCCTTTAAACCAAAATTGAATGTTATGTCTTATGAAGGGTTTGACATAAATGGATTCTCGCATTACACAAAGCGTCAAGATGATAAGAGTGTCGTCCAAAATAGTGGGGTCACCCTTCAAGAGTCTTCAATGTTTTTTGTAAGTGCAAAGGATAAGAGTCCACGTGAAGCTAAAATGTCATATTACGGTGTCATTGAAGACATATGGGAGTTTGACTATGTAGATTTCAGAATTCCACTCTTTAAATGTAATTGGGTTGACAACAACAAAGAATTATAGTGGATGAATTGGGTTTCACATTAGTGAACTTGGAAAAGATTGGTGAGAAGGGTGAGCCATTCATATTGGCATCACAGGCGAAACAAGTATTTTATATCGATGATCCTACAAATGATAAATGGTCGGTAGTTCTTAATGGTAAAAGACAATTCATTGAAGATCCTATAGATGAAGAAGAGTACTATGATAAGTATGATGACTCCAGTCCATTCTCAGTTGGGTTGCCAACACCAACCAACATTGAAGATGGGGATCACAATGACTTGTATGTTTGCGGGGATCACAATGAAGGATTGTTAATTGATAAAAGATCACAATATTAGAGGCATGAATGTTTATATTTTTTATATGCTTTATTTTTCTGAATGTGAACTTTACAATGTGAATGTGGACTTTACAATGTGAATTACTTTACAATGTGAATGTGAACTTTACAATGTGAATGTGAACTTTACAATGTGAATGTGAACTTTACAATGTGAATGTAAACTTTACAATGTGAATGTGTACTTTACAATGTGAAATTATAATTTGAATGTGAACTTTCAGATGGTTGAGCATTCCCATGATGACCGTGTTGATGATCATCGTGAGGGTGAGGATGTGTTTGCGCCGCCTGACAATGTAAGTTTTAAGAATATATCCCTGAGGTTTCTATCTATATGTTCATTTATAATTATAACATGTAAGTGTGTTTTTTTTATCAAATTTTAGGTTGGTGATGTACCCCCTGAAGAAATTACAACACTTGATGAGCAACAAAAGAAAATTGAGAAAGTGAGGGGCATCACAATGATGAACAAGATAATACAGAAAAGGGCCTATGGACCCAAATTGGTCGTGGATTTCGATCATACAGGAAATCCATATGGAGTGAACCAAAACTCATTTGTTTCATATCTTGGGGTTCTTATTCGCAGCCATTGCAGACCTATCCTAGAATCCTGGCATAAAGTTCCTAAGGGGAAGAAAGACCACGTATGGAAGGAACTATGCGTGAGTTATTATTATTTGTAATTCTATTTGTGTAGATTACTAATTTTTAGGATATTAGTTAATAGCAATTCTATTTAATTGGCAGAGAATATTTAATCTGGATGAAAAGATGCATTGTAAATGTGTGATGCAACGCTGTGGGAGGGTCGTAAGGAACTATAGGACCAATCTCACCCGAGATTACATACGCGATGCTGAGAAGAGGTTCTTGATTGATTTCTAATTCTAGACATTGATCACTATTTCACTAACTCTACACTAATAAATTTTGTTTATATTCTCTTTAAAAAATAAATTTAGGTAGAAGGAAGCCACACAACAATGGAACTACTTGGACCCCAAAGACTGGGAGGCGTTTGTTACCCAAAGAAAAATAGATGAATTCAAGGTATTAAGCGCCACTCCCAATTTAGTCAATATACATTTTTATGTATTCACCTATTCAAGATTAACCTTTAGTGTTACTAACCAAATTAATGTGCTAACTAACTAGGCCCTCACTAAGGTGCAAAGAGCAAGGCGTGCACTGAATGTGCATGACCACACAATGGGTCTAAGAGGATATGCATGCGTTCACCAAAGACTACAGGCTGAGTCTGCTTGGCCTACTGCTACTCAGGAGACTGCAGAGTCCTCTACTACTGCTCCCGTACCTCTACCTCACCATGCTATGTGGATAGCTGGTAGGCCAAACAAGAAGGGAGACATATCAAAGCCCGCAACTGCTGAGGCGGCTACAAAAATGGTAAAAATCAACTCTTAGAGCAATCAATCGATATTGATTATTGTTATGTTTACTTACTAATTTTTGTTGATGGTGATTAGCGGGAGCTGCACGAGTAGAGAAAGGAAGGCAAGTTCATCCCTTAGGGCACTAGGGATGAACTGACAGTTGCTCTGGGTAACCCAGAGCATCCTGGACATGTTAGGGGTGCATGCGCTGGTGTGGGCATCAAAGCATTCTTTGGGCCATCTTAGCGCAAACTTGTACCAAAAGTAGGACTTTCACAAGCTGAGGTAACCTATTCTTATTTTAGAATGTTACTATAAAAGGGAATTCAATAATCAGAAGTTGGCGTTTCTTTTATCCATGTATAGGTAGATTCGTTAATTGAGAAGAGAATCCAAGAAGCAATGGTGAAGTGGCAGACGTCTTAGCCTGCCACTCAGATAGTACCTATGGCGGGCCACTCTTCTCCTAATGTAGAAGTGGTTGGGAGTAATCCTATAGACCCACCACCTAGCACATCCTCTGTAAGTGTTTTTATGACAAAATAGCTAGTCTGTTCAAGGTGATATGTTTTTGTATATATGCATATAACATTCTTTAGGTAAATTTGTAGGGGTTGAAGCCATGCCGACTAAAAAGTCAAGAATATATCATTGCAGAGGCATCGGCTTACCCACCCCTTAAAGGGTGTATGTTTCATGGGTATCCAGTACCAGATGGTGTGGTACGTGTGAGCCCGATACATGTACTCCCCGACTGGACAGATCTTGCACTGCCTCATGCACACCCAGATGCTGAAACACTTGGTGAGACACTAGGCAGAGTGATACTGTGGCCTGAAGCGGATGTCCTCTATACTGATATTGTATGATAAGTTTCCATTACTTTAATTTGTTAGTGTGTATATATGAGTCAATTGATCTGAAATTATATATACAGGTCAAAAAGACAAGACCCGCGATATCTCGGCCTCCACCTCCTTGACTACCAAGTTGGATTCTAAGGGACCTACATGCCTCGATAGGTCCTAACTGTAGGGGTGTGGTAGTATGGATCAGCGAACATGATACAAATTGCCCTATAATTGTTACTATTCTGGAGGATGCTGTAGGTAAATCATACGATAACAATCTATCTATACAAGTTTAGCATACATATTACTACATACGTAATACAAGTTCTGCATACATATATATTAATGCAGGTCAATCATACAAAAACAAGATATTTATACAAGATATTTTGGAGTTGTTTAGTTATGAATGGCTGAACACATATATGATAGAGCTGTGGATATGGTGAGATCTTGTTTATACATCCATATACCTTTTTTTATATACGGTGATCTGGTTTCTTATATATTAATGTATACGTAATACATGTTTTGTAGCCACTTACAGAAGATATGTACAGATTTTGGGTTTTCCCATGTGGGATTTTTTGTTCCATCTTTGATTAGTCTTGTAGATGTAGACCCATATTTAGTTACTTCATACTGCTGTGATGCTTTTTAATATTTTGGTAAAAATAATAAGACGGTGATAATAGCTCCATTCAATGTCGAGTAAGTTTGCTTTGCTTATAATTTGGACTTAAGCAAATTACATTTTTATTGTGGATTTTGAGTTATTAATTTTCTACTTTCTTACCTGTAGCGGTAAGCATTGGGAGTTACTAGTTATTGTCCCCAAGACGTTCACTGTCTATTATCTAGATCCCGCGGGGAATGAGTTGGATACATTATATGGACATGCAATTAAAAGGCCATTATTCTCGTGAGAAATATTTCATGTTTTTATATCTGTTAACATCTGTTACTACATTACTATTTAATTATGCAATTTAATGGGTTACATTAACATATGTAAGGCTTTACAGGAGTACAAAAAAGTTGGAGGAAAGGTCCCCAGGAAAAAGGATCTATCACTAATTTGGGAGAATGTGAAAGTAATTTCCTGACTCCAATGTATATATTATTTATGTGAACTGTGCGTATTTGTATTTTTTAATATTTTATATGTTTCAATTTATAGTATGCTACACAAGACAACGGCTGGGCATGTGCCTACTATGTCATGCTATTTATGGACCTAATCATCAAACATGTCGTAATGGAAATCGATAATATACAACATGTATTATACATAGTCTCATTATATAATATGAAATATATCAATATTATTATATATTATTAATTAAATATATACGTCATTCTCTTTGCATGTCTTTAAAACTTCTAACTTCAGCACAGGTGGAAAGCGTTTCGATGTACATGCTCCCTATATGAGAGATGAATTAGATGTTATAAGAGAAGAATGGGCAAAAGCCCTACAAAGAGTGGGAATTTTTAAATATAATTTTATTGACAATGATGACAATGATGAATAAAGAATAAATTTGTTCTCATAATTATTTTTGTGTGAATGTGAATGCATTTTTATGAATTGTCATATGTGTGTGAAGATGATCAATACATAAATATTTCTACATGTGTCTGAATGTGAAAAGAGATGAAATGAATAGAACTGCAGGTTGCTACTGGTTTCTACATGTGTGTGATGAAAAAATAATATGAATTAAATGTGCTTATACATGTGTATGAATCACATATATATAATATTGTCCATCTTGTTAATTTTGCAGGTTTTGTGGCCTGTTGTTGGCTGATATCAATGGATGTCATAAAACTGCAGTTCAGAACTGAACTGTAGGTTCTCATCTTGCTGACCAACCATACAGCAGGCGTGCAAGCTGATAAGAAAAAAAATCATAACATAGGCATCGGTTATTTGAACAAAACTGACACCAAAGACATACGGTGGAGGTTTTTGATAAAAAACCGACGTCTATGTGGTTAGGAACCACGACCGTGCTGGGAAGCACGGCCGTGGTGGCAGGCAGGGGATATGGCGTCAGTTATTAGCATAAAACCGACGTCGATTCAGCTGATATGGCGTCGGTTATCTTTCAAAACCAACGCCTATAGGCCCTTTGCTGGCACATTTTTTGGTGGTAGGAAGCATTTTGACGTCGGTTCTTTTAATAACTGACGTCTATAACAATTTTATAGTGTCAATTTTCTTAAAAAACCGATGCCTATAGTCCCTTTGCTGGCGTGTTTTCGGTGGCAGGAAGCATTGTGGCATCGATTCTTTTAATAACCGACGTCTATAATAATTCTATAGTGTCAGTTTTCTTAAAAAAATCGACGCCTATAGTCCCTTTGCTGGTGGGAAGCGTTTTGGCGTCGGTTGGGAACCGACGTCGAAGGGGTCCACCTTTAGCGGCGCCCACTTGGGTGTCGCTTGGAAACTGACACTAAATCCCTTAATTAATCGACACTAAAGGCATATTCTATAGTAGTGAACATACTTGATTAATCACAAAGGAACTTGTAATTCAGAAACATACAAATCGAAAGTTACCCTAGAAAACTCTTAATAATAAATCAATAACTATACAAACTTGATTAATCTCTCATGCATCTTATTATGCCTTGAACCCACATGAAGTGTATTAATAACATCTCATTTTTTGAACTTTTTGCATATGTTTTATTCCTATCCTAGCATAGCTTTTATGGATTTTTCTATTCATTTGAGTACCTTAGGGATAAAATGTTGAATTCATACATTTTCCACTAAGTGCAGGTTCATGCTATGTCACGACTGCAACTACACAGTCCGCAGATGTCACGACCGTGACAGAGCTGTGGCTCAACAACTTCACACCTTCATCGTGACTGGGGTAACACACCGCGATCGTGATGTATTGGCAGCTTCCTCGACCATAAGGAGGAGAACACCGCTACACAAGTTGCGACCACAATGTATTGGAAGCTTCCACGACTGTAAGGAGGAGACCACTGCAACACAACCCACGATCGAGACCACGACTGAGGCGGCTCCATTGAGCGTCATAACCACGATGAAGGTCGTGACCAACCCAAGCATCGCGACTGCGACCAAAATATTAAGTCGGTGGGTAGCACCTATAAATAGCCCTGACTCCACCCATCAAATCATCAGATCATCAAGGACCACGAAGTGCTTCCAAACTCCAGAGTCATTCACATTCATCCCATCGGTCTTGGACCTCCAAAGAAAGTTAGAGGAGAGAGAAGATCAGTCATCCTCTTCTTCAAAAGAAGGAGTTTCCATGATCCACACCCACTCCAGATCTAGATTTGGATAAGTATAGTTGGTGTATCGCCTTCTCCCTTCTCTAGATCTATCTTTTCCTTCACGTTGTACTCTTCACCTCTTTATTATTCTTGATGTATATGTCCTTTTGTAACATCGTGATGCTTCCCGTTAACATGTGTGGCTAAACATTTAACTTGGGTTGGGAGTAGCCACTAAGGCTCTCCCAAAATTTATATTCTTACCTCCCTTTGAATATATATATATATATATATATATATATATATATATATATATATATATATATTGTAATCAAGATTATCTCCATACTCTTATTCTTAATGCTTCACTTGTATGCTTAGATACCATCTTGTGATGTATGATTGTTGGTGCCTCAAAAGAGTAGTACTAATCTTATCCAGAGCTATGGAGTAGTATGAATGCATGAAAGTGTTGGAGTACTAAAGCTTATGGTCATATAGTTTTCTTTGTGGTTGTATGACTGTCATCTTGAGAGATAGGCCACCTTATAATCTAGATCTATCCAAAAATTGAGAGAGGGGGGAATAGACATAATTTATGATTGCTTTTAATCTTGATAAAGGTATACAAAGGGGCATGAGATTTTGTATGATGGTGAGAGATATTAGTAGGTGAAACTAGATCCAAGTTTCCTTCATTACTTTTGTTTCTTATTTCCTATTTGAGTTTGTTCTCTCATTTTATTTTCTTTCTTTTTCCTTTCTTTGTTTTATTTGGAGCATTAGCATTCCTTAGGGAACATCACCTTGATCCACCTTTTCGTTTGGGGTGTAGGAGTGTTAACTTCACGTCTTTAGTGCCTACCAAATTTGTCCCTGTGGTTCAACCCCAATTTACTACTTAGACTTGTATAATAGTTGCGGGGGCCTGAGTGTCAGGTTATAAATTCAAGAGTGTGACTACTCTAGATCTGCTCCATTTTGGATGTATGATTTAAGCCGGTCATGTACCATGACATGTGAAAGCATTGTAGCAAGCTACGATCTCGTGATACACAATTTTGAAGCATGGTCAAGTTCCTAAATCTATAATCTTAAGTAAGACCCCGTATGTAGTGGGCCTTGCCACGTATGTTCTTGGTGGCTAATGGGAGTGGCCAGATATTTGGACTTCTCCTCTAAACGTGGGTACTCATACGGAGAGTCAAAGTGCTCTGGCTTGTTGTACATCAATGAACCTACCAAAGATGTCAACTGATCAACACAACTCTGCATTAGTGGTCCCATAATGGCCAACCAAAAAACCAACGACACATGTACCTCCAACATCCCCAGTTGATGTTGGATATCTCAAAATTTTAAGGAGTCTGCTCTCACTGGCATAGACCCCCGCACGTAACTTGTGACACCCGCCATCACACAGACATTGAGATGACACGTGAAAACATGCAGAACCACATATTACCAAAAATACGGGTTATTAAAATTGATTGTGAAAAGCATACATATGAGAACATTTGCATCCAGATCCTGCAGAGAAACATGTTATAAAAATATTACAAGCTTTGATATATGTCTACAACTTATCAGAACCAGCTATACCATCAGCACTAGAGTTCATCACCTATTTATATATACATATCGGGCCACGTAAGGCCACCAATAGGAAATACAAAATTACAATAGATAGACATCGTGAAACGTTGTCAAACACCTCTGAGGACCGGAGAGTACATGGATGACTCTAGGACTGTACTACAAAACCACCAAAACTGCAACATGTCCATCTCTTGCCTTCTACTGCTCTTCTTGCTACTCGTTCGCAACCTCACGACCACCACCACATCTAGAGCGATCACCTAAAAAGGGTGTAAACCAGTGGGGTGAGACACACAGTCCCAGCGAGAAAAATAATTCCCCACTAAAACTATAAAACCTCATAAGGTTTAAAGTAGATAAAGAGGATAACTGATATAAGCAGATAATATGAGCACCATACTGAGCAAGGCTATTATTACCATTAATCTTACCATGATATCCAGGAGGCATATAACAAAGTATTTCCTTATGGAACATGATTGATAAGATAAGCTTTATAAGAACTTATCACAAAATATAAGGATCGTACACATAGCTACAAGGTATAACTAGATCAGCTATATAAGCAAGGCCTCAATCAATGTTCTGTATTTTGCTCTAAGCAACATATATTATTATGCTGGATTACATTTTATTATGCCCTGAGGAAGTGAGCTGTCCCTGCTCAAATCCAACCTTTGGCTGCGAAGCCCAAACACCGGTGCCATACAAGGTCAATGAGAGAGCCGAACTCCATGACCTCACCTCCTCGTAGTCAGTGCATGAAAACCAAAGTAGGACCGCAGTCTCATGCTTATATGGCCTCATCCTCAGGGTCAACTCCGCAAGCTACCCATATCTCTAGCTCACCTTGACACAGGTGCTAGTACATACATCCGAGCCATGAACGCATCATTATCATCATCACATATCTTGAGCCATGGGTCTGTTCACCATGCTCCATATATTCATAATGGTACTCATATTCCTCCTTATTTTAGGCTAGGGGAAAACCTCGCATATTCAACAATATGCGCTCCAGGCAAATCCCGCAGGATACGCCTGTTTCACCATCACCATGATACTGATGATGATGGATCTATGGCCAGGGAAAACTACATGATGTGTTCATCTATAATTAATTAGTATATTTTAAGCCAATTATTGAGGCAACCAAAGTGTAAGCATAGCCTTATAGAATTACATCATTATTGTCATCAGCATACTGTCCTGGGACCTCAATCCCTCATCAACCACTGCCTCTCAAGGCATCATAATCATGCATCAGCATTCTGGGAACACATCCCTTATCTCATCATCAGAGGATAACACCTCAACTAGGCACTCAACCTTATATTAGGTCCTCAGGCCTATCATCTGGTTATCTCATTACCACCTGGTGCTACTCAAGCACATACATCTCATAGCTCTTACCAGGCTATGAATCCACATAAAAATACATGCATGGTTAGTATACACACCCATAGAGATAACTAAAGCCATCATGGATTAATAGGATTATCATGCTTTCAAGTATAAAGCAACATCCATGAGTATATTACACATAAGCTGTAGAAATCATAGTTTTATTATCAATCATAAGCATATATCATGCCCATACATGTGATCATATACATGTGTTACCTTATCATGTGTAGCAACATCATATACTTCCAAACTTCCTGGTTCACAACCTATCATCTTATTTCATTATAATAGTTGTAGGATTCAGGGTGATTACACCATATCACTTGTAATATCATTATTAACAGAGAACTATCAGCTATATACATTCCGAGTTATCAGAACCCTCACCAAAGCTCCTGTAACCTTCACTATAGGTATGGTAGGCAGTGCCAACCCTCACCACAAGATGTATCGGTATGGTCATACCCTCACCAAAGGATGCATCGGCTAGGGTTTCCCAACCCTAAGCAAGCTCACCACCATATCGGCCAACCCATCACTTCACCTATCATGCAAAAAGAACCCACCCGCTCACATGGTGTCGGGCAAGGTGCATCATGCATGCAACTGCAAGGTGGTATCGGGAAGCACATGGGCACCTCTTATGATCCAAGACCCTATCACCCATTAGGGTTAGGGGTTCACATTGGGCAACCACCAACCTCATAGCGCTCAAGGCCATAATGACCCAGGTCATAACGCCCAAGGTGCCTATCGTCCAACCACCAAACCATGTCATCTAGAGGACCCTCATGTCGGCCAAGGCCTCATGGGCAAGATGACTACTAAGGCGTCATAAGAAAGCCCATCGTCCAACTAGAGTTAGGGTTTGTAACGGGCAACAACTTCCCTAACGTTCAACTCTGGTATCGGCCAGCAGCATGGCACCCAAGCTCAGCCTTGTAGCACCCACCATGCTCATGACAACAACCGATACCAAGGCACCCCGAGAAGGCCTATCGTCCAACAAGACCAAACACATCATATCAGTCACCACTAAGAGACTCACTAAGGTGCACCACTCAACCCATACCATTCAAGAGACCATCCTAACCTATATCGCCCAAGGCTCTCAACCAGGGATATCCACTTAGGCACTCTATCTGTCAAGGAGAAACATCTATAAGGTCAAAGGATCCTCTAGATCAAGGATTATCGCCCAAGGTCACCATCAAGATTAAGAGGGTCGTAACAGGCATCAAACCAACAACACTCAAAATGCCATATCGGCCAAGACAAAGAGGTGTCGGGCAACAACTCATCAAGGGTGTATCGTGTAAGGCATCAAGCCCAACCTGACAAGGTCATCTTCAAGCTCAATCCCACCATCATCAAAACCCTAAAAGATAAAGAGAATCGGTTCACCTCTCAACAACCAAGAGAGATGGGTTTTGCACAACCTCCATCACCAATCGGGCAACATGATGGATCAACCTCAACTTAGGTCATCACATAACCAAGAGCTCACCTCTCAAATCCATGGTGAGAGGAGGGTATTGCTCAAGCAACTAGGATGTAGACTCACCTCTTAACTTAAACTAGAGAGGGGTATTGCCCACATCACTAGAGCTCAAACTCACTTCTCAAAAACCAAGGTGAGAAAGGGGTATTGCTCAACAAGAAAACCCCAACTATGGTTCGGGCAACTAGATCCAAAGGTACACAACATCAACCACAACAATAAGATCACAATATCCATAGGATTAATGGTACATGCTAGAGCAAGAGACATATCTAACAACATGCATGGCCGATCATGATCATATATGAACATGAAATATAAAAGAAGGTAGAATAGTTAGGGTTAGGAGTTATGTAACCCACCTTAAGCAAGCTCCTCAAGCTTCAAAGCTCCAAGCTACAAGCTCCTAGCTCCAAGCACACCACTTTTGGCCACCAAGCTAGAGGAAGAAGAAGAAAAAGCCTTCAAGAAGAGGACCGGCCACCAACTTGCTCCACCAAGCTGTATCAGCCACCAAACACACCAAAGGGTAGGTGTATCGTGCACCAAGGAAGAGAGGAGCAACAAAGAGCTAAAGGATTCCTAAGGAAGAGAAAGGCAATGCATATATAGATGAGGATCAAAGGGGAACCAAGGCTAGGTGTCACCCTTCTTAGGGACACATGTCCAATGTCTTGCCACCTTGCAAACCACATGCACATGCCATGCCACCCATCTACAAAGGATAGCCATTTGTCTAAGGTATGGTGACACAACCAAAGCAAGAAGGTCAAAGGGGTCAAAGGATGACACACACCACCACCTTGGCCGACACACCCATGGGCGACACCCCCATGGCTGACACAAGGTGCTCCTTGCCCGATACAAGGCTCCTTAAAGAAAGCCATGGCCCAAACAAGGAAAAACAAGGCTCAACAGAGCTCAACCAAGCCCAAGACAACTCAAGGCACGAGCCCAAACCTTCTTCTCAACTCTAGAGGAAGCAAAGAGAGAGAAAGACATCTCTCAAGGTGACAAACTTGCTCTTCAATCCTAACTTAGGTTATTTAGAAAGTAGCACCTCCAATACAAGCAAACCCTAATCACCACTAAAGGTGATTAGCAAGCAACCAAGCACAAGGTTTAGGCAAAGCAAACATGATAAGCCCAAAATGGAGGTCAGGGTCCTTACAAGCCATAAACCTCTACAAAGGGATTTTGTCCCTGAAATCCAAAGAGAAAAGCAAGGGATACTTCCGCTTCATCTCTTCCTCAAGCTCCCACGTGGCTTCCTTAGCGCCACGATGATGCCAAAGAACCTTCACAAGAACCATGTCCTTCCTCTTCAACCTTTTTACCCTCCTGTCAAGGATCATCACTGGACCTTCCTCATAGGTCACATCTTCATCAAGCTCAACCTCAATTGGTTGTATCACTGTCCCTATGTCTGGATGACTTTTCTTCAACATACTAACATGGAACACCGGATGTAACGTGTGCAATTCTGGTGGCAGTTCTAACTTGTAAGCTACCTTGCCAACACATGCTATCACTGGGTATGACCCCATATACCTGGGTGCCAGTTTGCCTTTCCAGCCAAACCTCAACATGCCTTTCCAAGGTGAGACATTAAGATACACTTTGTCTCCCACCTGGAACTCTAAGGGTCGTCGGTGATTGTCTGCATAAGAATTTTGTCTGTCCTGTGCCATTTTCAACTGTTGTTGCATCACTCTGATCTTTTTTATTGTCTACTGCACTAACTCAGGACCCAAAAGCTAATACTCACCAGACTCATACCAGCATAAAGGGGGTATGCACTTCCTTTAATATAGAGCCTCATAAGGAGCCATGTCAATGCTCCGCTGGTAACTATTATTGTAAGAGAACTCTATCAAATTGAGATGCACATCCCAAATGCCTGGGAACTACAAATCACAAGCTCAGAGAAGATCCTCTATAGTCTGAATGATCCTTTCTGACTGTCCATCCGTCTGCGGGTGGAAAGCGGTACTGAACCTCAACTGCGTTCCCAACACTTTGTGCAACTATTCCCAGAAATGACTCGTGAATTAGGGACCTCTGTCGGAAACTATTGTTGTTGGTAATCTATGCAAACACACTATCTCATCTACATACACCTGAGCAAGCTTCTCTGTTGTATACGTCATCTTTACTAGTATGAAATGAGCAGATTTTATCAGCCTGTCCACTATTACCCAAATGGAATCATGATTCCTAGCTGTCTTTGGTAGACCAACTACGAAATCCATGGTTATATGATCCCATTTCCACTGCGGTATCGGCATGGGTCGCAACGTACCTGCCAGCTTCTGATGCTCAAATTTAACTTTTTGACATACTGCACACTTAGCCACAAACTCAACTACATCCCTTTTCAAGCCAGACCACCAATACAGGTCTTTTAGATTACGATACATCTTTGTGACTCCTGGATGCATAACATACATCGATGTGTGTGCTTCCTCGAGCACTAGCTTTCTTAGATTATCAACATCGAGGACCACCATCCTACCATGATAGCAAACTAGTCCATCCTCAGACTCATGGAACCCATCACGCTTTTCGCTGCCGAGCTCTAACTTGATCAACTGCACTGCATCATCTGCCTGCTATGCATCTTTGATCTGTTGTCTCAGTGTAGGCTTGACTTGCATCTATGCCAACAGTCCTTCCAACAAGGAAACTTCCAACTGCACATTCATCTACCGCAAGGGGAGACAAACATATCCCACCTATGGCATACCAAGGAACTCAACTGTGCCTTCTTCGTGGGGAGAGAAGAAGACTTTCTTCTAAGTGCATCATCTACCACGTTTGCCTTACCAGGATGATACTCAATGGTGCAATCATAATCATTGATTGTCTCCATCCAACGACGTTGTCGCATGTTCAACTCACTCTGTGAAAAGATGTACTTCAAGTTCTTATGATCTATAAATATCTAACACACTTCCCCATAAAAATAGTGCCTCCAAATTTTTAACACATGAACCACTGCTGCCAACTCCAAATTATGTATCTGATAGCTCTCCTCATTTTCTTAAGTTGTCGCAAAGCAAAAGAAACCACATGATCCTCCTGCATCAGCACACATCCTAGGCCCTTCTTGGAAGCATCGCGGAAAACAACATAGCCTTTTCCAGGCTCTGGTAGTACCAACACTGGAGCACTAGTTAGCTTCTCCTTCAAGCTTTGGAAAGCTTGCTGACAATGATCATCCCAGGCAAAAGGTACATTCTTCCTAGTCAACTTTGTCATCGGCAACGCGATCGCACTGAAGTCCTTGATAAACCTCTGATAGTATCCTGCCAAACCTAGAAAACTATGAACTTCTGTCGGCGTCTTCGGTTGTTCCCAATCTACCACTAACTCTACCTTCTTAGGGTCCACTCTGACTCCTTCTGTAGATATCACATGACCCAAGAAAGTCACTTCTTTCAACCAAAACTCACATTTACTGAACTTGACATATAACTAATGTTGGCGAAGAAGAGTCAAAGCTTGTCGAAGATGCTGATCATGCTCTTGACTATCCCGACTGTAGATCAAGATGTCATCTATAAAAACTACAATAAACTGATCTAGGAACGGACGGAACTCTCGGTTCATCAGATCCATGAAGGCAGTAGGCGCATTGGTTAGCCCAAACGACATAGCCACAAACTCAAAGTGACCATACCTCATCCTAAATGTTGACTTAGGTATGTCATCATCTTTGATTCTCAAATGATGATATCCAGACCGTAGATAGATCTTTGAGAATACTGTAGCGCCACACAACTGATCAAACAGATCATCTATCCTTGGCAACATGTACTTATTCTTGATCGTGACCTTGTTCAACTGCTGGTAATCTATACATAGCTGCATCGATCTAGCCTTCTTCTTAACAAACAACACAGGAGCACCCCAAGGAGACGTGCTCGGTCAGATGAAACCTTTCTCTAACAAATTCTATAACTACTTCTTCAACTCTGCCATCTCTGCTAGAGCCTTCTTATACGGTGTCTGTGCAACTGGCTGTGTTCCTGGTACCAGATTGATCGCAAAATCAATCTCTCGGGGTGGGGGAACATCGGGGAACTCATAAGGAAACACATCCACAAACTCTCAGACAACCGTCACCTCCTCAAGGCTAGGAACTTTTGCCTTGGTATCCACAACGTGAGCTAAGAATGCCTTACAACCTTGCTGTAGCAACTTCTCTGCCACTAATGTTGACACTAAACACGTCGGAAGAATCTTCCTTCTTCCTTGGAAGATCCACTTCTCTCAGTTGCCATCAAACACTGCCTGCTTGGAACCACAGTCCAACACAACCTTATACTTTTCTAAGGTATCCATCCCAAGGATCACATCGAATCCATGCATATCAAGTGGTATAAGATCCACTTGTATACTATATCCTGAGAAAGATAGGATACAAGACAGACACTCCTCTTGAAGCATCGAGGAACCATTGAGAGGGGTTTCTAACAACAAGCTATCTTTCTTACAACTAATAGGTAAAGGGCAGCTATTAAGCATACTATGTGCGATAAAAGAGTGTGTAGCACACGGGTCAACCAGAATAGATATAAAGCAAGAAGAAGACAAATCGGAATGAAATAACTCCATCTGACCTATCACCACTTGCGGGTTGACTATCGCCTCTGGCTGACTCATAGCATAGAATTGAGCTGTTACTTACTGTCCATGTCCTCTGCTTCCTTGAGCAGACGATCCTGCTTGTGACGCTTGACCGCATCCTCACCCTCTTCTACCACTGGGCTGCTGTCTATCTGCCCCTTGTTGATTCTGCCTCAGCTGTTGTGTTACTTCAACATCTTTCCTTGGGCAATTTGACCTCAAATGCCCAGTCTGTCCACAGTGGTAACATGACCTGCCTTCTATCTGCGGCCTAGATGGTCCTGTCACTACCACAGAAGTTGCACTATGCGCCTTCAACGGTGAAGAAACATAACCTCTTCCCTTACTCAGAGACCCCTGAAATGGTACACGAGAACTCTGCATCGCAGAAGGTGCTGAAAACCTTGGCTTCTTAAAGCCACCAGATCTTTGTCCCTGGAACTGAGCATGCCTTTTCCTGGCCATGGAATCCCTTTTCTCCCTGACAGACCATTCAATCATGTGGACGGACTCCACAAACATGGCAAACCACTCCAGATTTTCCAAAGCAGCAACATGTGTTGACAGCTCAGCACTCAAACTTTTCTCAAACCACGTGATCTGCTCATCATCTGTTTCCACCATGTAAGGAAAAAACCTCAACAAGTCAATGAACTTGGCTTCATACTCGGTGATGCTCATCGATCCTTGGCGTAGATGATCAAACTGGTTGATCTTCTCATCTAGGTACGTCTTTGGGAAGTATTTGCTGACAAACTCTTACCGAAAAACCTCCCAACCGATCTCCTCACCGGGTCACTTCTCCTCCTCGATGGCCCACCAGTGGCCAACACTACCCTTCAGAAGGTAGACAACATGATTGACTTTGTCTGCTTCAGGGATGTCGAGGATCTGGAAGGCCTTCTCAAGACCTGTCAGTCACAAATCTGCATCTGCTGGATCAGCCGTTCCAACATAATCTGAAGCTCCAACTCGGCGAAGCCGCTCAAAGGTCTTCCAAATGCCTGATGATTCACCATGGGGAGCCTGTGCTCTTGGCTGAGGCACTGACACTCTTTCCACCATGTGATTCATCGTAGCCATCAACTGCCCCATAAGCTGCTGGTAGGCAGGGTTTTCAAGAATGGCTGGGTCAAGTTGGAGGACCTCAGGCACCCGATCTTCATGTGTCTGCACTCTAGCTCCATCAACGGATGCAGCATTGCTGCTCTCAGCAGCATGTTCTTCACTCACAAGAACAGACGCAAACCTAGTACTAGATCCCTATAGACTCAACGAACCTATAGCTCTGATACCAAACTAACTGTGACACCCCGCCATCACACAGAGAGCGAGATGACGCGTGAAAACGTGCGGAACCACATATTACTGAAAACACGAGTTAATTAAAATTGATTGCGGAAAGCATACATAAGAGAACATTTGCATCCATATCCTACAGAGAAACATGTTATAAAAATATTACAAGCTTTGATATATGTCTACAGCTTATTGGAACCAGCTGTACCGTCAACACCAGAGTTCATCACATGTTTATATATACATATCGGGCCACGTAAGGCCAGCAACAGGAAATACAAAATTACAATAGCTAGACATCGTAAAACGTCGTCAAACACCTCTGAGGACCTGAGAGTACAGGGATGACTCTAGGACCTACTGAAAAACCACCAAAACAGCAACATGTCCATCTCTTGCCTTCTACTGCACTTGTTGCTGCTCGGCCGCAACCTCACGACCACCACCATGTCTAGAGCGATCACCTAAAAAGGGTGTAAACCAGTGGGGTGAGACACATAGTCCCAGCGAGAAACATAACTCCCCGTCGAAACTTTAAAACCTCAGAAGGTTTAAAGTAGATAAGGAGGATAACTGATATAAGCAGATAATATGAGCAGCATACTGAGCAAGGCTATTATTACCATTAATCTTACCAAGATATCTAGGAGGCATATAACCAAGTATTTCTTTATGGAACATGATTGACAAGATAAGCTTTATAAGAACTTATCACAAAATATAAGATCGTACACATAGCTACAAGGTATAACTAGATCAGCTCTATAAGCAAGGCCTCAATCAATATTTCGTATTTTTCTCTAAGCAAGATATACTATTAGGATGGATTATGTTTTATTATGCCCTGAGGAAGTGAGTTGTCCCTGCTCAAATCCAACCTTTGGCTGCGAAGCCCAAACACCAGTGCCATACAAGGTCAATGAGAGAGTCGGACTCCATGAACTCACCTCCTCGTGGTCAGTGCATGAAAACCAAAGCAGGACCGCAGTCTCATGCTTATATGGCCTCAGCCTCAGGGTCAGCTCCGCAAGCAACACATATCTCTAGCTCACCTTGACACATGTACTAGTACATACATCCGAGACATGAACGCATCATGCTCATCATCACATATCCTGAGCCATGGGTCTGTTCACCATGCTCCATATATTCATAGTGGTACTCAGATTCCTCCTTATTTTAGGCTAGGGGAAAACCTCACATATTCAACAATATGCACTCCAGGCAAATCTTCAGGAGACGCCCATTTCACCATCACCATGATACTGACGATGATGGATCTATGGCCAGGGAAAACTACATGATGTGTTCATCTATAATTAATTAGTATATTTTAAGCCAATTATTGAGGAAACCAAAGTGTAAACATAGCCTTATAGAATTACATCATTATTGTCATCATCATACTATCCTGGGACCTCAATCCCTCATTATATCAACCACTGCCTCTCAAAGCATCATAATCATGCATCATCATTCTAGAAACGCATCCCTTATCTCATCATCAGAGGATAACACCTCAACTAGGAACTCAGCCTTATATCAAGTCCTCAGACCTATCATCTGGTTATCTCATTACCACCTGGTGCTACTCAAGCACATACATCTCATAGCTCTTACCAGGATATGAATCCACATAAAAATACCTGCATGGTTAGTATACACACCCATAGAGATAACTGAAGCCATCATGGATTAATAGGATTATCATGCTATCAAGTATAAAGCAACATCCATGAGTATATTACACATAAGCTGTAGAAATCATAGTTTTATTATCAATCATAAGCATATATCATGCCCATACCTATGATCATATACATGTGTCACCTTATCATGTGTAGAGACATCATATCCTTCCAAATTTCCTGGTTCACAACCTATCATCTTATCTCATTATAATAGTTGTAGGATTCAGGGTGATTACACCATATCACTTGTAATATCATTATTAATAAAGAACTATCAGCTATATACATTCTAAGTTATCAGAACCCTCACCAAAGCTCATGTAACCTTCACTATAGGTATGGTAGGCAGCGCCAACCCTCATCACAAGATGTATCAGTATGGTCATACCCTCACCAAAGGATGCATCAGCTAGGGTTTCCCAACCCTAAGCAAGCTCACCACCATATCGGCCAACCCATCACTTCACCTATCATGCAACAAGAACCCACCAGCTCACATGGTGTCGGGAAATGTGCATCGTGCATGCAACTACAAGGTGGTATCGGGCAGCACATGGGCACCTCTTATCGTCCAAGACCCTATCGCCCATTAGGGTTAGGGTTTCATGTCGGGAAACCACCAACCTCATAGCGCTCAAGGCCATAATGACCAAGGTCATAACGCCGAAGGAGCCTATCTTCCAACCACCAAACCATGTCATCCAGAGGACCCTCATGTCGGCCAAGGCATCATGGGCAAGATGACTACTAAGGAATCACAAGAAATACCATCGTCCAACTAAAGTTAGGGTTTGTAACGGGCATCAACTTCCCTAACGTTCAACTCTGGTATCGGTCTGCAACATGGTGCCCAAGCTCAGCCTTGTAGCACCCACCATGCTCATGACAACAACCGATGCCAAGGTACCCCGAGAAGGCCTATTGTCCAACAAGACCAAACACATCATATCGGTCACCACTAAGAGACTCACTAAGGTGCACCACTCAACCCATACCGTTTAAGAGACCATCCTAACCTATATCGCCCAAGGCTCTCAACCAGGGATATCCACTTAGGCACTCTATCGGTCAAGGAGCAACATCTATAAGGTCAAAGGATCCTCTAGATCAAGGCTTATCGCCCAAGGTCACCATCAAGGTCAAGAGGGTCGTAACGGGCATCAAGCCAACAACACTCAAAATTCCATATCGGCCAAGACAAAGAGGTGTCCGGAAGTAACTCATCAAGGGTGTATCGTGCAAGGCATCAAGCCCAACCCGACAAGGCCATCTTCAAGCTCAAGCCCACCATCATCAAAACCCTAAAAGATCAAGAGAATCAGCTCACCTCTCAACAACCAAGAGAGAGGGGTTTTGCACAACCTCCATCACCAATCGGGCAACATGATGGATCAACCTCAACTTAGGTCATCACATAACCAAGAGCTCACCTCTCAAATCCATGGTGAGAGGAGGGTGTTGCTCAAGCAACTAGGATGTAGACTCACCTCTTAACTTAAACTAGAGAGGGGTATTGCCCACATCACTAGAGCTCAAACTCACTTCTCAAAAACCAAGGTGAGAAAGGGGTATTGCTCAACAAGAAAACCCCAACTATGGTTCGGGCAACTAGATCCAAAGGTACACAACATCAACCACAACAATAAGATCACAATATCCATAGGATTAATGGTACATGCTAGAGCAAGAGACATATCTAACAACATGCATGGCCGATCATGATCATATATGAACATGAAATATAAAAGAAGGTAGAATAGTTAGGGTTAGGAGTTATGTAACCCACCTCTCAACTTAAATGAGAGAGGGGTATTTCCCACATCATTAGAGCTCAAACTCACTTCTCAAAAACTAAGGAGAGAAAGGGGTATTGCTCAACAAGAAAACTCCAACTATGGTTCAGGCAACTAGATCCAAAGGCACACAACATCAACCACAACAACAAGATCACAATATCCACATGATTAATGGTACATGCTAGAGAAAGAGACATATCTAACAACATGCATGGCCGATCATGATCATATATGAACATGCAATATAAAAGAAGGTAGAATATTTAGGGTTAGGAGTTATGTAACCTGCCTTAAGAAAGATCCTCAAGCTCCAAAGCTCCAATCTTTAAGCTCCTAGCTCCAAGCACACCACTTTCGGCCACCAAGCTAGAGGAAGAAGAAGAAGAAGACTTCAAGAAGAGGATCTGCCACCAACTTGTTCCACCAAGCTGTATCGGCCACCAAACACACCAAAGGGTAGGTGTATCGTGCACCAAGGAAGAGAGGAGCAACAAAGAGCTAAATGGTTCCTAAGGAAGAGAAAGGCAATGTATATATAGATGAGGATCAAAGGGGAACCAAGGCAAGGTGTCACCCTTCTTAGGGACACATGTACAACGTCTTGCCACCTTACAAACCACATGCACATGCCATGCCACCCATCTACAAAGGATAGCCACTTGTCCAAGGTATGGTGACACAACCAAAGCAAGAAGGTCGAAGGGGTCTAAGGCCGACACACACCACCACCTTGGTCGACACACCCATGGGCGACACCCCATGGCTGACACAAGGTGCTCCTTGCCCGATACAGGGCTCGTCAAAGCAAGGCAAGGCCCAAATAAGGAAAAACAAGGCTCAATAGAGCTCAACCAAGCCCAAAAAAACTCAAGGCACGAGCCCAAACATTCTTCTCAACTCTAGAGGAAGCAAAGAGAGAGAAATACATCTCTCAAGATGACAAACTTTCTCTTCAACCCTAACTTATGTTATTTAGCAAGTAGCACCTCCAACATAAGCAAACCCTAATCACCACTAAAGGTGATTAGCAAGCAACCAAGCATAAGGTTTAGGCAAAGCAAACACGATAAGTCCAAAATGGAGGTCAGGGTCCTTACATAACTGGTACACTTCGACTTATCCCAATTTGGATAAAATACCTTCAACCCAGAAGCACATTTTCTCCCCACAATGCGGGAATCCAGTGAAGTATTCTACAGTGTTCATGCATCTAAATGTCTAATTCACTCTTTAAATTCATATTTCAATCATCAAATTAACATTTCTTAGTTTAACCTTGTAAGTGGTTCTTTTAAAAAATTATCAACAATCTGTACTACAAACTGAGCAACTAAGTAACACCACTTGTCATTTTGAAGAACATTGGATTGAATATACTTGATTCATTGAATACCCTATCCTTAGGGTTTCATTTGCCTTATTCACATATCACATGACTCACATAAGGATTTAATTCATCATGAAATTTCATTGATAAAAGACCGCTTTCAACCATCACATACAACCAAACATATATATATATATATATATATATATATATATATATATATATATATATATATATATATATATATATATATATACTCGAATGAACTGAACTAGCAATATTCTCCACTTTCTCTGTCTAACAATCCATCAATTCTTCCTTCCAACCCAGAAACCCTAGGAATGGAGAATTATAGAGAAGAGTGAGAAAAGAGGGAGATTTGATAAAATTTTGAATCAAATCAGAGGAGGGATGGAATCTTGATATGTGAGAGAATAATTACCAAAAAAATCTATCTAGATATGACAAACTTATTTTATTTTATCAACTCTAGGAAGAGGAAACCCTAAATTCGCCACTTTCTCCATCCAAACACTAACTCTCCCTCTCTCTTTAGGATTTAGTTTATGTGGGATGAGTCATGAATGATGAGAGCTCCTAGTGCATTAGGTTACTCATATAGAGCAACTGAGGTGCTTGGGTAAATTGCAAATTAACCCTTCTTTGTACTTTCTTTTATTTGTGTAGAATTTTCTATAATAAAAATGTTATTGTAGATGATTTATTGAATATGTTAAGGATCCTCCAAAAATTATATAAAATCATCAAGTTGTCTAACACATAGTTTCAGATCTCCAGTAAAATTTCAAATCATTAAGAGCTACAAATAAATAATAAAAAATCAAATACTACACTACTGTACTGTAGCCAGAATGCCTAGTCGGTTGATTTTTTACTGAGGAAACTCAGCCGGCCAACATGTCCATCACATATTGAAAAATTCTAACATTTTTCAAGATCACTTACATTGGAGTTAGACAAACTATATCAATGTTCAAATAAATACAAGTTGTATAGAAAATATGAAAAAATCATTTAGTGATCAAATTCCATATTCATATACTATCAAAACCCTAATTTTTTTCGACTGGGGTTTACACTCCTCTGACCCTAACTCTTCAGAGTAGAAGCATTCTTAGAGTCTCTAAGTTTATAACATCATAATTATTCTACCATCATTAATTAGGTTTAAGTGATTATCAATTTAATTACACATGTAATCATGTAAAAAACCCTAATTTAGCAACTAAGCTCAGATATGGTCATAACAATTCAATATCTAAATGATGGTGTATGTTTGTTACTAAATATCAACACATCTATTGAAAATTTCCTAGATGATTGAACTATTACGATGTGATTGAGGAGAGGTTTTTAAATAATCATGGCATGTGAAACTCCACTAGAATTGACATTTTGGTTGTAAATGGACATTGATTTCTATCTAGTTATTATGCACACTTAACTTCATCTATTTTGAAGACATACTTGGATGAGCTATCCCTCACAAAATGTATTGATGCACATAGACACCACCTTGATATTGAGAAAACAAAAGAACATCAATGCCAAGAAATTTGTATCTTTCCCACTATTTTGTTTTTATGATCATCCACCTACTAACCAAATGAAGTGCCTTAGAAAAAATACAGGGACAAAGGAAGTAGGAGGAAGAGTAGGGCTGTGAATCCCCAATCCAAAATCATGAACCCAGACTAAATCAAACTTTCAATCTAATTTTTTAAATCTTAATGTGTTTTAATTGAAAAGTTGTATCTATGGACCTCAATTTATAACAACTTTTTGACCCAAATTTGTACCCACATACAACTTGCTTCAATTTTTTAGTCCCGGTTCTAACCTAGATCAGGTAACTTTCAAAGTTATGTTATGAAAATTATGCAAATACACTAGCTTCAATTTCACTACCTACTTAATATTTTTCTCTGTTTAACAAATCACTTTGCATTAAAATGTAAATAATATGTGTCAAAAATTAGAAATACTATCTTGACCTGAGTTATAACCCAAAATTTAACCCAAACCCATCATGGTCATGAATTTTGATCCCTAAGTAAGAGAAAGTATGTTAAGAGGGTATTCTTATTTTCTTCTTTATGTTAGCAGAGAAAAATGGTTAGAAGTAACAACTTATAACAATAAAGCCCCAATGGTTTGACTAACTTTTTTTCTTCCGATAAGCATCAAATTATTTTATTCAAAGGGGTGGAACACATTTGCAGTGACAAAGATTGTCTAAGTATATTTTGGGGTCATCATTAGCAAACAACTAAGGGTGTAAGGATATGGTATAGTGATGTAATGAAACTCCTAAGCAGAGAGTTTTTTCATGTCATATGGTACTTGTGATCAAGATAAGTGATATAGTTTATCAGAGGAGGCACTCCCTTACCACAACCCCATGTTCATGAGATAATAAAAAAAGACATGATGTTGCCAATGGTCAGTGCCTTTTGGTAGCTTTGTCATACTGGGGGGGAGTGAGCACGATGGGCTAAGGTTCTATTCTTTGGTGTTTTCTTTGAGTTGGTTGTTGATGTGGGTTTGCGAGGGATTTCCTCTGTCTTCCAAAATGAGAACACAACTAGATGAACCTACGATCCATGGTTACTACTAGCATAAAACTGAGTCTCCAAATGATGTTACTATGAACCTTCTCTGATTTGGCTCGATATTAAGGATGGAGCATCATGTTCATTGGAGAAAAGTCTTTAGTTTTTGTCAATCCATATGCATTCATTGCATAAATTGAATAGTTACATTTAGTTTGTGCTTTCGTTGAGTATGAAACTTAAAGGTGAACATTGGTTGATTTGAAGTTATATTTTGGGATTGGTACATGGGCAACGTCCAATATGTAGAAGTTAGAAAAAAATATATAAGAGATCAATTTTGTGTTGTCCCAAAATTACATACATGGGAATTGACCTTGGATATATGTAATGTGTATATTATGTCCAAAGAGCAAATTATTGACACAAGGCACCAAATGAATAATTTGTGGTTTGTTCTAGTTTTGTAAGAACGAAAAGTTTTGTGAAAGGGGTAGTTAAGCCATTAAAACTAAGGAAGATATAGGCTTTATTAATCATACATATGAGACCTCATGTCTAGTTCATCGACTGTTAATTTTTGGGGGTTGGGATTTGATTTTGTTAAGGATTGGATGACACATGGTGATATTTGATATCTCAAACTTAAAATTGTTATTTCGTGAATTGAAAAGGTACTTTGTGGCTCTAGCTAGTTTTATGCATGAATATGGGAGTTTTTAGATCTTAAAGCCGATGGAAGGATGTTCTCTTCAAAGCATGGATCTTTCCAAAAGGATATATATTGACGGAATCATTGATGGATAAATTTATGACATTGTCATACTATTCTCTTTCTTGTAGATGTGTTTCCATATGAAGGAACATTTATAGGGCGGTAGCTTTTCTGAACAAGGTAGACTTTTGTATTATTTAGCTTTAACGAGCAAAACCCAAGGTGTGTTCGGGTGGCCGTGTATGGTGCGAAGGTTTTTGATGACACAACAATTGGATCGAATGTTAGGCCTTCAATTCCATACCCACCTTCAAATTTTGGTTTACAAATTGTCGACCATGGTATTTGTTGTATTTTGTTGTGGCACCATTTAGTTTACCTAGGATATTTTTGATTTTCAAAGGTAGTCAGACATGTCTAAAGAAATATGATGAAAGTTGTGTTTGAACAACGTTAAATAGGACAACACGCCTTGCTAAAGATAGAGAGCTGCTGGTCCAGCCTAACATTTTCTTCGTATTGTAACAACTTATTTTATAGGGATTTTAGACTAAGGGGTTAAATGCAATGGGTGAGAGGGAAAGGCCTTGACAATTTTGTGGCATGTGACGGCTAAGCAGGAAGGCTTAGAGATCTTTGCATATTTGGCTTAAGCAATAGGAGCGTGTCACCAGCCAAATGTAGGAAAGGGATAATGTTGAGATCATGTATGATAGGTTCGTTGATATTTGATGGTACACTATTTAGGAGAACTAGTTGAGACTTCAGACGTCATGTGCCTATGATATAAAACTTTTTTTTGGGTAGGGGTGCTCTTTGGTGAAGGCCATTTGAGCTTTTGAAGCAATAATGTGACACTATTTATAAGAATAAATAAGGAGGATGTGTTTATGCAACAATGTGACACGCTATCTATGTTGAGGGAAAACCATGACCAGCCAGTAAACGCCAAAAGAATGGCCATTATATGTGATTTAGGCCCAGTTTGGCCGCCCACATTCTAACTCCCGGTAATCACGTAGATGGCATGGGTATTTTTAAGGTGGCGTGACAGGTCAGCTGCACGTAGCCTGCGGACTTCACAGCAAGTTTGTGAATAAGACCGATGAAATAAGACAGGGGATCGGACCCGAGGCGAGCTTTATCAATACCTCTGAATTCGGCGTGCCTAGAGAAGTCTGCCATCACCGTTACACTATTTACGGAACAGCAGTTACGAATTCCACTCACAATGTGATTGGCCGTTAATCACTGTACAAAGTACCTGCATTCTCGAAAACAGCGGCCAAACTAGGCCTTAAAGCTTTTTCAAAGTCAAATTTGAGGATCGCTAGTTTCCAGCATTTGACTAAGGTGGATTAAGTCATGGAGAAAATGTAGATTTCACTAACATATCTGGGTATTCCATGGATAAAATTTTCAAAGTTGGGAAACTTTTGAGCATAGTGAAGACAGAAACAAAATTCACTCATGATATAACAAACAAGCTTCTCTGGTTCCAATCTGGAACAACATCGATGTAACGTTATTTCCCATCTATTACATTCTCACGAGTCACGAAGGCGATTTCAATCGGCCCTTCCATACCGAAAAGAACCGAAACAGGAAGGGCTACCCGAAAATGCAAATTAATAATAAATGCAAGAACAAGATACTGCAGGCTGCATCATATGCACACAGAACAGCAAAAGAACACTGGTGCCCAGTTAATAATAAAGCGGTCCACACTCCTGGCTGGTAAGTCAATCTCTTCTGCTCCCGCGTACGTGACTCTGCCTTCCACTTCTTCCCGTTTAACTCGTTAAGGTCTCTACGATCCACGCCTACTGGTTATGCACGGTCTACTACACAGTGTAATGCTGTTGGATGGTTTCAAGATCAAGACCCTTGAGCTTGACTACAGACTCAACGTGGCCCTTGAGAGTGTGGAGCTCCCTCAACCTGCGAAGATTCAATATAGCAAGACATGACATGAGCACACTGATAACAACATAGATTCCAATACCTGTGTATTTGAGTGACAACAAACGACATCTCACCTTGCTATCTCAGCTCTCCTCTTAGCCTGCTCAGCAATCTCAGAGAGCTCTCTGTAGCTGCTCTTTTCAGGGAAGTGGTTAGTGGATTCAGCAGGCTGGAGGCCATGGAGAGTCCTCTGTGCCAATGCCCATTGAGCTTCTCTCTCCTCTTTACCATAGTCCTTCTTAGTGGTGAAAGCGATCTGTATAGGAAAGGATTGCAACAGAAAACGAATAGTCAATATCAAAACTCCAAACCAATGATTTCCAACTTCGTAAACAATGTAGTAATAAGCAGACGTTCAAAACCAAGGCGTCTACCTTGTTTTGCAGGAGATTGTCCCATGCCTTGCCGCTGAGAATGTACCGAATGGCAAACTTGATTGCATCGAGAGGGAAATAGAATACGAGGCTGTAGAGCCAGATAACTCCAGCCCAACCCCACCCGATTCCCTTGATCCTCGCAAAGCGCCAGTGGGCGTACACAGCGATAAAGGTGGCGATCTAAGAACAATAAATAATCCATTGAAAATAAAAAAAAAGTGGTGATTGAAAATTTAAAAAAAGAAAAGAAAAAAAGAACAATAAATAATCCATTATAATTGATGACGATTTTCCTTCATCACGCAAATAGGTTATGGGTCTAGATCAAACAAGCACTTACCAGTTGCGCGATGATGAAAGCAATGACCAATAGAAGGCCCGGTCTTTCTACGAAGCTCCAGCTGCGTGAACGTGTCACGAAGATGAGAGCCTGGCTCACAATACTCACTTGCAGGTAAAGGGCCGACATCATCTCATCGTTGCTGTTTCCGATATGCCTGACGCCGAACTTATCCTGTGCGTATCACAATAATAACAATTATTAGTATTGGACACAAAGCGGAAGTATGTTAAACTTTACTAACGAGATGGATTCAAGCACAACAACACACGCTGATCGTAGTCAAATATTAAGCATCCCTCCAACAGTACTTACAGAGAAGAATGTCGTCTCTTTCATGACCCAGAAGAAGATCACTGTCATCATAGCCAGATAGGCACCTAAGACGACACCAGTGGCAAAGATCTCCTTCAGCTTCCAGCTGTCTGGCGTAGGAGATGGTTTCACCCTATCCTTTGAGATAGTCATGATCGTACCTGCATTTTTAAGCAAAAGAACACAACAACCGGAGGAGTCAAATACATTTCATTTTTTACCCTGTCTCTTTATCAGCAGCACAGTAGTATCTTACCATCGTTTAGAATAGCAATGATCAAAACCATGAAGGGTGAGAAATCGAACTTCCAGATCAGAGCAATAAGCATGAATCCAAGCTGTGATAGGTAAATTAAACAGGTCAAGCAGCTGATAGATCCATTGACAACTATATAGCGCTGAAGGAAGAATACTTACCACTATACGGATGGTGATAGACACTGCATAGATCTGTAATTCGAGACAAGTCGGGAAAAAACAGTAAGAATCAAACCAACAGAAACCTGGAAGAGCACAGGATGTTGACATGGTTGAAGGCAATACCGTGTAGTTTTTCATTCTCTGGAAGATTGCACGGCTTGTCAGCACAGCGCTTATAATGACGCTGAGGCCAGGTTCAGTCAGCACGATATCTGAAGCGCTTCTTGCAGCATCTGTAGCATCGGCAACAGCGATTCCAATGTCAGCCTTCTTTAGAGCTGGGGCATCGTTCACACCATCTCCTGTCATTCCACAAATGTGCTTCCTGGCCTGCAGCTTCTTTACTATCTCATACTTGTGCTCTGTAGCAAGCATTCATACAAGATAAGAAAATTTAGATTCGATACATGCAATAAGAAGTTGTAGTAGTCAGTACGTATAATTATCTATATCACCTGGGAAAACTCCAGCAAAACCATCAGCCTTTTCAATCAACTCATCGACGGGAAGAGCAGCAATCGAAGCATCCTTGTCCTGGCCAAGCAAAGAGGATGAAGGATACATGTTTGTTCCCATGCCCAGCCTTCGGCCGGTTTCCTTGGCAATAGCAAGTTGATCACCTATACAAGTACAAAATTAATCATAACGCCACTAGAAATATACTATAGACCAAGTAGTATACTGAGATTGTTGCTAATAACGACTTTACAGTTTCTTCACAATCTAAGTGAATTCACTGTCCTCTGTGCAGTAAAGCCAAACACAAACCAGGCACAGTCATTTCACCTACATTTCACTGTGTCTAAGCCCTTGGCATTATCAAGACAGAATTAATTAATCAAAACCATCATTATAGATAGATAGGGAGGAAGTTCTAACCGGTAATCATCTTAACATTTACACCAAGGTTGAGTGCCCGGCGGATTGTCTCGGCACTGTCATGGCGTGGAGGATCGAAGAGAGGCAGGAGACCAACAAATTGCCATGGGCCACCGGCACTGTCCTTGCTCTTCTCAGGGACTTCCTGCCGAGCAACAGCCAAAGATCGCAGACCACGCTCAGCAAACTTGTCGATCACACTGTGGGCTTTCCTCTTGACATCCTCCTTGCAGTTGCATAGGGTCATAATCTGGCCATGCGATTCAGCATAGGTCAATAAGATCACCAGGGCATGCGGAGTAACTATTCTTATCTTCTAGGGGTTAGCTATAAAAGAAAGCAACTTACCTGCTCAGGAGCACCCTTGCTAGCTCGGTGCCAGTTTCCGTCCGCATCAATATACGTCAGAGCGGTCCTCTTGTCGACCGGGTTAAAAGGCAAGAAGTGCACCTCCTTAATGCCAGCTCTGGCCTGCGTTTATTCAACCAATTGCCGTTTCATGAGCATAAACAATTTAGAAACAGGAAGTTTTTTTCGTTTCAAAAGAAGATATATGCATATAACACTTCAATTACCTCTTTGGGATCTGCCAGCATGCCAACCATGGCAGCATCAATGGCGTCTTGGTTCTCAACCCTAGAGGCCCTAGCGGCGAGCAGGATGACGTGATCCTTGTCGACTCCCTTGGCAAACACCTCGACAAGGTTCTGGTCGATGCTGAGCTTGTTGAGCGTGAGCGTTCCTGTTTTGTCGCTGCAGAGTACATCCATCCCTGCCATCTCCTCAATGGCCGTCATACGCTTGGTGATGGCACCCTGCTGTGACAGCCTGTGCGATCCAATGGCCATGGTGACGGATAGGACGGTGGGCATGGCTATGGGGATGCCTCCAATGAGGAGCACGAGCAAGTTGTCAATGCCGTCCCTGTACTTGCGTTTCTGGATGGGGTACATGACGATGATCTCGATAACCATCCCAATAGCGATGGAGCAGATACAAAAGTTCCCGATAGCCGTGAGGACCTTCTGGAAATGCCCAACCTGGTTGGTACTGTCGACGAGATGAGCCGCCTTGCCGAAGAAGGTGTGCACCCCAGTGGCAATAACAACGGCCTCGATCTCACCCTGCTTGCACGTCGACCCGGAGAAGACCTCATCCCCTGGGTTCTTGGTGACAGGCAGAGACTCCCCTGTTAGCGCCGACTGGTCGATCTTAAGCGGATCCCCTTCCAACAATCTAGCGTCAGCGGGTATGATGTCCCCGAGCTTGATGCTGACGATATCTCCAGGAACCAATATGGCTGCGTCCTCCTCGCACCACTTGCCATCACGGAGGACCTTGGTCTTGGGCGCCAGTCGCGCCATGAGCGCCGCTGCGGCGTTTCCTGCGTTGTTCTCCTCTATGAACGAGATGGTGGAGTTGATGACCAGGAGACAGATGATACCCACGAAGTCCTGCCAGTCGGGGGGTTTCCCTTGCCCGTTGGCAAGGGCGATGGCCATAAGGGCCGCCATCTCCATGACCCACGACAAGGGGTTCCACATGAAGCCGAGGAACTTGATGAATTTGCTTTCCTGTTCCACGTACGAACACAAATAGTAGCAAGGAAATCAGGCTCGGCATGCAGCACACCCAGGAAATACAACAGTTTACCAACCTAGTACTTTGGCAAATTAGAATTACCTTCTTTTCCTCGAGCTTGTTTTGTCCAAAGATATTGATCCTGTGCACTCCCTCCTCGCTGGACAGACCTTCCCTCGTACATTTCAGCTGCTCGAACACTTCTTCGATCGGGATGTTCTCCTACAATAATCAATCATATAGGTTTGATTAAAAGATAGCAAATAAAAGCACTACGGCCGGAAGGAGCTACACGGCACTTCGCCAAAACCCACCCCGGTTCTTGAAAAGAAGCGGTAGAATAGACATCCAAAGAATTGGCGAAGTAAAAAGAAGTATCATAACCGTGTGTCTTGCCATAATTTCATGTAGCCCTTGTATAAGAAAATCTATTCTAAGGCCCTGTTTGGTAGGGTGTTCTTTATGTTCAAAAACAAAGAAGGCGGAGATAATTTTCATTTGGTACGGCATTGTGCGGTGAAATTCCCGGAATTCTATCTGCATCCTGTCGCCCGTTTGACCACAAAATCCCGGAAACGGTACCGCGCCCTATTTGAGCGCGGTCGGGTGTAAAACAGGTGGTTCTCCTGCGGCAAAGAATGATACAATGCAGAACGTTGTTATGATTACGGCTGCTGCTCCAATTTTTTTTAACCTACCAAACAAAAGCAAAGGAAAACATGGAGCTGGTAGTACACCGTTCCAAATAGAGCTCGAGCTGTTTAATAAGCATGATTATATTTGTTTGGTGTTCTTTTTCACCAAACTACACCCAACAACACCCTAGTAAACAGGCCCTAAGTTGCGTTCGGACCCACCATTTGAAGTTCTCCATCATTTACCATTTGAGAAAAGGGTAATTCAAGTCTGATATTTTATGAATCATTCGGTGGTTTTGAGGAATGTATGGATGGAAGGAGAGGAGTTGATATCCTGAACATCTGAATTTGGGTTATTGGGAAGGATGGTATTTCTGTATCTCAAATGCCTCATCGATCCTACTGGTAAAGTATGAAGGATATGACTTACTGGTAAGCTGTAAAAGTATATCTGGATCCATTTGAGTCCAAATGCAAACTTGAGACGAGATATCTAACGGTTGCATTTAATCACAGCCTACTGTCTGCCGAAATTTCAAGTACTTTCTAATTGTATGTGAGATAATTAAGCCATAGCTATTGTATTTAATGGGTCAAACATGCACATGCTAAACGTTACTATCCCGATTTGACACGTTTTTAAAGTGATAAATATAACAGAATGAATAGTTGGCTTAGTAAGATCAAGCGAGGCTGGAACACTATAGAACTTCACGCATAATTTAAATGATCATTGTATTAACAATTTAACAGTCAATTATAGCTAAAATGAAAACTATGCTTCACGAGCAATAATAATATTCTAGTGTTAGTAAAAAATAAAAATCCATAATGTTGTTATATATCATAAATGAAAACTTAATTAATATCGAATTTACTTTTGTTACCTAAGTTCATTGGAATTATGGTAAGTTCGATGTAATTTGAAAATTTTAATTGCTTGTGGCATCACAGTAGGGAATCCTTGAAATTACCGTAGGACATTATTTAGGATGGAAACCACCTATTAGTTAAATGGCCTTCAGAATTATATATCTAAAAAATGAGACGATGTTAATAGTATGTGCTTTGATTGATCCTAGCTGAACTGGAGGCTGGTAACGCCATGTACGGCCACGGATCAAGAATTCAAGGCCCTCTCCATCCGTACCGTGGGTACCTTGAAGTATACGGCCGTGCTTAGCCTTGTGGCACTGGCATGCCAGCAAATCGTCACCCCACCACTACCCAGTCATAGGGACAACGGTCATGAGCCAGACTGTCCAAGAAGAAATTCTGTAGTAGACAGCTGTCCCTAGACTAAAATGGAGAATAAAAATTGAAGGGCTTCCTACATCTGCTAGTACATGTAATGAAGCTGTCATTATCCACAATGTCTGGTCCCACAACCTCGCTCACAACCTCCGCCCCTCTATCCTCTTGTCATTGGACGAACATGTTACACTATTAAACTCCCTTCACCTAAAGAGAAAGGTACCGGCAGTGTTAAGGAGCGGATGAGCCGATGGATATTATTGGTTGCTAGTTCATCTCTTGATGTAGTTGATATAAAATCGAGGGATGCTATAGGGGTGCTTCAGAGAAGAGATCATATGTGATACAGTTCACCAGGGGCTCAATAAACAGAGAGGATGATATATGCACTTTCCAATAAACAATAGCAACGAAACCCACAAATCGAGTAGGAGCCTAGGAGGGGTTGTAAAAACTGTTTTTCCACAAAAGAATGCACCAAACAGCATGGAGTTCAAATCCTTTCGGAAATTTTGGGATCTCAGCAACACATACTCTCATGGAATAACAAATACTCTCATGGAATAACAAATTTGCTTAGGGTGAGGAATCTACAACCATCACTCATCCTAGCCGGACAGCGCATTCACGTGATTCAACTCCTATCAGCTCACATGAGAGTTAGTTGCCAGGGAGATTGGGGGAATCAGCACATGAGAAAGGCGCGGCCATGCCACCCATGCGACTACTTGTGGAGTAGCGATGGTGACCCATGCTCTCAATAACCAACCAGCAACCTGTGCTGCTGCCCGTTCTCCATACACGATCTAGCTCCTAATAAAATTGGAAGGCATCGTCTCGTTTACATAGTTGGACAAGGCCACGTGGTCTAGGTGAGTGGGGACTGGGGGCATGATCCCCAAACTTATTATTTGAAGCCAATGGCGGTGGTCATTTATTCCACAGTACGGGAGTCCACTCTAGTGGGACTGCCGTCTCTGCTGGCAAGTGAACAATCAACTATGAAAAACCAGTGACTAAGGTCCCATACGTGAATATATTATAGCCGACACTGCCAGTTAGAGCTGGGCGTTGAAGCCCAACTTGTAAAAATGGGTTCTTTCCCAACTTGGGGTAAAGCCCGAAGAAGGACAGTGAACTGAACAAGATGGATGCGGGTGGATGGTGGGTGTGTGGGCCGGGTCCAAATCCTCGATGCCCATATGTATGCCCATCTGTGTGACCGAGAGTTGTAATCCGTTGAATTGTGGAGCCCATGGAAAAATGACGGTTTTGATCAGGTATTCATGTGACGGGCATAGATGATTTGAGCCCGTGTGGGCCTGGGTGATGTGAGGAGAGTGGTGAAGCCCCAACAGTAGTGGGACCAACGGGCATGGAGGGAAGAAAAAACAGAAAAGAAATAGGGAGGCGCTCCGTATAACAAATAAAGATAGACGGCTTTTTTTTTGCGTCGTGAATAGCGAGGTGCCAGCCAGCTGTACGACTTCCTACGGCATGGTACTCCGTACCCGGCGCCAGGTACGGCTGGATCGGCGGCGGGGGAGGCAGATCCTGCCATATTACTGAAGCACAAACCGTGTTGGGAAAAGCGCAGTAATAAACCAGGAATCAGGGGAAAAAAGGGTAAAAGAGGATAGGAGAAAAATAACTGGACCCACGCATGGTAAAGATATTTTTGGTTAACCGGATAGAGTGATAAAAGAAACATCCGGCCAAACCCATCGATCCAGCACCTTGGTTTATCTTTCCTCTTGATACTTTATTCTTCTCTCCCCGTACGAATATATTAAGAATCTTTTTGTTCAGATGCTCCTTAGTTAAACATCTTTCAAGATGAAGGGAATCTTCCCCTCTGGGTTTAAGGATAAGCTTAGGTTATCCAAAACAAACCTAACATTTGAGCGAAATGATTAACAGGATACACATAAAAGATAAACGGCGGGTATGTCTCTGTGCATTACTTTCCTTTCTCAGGGGCAAATGCAAAATATGTCAGATTTTCTACCTTTATTAGCAATAATAAACTCCCTAATAATAATTATCTATAAGAAAACAATTTGAAAGTTAATTATCTATAATAATTGACTAATAAATGAAAATAAAAAACTACATAACAGAAACAAGAAATCTGACGGGTAAAAGAAAAAGACTGTCGGAATCGTGGGCAGCTATGGGGAGTTGTTGATACTACTCCCTCAATAAAAAGAAAACAGTTACCGAAAAGTGTAGAATAGGAGTCCTCAGGATGCCGTTTCAAACCTAAACTGGAATCATATTCATCCCGACGGCTGAAGGTAGATAATGCTACTTCGGGCAAAAATAAATGATAAACGATAAATACGACAACTTCAATTATAAAGGGAATTTTACCTCGGAGATGCTTATTTGTTTTAAGGATGACGTTTGGTTATCCAAAACGAACTTACAGTTGAGCGAGATGATAAACATGGTAGATACAAATTGGCTATAGTTAGCGCATAGCCTACCTTTTTCAGTGCCAAATACAAAATATGTCAGGTTTTCTTCCCTTAGAAGCTATAATACATTCTCTAATGTTAATTACCTATAATAATTGGCGAATGGATACCGATCAAAAACTACATAACAGGAAAAACGTTCGAAGCGGGGGCATAATCCGTATAGTAATTGGTTGAAGGATAATCTCTGTTTTCACGACCCGGGAGTTGTTGATAACTAGAAACGGTTGCCAAAGTGTAGAATTGGGTTCTTCCGGATGCTGTTTCCAACCTTAACTGGAATTATATCTATTCCCCAATTCCTCCCTCCACGGTAGCTTGTGAACTAATTATTTATTTACAATGAAAGATAACGCTAGTTGGCGCAAAAATAAATGATTAACAGCAAAACAACAGCTTCAATTATAGTAAATCCACACAATCGTCACGATAACGATAAATGCGAACAAAATAACCATAATAACAAATATCCTCCTACCCTTTGAGAGTAGGAGACATAGATAGGCAGGACACATTCAGATAATTATCCAAAAAGATCAGCAGCTTTTAATTTATTTGATAAGACAAAACCCTGGGGTCAACATCAGCGAGCAGGGTTCTTCGTCCATTAACAATGACAGCAGCCAGCCGCCGGCGCAAATCCGAAGTAAAAAATCTTATGAATGACGCTATGGTTGACAAAGCTATTATCATAAGAAAGAAAGTATTTCGCCAGGGACCCTGCCAACGTGCCTCAGCAGACACGCCCGCCTGTTAGGCGATTGGCGGGTCTGAGGGAGGGAGATGTTGATGTCTCCATGCGAATTGAATACTGTAACAATATAATTGTGTGCATAGTTTCAAAATTTAGGAGAAAAGATATAATATAATGGACAGTTCATGTAAATACGAAAAAACAAAATGAATATTTTCAGCAAGAGCAGAGATAAAACAAAAGAATATGAGAGGGCATGAGATCTCAACGGTGGAGCTGGAAACGGGAGGGGATGGATAATAGTTTAATCGAAACGAGAAGCTGTGTTCCAGTAAGGTACAGATGGACCGGCGCCGCTACAACGTAATGATTCATTACAGTTTGAGTATGCTCGGAGTTATTAAAATTTTCAAATCGGCACGATCGTAGGTACAATTTAATATACTGGAGGAAAACTTACCCCCTCCGGTAAGGGAGGGGGGCCAGCCAGGGTCACACAGATCAGTATTGTGCTTCTGTCACTCTCTCGCTCAGATCTACCTTGCCGGCTCACACTCTTCCCAATCACTACTCGCTGCCGCAGTACTAGGTGACGGCAGCGTAAAACTGGCAGAGGCAGCTGGCCTCCTCAAAACCAGTAGTGAGCTCAGGAATCCTCCCTGTGTTTGAGTCCACATCAAGACCGACCACTCTGTCGCTTCGGGAGATCCCAGAGGCCTCTGCCGCGGACTCTCGAAACCGGTGAAGACGACATGGACGCACTAACACGCGAGGAGTAGCGGCAAAGCCAAGCGACTCAGTTGAGCAAACAATACATAGCACCAAATCAAAACATGAACAGCGGAGCAGATAACGATGTAAATAAAGTAAAAAAAAGGTGAGAGGAGTTCGTTCTGCTCGGAAGGAGCTCCTCGAATCGAGGTTTCTGGATTCATATCAAGCTTATCCGTGGCTTATACGTAAGTTCAAGCAAATATTGTGAGTAGAAGTAAGAGATATGTCAACAAGCATCAACGAGGATACAAGCAAAACAAAACAGCCGACGAGCTGTATCAAATCATATGAAAGGCGCTCTCACCAGATCGACGGTCTCATTTTTTATCTCCTCAAGCCCAAAGTCGCCGCCGCCAACCCTCTTCTCATCCGCCATATCGATATGTCCTACTACTCCTCCAGGGATTGCAGCAGCCCGTCAGAACTAGAATAACAACTCAGAACTTTCCGCCGCCGCAGCAGACATCCGCCGTCCGGGTTGTTACTTCAAGTGCGAGAGAGAGAGAGAGAGACAAGAGGGACAGAGAAGAACGGACAGGATCGTCTCGGGTGACAAGGAGAAGGAGGGGAGGGAAGGGAAGAAGCAGAGGCCGAACGGATTCGGAGAGATTTGAGCGAGCAGCCTTTCCCACCCTCCGCAGTTTTATACCCGTAAAACCGCCCACAGCAGAGCCGAGAGCACACATCACCCAGCTCGTCCCGCCCAGCCTGTGGTCCCTCCCTAATTCCGCCCGGATGGGACCCACGCAACTTTCCCAACAAACCGAACGAAATAATCGGGACGAGTCTGTACCCCGGACCCTTCCACCTCAGATCGCCTCGACTTGTATAAAAGGAAAAATGTATCGCTTAATTCCGTAAGTTCATAATTACATGGTTGTAAATATTAGGCACGTACAGGGACGGGTGGGGTGCTGAGGGGTCTCTCCTCCCCTAAAAATGATGAAATATATTTATAAAATATATAAAATAGTAACATTTTTTTGATATATACATACTCTCAACAAAAAGAGTGTCTAGTTGAAGTGGTACCTTGCACCTTTAGTTGTCTAAATAATGTAAGTTCAAATAATGGTGCGTGCATATTTAATATTTTACTCCTTTTTTTGAACTCAACATTTCTTATTGTGCATTTCTGGTTCCGCCTCTGGACACGTAAGTAAGATATATAAGGATAGTTCGACTAGTAGAGTAGTTGCTTGAGTAAGGAGAGAGCATAAAGGTGTAAATAGATTTTAATACATGATATGTTTATACTATATATTCATCCTACTTGAGCATAGTGCTGACTCAAGGTTACATCTCATATTTAGAAGGTAAAGAAACCGTTTCATATTATCACATATAAGGAATCCATTTGTTAAAGATGTTTTAGAATGATAGACAAACCCTAATCATGGTATCATAAATGGTCTTCTCTGGCATTGCCGTATTAACACATCCTTGGTTAACACAATCTTTTTTCCTTTAATTTTTGGGCTTCTCAAGAACTTTATCACTCCTCAAGATAGTCACCACATTCACTTGTTCATGGGGAGGAGGGGGAGCTTGTGATGTTTGTGGTGGTGGTAGTGGTGGCGGCTTTTGATATTATTGATGGTGTGATGGAGATTGAAGGATGTATATTTGTTATGGTAGTTGTTTTAAAGGTGGTTGTTGAGGTGGATGAGGGTATTGGTAATTGAATGGGGGGTTTTGGAGGTGGAGAAACATATGAGTTAGGAGGACCATGATATTGTGCACATGTTTCACTTGCATCTGTGGTGGACCATATGAGTTTTGAGGGTTGTCATGTGTCCATTTACATTGTTTAGATTCACCATGTTTTGGGAAGGAACCCTTCCCTCCTCACATATTGCAAATGTAAGGCCCCAGACCTAGCTTAATGCTTGATGTGCTTGCTTTGTTTAATAAGATGTTTGAACCTTAATATAATCTTTTGAGATGCTTTTATAACATGTGACAATCTTATGTAATCAGTTCGGTCATGTATTGTTGATGTTTTAGCTATGTATGTTTGTTTTAGACCAAGTTGCAATTTACCCATGATGAGGGTTAATTTTGCAATTTGTCACATGCAGGTTGTGCTTCTTGTGCTTTAGCATCATGAGAGAGAATATGATGCTATGGGGCGCCTTGTTTGGGCCTTAGGTGATGAGATGACACCTTGAGATATCATTAGGGTTTGCATGGCTTCCCTTGAGTGGTGGTGTCGACCATGTGATGTTCCTTGGGGGTTGCGATCGATGGGCTTTGTGCCTTGAGAGTGCTTCGACCGATACACCTTCTTTGGGTGAGTTTTTTTGACCTAGACGCTTTGGTCTTTGTTTGGTCTCTAAGGTTTGGCCTTGGTGATGTGTTGCGGCTAATACACATGTTTTGGTCTGTGTTGCGTCCGATTCAAGTGCTTTGTTTCAACCTAGTTGAGTTTGTGAACCAAGTGGTCGCTACACCAATTTGGTTTTAATATTTCTCTTTCATGTGTGCATGCATGGTCGATCCTTGAAAGTACAAGTGTCTTTTTGGTGCCCTAACCTCTTGACACCTCATATCCTTCACCTCCCTCCTACCCATGTAAGCAATCCTTTTAGCTCTCTCCTCAACATGCAAGCAATCCTTTTAGCTCTCTCTCCTTCCTCCTTCTTGATTGATTGACCTTGGAGCTTGGTGGAGCTTAAGAGGGCTGATCTTAGAGCTTGGGTGGTCGATCATCCTTGCATGTGGTGATCTTGAGCTTGATCATCTTTCTTGTGGCGATTCTTGGTGATCTTCCTTCTTGGTAAGTGGTTCTACACCCTTGATCACGTTTTTCTTTGAAACCCTACCTTTACCTCTTCCTTCTTGGCTGTGAGACTATGGATTTACCATGGTGGCTATCTTGAGGGAAACTTCTATTTGCAAGGGTTAGAGACTATGGTTTGACCATGGTGGTACCCAAGTGAGATGAAGCTTTCTTCTCTCTTGTTCGGCTTAGGGTTTAGTTTTCTTCACCTTGAGTTATCCTTTGACCTTGTTATTCTTCTCTTTTGAGGTAACCTTGTGACAAGGCGCTGATCCAAGTTGGAGATTTCTTCTCTTAGAGCTTGTGATCTTCAATCTAAGGGGGGTTATATAACTATCCTCTCTTCTATTATTTGCACCATAATCATGTTTTCATATTACTATTCTAATCTCTAAAACATGAATTAAATCTATTTGATGTTCTTATAATCTAGGGTTTATGATCTTGTAGTATTCTTACATGGATTGCTCTTTCTCCTAAACCCTAATTTCATGTACCTGATTTATAAGTGATGGAGGTGATGTGGTTCTTGCTTATATCCTAGTGATGACTCATCTTCTTGAGTTATGGTTAGGCCATCATGTTTGTGTTGACTCAAGGTCAATTAGGTCAATGTTGACTCACGTCTAAATTGAATAAACCCATGTTTTGATGATGACTAACCATTCCACATATTGGTGTCTAATGTCTCTACTTGAGTGATTTCAGATTAGGTATAGACGCACTCCAAATGCCCTAACTTGCACATATCAAATTGGAGAAAAGACAATTCAAAGTCAATACAAGTCCACATTTTTGTAATATGATGTAAATCCATTAGAATCATGTTGTAAATCACTTGTAATGATTGTATGACTTGTAATTACGCTTAGAAAAAATCAGGAGCACTTAGATAGAATGTTTAAGCACTCAAAAGCCATTTTCCAATATTCATATCAGGATGTTCATCGGTCGAGTTCCGTGAGGTGCAAACTCGACCGATCCTGATTGGATCTTGAAAATGACTTTTGATCGGTCGAGTTTACACTACACAGAACTCGACCGATGGAGTAACTGACCAATTTGATTTTCATTGGTCAGTTGAGTTTTCCCAGGACAAACTCGACCGATGGTCTGAATATCGGCTTTATCTTTTACTCTATCGGTCGAGTTACCCTTATAGAAACTCGACCAATTGCACTGTATGGAAAAGTGCAGAAAAGTGCTTCTAGCCATTGTGGAGTTACAACAAGTGAAAATATATCTGTTGCAAGCCACAAAATGGCTAGTTTTCATTCTCAAGTGTTCCCAAAGGCTAAGAGGCATCCCCAACTATAAATAGGACCCATTGGGCTTCATTCCAAGGTTGAGCATTCATTGCAAAACTCTATGTGAGGTTCCTATTCTATAGTTGAGTGCTTCCTACAACCTCCTCTCTCTCTAAGCTTAATCACTTGCTACATCCATTAGAGTGAGTAGGAAATATGTAAGAGAGCTAGTCCTATATGTATATCTTGTGAGGCTCTCACTTCCACCACCTCCCCATCTCTCATTTTAATCATGAATATGAAGGTTCTCTCTCTTAGTTAAGAGAGGTGAAGAAGAATAAGGGAAGGCGTCCCTTGGTGAAGATCAAGGCTGAAGACTTGGAGCTAGAGTGGGTAAGCCCTTGGTGAAGTCAGAAGACTCCTTGCTCAAGTGGGTAAGTCCTTGGTGGAAGCTTCTCCGAGTGAAGGTGAAGTCAAAGGCGGAAGATCCAAGAAGAGTGGGTAATTCCTACAAGGCTGACGACTTGTACAAGAGTAGGTAAGTCCTTGGAAGAAGGCGGAAGACTCCTTGTAAAGTGGGTAAGTCCTTGGTAAGGTTGAAGACTCTTTGTATTGGATAGGTAAGTCCTTTGTTTGGTCATGTATTGTAAGTCTTATGAATGAATATAAGAATGTAATGGTTAGGAAATCATAGAGGTTGACCTCTCTAGGTAAGTGGACTGACATACTTCTAGTTTGAAGTATGGAACCACTCTAAATAGCTTGTCTACTTGTGTTTGCTCAATCTCTCTCTTCCTTGCTATGTATGTTATAGTTGCACACAAATTTCCTATTTAGCAACCTTATCTTGTGATATATCTTGAAGGTATAATGAATTTTGTTTAAGTGCATTCAACTCTATTCACCCCCCCTCTAGAGCATCTAATCACCCATATAGGATCCAACAGTTTGGGGTAAGATTTTGGACCCTTGTTTCATGAGGTTGAAGCTTGGTTTTCTTTTGATTAACATGATTTTTCATGAGTACATTGATAATTTTCTTTTAGAGTTTTGGTGATCATCTTCGCATGTATTTTTTCACTCCTTAATGATGCTAGTTTCCTTGATGATTATCTTCTATTTTGAATGTGGTTTAGTTCTATTTTGGAGGTGGTCATGTGTTCCTTGGAGTAGCTTGACCTTTGGGTTGCTACACTTCCTTTGGATGCTTGTGGTCGCTACACATGAATGGGTTGTTGCGTGCACAACAAACCCTAACCCTTACGGGAGGTCTCTACACATGATTCTTGCTGGGATGGTTGCTACAAGTGTTGTTGCCTTGATGTATATTACTTCAGTCGAATATATTTTAGCCATGTGTGGTGATGTGTTCCGGTTGCAACTCATGCTTTAGTTGTTTGGGTCGAAACCCTAACCCTAGACCTTGTTGCGGTCGCTACACATGGTTTTGTTGCGGTCACTTGGGTGAGCCAAACCTAGTCATCTAAGGTTTCTAAACCTACCTTTTTGCAGTCGCAACACCTTACTTTGGTGGTTGGTCAACATATACATGTGGATATAGTCGCTATAGTATGTATCTTATGGAGGTCTCTACACTTTGTTGAGTTTGGTCGCTACACTATGTTCTTGGTCGATGCATGTTGATGATCGGATGATGATTGATCAAGGTTATTATACCAATCCTAATGCATTCCAATAAGTGGAAAATGGTGAACCTAGGGTTTTGTGATTGAATGATGTGATGGAAACTCTAATCGGCTTCAAGTGAAACCCTAACCCTAATTGGGCATGAGATGATGTTACTTATTTTATAGATGTGTTAGCATATAATGATATTTTCTCTCTCCTACTAACCCTACAGGTGAAATGAATGACAAAGCTAGTAAATTCTATGGTGTGATGATGTGATATAGGGTGATAATCATGAGCATTGATGAGGCATGTGGGATAATAATGATGATGTACATGAACAATGTGAATTCTGACAGAGGCCTTATACCTAATATGAGGTGATATCCTCTAGTAATGAGATGAGGGATTGCTATCCCCTAATGATGTGATAATGATAATGGCCTTGTGTGGCAGTGGTATCAAAAGATGATGTGACAAGTTTAGGCTTTATACAATTTTATGTCTTCTAGAGTTGTAACACACCCTCAATTTTTTAGAGTTTGCTTATGGTTTGTACATTGTAACTTGATTGATGCTAAAAGACACTAAAATAACTTAAATAATCAAGTGAAACCCTAATCATGTAGTTGCCCTGTGCCATAAGCTTCAATACTTGCTGGATGGTGAAACAAGTTCTCCCTTAGTAAAAGCTCGGAGTCATATACTATAACATCCCTGACATGGGTTATACTTAAACCTAGATGTTTTGCTTAGTGAAGTTGATTATATGCTCTCTCTTATTTCTTCAAAAGTAATTAAGGCTCAAGAGGAACTTATATTTCAATTTTAGTCCCTTTTGAATAATGTTGAAACAATGTTTTGTTAATTTAGGACTAAAGTGCAAATTACCCAAATTGAGGGGTTAATTTGCAAATTGTGCATGATAATATATTCCTCATGTGTTTATGTATCATGAGAACGAAGATGACGTAGAGGTATGGCTTATGGTAGCCTGAGTACCAAGAAAGAGCTGATAAAGCAATGGTTGTGCATTAAAACCTAGTTTTGGTGTAAAATGCAATTTACCCAAAACCTAGGGTTCAATATGCAAATTACCACTTCAAGAGGGTCCCTAATGTTTCTTGTCATCATGTAGAGAAAATAAGATGAGAAGGGCGCCTCATTTGAGTCACTTTGAAGGAGAGAGAATCTTGATATTAAAATAATCAAGATCTATGCATAATGGAAACCCTAATTCAATTTAATGCAAAAAGATATATATTAATTGAAGAGCCCTTCAACTAAAAGTTGAGGGATGAATTTGCAAAAGGGTTGGTCGATCTTGTTCCTTGTAAAGGCACGAAAATATCCAAGGAAGTGGATAACTCACTCACAATATTAAAAGAAAAAGAAATATCAACTCACTTATGGTTATTAATATAATATGATTTAAGGTGCTTGATTTGCTTTTCTTTAAATCATGGATAATTGAGAGGAATAAGAGTAAAAGAGGATTGCCTCGTCCCTAAGGAAGATAACGGGGTAAGTGTCAAGGATAAGGGGGAGATAATTCCTACTTTCTCTCTCCTAATTGAATTTTTAATAAAAATTGCTTATAAGCTCATTTATCCATAGAGTAAAAAGGGAATTTCGAATTCACTTCCACCCTTTTCTTGCAAAACGACCTTGGGAGCTTTGGAACAAGAGGAGAACGAGCCCCAACCTGTTGGTAAGCTTCTTGACCCTCTTTCACCTTGAATTTATGGTGGAAATCACAAATCAATGCATGATTTCTTCTTATCTCGATCCCCTCTTCAATTCTAACCATTCCTTTTCACTCAAAGCTTGAGGACGAGCCTTGGGATAGTAAAAGGAGTTGCATCCACCATTTTTGACGTGAGCTTGAAGCTTTGGAGCTCAATTGGAGGCAGGTTTTATAACTTGAATCCTTAATATTGCTATTGCATTCAATTCCTTATCAATTGATGATCTTTTTTTATTCTCAAAATTTTATTTGGTTGATGGATGAAATCACCATGAAAATCACAGCAAGTTTCATGGGTTTAGAGATTGATGATGACATAATCACAAGCACACACCTCAAAAAACTTGAGTTGCAAATGGTTTTGGACTTTTGGTCCAAACGGTTTCATCAAAACCGTTTGGAGACCAAACAGTTTGCAAACCTTTTGATGACTTGAACTGCAAACCGCAAGAGAGGGTTGACCATTTGGTAGGGTTGACCGTTTGAGGTCTGAACCCTAGTACATGTTGGATGATGATCCAATGGATCCAATTGATTAAATCAATGAATGTACAAATCCTTCAATGGGAAACCCTAATCGAGTAGATTGAAGAATCCATGATTGTTTCAAATGATTTCAAGATAACTTGGGTCAAACGGTCTTGAGGCCATTTGAGCCCAAACGGTCTTGAAACCATTTGGAGGGTTAATGGTTGATACTTGATTATTGGATAAAAATATAATGGTGTTGATTGATGAATCCTTCAATTGCCTAATCAATGGCCATTTCAATGGTACAACTTACATTCAATATGATTGATGATTGCTCTAAAGAACCCTTTGCGGTTTTGAGACTGATTTGGCCAAACGGTCTTGAGACCGTTTGAGCCCAAATGGTCTTGAAACTGTTTGGGGTCAAACAGTTTCAAAACCGTTTGGAGTCAAACGGTTTCAAAACCGTTTGGTGATGAAATTTCAAAACTGAATGAAGGTCAATTGTGGTTCAATCAATTGGAAATTGAAGGTGATGATTGTTTTATTGATCCAATGATTAATAGTAATGACAATCAATGATAGGTACAAAGGTTGAATCCCTAAAGTACCTAAATGATTAGTATCTTTAAAGAGATAAACTTTAATTTCTTATAAAAGCAATAATTCAGTACACTATGTCAATCATAGTTGTATGTATTTGATTGAAGGGTTGATATAACCTAATCAAGTTGAGAAGAGAATAGAGATGAATTCATATTTGAGTATGATTCATGTGGTTATTAAGGGTATGATCCTTGGTAAAGAGATCATGAAACCCTAATCATGAGCATAAACCCTAAATGAGAAGATTAATGAACCTTAACCCTAATTCAGGGCAATCCTATGTGAAACCCTAATCCAGAGTAAGGATGTAACCCTAATCCAGGGAAAAGGCATGAGTAACCCTAATTTAGTGTAATGTGTTGCAAAATCCTAATTTGGATGAATAGTAAACCCTAATTATGGGTACTGAAATATCAAGCCCTAATTGGGATGAATAGTAAACCCTAATTGTGGGTAATTGAATGAGAAACCCTAGTTGAGGGTGATTGCATGAGAAACCCTAGTTGAGGGTGATTCCATGAGAAACCCTAATTGAGGGTAATGCTACAAGTGCTATGTGAAGACCTAACACTGGGTGATGTGCTGTGAAATCCTAATTTTAGGTAACACTATGTGAAACCCTAATATATGAGGATGTTATGTGAAACCCATATTTATGGGAGATGTTATGTGAACCTTAATTTATAAACATGGAAAATCCTATTCCTAATAATGGAATATTGATTGATATATTGACAAGTGTAACATCTAAAGAGGTTGATAGTGGATATCCTTATATCAATAGTTCCTAACTCAAAGATGAGTCCATATCATTAGCAATGGTTGTATTTTTTTAATACAGTGACTTGTGACCAATACATTACATAATAAATGTGATGAACTGGTGTATAAAGTATTAGGATGGGAAATACCCTAATACAGGCTAAGTGGATGAACTCAAGTAAGGTAATGGTGATGAGGGAAGTGATACATCAAAATACGATAGATATTACATCCAACACCTCAAGTGTGATATACCTTAATGTAATTTAAATCCCATATATTTGGATGTGTGACACATGAAGTGTGTCATGTCAGTTGTTACATTCAAATGTAATGCACTTTGATAAGTGTAGGCTAACATGTCTTATGAAAAGGTTAATCCAAATCAATAGACTATGATGCAATCATATTCTGGTAAATATGAGAGAGAAACTTATACTTTGTGTTGATAATTCATTTAATGATGAATGATGAGAATAAATAAGTATGATTGAATACTTTTGTTATCCATATTGATTCCTAGCTGTGTGAAGCAATGGAATAGGACTTAACCTTTAATAATATGATCTTGAGAACCTATATGGTTATTTATGGAAAACCCTAACACATGGTAATGCTATGTGAAACCCTAACACAGGGTAATGATATGTGAAACCCTAACACAGGGTAATGATATGTGAAACTCTAACACAGGGTAATGCTATGTGAGACCCTAACACAGGGTAATGATATGTGAAACCCTAACACAGGGTAATGATATGTGAAACCCTAACATAGGGTAATGATATGTGAAACCCTAACACAGGGTAATGATATGTGAAACCCTAATACGGAGTAATGTTATGTGAAACCCTAACACATGGTAATGATATGTGAAACCCTAATACAGAGTAATGTTATGTGAAACTCTAATATAGGGTGATGCTATGTGAAGTATTAACATAGGGTAATTCTACATGAAGATCAAATACAAATGGATGAGTTATGAATGTAATAAAAAAACCCTTGTATTGCATGGTACTGATATATGATTGTTATCATGAGTACTAATCATGTAGGTATGTTGAGATGATGAGCATAGCCAGGTATGGGCTATGATGCTCTGTATATTGAAAATGTTTTATAGGCCTTATAGGTCTTCATATACTTTATTGCTCAGTGAGAGGTAATATGAAAATTAATGAGACCTATGTGCCATATGATGTTGTACTTATTGAAATTTTTTATGGGCTTTATAAGACATAATATGCCTTGTGGCCTATTAAAGGTAACAAGAGGAGATATGAGCTTTGTGAACTATGTGAAATACTTTGTGTAAAAAGAATCATAATGTCCTTGGTCAGATGACCTGAAGGTATTAAGTTACCTAATAAGTGGTAACAAATATTCTATGTTGAGTTAAGGGTTCAAATACCCATATTTTATAATCATGATGATGAATGTGTTTAGATAATGGAATTGTACCTTTTTAGATGAGGGATTAAGATCCCAATACTTTGTTAAAAGAATGTGGCTATAGGCCATGACTCCACAAAGACAATGCAAGGCATTAGCTATGTGACCTAAGCCTGAAGAGAGTATATACTACAGTTATAATTCTACAATGAATAAATGTTATATATATTCCTTAATGGATAAGTGACATGCTTCTCTATCAAGTTTTTGCTGCAATGCTTTAGATAAGAATAATGTTCTAATCTGTTAGACAATGAAGCAACTGCTGATAACCAATAATGATTCTTCTGTTCTGATTTATATAATGTTCTAATCTGTTAGACAATGAAGCAACTGCTGATAAACAATAATGATTCTTCTGTTCTGATTTATCTACAATAACAATGTTTCTGGCGGAGAGTTATATATCTCGATGGGGCAATTTACAATTGTCTCACCCCCGTGGGAACCACATTTTTAGGTGGATGCAGACGACGAGGCATGAATCCTTCAGTAGGTGAAGGACATCAACAACAGCAAAAGGGATAGCAGTGAAGTTTCAGGTGGAGACACTGGCAGTCATGCCTTGTGTAGATGTATAGAGAGTCCTATGTGTCCTCTCTGTACTCTCAGATCCTCGGAGTAATAGTTAATGCTTTTGAGATTTTGGCTTAGTGCCTCAAGATTTTATACTGCCTGTGTTTAGTTTAACATGGCCACTGATGCTTGTAATTCTAAAAAAGAGATGATACAGGACATGTACCTTTAAACCAGAATGTAAATATGTTACTTTGGTTCTATGTGAGAAAGTTTTCCTTTGATGGGTCTCTTGGTAAAAAGGTTTTAATTTTTAGTGATTTTTTTTGGTAATCTGCTGCTTAGTGATCACTTCCGCTTAGTTAATAACATTTTATTCGAACGATGCTTCACAATTTAGTGGTATCAGAGCTTAAGGTTCGCCGAGTCTACAGAGACATAAGAATAAGGTGTTGAGTTCGTGTTAGTGTCCTCCAACATACCTTATAGTGACTTCTGCTTATGCAGAGTAAAGGGTAAAGTGGTGTAAATGACTGGGGAACACGAGGAACACATTGCTAAAGGCAATGATGTTGCACCAGGAGAGGGTGCAAGGGATCAGGAAAGAGAAGAACAAGTGCATGAGAATTTCCATCTCGACCTGATTAGGATAGAGAATCCTATGTTTATGCTCTTGAAGGGCAGGTTAGGACAACAGTAATACATATAGAAGATTGGATACTAGCATTACAACCTAGGTTACCAGTCCTTAATGCGGAAACTTTAGGCTTTGAAAGGGTTCCTGAATGACATGGTCATGTTGGAACAATGGAAATTGTGGGAAAGATTAAAATATGGCGAGAAAGTAGACTCTGCCATAAGTTTAGACAGATAGTACATCTGTGATGGTAGTTCCCAAGGAGGGGCAATAAGCTGAGATTTAAGATAAGATCTCTATAATTTTAGAGACATTTTCCTAGTTGTTCTGAAAAGACAAAGTTTTTGGTGCCACCAGTGCAATAAATGCCTAATGCACCAAGGGCAGTAGCCACTAGTAAAGGCAAAAGAAACAACCAACAACTGCGAGGATCTATGTAATGTATCAATCTGATGCGATAGTCAACCCTCGGGTTGTGACAAGTCAGATGAAATAGATTCATTCTGATATTTCATTTCATGATTCTATGTGTTAAAAATAAGAAAGTAGTTGTTTTTTAACTCCCTTTGACTAGTCCTATAAGGACACAAGGGAGATGAGAACTTAGATCTTACTCAGTGTTCCTTAAAATGCTTTATAATCTCTCTTATCTGTGTGTTAACAGATGGGATATAGAAGTGATGCCTGAAGAAAATCCAAGAATGAAAAATCATGTGTGTATAATGATATGAAAATGAGGAATATGATAGCAAATAAAGTGCATACTACCTAATCTCAATACTTGTATACCCTAGCCAGGTATATGATTATTTGAGATAAGGCAAGTATGAAACTCTTAGGTTGTTATCTTTCTGATTACTCTGATCAAGTAGTCATTCTGAAAAAATCTAGTGAGTATAATGAAAATTAATGAAGAAGAGCTAAGTGAACATTCCCAACTAACGAGGAAGAGCTAAGCGAACATTCCCAATTAATGAGGAAGAGCTAAGTGTACTTTCTGAATTAAATAGGAAGTGCTAAGTGAACTTTCCCAATTAAATAGGAAGTGCTAAGTGAACTTTCCCAATTAAATATGAAGTGCTAAGTGAACTTTCCCAATTAAATAGGAAGTGCTAAGTGAACTTTCCCAATTAAATAGGAAGTGCTAAGTGAACTTTCCCAATTAAATAGGAAGTGCTAAGTGAACTTTCCCAATTAAATAGGAAGTGCTAAGTGAATTTTCCCAATTAAATAGGAAGTGCTAAGTGAACTTTCCCAATTAAATAGGAAGTGCTAAGTGAAATTTCCCAATTAAATAGGAAGTGCTAAGTGAAATTTCCCAATCAAATAGGAAGTGCTAAGTGAACTTTCCCAATCAAATAGGAAGTGCTAAGTGAACTTTCCCAATTTAATAGGAAGTGCTAAGTGAACTTTCCCAATTAAATAGGAAGTGCTAAGTGAACTTTTCCAATTAAATAGGAAGTGCTAAGTGAACTTTCCCAATTAAATAGGAAGTGCTAAGTGAACTTTCCCAATTAAATAGGAAGTGCTAAGTGAACTTTCCCAATTAAATAGGAAGTGCTAAGTGAACTTTCCCAATTAAATAGGAAGTGCTAAGTGAACTTTCCCAATTAAATAGGAAGTGCTAAGTGAACTTTCCCAATTAAATAGGAAGTGCTAAGTTAACTTTCCCAATTAAATAGGAAGTGCTAAGTGAACTTTCTCAAATTAAATAGGAAGTGCTAAGTAAACTTTCCCAAATTAAATAGGAAGTACTAAGTGAACTTTCCCAATTAAATAGGAAGTGCTAAGTGAACTTTCCCAATTAAATAGGAATTGCTAAGTGAATTTTCCCAATTACATAGGGACTGCTAAGTGAACTGTCCCAGTCACATAGGATTTGCTAAGTGAACTTTCCCAAACAAATAAAGGATTGCTGAGTGGATTACCTCTGTTAAATATATATGTTTTCCATTTGATGAACAACATTGGGTAATGATAGGAGTATGATACTTTATGTTTCTCCTTTCATTTACATAACAAACAAGTAAGCATTATGACAATTGATGTACTTGGATTAGAAATAATCTGTTGATGGATACTTAGAAAAGTATTAGTTTGCTTTGGACTTTGGTTCCAAAATAATGATATATGGAACAAGCAATGTCCTAAAGTAAAAGAAATACTTTGTGTATGTGTACCCTTGGTGGTAACAACAGGGAATCGAATATAGTAAGGATGGGATCTGTTCTCAATACATATGATGAATACCAAAGTAAGTATTATGATATCCGATAAATAATATATGATTATGTTGGCTACCTGTGTTGGCCAACCGTGAAATCAATCTAGTTACATAAAACAATATGGACATCATATGTTAGGGGTTTATGCTCTGCATAAACATAAACAATGATAAGGTCGAACTAATGGAAGGAACAAGTGTAATCATGGTGGAAAATTTTATCAAGTTGATACTTGATGACATGAGTAACAACTATCTTTTGTTACCTGGGATTTCGGGGACAAAATCCTTGTTAGGGGTTTATAATTTGTAACATCCCTGACCTGGGTTATACTTAAACCTAGATGTTTTGCTTAGTAAAGTTGATTATATACTCTCTCTTATCTCTCTAAAAGTAATTAAGGCTCAAGAGGAACTTATATTTCAATTTTAGTCCCTTTTGAATAATGTTGAAACAATGTTTTGTTAGTTTTGGACTAAAGTGCAAATTACCCAAATTGAGGGGTTAACTTGCAAATTGTGCATGATAATATATTCCTCATGTGTTTATGCATCATGAGAACGAAGATGATGGAGATGTATGGCTTGTGGTAGCCTGAGTACCAAGAAAGAGCTTATAAAGCAATGGTTGTGCATTAAAACCTAGTTTTGGTGTAAAATGCAATTTACCCAAAACCTAGGGTTCAATATGCAAATTACCACTTCAAGAGGGTCCCTAATGTTTCTTGGCATCATGTAGAGCAAATAATATGAAAGGGGTGCCTCATTTGAGTCACTTTGAAGGAGAGAGAATCTTGATATTAAAATAATCAAGATCTATGCATAATGGAAACCCTAATTCAATTTAATGCAAAAAGATATATATATATTAATTGAAGATCCCTTCAACCAAAAGTTAATGGATGAATTTGCAAAAGGGTTGGTCGAGCTTGTGCCTTGCAAAGGCACAAACATATCCAAGGAAGTGGATAACTCACTCACAATATTAAAAGAAAAAGAAATATCCACTCACTTATGGATATTAATATAATATGATTTAAGGTGCTTGATTTTCTTTTCTTTAAATCATGGATAATTGAGAGGAATAAGAGGAAAATAGGATTTCCTCGTACCTAAGGAAGAGAAGGGGGAAAGTGGCAAGGATAAGGGGGAGATAATTCCTACTTTCTCGCTCCTAATTGAATTTTTAATAAAAATTGCTTATAAGCTCATTTATCCATAGAGTAAAAAGGGAATTTCGAATTCACTTCCACCCTTTGCTTGAAAAACGACCTTGGGAACTTGGGAACAAGAGGTGAACGATCCCCAACCTATTGGTAAGCTTCTTGACCCTCTTTCACCTTGAATTTATGGTGGAAATCACAAATCAATGCATGATTTCTTCTTATCTCGACCCCCTCTTCAATTCTAACCATTCCTTTTCACTCAAAGCTTGAGGACGAGCCTTAGGATAGTAAAAGGAGTTGCATCCACCATTGTTGACGTGAGATTGAAGCTTTAGAGCTCAATTGGAGGCGAATTTTATAACTTGAACACTTAATATTGCTATTGCATTCAATTCCTTATCAATTGATGATCCTTTCTTTATTCTCAAAATTTTATTTGGTTGATGGATGCAATCACCACGAAAATCATAGCAAGTTTTGGTGGGTTTGGAGCTTGATGATGATGACATCATCACAAGCACACACCTCAACAAACTTGAGTTGCAATCGGTTTTGGATTTTTCATCCAAACAGTTTCATAAAAACCGTTTGGAGACCAGACGGTTTGCAAACCATTTGATAACTTGAACTCCAAACCACAAGAGAGGGTTGACCATTTGGTAGGGTTGACCGTTTGAGGTCTGAACCCTAGTACATGTTGGATGATGATCCAATGGATCCAATTGATTAAATCAATGAATGTACAAATCCTTCAATTGGAAACCCTAATCGAGTAGATTGAAGAATCCATGATTGTTTCAAATGATTTCAAGATAACTTGGGTCAAATGGTCTTGAGACCGTTTGAGCCCAAACGGTCTTGAAACCATTTGGGACCAAACGGTTTCAAAACCATTTGGAGGGTTAATGGTTGATCCTTGATTATTGGATAAAAATCTAATGGTGTTGATTGATGAATCCTTCAATTTCCTAATCAATGGCCACTTCAATGGTACAACTTACATTCAATATGATTGGTGATTGCTCTAAAGAACCCTTGCAGTTTTGAGACTGATTTGGCCAAATAGTCTTGAGACCGTTTGAGCCCAAATGGTCTTGAAACCGTTTGGTGATGAAACTTCAAAACCGAATGATGGTCAATTGTGGTTCAATCAATTGGAAATTGAAGGTGATGATTGTTTTATTGATCCAATGATTAATAGTAATGACAATAAATGATAGGTACAAAGGCTTAATCCCTAAAGTACCTAAATGATTAGTATCTTTAAAGAGATAAACCTTAATTGCTTATAAAAGCAATCATTCAGTACACTATGTCAATCATAGTTGTATGTATTTGATTAAAGGGTTGATATAACCTAATCAAGTTGAGAAGATAATAGAGATGAATTCATATTTGAGTATGATTCATGTGGTGATTAAGGGTATGATCCTTGGTAAAGAGATCATGAAACCCTAATCATGAGCATAAATCCTAAATGAGAAGATTAATGAACCTTAATCCTAATTCAGGGCAATCCTATGTGAAACCCTAATCCAGAGTAAGGATGTAACCCTAATCCAAGGAAAAGGCATGAATAACCCTAATTTAGGGTAATGTGTTGCAAAATCCTAATTTGGATGAATAGTAAACCCTAATTATGGGTACTGAAATATGAAACCCTAATTGGGACGAATAGTAAACCCTAATTGTGGGTTATTGAATGAGAAACCCTAGTTGAGGGTGATTCCATGAGAAACCCTAGTTGAGGGTGATTCCATGAGAAACCCTAATTGAGGGTAATGCTACAAGTGCTATGTGAAGACCTAACACTGGGTGATGTGCTGTGAAATCCTAATTTTAGGTAACACTATGTGAAACCCTAATTTATGAGGATGTTATGTGAAACCCATATATATGGGAGATGCTATGTGAACCTTAATTTATAAACATGGAAAATCCTATTCCTAATAATGGAATAGTGATTGATATATTTACAAGTGTAACATCTAAAGAGGTTGATAGTGGATATCCTTATATCAATAGTTCCTAACTCAAAGATGAGTCCATATCATTAGCAATGGTAATATTTTTTTAAATACAGTGACTTGTGACCAATACATTACATAATAAATGTGATGAACTGGTGTATAAAGTATTAGGATGGGAAATACCCTAATACAAACTAAGTGGATGAACTCAAGTAAGGTAATGGTGATGAGGAAAGTGATACATCAAAATACGATAGATATCACATGCAACACCTCAAGTATGATATACCTTAATGTAATTTAAATCTCATATATTCATATGAGTGACACATGAAGTGTGTCATGTCAGTTGTTACATTCAGATGTAATGCATTTTGATAAGTGTAGGCTAACATGCCTTATGAAAAGTTTAATCCAAATCAATAGACTATGATGCAATCATATTTTGGTAAATATGAGAGAGAAACTTATACTTTGTGTCGATAATTCATTTAATGATGAATGATGAGAATAAATAAGTATGATTGAATACTTATGTTATCCATATTGATTCCTAGCTGTGTGAAGCAATGGAATAGGACTAGACCTTTAATAATATGATCTTGAGAACCTATATGGTTATTTATGGAAAACCCTAACACAGGGTAATGCTCTGTGAAACCCTAACACAGGGTAATGATATGTGAAACCCTAACACATGGTAATGATATGTGAAACCCTAACACAGGGTAATGATATGTGAAACTCTAACACAGGGTAATTCTATGTGAAACCCTAACACAGGGTAATGATATGTGAAACCCTAACATAGGGTAATGATATGTGAAACCCTAACACAGGGTAATGATATGTGAAACCCTAACATAGGGTAATGATATGTGAAACCCTAATACAGAGTAATGTTATGTGAAACCCTAACACAAGGTAATGATATGTGAAACCCTAATACAGAGTAATGTTATGTGAAACTCTAATATAGGGTGATTCTATGTGAAGTCTTAACACAGGGTAATTCTACGTGAAGCTCAAATACAAATGGATGAGTTATGAATGTAATAAGAAAACCCTTGTATTGCATGGTACTGATATATGATTGTTATCATGAGTACTAATCATGTAGGTATGTTGAGATGATGAGCATAACCAGGTATGGGCTATGATGCTCTGTATATTGAAAATGTTTTATAGGCCTTATAGGTCTTCATATACTTTATTGCTCAGTGAGAGGTAATATGGAAATTAATGAGCCCTATGTGCCATATGATGTTGTACTTATTGAAATTGTTTATGGGCTTTATGTGGCCTATTAAAGGTAACAAGAGGAGATATGAGCTTTGTGAACTATGTGAAATGCTTTGTGTAAAAAGAATCATAATGGCCTTGGTCAAATGACCTGAAGGTATTAAGTTACCTAATAAGTGGTAACAAATATTCTATGTTGAGTTAAGGGTTCAAATACCCATATTTTATAATCATGATGATGAATGTGTTTAGATAATGGAATTGTACTTGTTGAGATGAGGGATTAAGATCCCAATACTTTGTTAAAAGAATGTGGCTACATGCCATGACTTCACAAAGACAATGCCAGGCATTAGCTATGTAACCTAAGCCTAAAGAGAGTATATACTGCGGTTATAATTCTACAGTGAATAAATGTTATATATATTCCTTAATGGATAAGTGACATGCTGCTCTATCAAGTTTTTACTGCAATGCTTTAGATAAGAATAATGTTCTAATCTGTTAGACAATGAAGCAACTGCTGATAAACAATAATGATTCTTCTGTTCTGATTTATCTACAATAACAATGTTTCTAGCGGAGAGTTATATCTCTCTCTGGGGCAATTTACAATTGTCTCACGCTGTGGGAACCACATTTTTAGGTGGACGCGGACGACGAGGCAGTAATCCTTCAGTAGGTGAAGGACATCAACAACAGCAGTAGGGATAGCAGTGAAGTCTCAGGTGGAGACACTGGCAGTCATGCCTTGTGTAGATGTACATAGAGCCCTATGTGTCATCTCTGTACTCTCAGGTCCTCAGAGTATTAGTTAATGCTTTTGAGATTTTGGCTTAGTGCCTCGAGATTTTATACTGCCTGTGTTTAGTTTAACAGGGCAGCTGATGCTTGTAATTCTCAGAAAGAGATGATACAGGAGATGTACCTTTAAACCAGAATGTAAATATGTTACTTTGGTTCTATGTGAGAAAGTTTCCTTTGATGGGTCTCTTGGTAAAAAGGTTTTAATTTTTAGTGATTTTTTTGGTAATCCGCTGCTTAGTGATCGCTTCCACTTAGTTAATAACGTTTTATTTGAACGATGCATCACATATACTGTTGAGTATATGCATTTCAAAGGATTGGCTACAGTCATACCATGCCAGGAGAACGGTCGAGGTTGTATCTCAGTGATGTGATTCAGTATTAGTATATGATATAATTTGAGGATGGCTGCGGTCATACGTCGACAGAAGTGCAGTTGCGGTCGTTACTCAGTTTTCACTAGTGTTGTGCCTATATACCATGACATGCTAGACTGTTTTGCAGTTGGACTTTATATGTCACTGCGGCAGACTCAGACTAACTGAGGGTGTGGGATGTCATAGGAGTCTGGATCCTCCTATGTAATTTTGAGAACTCATTACACTAAATGAGATTACTGAAAAAATAAAACACAATCAATCACCAATTAACCACATACCAAAAAATATGGGTAAATTAAAACCGATTTCAATGTCAACACCCGCTCAGAAACATTTGCATAAGAGCCCAACATCTTTCTTATATCCATACTATGCCAAGAATTTGATACAAATTGTTTTATCATCTTAGCCAACACATATATACACAGGAGAACAATATGCATATGTGCCACACAAACAAGCATTAATATGTTAACAAAAGTCTGATTCGTTTGAAACACATATACAAACGTTTTCTCACCCGGACCTGAGAGTACATGGATGAATCTAGGACACACTAGACATCTAGTCAATTTTTTCAAAAATTCATTACTATAGCTCCTCTTTGCTACCACATGTTTGTTTTCATCACTTTTGATTACCTAAAAAAATGTGGTGAACCACAAGGGTGAGACCCATGTCCTAGCAAGAGATATAACCTCCAACAACATTTATTGATTACAACATTTTTAAGCAGTTAAATAGTTAAGCAGTTTAATCAAAGATAACAAATAAGATCAGCAATACTAATGATTAAAAAAATACATAAAGGAGTAGATAATAACTATCATCATTAACCAGACTATCATCCTTTATCTTGTTGACAATATAAGCAATTCAGTAGCATATGCAGTTCTAGCATCATGAGCAAGTCTAGTGATATAACATAGCTAACAACATGAGCATGTCTAATAGTTATAACAGATCAATATAATAAGTAGAGCTATCAACATAATCACGAGTATTTGCATAAGCATGATTAGCAATATAGGCATTTCTAATTATAGAGGCATGGCTAGCATGCTAAACATAACTAACAACATGATATAGCTAGCATCCTAATTATAATCAGTAGTAACAATATATATATATATATATATATATATATATATATATATATATATATATATATATATATATATATATATATCAACATAAGCATGACTGTTGTATGTATACATTTACAATATTATGCATATCCACAACATATGTATAATTACTATCTCTTAATTGCACTAAGCATCATCTTTATGTAAAGAGAACAAACAAGGGTTATCATCCAATGTGAAGCATCATGTATAACCCTAAACAGATATGCTATACGGTTGTATTACATCTTTTATTATGCCCTGAAGAAATTGAGGATATCACTCAAAATCCAGCTGACCACTTCTAAGTCAAAATCAGTGCCATACAAGATCTAGGAAGAGCCAGACTCCTAATATCTTCTCTGCCCCCGATTAGTATGGGTCTGCCATAACGACACATAAGGTCAAGCTGCTAACAACCTAGTCCATCCTTGGTATAGGTCACGACACTAGTGAAAGGAAGTGGGTACGCATACCCTACCATCCGAGGTACAACCACAGTTGTCCTCCAATCTAGTCACATATATAATCACTGAGACACGGCCACAGCCGTTCTCAATCACATCAGATGTATGAGGCATGACCACAGCCAACCTCCACAATCTACATTGTGGATGACAAGGATATATCCTCAACTTGCCACCCCCACATACTCAATGGTATGCGCTCCGAGTTTCCCTTAGGAAAACCCGTTTCACCATCTGGCAAATTATGACACTCAGATGGATCTATGGCACACAACACTACATGATTAGAGTTTCACTTGATTAGTTATGCCAATTGGGTGAATTAAGGCTGCATCAAACAAGTGGACATACAAACCCTAATTCACTTCTAGCAAGCATATAAATATCACAACTTTAAAAGATATAAAATGTGTGAAACATAATTTCTCATCTCATCATCACATGGTTCTATTCACTTACCATTCATGAGGCTACACTAGTCATCATACTATCACAAGATATAAATCCTTTTCACAATATCACAGGGTATCAACCCTTATCAACACAAGAGGATTACACCTCATTTAGGGATCAACCATGCCCAAAGGTCATTAAGACCATCATACCATCACATGATATAAAATCCTTTTCACAATATCATAGGGTATCAACCCTTATAAACACAAGAGTATTACACCTCATTTAGGGCTCAACCATACTTAAAGGTCATTAAGACCATCATACTATTCCCTATAAGATCCTCATTATCTTTCCACGCCTTATAACAAGGCTCAACAACATCACTTACATATAATACACCCAGATCAGCACAATATTGCATTAATGAGCTAGGAGATATTCATAAACAATCATAGCATGGTTATATTAACATTAAGAACATTCCTTTATTACATCAACATGCAAGTAATCTAGCTATGATTAATCCTCATCATATTCATAATGCACATGTTTTGCATAAGCAAGTACTAACCATGTGGCTATGACAACCACCAATTAACACATTAAGGTTATGATCATGTTAAGGCGGTTATTTCACCATCATGCCATCATATAAGATTGTTAAACATGAATACTCATCTTTCTATATTTGCATTAGAGTTAGGTTCAACAAGATAAATTATATTAATGTTACTAATCAACACTTATACCCAAACCCTAACTCACGACATCCCCATTGGATCATGGATGCATAAGGTGAAGCATCACCATCACATTCCATACTATTCTCAAGTATGAACCCACACATAAATCAAGGTGTAACCTTTGGGTTATAGCATACTAGGGTTTCAACAACATTAACATAGTACTTCGTGATTGTATTAGTCATTCAAGGACTATTCATACCCAATTACCATCATTTAGTTATATTAAATCTAGGTATAACAAGTTATACCTCATTAGGGTTACATATCAACACAATATGATCATCATCCATTCTATTCATATGAGTGAATAGGTAAGACTACATTATTAAGGGTAACCCTCCATTTGTTCCATCATCATTCAACCCATATCACCATACCACAATGGCACCCAGAACCATTGGATGTTTAAAAGGTAAGACCATTGGTTGTTTACATAAGTAAACACCTTGGATAAACAACCTATGAAGTCCTTGATTTGTTCTCTAGAAAGAGTCACCATCTAACCCTAGACATCCCTTGATTAACAACACAAAAAGCTCCATTGAAAGTAGGGTAAAACCCACAATCGTATGTTCATTTAGAACAAGCCATCCATTGTCAACAAGTAAGATCCTTAAGTTGATCATATAAAGGAAACCATCTAAATCACATTATTATGTCCAACATATTACATTAGCCATTATTCCACTTTATTGGAGGAATAAACATTAGATCTTGACCATTGGGTCAAGTTCATGTGTTAAAACCATCAATAACAATATAGGTCTGACCATTGCATCAAGTGACCCAAGAAACCATTGGTCTAAGGCTTAATTGATGCTACAACTACAATGCTTAACCCATCATAGATTGTAGAGACCTGATCCACCATCATTAGTGACCATTAAGTCACCATAGGTTGTTAGATCAACACTATATTCATTAATCAACATCAAATATTAAGCTAATGTCATCATTGATTGATAACATTAGTAAGGTACTTAATGGTTGATCATTAAACTTCTAATTGATCCAAAACCTAACATAAGGAGGCGACCATAGGTTGTCACCATCATTTGACACCCTTGATGACGAACATCAGTTGTTATGAAGACAACACCATAGGGTTATTGCAATGGTACTGTTACACCCCGATCTCACAATTTCCATTAATCATAAGATTAGGGCATAAATTGAGGATTTAACGTAATACGAAGATCACCCTTAATTTTTTCTTCTTTTTCAAACTATTTGTTTTCTAACATTGAACCACATAAACTAACTTTACAAGGGAATCTAAACATTTATTTCTCTAATATGATCTCAACATTAATGATACACATCCATACATTCATTCTGTTTCTCACACTTCCATGTACATACGACATGATAATCAAATACATTCTCTCTTATTAAGGAAACAAAGATACAAACATCATTTACATCTCTCTCTTATTTCTTTACAAGGACCTAGAGTGACAAGGACCGACTGAACTTAACTATACTCAGACTTAACTTTTGTGGCAGATATACTCTGCAATGATATCTTCAATCCCCATGGTTTCCCTAAAATTTTTGAGTACATGGGTGAGTCTACTCGCTCAGTAAATGAGTACCTCAAAGAAACAATATAAAGCACTAATATAATTACAGATATACTTTTGAGCAATTGATATCAATTATAACAACAGAAAGCTTTAGAGAGTCTAATAATTGACAATCATAAATATGGCAGGATACTCTAAATATCTATAAGAGTGAATCAATATATGAAATTCTTGATTGATCATAAAGAGAACTAATAATTCAGAAACATACAAAGAATAATTGAATAATTGTACACACTTATTTGACCTCTCATTCATTTTATTATGCCCTGATCATATGTAATGTATTCTACATATGAAGACTCGTAGTGCACTACGATCACACCGTACAAGACTTAGCGGACACACCCAAGAAATGCTAAGTCTGACTACTCTCCTGGTCTGCAACAGGGAAATGACTCTCTGGCCTAAACTGAACTCCTCCTCTAACCTGACAACACAGGCGGAGAGTCAAGCCACCTCTTGGCTTTTCTATACTCTAGTGCCACCAGGACTTCTGGTTGATGTTGGACACTACAAACTATAATTTAAGGAGACTTCCACTAGGGCTTTGCCCCCGTGCCACCTGATAGCACGTTCTGACCCCTATATACTGGACGCTGCCAGGGTTAAGTCATTTCACCCCTAAGGTGCATACCTCATATAGAGGTTCTGTGGTGTTCAGGGCTCCTAAGTCTATTATTTTATTATTCCTAGAAAGCTCTTTCTACATTGTACCCTTCTCTTACTTATACTTGACTCTGATATCTCTATGGTGTCACGTCTACTTATTTGAAGTTATAATACAACATGTATATCATTCTAAACTTGACGGAGTAGTATATTCAAAACATTGTAATATACTGAGTAATCAACATACTATACATGCAGGCAGACTAAAATTCTTAAATAAACATATTTCATGTCCACTTGGCACATACACACTAGAATCATGCATATCAACCCAAATATTGAGTTGTACATCTCATAACTCAATTAAGAGTTAATTACTTATCATGAAAAGAATTATTAATAATAAGTGAGAACATTGATATCACAATACTTGATTCATTAAACACCCTACCCTTAGGGTTTCAGTTAATCACCACAAATGCTACAAAGAAAGGTGTAATACATTTATCACATACTTTTCAAATCTTTAAAACACATGATACCTGGGATCTCAATCCCTTATCACATTACTAGGAATTCTCATACCTTCACATCATTATCATGATTACTGGATCTGGGTATTCAAAACCTTTGATCATCACATTGCATTGTTACCTCTGTAACAGGTAACCATTACCTCTAGGTCCTTATACCAAGGTATTCATTTCACTGGTTGTACAAGTATTCTCATGGATCACAAGTCCATCACACATCTTGTCACCTCTCACTTGGCAACAACTTATTCACATGGCTCCCATAAAGATTTCATGCGACATAAACATTCATTGAATAAAGACTACTATCAACAAATCATATAAAATCATATAAAATCAATATATGAATTACTTTTAAATGGCCATGTGGGGAGTGGTAATGCTGGATTTGAGAGAGTTCATGGTGGTTTTGGATATGGCAACAAGAACGGAGAAGGAGAGAGGATATTAGATTTTGTAGTTGCATATGATATGATTTTGGCAAACACCCATTTCAAGAAAAGAGAATCTCATAAGATTACTTTCAAGAGTGGGAACAACTGTAGCCAAATTGATTACCTCCTTACAAGGTGGGTGGATCGTAACATATGCAAGGATTGTAAAGTGATTCCTGGCGAAGAACTCATGACCCAACATAGGTTGGTAGTTTTGGATATTAACATGAAGATCAATAAAGGAAAACATAACAGAAACCAAGATAGCAGGATCAAGTGGTGGAATCTTAAAGGAGAAAAGAAATTGACTTTTCATGATAAACTCATCAAGGAGGTAACTTGGAACTTGGAGTCTGATGTTAACACTATGTGGCATAACATGAGCTCATGCATAACAAAAATTTCCAAAGAGGTTTTGGGGGAGTATAAAGGTTGTGGACCTCCACAGAAGGAGACTTGGTGGTGGAATGATGAAGTACAAAAGGCTATTAAACTAAAAAGGGAGATCTATAGGAGCTTGCCAAAATCTGGAGATGATGCAATGTTCCAAAGATACAAGCAAGCAAAGAAAGAAGCTAAAAAGGTGGTTCGGGAGGCAAGGTCTAGATACTTTGATGATATGTATAAGAAGTTGGACACTAGAGAAGGGGAAAAAGATATATATAAAATGGCTCGTATAAGAGAAAGGAAAGGAAGAGACTTGAGTCAAGTAAAATGCATAAAGAAGGAAGATGGTAGAGTATTGGTGAAGGACAATGATATCAAAAACCAGTGGAGAAATTACTTCCATAAGCTTTTCAATGGAGATACTGCATATAATGTTAGCGACTCGTGTGACATGAATACAAGAGATATCATTTACACACGACGAGTTTCACCATTTGAGGTCAAGAATGCTTTGAAAAAGATGAAAATGAGAAAGGCATGTGGACCAGATAATATTCCCATTGATGTATGGAAGAGTATGGGGGATGAGGGAGTTACATGGTTAACAAATTTCTTTAACAAGATCATGAAGACCAAGAAGATGCCGGATGAGTGGAGAAATAGTATTATAGTCCCAATCTACAAGAACAAAGGTGACGTTCAGAGCTGTACAAACTATAGATGTATCAAGATGATGTGTCACACGATGAAGCTTTGGGAGAGGATTATTGAGCAGAGGTTAAGATCTATAACACATGTATCAAACAACCAATTTGGTTTCATGCCTGGAAGATCAACAACAGATGCTATTTTTCTGATAAGGAGGCTTATGAAGAAGTATAGAAAAAGCAAAAGAGATCTTCATATGGTGTTTATCGATCTAGAGAAGGCTTATGATCGAGTACCCAGAGAAGTTTTATGGATGGTTTTGAAGAAAAAGGGTGTGCCTATCCAATACATTGACTTGATCAAAGACATGTATGATAGCTCTACTGCAAGTGTCAAGACTCCTGGAGGAGAGACACCAACTTTTTCTATTACAGTTGGGGTACACGAAGGATCCACACTCAGCCCATATCTATTCGTTCTGGTTATGGATAAGTTAACAAAGAATGTTCAGGATGATATTCCTTGGTGTATGTTATTTGCTGATGATATTGTTTTGATTACAAAACAAAAGATGGATTGAATGATAAAGTTGAATGTTGGAGAAAGGCATTGGAATCAAATGGATTGATGATTAGTAGGAGAAAAACTGAGTATATGCATTGCAATTTCAGCCAATTTTGCAGTGTGAATGATGGAGCCAAGTTGGACGGAGTAGATATACCAAAATGTGACAAATTTCATTACTTAGGTTCTATTATTCAAATAGACGAGGATGTCCAAAATGATGTTTGTCACCGGATCACTGCAAGATGGTTGAAATGGAGGAGTGCAATTGGAGTTTTATGCGATCAGAAGATCCCTCTCAGGTTAAAAAGTAAGTTTTATAGAATAGCTATACGACTAGCCATGCTCTATGGGAGTGAATGTTGGGCAGTGAAGAAATAAGGTCTCAACAAGATGAACGTGGCTGAAATGCGTATGCTGAGATGGATGTGTGGGAAGACAAGAAAAGATTGTTTGAGAAATGACTATATCAGGAATAAAGTGGGGGTGGCGAGCATTGAGGACAAGTTGCGTGAGCGCCGACTCAGATGGTACAGACATGTGAAACGCAGACCTACTAGTGCACCTATACGAAGCAATGCTATTGAGCCAAGCACTATAAATAGAAGAAGAGGAAGGTCTAAATTAACATGGGATGAGCTTATAAAGAGAGATTTTGAATCTCTACATCTCAATCAAAATATGGCCCATGATAGAGCTGAATGGAAACGAAGGATCCATGTAGCCGACCCCAACATAGTTGGGATTGAGGCTTAGATGATGATGATGTATGAAACCTTGGAACTAAGTTGAATTTGGGTTTCCATGCAATTCACTAGGATATCATAAATCAATAATAACATTGAATAAATAAAGTCTATTATGTCAAGAAAATCCCTTCAAATGGATTTCACGATATCTATTCGCAAATATCCAACTTTCCTCGCATCTAGGGTTTCACACTCTTTACTGAGATATCAAACAAACACTATTCACTTTGAATGAAATCCAAGATAGTATCTGACATATTGTTACTATGAATTTAGATAAACAATCATTCATAACCAAGGGGATCTAGATAAACAATTTTCTCTATTTACTTATACATCAAATTTCAGTCATAGAAAAATTCCCTATATTTCAGTTTACTCTAAAAACCTCTGTGAATACTTAGGGAATTCTCATAGGATGTATTGTATACATTTCTAATATGATTTTATCATCTGAAATTCATCCAAATAGAGGAAGAATCCATTTCATATCATTTTGCAACAACTTAGAACAAATAGACAATTCATGGTTTGTAGTCACATACTAAGCATTTAAAGATTATGGATGATTTAACCAATTTTTGTGCAATATACTGTTTAAAGGAAGTTCCCACTCACACTAAGGTGTGAAAAAATCTTAAAAATGTAGCTCATCCCTGAAAATCTCGATCTCATATCAAATCCCTAGCAATTCACCCAATTCTTCTTCCTTTCAACTCGGAAACCCTAAAAATGAGGGATTATGAAGAAAGAGTGAGAAAATGGGAAGTTTTGATACCATTTTGTATCAAATTAGAGGGACGGAATTTTTGACATGTGAGAGAAGATTCACCATGAAACTATATCCAAAGAAGTTAAACTTACACGATTTCATCATTCCTCGGACCGCAAAACCCTAGGTCAGCATCTCCATCAATTTCTCCTCTCAAACCCTAACTCTCTCTCTCTCTAGTATTTCATTTCTATGGATTGAATAATGAATTATGAGATATCCTTGTGTGTTAGGTTGACCATATAGATCAATTGAGTTGCTTGGGTCAATTGCACTTTGACCCCTTACTATACTTTTTTTTATTTCAGCAATATGTTTTCTATCATAAAAATGTTTCTATAAATTCGTTTATTTCAGAGATCAAACCCCCTCCAAAAATTATGATAATTTAGCATGTTGTGTATAATTGAGTTACAAAGATTCAGTTAAAATTTTAGATAATTAAACGCTTTAATTAAATAACTAAAAATCTAATAGTGCACTGCTATCTAGAATTATGTAGAAATGTCAGTTACTATAATTTGTCTACTGATAAGGTATGAACGCATCCAAAAATTATGAAAATTTTACATGTTGTTTATGATTGAGTTTTAGATATCAAGTTAAAATTTCAGATCATTTATGTTTACCAATAAATAATTAAAAATCAAACAATATACTACTGAACAACATTCTGTCAGCATGGTCGGTTGAAAGATATCTCGACCGAGAATGACTTTCAAAGAACATCCAAAAATTCTGAAATTTTTCACTGAAATACATGATTGAGTTATACATATTATATACAAATATAAATTAAATCCAAATTACATAGAAAATATGATAAATTATTTACCATACTACTATCTTGATCAAATTCTATACTCATGTACCATCAAAACCCTAATTTCAGCCAACTAGGGTTTATATTTCTCAAACCCTAATCTCTCGAACAATAGAACACTTAACATTCTTATTAGGTTTAAAACATCACAATTGAATTATCATCATTAATTAGATTTAAGAAATGATCAATCCAATTAAGCATATAATCATCCAGGTAAACCCTAGTTTACCAATTAAGCTCAGATACGGTCATAACAGGCACCATCATCGGGTCATGATTTATAGAAAAAATCAGCTTAAAATCCTAAAATTGACCATTGGTTGATAGGTGCTTAGCACCATAGGTTGTCAAACCAACCTGATACAAGTCATATTATACCTTAGGAATAATGTACACATGATCACATGTTCATCTAGAACTGAAATCAGAATAGGGAACATTATAAAAATCGAAATCCAAGTCAAGCATAGCTTTTTAGTGCATGAATCATCATTTTCAAGCAAGAACATGAGCTAGAAAGCTTATGGTAAGCAATAAACGTAGAGCAAGTTATAAAACTTGTCTCTAATAAGAAGATGAAACCCCAAACAGAAGAAATCTAGAGCAGGTAGGGTAGAATATCCAAGAATAAACTATGAATTCATCCATATAGCACCTTTCTTCATCAAATGAGCAAACCCTAAGCATAAGGAGAAAGAAAGGTAGGGTTTTAGAGCTTTAGAAAAATTTATACCATGGAACAGTAAGGTTCTGACCTGGAGAAAGCTAGGAGGAAGGATAACAAAGAAATAGATAGAGGAAAGAAGGGAATTCTTACACTTTTAGGTCAAGATCACTAGAAGGAAGCTTTTTCAACCCTAAAATGAAGTCAATTTCAACCTTAGAGCCTTTCTCCAAGAAGATCCCCACTTTCTTCTTCCTTGGGTAGTAAAATTCGTAGTTGAACAGAGGGAGAATGAGGTTGGGAGAAGGAGGGAGGTGGTGGAGAGAAAATGGCTCATTTTGCTGCTTGGGGATAAGTATATGACACTTTAAGATAAAGAAAAACAAAAGGTTGAAGTTCTAGTATCTATCTAAGTGTCCATGGCTTTAATTTATTAAGAATATACAAGCACACACACAAGAAGCTCCCCCATCATGTGTATATACCTGCTTAGCTTTCCTTTTTCGAATTTCCCAGTCAATCAAATAATTCATTAGTTGATAGCTACTAAAGGTAGCTCATCCGTGAAGGGGAAAACCCTAAAATACCCTTGGAGCAAACACCTTCAAACCAAGGTTTAAATAGGCACCCCATGGATCAAAAAGCTCAAGAATGATGATAGAATATCCAAGAAACATAATTAAAGTGATAAATTGCAAAGAAAGCCTCTCAATTGGGTAAATTGCAGAAAAGTCCAAAATGTGGATAAAATTGCATAACTTGCTCAAACAGTGTCCAAATTGGACCAAATTTGAAACTTAAGCTTGTATTATGATTTCAAATCATATCATAAGGTTAGATTAGGGTTATAATAATTCAATTATGATAATTAATCTTGTTTAAATCATTAAGCAAGTTTAGGGGCCTTATAGTAATGACCCGTTTTCAAATTAGTCATCTAATTAGGGTTTACTTGGATGATTGTATGCTTAATTAAGTTGATCATTGTTTAAACCTTGATTAGTGATGGTAGTTAATTTTTGATGTTTTAAATATAATGATAAGGTTTAATCATACTTTGATTCACATAGTTAGGGTTAAGATTTGGAAACCCTAATCGGCCCAAATTAGGGTTTTGATGACATATGAATACATAATTTGATAAGTATAGTATCTCATTAAATTATTGTTAGTATTTTATGTGTAACTCTGATTTAATTAAAATTTGTATATAATTTGTATATCTGAAATGTGAACACTATTGAAAAATATCAGAATTTTGGAAGAATGTTCAGACCTATTTATCGGTCGAGTTTCAAACTTGACCAACCATATTTTTAGATTGATATAGCAGTGTGGTAATTGAATTATATATTTTTATTGGTATATCCAATTGATCTCAAAATTTAAATATAGTTGTTAAACTCCATTTTAGACATTATATTAAATTTATAAATTTTTAAATGATGTTGGTCTCTACAGAGAAGGGTGTCGGTCAAGTTCTGTGAAGGACAAACTTGACCGATCATGCTGCAGACTGCAATATAGCAGTAGAGTATTTGATTTTTATTTATTTATTGGTTACTTCAAATGATATAAATTTTTAATGTTTCTTATAAACTCAATTTCAGATATGTTTTAAATTTTCATAATTTTTGGACAACTTTTGAGTTCTAAAAAGTGTGGTGTCGGTCGAGTTTATAACTCAGCCGACCAACCAATCTGGGCAAAATAAAAATATAATGAAGGGCTTGTTTGCAATTGTTCTAAGCACCTCAATTCATATATATGACTAACCTAACATACAAGGAGTTCTAATAACTCATCATTCCTATTAAAGAAATAAAATTATTGAGAGAGAGGAGAGCTAGGGTTTTGAGAAGAGAAAGTGGTGGAGATGTTGACCTAGGGTTTCTCTATCCAAGATATGATGAAATCAAGTAAGTTTAGCTTCTTTGCATAGAATTTCATGATGAATCTTCTCTCACATGTCAATATTCTGTCCCTCCTCTGATTTGATTTGAAATCACGTTAAATCTCCCCCTTTTCTCACTCTTTCTCTTCTAATCCCCATTTCTAGGGTTTCTGAGTTGAGAGGAGAAAGAATTGGATTCATTTGCTAGAGTTTGATTGGGTTTCCAAAAATTTGGAGTTTGACCTACGAATTTAAGGTGATTGTAACCTGAGGTGAGTGTTTTTCTCCCTCCTAAGCTTTGTATTCATGTTGAAAGCCTAATTCTATTTGGTTAAAACAATCAGAAACCTTGTTTGTATATGTATGTGATTGGATTTGATTTGGGAAAGATATTCTACTAACTTTGATTATTTCTCATTGATTGGAACTTGATTCGTTCCTGAAATATTGATTGAGTATCCATGGGTAATATTATGGGTAGCTAACTATGCTATTTCATGTGAATTTTTCCTAAAAATCAGCCCAATGGCCGATATGCTTGGAATTGAATCGACATGTATACAATCATATTTGAATTGTACTAGTTTGTATTATACAAGTGTATTGTTGAATGTTAATGGAATTGAATGACCACATATCTTGATTACGATTTGTGTTGAGGAAGTGAATCAAATGAGTCAATTAATCAATGTATACTTATGATTGATGAATGAAATATGTGAAAATGGAAACTAGGGTTTCCATGTGTGTGAATAGCCCTAATGAACCTCTATGCATCATTATGAATTTTTTTAGTGATATGGCTCTTATGAGGTGTTGAAATAAGTATGACTTCTTGAAAACCCTAGATGTTTAGTATAAATACAATTATGAGTGATGAAGCTAGAACTTATATATGATGTGAGTGCTGAATGTAAGTATTAATACTTCAATTGAATATGATGAGTCTTACTAATATCATCTAAGTCTAATGTATTTGTTTTAGTATAATAAAGAATGATCATTGTTGATTATGGGAATGACATTAGAAGTCAATGACATGGTACACTTATCTAAATATAAGAAATGATATGAAGAAAAAATGTATTGATGGTGATTGCAAGTTAAAGATGAAACTAATGAAGTTATTATGATGAAGTATTTAATCCTTTGTTTTAATTACATGTGGCTTAAGCCAAATTGAATTAAACATACTAAAACTAGACTTTGACGGATATCAATGCAAAGAGAAGTATTGTATATCAAGTGAGTTAAAAATGATTGGTTCTAGTAATTTAATGAACATGACATGAGAGAAGTTGAGATTAAAGAATATGAATTAAGGAAAAAGATGACAATTAGTTGAAGAATTTAAGAAATGAACTCTAACTCTAAAATGTTGACCTAGATGGTGCTAATGAATAAAAATATCAAATGAGGGATTAAGGAATGTACATAATTGTAGTTTAATTCTATTAAAAGATGAGGTTCAAGCATTTGAATTGATTTACAAGAATGTGTTCTTGTATTGTGACTATTTGATAGAATACTTGTACTATGAGAATGGACTATTTTGATGGAATTCAAATGATAATAAACATGTGTTGATTAGTAACCCCATATGAAGAATGTGAAATAAAAGAAGAAGAGAACTAAGTCTGTTATACATGTATATGCATGAAATTTATTGGCATCTATTCAGATTGGATAGAACATGCATATGTTGTATGATAAATCTATTCTGAGTATGAGGAATGAATCATGATATCTATATGCTTTTAGTGTTATTAGTTCTAATGCCTCTAATAATATTTGTTAAGATATGTGATATACAATGAACTGATAAGATTTATGTTGAAATTGAATTTAATATGCACTCCTTACATTGAGAAACCCTGATAAGGGTAAATGTTGCATAATGAGATTATGTCTAGGGCTGAAAGCCCACAGATGATGATAAAACCTTGATGGGGTAAATGATGGACAATAAGATTATGTCTTGGGATGAAAGCCCACTTTTGATGAGTTCTATGAGATGATGTAGATGATAGAAATAATCATATGTGTTGCAATTTATAGATTTGTTGTGCTTCTTTCTTTGATCATTGTCTTTATTGATAAACTTAATATGTTTCATGTTATTCTAGTTATACGAGAATACATAGATATGATATATGATGTTTTAAATTCTTTTAAGATGAGTAAAAGAGATTAATAACAAGTGAAATGATGGAACATCTAGTTAGGTGCTCTGAATACCATGAGTTTCCCCCGAAGACCACACTGGGGAAAGAAAATGGATCTCCTTATAGTAATCGATGAATTATGAGAAGGATTCTAGAGTGTGGATCGAGACCTTAAAGGTTAGACCACTAGGATTTTGGAGTGAGTCATCTGGAGTGGCTCTAGCCCTAAATCCTTGCTGTGAAAGTCTATGTCGAGATGGAATAGACTCTGTTGAAATGAAATATGTGAAATGTGAAATGAAAAATATGTGAAATACTGTGATATGTGATATACTATTTTGCTGGTTCCTATCTCGAGTACCCAAGATGAGGATGTAAGCCTCTTTAGGCAACCTTGAGGTGGCCAGGGTCTGTTGTTGATATCTTAGGGTGGCTAGCTAAATCCTAAGATAGTGACGATGAGTCATTGACATGAGAATTAGGCATGGCGACTTCTACTTGGTGAGTTACAAGCCAAGTAGTTTCAGGGCAAATGAAAAAAATATGATAAGTCGTGTAGAACATGATTTGAATGATTATTACATTCCTTGTGATTCTAGTTGATGATTTATCATTGTTGATTAAGCTTCATGTTGTGGAAAGTAATCATGTTGCTATGGACATTTTTATTACATATTATGATCTGTTATGCTGACAAGTTATAAATGTTGGGATTTATATCCATTCTGAATATGAGTTGGATTGCTTGCTATTTGATAGTATTGTTTGGTAGATATGTATTATGTGTACTTCAGGTTCAGGACTGTAGGATGCGTTCCTGGTCCGACTAGTGGAGTGTCACAAAGTTAATGTTATTTTTATGTATTGATTCAAAATGCTTAGAACTTGACTTATTTCTCATGCACTAGGGTTCTTAATTTGAACTAAGAAGTATCTGTTGATTTGTTCATAGACACACTCTAAAAGATGTTTCGAAGTTATAATTGGTTTAAGTGATTACCTTATCTTTTGGATTAGATTACCATTGCAAGATAGATTTTACTTATGATAGAACTATCTTCCAGACTTTTCAATATCTACATGTTTCTATTAAGATTATTATACTTAATCTGATGCTAATGCATGTACCTAGCTTGAGTGGGAGACATCCACTCACTGGGGCTCTATATGAGTCTCATGGGGTTGTTTCAAATGTTTTAGGTATAATTCTATCCAACGGAGAGGCCGTGACAAAGAAGATATAAATAACATAATCTAGATAGATTAGAATGTTCCTGTACTCTCTCCTTCCCGAGATGGGTTGTAGACTAAGTTTGTTCATCAATGTACATGTATCTGATGTAAACTAAACCACATATGAGAACAAGATTTGATTCTGATTTTAATGGAGTTGAATAATATTTGTGATATCTAATTGTGATGTCCTTTTGCGACATTGATTTATAAATTTGTGAAGAAAGAAAAAGGAAAAAATTATCTTTGTTTTTCATATATTGTTTAATCGCCTGTGTCGAGAATTCATTATTTTATTTCATAATATGGGTTTAGGTTTTGGGATTTTCTCTAATGGTTGGTATTTATGCTGATCAAAAGAGTGGGTCCCAACATCCTAGATCTTGTATGGCATTGATTTTGACTTAGTAGTTGGTTAGTTGGAGCATGAGTGGTATACCTCATCTCCTCAGAGCATAATAAAAGATGTAATACAATGATGTAGTATAATTGCTTAGGGTTAAGCACAATTCACAATGAATGACCCTTTGCCTTATCTCTTGTACTAATTTCTTATATTATAATGTGGTAAGAGAAATCAACTATTATACATGTTATTCATATTCCTTCTTAAAGTATAAGATGTTCCACTACTCAATTGTAGATTCCCGAATTGCTTAAATAGTGTAACTACATTACACATATCATTTAGTTGAATCTACTAAACCTGATAATAATTCTATTCTTCTTACTTTAGTATAGTTGTGTTTATAATAGATGTTGGCAAAGAGTTACATCTCTTACTGGGACATTGGTCTCACTCCGTGGGTTTCCACATCTTTTAGGTGGTCATGCACGATGCGGTAGAGATCTTGCGGTTGCGGCTGAGCACCAAGAGGAGCAGTTGCTATTAAAGGTTGGACATGCTGCTAGTATTTTGTAGTAGAGTCCTATATGTCATCCCTATACTCTCAGGTCCTTGGAGGTGGTTTCTGTAGATCTTTGCATATTGATATGGTGTTTTGGAAATAGGCCATGATTGTACAAATATGGCATTAATATGTGAACATGTTGATATGTGTAATAGGTTGTGGCAGGATGGCCATTGAACAGTGATGTATGCATCTTTTTGACATGTTATGTAACATAGATGGCAATGTTTATGGATTTATATGTGAGATGTTTCATCTTGAGATGCTGTGATATGATCAGTTTTAATTTACCATGTTTTTTGGTAATTCGGCTTATTAGTTTTAATTCCGTGCTTTGTCTTGAGTAATCTCATTTCATGTGACGATGGTCGTCACAATTTGGTTGCTATCAGAGATCTAGGTTCACTGTGTCTACAAGGACTTATGACTAGGGTTTATGTCTGTTCTAGTATCCTCTGACATATTTAATGGTAACTTCTTCTTATGCAGAGAAGAAGAAGAAGAGAAGAAAAGATATGTCTGGAGATCATGAAGAACATGTTGAGAGCAGTGTTGCTGCACCATGTGGTGGTGTCAGGAGGTAGGTAAGGGTTTATGGAGTGCCTGAGGAGCCTCAGAATGACCGAAAAACTGTGGCCAATCCCTCTTTTTAGTTGACGTTTAGATAATTCATGGCCACGATGACACATATGGAGGATAGGATGCCCGTGCCCCAAGCTAGGGAGGCTGACCACAGTGCGGAATCTCAACATTCTGGGAATACCTTTGAGAAGTTGAGGCATGTGGGGGAGTTGGAGTATGTCGGTGGTACGTTGGATCTAACGAATGCTGACATGTGGTTGACTGAGTTGGAGAAGGCCTTCTAGATCCTCAATATCCCTGAGGAGGATAAGGTGAAGCATACTATGTACCTGTTGAAGGGAAGTACTGGTTATTAGTGGGCCATCAAGGAGGAGAAGAGGCCTGGTGTGGTGATCAGTTGGGAGGAGTTTTAGTGATAAGTTGTGGGCCCATACTTCCTAGAGATCTACCTAGACTAGAAGATCACACAGTTTGAGAAGATCCGATAGGGATCTATGACGATCAACAAGTATGAGGCGAAGTTCATGGAGCTTTTGATGCTTTGTCTGTGTAACGAACGACTCACGAAAACAAGATTAACTAACCAGAAGCAAATCATTTGCAGCGGATTACTGAAAATCACTAAAAATTAAAACTTTTTGCAAAGAGATCCAAACATAGGAAACTCTTCCATTAAGAACCAAAGTATAATATTTACATCCTGATTCAAAAGTACATAACTTGTACCCTCTCTTATCGAGGATTACAACATCAGCTGTCCTATTCAACATTATATACAGACAACATAAAACCTCGAGGCATCATGCCAAAATCTCAAGTCTATGATAAAAACACTATCTACTGACTCTGAGGACCTGAGAGTATAGAGACGACACATAGGACTACTAACTAAAACTTGACAGACAACGTCTCCACCTGAGACATTACTGCTGTCCCTGATGCTGCTATTGATCTTTCTCTGTTATAGTGTTTCTGCTTCTTCGTCTGCGTCCACCTAAAAACATTGTATCCCACGAGGGTGAGACAATTGTAAATTGCCCCAGCAGAAGATATAACTCTCTGCCAAAACATTGTTATAGCAGTTTATTATAATGAAACTGAGTAGGAGTTCTTATATATTAACAACTTCTTAAGGAGAGCACTGTATCTACTAATGGTAGATTCATATTTCATGCATCTTCTTGCAATGAATATACAGAGATATGAATAACATTTATCAACTGAAAATGCATAAAAGAAATGTAACATCAACCAATGAATTTTCCGTATTCAATCCTTAAGTAAATATGGTATACGGCTGATTACATTTTACAATCACATTTATGCCCTGAGGAGATGTGGTATACCGCTCATGCTCCAACCGACCATTGTGAAGTCGAAATCGGTACCATACAAGGTCAATGGTAGAGCCAGCTACCAAGACCTCCCATATCTCGGTCAGCGCGAGATTGCATGCAGGACATCTTGTGTCTCTACTATATAGCTTTCCAGGGTATACTGGTAACTTCTCTATTAGAGTTACAGTGGCGTGCTATACTCTCTTCGTGATCGTGAGATTTCATGTTTATCTCCATTGATCTGGCATTAACAATATTGGGAGATGTGTACTGCATCTGTCCCAATCTTTGGGAGATTCGTGATACATCTATCCCGGTGCAAGTAATGAAGGATTGAGAGGTTTGTTATTTACCTTTCATCAATTCCCTCATTAGGATGTCAGGATATATTCGCCCATTACCCCGACATATTCAAAATATGCGTTCTGGGTTTTGCCGCGGAGCACCCGTTTCACCATCACCTATTGCTGACAATGATGGATCTATGGTCAGGGCTCTACATGAAATGATTTCACTTAATTAATTAAATACATTAGCATATTCTTTTAGCATCAGTCAAGTTCTCAAACATAACTTATTCAGACAAATGCTATAATGAAACATGTACTATTTTCATCAATCACTTTCTCAGTCCTTATAGGACATTGGGATCTCAGTCCCTCATTTCATTTCTTTGAAAGTTCACTTCCCTCAGCAACATCATTATCATACTTATCAACTTTGGGTATTCATACCCTCAATTCATCACTATCACTGTTACCATTTGTTGGGTAACTATTACCTCCGGGTCCTCAGACGAGGTATGCATAATATTTGTTACACAAGTATCATACATGGCTTTCAAAGCCTATTAAATGTTTTTACACCTTTCACTAGGCAACAACTTACTCATGGAACTCATAAGGTTCATGCACATTTTGTTACTTTTACTAAGCAACAACAACATTAGGCACATAAGGCCATACATCATGTTAATTATATGAAAGTCATAGCTCATACCTGGCTATGTTCATCATCTCATGATGTCTACATGGTTAATAGACATGATAACAGTCATGTAAGTCATTTGTCAACTCGTATGAAACATTAGTAACACCATCATCCTTTATCAGGATTAGGGTTATCTATCAATTAGGGCTTTTCATTCCCTTTACCCAAAATTAGGGTTAGGGTTTCCCGTCATGCTTTAATTAGGGTTTCATTCTCACATTATTAGTTCAACCCTAATGTATTACTCCACACCTCTAGGAGCATCCAAGACATCATAAGTATTTTCTTATGAATACCATTCTTATCATATATCATTAATGATCATCAATTCAAAGCATGAGTTCATTTCTCATCCTTGTCATGATATAATTACATTATACTCATTAATTAGCTTACCCCATTCTCAAGGTATATTGGTCAACATTTATCAAAGTACATTGAGTTCATCACATCTTTATTGTAACGATTGCATATCACACATTTCATGTGTTTCTTAACCAAGAGTATTGGATTAGATGTTCATCAAGATAAGTCTACAATGAAATGCAGAATGTGATATCTGTCATATATGAATGTATCCCTTTCTTTTCATTTCCATATTCTTAAGTTAATCAACTACCATTGTATTAAGGTATTTCCCTCTTAATACTTTATCCACTAACTTGTTACTTTCATCATATGGTACATGGGTCACACATTAGAATTGTCCAATTGTCTTTAATGATATGGACTTATCCAACTGATAGACATTGTTGATATAAGATAAACCATTATCAACTATTTTAGGTATTTCAACTCTTAGGATGTTATCCACATCATTATTTAGTATAACATACATCATTCCTAAAAGTTTCATGTCCTCATCATTGTAAGGTATATAGGTTATTACTCATGTATAGAGATGGTAGTACAAGGATCTAGGCATCATCTTGTCTCTTAGATCCTTATTCATTAAAATCACCACCTTATCATTCACATGGTTCATTAACCCTATCCTTCATGTCTATAACATATTCATCTTATTTAATTATTTTAGCCACACCTCTCTTTGGTGTACTGGCTATTAAACCATCTCTAGGGTTTCATATATCATCACATGACATCACCCTGAATTGAGTCTTACACCATATCATAGTATCAGGGTTCCACATAACATCACTTAAAACTAGGGTTTCATATTCAGTAAACCATAATTAGACTTACTGTTCATCTCAATTGGGGTTTCTCATGACATCACCCCCTATTAGGGTTTCTCATGTCATCACCCTCCATTAGGGTTTCTTATTTCATAACCCACAATTAAGGTTTACTATTCACATCACATCACCCTAGATTAGGATTTACTATTCACCCCAAGTAGGAGTGATCATAAAAGTACCCTGAATTAGGGTTTATCATACCATTACTATGAATTAAGATCATACCATCATCATGTAGTAAGATTACTTCCATTAATATCCTCAATTAGGGTTATTATTCATTAACCCTCATAATTAGGGTTTCATGATCTCACTATGAAGGATTATACCCTAATTAAACATTCATTCATATAGGAAGTCTATTACTTAATTATCAATCATGTAGGAAATCTTCTCTCTCTCATCCTATATAGGATGATGTTTTTTCAACCTTAATTAGGATAAGTCAACTCAACCTTGAAGAAGAATTGACATCATGGGTTATGTCATTGTCACCATGATCATTAGGGCTTAGCTACTTGAAGGGTACTAATCACCCTATCTCATTAAAGGTACCATTATTATAAACACTATTGATTTACATCATGTAATTGACCACTTAAACCATTGAACTTTATTCACTTTAAGTGTTCATACAATTTGATTAATTACTTTCCAAATGATCTTGGTCACTTAGACCTCAAATGGTCTTGACCAATCATACCTCAAATGGTCTTGGTTGGATACTCAAAACCGTTTAGTAAAGTAGGTGGTGAAGACCGTTTGCCAAAGTTGACTTTTTGAAACTTCATGCATCAAAACGGTTTGGTCCCAAACGGTCTTGAGACCGTTTGGAATCAAATTTTCTTGAGACCGTTTGGTCCAAACCCCCTCAAAACCGCAAGGACCAAAAAGGGTCTCAACCACTCCAATTAAATTAGGGTTTCCAATGTTGAATCCTTCAACCATTGAATTCATGTAAGCAATCATCAATTGGATCTATCACCATACTTAAATTAAGTTAAATAGGTCAACCTTCAACTAATTTGACCCTCAACTGACCCTCAATTGATCATCAATTAGGGTTTGAATCAATTGGATTAGGGTTTGGAATCGTTGATCCTTCAACATTAATTAATGTGAGATTGGTTACTTTGAAACCATTGAGCCTTCATCCAAATTGGGCATGACCTGATCCCAAACGGTCTTGAGGTCGTTTGGATGACCTCCAAACGGTCTTGAGACCGTTTTCCCATGTCAACATCAAAATCCAAGTCAATCAATCAAGGTTTGGATCATTGGATTGATCACCAAATCAACATTTGATTGCACTTCAACTTAGTACCTTTAGATCTTCAAACACCTAACCATACTTGTCCCTAGACCTACAAATGGTCTTGAGTGACCACCAAACGGTCTTGAGACCTTTTGGGCGACCTCCAAACGGTCTTGAGACCGTTTTCCCATCATATCATCAAAATCCATGACATCCAATTAGGGTTTGGGTCATTGGATTGATTAACAAATCAACACTCAATTGTATTTCAATTTGGTATCTTTGAACCTTCAAACACTTGGCCATACTTAACCATAGACCTCTAAACGGTCTTGGGTGACCCCCAAATGGTCTTGAGACCGTTTGGGTGATTCCCAAACGGTTTTTAAACCATTTGGGTCAATCAACCCAAAACATCAACTTATTCAATTGCAAAATCAACACTTAGCCGATTAGGGTTTATACCATATGTTTAGATCTTCAAATACCTAACCATACTCAACCCTAGACCTCCAAACGGTCTTGGTTGACTTCCAAACTGTCTTGAGACCGTTTGGGTGATTCCCAAACGGTTTTGAAACCGTTTGGGTCAATCAACCCAAGTTTCAAACTCAATCACTTATGAAATCAGCACTCAACCCGATTAGGGTTTAGGTGATTGATGGACCTTCAACTCATGAACCAATTGGAGTTAATCAATAATAATTGATGGGTCTTTAACTTAGATCATTATGAAAAAATCTTCAAACGGTCAACTCTGGTCAACATCACCAAACGGTCTTAAACCGTTTGCTTCTATGCGGTTTAGTGAAACCGTTTCATTCCAAATGGTCTGAAACCGTTTGCTCCCAAACGGTTTGTGAAACTGTTTGGACATTTGATTGAAACCGTTTGGTCTAGATATTTGGGGAGGTGTGTTCGTATGATGATGTCATAATCATCAATCTCTAGACCCACGAAACCTGTTGTGATTTCCATGGAGATTGCATCAATCAACCAAATCGATATTTGTAAATAGAGAAATGATCATTATTTGATGGGGAATTGAATGCAATAACAAAGTTAGGGTTTCAAGTTATAAAACCTGCCTCCAATTGAGATCCAAAGCTCCAAGCTCACGCCAACAATGGTGGATGAAGCTTTTGCAACTCCCCTTAGGATCGTCCTCAAGCTTTTGGTTGAAACGTTTGGCTAGGGTTGAAGAGGAGATCGAATTAAGAAGAAATCTATAATTTATTTTCGATTTCCACCATGGAATCAAGGAGAACGAAGGTCAAGGACTTACCAACAGGTTGGGGGTCGTTATATTCTTGCTTCCAAGTTCCCAAGGTCGTTTTCCAAGCAAGGGGTTGAAGTAAATCCGAAATTCCCTTTCATTCTATGGATTAATGAGCTTATATGTGAATTTTATTAAAATATTCAATTAGGAGAGAGAAAGTAGAAATTATCCCCTCAATAAAGTAGAAATTATCCCCTCAATTCCCTTTCCAGTTGACCCCTCTCCTTCCTTAGAGACGAGTCTATCCTCTTGGCCTCTTATTCCCTTCAATTATCCACATTTTAAAGAAAAGCAAAATAAACACCTTAACCCTTTTTATATTAATATCCATGACTTAGTGGATATTTCTTTTCCTTATAATAAGGTGAGTGGAAATTCCACCTCCTTGAGATATTTCGTGGCTCTTGCAAAGAACAAAGACGACCACACATATATGAACTCAACCATTTTAATTTTGGTTGAAATTCCTTTAATTAATACATTCATTTTTGCCCTAAATTGAATTAGGGTTTCAATTAGGATTAAATCTTGATTATTTTAATATCAAGATTCTCTCTCCTCCAAATTAATTCAAATGAGGCGCCCCTCTCATTTTACTTGCTCTACATGATGCCAAGAAATATTAGGGACCTTATTGAAGTGGTAATTTGCATATTGAACCTTAGGTTTTGGGTAAATTGCACTTTACACCAAAACTAGGTTTTAATACACAAACATTGCCCAACAAGCTCTATCTTGGTGTCCAAACTTGTAGAAACCATACTACTACATAATATTCACTATTATGATGTATAAAAATCATAGGAACATATTATTATGTAACATTTGCAAGTTAGCCCCTTAACTTGGGTAATTTGCACTTTAGTCCAAAATAAGCAAACATGGCTTCGACATTGTTCAAACATGATCAAAATTGAAACATAAGTTCCTCATGAGGCCTAATTACTTTTCACAAGATAAGATTAAAATTATAATAATCTTTCTTAATTAAAACACCTAGGGTTAAAGCATAACCCAAGTCAGGGATGTTGCAGTCCGCATATGGCTACTATACATATGGAGAGGATCAGACACTTTGAAAAGGGTTTGAGCATAGAGTTGATGACACTGATGCTTGCCTTAGAGAGGATAAAAGTTTTCCACATTTGTGGAGTTAGTTAGGAGGATAGAACAATCAGTTGTAGAGAAGTAATAGGCGAATCCCAAGAAGAGACATGCATAGTATCAAGGACAATCATCTAGAGGCTTCAAGAAGCCTAGGTTTTCAGCACCTCAGTCACAATATAGATCGACAATTTAGTCCTAGTGGTCACCAAGAAAAGGCAGAGGCCGTACCTTTATGTCGGAAGGACCTCATCGTGCTGCGTCAGTATCAGTGATAGGGCCGTGTAGTCTACAATATGAGACCAGGACTTGCCAAAAGTGTGGGAAAGTAGGACATTTGAGGTGGACACATCATGTGAAGGATGAAGACATGACATAATAGTCGCGTCAAGGTCAGCAAGGATCATACCAATGATAGTTTAGTAGTGGTGGAGGCCAAGGACGTGGTCAGACATCACAGGTGGGCTTGTTTGGATAAGCCATCAGAGGACGGGGGTGGCAACATGCAACGACTCAATTTTATGCTATGAGTCATTCGAAAGGGTAGTCGTGATAGGTCAGATGGAATTATTTCATTCTGATACATCTGCATCTTGCTTTATATATGTTTTGGTTGAACAAGGTGTGATGCACTCTTATATCACTAGAGAAGTGATTGTTAGCTGTTGTTTGCCTGTCAATCGTAGAAGTGATAGTTTTTGTTTAGAAACCCCCTTGGTTGGTTCCACTGAGTTGTGGGAGGTGTATCCTTCCTGCATCAATTCTTTCTTAGGACACAACATTCAAGTGGATCTATACCACTTGACATGCAGGAATTTGATGTAATCCTTAGAATGGATACTTTGGAGAATTATCGAGTGGTTTTGGACTGTAGTTCTAAAGTGGTGACATTTTTCGATGGTGATGTTTCATGGATACTTAAAGGTGATAGGAAGATTCTTTCGACATTTATGGTATTGATGATGACAACAGAGAGGACGATGAGACGGGATTGTGATGTAATTTTGGCACATGTGATAGATACTAGGGTGAGGAGTCATAGTATTCAGGAAGTGATAATTGTCTGTGAGTTTGAGGATGTGTTTCTCGATGGGTTCTTAGGTGTTCTCCCTCCTAAAGAGATTGATTTTGAGATCAAATTTGGTTTCTGATACACAACCAATAGCACAAGAACTATACAAGATAGCACTAGATGAGATGCAAGAGCTAAAGAAATAATTGTAAGAGTTGCTTGAGAAGGGCTTTATCAGACTGAGCATGTCTCCTTGGGGTGCTCCCATGTTGTTTGTGAAGAAGAAAGATAGATCCTTGAGGTTATGTATTGATTACCTACAGTTAAACAAGATGATGATCATGAACAAGTATCCTTTTCCGCGGATAGATGGTTTGTTTGATCAATTGAGGGGTGCTGCAATCTTTTCAAAGATAAACTGATGCGATGATTTTGAGTCACATTTATAGACCTGTTTGATATGTGTTTTATGCTTTTATTAGTCATTTTTATGGTTAATGTTGCATAATTCATCCACTTTGGTCTTTGCTACTACTTTATGTCAAATTCCCTTTATTTCATCATTTTGAGCATTAATTGTCAAAATATAATTATTTGTGTGAATTTATGTGATCTTGTGTTTGAATTTCAGGACAAACGAGTATTTGCTTCCGTCGATACCATCGACGGAAGTCGATACCATCGACATGATCACAGGTTGCCAGCCGAAAGGAACAGCAAAGTGTCGATACTATCGACAAGGATGTCGATGGTATCGAGCCACCTTCAGATTGCTGGCGAAGAAGTAGTCGATAATATCGACTCCAAGTCGATACCATCGACGCACAGAGGCTACAGCGACACAAAACGATAAAGCCGTCACTACAGGGTATTCGATACCATCGACCGGAGTCGATGGTATCGAGACTACATCAGGCACTCGGACGAAAGGAAAGAAGGGCTGCCGATACCACACTGACCGTCAGATATGCATTTGATTCAGATTGATCTCAATCGGACGGCCGTGGTTAATTAGCAACCTAATGAGGGTGATATACCTAATGATGTCCGCCCGGATGAGGGGAGGATCTCATTAGCCATTGCACGAGTACCGAGGAGCAGGAGAGAGGAGAACGGATGCCAAAATCTCATACCAGTTGATTCGGGTGCCGCAGAAGACATATTTCACCACCGAAAGGCGGGAGAGCATGTGTTCTACGCAAAGGATCAATCAGTTCTTCTCCGTTCAGGGGTTTTACCTCTCAATTCACGTTTTTCACATGATTTCCCCTATCTCTACCTTGTACCTGTTTGAGATGAACATGCGGGGCTAATCCCCTTCGTCTTTAGGACCGGGAGTAGCCCGGGAATTCATTGTATGCCAGTTTTATAATAGTAATTCATATTTTATCTCCTAAATCCGTGGTATGATTTCGTTTTCTCAATATATTGTTATGCTTGATCACCATAATAATAACCTAATGCCCTAAATCACTTTAAAAGAAGGATTAACGGCTGAAAAGAGACGGAATTCACATTAATCAACAAATCCCTTGACCAAGGTGGTGTAAAATTAATGGTGGATACTGAGAGATTGTTCATAATGCACCTAGTTTAGGGTATAGGTTACTACGACGGTGGAACCGACCTAAACCTAGGTAGTGAATTGCACCATGACAGTGGGTAATTCTGTTTTCAGGCCACTACCCAGATAGAGAGATAAAATTGAGGCTTTATTTAAAAAATAATACAATGAAAACCCACAGTGAAACCGCAATCCTAAAGATACCCTTTTGAATTGATTAAATTAACATTTAATCGATCGTTTTTTTGTTTGTTTTTATTTTCTTTTAATTTTAACAACAACCCTCAATTTGTTATTCGGCTTAGCTGATCGCAAATAGTTAGTAGGAGTCTCCAACAATTCCGAGTATCCCTGTATTCGACTCGGGCCTCACAAAAGCCTATACTACTCGACGCGTTCACTTGCGTTTCAGTGCAAAGTAAAATTGTGTCATAAACCTTAGGTCAGGATATCATCAATTGCGAATCAAGGAGGATGACATACCCAAGTCATCTTTTAGGACTTGGTATGGTCACTACGAGTTTGTGGTTAAGCCGTTTGGGCTAACCAATGCACCAACAACGTTCATGGACTTGATGAACAGAGTGTTCCAACCTTATCTTGATCAGTTTGTGGTTGTGTTCATCGAAGACATCTTGATCTACTCCCAAGACAGCCAACAACACAAGAAACATCTACATCAGCCATTGACCTTATAGAGACAACATAAGCTATACACTAAGTTTAGTAAGTGTAAGTTTTGGCTGAAGGAAGTGTCTTTTCTGGGACACATCATATCTGCCGAAGGTGTACATGTGGATCCCAAAAAGTTTTTGTAACATCCCTGACCTGGGTTATGCTTTAACCCTAGGTGTTTTGATTAAGAAAGATGATTATATTCTTAATCTCATCTTGTGAAAAGTAATTAAGTCTCAAAAGGAACCTATGTTTCAATTTTGGTCCTGTTTGAACAATGTTGAAGCAATGTTTGCTTATTTTGGACTAAAGTGCAAATTACCCAAGTTGAGGGGTTAAATTGCAAATGTTGCATGATAATATGTTCCTCTGATGTTGAGACATCATAAGAATGAATATGATGTAGTGGTATGGTTTCCACAAGCTTGGACACCAAGATTAAGCTTGTAAAACAATCCTTGTGCATTAAAACCTAGTTTTGGTGTAATGTGCAATTTACCCAAAATCTAGGGTTCAATATGAAAATTACCACTTCAACAAGGTCCCTAATGTTTCTTAGCATCATTTAGAGCAAACAAAATGAGAAGGACTCCTTATTTGAATTAAGTTATAGGAGAGAGAATCTTGACATTAAAATAATCAAGAATAATGCCTAATTGAAACCCTAATTCGATTTAGGGCAAAAATGAATAAAAATAATTGAAGGGCTTTCAACCAAAATGTTTTGAGTTGATTTTGAATAAGGATGGACGTTCCTTTGATAAGATAAGGAACGAAAATATCTTAAGTAGGTGAAATTCCACTCACCTTATTATAAAGAAAAGTAATTTCCACTCACATATGGGATATTAATATAATAAGCATTAAGGTGCTTAATTTTCTTTTCTTTAAATTGAGGATAATGAAGGGGAATAAAAGGCAAGGAAGGTGGCTCGTACCCAAGGTAGTTGAGGGGGAAGAGGCGGCCACTTTATTGGGATTAATTGGATTTTTATAAGGCATTTTCTCTCTCATCAATTTCCTTATAAAAGTGTCATTCCAAGCCCAAACCAAGGCCTTTTTCGGATTTTCTTCTTCCCCTTGCTTGAAAAACCGACCAAGGAGCTAGGGAGGAGCAGGGATCACGTCCCCAACCTGTGGGTAATCCCTTGACCTTCGTTCTCCATGATTTCATGGTGGAAATCGAAAATAAATTATGGATTCCTTCTTATTTCGATCTCCTCTTCAACCATAGCCAACTTTTGCAATCAAAAGCTTGAGGACGAGCCTAGGGGGAGTTGCAAGAGCTTCATCCACCATTAATGGTGTGATCTTGGAGCTTTGGAGCTCAATTGGAGGCGGGTTTTATAACTCAAACCCTTAAACATTGATATTGCATCAATTCTCTATGCTTTGTTGATTGATTTCTTCAATTTGATACACTCTTGTTTCTTTGCTGCAATTTCCATCAAGAACGGTTGCTGTTCTTGGTTGTTCGAAGGAAGGGGATGATGACATCATCATAGATTCTTATCCAAAGAAAATTACCAAGCAAAAACGTTTTGATAGCTACTCCAAATCGTTTTAATTTGATTGGCTATGCGGTTTCAGCAAACCGTTTAAGGGCAAACGGTTTGAAACCGTTTGGGAGCAAACGGTTTCAAGACCGTTTGATATGGTTGACCAAGCATTTACTGTTTAAGAATTTTGTTCCTAATTATGTAGGCTGATAACACTCCAAATGTGAGGGATTAACTCCAAAGGAATCGAGAGTTGAAGGCCAACCAATTAGGCAATCGGATTGAATTATGTGCTGATTTTCAACCTGATTAACTTGACCTGGTTGAGCAAACGGTTTCAAGACCGTTTGATATGGTTGACCAAGCGTTGACCGTTTGGGATTACTGTTCATAATTATGTTTATTAATAACCCTCCAAATTTGAGGGATTAAATCCAAAGGAATCGTGAGTTGAAGCCTAATCAATTAGGGAAACCTAATTGGATTAAGTGCTGATTTTCAATCTGATTTAATTGAACTTTTTGGGCAAACGGTCTCAAGACCGTTTGAGTGCATTGACCAAGCGTTGACCGTTTGGGATTACTGTTCCTAATGATGTGATCTAATGACTCACCAAATTTTATGGATTAATTCCAAACTAGTCATGAGTTGAAGGCTATTCAATTGGGCTAACCCTAATTGAAATCAGTGCTATAATCACAATGAGCTAATTTGATATTTTGGGTTGATTAGCCCAAACAGTCTCAAGACCGTTTGGGGGATCATCCAAACGGTCTCAAGACCGTTTGGGTTCACCTCAAGACCGTTTGGAGGTCTGGGGTCAAGTATAGTTGACCAATTGAAGGTCCAAAGGTACTAATCATATTGCAATGTAGTGCTGATTTGTTGATCAACTTGATAGACCAATCCATGATGATTTTTCACTAGAATCCAAAAGTTGGATGGGCCAAACGGTCTCAAAACCGTTTGGAGGTCATCCAAATGACCTCAAGACCGTTTGGTGGTCACCCAAGACCGTTTGGAGGTCTAGGGTTGAGTATGGTTAGGTGTTTGAAGGTCTAAAGGTACCAAGCTGTTATACAATGCAATGCTGATTTGGTGATCAATCCAATGATCCAAACCTTAATTGGATGGCTTGGATTTGAGTGATATGATGGGAAAACGGTCTCAAGACCGTTTGGAGGTCATCCAAACGACCTCAAGACCGTTTGGGGTCAGGTCATACCCAATTTGGATAATGGTTCAATAGTTTCAAAGTAACCAATCTTGCATTGATGAGTGTTGTTGGATCTTCGATTCCAAACCCTAATTCAATTGAATCAAGCCCTAATTGATGACCAATTGAGGGTCAATTGAGGGTCAAATTAGTTGAAGGTTGACCTATTAAACTCAATTGAAGTATGAGCATAGGTCCAATTGATGATTGGTTCCATGAATTCAATGGTTGAAGGTCCAATGCAATCAATTGAAACACAATTAGTAGCATGATTGATGATCAACTTCAAAGCTCTAATTGGTGTTTATAAACCCTAATCCCATTGAGATCAGACCATAATTGAAGTCCCAATTGAGGGGTGAGGCATGATTCAAATGATGATTGAGTTGATGATCCAATTGGTTGAAGTTCCATTGATTAGAATTGAGTGTGGTTCAATTTGGTTAATTCAATTGGATACCTCATGTTATTGAAGGTCTAATTGATCAAACATTTTTGAAAACCTAATGTGATTAGGTGGGAGATACCTTTAATGGTACTAGTAATTAATGCATAACAAATTCATGGACCCAATACATGATGTAAACCCTAATTGAGGCTGATTCAATGTATAACCTTAATAAGAGGTTGTCTACATGTGAAATCACTAATTAGGATGTTAGTAAACCCTAGTTGAGGGTGTATCCTTATGAAACCCTAGTGGAGGGTGTATCATTGTGAACCCTGGTTGAGGGTGTAACCTTGTGAAACCCTAGTGGAGGGTGTATCATTGTGAACCCTGGTTGAGGGTGTAACCTTGTGAAACCCTAGTGGAGGGTGTATCATTGTGAACCCTGGTTGAGGGTGTAACCTTGTGAAACCCTAGTGGAGGGTGTATCATTGTGAACCCTGGTTGAGGGTGTATCCTTGTGAAACCCTAGTTGAGGGTGTATCATTGCGATTGTTTATAGGCAACTTTATAATAAAGTTATGCCTTAAACTAAGATAAGTCCATATCATGTGAGATAGCTGGACAATTCTAACGTGTGGCCTATGCATTATATGCTAAGGATGAGTATTCTGTGATGGAATGTATTAAGAGGGGAAATACCTTAATACAAGATAAAGTTGGTTAACTCAAGAGGGTCTGAATTAATGAGAAATGGGAAACCCTAACCCTGGTAAGGGAATAGTGGTGTTACCCTTGAATAATGATGTTATATATTGTTTTGCATGGTGCTGATATGAAATTGATGTATTATCATCTATACTAACCATACAGGTATGATGTGATGATGAACATAGCCAGGTATGAGCTATGACATTTTATGTATTGACATTGTTTATTGGGCCTTATGTGCCATGCTATACCTTATTACCTAGTATGAGGTAATAAGAGAAGTAATGGGCCTTAAGTGCCATGAGAAGATGTTTATGTAATAAGCATCATATTTACCTTGGTCAGGTGACCTGAAGGTGATAATTACCTGAAAAAGTGGTAATAATGCTCAATGATGAGCTAAGGGTTTGAATACCCAGAACCATAATATGGCATTGAGTTGCAAAGGAATGAAAATTCCCAGTATTGAAATGAGGGACTGAGATCCCCATGTCTTATAAAGACTGAGAAGTGATTAATGGAAATAGTACATGTTTTCTTTATAGCATTTGTCTTATTAAGTTATGTTTGGAAACTTGGCTGATGCTAAAAGAATGTGATAATGTACTTAATTAATCAAGTGATACCATATAATGTAGTTGCCCTGATCACAGATCCATCAGCGTCAGAATTAGCTGAATGGTGAAACGAGTTTACTCAGAATGCATATTTTTGAATATGTGGGGGTAATTGGGCAATTATATCCTTATGCCCCATAGGCATTTCTACGGGCTATGTCCTATGAACGGGATTGGTTACGGACCATACCCCAATAAGAGCATGGCTACGGGCCATGACTCCACAAAATAATACCGGGCATTGGCTACGGGCCATATCCTGAAGAGAGTATATGATATGGGCTATAACTCTAATAGCGATGTTGCCAGTATACCCTGGAAAGCTATCTAGCAGAGACACAAGATGTCCTGCATGTTATCTCGTACTGACCGAGATAGTTGAGGTCATGGGAATCCGACTCTTCCATTGACCTATGTGTGGTACCGATGCTTTACGTAACCGTGGTCGGTTGGAGTATGAGCGGTATACCTCATCTCCTCAGGGCATAAGTGTGATTGTAAAATGTAATCAGCCGTATAGCATGTTTGCTTAAGGATTGAATACGGAGATTCATTGGCTGATGTTGCATTTCTTTGTGCATTCCTTAGTAGATAAATGTTAATTATGTTTCTTTATATTCTCTGCAAAATAGAAAGATGAATTACTTATCTACCATGGGTAGATGCAATGACCTCCTTGAGAATGGAGATTATCTTATTCTGTTCTATGATGAATAATTCTACAATTCTACCTGATAATGTAAAAGTAACCCCTACTCAGTTTTAATTTGATAAACTGCAATAATAATGTTTATGGCGGAGAGTTATATCTCTCGCTGGGGCAATTTTCAATTGTCTCACCCCCGTGGGAAAACATTTTTAGGTATGCATGGAAGGCAAGGTAGGAAATCCCTAGAACAGAGATGAGCAGAAGCAACAACAACAACAAGGACATCAATGAGATCTCAGGTGGAGATATTGTCTGTCAAGTCATATAGATAGTAGTCCTATGTGTCATCTCTGTACTCTCAGGTCCTCGGAGTTTTAAATGATTCAATCGGAGTTTTGGCTTAATGCCTCAAAGTTTTATACTGTCTGTGTATATTTGTTAACAGGGCAGTCAATGTTGTAATCCTTAAAAAGGAATTGTACAGGCTGTGTACTTGTGATCCAGGATGAAATGGAAATGCTTTGGTTCATGGTTAAAGAGTTTTCATGTGAATAGATCTCTTTGCAAAAAGTTTTAAATTTTCAGTGATTTTCAGTAACCCGCTGCAAATAATTCACTTCCGCATTAGTTAATCCTGTTTTCGCGAGACGGTTGTTACAATTGGTGGTATCAGAGCTTTAGGTTCGTTGAGTCTACAGAGACATAGGACTAAGTTGTTGAGTCTGTGTTAGTATCCTCCAGTATACCCTATAATGATTTCTGCTTGTGCAGAGAAAGGGTAAAGTTTTAAAATGACTGGAGAGCACAAAGAACACATTGCTAAGGGCAATGTTGTTGCACCAAGAAGAGGTGCAAGGGATTAGACAAGAATATAATGAGTGCCTGAGAATCCCCATTAAGACATGATCAGGATAGAGAATCCTATGATCATGCTCTTATTGGGCAGATTAGGGCAACAATAATGCATATAAGTGAACTGGATGCTAGCCTTATAACCTAGGTTATCAGTCCTTAATACAGAAAGCTTGAGCTTTAAAAGAGTTCCTGAATGAACTAGTCATGTGGGAACAAGGGAAAATGTGGAAAAGATTAACTTATGGCAAGAAAGTGGACTCTGCCATGAGTTCAGACAGATAATAAATCTGTGATGGTAGTGCCCAAGAAGGGGCAATAAGCTGAGAAGTAGGGAATGGTCTCTATAATTCTAGAGACATTTGCCTAATGGTTTTAAAAAAAAAGCCAAGTTTTTGGTACTAATAGTGCAATAAATGCCTAGTGTACCAGGGAAGTAGCCACTAAGTAAGTGAAAAGGTCTTAACCTTTCACCTGTAAGATTCTATGGCTTAGTTTTTGCTTCAGTAATAAGACTAGTAAGACCATGATATGAGTACAAGGTATGTTATAAATGTGTACATGTTGAGCACACTAAACCCTTTTTGTTATAAAAAAAAGATTGTTGATATTGTTTTCCCCATTGGTTGCTATATAGGGATGAAATGATGAGAACTAGAATTTGAATTCTGTTCAGTATTCTTTTAAATGCTCTATATTGATCTTACCTCCATGAAAGAGGAAGAGGTATAGAAGAGATGCCTGGATAAAATCCAGGGATGTTAAATCTTATGTTATGGTAATATGAAAAGAAAGGAATATGATAGCATGTAAGTGCATACTACTTGATCTCAGTACTTGTAAACCCTGATCAGGTGTACAACTATTGATGATAAAGTGAGTATGGAAACTCTTAGATTGATATCTTTTTGATTGCCCTGATCAAGCAAACATTCTGATACAATCTAAAGAGTATCATGAAATTGGAAATATGATATGGATAAATGTATCATATCTTAAGAAAAAGAAAGAAGGATCTGATAGGAATTCAGATCAGTATGTGTATATGAGGAAGTAAAAGTATGACCCTCATATGATGAGAAAGAGAACAAGGGAGGTGATCCCTGTTCAATAAAGTTGTAAATATGATAAAAGAAAGATGAGAATATGATGTGTTTTCAACACATGTGACTGATACTAGGGTAATAGATTCTGGTATCTGAGAATTATCAGATGGTTTAGATTGGCTACCTAGAATGGTCAACTATGAAATCAGTCTGATTATATAAAATGATATGAACATCATATGTTAGGGGTTTATGCTTTGCATAAACATAACAACTAAATATGTCTTTAAGATAAGTTCTCATTTGACTCTATGAGAATATTGTGCGAAGGAACTTTGTGCTGATCAAAGTTCTATGATGTCTGCATAACAATGAGGTGTTATGAAGAGACATGATGATATGATGAATGAATAATATCTGTTCCCTTTATCTGGGATTTCGGGGACGAAATCCTTGTTAGGGGTTTATAATTTGTAACATCCCTGACCTGGGTTATGCTTTAACCCTAGGTGTTTTGATTAAGAAAGATTATTATATTCTTAATCTCATCTTGTGAAAAGTAATTAAGGCTCAAAAGGAACCTATGTTTCAATTTTGGTCCTGTTTGAACAATGTTGAAGCAATGTTTGCTTATTTTGGACTAAAGTGAAAATTACCCAAGTTGAGGGGTTAAATTGCAAATGTTGCATGATAATATGTTCCTCTGATGTTGAGACATCATAAGAATGAATATGATGTAGTGGTATGGTTTCCACAAGCTTGGACACCAAGATTAAGCTTGTAAAGCAATCCTTGTGCATTAAAACCTAGTTTTGGTGTAATGTGCAATTTACCCAAAATCTAGGGTTCAATATGCAAATTACCACTTCAACAAGGTCCCTAATGTTTCTTAGCATCATTTAGAGCAAACAAAATGAGAAGGACTCCTTATTTGAATTAAGTTATAGGAGAGAGAATCTTGACATTAAAATAATCAAGAATAATGCCTAATTGAAACCCTAATTCGATTTAGGGCAAAAATGAATAAAAATAATTGAAGGGCTTTCAACCAAAATGTTTTGAGTTGATTTTGAATAAGGATGGACGTTCCTTTGCTAAGATAAGGAACGAAAATATCTTAAGTAGGTGAAATTCCACTCACCTTATTATAAAGAAAAGTAATTTCCACTCACATATGGGATATTAATATAATAAGCATTAAGGTGCTTAATTTTCTTTTCTTTAAATTGAGGATAATGAAGGGGAATAAAAGGCAAGGAAGGTGGCTCGTACCCAAGGTAGCTGAGGGGGAAGAGGCGGCCACTTTATTGGGATTAATTGGATTTTTATAAGGCATTTTCTCTCTCATCAATTTCCTTATAAAAGTGTCATTCCAAGCCCAAACCAAGGCCTTTTTCGGATTTTCTTCTTCCCCTTGCTTGAAAAACCGACCAAGGAGCTAGGGAGGAGCAGGGATCACGTCCCCAACCTGTGGGTAATCCCTTGAACTTCGTTCTCCATGATTTCATGGTGGAAATCGAAAATAAATTATGGATTCCTTCTTATTTCGATCTCCTCTTCAACCCTAGCCAACTTTTGCAATCAAAAGCTTGAGGACGAGCCTAGGGGGAGTTGCAAGAGCTTCATCCACCATTAATGGTGTGAGCTTGGAGCTTTGGAGCTCAATTGGAGGCGGGTTTTATAACTCAAACCCTTAAACATTGATATTGCATCAATTCTCTATGCTTTGTTGATTGATTTCTTCAATTTGATACACTCTTGTTTCTTTGCTGCAATTTCCATCAAGAACGGTTGCTGTTATTGGTTGTTCGAAGGAAGGGGATGATGACATCATCATAGATTCTTATCCAAAGAAAATTACCAAGCAAAAACGTTTTGATAGCTACTCCAAATCGTTTTAATTTGATTGGCTATGCGGTTTCAGCAAACCGTTTAAGGGCAAACGGTTTGAAACCGTTTGGGAGCAAATGGTTTCAAGACCGTTTGATATGGTTGACCAAGCATTGACTGTTTAAGAATTTTGTTCCTAATTATGTAGGCTGATAACCCTCCAAATGTGAGGGATGAACTCCAAAGGAATCGAGAGTTGAAGGCCAACCAATTAGGCAATCAGATTGAATTATGTGCTGATTTTCAACCTGATTAACTTGACCTGGTTGAGCAAACGGTTTCAAGACCGTTTGATATGGTTGACCAAGCGTTGACCGTTTGGGATTCCTTTTCATAATTATGTTTATTAATAACCCTCCAAATTTGAGGGATTAAATCCAAAGGAATCGTGAGTTGAAGCCTAATCAATTAGGGAAACCTAATTGGATTAAGTGCTGATTTTCAATCTGATTTAATTGAACTTTTTGGGCAAACGGTCTCAAGACCGTTTGAGTGCATTGACCAAGCGTTGACCGTTTGGGATTACTGTTCCTAATGATGTGATCTAATGACTCACCAAATTTTATGGATTAATTCCAAACTAGTCATGAGTTGAAGGCTATTCAATTGGGCTAACCCTAATTGAAATCAGTGCTATAATCACAATGAGCTAATTTGAGATTTTGGGTTGATTAGCCCAAACGGTCTCAAGACCGTTTGGGGGATCATCCAAACGGTCTCAAGACCGTTTGGGGTCACCTCAAGACCGTTTGAAGGTCTGGGGTCAAGTATAGTTGACCAATTGAAGGTCCAAAGGTACTAATCATATTGCAATGTAGTGCTGATTTGTTGATCAACTTGACAGACCAATCCATGATGATTTTTCACTAGAATCCAAAAGTTGGATGGGCCAAACGGTCTCAAGACCGTTTGGAGGTCATCCAAATGACCTCAAGACCGTTTGGAGGTCACCCAAGACCGTTTGGAGGTCTATGGTTGAGTATGGTTAGGTGTTTGAAGGTCTAAAGGTACCAAGCTGTTATACAATGCAATGCTGATTTGGTGATCAATCCAATGATCCAAACCTTAATTGGATGGCTTGGATTTGAGTGATATGATGGGAAAACGGTCTCAAGACCGTTTGGAGGTCATCCAAACGACCTCAAGACCGTTTGGGGTCAGGTCATACCCAATTTGGATAATGGTTCAATAGTTTCAAAGTAACCAATCTTGCATTGATGAGTGTTGTTGGATCTTCGATTCCAAACCCTAATTCAATTGAATCAAGCCCTAATTGATGACCAATTGAGGGTCAATTGAGGGTCAAATTAGTTGAAGGTTGACCTATTAAACTCAATTGAAGTATGAGCATAGGTCCAATTGATGATTGGTTCCATGAATTCAATGGTTGAAGGTCCAATGCAATCAATTGAAACACAATTAGTAGCATGATTGATGATCAACTTCAAAGCTCTAATTGGTGTTTATAAACCCTAATCCCATTGAGATCAGACCATAATTGAAGTCCCAATTGAGGGGTGAGGCATGATTCAAATGATGATTGAGTTGATGATCCAATTGGTTGAAGTTCCATTGATTAGAATTGAGTGTGGTTCAATTTGGTTAATTCAATTGGATACCTCATGTTATTGAAGGTCTAATTGATCAAACATTTTTGAAAACCTAATGTGATTAGGTGGGAGATACCTTTAATGGTACTAGTAATTAATGCATAACAAATTCATGGACCCAATACATGATGTAAACCCTAATTGAGGCTGATTCAATGTATAACCTTAATAAGAGGTTGTCTACATGTGAAATCACTAATTAGGATGTTAGTAAACCCTAGTTGAGGGTGTATCCTTATGAAACCCTAGTGGAGGGTGTATCATTGTGAACCCTGGTTGAGGGTGTAACCTTGTGAAACCCTAGTGGAGGGTGTATCATTGTGAACCCTGGTTGAGGGTGTAACCTTGTGAAACCCTAGTGGAGGGTGTATCATTGTGAACCCTGGTTGAGGGTGTAACCTTGTGAAACCCTAGTGGAGGGTGTATCATTGTGAACCCTGGTTGAGGGTGTATCCTTGTGAAACCCTAGTTGAGGGTGTATCATTGCGATTGTTTATAGGCAACTTTATAATAAAGTTATGCCTTAAACTAAGATAAGTCCATATCATGTGAGATAGCTGGACAATTCTAACGTGTGGCCTATGCATTATATGCTAAGGGTGAGTATTCTGTGATGGAATGTATTAAGAGGGGAAATACCTTAATACAAGATAAAGTTGGTTAACTCAAGAGGGTCTGAATTAATGAGAAATGGGAAACCCTAACCCTGGTAAGGGAATAGTGGTGTTACCCTTGAATAATGATGTTATATATTGTTTTGCATGGTGCTAATATGAAATTGATGTATTATCATCTATACTAACCATACAGGTATGATGTGATGATGAACATAGCCAGGTATGAGCTATGACATTTTATGTATTGACATTGTTTATTGGGCCTTATGTGCCATGCTATACCTTATTGCCTAGTATGAGGTAATAAGAGAAGTAATGGGCCTTAAGTGCCATGAGAAGATGTTTATGTAATAAGCATCATATTTACCTTGGTCAGGTGACCTGAAGGTGATAATTACCTAAAAAAGTGGTAATAATGCTCAATGATGAGCTAAGGGTTTGAATACCCAGAACCATAATATGGCATTGAGTTGCAAAGGAATGAAAATTCCCAGTATTGAAATGAGGGACTGAGATCCCCATGTCTTATAAAGACTGAGAAGTGATTAATGGAAATAGTACATGTTTTCTTTATAGCATTTGTCTTATTAAGTTATGTTTGGAAACTTGGCTGATGCTAAAAGAATGTGATAATGTACTTAATTAATCAAGTGATACCATATAATGTAGTTGCCCTGATCACAGATCCATCAGCGTCAGAATTAGCTGAATGGTGAAACGAGTTTACTCAGAATGCATATTTTTGAATATGTGGGGGTAATTGGGCAATTATATCCTTATGCCCCATAGGCATTTCTACGGGCTATGTCCTATGAACGGGATTGGTTACGGACCATACCCCAATAAGAGCATGGCTACGGGCCATGACTCCACAAAATAATACCGGGCATTGGCTACGGGCCATATCCTGAAGAGAGTATATGATATGGGCTATAACTCTAATAGCGATGTTGCCAGTATACCCTGGAAAGCTATCTAGCAGAGACACAAGATGTCCTGTATGTTATCTCGTACTGACCGAGATAGTTGAGGTCATGGGAATCCGAATCTTCCATTGACCTATGTGTGGTACCGATGCTTTACGTAACCGTGGTCGGTTGGAGTATGAGCGGTATACCTCATCTCCTCAGGGCATAAGTGTGATTGTAAAATGTAATCAGCCATATAGCATGTTTGCTTAAGGATTGAATACAGAGATTCATTGGATGATGCTGCATTTCTTTGTGCATTCCTTAGTAGATAAATGTTAATTATGTTTCTTTATATTCTCTGCAAAATAGACAGATGAATTACTTATCTACCATGGGTAGATGCAATGACCTCCTTGAGAATGGAGATTATCTTATTCTGTTCTATGATGAATAATTCTACAATTCTACCTAATAATGTAAAAGTAACCCCTACTCAGTTTTAATTTGATAAACTGCAATAATAATGTTTATGGCGGAGAGTTATATCTCTCGCTGGGGCAATTTTCAATTGTCTCACCCCCGTGGGAAAACATTTTTAGGTATGCATGGAAGGCAAGGTAGGAAATCCCTAGAACAGAGATGAGCAGAAGCAACAACAACAACAAGGACATCAATGAGATCTCAGGTGGAGATATTGTCTGTCAAGTCATATAGATAGTAGTCCTATGTGTCATCTCTGTACTCTCAGGTCCTCGGAGTTTTAAATGATTCAATCGGAGTTTTGGCTTAATGCCTCAAAGTTTTATACTGTCTGTGTATATTTGTTAACAGGGCAGTCAATGTTGTAATCCTTAAAAAGGAATTGTACAGGCTGTGTACTTGTGATCCAGGATGAAATGGAAATGCTTTGGTTCATGGTTAAAGAGTTTTCATGTGAATAGATCTCTTTGCAAAAAGTTTTAAATTTTCAGTGATTTTCAGTAACCCGCTGCAAATAATTCACTTCCGCATTAGTTAATCCTGTTTTCGCGAGACGGTTGTTACAATTGGTGGTATCAGAGCTTTAGGTTCGTTGAGTCTACAGAGACATAGGACTAAGTTGTTGAGTCTGTGTTAGTATCCTCCAGTATACCCTATAATGATTTCTGCTTGTGCAGAGAAAGGGTAAAGTTTTAAAATGACTGGAGAGCACAAAGAACACATTGCTAAGGGCAATGTTGTTGCACCAAGAAGAGGTGCAAGGGATTAGACAAGAATATAATGAGTGCCTGAGAATCCCCATTAAGACATGATCAGGATAGAGAATCCTATGATCATGCTCTTATTGGGCAGATTAGGGCAACAATAATGCATATAAGTGAACTGGATGCTAGCCTTATAACCTAGGTTATCAATCCTTAATACAGAAAGCTTGAGCTTTAAAAGAGTTCCTGAATGAACTAGTCATGTGGGAACAAGGGAAAATGTGGAAAAGATTAACTTATGGCAAGAAAGTGGACTCTGCCATGAGTTCAGACAGATAATAAATCTGTGATGGTAGTGCCCAAGAAGGGGCAATAAGCTGAGAAGTAGGGAATGGTCTCTATAATTCTAGAGACATTTGCCTAATGGTTTAAAAAAAAAAGCCAAGTTTTTGGTACTAATAGTGCAATAAATGCCTAGTGTACCAGGGAAGTAGCCACTAAGTAAGTGAAAAGGTCTTAACCTTTCACCTGTAAGATTCTATGGCTTAGTTTTTGCTTCAGTAATAAGACTAGTAAGACCATGATATGAGTACAAGGTATGTTATAAATGTGTACATGTTGAGCACACTAAACCCTTTTTGTTATAAAAAAAAGATTGTTGATATTGTTTTCCCCATTGGTTGCTATATAGGGATGAAATGATGAGAACTAGAATTTGAATTCTGTTCAGTATTCTTTTAAATGCTCTATATTGATCTTACCTCCATGAAAGAGGAAGAGGTATAGAAGAGATGCCTGGATAAAATCCAGGGATGTTAAATCTTATGTTATGGTAATATGAAAAGAAAGGAATATGATAGCATGTAAGTGCATACTACTTGATCTCAGTACTTGTAAACCCTGATCAGGTGTACAACTATTGATGATAAAGTGAGTATGGAAACTCTTAGATTGATATCTTTTTGATTGCCCTGATCAAGCAAACATTCTGATACAATCTAAAGAGTATCATGAAATTGGAAATATGATATGGATAAATGTATCATATCTTAAGAAAAAGAAAGAAGGATCTGATAGGAATTCAGATCAGTATGTGTATATGAGGAAGTAAAAGTATGACCCTCATATGATGAGAAAGAGAACAAGGGAGGTGATCCCTGTTCAATAAAGTTGTAAATATGATAAAAGAAAGATGAGAATATGATGTGTTTTCAACACATGTGACTGATACTAGGGTAATAGATTCTGGTATCTGAGAATTATCAGATGGTTTAGATTGGCTACCTAGAATGGTCAACTATGAAATCAGTCTGATTATATAAAATGATATGAACATCATATGTTAGGGGTTTATGCTTTGCATAAACATAACAACTAAATATGTCTTTAAGATAAGTTCTCATTTGACTCTATGAGAATATTGTGCGAAGGAACTTTGTGCTGATCAAAGTTCTATGATGTCTGCATAACAATGAGGTGTTATGAAGAGACATGATGATATGATGAATGAATAATATCTGTTCCCTTTATCTGGGATTTCGGGGACGAAATCCTTGTTAGGGGTTTATAATTTGTAACATCCCTGACCTGGGTTATGCTTTAACCCTAGGTGTTTTGATTAAGAAAGATTATTATATTCTTAATCTCATCTTGTGAAAAGTAATTAAGGCTCAAAAGGAACCTATGTTTCAATTTTGGTCCTGTTTGAACAATGTTGAAGCAATGTTTGCTTATTTTGGACTAAAGTGAAAATTACCCAAGTTGAGGGGTTAAATTGCAAATGTTGCATGATAATATGTTCCTATGATGTTGAGACATCATAAGAATGAATATGATGTAGTGGTATGGTTTCCACAAGCTTGGACACCAAGATTAAGCTTGTAAAGCAATCCTTGTGCATTAAAACCTAGTTTTGGTGTAATGTGCAATTTACCCAAAATCTAGGGTTCAATATGCAAATTACCACTTCAACAAGGTCCCTAATGTTTCTTAGCATCATTTAGAGCAAACAAAATGAGAAGGAATCCTTATTTGAATTAAGTTATAGGAGAGATAATCTTGACATTAAAATAATCAAGAATAATGCCTAATTGAAACCCTAATTCGATTTAGGGCAAAAATGAATAAAAATAATTGAAGGGATTTCAACCAAAATGTTTTGGGTTGATTTTGAATAAGGATTGACGTTCCTTTGCTAAGATAAGGAACGAAAATATCTTAAGTAGGTGAAATTCCACTCACCTTATTATAAAGAAAAGTAATTTCCACTCACATATGGGATATTAATATAATAAGCATTAAGGTGCTTAATTTTCTTTTCTTTAAATTGAGGATAATGAAGGGGAATAAAAGGCAAGGAAGGTGCCTCGTACCCAAGGTAGTTGAGGGGGAAGAGGCGGCCACTTTATTGGGATTAATTGGATTTTTATAAGGCATTTTCTCTCTCATCAATTTCCTTATAAAAGTGTCATTCCAAGCCCAAACCAAAGCCTTTTTCAGATTTTCTTCTTCCCCTTGCTTGCAAAACCGACCAGGGAGCTAGGGAGGAGCAGGGAGCACGTCCCCAACCTGTGGGTAATCCCTTGACCTTCGTTATCCATGATTTCATGGTGGAAATCGAAAATAAATTATGGATTCCTTCTTATTTCGATCTCCTCTTCAACCCTAGCCAATTTTTGCAATCAAAAGCTTGAGGACGAGCCTAGGGGGAGTTGCAAGAGCTTCATCCACCATTAATGGCGTGAGCTTGGAGCTTTGGAGCTCAATTGGAGGCGGGTTTTATAACTCAAACCCTTAAACATTGCTATTGCATCAATTCTCTATGCTTTGTTGATTGATTTCTTCAATTTGATACACTCTTATTTCTTTGCTGCAATTTCCATCAAGAACGGTTGCTGTTCTTGGTTGTTCGAAGGAAGGGGATGATGACATCATCCTAGATTCTTATCCAAAGAAAATTACCAAGCAAAACCGTTTTGATAGCTACTCCAAATCGTTTTAATTTGATTGGCTATGCGGTTTCAGCAAACCGTTTAAGGGCAAACGGTTTGAAACCGTTTGAGAGCAAACGGTTTCAAGACCGTTTGATATGGTTGACCAAGCGTTGACCGTTTGGGAATTTTGTTCGTAATTATGTAGGCTGTAACCCTCCAAATTTGAGGGATTAACTCCAAAGGAATCGAGCGTTGAAGGCCAATCAATTAGGCAATCGGATTGAATTATGTGCTGATGTTCAACCTGATTAACTTGACCTGGTTGAGAAAACGGTTTCAAGACCGTTTGATATGGTTGACCAAGCGTTGACCGTTTGGGATTCCTGTTCATAATTATGTTTATTAATAACCCTCCATATTTGAGGGATTAAATCCAAAGGAATCGTGAGTTGAAGCCTAATCAATTAGGGAAACCTAATTGGATTAAGTGCTGATTTTCAATCTGATTTAATTGAACTTTTTGGGCAAACGGTCTCAAGACCGTTTGACTGCGTTTACCAAGCGTTGACCATTTGGGATTACTGTTCCTAATGATGTGATCTAATGACTCACCAAATTTGATGGATTAATTCCAAACGAGTCATGAGTTGAAGGCTATTCAATTGGGCTAACCCTAATTGAAATCAGTGCCGAAATCACAATGAGCTAATTTGAGATTTTGGGTTGATTAGCCCAAACGGTCTCAAGACCGTTTGGGGGATCATCCAAACGGTATCAAGACCGTTTGGGGTCACCTCAAGACCGTTTGGAGGTCTGGGGTCAAGTATTGTTGACCAATTGAAGGTCCAAAGGTACTAATCATATTGCAATGTAGTGCTGATTTGTTGATCAACTTGATAGACCAATCCATGATGATTTTTCACTAGAATCCAAAGGTTGGATGGGCCAAACGGTCTCAAGACCGTTTGGAGGTCATACAAACGACCTCAATACCGTTTGGTGGTCACCCAAGACCGTTTGGAGGTCTAGGGTTGAGTATGGTTAGGTGTTTGAAGGTCTAAAGGTACCAAGCTGTTATACAATGCAATGCTGATTTGGTGATCAATCCAATGATCCAAACCTTAATTGGATGGCTTGGATTTGAGTGATATGATGGGCAAACGGTCTCAAGACCGTTTGGAGGTCATCCAAACGACATCAAGACCATTTGGGGTCAGGTCGTACCCAATTTGGATAATGGTTCAATAGTTTCAAAGTAACCAATCTTGCATTGATGAGTGTTGTTGGATCTTTGATTCCAAACCCTAATTCAATTGAATCAAGCCCTAATTGATGACCAATTGAGGGTCAATTGAGGGTCAAATTAGTTGAAGGTTGACCTATTAAACTCAATTGAAGTATGAGCATATGTCCAATTGATGATTGGTTCCATGAATTCAATGGTTGAAGGTCCAATGCAATCAATTGAAACACAATTAGTAGCATGATTGATGATCAACTTCAAAGCTCTAATTGGTGTTTATAAACCCTAATCCCATTGAGATCAGACCATAATTGAAGTCCCAATTGAGGGGTGAGCCATGATTCAAATGATGATTGAGTTGATGATCCAATTGGTTGAAGTTCCATTGATTAGAATTGAGTGTGGTTCAATTTGGTTAATTCAATTGGATACCTCATGTTATTGAAGGTCTAATTGATCAAACCTTTTTGAAAACCTAATGTGATTAGGTGGGAGATACCTTTAATGGTACTAGTAATTAATGCATAACAAATGCATGGACCCAATACATGATGTAAACCCTAATTGAGGCTGATTCAATGTATAACCTTAATAAGAGGTTGTCTACATGTGAAATCACTAATTAGGATGTTAGTAAACCCTAGTTGAGGGTGTATCCTTGTGAAACCCTAGTGGAGGGTGTATCATTGTGAACCCTGGTTGAGGGTGTAACCTTGTGAAACCCTAGTGGAGGGTGTATCATTGTGAACCCTAGTTGAGGGTGTAACCTTGTGAAACCCTAGTGGAGGGTGTATCATTGTGAACCCTGGTTGAGGGTGTAACCTTGTGAAACCCTAGTGGAAGGTGTATCATTGTGAACCCTGGTTGAGGGTGTATCCTTGTGAAACCCTAGTTGAGGGTGTATCATTGCAATTGTTTATAGGCAACTTTATAATAAAGTTATGCCTTAAACTAAGATGAGTCCATATCATGTGAGATAGCTGGACAATTCTAACGTGTGGCCTATGCATTATATGCTAAGGGTGAGTATTCTGTGATGGAATGTATTAAGAGGGGAAATACCTTAATACAAGATAAAGTTGGTTAACTCAAGAGGGTCTGAATTAATGAGAAATGGGAAACCCTAACCCTGGTAAGGGAATAGTGGTGTTACCCTTGAATAATGATGTTATATATTGTTTTGCATGGTGCTGATATGAAATTGATGTATTATCATCTGTACTGACCATGCAGGTATGATGTGATGATGAACATAGCCAGGTATGAGCTATGACATTTTATGTATTGACATTGTTTATTGGGCCTTATGTGCCATGCTATACCTTATTGCCTAGTATGAGGTAATAAGAGAAGTAATGGGCCTTAAGTGCCATGAGAAGATGTTTATGTAATAAGCATCATATTTACCTTGGTCAGGTGACCTGAAGGTGATAATTACCTGAAAAAGTGGTAATAATGCTCAATGATGAGATAAGGGTTTGAATACCCAGAACCATAATATGGCATTGAGTTGCAAAGGAATGAAAATTCCCAGTATTGAAATGAGGGACTGAGATCCCCATGTCTTATAAAGACTGAGAAGTGATTAATGGAAATAGTACATGTTTTCTTTATAGCATTTGTCTTATTAAGTTATGTTTGGAAACTTGGCTGATGCTAAAAGAATGTGATAATGTACTTAATTAATCAAGTGATACCATATAATGTAGTTGCCCTGATCACAGATCCATCAGCGTCAGAATTAGTTGAATGGTGAAACGAGTTTACTCGGAACGCATATATTTGAATATGTGGGGGTAATTGGGCAATTATATCCTTATGCCCCATAGGCATTGCTACGGGCTATGTCCTATGAACGGGATTGGTTACGGACCATACCCCAATAAGAGCATGGCTACGGGCCATGACTCCACAAAATAATACCAGGTATTGGCTACGGGCCATATCCTGAAGAGAGTATATGCTATGGGCTATAACTCTAAGAGACACAAGATGTCCTGCATGTTATCTCGTACTGACCGAGATAGTTGAGGTCATGGGAATCCGGCTCTTCCATTGACCTATGTGTGGTACCGATGCTTTACGTAACCGTGGTCGGTTGGAGTATGAGCGGTATACATCATCTCCTCAGGGCATAAGTGTGATTGTAAAATGTAATCGGCCGTATAGCATGTTTGCTTAAGGATTGAATACAGAGATTCATTGGCTGATGTTGCATTTCTTTGTGCATTCCTTAGTAGATAAATGTTAATTATGTTTCTTTATATTCTCTGCAAAATAGACAGATGAATTACTTATCTACCATGGGTAGATGCAATGACCTCCTTGAGAATGGAGATTATCTTATTCTGTTCTATGATGAATAATTCTACAATTCTACCTGATAATGTAAAAGTAACCCCTACTCAGTTTTAATTTGATAAACTGCAATAATAATGTTTTTGGCGGAGAGTTATATCTCTCGCTGGGGCAATTTTCAATTGTCTCACCCCCGTGGGAAAACATTTTTAGGTATGCATGGAAGGCAAGGCAGGAAATCCCTAGAACAGAGATGAGCAGAAGCAACAACAACAACAAGGACAACAATGAGATCTCAGGTGGAGATATTGTCTGTCAAGTCATATAGATAATATTCCTATGTGTCGTCTCTGTACTCTCAGGTCCTCGGAGTTTTAAATGATTCAATCGGAGTTTTGGCTTAATGCCTCAAAGTTTTATACTGCCTGTGTATATTTGTTAACATGGCAGTCAATGTTGTAATCCTTAAAAAGGAATTGTACAGGCTGTGTACTTGTGATCCAGGATGAAATGGAAACGCTTTGGTTCATGGTTAAAGAGTTTTCATGTGAATGGATCTCTTTGCAAAAAGTTTTAAATTTTCAGTGATTTTCAGTAACCCGCTGCAAATAATTCGCTTCCGCATTAGTTAATCCTGTTTTCGCGAGACGGTTGTTACAGTTTTAGTCTACATTAAAGTGGGAGCAGTTGAAGACACCGATGGAAGTCTACAGTTTCCTTGGTTTGGTAGGTTACTATAGGAGGTATATAAAAAAATTCAGCACAGTAGTGTTGCCCCTAACAAAGTTGATGAGGAAAGACGTGCCTTTTGTTTGGGATGACAAGTGTCAATGTTCCTTCCAACTATTGAAGGAGAAAATGAACAGCGCACCAGTGTTAGTGTTTCTTGAGCAAGTGAAATGGTACATAGTCTTCTATGATGCGTCTAAGAATAGTTTGGCTTGTGTGCTGATGCAAGATAAGAACTTGATTTTTTTTCACTTTACGACAACTTAAGAAATATGAGGATAATTATCGAACACATGATCTGGAGCTCACCACAATGATCCATGCTTTGAAGATGTGATGGAACTACCTTTATGGTTAGAAGTGTCAAATCTTCACCGACCACATGAACCTTAAGTACATTTTTTTGCTATAGGAGTTGAACATGTGACAACAACACTGGATGGAGCTGATTAAAGACTATGAATGTACCATAGAATACCATCCAGGGAAGGTGAACGTGGTGGTAGATGCTTTGAGCAGGAAATCTTCTTTGACATCATCAGTAGATAAGGAACAATTATGCTCTTTGGTATGCCATAAGAGAGTCATGTTGGTCTCCTTGCGTTAGATGAATGTAAAATTGGAGGTGTCCTTGTTAGCAGGACTGTTTGCACAACTATAGGTGAAGCCTATGTTAAGGTAGGAGATCAAAGATGCACAACACAATGATACTATGATACAACATATTCAATTAGAGTTAGGCAATGAGAAGTGTGATGGCTTCCACGAGTTTAATGACGGGATAGTATGTTACCATGGTAGAGTAGTGGTTCCTGATGTTGATGATATGAGAAAGATGGTTTTGGAAGAGGCTCACTCTTCAATGTACACTATGCATCTAGGTAGCACCAAGATGTACCACAATTTGAAACACCTATATTGGTGGCCTGGATTAAAATGTGATGTAGTTGTGTTTTTGGCTAAGTCCACAGTATGCCAGCAGGTTAAAGCAAATTATTAGAAACCTATAGGGACTTTAAAATCATTACCTATACCACAATGGAAATGGGATCATATCACGATGGACTTTGTGGCTGGACTTCCTAGGATAACCAAAGGTCATGATTCCATTTGGGTAATCGTTGAAATATTGACTAAGTCAACACATTTCCTTCTTGTGAAGACAAAGTAGACAATAGAGAAGTTGGCACATGTTTATGTTGACGAGATCATTCATTTGCATGGCACCCCAGCTACCATTGTGTCAAATAGAGGTCCTCGATTTACCAGTCACTTTTGGGATCATCTACATACAACCATGGGTACGTAGTTGAAGTTCAACAAAACATTTCACCCACAGACAGATGGACAATCTGAGAGGACTATACAAACTTTGGAAGATCTATTGAGAGCTTGTGTCTTGCAGTTTTTGGGCAGTTGGGATACACATCTCAGTTTGATAGAGTTTGCACATAATAACAACTACCAATGGAGTATTGATATGGCACCCTACGAGGCCTTGTATGGGAGACATTGCTGATCTTCATTGTGTTGGTATGAGACCGATGAATATCATATTTTGGGTCCTGACCTTATACAAGAGACAATAGAAAAGATAAAGATGATAACAACATTTAAAGGCATCCCAGGACAGATAGAAGTCGTACATTGATAACTGCCGTAGGCCTCTGGAGTTCTAAGTGGGAGACAAGGTTTATGTCAAGGTTTCTCCTTGTAAATGTGCATTGAGGTTTGGGAAGAAGGGTAAGTTGGATCCCAGGTATATCGGACCTTACCCTGTAGTGGTAGGTGTTGGGAAGGTGGATTATAAGTTGGAGTTGCCACCTCAATTTCACAGGGTACATCTCATGTTCCATGTTTCGATGTTGATGAAGTGTCACCCCGACAGTGAGTTGATTTTGCAGCCAGCAGAGGTTGAGCTGGATGAGGACGTGTCACATGTGGAAGATCCCATGTTGATCCTGGATAGGAGGTTAAAGAAGTTGAAGAAGAAGGATATCATTTTGGTTAAGGTTTTGTGGCATAACCGTGGCATGGAGGAAATCACATGGGAGCTTGAGGAAGAGATGCATAGGAAGTACTCATCTCTTTTTGCGTAGGATTTTGGGGGTGAAATCCTTATTAGGGGTTTATGGTTGTAAGGCTCCTAACTTAGATTTATGCTTGATGTGCTTGCTTTGCTCAATAAGATGCTTGAACTTTCATCTAATCTTTTGAAATGCTTTTATAAAATGTGATAATATTATATTTTCAGTTTGGTCCTATGTTGTTGATGTTTGATCTATGTATACTTGTTTTGGACCAAGCTGTAATTTACCCATGATGAGGGTTAATCTTGTAATTTTTTGCATGTAGTTTGCATTTCTTGTACCTTAGAATCACGAGAGAGAGGATGATGCTCTGGGGCACCGTGTTTGGGCCTTAGTTGATTAGATGACACCTTGAGATGTCATTAGGGTTTGCATGGCTTCCCTTGAGTGGTGGTGTCGACCTTGTGATGTTCCTTGGGTGTTGCGACCGATGTGCTTTGTGCCTTAAGATTTCTTTGACCAATACACCTTCTTTGGGTAGGTTTGTTTTGACCTAGATGCTTTGGTCTTAGTTTTGGTCGCTAGGGTTTGGCCTTGGTGATGTGTTGTGGCAGATATACATGTTTTGGTCTGTGTTGTGACCAATTCAAGTGCTTTGTTTTGACCTAGTTGAACTTTTGAGCCAAGTGGTTGCTACACCACTTTGGTTTTAGTGTTTATCTTGCATGTATGCATGCATGGCTGATCCTTGGAAGGATAAGTGTCTTTTTGGTTCCCTAACCTCTTAACACCTCATATCCTTCACCCCCTCCTACCCATGTGTATACAAGCTCTCTCCTCAATATGCAAGCAATCCTTTTAGCTCTCTTTTCTTCCTCCTTCTTGCTTGTCTAACCTTGGATCTTGGTGGATCTTAAGAGTTATGATCTTGGAGCTTGGGTGGCTAATCATCCTTGCATGTGGTTATCTTGAGCTTGATCATATTCCTTGTGGTGATTCTTGGTGATCTTCCTTCTTGGTAAGTGGTTCTACACCCTTGATCACATTTTTCTTTGAAACCCTACCTTTATCCCTTCCTTCTTGGCCGTGAGATTATGGATATACCATGGTGGCTATATTGGGGGAAACTTCTCTTCACAAGCGTCGGAGACTATGGTTTGACCCTGGTGGTACCCAAGTGAGATGAAGCTTTCTTCTCTCTTGTTCGGCCTAGGGTTGAGTTTTCTTTACCTTGAGCTATCATGTGACCTTGGTGTTCTTTTCTCTTTTGAGGTAACCTTGTGAACATGGTGTCGATCCAAGTTTGAGCTTTCTTTTCTTGGTGCTTGTGATCTTGGAGTTTGGTCTTCAATCTAAGGTGGGTTATATAACTTTCCCCTCTTCTATTATTTGCACCATAATGATGTTCACATGTTGTTGTTCTAGTCTCTAAAACATGAATTAAATCTGTTAGATGGTGATCTTATGATATATAGTTAATGATTTTGTAGTATTCTTACATGGACTACTCTTTCTCCTAAACCCTAATTTCATGTACCCAATTTATAAGTGATGGAGACGATGTGGTTCTTTCTTTTATCCTAGTGATGACTCATCTACATGAGTTATGGTTAGGCCATCATGTTTGGGGTAAGGTTTTGGACCAGTTTTTCATGAGGTTGAAGCTTGCTTTTCCTTTGATTAACATGGTTTTTCATGAGTACCTTGATAATGTACTTTTAGGGTTTTGGTGATCATATTCACATGGAATTTTCCTCCTTAATGATGCTTAGTTTCCTTGATGATTATCTTCTATTTTGAATTTGGTTTAGTTCTATTTTGGAGGTGGTCATGTGTTCCTTGGAGTAGCTTGACCTTTGGGTCACTACACTTCACTTGGATGCTTGTGGTCGCTACACATGAATGGGTTGTTGTGGGCACAACAAACCCTAACCCTTATGGGAGGTCGCTACACATGATTCTTGTTGGGTTGGTTGCTATAAGTGTTGTTTCCTTGATGTATTTTGCTTCGTTCCAAGATCTTTTAGCCATGTGTTGTGATGTGTTGTGGTCACAACATATGCTCTAGTTGGTTGGGTTGAAACCCTAACCCTAGACCTTATTGTGGTTGCTACACTTGGTCTTGTTGCGGTCGCATGAGTGAGCTAAACCTAGTCATATATGGTCATTACACCTACCATGTTGCAGTCGAAACTCCTTGATTTGGTGGTTTGGTTGACACATACATGTGGATATGGTCACTACAACATGTATCTTATGGAGGTCGCTACACTTTGTTGAGTTTGGTCACTAGACTATGTTCTTGGTCGCTACATGTTGATGATCGAATGATGATTGATCAAGGTTATTATACCAATCCTAATGTGTTCCAATAAGTGAAAAATGGTGAACCTAGGGTTGTGTGATTGAATTATGTGATGGAAACCCTAATCCACTTCAAGTGAAACCCTAACCCTAATTGGGCATGGGATGATGTTACTTATCTTGTTGATTTGTTAAAATGTAATGGTATTTTCTCTCTCCTTCTTATGTAACCTTAATCCTATAGATGAAATGAAGAACATAGATAATGAATGCTACAGTGTGATTGATGTGATATAAGGTGATAATCATGAGCCTTGATGAGGCATGTGGGATAATAATGACGATGTACAGGAACAATGAGAATTGGGTCTTATGACCTGACGAATGCCTTTTGACTATTGTGGGGTGATATAATCTAGTAATGAGATGAGGGATTTCTATCCCCTAATGATGTGATAATGATAATGGCCTTGTGTGGCAGTGGTATCAAGAGATGACATGACAAGTTTAGGCTTCATACATTTTATGTCTTCTGGATTTGTAACACACCCTTAATTCTGTAGAGTTTATTTATGGTTTGTATGTTGTAACTTGATTGATGCTAAAAGACACTCAAATGTCTTAACTAATCAAGTGAAACACTAATCATGTAGTTTTCCTGTGCCATAGATCCATCTTTAGCATTAGTTTTTGCTGGATGGTGAAATGGGTTCTCCCTTAGTGGAAGCTCAGAGTCATATACTGTTGAGTATATGCATTTCACAAGATTGGTTATAGTCATACCTTGGTAGGAGAACGATTGAGGTCGTACTCAATGATGTGATTTAGTATATGTATATGATAGAATTTGGGGATGGATGCATTCATACCTTGATAGGAGTGCGACTAAGGTCGTAACTCAATTTTTACTAGTGTTGTGCCTATATACCATGGCAGACTAGGCTATTTTGCAGTTGGACTTTATATGTCACTACGGCAGACTCGGACGGACCGAGGGTGTGTGAGATAATAGGAGTCTGGCTCCTCCTAGATCTTGTATGACACTGATTTCGACTTAGTAGTGGTTAGTTGGAGCATGAGTGGTATACCTCATCTCCTCAGAGCATAATAAAAGACATAATACTATCGTGTAGTATACTTGCTTAGGGTTAAATACGATTAACATTGGATGACCCTTTGCCTAATCTCTTGTACTGATTTCTTGAATTATAATGTGCTAAGAGAAATAAACTATTATACATGTTCTTTATATTCCTTCTTAAAGTATAAGATGTTCTGCTACTCAGTTGTAGATGCCTGAATTGCTTAAATAGTGTAACTGCATTACACATATCATTTAGCTGAATCTTCTCAGTCTGATAATAATGCTATTCTTTTTGCTTTAGTATAGCTGTGCTTATAATAGACATTGGAAGAGAGTTAAATCTCTTACTGGGAAATTGGTCTCACTCCGTGGGCTTCCACATCTTTTAGGTGGTCGTGCATGATGAGGTAGAGATCATGTAGTTGAGGCTGAGCAGCAAGAGGAGCAATAGATGTTAAAGGTTGGACTGCTACTAGTATTTTGTAGTAGAGTCCTATGTGTCATCCCTGTACTCTCAAGTCCTTGGGGTGTTTTTTGTAGATCTTTGTATATTATTATGATGTTTTAGCAGTAGGACATGGTTGTATAGATATGGTATGTATATGTGAACATGTTGACATGTGTAGCAGGCTGTGGCAAGATGGCCATTGAATAGTGATGTATACATCTTTGTTACATGTTACGTAATACAAATGGAAATGTTTATGGATTTAGATGTGAGATGTTTTAGCTTGAGATGATGTGATGTGATAAGTTTTAATTTATCGTGTTTTCTGGTAATCTAGCTTATTAGTTCTAATTCCACACTTTGTCTTGAGTAATATCCTTTTGTGTGATGATGATCGTCACAACAAGAGACAAGACTAGATGATCTAGCCTTTGTATAAGCTTATGGGTGGTTTGTCTAAAAGTGGACACATCTTTCTTCAATTCATCTAGGCTCCTTAACATACTAAGATCTTCATCTTCTTGAGATGTATTTATGGCCTTAATGTTGCTTTCATGAGAAGTTAGGGTGATTTTTCCACTTTGGAGTGTACGATCGAGAACATGTGACCTTGGTTGTATGATTTCCAAAGGAGTGTATATCTTTCACTTCTTACTCAAGAGCTCAACAGATTATACCGAGTTGCTTCTAGAACTTCCACCTTGGTTCTTCATCACTTCCATCATTTCAGAATGAACCTTCATCAATTGTGGGTTAGGGTCATTAGAAGGTGGAGGTGTAGCTTTTGAGGAAAATTTGTTGACTTCTATCATAGTCATTGATCTCATTAGATGCTCTATGCAATGAATTTTCATCCAAGTGATCATACAACAACCTAGAATCTTCAGGAGGTTTTGTAATGAATGTGCCACCACATGATAAATCCACCATGGTTTGGCACAATGAGGATAGACTGGAGTAAAAGGATTACACCAATTGCCACAAAGGAATATAATAATGGAAAAAATCTCAAAGCAATCTCTAAAATTTCACCCAACCATCATTAAACTGCTCATGGCTCATTTGACCAAGTTCAAGAAAGATTTCCTCATGAGTGTCAACTTGGTAATAGCATATAATTTCTTCAAAAATGCATTCTTCATATCCTCCCAACTCATGATATGGGTTCTTGAGCTTTACCATTCTTTAGCTTTATCTTTCAAGAAGAATGACAATATGGCCATGAAAATAACATCATCGGTGGTGGTCACGATGCAAAATGTTGAGAATGAATCAACGAAGGAGTCCACATGGTGGTATGGATTCTCCTTGTATAGTCCATAGAAGTTAGGAAATATTGCCACTAGTGTGGATAACATAGAGAAAGCTTGCCCTGACATTGCACCAATCCTTATAGCAATTGGAGAAGTGTAGCGCCCCGAAAAGAACTAGTCTCGTAGAGGCCTAAGAGTTTGAGGTTGTACACCCATTGCTTTAGGGTCCTCATTGTTACCATTAATGTAATATCCTCAATTATAGTAAAATTTAATTATATAATTAAAGGAATGAATTAATAAGTAAGCTCCCTATTAATATGATTGAGGGAATAATAGTGTTGTTCTCTGTAGCATGCGTGCAACCCATGGACCATATAAAGGCCCATAAAACTATTAGCTTTACAAATAGGTTCTTGTGGCACAAGTTAAGAAAATAAGAAATTTCATGCATAAATAAAGAATGTTGACTTAGTTATTTATTGAACAACTAAAATATAAGAAAATATGCAAGTCTCCAAAAGAAAATATGATGTGTGGTGTTTTGGATGATTAAAAGAGTAATTATCTAGACAGTTTGGTAACACATGTTTTGATACATCAATTAGTATTATTTTGATATAACTTTTTGTAAACTTAAAAGTAATAATGGCGAGGAGGAGATTTCTAGAAATAGTGAGAAAAAGGACATACCATGGGATAATGGTATTGCCTTAAATAATGTTTAAAAGGAGTAAATTTTGTATGGGAAAGATACCCTATTAGATTCCACACATGAGATATGAGTTGAGGAAATATAACGAGTTCCCATAAGTGGTTTAAGGAATATATCAAAGAGATAAAGAGAATAATATAGTTTTAAGTAATAAGGATTTTAGAAACAATTTAAGGATATGATTATCCAAAAGGCACCATAAAAGGTATATACTTTCTATTATGGATTTTTGTGTGTCAATCAAGTAAAGTTGGTAATTTAACTAAATAAATGTTTGAAGGACATGTATGGATATGTGAATTCCTATAATGGGAATCTATAAAATATGTTCCATTTGACAGTTATACATACTTTTCCATAAGTTCTTTGCCATAACCTTGAAAGAGAAAGATATTAGTAAAAGGAAAAGTAAAAAAAAAGGAATATTTAGTTAAATAGTGGTCATATACATGGCAAGAGTACAAAATAGATTGGAAAGAATTTAAGGTGGAGGAGGAACTAGGTCCAAAGAGGCATGGTCACGTTAGAATTCTATGTATATATATGTGTATAGGTGTCAGTGTTGGGAAATTAGGAAAATAGATAAGGCAGCAAAAACAAAATTTTTAATGCTGAACTCTCTAACTAGCATATCATGTCAACAACAATGTATCTTTAAAAAAGGATAACAAGAGTTATACCTAGTCCCGGAGCAAGTTCACAGACAACTCTTGCTGCAACGTGCTTCTTTCTCAAGTTGCTCCTGACGGTTGTGGTTGACGACCTCCTAGTCAACAATCACCACGGATGGCGGTTCACTACATCCTCCCAGCAGGACAAGTGCATCCTGCCTCTAGTGTAGTCTGTGCAGACCACCAAGAACTCCATTTTGCTCTACCAGAGCCAATGGGAAGGATTTGTCCCTTCAAACGTGAAACTACTAGAGTTGATTCACTCTCCTAGTTGTCTCTCCCTTGCCATCCCTCCATTTTATGGGTAGAACTTGCTCGGGCTCTCTTGGTTACCACAAACAAAGAGGACAACAATTGTTAGAGCTTGTTGTTATGTCTGGAAAGCCCCAAGTACCTCTCAATTTATAGGAGGGACCATGGTTAGGCTTTCCAATCCATCTGGGAGTTGAAGAGACAAAATTTCATGATTTTTTTGGAATGTACAAACGGTGAACCAGCCAATTCACTATTGATTTGGTTGGTTCATGTGTGAACCAGTTAGTTCAACCCTTGAACTGGCCGACTCATACGCCTTCCTCTTTCAAACACACTAACATTCAATATTCGATTAATGCACAATCATGACATCAACATCAATCCTTGATCCAATTGAATTGATTACTGAACCAGACAATCTAGATGATGAAATGGTCATATCACTCTTGAAGCAGTCGTTTCATATAATGGAATGGTTGTTTCATATGTGAACAGGCCGTTTCACTGGTCTAGCTCAGGCAATATCCAACCAAATGTTATTTAAATTGACTTGACACTTGAATAGATTGGATCAACACTTGAACCATTCGATTCACAGTCCAGTCAATCAATTCTCAATTCAGTTGTTTAATTTAATACCTAAACACTTTAGTAATAAAGTTAAACATCATTCATTAATAAACTCCTATTCCAAGTGCATCCAATGTGTGTGACCCTATATGTCCAAATTTACGTTGGCAGTGAATGTCCATAACTAATTTATGTTAGCACAAGCAATGAGCGATATATAGCAACACATCATTGTTACCCAAGTAATTTGGAAAGTTGGAAAACAAATTCAACCTACAATCTATGATTAGTGTTACTATGATCATATAGTTCCTTTGTCTCTGATATCTAGATTGAACTCGAGACATGGAATCGTCATCCTCTTCAACATTCAATCCCTGTTCTTTGAACTAGACAAGATTGTCTGATATGCATGTGAGCTCACGTATCACATATTGAGTCACATTAATATGACCGTACATTTCTCAATCTTGCTTATCAAGTGTCTTAGATATCAATCTCTTGTAGGAGGGACAAATCCGATCTACACCACTCACACTCAATACCAATGTATTAAAGTAAACCTGAGCATCACCTTTATGGAAATCCTTATTCAAGGCCACATTGGATGATGTATAAGTACAATGAATGACATGTGATGAGTGTAGTGATTTCAGGTCTATGAACTACAATCACCACTATCACTATGAGAGCTGATTTTGACTACCATACTGTGGGCTCTGATCTCCAAACCATGATATAAACACGATTCAAACTTAGCGGAAGCGATTCGATTAACAGCGGAAGACAAAAATCATGGGAAATTAAAACTTTTCGAGACAAGAGCTTGAATCCTTAAAAGCTTCTTTCATAACAAGAGATAAACTATTTACATCTCATGATAATTACTTCTTGAGTAATTATATACATCAAGATACAAAATCTCAAGAACTCATAACAAAAGACTCCAAGACCTGAGAGTACAGAGGACACATAGGACTAACTCTAACTACACCACATGGCAGGCTAAATCTCCACCTGAGATTTACTGCTGCTCCTGGTGCTGCTGCTGCTGGGACTGGTTACCTGTAGACCTGTTCCTCCGTCCTCGACGTCCACCTAAAAAGTTGAAGTCTACGGGGTGAGACAATTGTACATAATTGTCCCAGCGAGAGTTATAACTCTCCGCCAGAAGCTTTATTATAATATCAAAGAATAACTTAAGCAGTAAAAGCTTTCAAAGTATTCAATAGCAGTTGCAGCTATAAACAAGAGTTCAACATTTATCAAGCATGAAGAACATATGCACTATACAGTGTAACATCAATCAACTAACTCGTAGTTATCTCTAACAGGTGTACTACGCTGTAGAGTATGTTTTTCAAACATTACTTTTATGCCCTGTGGAGATGAGGTTTACCACCCATACTCCAACCAATCACTGCTAAGTGCCTCGGTATCATACTAGATCATCGAAAGAGCTGGATTCTCATGACCTTCACCTTCCTCAGTCAGTAAGAGGATCACTCGTAGGACATCTTGTGTCTCTACTATTATAGCTCACCAGGGTAATCTGGTCCTTCGCTATTTTAGAGTTACAGTGGCGTTCTGTACTCTCTTCGTCATCAGGAGATTTTATGTTTATCTTCCACTGATACGGATATCTGTGCTTTCTTCGTCATCAGGAGGTTTCATGTTTACCATCCACTGATACGGTATGGGATTATAGTGAAGGATTGATGGATTATACATCTACATCAAATTCCTACACTAGGATGTAAGGTTCTACACATCCATATACCCCACATACTCAACAGTATGTGTTCCAGGAGTTCCCGTAGGAAAACCTGTTTCACCATCATTTGATCTCTGACAATGATGGATCTATGATCAGGGCTCTACATTTCACTTGATTAGTTAGGTACATTCAGTATTCTTTTACATCATACATTGTTCTTCAAACAATAACAGTAGCATAACAGCTATAAAAGTAGAATACTAAATGCAACAAACCTAACCCACATCAATCATCATTTCTCAGTATACTCATCACAAGTCATCTCTAAAGCATGACCTTGATGGTATTCATGGCTCTCACAGCCCATTAAATCATAGGATGCCACTGACAAGACATCAAGATATTTTACTATTCATAAAGCTAACAACATGCTTTCAATGAATATAGTATCATCATCCATACCTGGATATGATCACCTTCATATCAGAACCTGCATGGTTAATTCAACTAATAAAGGTAATTCAAAACAATGATTATACTTTCCACTCTTGTCATAAGAGCTAAGTCCTTTGATTCTTATCAAATAGAGTTTAATACTCATATAACATGTCATCACCTTTGAATTAGGGTTTACTATTCACATTACATGTCATTACCCTTGAACTAGGGTTTACTATTCACATCATATATCATTACCCTTGATCTAGGGTTTACTATTCACACCACATGTCATTACCCTTGAATTAGGGTTTACTATTCACATCATATATCAATACCCTTGAATTAGGGTGTACTATTCACATCACATGGTGAATTGAACTCATAACATCATCATATATGAGGAACATAATTATTGATGCTCTCAGATTGGCTTAAGATTCATCATATATCATAATTAGGGTTTCCATGATCTCACATAAGTGGATCATACCCTAATCATGCACATTCATGTGTATTGAAGGTTCTTTACTTGAGTTTCCACCCTAAAAGGGGTACTTTCTCTCTCTTAAGGTACTTTCTCTCTCCTCATACTAGTAGATGGTGATAACACCACTCTAGATCAGGTTGGGTTAAGTCCTCATGGGCTAACATAAGCCAAAACATCACTATCATGTGATTAGGGTTTGATTTGAACAAAGTTTTACTCAATTGAACCCCTCAAGGGTATTTTGGTAATTCACCCCATTGATCACCATCATGGGTTAATTTATTAGTCACTTAGTCCCTTAATATCCTAGGTTATCATTAGGGTTTAGATTAGAGCATCATTGAACCATTTACACCTTCAATTGATTAAGTGAAATCAACCTTTGAAAACCTCAAACGGTTTCAACCTTCGACCTCCAAACGGTTTGAGACCGTTTGGATGAGTTGACCGTTTGCTAGGGTTGACTCCAAGACCGTGTGACCTTCAAGGTCGTTTTCCCAAACCGTGTGAGGGTGTAGACCGTTTAACAAGTTTGACTTCAAGACCGAGAGAGCTTACACGGTTTGAGACCGTTTGATGTCTCTCGATCTTGAGATCGTTTGAGTCCAAACGGTCTTGAGACCGTGAGGCCTCACACGGTCTTGAGACCGTGTGACCTCAAACGGTCTTGAGACCATGAGGTCTCAAACGGTCTTGAGACCGTGTGACCTCAAACGGTCTTGAGACCGTTTGGTCCACTTGGTCTCAAACCGTTTGGACCTCCAACATGGTTCAATGATTTCAATCGTTTATGATTATCAATGTTGAAGCCTCCAAATGGTCAAAGCCATGGTAACCACTTATAGATTGAGTTAATTAGGGTTATGCTTAACCAATTTGTCACTCAATTGACCATCAATTTCTATCCAATTAGGGTTGAAGTTGGTTCAATTAAGGTCCATCAACGTTCAACCATCAACACCCAACAATATGAATCAACACAAGGTTGAAACCTTCAATTGAGCTCCAATTGGGCCCAAACTTGGCCCAAACGGTCTTGAGAGCGTGTGGATGAACTCCACACGGTCTTGAGACCGTTTGCCCAAGATTTCATCAAAATCTAAAGTGATTTGATAGGGGTTGAGCCTTGATTGAGTCTCAAATCAGAATTTTGATTAATTCAATAACCCATTGCAATTGGGCCTTCAATTGATTAAATTACCTTAACCCTAGACCTCCAAACGGTCTTGGGTTGTCACCACACGGTATTGAGACCGTTTGGATGGATTCCAAATGGTCTTGAGACCGTTTGCCCATCCAACTTTTGTCTTCTAGTGTAAATTCTTCAAGGTTGGATCCATTGAGTTGATTATCATATTAATACTTAATTGCAATGTAATTTGGCATCTTTGTACTTTCAATTGGTCAACTATACTTGACCCCAGACCTTCACACGGTCTTGGGTGATTCCCCACACGGTCTTGAGACCGTTTGATTGATCCCCAAACGGTCTTGAGACCGTTTGGGTCAATCAACCCAAAAACACTAAGTTATTCATTGAGATTTCAGTACTGATTTCAATTAGGGTTTGCCCTAGTAATCATCATTCAACTCTTAGCTCGTTTGGAATTAGTCCATAAAATTTGGTGAGTTGTTAATCAACATTATTTTGAACAGTAATCTCATACGGTCAATGCTTGGTCAACGTTCTTACACGGTCTTGAGACCGTTTTCCCAAAAAGGGAGATTTCAACAGATTGGAAATCAGGAGTAAATTCAATTAAAGTTGTTGATTAAAAAGGCCATATCTCACGATTCCTTTGGAGTTATCATCTCAAATTTTATGGGTGATTAGCCTACATAAGTATGAACAGATTTCTTATACGGTCCACGCTCGGTCAACGCGACTAAATGGTCTTGAAGACCGTTTTCCTTTACACGGTCTTGAGACCGTTCGCTCACCAAACGGTTTTGCAAACCGTGTGAGCACTTGGTGGAGACCGTTTGGTAAAGTGAAAAGTAGTGGATTAACTTTGGAAATAACGTCTTCATCTCCTAGATCAAGAACAGCAAGGATTTCTCACGGATTTTCTTGCAAAGTAGCAAAGGAAGGTAGAGAAGAAGAAGAACTATCATCTAAAAGCATAAACAAGATGTATATAACAAAGCATGGGTTTAGAGTTATAAAACCCGCCTAAAGCTTTCTCCTTGAGCTCCAAGATTTCGAGCTCCAAGCTTTTAATGGCGTCCTTGAGTTTCCACAGGTCGGCCAAGGTGATCCTTCCAAGGAAAGTCGAGAAGAGATGGCTAGAAAGGTAGAGCTATGTGAGCTAGCCATCAATTTGACCTTGAATTCGAGTTCTAACCATGAACTTAAGCAAAAGGGAGGATTCAAACCTACCTTGCCCTCCTTGGTCATCCTCCTGAGCTCCACAGATCCTCTTTAGTCGGTTTGGGTGAATAGAACAGTGAAAGGAACGAAGGGAAAATTCCCTTGCTTAGAGAGGTGGAGAGTATATATATATACTTGGGGTGAGGTTTTAACATAAACTCATAAGTTCTTCATATTTTCAACTTAGTCCCTCCATCCTTCTATGCTCGTACCTTCATATTAATTCTAAGGACAAACCTTCTTCTAAGGTTAAGAAATGAGGGCAAAGAAGATCAACCATTTAGTTAAGCATACATATAAAAGGCTATTGTACATACACCTTGATTATTCAATCACAAAGGTGTTTTTCATTATATGATTATTCAATTGAAGTGACCTTTCATCATTTCTTCTCTAAATGATGACAAGAGTCTTAAAAGATATTTTATATGATGTATTTTACAAGTGGCACCCCTCAAATTGGGTAAATTGCACTTTACTCCAATTTAGGGTTTTCAAGCACAGGGATTGCTTCCACAGCTGCACCTTAGTGCCCAAGCTTGGGAAATCCCTCAAACCTTACCATCATCATTCTCATGATGTCTCAACATCAGAGAAACATCTCAACATGTGCAAATTGCAAGTTAACCCTTCTAACTGGGTAATTTGCACATAGGTCCCTGTATTACAAAACAATGCTACAACTTTATATAAAAAGGAGCAAAAACTGAAATATATGTTTCTGAGAAACTTAATTACATGCCCAAAGTTAATCACAAGGATTTAATTACATATTTAGGCAAAAAACCTAGGGTTAACTCATAACCCAGGTCAGGGATGTTACAAATTATCCACCCCTTACAAGGATTTCGTCCCCGAAATCGATAAAACATACTAAGAGAAAAGGGCAGGATACTTCCTTCTCATCTCATCCTCTAATTCCCAAGTGGCTTCTTCAACACCACGATGGTTCCAGAGGACTTTCACAAGACTTATATCTTTCTTCTTTAACCTTTTAATTCTATTATCAAGGATTGACACTGGTCCCTCCTCATAGGATATATCATCATTCAATTCTACCTCCATAGGTTGTAGAACTGACTCGGTGTCTGGGTGACATTTCTTCAACATAGAAATGTGAAACACAGGATGTAACCTCTGTAACTCTGGTGGCAGCTCTAGTTTATATGCTACCTTTCCAATCCGTACAATGATTGGATAAGGCCCCATAAATCTAGGAGCTAACTTCCCTTTCCTTCCAAAACGAAGGACCCCTTTCCAAGGCGAGACCTTGAGATACACTCTGTCTCCAACCTGGAACTCTAAGGGTCTACGACGCTTGTCAGGATAAGATTTCTGCCTATCCTGTGCAGTCTTAATCTGTTGTTGTATTACCTTAATCTTTTCTGTGGTCTGCTGCACAAGATCAGGACCTAACAACTGATGCTCACCAGTCTCATACCAGCACAAAGGCGATCTACATCGTCTACCATACAAGGCTTCATAAGGTTCCATATCAATACTATGTTGATAGCTATTGTTATAGGAAAACTCTATCAAGCTTAGGTGTAGATCCCAACTCCTGGTAAACTGGAGAACACATGCTCTCAACAGGTCTTCTAAGGTTTGTATAGTTCTTTCTGACTGTCCATCAGTCCGTGGATGAAAGGCTGTACTAAACCTTAGCTTGGTGCCTAAGGCTCTGTGTAACTGTTCCCAAAAATGACTTGTAAACTGAGGACCTCGGTCAGAAACTATCGTGACAGGAACTCCGTGCAAACGCACTATCTCTTGTACATACAACTGTGATAACCTTTCAGCAGAATAGGTTGTTTTGACAGGTAAGAAGTGCACTGTCTTTGTCAACCTATCAACAACTACCCAAATGGAATCATGTCCTTTGTTTGTCCTGGGTAGGCCAACAACAAAGTCCATGGTCACATGGTCCCACTTCCACTGTGATATGGGTAAAGGTTGCATTGTTCCTACAGGCTTCTGGTGTTCAGCTTTAACTTGCTGACACACATGACACCTCAGAACAAACTCTACAACATCCTTCTTCATTCCAGGCCACCAATACAGTTGCTTTAAATTACGATACATCTTGGTGCTCCCTGGATGCATAGCATACATGGAAGAATGAGCTTCTTCCAGGACTAACTTCCTCAAGTTACCCACATCCGGCACTATCATCCTTCCATTATAACAGGCTACATGATCATCCGAGTCATGGAAACCATCTTGCTTCTCATTTCCATACTCTGATCTGATCTGCTGAACTGCATCATCACCTTGCTGTGCTTCCTTAATCTGCTCTCTTAGGGTAGGTTTAATATGCATCTCAGCTAACAACCCGGCTAACAATGACACCTTCAACTGTACATTGTTTTGCCTTAAAGAGATAAGCATATCTCTCCTAGAGCATACTAAAGAGTTTAGTTGTGCTCTATTCATGGTTGATGTTTCTGATTTCCTACTCAAGGCATCTGCAACAACATTGGCCTTGCCCGGATGGTAATCAATTGTACAATCGTAGTCCTTGATTAACTCCATCCAACGACGTTGCCTCATGTTAAGCTCGTGCTGAGAGAAGATATACTTAAGGTTCTTGTGGTCTGTGAAAATCTGGAATGTTTCTCCGTAGAGATAATGTCTCCAGATCTTCAAGGCATGAACCACATCAGCTAACTCCAGATCGTGTGTTGGATAATTCTCCTCGTGTTTCTTAAGCTATCGGGAAGCAAAAGAAATCACTTGTTTATCTTGCATCAACACACATCCTAGTACATTCTTGGAAGCATCACAGAAAACTACATATCCTTTTCCTTGTTTAGGTAGTACAAGCACAGGTGCACTTGTCAACCTTTCCTTCAACAACTGGAAAGACTGTTGACACTTATCACTCCAAGAAAAAGGAACATCTTTCCGGGTCAACTTGGTCAAAGGTAAGGCTATAGAACTAAAGTTCTTAATGAACCTTCGATAATAGCCAGCTAACCCCAAGAAACTTCGAATCTCCGTCGGTGTCTTCGGTTGTTCCCACTGTAGAACAGATTCTACCTTTGTAGGGTCAACACGAATTCCCGAGGCAGATATCACATGTCCAAGAAAAGATACCTCCGACAGCCAGAACTCACACTTGCTAAACTTAGCATACAACTTGTGTTCTCTTAGCAAGGTCAAAGCTTGATGAAGATGCTGCTCATGCTGCTGAGCATCCTTACTATAGATCAGAATGTCATCTATGAAGACGACAACACACTGATCAAGGAAAGGTCGAAAAACTCTATTCATGAGTTCCATAAATGCAGCTGGTGCATTGGTTAGTCCAAATGACATAACCGTGAACTCATAGTGACCATACCTTGTCCTAAAGGCAGACTTGGATATGTCACTATCCTTAATACGAAGTTGATGATATCCAAACCTCAAGTCTATCTTGGAAAAGACAGTTGCACCACGCAACTGGTCAAAGAGATCATCAATCCTCGGCAGAGGGTACTTATTCTTTATTGTTACTTTATTGAGTTGTCTGTAGTCGATGCACAACCGCATTGACCCATCTTTCTTCTTAACAAACAAGACCGGAGCACCCCAAGGTGAAGTGCTCGGTCGGATAAAACCCTTCTCAAGTAACTCTTGAAGCTGTTTCTTGAGTTCTGCCATCTCGGCAGGCCCATCCTATACGGAGTCTGGGCTATGGGTTTCGAATCTGGAATCAGATTGATTTCAAAATCAATCTCCCGAGGTGGTGGTATACCAGGAAGTTCTTCAGGAAACACATCCTCGAATTCCCTGACTATGGGAACTTCAGCAGGATTGGACCTTTCCTTGGTAACATCTACCACATGGGCTAAGAATGCATAACATCCTTGCCTCAACAACTTATCAGCAACCATAGCTGACACAAGACAGGTGGGCAGAATCTTTCTTTCTCCTTGAAAGATCCATGTGTTGCTTTCATCAGCAAACACAGCCAACTTGGACTCACAATCCAAGACAACTCTATACCTCTCTAAGGTATCCATCCTGAGGATTATATCAAATCCTTGCATATCAAGCGGTATAAGATCCACTTGAATGCGATGGTCAGAAAAGAAGAGGATGCAGGGAGAGCATACCTCCTGCAAAACGGAAGACCCACTCAACGGAGTCTCCAACAACAAACTATCTGCCCTATGACTAACAGTCACATTGCAATTACGAATCACTCTATGAGTGATGAAAGAGTGCGTAGCACCCAGGTCAATCAGAACAGATACAACACAGGATGTAGACATATCAGGATATAAAAGTTCCATCTGACCTGCCACTACCCGTGGATTGACCACTGCATCTGGTGGGTTCATAGCATAGAACCTCGCTGTCGCCTGGTGTTGAGGTGGTGCTGATGATCCAGCTTGAGACACTTGTCCACGTCCTCGAGCTGCTCCTTGAGATTGCATTCTCTGAGATCCTTGTTGATTCTGTCTCGGAGGCTGTGTCACACTGACAGGCCTAGAGCGGCAATCCTTCATCAAGTGTCCCACATTACCACAGTTGTAGCATCTCCTCTCCTATTGTTGTGGTCGGGGTGGTCCAGTAATTGACATCGATGCAGAGCTGTGAGTCCCTTGAAGCGGTTGACTCCGTCCTCTACCTCTGCTTGGTGACCATTGAGTTTGGGAACTCGATCTGGGTGGTCGAGGGTTAGGTGCAGAGAATCTAGGTTTCTTGAACTCCCTAGATGAAGAACCCTGGAACTGTGGATATCTTTTCTGGGTTTGCCTCTTCTCAACCACAGATCTCTCTATCCTTCGGACTGACTCAACGAAGGTAGAGAATCTCTCTCGGTTTTCTAAGGCAGACACAGGGGTAGACATATCAGCATTCAAACCCTTCTCGAATCTCCTGATTCTTTCCTCATCTGTGGCATCCATGTGCGGACAGAACCGCAGCAATTCCATGAACTTAGCTTCATACTCGCTAATGTTCATCATACCCTGCCTTAGTCTCTCAAACTGAGAGATCTTCTCATCTAGGAAGGTCTTTGGAAAATATCTAAATTTTCACTAAAAGAATGGTTGAAAGAGCACTACGATCTTGGAAAGGGCATCTCGTATTCTAAATGATGTTGTAAAGTTAATTTACTCACAAATATTGAAACCATTACATGTTTTAAACAATCAATGATGAAAAAGGTGAGTGTTCAAGCCATAAGTATAAACCAAAATTAAGCGCATGTTGGAGGTGATAACCTCCTATTTTAGTCGATTATCTTAGTCTTTTCTTTAGTTTTCCATACTCTTTTTACGTTTAAACTATAACATAATCCTAATTTTACCCCTTTTTGTAAATACACCATCAGACTAACTTTTTCCTTTTATATATGCAGAAAAAGCACAAAAAAAAATCATAAAAGAATAACCCAGCCTCAAGACCGCATGGAGTCGAACGGTCCCAAAACCGCATGAAGCCAACCGGTCCCGAGATCGCATGGAGTCAAACGGTCTCAAGACCGCATGAAGCCAACCGGTCTCGAGACCGCATGGAGTCAAACGGTCCCAAGACCGCATGAAGCCAACCGGTCCCGAGACCGCATGGAGTTCAAACGGTCCCGAGACCGCATGAAGCCAACCGGTCCCGAGACCGCATGGAGGTCAAACGGTCTCAAGACCGCATGAAGCTAACCGGTCCCGAGACCGCATGGAGTTCAAACGGTCTCAAGACCGCATGAAGCCAAACGGTCCTGAGACCGCATGGAGTTCATACGGTCTCAAGACCGTTTGAAGCCAAACGGTCTCACAGTCCAAACGGTCTTGAGGTCCAAACGGTCTCCAAACCGTTTGGACTTCACTCAAAGCCTATAAATAAGACCCCAAGGGTCCTCCAAAAATGGGGATAGCTCAGACGCCCAAAGGCTGCCCCTCCAGTTCCAGAGCAATTCCATCCTTCATCCATCACCCTAAGGCTTCCGGTTTGAGGTCCACATCTCATCATCAAGCTACCTTCTCTCTCATCAACAAAGAAGGTGGGAGGAGAAGATCCTTCATCAAGGCAACCACGAAGTGTGAAGATCGTTGCTCTCTCCACCAAGGGTTCAACCTTCCCTCCTCCGTGGAGATGTCGTTCTTTCTCTCTCTTCTCAACCCTTCCTTTGCTCTTGAGATGAGCGAGTAGTCCTTTTCACTAGGGTGCGGGGAGTAGCCCCGCTACCCATGTTTTCATTTCATGCAATGTAATTCAATCGTTTGCAATAGAGATACTCTCCTTTTTGGCTCAACATCAATCGTTTAATGAATGCTTGTTGCTTGATCACCAACTTGTGTTACTTATTGTCTCTTGGTATGAATTGTCTACGTTTATACCCTTAGATTTGAATATCGATTGAATGTTGGTTCTAGATATATGTAGTCACCGTATGTCTGTTTCGGTATCTAGGAGTGCTTTCACGAGTGGAGTAAACTCACTCCCATCGTTGCACTTTCATACTATGAAATGGAATCAGTTGACGTATGGAAGTGCAACCTTGGTAAGGTCGAGGAACACACTTCATGAAGGAGTAATGCAAAGTAAGTGACCATTCGTTAGGGGATGGCTGGCATTGCAATACTCCACACTCCTCGTAGTTGGTTATCCGAAAGGAAGCTAAGTCTACAAAGATACTAGCTGATTGGTTCCTCTTTGCAAGTCTTTTTTATTATGTTGCATGTTTATGATCCATGTGTAGTGGTGTGAAACCCGACAACATCCTAGTGGTTTTTAGTCATTGTTTACAACCTTCATTTCTACTTTCTTTACTTTCCTTGTACTTAGCTTAAAACCAAATCAAACTTTCGATCTAAATATCAACTGTTAAGTAGTTAAGTACGACTAAAACATTTTCCATCTTGATTACATCAAGACCGTTGTCCCGAGGATTCGACCCTTAACTATACTACGATAAGACTTCCGCGTGTCTTAGCATATGTGGGTGGAGATCTTACCATAGTACTAGCAAGGCTAAACTTAGGGATTCATCATCTCTAGGATTTTTAGTGGTGTTGCAAAACTCCATCAAAATTTGGCGCCGTTGCCGGGGACAACGGAACGTTTTAGTTTTCACTTAACAACTTCTTGGTTGATTAGGATTTTACACTTTTCTTTGATAACTACTCCAAATCTTCTTGACTTCTTGTTTCCGTTCATTACCTTAACTCGTGATTTTCTTTCTACTCAGGTAGAAAACGTGTTTGCAAACCCCGCATAGCATCAGATTCTCCCCTGAACCAGAGTACGACTCTGGGGTAGAAAGAAGTTTCCACTGAAGGGTTAGACTTAACCACCAAAGAGCTAGACAGATGGCTGAAGAGAAACGCCTTGTTGCAGAAAGAGTTAACGCCGCCATAGCAGCACAACGAGCACAACTTATTGCAGACACTCGTGCTCAAGTGCAAGCTGAGATTCGAGCTGAGGAACAAGCCCGCATTCAAGCAGAGAATGCTGCTGCTCAACTTGCGCTAAGAAACAAGCAACTTCGGGACTACGCAGTCCCGAAGAATTATGAAGATGATCACCCAGTCCGACCACCGATTATTAACATACCAAACTTTGAAATCCGGACGCAATGGATCCAGATCATGCAAGGCATCTCTTTCTCTGGAGCACCCGAAGACGATTGCATGGATCACCTTAAGAGATTCAAGTCACTCTGCCGACTTGTACCACAAGCAGGAATCGCCCTGGAAGCAATAATGTTACACCTTTTCCACTTCACCTTATCTGGAAGAGCGCTAAGCTGGTACAATGCTTTAGATAGACACCCCATCATCACTACTTGGACTCCTTTAGAAGAAAAGTTTCTTGAGAAATTCTTTCCACCTTCACTAACCTATGAGATTAGGGGACAGATTAATCACTTCGCCCAACTACCTGGAGAAACACTTGCGGAAGCTTGGGAAAGATTCAAGGAACTCTTGAGAAAGTGTCCTCACCATGGCATATCTCAAAATCGACTAATAGAAACATTCTACAGAGGAGTAAGTGAAGATATCAAGCAATTTCTAGATTCCTCATCTGGAGGAAATTTTATGAGAAAAAACGATGAAGATGCTTGGAATATAGTTACGCTAGGGGCCGAGAACCAATCCAATTGGGGAAGGTCATCTAACCAACCCAAGGGAGTTCTTAAGGTCTACAAAGTTGAAGAATCTATGGAACTCAAGGCCATTGCAGAGGCCCTGAAGACTATTGCTAGCAAGCAACAAGCCCTCAAAACTTCTTTCGGGGAATATGACAAGAAGAAAAGCTCTCAAGTTCAACAAGTAAAAGCAGCTACTAGAACTTGTGAAGCATGTCATGCATCTGATCATCCCACATTATCGTGTGGTCTGTTATACAATGTCATGATGGATTTACAACCACCCGTGCAGCAATATGAGCCCATTATTGAGCATCCCGAGGACCAAATGCCAGAGCAAGTCAACTCCATCCATTCAATACCTGGCCAGGTGTATTACAATCCAGATAAACCAAGAAATCACCCAGGTTTCCAATATGGAATTCCTGCAGGAACTGCCAATCCTCAACAACAGATACAAGGTGGATCTTTCGGCAAACAACCACCAGGATTTCAGAATAACTTCGCCCAAAATCAAGGGAATTATAGAAATGGGTTCCAACGATCCAATTATCCTAGGAATCCCTCCTATCAATACCCAGGACTGCACCCACAGCTACAACAACCTCAGTTGCAGCAGCCACAACAACCGCAGTTGACAGCACCTCCACAGCAACCCCAGGGGCAACAAGTCACTCAATATCAACAGAGGAGTGCTCTTTCCCAACCATCTAATGAAATATCTTTGATTAGGCAAATGCTACAATCCCAGCAAACCATGCTTGCGAACCTGCAGGCTCAACAAAAGGCTGTGGAGGCTCAATTAGCACAGATTGCTGCTCAGTTGAAACCACCAGCAGGTACCTTCGCTGGGCAACCAGAGGCAAACCCAAGGCATGACCAAAATAGACCTGAGCAACTGAATGCTGTCACCACAAGGTCTGGTCGTGTCCTTCCTGATACCAGTAGAATCATCCATGATGATGATGATATAGTTGTTCTCTCACCACCAGAAAGCTCAACTCATGAAAAGGAAAAGTCCACTAAAACTACTAAAAGGGAAAACGAAAAGGGACCTACGCCAGAAGCTCCGCTCAGAATTCCTTACCCAGACAGGCTGAAAGGAACCAAAATGGATACTAGGTTCCAGAAATTCAAAGAAGCTATGAAGAAACTGTATATCAATATCCCGTTTCTAGATTCCCTTTCTGAAGTACCCGCTTGGGCCAAATACCTGAAAACCCTGCTGTCAAGAAAATATATGACAGAAAAGCATGAAACAGTGAAACTAGCTCAGACCGCCTCAGATATTCTGCTTAATAAAATGCCAAAGAAAAAGAAGGACCCAGGTTCCTTCGGTATTCAGTGTTCGATTGGAAATGGTTCTAGCAAAAAGGGATTAGCAGATCTAGGAGCAAGTATATCCATTATGCCCTATTCTATGTGTAAAAGATTAGGCTTCACTGATTTGTTACCTACATCAATGACAATTCAGTTAGCCGACTCTACCATAATTGCTCCCCTTGGAATTATTGAAGATATACCTGTCAGAATAGGAACAAATTCCTATGTCCCGTGCGACTTCGTTATTATGGACATACAAGAAGATCTAAGATACCCGATAATCTTCAGAAGACCTTTCCTAGCTACTGCCCGAGCACTCATTGATGTAGAAGCGGGAACGATTATACTAAGACTTGGGAAGGAAGCCTTCCAATTCAGAGTCCTTAACAGCATGAAAGGACCAAGCATTCAAGAGGAAGTTTTTCTCCTAGATGCTATATATCAAATGTCCCAGTTAGAAATGTCCAAACCCTCCGATGAATTGGAAAGTGCCCTGACAAACCCGGAAGTAGAATTTTCGGCAAATGAATTAGTGCAACAATGCCTTCAATACTTAGAAAAAGCCGAAGAAGCCCCAGCAACCACCTTTGAAGAACTCAAGGCTGTCACCATTATAGAAGCAACCGAGCCACCTAAGGCTCCTGAATTGAAGGCCTTACCTGAGGGACTCAAACATGTCTTCCTTGACAATGAGAAACTTTATCCAGTAATTATCAGCTCTACTCTGGAAGAAGACCAAGAAAACAGACTTCTTGATGAGTTGAAAAGACACAAGAAAGCTATCGGATATAAGATGACTGACTTAACTGGTATAAATCCAGCTTTATGCATGCACAAATTGCCTATGGTGGAAGAATTCAAACCATTGAGGGAACATCAAAGGAAGTTGAACCCTAATCTCAAGGAAGTAGTTCACATCGAGGTTCTCAAACTTCTGAAGGCAGGTATCATCTACCCAATCTCGGATTCTCAATGGGTAAGCCCCGTGCAGGTGGTCCCTAAAAAAGGGGGGACCACTGTTGTTCTTAATGATAAGAATGAACTGGTACCCACTAGAACAGTAATTGGGTGGAGAATGTGCATAGACTACAGAAAACTTAATAAAGCAACAAGGAAAGATCATTTCCCCCTACCCTTTTTGGATGAAGTTCTCGAACGTCTCGCCCACCAAAAATTTTTCTGTTACCTTGATGGATATTCAGGATTTTACCAAATTCCTATCCATCCTGAAGATCAAGAAAAAACAACCTTCACTTGTCCTTTTGGAACATATGCCTTCCGAAGAATGCCTTTCGGATTATGCAACGCACCCGCAACCTTCCAAAGATGTATGTCTGCTATCTTCGCCGGACTAACAGAATCTATCATGGAAGTATTCATGGATGATTTTTCTGTATACGGAGATTCCTTTGACAACTGTTTACTCAATCTAGGAAAAGTCTTACAAAGTTGTGAAGACACCAACCTGATCTTGAATTGGGAAAAATGTCACTTTATGGTGACTGAAGGTGTGGTTCTAGGACATCGAGTAAGTGAAAAAGGGATTGAAGTAGATAAAGCAAAGGTCGACGTCATCTCAAATCTAACTCCACCTAAAGACGTCAGAGGAGTCAGGGCATTCCTTGGTCATGCAGGATTCTACAGAAGATTTATAAAAGATTTCTCAAAGATAGCAAAGCCGATGACTCACTTACTGACCAAAGAAGCAGATTTTATTTTTGACCAAGAATGCCTTAATAGCTTCACGACTCTGAAGAACGCCCTTATCTCTGCCCCTATTCTAAGAGCTCCTGACTGGTCACTACCATTTGAAATTATGTGTGACGCTAGTGATTATGCTATAGGGACAGTTCTTGGACAAAGGATCGACAAAAAACCTCATGTTATATATTATGCCTCCAAGATGCTTGATGAGGCACAAAAGAATTATACTACTACCGAAAAAGAGTTTTTGGCAGTTATCTATGCTTTTGAAAAATTTCGGTCTTACCTAATAGGGTCAAAAGTCATAGTATATACTGACCATTCTGCTATACGATACTTGATCCAAAAACAAGATGCTAAACCCCGACTTATCAGATGGGTGTTAATGCTTCAGGAATTCGATCTAGAGATTAAAGACAAAAGCGGGGTTGAAAATGTCGTCAGAGATCACCTCAGTCGCATTGAAGCTAAAGACACTGATGAATTACCCATACAAGACTCTTTACCGGATGACCAACTAATGAAGATTACTACTGGTTTTCCTTGGTATGCCGACATTGTGAATTATTTGGCAACAGTAATCATCCATCCGTCTGCATCATATCATGACAAAAAGAAATTCCTTCACGACGCTAAGCAGTATTTCTGGGATGAGCCCTACCTTTTCCACTTATGCGCTGATGGACACTTTCGCCGATGCATTCCAGAAACAGAAATCATCCCAGTTTTAGAGCACTGTCACTCAGGCCCTACTGGGGGGCACATGAGCTCTAAGAAAACCGCTCTTAAAATTCTTCAATCTGGTTTTTACTGGCCAACCATTGCAAAGGATGCACATGAATATGTGCGATCATGTGACAAATGCCAACTCTCCAGAGGAATAACCAAACGGAATGAAATGCCTTTGAATATGTGGCAAGAAGTTGAACTCTTTGATGTTTGGGGAATAGATTACATGGGTCCCTTTCCCCCATCCTACGGATTCACGTACATTCTAGTTGCTGTGGACTACGTCTCAAAATGGGTGGAAGCTCTACCGACCACTTCCTCTGATTCCAGACCAATCATTAAAATGTTTAAAGAAATAATTTTCCCCAGATTTGGCGTTCCAAGAACAATAATATCCGATGGTGGATCTCATTTTCTAGAGCGGAGTTTCGAAGCTCTTTTAAGAAAATATGGTGTCAATCACAAAGTTTCCACACCTTATCACCCACAGACTTGTGGGCAGGTTGAAGTCTCCAACAGGCAACTCAAAGCTATTTTGGAAAAAACTGTTAACAGGCACCGCACAGACTGGTCTACTAAACTTCCTGACGCTTTATGAGCCTATCGCACAGCTTTTAAAACACTAATTGGAACAACACCGTTTCGATTGGTGTATGGGAAGTCGTGTCATCTACCAGTAGAATTAGAACATAAAGCTTGGTGGGCTATCAAGCAATTGAACCTTGATCTCAAAAGTGCCGGTGAATCTAGACAACTTCAATTACAGGAATTGGAAGAACTGCGAATGACAGCATACCACAATGCCAGAATTTACAAGGAACAAACCAAGATGTGGCATGATGGCCACATAAAAAGAAAGGATATAATCATCGGAGATAAGGTTCTCTTATTCAATTCCAGACTGAAATTGTTTCCTGGAAAACTGCGTACAAAATGGTCGGGGCCTTTCACAATCAAACATATTTACCCGACAGGAGCAGTTATTATCCTTGATGATAACGGGAGAGAAAGAACCGTCAATGGTCATAGATTAAAGAAATACTACACTCCAGCAGACAAATTACCAAGACAAACTATAGAGATCCAAGATCCTATAACATCAACATAGCTAGAGCACTATTTTGTCGAGCCAGCGACGTTAAACCAAGGCGCTTCTTGGGAGGCAACCCAAGATTTCCACTCTATGCTCTGTTCTTTATATTTTTCTTAGTTTTATCGTATGAAAATACAAAAAAATCTACATAACCAAAACTATCAAAAAAATAATCAAATCAACATACAACATAAAAATTTACAAATCAAAAACCAACATAAAAATATAAAATCTTTTCTACCTTTGCCCCTCCAAACGGTCCTAAAACCGTTTGGACTCCAAACGGTCTCCAAACCGTTTGGAGCCAAACGGTCCTGAAACCGTTTGGACTCCAAACGGTCTCCAAATTGCTTGGAGCCAAACGGTCTTCAAACCGTTTGGAGCCAAACGGTCTTCAAACCGTTTGGAACCAAACGGTCTTGAAACCGTTTGGACTCCAAGCGGTCTTCAAACCGTTTGGAGCCAAACGGTCTTGGAACCGTTTGGAGACAAACGGTCTTCAAACCGTTCGGACTCCAAGCGGTCTTCAAACCGTTTGGAGCCAAACGGTCTTCAAACCGTTTGGAATACAAAGGGTCGCTAACCGTTCCCTATAAATATAAACCTTTCTCCTTCGTCTTCCCCTCTTCGACTTCGGAACTCTCTGGAGTGCTTGTGCGAAGAACTGTTCTTTTGCTTCTGCTTCCTTTGCTCCCGTGTGATCACTCTTCCATCCACCAACCACCTGCAAGGTAGTCCGGAGACCTGTACGCACGCCACTCATCTTCCTCGCCGCCTTCGTCGTCACCATCTGTTCCACCATCGCCGCCTTCTCCGCCGTTGGTTTTAACGACCATCTGCACGTCACCATCATTCTCACGACACCATCATTCTATCTTCCACCATCTTCACCACTGTCATCACCTTCGCTTCGGACCACCATCGTCTGTGACGATTTCTTCACCATTATCTGCATCACCATCATCATTGCCGTCTTCACCGTTGCCGATTTTTGTCACATCACTGGTTTCACCGCTGTTTTCGTCGCCGGCACACCCTCCGCCTCCGCGCCGGTTCACCTTCGTCTTCACCTGCGCCGGAAGCCCTATGACCTTTCGTTTTCCGAACGGTCCTCAAACCGCTTGAAACCGTTTGGGACCGAACGGTCCTCAAACCGCTTGGAACCAAACGGTCTTGAAACTGTTTGGTCCCAAATGGTCCTCAAACCGTTTGGAACCAAACGGTCTTGAAACCGTTTGGGACCAAACGGTCCTCAAACCGTTTGGGACCAAACGGTCTTGAAACCATTTGGAACCAAACGGTCTTTCACCTTTCACAAAAATACAAAAAATGACATAAACTACAAATAAAATCTAATTTGTTTCTCAAACTTTTCGCTCTAACTCATAAATTCCTATTTTTCAGATATGGCATCACCACCAAGCAAAGCCATCAGGTTCGAAGGTCCTGAAATCTGGACAAAAGAGGAAATGCTGGAAAAACACGCCAGGCTTCAAAAGATAAGAACAGACTTCAACAGGACTGGGAAGGCACCCCCAAACGTCAAGATGATGGAAGTCCTGTGCGAACTTGATCGCCTAGAGAAGTGCCTAACTAAGGCACCAGAAGAAGAAGTTGAAATCTCTTCTTCTGATGAGGAAGGCTCGGAGTACAACCCCAACTCCGAGGAGGAATCCCCTGCCAAAGAGAAAAAGGGGAAGCGCAAGGTCCCGGAGACTGCATCTGGGCAGCCCTCCAAGAAGCGGGCAAGAAAACAAGTTCGACCTGTTTCCGCTATGGATCAACCCTTTGCAAAACCTACCACCACCACCTATGCTGCTACCACCATCATCCCTGCAGCTACCACCACCATTGCTGCTACTACCACAACTATCCCCATCACTACCACCATTTTCATTCCCATCACCACCACAATACCACCACCAGAGAACCTCTTCATCCAAACCACCATCTCCACCGATAAAACCCTAAAACCTACCAAGTATGTCTGCTCCAACATACTAATCAAGATGGGGATATATGATTGTATCTTCAACGTGCTAGACAAAGCCAACCTCACCAGGCTGTGTCTAATACCTGAAGTATCTTACCATGAACCCACCGCAGAATTTTTCTCCTTTCTGACCAAGGAGCCCGTTGACATCATGGATAGGTCACGTGATGGAGGTGACAGAAGACTTGTCACCCAAAATTTTGGCAGCAAGGTCGTCATAACAGAGAATATGCTGAACTCCATTTTTATCGACGACCAGGAGCAGCTGTGAAAGGATAAAACAGTGGGAACCGATCATCCAGAATTCAGCAGACATACATTCTGGAAATCCTTAACTGGGATCCCCACTTACAATGCAAAGACGTGCAAGGCGTCGAACATACACTCTGGTTTTGTGCGCACTGTACAAAAAATCCTCGCTGGCGCACTCTTCCCTAGGACAGAAGGGGGGAACGTTATAATCTCCAATCTTTTTGTTCTTTGGTCTATTCTTAACGAACGACCAGTCAATATCGAATGCCATCTGATCCAGAAATTCTCAATCTCCATCCTGGGGAAAGAGATTTGCATGGGGGGTCATGTCACATCTATCATCAAATATCTTAAGATGGACAAACCTTTACCCCGCTGCACGCAACTGAAGGGCGACATCCTTACCAACGAGCAAACTCTGAAGAACTTGTTCATAATTAAGGAAAAGGATGGGAAATTACATTATATATTCTTCCCTATGGTCAAATCATCAAGGACTCTCCTCCCACTTCCGGAGTTAGCAAACTATGACACAACACAGCTCCTCTTCTCTGACGAGGAGCTTACTCAACTGCTAGCTTCGGTCAAAATACTTGAAAAGAAAGCAACAGCGGGACAAACGGAGATGAGCATCACTGCCCCGACAACTCGACCAACTAAGATGCCTATCAAGAGACCTTCCAGACATACAAATTAATCGATCTTCTGAGTCAGCATACAAAGGCGTATGACAAAGAACATTTCCATCGCCCCGCCTTCTGCCACAAATGCCCCCAGCAAATACGACAATCGAACGATTGCGGCTTCCACGTCCTCTACTGGATGTACACCATCGTTGTTCTTCAAAGACCAGTAGAGGAAATGACTGACGTGGACTACCACGCTTTACGAGGACAGTTCACATCCAATCTACTTCGTTCCCCGGGGGCAAATGAAGATTTACCTTAACCCGCGGCCCTTGTCCTAATGACTTCTCACCCTATCACTTTGCCACTCTGCGGACAAAGTGCGTGATAAGTTAGGGGGGGGTGCATTAGACAAGGGCGAGGTATCAATTTTTACACTCCCCTTTCTATCTAACACTTTCCATACAATTCCTTATTCTTAAAATCCTTTTTACTTAATTTCTTCTTCAAAAATAGTCACCTCAACTAACTCTAGAATCATGTTAGTCCCTATAAGTATATAGCACTTAGACATCGAATGGCGATTTATCAATTTCCACCCACTAGTGATTTCATATTTTTGCTTCAATTCTTCATCTGACTCTCCACAGGTCAAAATCAAGGCAGAAATAAGCCAAGATCTCGAGGATGAGAGGGAAATCAGGCAACTTCCAAATCAAAAATTTCTGCAAGTAGACCACAAACCAAATAAGTGCACATTGAAAAACTTTAAGAACATCTTTCCTCTCTTCAAAATAAAAGAGGCTCGGCCGCCCAAAATAAATCCTCAAAAATCCCAAAACCCAAGCCTGTGAGTTATTTAATAAAAGCCAGAGAGACGAATAAAATTATGAGAGTTGTGCCACGCATAAGGATCTATACGAAGAACTGACGAAGGTCTCACCCAGCCGGCACATTCCACTGCCCTCACAAAGGCAGATGTGTCATGCCCGGTAGTGAAACCCTAAAGTTTCCAAGTATATGAAAGGCTCATAAAGGACTCACCCGGCCGGTACATTCAGCTGCCCTCATAAAGGCAGATGTGTCGTGCCCGGTAGTGAGATTCTAAAAAGCATAGACAGCCCCTCCCCCACTTAAAGGGGGAGCTACACTTCAAAGCCTTTAGCCAACCCTCATACCCTCTTTAGCTTCCAGTAGGTTTTTGAGAGAGGTATAAAGCTGATTAGAGTCAACAACATGCACAAAATAAAGTGGTCCCAATGCAAGCTTTGAGATACGGAAAGAACCTGAGATCCAAGAAACTCTCGAATTCCGAAAGAATCAAGGCATGCAATAAGACTTGACATGACCCCAGGGGAACTCAGGTCAAGAATTGAAGCAAGAGTATGGAAATCCTAAATAAAATCGCCTCGCCATTACATGTCTCAGCTCTATCTAACTTGAGGACAAGCTAGACTCTAAGTTAGAAGGGGTGATAACCTCCTATTTTAGTCGATTATCTTAGTCTTTTTCTTTAGTTTTCCATACTCTTTTTACGTTTAAACTATAACATAATCCTAATTTTACCCCTTTTTGTAAATACACCATCAGACTAACTTTTTCCTTTTATATATGCAGAAAAAGCACACAAAAAAATCATAAAAGAATAACCCAGCCTCAAGACCGCATGGAGTCAAATGGTCCCAAGACCGCATGAAGCCAACCGGTCCCGAGACCGCATGGAGTCAAACGGTCTCAAGACCGCATGAAGCCAACCGGTCCCGAGACCGCATGGAGTCAAACGGTCCCAAGACCGCATGAAGCCAACCGGTCCCGAGACCGCATGGAGTTCAAACGGTCCCGAGACCGCATGAAGCCAACCGGTCCCGAGACCGCATGGAGGTCAAACGGTCTCAAGACCGCATGAAGCTAACCGGTCCCGAGACCGCATGGAGTTCAAACGGTCTCAAGACCGCATGAAGCCAAACGGTCCCGAGACCGCATGGAGTTCATACCGTCTCAAGACCGTTTGAAGCCAAACGGTCTCACAGTCCAAACGGTCTCAAGGCCCCAAACGGTCTTGAGGTCCAAACGGTCTCCAAACCGTTTGGACTTCACTCAAAGCCTATAAATAAGACCCCAAGGGTTCTCCAAAAATGGGGATAGCTCAGACGCCCAAAGGCTGCCCCTCCAGTTCCAGAGCAATTTCATCCTTCATCCATCACCCTAAGGCTGCCGGTTTGAGGTCCACATCTCATCATCAAGCTACCTTCTCTCTCATCAACAAAGAAGGTGGGAGGAGAAGATCCTTCATCAAGGCAACCATGAAGTGTGAAGATCGTTGCTCTCTCCACCAAGGGTTCAACCTTCCCTCCTCCGTGGAGATGTCGTTCTTTCTCTCTCTTCTCACCCCTTCCTTTGCTCTTGAGATGAGCGAGTAGTCCTTTTCACTAGGGTGCGGGGAGTAGCCCCGCTACCCATGTTTTCATTTATGCAATGTAATTCAATCGTTTGCAATAGAGATACTCTCCTTTTTGGCTCAACATCAATCGTTTAATGAATGCTTGTTGCTTGATCACCAACTTGTGTTACTTATTGTCTCTTGGTATGAATTGTCTACGTTTATACCCTTAGATCTGAATATCGATTGAATGTTGGTTCTAGATATATGTAGTCACCGTATGTCTGTTTCGGTATCTAGGAGTGCTTTCACGAGTGGAGTAAACTCACTCCCATCGTTGCACTTTCATACTATGAAATGGAATCAATTGACGTATGGAAGTGCAACCTTGGTAAGGTCGAGGAACACACTTCATGAAGGAGTAATGCAAAGTAAGTGACCATTTGTTAGGGGATGGCTGGCATTGCAATACTCCACACTCCTCGTAGTTGGTTATCCGAAAGGAAGCTAAGTCTACAAAGATACTAGCTAATTGGTTCCTCTTTGCAAGTCTTTTTTATTATGTTGCATGTTTATGATCCATGTGTAGTGGTGTGAAACCCGGTAACATCCTAGTGGTTTTTAATCATTGTTTACAACCTTAATTTCTACTTTCTTTACTTTCCTTGTACTTAGCTTAAAACCAAATCAAACTTTCGATCTAAATATCAACTGTTAAGTAGTTAAGTACGACTAAAATGTTTTCCATCTTGATTACATCAAGACCGTTGTCCCGAGGATTCGACCCTTAACTATACTACGATAAGACTTCCGCGTGTCTTAGCATACGTGGGTGGAGATCTTACCATAGTACTAGAAAGGCTAAACTTAGGGATTCATCATCTCTAGGATTTTTAGTGGTGTTGCAAAACTCCATCAGGAGGCCAAAGGGTTTCAATTAATCTATGCATGCTCTTTACAGTTCCTTCAAATGACTAATTAAGGTGAAAGAGGACAAGATTGTTCAAACTTGGCAGGAAAATAGTCCATTACATCAAGATAGCCTCACATCATACTAGATTTACCACAAAAAGAAAGAAAAATAAATAATAAACATGAAAGCAAGGAACCGACATGACAAACAATATGAAAGGCAACGAAAAGTAAATACATTATCGGTCGGTTGCATCCCCTCTAAGCTTGAAATTTATAGTGTTCTCACTGCATCAATCAAACTTATTGAGAAAGAAACTGAGTACCTATCATGGGGTGCATAAGTGGGATGGGACATGGCCCATATGATCAGAAGGGAAGAACTGGATGACAAGATCCTCATCATCTGGAATATCAAATCTCATGGGCTATGGAACAAACTCAAGTTGCGAGGAGGTGTAGGCTGGTACTGCTGTGGCATGGAATAGTGGCCTTGAGAAATGAGCCAAGTATCCATGCGGTGAACCATATCATTCATAGTAGAAAATTGTTGACCCATCAGGTCTAGGTGGCCGTCCATGTGGTCAAACTACTGCTGCACATAGCCATAAAGATACCTGACATCAGACATGGCCCAGGAATACTTCGTCTATGTGCTTGTGGAGGGAGGTGGAGGAGCAGTAGGGGGTGCATCAGTAGCATCATGACCTCTAGCAACATCTACTTCCTCTGGGGTGTTCATAATGACTTTCCAGTTGTCTTTATTCTCCAAGGTAATGTGTTCCAAATCTGGCATGTCAATGTACTGATCTTTATCAAAGAATTGCCTAAACTTTGTATCACTGTTGGGAACCCATGAGATCAAGCCTGTAGAAAGAAGATACTAAATGTCCACCAGGTTTCTGCCCAGTGTAGCCTCTAGACCTGTCAGGTCAACGTCTAACTTGTTGGCAATGAGAGTGATCCAACCCCCACACATTATGCCCCCAGATTCTCTCTTCTTCATTTTCTTGATATCAAGGAACCTGGTAAGAATATAGTAGCCTGCATTAATCTTGTGTCCACACACCATTCCCCACAAAATGAACAGATCTTGCTTGCCACAGACACCTTGGGCCTCCTTCCTTGCAAAAACCCCTATCCTAAGAAGGCGATGCATATATCAGAAAATGGGGTTGTGAATTTCGGACACCCTAGCTTTCTTGGCATCATGATGTTCCTCATCAAATATCTCAAACCAAATTCATCACTATCAAAATCTGGCAAATAACTTAGTGCCCCCTCGTAATAGCAATCCAAGACCTCACGGAAGCATCTGAAAGTAAGTTTGAAACTATGACCCAAAAGACAGAAATGAATGATACCAGAGGGTTCCAATTTCTTTTGGGGGTCTTTCTCAATCGTGAGAGTCATCAAAGATTTGTAAATGAGGCGGTGGTAGGTGTGACGTCTGTCTCGAAAAAATGAGTTCAACAAATGCGGAAGCGATTAACTAGCAGCGGAATTATTAAAAACCACTAAAATTAAAACTTTTTAGAAAGAGATTTTTAAATAATAATTTTTTTATAAGAAAACAAGGTAAGTTGTTTACAACATGATCCATCATTACATCTCTGTAAAATCACATCTCGAGTGATTACATACATCAACTGCCTTGTTATCTACACAAGGCAAGATACAAAAATCTCGAGGCGTTAAGCCAAAAACCTCAGATCTACTGACTCCTAGGACCTGAGAGTACAGAGACGACACATATGACATACTATCTATAAGACTTAACAGACAGTGTCTCCACCTGAGAATCACTGCAGTCCCTGATGTTGCTGCTGCTGTTGTTGCTCATCCTTAGATGGATTCCTTTGTCCTCGGCGTCTACCTAAAAAGTCAAATTCCACGGGGGTGAGACAATTGAATAATTGTCCCAACGAGAGTTATAACTCTCTGCCAGAAGCTTTGTTATTGCAATAAAGGAATAGAAATAAGCAATAAAACTTTAAACATTCAACAGTAGGTTTAACATTATATAAACTAAGTAAAGCAACATTCTCTTAGACAATCATTTCAATTATAAATAATTGAATATCAAAGCATATCTCAATAAGGAATATGAGGAACATGTATACTAGTTACTTGACTAGAACATTATAAACAATGTATCATCAATCATTGTTTCTCATAGTTCAACCTAAGCAGTTATGCTATGCGGCTGATTATGTTTTTCAAACATTATTATGCCCTGAGGAGATGAGGTATACCTCTCATACTCCAACTGACCATTACGAAATCGCATTGGTACCATACATAGGTCATCAGAAGGACCAGATTCCTATGACCTCATCTTCCTCAGTCAGAGTGAGGTTCAACATGCAGGACATCTTATGTCTCTGCTATAATAGCTTTCCAGGGTATTCTGGCAACTTTGCTATTAGAGTCACAATGGCGTTCTGTACTCTCTTCGTCATCGAGGGATCTCTTGTTTATCTCTCTACGATGCGGCATTAACGATATCCTCGGGAGATTAGTGATACATCATCCTGACATAAAAATATAATGAAGGGTTGATGGATTAAAGGTACATCTTACATCAATTCCTACGTTAGGATGTAAGGTTATTCACATCCATAATCCCCCACATACTCAAAAGTATGTGCTCCAGGAGTTCCCTTAGGAAAACCTGTTTCACCATCATTTAGTTTCTGACAATGATGGATCTATGGTCAGGGCTCTACATGATATCATTATACTTGATTATTTAAGTACATTATAACATTCTTTTAGCATCAGGCATGTTTTCAAACATAAACCACTAAAACATCTGCTATAAAAGAAGAATACTAAATGTATCAAGTTCATTTCACATTAGTTATCATTGGGATATCGATCCCTAACCATCTCATCCTTATAATTCAAAAACAAGGGTGTTCAAACCCTTAGATCATCATAAGTCATCTAGCAGCATGACCTTGATTATAACAATGTAGATATTGCTCAGGGCTCTTACAGCCTATCAATCTCATATGTTACCTCTTAAACCAGGCAACATAGTATATCATTATTGATAAAGCTTGAAACCTGCTTTCGATGAATATGACATCATAACCCTTACCTGTCTATGATCACTTCTTTATAAAAACCTGCATGGTTAATACATTTGATAATGGGCAATTTATCTCTATATCAGCATATTACAAAATAGAGATAATCTTTCAATTCAAGGGTTGTACCATTATGCCTTCAATGAGGTTAGGTTTTCCCTATTCAATTCAATTAGGGTTATTCAACCCCTTTATCTTAATTAGGAAAAGTGATTCCCTAATTTCATACTTCAATCTTGAAGTTTCATGCTTAAAAGCATAACCCAAACTTAGGGTTAGTGTAACCCACCTTTTATTAATTAGGGTTTCCTATTCACATTATCAGTTCAACCCTAATATATTACTCTACCACTCTTGGGAGCATTCAAAGATATTATAAGTGTTTGATTTCGATTACTATACTCATCATATATCATTAATGATCATCAATACTAAGTATTAGCCTATTTCTCATTCATATCATGGTATGGTTACATCATACTCATTGATTTGGTTTACCCCACTCTCAAGATGTATTAATCTACACTTATTGAGTACATTGAGTCTGTTATGTCTCTATCATAAACAACTACTTATCATATACTCTTTGTGTCTCTTGTTTAAGTATAATGGTTTAGAGGTTCATCAAGGTATGTTACCCTGAACTGTTGAATGTGATATCTATCATATCTTGATGTATCACTTTCTTCTCATTTCCATCTTACTTGAGTTGATTGACTAACACTGTATTAAGATATTTCTCTTTTAATACTTTATTCACTAACTGGTTACTTTCCTCATATGGTGCATGTATCTTATATCAGAATTGTCCAATTATCTTTAATGATATAGGCTTATCTATTTGATAAACATTGTTGATATAGGATAAACCATCATCAACTATTCTAGGTATCTCCATATTCAGGATGTTATCTACATCATGCTTTAGTGTACATCATTTCTAAGAGTTTCATGCCCATCATTATTGTAAGGTGTAAAAGCTATTATTCATTCATAGATATGTTTGGATCTAGGCATCATATTACCTCTTAAATCCTTATTTATTGAAATTACCACATTTATCATTCACAGGGTGCATTAACCCTATTCTTTATGTTTATGACATAATCTTCCTATTTAATTGATTTGGCCACACCTCTCTTTAATGTACTATCTAATAAACCATCTCTAGGGCTTCATATTTAATAAGCCATAATTAAGCTTACTATTCATCCTAATAGGGGTTTCCCATGACATCACTTCCAATTAGGGTTTCTATTCATATCACGTCTCCTCTAAATTAGGTTTATGATTAATATCCCACCATTAGGGGTTACTATTTCACATCATGACATTCCCCTAGAATTAGGGTTTACTATCCACATTACAGTGAATTGAGGTCATACCATCATTATGTATGAAGGTTACTTCCATTAATGCCCTTAATGAGGTTAAGATTCATTAATCATCCTAATTAGGGTTTCCATGATCTCACTATGAAGGATCATACCCTAATGATGTGTATTCATACATGTTGGAAGTATTTTACTTGATTCTCATGCATGTAGGGAGTCTTCTCTCTCCTCTAACTATTGGATGATGTTTGCATCATTCTTGATTAGGTTAAGGTCAATTCACCCTTGATAACATAAGTCATGTCATCACCATTATGGTCATTAGGATTTGTTTGATCAAGGGGTATAAGTCATACTATCCCTTCAAGGGTACTATGGTAATGTTCACCATTGACCATAACATGCATCAACCAACTGATTACTTGTTCCCTTAATCACTTTAGGTATCTATAGGGTTTAGGCTAACAAACAACTAAACCATCTTGGCCACTAAGGCATCAGACGTTCTTGACCTTAATAGACCCCAAACAGTTTTGCACTTTCAACCTCCAAACAGTTTTGAAACCATTTGGAGTTGTTGACCGCTTAGTCCCTTTAACTTTCAAGACCGCATGGCCAAGTACACCATCAAGACCGTTTGCCTTAGGTGAGTTGAAGAATGTTTGGTCTTGTTGACCGTTTGGGCCAACTTTGACTTTGAAACTGCATGGACAAATCGATCTTGAAACCGCATGGCCACCAAACGGTTTGGGATCATTTGGTCCCAAACGGTCTTGAGACCATTTTGTCCAAACACTCTCAAAACCGCATGGACCAAAAAGTGCCTCAACCTATCCAATTGAATTAGGGTTTCCAAGGTTGAACCCTTCAATCGATCATGAAAAGGTTAGCCACTCATCAATTGAGTCAATTAGGTTAATCCTTACTGATTTGACCTTCAATTTATCCTCAATCAGTCACCAATTAGGGTTCGGATTGATTGGATTAGGGTTTGGAATCGATCATCCTTCAACAAGTATCAACATGAGCCTAATTGATGTTGAACCCATTGAACCATCGTTCAATTGGGTCATGACCTGACCCCAAATGGTCTTGGGATCGTTTGGACATCCCCCAAACGGTCTTGAGACCATTTGACCATTATTTTATCAAAAATCAAGTCGTTCACTTAAGGGTTGAACCCTAAATTAGGTCACAAAAATCAGCACTTAATTATTCAACAACTTGATATGTTTGGACACTTAATTGGTCAACCCTTCTTAACCCTAGACCTCCAAATGGTCTTGGATGATCACCAAACGGTCTTGAGACCGTTTGGATGATCCCAAAATGGTTTTGAAACCGTTTGGGCCACTCAACCCAAACTTCAACATAATTGCACTATTGAAATCAGCAATAAACCCGATTAGGGTTTAGGTGACTAATGAGCCTTCAATTGATGATTTGCTTGGAATTAGATGATGATTTTTGGTGGGTGATTAGTCCATAATGTGTACAGTAGATCTCCAAACGGTCAACAATTGGTCAACTCATCGAAATGGTCTTGGACCGGTTGCTCCCAAACATTCTTGGTTGAAACCGTTTGCTCTCAAACGGTTTTGAAACCGTTTGCTTCCAAACGGTTTTGCAAACCGTTTGGGCAAGAGGTGGAGGACCATTTGCTAAAGAAAGATCAGGATGAACTTTGGAAATAATGCCACCTTATTCTACCTCAAGAATTCACAGTTTGGTAGTAAGAACACATAGAAGTGTCTAAGGAAGGAGATTAAGCTACATTTTCATAGGAAGAAGATTCATGAACAAAACTTGAAGGGTTAGAGTTATAAAACCCTCCTTAGGATCAGATCTAGAGATCCAAGCTTCGTAGCTTTAATGGTGGCTTGAACTCCATAGGTCATACAAGGTTCGTTCCTCAAGATTTGGATGGAGAAGATGGCTAGGAAGAAGAGTTATGTAAGGAAGACTACTAAACCAACCTTGTAGCAAGATTTCCTCCATAAATTCGAGCTAGATGGCAATAAAAACTTACCCAATTCAGTTTGGTCGTCATCCTATGCTCCTGAGCTCCCCCTTAGTCGGCCAAAGCAAAGAGATAAGAAGAGGAATGAAGGGAAACGATCCCTTGCTTTATGAAAAAGATGTACTTATATATTTTGGGTATTTTTTCAAGGCAAGGAGGATTATTTCCTTTATTTCTCAACTAGGCCCTTCTCCCCTCCTTGGCCACGTACCTTCCTCCATATCACATGAAAAACCCCTCTCTCAACCAAGGTTTATAGGAAAAAGGAACCAAACACCTTACTAAGTTGCATACATAAAAGGGTCATTTTGTATAAAACTTGGTTATTTAATTATAAAGGTTATCTTTCTTATTTGATCATTCAAATGAGGCGCCCTCCTCATTATATTTTCTCTAATTGATTTCAAGAGTCATAAGAGATACCCTAGATGGTATATTTTACATGTTGCACCCTATGTTTTGGGTAAATTGCACTTTATACCAAGACTAGGTTTTAAAGCACAAGGATTGCTCTACAAGTTATATCTTGGTGCCCAAGCTTGGAGAACCCATGTCACTACATCATATTCATGCTTATGATGTATCAACACTAGAGGAACATCTCAACATGTGCAATTTTCAAGTTAACCCCTCAACTTGGGTGTCTTGCACATATGTCCATATTTATCAAAACAATATTACAACATTGTTCAAAAAGGACAGAAATGAAAATATATGTTCCTCAGAAGCTTTAATTACATATCAAAAGATAACCACAAGCATTTAATCACATATTTAGGTAAAGCACCAAGGGTTAGTTCATAACCCAGGTCAAGGATGTTACAAATTATAAACCCCTAACAAGGATTTCGCCCCCGAAATCCCAGAAAGAAAAGGGGAAGCAGATATTGTTTAAGCATCATATCATTACATCCTTAGATAACATTTCATTATTATGGAGATATTATAGAGTTTTGATCAATAGGTTGCTCCTCACAAGTTTATCATGGAAAGATTCACATGGAACATATGCTCTCATGTTCCTTAGTTAGATCAACTTCTCTTAAGATCACACTCATACTCTGTTATTTATTTGAGACTATATAAGTGCTTTCATACCTTGATTGTGTCATCACATCTGATAACACCATACTAACTTTCCTTATTATTTGCACTAATTATCCCATTAGTTGTACATTCTCTTATCATAGGGAAAAGTTACTTATCAATCAAGGACTTATTTGATAGATATCTTGGAGAAAGATATGTTTATGATAAACATAAACCCCTAACATGTGATGTTCATATTATTTTACATTTTTAATTTGATTTCATAGTTGACCATTTCAGGTAATTAATATAAATCATTTGATATATTATTACATTCTTATTTTGGTACTTATCACATGTGTTATCAACACATTACATCTTTTTCTTCCTTTCATCTTGGGACTTTACTTGTTACATACATTCTCACCTTGGAACCAAAGTCTAGGGTAAACTGATACCTTTATAAGTATTCATCACATAAACATTTTTATTATTATTCTTACAACTTTACTGGTCAGGGTTGACCTCCCTTATTCCCATGTTTCTTATTTCATGATACTCATTAGATTGTCTCAGAATGACTGCTTGATTAGAGCAATTAAAAAGATAACAATATAAGAGTTTCCATATTCACTTTATCATCAGCAATTGTATACCTAGCCAGGGTATATAAATACTGAGATAAGGTAATATGCATTTGTATACTACCATATTCCTTCCCTTTTCTTATTATCACAAGTATAAGTTTTAATCTTACCGAATTTCTATCCAGACCACTTGTTAATACCTCATCTTTCTTATGGAGGTAAGCATGCAACATGAAACATCTATTTTATCCAACATTATAAGTCCTCGTAGGACTAATCAAGGAAAGTTCAATCAATCGCTTTCTCAGTTTTATCCAAGAGATCATAAAAAGACATATAAGAATAACATTGATTTTGTCTAACCTGTAATGATTCGAGGATTATTCATTGTCTCAGGATGATTCTGCCTCAGAGGTTCATTTGCCATAACATTTCTGGCTGAGAAATCTCTTATCAGATGCCCTACCTGTCCACATTGATAGCAAGTTCTCGGTGCCCCATATGGTATAAAGGGTTCTTTACCCTTTCTAGATGACCATTGCCTTGGTACACTAGGTCCTGGTTGTACTGGTGATACCAGAAACTTCTTCTTTTTGGAACTACCAGGTTTCTGCTCCTGGGTTTGGATAGGCTTTTTCTCAATCCTTCCTTTATATTCCTTTTCTGGACAATTTGGTCTGATGTGTCCAGGCTTCCTACACCTATGGCAGATCCTGGTTTCTGGCTGTATTCTAACCCCTACATTACTATATATTGATTCAACAGGCTGAGGTTGAGCATAGACTCGTTCTAAGTTTAGAACTTCATCATTTACCATTACTTCAACCTTCTGTTGTGGGTTACATATTCTGTTGATATCCAAAACATCATCATTAGGAGCTGGTAATCTAGGTTGTATTGCTAGTGCTTGATCCACTAGATACATCATGGTTGCCCTAAATTCCCCAAAAGTGATTCCTAAGGAAGGATTCCTTATCATGGTTGGATTAGCTAGGGGGATCTCAGGTAACTGTCCCTCTCTTTCTTGCTCCTCTGGACCTCTTCTTGGTGTAGCATTGCTGCTCTCTGCAGCAAACTCCTCATCTGATCCAGTCATCTTCAAGTTATTCTTCTCCTATGTGAGTAGAAGATACCATCAGATACACTGGATGACACTAGAATAGACTCTACTACCTTAGTCCTATGTCTCTGTAGACTCAACAAACCTAGAGCTATGATACCACTAAATTGTGACGTCTGTCTCAAAAAAATGAGATCAACGAATGCAAAAGCGATTAACTAGCAGCGGAATTATTAAAAACCACTAAAAATTAAAACTTTTTAGAAAGAGATTTTTAAATAATAATTTTTTGAATAAGAAAACAAGGTAAGTTGTTTACAACATGATCCATCATTACATCTCTGTAAAATCACATCTTGAGTGATTACATACATCAACTGCCCTGTTATCTATACAAGGCAAGATACAAAAATCTCGAGGCATTAAGCCAAAATCCTCAGATCTACTGACTCCTAGGACCTGAGAGTACACAGACGACACATAGGACATACTATCTATAAGACTTAACAGACATTATCTCCACCTGAGAATCACTACTGTCCCTGATGTTGTTGCTGTTGTTGTTGCTCATCCTTAGATGGATTCCTTCATCCTCGGCGTCTACCTCAAAATTTGAATCCCACGGGGGTGAGACAATTGAATAATTGTCCCAGCGAGAGTTATAACTCTCCGCCAGAAGCTTTGTTATTGCAATAAAGGAATAGCAATAAGCAATAAAACTTTAAATGTTCAACATAAGGTTTAACATTGTATAAACTAAGTAAAGCAACATTCTCTTAGACAATCATTTCAATTATAAATAATTGAATATCAAAGCATATCTCAATAAGGAATATGAGGAACATGTATACTAGTTACTTGACTAGAACATTATAAACAATGTATCATCAATCATTGTTTCTCTTAGTTCAACCTAAGCAGTTATGCTACGCGGCTGATTATGTTTTTCAAACATTATTATGCCCTGAGGAGATGAGGTATACCACTCATACTCCAACCGACCATTATGAAATCGCATCGGTACCATACATAGGTCATCAGAAGGACCAGATTCCTATGACCTCATCTTCCTCAGTCAGAGTGAGGTTCAACATGCATGACATCTTGTGTCTCTACTATAATAGCTTTCCAGGGTATTCTGGCAACTTCACTATTAGAGTCACAGTGGCATTCTGTACTCTCTTCGTCATCGAGGGATCTCTTGTTTATCTCTCATCAATGTGGCATTAACGATATCCTCGGGAGATTAGTGAAACATCATCCCGACATAAAAATATAATGAAGGGTTTATGGATTAAAGGTACATCTTACATCAATTCCTACATTAGGATGTAAGGGTATTCACGTCCATAATCCCCCACATATACTCAAAAGTATGTGCTCCAGTAGTTCCCTTAGGAAAACATGTTTCACGATCATTTAGTTTCTGACAATGATGGATCTATGGTCAGGGCTCTACATGATATCATTATACTTGATTATTTAAGTACATTATAGCATTCTTTTAGCATCAAACATGTTTTCAAACATAAACCACTAAAACATCTGCTATAAAAGAAGAATACTAAATGTATCAAGTTCATTTCACATCAGTTATCATTGGGATATCGATCCCTAACCATCTCATCCTTATAATTCAAAAACAGGGGTGTTCAAACCCTTAGATCATCATAAGTCATCTAGCAGCATGACCTTGATTATAACAATGTAGATATTGCTCAGGGCTCTTACAGCCTATCAATCTCATATGTTACCTCTAAAACCAGGCAACATAGTATATCATTATTCATAAAGCTTGAAACCTGCTTTCAATGAATATGACATCATAACCCTTACCTGGATATGATCACTTCTTTATAAAAACCTACATGGTTAATACATTTGATAACAGACAATTTATCTCTATATCAACATATTACAAAATAGAGATAATCTTTCAATTCAAGGGTTGTACCATTATGCATTCAATGAGGTTAGGTTTTCCCTATTCAATTCAATTAGGGTTATTCAACCCCTTTATCTTAATTAGGAAAAGTGATTCCCTAATTTCATACTTCAATCTTGATGTTTCATGCTTAAAAGCATAACCCAAACTTAGGGTTAGTGTAACCCACCTTTTATTAATATGGGTTTCCTGTTCACAATATCAGTTCAACCCTAATATATTACTCCACCACTCTTGGGAGCATTCAAAGATATTATAAGTGTTTGATTTCGATTACTATACTCATCATATATCATTAATGATCATCAATACTAAGTATTAGCCTATTTCTCATTCATATCATGGTATTATTACATCATACTCATTGATTTGGCTTACCCCACTCTCAAGATGTATTAATATACACTTATTGAGTACATTGAGTCTGTTATGTCTCTATCATAAACAACTACTTATCATATACTCTTTGTGTCTCTTGTTTAAGTATAATGGTTTGGAGGTTCATCAAGGTATGTTACCCTGAACTGTTGAATGTGATATCTATCATATCTTGATGTATCACTTTCTTCTCATTTCCATCTTACTTGAGTTGATTGACTAACTCTGTATTAAGATATTTTTCTTTTAATACTTTATTCACTAACTTGTTACTTTCCTCATATTGTGCATGTATCTTATATCAGAATTGTCCAATTATCTTTAATGATATAGGCTTATCTATTTGATAAACATTGTTGATATAGGATAAACCATCATCAACTATTCTAGGTATCTCCATATTCAGGATGTTATCTACATCATGCTTTAGTGTACATCATTTCTAAGAGTTTCATGCCCATCATTATTGTAAGGTGTAAAAGATATTATTCATTCATAGATATGTTTGGATCTAGGCATCATCTTACCTCTTAAATCCTTATTTATTGAAATTACCACATTTATCATTCACAGGGTTCATTAACCCTATTCTTTATGTTTATGACATAGTCATCCTATTTAATTGATTTGGCCACACCTCTCTTTAATGTACTATCTAATAAACCATCTCTAGGGTTTCATATTTAATAAGCCATAATTAAGCTTACTATTCATCCTAATAGGGGTTTCCCATGATATCACTTCCAATTGGGGTTTCTATTCATATCACGTCTCCTCTAGATTAGGTTTATGATTAATATCCCACCATTAGGGATTACTATTTCACATCATGACATTCCCCTAGAATTAGGGTTTACTATCCAAATTACAGTGAATTGAGGTCATACCATCATTATGTATGAAGGTTACTTACATTAATTCCCTTAATGAGGTTAAGATTCATTAATCATCCTAATTAGGGTTTCCATGATCTCACTATGAAGGATCATACCCTAATGATGTGTATTCATACATGTTGGAAGTATTTTACTTGATTCTCATGCATATAGGGAGTCTTCTCTCTCCTCTAACTATTGGATGATGTTTGCATCATTCTTGATTAGGTTAAGGTCAATTCACCCTTGATAACATAAGTCATGTCATCACCATTATGGTCATTAGGATTTGCTTGATCAAGGGGTATAAGTCATACTATCCCTTGAAGGGTACTATGGTAATGTTCACCATTGACCATAACATGCATCAACCAACTGATTACTTGTTCCCTTAATCACTTTAGGTATATATAGGGTTTAGGTTAATCAACTACTAATCCATCTTGGCCACTAAGGCATCAAACGTTCTTGACCTTAATAGACCCCAAACAGTTTTGCACTTTCAACCCCCAAACGGTTTTGAAACCATTTGGAGTTGTTGACCGCTTGGTCCCTTTGACTTTCAAGACCGCATGGCCAAGTACAATATCAAGACCGTTTGCCATAGGTGAGGTGAAGACCGTTTGGTCTTGTTGACCATATGGGCCAACTTTGACTTTGAAACCGCATGGACAAATCGACCTTGAAACCGCATGGCCACCAAATAGTTTGGGATTGTTTGGTCCCAAACGGTCTTGAGACCTTTTGGTCCCAAACGGTCTTGAGACAATTTGGCCCCAAACGGTCTTGAGACCATTTGGTCCAAACACTCTCAAAACCGCATGGACCAAAAAGTGCCTCAACCTATCCAATTGAATTAGGGTTTCCAAGGTTGAACCCTTCAATCGATCATCCAAAGGTTAGCCAATCATCAATTGAGTCAATTAGGTTAATCCTTAATGATTTGACCTTCAATTAATCCTCAATTGGTCACCAATTAGGGTTCGGATTGATTGGATTAGGGTTTGGAATCGATCATCCTTCAACAAGTATCAACATGAGCCTAATTGATGTTGAACCCATTGAACCATCGTTCAATTGGGTCATGACCTGACCCCAAACGGTCTTGGGATCATTTGGACATCCTCCAAATGGTCTTGATACCGTTTGCCCATTATTTTATCAAAAATTAATTCATTCACTTAAGGGTTGAACCCTAAATTAGGTCACAAAAATCAACACTTAATTATTCAACAACTTGATATGTTTGGACCCTTAATTGGTCAACCCTTCTTAACCCTAGACCTAAAAATGGTCTTGGGTGATCACCAAACGGTATTGAGACCGTTTGGATGATCCCCAAATGGTTTTGAAACCGTTTGGACCACTCAACCCAAACTTCAACATAATTGCACTTTTGAAATCAGCAATAAACCCGATTAGGGTTTAGGTGACTAATGAGCCTTCAATTGATGATTTACTTGGAATTAGATGATGATTTTTGGTGGGTGATTAGTCCATAATGTGTACAGAAGATCTCCATATGGTCAACACTTGGTCAACTCATCGAAACGGTCTTGGACCGGTTGCTCCCAAACATTCTTGGTTGAAACCGTTTGCTCTCAAACGGTTTTGAAACCGTTTGCTTCCAAACGGTTTTGCAAACCGTTTGGGCAAGAGGTGGAGGACCATTTGCTAAAGCAAGATCAGGATGAACTTTGGAAATAATGCCACCTTCTTCTACCTCAAGAACACGGACTATTCTTCACAGTTTGGTAGCAAGAACACATAGAAGTGTCTAAGGAAGGAGATTAAGCTACGTTTTCATAGAAAGAAGATGCATGAACAAAACTAGAAGGGTTAGAGTTATAAAACCTGCCTTAGGATCAGATCTAGAGCTCCAAGCTTCGTAGCTTTAATGGTGGCTTGAGGTCCACAGGTCGTCCAAGGTTCGTTCCTCAAGATTTGGATGGAGAAGATGGCTAGAAAGTAGAGTTATGTAAGGAAGACTACTAAACCAACCTTGTAGCAATATTTCCTCCATAAATTCGAGCTAGATGGCAATCAAAACTTACCCAATTCAGTTTGGTCGTCCTCCTCTGCTCCTGATCTCCCTCTTAGTCAGCCAAAGCAAAGAGATAAGAATAGGAATGAAGGGAAACGATCCCTTGCTTTGTGAAAAAGATGTACTTATATATTTTGGGTATTTTTTTCTAGGCAAGGAGGATTATTTCCTTTATTTCTCAACTAGGTCCTTCTCCCCTCCTTGGACACGTCCCTTCCTCCATATCACATGCAAAACCCTCTCTCAACCAAGGTTTATAGGAAAAAGGAACCAAACACCTTACTAAGTTGCATACATAAAAGGGTCATTTTGTATAAAACTTGGTTATTTAATTATAAAGGTTATCTTTCTTATTTGATCATTCAAATGAGGCTCCCTCCTCATTATATTTGCTCTACTTGATGTCAAGAGTCATAATAGATACACTAGAGGGTATATTTTACATGTTGTACCCTATGTTTTGGGTAAATTGCACTTTATACCAAGACTAGGTTTTAAAGCACAAGGATTGCTCTACAAGTTATATCTTGGTGCCCAAGCTTGGAGAACCCATGTCACTACATCATATTCATGATTATGATGTCTCAACACCAGAGGAACATCTCAACATGTGCAATTTGCAAGTTAACCCCTCAACTTGGGTGTCTTGCACATATGTCCATATTTATCAAAACAATATTACAACATTGTTAAAAAAGGACAGAAATGAAAATATATGTTCCTCAGAAGCTTTAATTACATATCAAAAGATAACCACAGGCATTTAATCACATATTTAGGCAAAGCACCTAGGTTTAGTTCATAACCTAGGTCAGGGATGTAATAGTAGGTATTTGTTATCACACAACAAATGTAGCACAAGCCATTGTTCTTCAAGCTGGAGAGGACTTCATCCTTGAACCCGAGGGTGGTGAGGGTTTACTCACAGGCAAATCGAGCAGGGAACACCCTCCTTGCAATGAGGAACTAGTAGGTAGGGTCTTCCTCTGGAGTGAGCCAGAACTGGGTCGTAGAGACATACGCTGGGGATGAGGATGAGCTTGCTCCATGCTTACGGTTGGACGTTTGTTTGATGGGTGCCATTGCTGAAGCGTTGGTTTAACACGACGTGTGATTTTTGAAACACGTCATGTTCCTTGGCAGCAGATTAGCCAATCTGGTGGAAGACATGGCGTGTCTTCTCTAAGACACGACGTGTCTTTTCTGAGACATGTCACGTACCTGGGCAGAGATGGAAGCTAGAATCTAGAGAGGTAGAACACGATCGATTTGGATGAGGTCACACCATGTATTTTGATAAGGGAAAGGATAAAAGGAGGCGGAGACGTTGTCAGCGTAGATGAGGCTCTCTGTTAGAAAATCACACCGTGTTGCGACTAGGTAGTGGATTAGATGGAGCTTCGACCTTTAGTAGCTTGAGAGAGGAAAAAGGGTTATCAATGGAGGAGAAGAAGCTCCGTGGCCTTGGAGGATGAGGATGCTATTGACGGTAGCTCGGAGATGAAGCTTCTTTCAGTTGTAGGTCGCACATGTCTGGTCGGTGGTAGAGGAGGCTTGAACATGGCTGGAAACGAAGTGAGGGAGTGAAGGAGGTAGTGTGATGATTAGGGTTAAAAACCCTTTTCTCATTAAAAGACACGATGTGTGATTTTTAGGACACAATGTGTCTATTTCTAGAACTTCCTCACGATCATATAAGAAATTCTATGCAGTGTAAGACACGCCATGTGAATTTAGGCACACGCCGTGTTCGAATCCAAAAATTTAATTTGTAACCCATTCACTGATAATGACATACCGTGTGCAAATAAAGACACAACGTGTTAGATTTCAGATTACTCCTGCTCCCTATTATCCTAAAGTACACGTCATGTCTTAGTTAAGACACACTGTGCTCATTTCCAGATAGAGTATTCGAATGGTCTGCCTGATAGTAACACATAGTGTCTTTTAGGACACGTCATGTCTTTTTGAGTTTCTGCTTGTGTTGTACTCTCTATAAGAGATAACACGCCGTGTCAAATAAAGACGCGTCATGTCTTTTGAAATTTCTGTAGAACTCAACTTCTTACCAGCTCCTGCAGAAGTAATGAGATGTAAGTATAAGTGTTTAAATTATTATATACACCCATGACAAGCTTATTTCAGGAAATTAAAGATTGTTCTTGACTCAAACTACATAAAGAAAATCTAATCTAATGTGGGGTCAACTCCCACGAGTTCCTCCATTTAAAGTCTGAAGTATTACTCTTCAATCTATTGGTCAAGCATCCTGGAGGGAGCAAGTGACTCCCTTGCCAACTTCATCTCCTATGATATAGATCTTGCAACATTGTCCATTGACCTTTAAGGACGATTGTTTCCCTTATAGCTCGATGGTCCCGTACGGAAAAACACGTAGGACCAAGAACAGTCCAGACCACTTAGATCTCAATTTCTCTAGAAACAATTTGAGTTTGGAGTTGAAAAGCAAAACTTGGTCTCCTTCTTTGAAGTCTTTGATATTGGTTCTCTTATCATGCCATCTGTATCTTTTCATTGTAGATTTTGGCATTTTCATAAGCATCCATTCACAACTCTTCCAGATTTTGTAGTTGCAATAATCTCTTATCTCCTTCCTTCTTAAGATCATAGTTTAGGAACTTGATTGCCCATAATTCTTTGTGCTCCAATTCTACGGGTAAATGACATGATTTTCTGTAGACTAGTTTAAAAGGAGTTTCTCCAATGGGTGTTTTAAAAGTTATCCTATATGCCCATAACACATTGTCCAACTTAAGTGCCCAATCCTTTCTTGATCTGGAGACAATCTTTTCTAGAATGGCCTTCAGTTGCCTATTTGAGATCTCCACTTGGCCTGATGTTTGAGGATGATAGGGTGTAGAGATCTTATGTTTCACTCCATATTTGCTAAGAAGGTTGTTGAAGTTTCTCTCATTAAAATGGCTACCACCATCTGAAATGATTGCTCTTAGAACTCCAAATCTGGGGAAGATGATCTTCTGAAAAAGTTTAATGACTGACTTTGCATCTGGTGCTTGAGTGGGGATCGCCTCCACCCATTTGGACACATAATCATAGGCCACCAAGATGAACTTGTAGCTGCATGAAGATGGAAAGGGCGTCATATAATCTATGCCCCACACATTAAAAACTTCTATCTCTAGAATTGATTTTAATGTCATTTCATCTCTCCTTAAAATTCCTCCACCTCTTTGGCAATTGTCACAAGCTTTGACAAATGTGTACACGTCACAGAATAGACTTGGCCAATAAAGGCCAGATTGTAGGATCTTTGTTGCTTTTTTGTTTGCCCCTAAATGTCCTATGTAGGGGGAAGAATGACAATCTGAAATCACATTACCAATTTCCTCATTTGGGATACACCTCCTTATGAGTCCATCTGTGCATTGCTTGAATAATAGTGGGTCATCCCAATAGTATAATTTAACATAATGAAGAAACTTCTTCTTTTGCTGATAGGTGAAATCAGGTGGAAGGCAACCGGTGGCAAGATAGTTTGTAAAATCAGCAAACCACAACAAGTCTAGAGAATTTAATGCATATAACTTCTCAATGGGTAGCTTATCATCAATGGGTACTTTGTCTTCAATGTTTGAAGAGAGACGCAAGAGATGGTCAGCTACACTATTCTATATTCCTTTTTTGTCTTTGATCTCTAAATCAAACTCCTTTAGTAATAATATCCAGTGGATGAGATGGGGTTTGGCATCTTTCGTGCTCATCAAGTACCTTATATTGTCTGAATTTATCAAATGCATAAACGATGGCAAGCATTTCCTTTTCTGTACTGACATAGTTGATCTGTGCATCATCAAGGGTTTTACTTGCATAGTGTATAGCATGGAGTTTGTTGTCTTTTCTCTGTCCCAAGACTGCTCCTATGGCATAGTCAGTAGTGTCACACATCACTTCAAAAGGAGCACTCCAATATGGTGGTTGGATAACAAGAGCTGAAATTAGGGCATTATTTAATTTCTGGAAGGGAGCTTTGCATTCATCATTGAATTCAAATTCAAGATCTTTTGCTAACAATGAGCATAGAGGCTTTGCAATATTTGAGATGTCTTTAATAAATCTCCTATAGAAACCTGCATGACCCAAAAAATTGTAGATTTCTTTGATGTTAGTTGAAGCACCCATCTTTTCAATAGCTTCCACCTTGGCTTTGTCCACTTCAATCCCTTTATTGGAAATGACATGACCAAGCATGACTCCCGTCTGCACCATAAAGTGGCATTTCTCCCAATTCAACATAAGATTGACTTGTTGACATCTATGCAAAACTTTAGTTAGATTCAACAAGCAATCATCAAATGAATTACCATAGGCATTAAAATCATCTATGAATATTTCCATGATTTTTTCAATGTAATCAGAAAAAATAGCCATCATACACCTTTAAAAAGTGGTGGGTGCATTGCAAAGCCCAAAGGGCATTCGCATGTAAGCATAAGTTCCATATGTGCAAGTGAATGTGGTTTTCTCTTGATTGGGTGGATAGATGGGGATATGAAAGAACCCACTATACCCATCAAGGTAGCAAAAATATGAGTGGTGAGCAAGTCTTTCTAATATTAGATCAATAAAAAGCAAAGGAAAAAGGGCTTTTCTGGTGGCTTTATTGATTTTTTTATAATGAATACACATTCACCATCTAGTGACGATACTTGTTTGAATTAGTTCCTCATTTTACCCTTTAATCATAGTTGTTCCTCCTTTCTTAGGTACAACATGTATAGGACTTACCCAAGGACTGTCACTTATTGGATAAATAATCCCAACATCTTTAAGTTTTAAGATTTCTTTCTTTACAACTTCCATCATGTTCTGGTTTAGTCTCCTTGGTGGGTCTATACATGGTTTGGAACCCTCTTCTAAAGCTATCCTATGAATGCAAATGGATGGGTTAATTCCCTTGAGGTCATCAATAGAAAAACCTATCACATCTTTGTAACATCTAAGTTCATTCAAAAGTTTTTCTTCTTGATTTTTATTCAAGTCAACATTTATGATGACAGGTTAAGAAGAGTTTGGGCCTAAGAAAGCATACCTTAACCCCGGTGGGAGGGGTTTTAGTTATATCTATTTGATTGGGGATGTGGTGTTGCTCCCTTCATTCTTCTTTGAGATTTCTTCACTTAATGGATTCTCCAAAGATTCAGTGCTTTCACCTTTGTAAATGGCATTAACATCATCTTCTTCAGGATCTCCTAAAGCGGTACCAAAAAAATTCTTTTCTTCTTCTAGCATTGTGTCAATTGAGTCAACAAGACAAAGGTATTCTTTGCAACTGGGTGCCTTCATTAAGTCATAGACTGAAAACACAAGTTCTTCATCTCCCACCTGGATAGTGAGTTTTCCTTCTCTACGTCAACTAAATAACCTGTAGTGCGCAAGAAGGGTCTTCCAAAAAGTACGGGATTGGTTGGGTCTTCATGCATGTCTAAGATCACAAAATCACACGGGATAAAGAAATTTTCTATGTATACTGGAACATCCTCTATCACTCCCCTAGGATGCTTGATAGAGAGGTTAGCTAGCTGAATTGTCATAGATGTTGCCTAATGATCTCCCAAGTCAAGATTTTCCCATAAAGATATGAAAATCAAACTGATGCTAGCTCTAAGGTCTACTAGGCCTTTATTAAAAGTAAAGTCTCCTATCTTGTAAGGAAGAGTAAAGGCACCTTGATCATCCAATTTCTTGGGCATGCAGTTCAATATGATGGAGCTTAGCCTTTCAGAAAGCATCACGGTTTCAACCTGTCCAGATCTCCTCTTCTTTGTTAAGATATCCTTTAAGAACTTGGCATAGGAGGGCATTTCAGCTATGAATTTAACTAGGGGCAGGTTTACATATAAATTGTTTAGAATGTCCATGAATTTGTGAAAATTCACATCATCTTTTGTTCTAGAAAACCTGTGAGGAAAAGGAGCATTTAGCTTACTTGAAAAATCACCTTGCTATAGATTTCTTACAATTTTCTTCCTTTGCATTTCAGCTACATCTTCAATAGTGGTATCAATAATTTTTCCAGATTTCCTCTTGGGAGACGGTGAAGAACTTCCTATGACAACCCCACTCCTTAAGGTCTTACAAGTTTCCTTGGGGTTCATGATGGGTTGACTAGGCAAAGAACCTGAAGATAATCCTTGATTGGCTAATGCCCGCTGAGCTATCTGATTCTCCAACATTTTGGTATGTGTGATGATCCCATCAACCTTTGAATAGAGCTGTGTGATAGCATCTTTCGATAAATTTCCATGTGCTCAAAACTCATCATTTTTCTATATCTGGTTGGTGACAAATGTCTCAAGGAGGCTTTCCAAGCTTGATTTCTGAGTGGGTGGAGTCACTTGTTAGAATTGGTTGAAGTTTATGTTCTTACTAGAGCTGTACCCTGGTGGTTGTTGGAAATTGACATTCATTTGTGGATGGTTGCTCATAGATTGTTGGCCTTACTGCTGGTTTTGTGAATTATTGTTCCTATAAGAGAAATTTAGATGGTCTCTCCATCTTGGGTTATATGTTTCAGAAAATGGATTATAAGTTTGTCTATTATTGAAATTCCCCACTGCATTGACTTGTTCAGGTGCTTCATTGGCATTCATCTGTGGTGCAAAACAAGAAGCAGTGATGTACCCAGATGTACCACAAGCTTCACAAACTTGGTCAACTGCTTAGACTGAATGAGTAGTCAACCTTTCAAATTTCTGAGTTAAGGCATCAAATTTGGCTGAAATTAAATCCACGACATCAACGATGTGTTTCCCACTAGACTTCTCATTTGAGCTGGTGGAGGAAAGGGGTTGGCTTGTTCTTTCAGAACACCAGTGGATGTGATTGAGTGCCATATCTTCAATGACAAAAAAAGCTTGACTGTATGACTTGTTCATCATGGCTCTGTTTGCAACAACATCAATGGTCATGCAGGTGTTGTAGAATAACCCATTATAGAAGGTTTATAGGAGCAACCAGTTTGTCAAACCATGGTGAGGACATAGGCGTTGGAGGTCTTTAAACCTCTCCCAAGTCTCATAGAGTGTTTCTCCTTCTAGTTGTTTGAAGTTTGTTATTTGATTCCTCAACTAGGATATTTTGCTAGGAGGAAAATACTTTGCTAGAAAGACATTCAACAAATCATCCCAGCTCTTGATAGAATGTAAAGGCAAAGAGGAGAGCCACTCCTTGGCTTGGTCTCGCAGAGTGAACGAGAAAAGTATTAGGAATACTCCTTCAGCTGGAGCACCATTAATCTTGAACGTGTTAAGGTACTGTAGAAATTCAGCAATGTGGAGGTTTGGATCCTCCATTGGCGTTCCCCCAAATCAGTTCTGTTGAATCATCTGCATGATTGTAGGGATGATGGAGAAGTTGTTGGACTCAATCATAGGATGATCAATGGATCAAAAAATATTTATGACATCCGACACAACAAAATCCTTGAGAGGACGGTTGTCCTCCATCTTCGATTCTTGGGAAGGATCAGGTGAAGGCAAAGAGTATGCAAAATGTGGTGGTGAAGGTTGTGATCCCTCCAAGATTGAAGAGTTCTCAGTCCTCCTTTCTCATCTATGACTACTTAAAGTTCATTCTATATATGGGTCTAAAAAGATGTATGTTTGTAGACCTCTCTTAAAATGACGCATGCAACTTGAAAAGCAAAATTTGAGTGAAATTCACAAAACTAAGAGGTATCACAATGTGAAATGCAGAAATGGTGACTTAGTCTCAATTACTAGTTAACAATTTTACTCTAACTAAAAACTACCGTAGCTCCCCGACAACAATGCCAAAAACTTGTTGGGCATTTTAGAAGGAGAAAGATCTCAACTCACTAATTACCCACAAGTGTACGAGAGTCAATGTAGTCGAGTGTCGTATACAAGGAGGTAGGCTAGTTAGGCGCAAATATGTTAACTTTCATTAATCTAAATTGGGTTATAAAATTTGATTGATTGCACACTAAAATAAATGAAACAAAAGAAAAGATCTAAAATAAAGACGTTGATTAAATGATTAGAAACTTGAGCACTAGATTTTGCTACCATTATCATCATATCACATGAACATATGAAATAAAGATCACTATTTAATAAGCAAGGAGGTTGTCATCATCATGCATTTCCCACTACCATGATATGGTTCTCAACATTACATAACACTCCCTCATCTATGCTTAGTTTCAAACACAACTAAAACCCTCAATAATCTCTATCCACTCCCGTGGTCAAGAGAATATTTCCATAGATCCCACTCCATACTCCCTAATGCATTCTCCCAAAGCACAAGGCAAGCATAAAACATGTATAAGAGGTGGCCAGCCAACCATACAAGCAATAAAACACCAAACACATCCATGTAAGGGAGAAAATTAACCAGCAATAAGCATAAATTTCGAGTTCACATGAACAATGGCATGGGAGCTACTCTCCCATGTCCAAGAAAAAAGTTCTACTTGTCCATAATGAGGATATGCAAATACAAGACAGTAATTTCAAAGTTTTGCATGCTTAGGGGAAGGAAAAAGCTAGAGGAACCACAAATGTAGGCTAAGGGGAGAGAACTCTAGCTAGAGGATGAAATTCCACCCCTTGGAACTGCTCCAACTCAGACAAACTTCCCTCCCAGAAAGCTTGGTTGAAGGGAGTAGCTCTGCTGCACCTCCGAAGAAGAATTTGGAGAAGAAATGAGGTAGAATGGAGGTTCTCTTGCAAGAAACCACCTTCTTCCACCCCAAAATCACCTTCCTCAACTCTGGAACTTCTCTTGGGTGTAAGACACTTAAAAAATGACTGAGCCTAACCTGCCTATTGGGTTGGTATTCTCTTTTAAAATGAGAGGCAATCATTTTTGTTTTTGCAGAAACTGATAATGACACAACGTGTCTTTTGGAGGATATGTCATGTTTTGTCATTTGATCTTGCTCAGTATTGCCACCGCAGTGATGCACACAACGTGTCGAAAAGATACACGTTGTGTGGTGACTTCCTGGATTCAAATCAAGTGAAAGGCACATGGCATGTTTGAATAAATACATGCCGTGTGCGTTGGCAGAAAGATGCATACGACCTTCATGTACCAAGAACACGCCGTGTCCTTGAGGGAACACACCATGCACCACTTCCTCATCATGGGCTAGGATCTGGTAGAAATGTACATGCTGTGTGTTTAATAACATGATATGTTCTTCATCTCGTGAGGTTTCCTGTAAAGGGACACGCCGTGTCTTTTAAGGAATACGCCGTGTCTGATGCTATTTCTTCAGGAAATGACTTTGAATATACTGCTAAATGTGGAGAAGTCCCATTGAGGTCGGATTTGAGTTGTTCTATTTCCAATTTGACCTTTTTAATACATATCTACAATCAACATCATCTGATAAGCAAAGTAACTAAAAAGTGTGACAAAATGGATATGAATAGAGGATAAATGGAGACAAAATGAGCTGAATTTATGTGTGAGAATGTGCAAAAAGTCGATATGAAATACACACAACAATTAATCTTCTTCTCCCAAACAACACTTGGAGGATCAACATCAACTCTCTCTCTATATTGGAGAGGAACAATGGACAACTCATCTAATATATATCTTTAACACATATGTATATAACTAATACACTCTAGGTACTAGGATTCATTACCTTGATATCCACTACTTATGCTATAAAGAACTCATACCCTGGTCTCATCCACATACTCAACATCATAACTGGCTAAGAATATATAGGAGGAATACCCTAACTCTTGGAGGGATCAAAATCTATGCTCATTATATAACATAAAGATTTTGGAACTATATTCCAAGGAAACCACACATCATATCAAGATATCCATCCCCAGGATTTCAAAGAATCCACGCGTACCAAGTGGCATAATATACACTTAAAGGTTATGCTTCAAAAAGAAGAAACACAAAGGAAAACATACTTCCCAAATCACTACAACATTTGTAACATCCCTGACCTAGGTTATGCTTTAACCCTAGGTGTTTTGATTAAGAAAGATGATTATATGCTTAATCTCATATTGTGAAAAGTAATTAAAGCTCAGGAGGAACCTATGTTGCAATTCTAGTCCTTTTCAAACATTGTTGAAATCAATGTTTTGCTTGTTTTGGAGTAAAGTGTAAATTACTCAAGTTGAGGGGTTTAAGTGCAACTTGTGCATGATAATATGTTCCTCATGTGTTGAAGCATCATGAGAGTGAAAATGATGCTGAGGTATGGCTTATGGAAGCCTGAATACCAAGAAAGAGTTGATAAAGCAATGTATGTGCATAAAAACCTAGTTTTGGTGTAATGTGCAAATTAGCCAAAACCTAGGGTGCAATATGTAAATTTACACTTCAATAAAGTCCCTAATGTTTATTGGCATCATGTAGAGAAAATAAAATGATACGGACTCCTCATTTGAATTAAGATGAAGGAGAGAGAATCTTGATATTAAAATAATCAAGATTAATGCCTAATTGAAACCCTAATTCAATTTAGGGCAAAAATAAATAAAAATAATTGAAGGGCTTTCAACCAAAAAAGAGATGATTGAGTTTGCTCAAGTGTGAACAGCCTTGTGCCTTTGCTATGGCACGAAAATATCTAAAGGAGGTGAAAATTCCACACACCTTATTATAAAGAAAAGTAATATCCACTCAAATTTGAGATATTACTATTAAATGATTAAGGTGCTTAAATTGCTTTTCTTTAGATTGAGGATAATGAATAGGAATTCGAATGTGATAAAGATACCTTTGCATGTAACGAATTAAGGGGGAGAGGTGGCATCAATTTTTGGAATTAAAAGAATTTTATAAGGAACTTTCTCTCTCATTGAAGTCCTTATAAAAACACCTTTTCCAACTCAATTGAAAGGCTTTTTCGGCCCTTTCTTCTTTGGTTGCTTTGGATGAACTCAAGGGGACTTACGAGAAATAGGAGGATGAGCCCCAACATGTTGGTAAGCTTCTTGACCCTTGTTCACCTTGAATTCATGGTGGAAATCACAAATCAATGCATGCATTCTTCCTAATTCGATTCCCTCTTCAATTATAACCATTCCTTTTCACTCAAACCATGAGGACGAGCCTTGGAATGGTGAAAGGAGTTACATCCAACATTTGTGACGTGATGTTGGAGCTTGGAAGCTCAATTGGAGGCAGGTTTTATAACTTGAACCCTTTTTCATTGTTATTCAATGATTAATCTTGCAATTTCAATGATTCCTTCATTATCTTGTTTAATTGCTGGTTGAAAATGGTTAATTCATGAAATCAGAAGTTGTTAGAACTTCAGGGACGAAGTTAGATGATGATGAAATCATCTTGGATACTTTTTCCAAAGGAATCATGAGTTGAAGGCTAATCAATTAGGCAAACCTAATTGGATTAAGTGCTGATTTTTCAACTTGATTAATTCCACTTTTTGGGCAAACGGTTTCAAAACCGTTTGCGTGAGTTGACCAAGGGTTGACCGTTTGATATTACTGTTACTAATTATGTTGGTTAATAACTCACCAAATTTTATGGGTTAACTCCCAAAGAATCGTGAGTTGAAGGCTAATCAATTTGGCAAACCTAATTGGATTAAGTGCTGATTTTTCAGCTTGATTAATTTAACTTTTTGGGCAAACGGTTTCAAAACCGTTTGAGTGAGTTGACCAAGTGTTGACCGTTTGAGATTCCTGTTCCTAATTATGTTGGTTAATGACTCACCAAATTTTATGGATTAATTCCCAAGGAATCATCAGATGAAGGCTAATCAATTGGGAAAACCCTAATTGAAATTAGTGCTGAAATTCCAATGAGTTGATTTGAGATTTTGGGTTGATTATCCTAAACGGTTTCAAAACCGTTTGGGGATCACCCAAACGGTCTCAAGACTGTTTGGGTATCACCCAAGACCGTTTGGAGGTCTAGGTTTAAGCATGGTTGACTAATTGAAGGTCTAAAGGTACCAAATCATTTTACAATTAAGTGCTGATTTGATGATCAACCCAATAGCTCAAACCCTAATGATTTTTCACTAGAATCCAAGGGTTGGATGAGCCAAACGGTCTCAAGACCGTTTGGAGCTCATCCAAACGGTCTCAAGACCGTTTGGAGGTCACCCAAGACCGTTTGGAGGTCTAGGGGTGAGTATGGTTAAGCAATTGATGATCCAATGATACTGAGTTAAAGCGTAATCAATTGCTGATTTGGTGATCAATCCAATGATCCAAACCCTAATTGGTTGACTTGGATTTTGATGATGTAATGGGAAAACGGTCTCAAGACCGTTTGGTGGTCATCCAAACGACCTCAAGACCATTTGGGGTCAGGTCATGTGCAGTTTGGATGATGGTTCAATGGTTTCAAAGTGACTAATCTTGCATTGATTAGTGTTGAAGGATCATCGATTCCAAACCCTAATTCAATTGATTCAAACCCTAATTGAGGGTCAATTGAGGGTCAATTGAGAGTAAAATAAGTTGAAGGTTGACCTATTTAAGTCAATTTAAGTATGAGGATAGGTCCAATTGATGATTGGTTCCATAAATTCAATGATTAAAGGAATCAATATTGAGAAACCCTAGTTGAGGGTGATTCCATGTGAAACCCTAGTTGAGGGTGATTCCATGAGAAAACCTGACTAAGTATTAAAACCACATGATGTACTAATGTTATGTTGTGATGAGAGGCCCTAAGAAGGGTGAAGGCATGTGATACCCTAATGAGGAGTCATAATACATAAAGCCCTAATCTTGGAAAATATGACAATGAATCATAATTCTAATCTTAAGTAAGGGTATAAAGAAACCCTAATGATGAGATAGAAGGAATGGCCTTATAAAGGTGAAACATTTCATGTGGTTGATTATAAGCAACCTTATTGTAAACAATTTCTTTATCATTAGATAAATGCATATCATTAAAGATAGTTGGACAATTCTAATGTGCGGCCTATGCATTATATGCTATATGTGAGTGATTAGTGATGGAATGTATTAAGAAGGGAAATACCTTAATACAAGATAAGATGTCTAATTAAGGAGAGTCTAAAGTGATGAGAAAGTGATACATCAAAATATGATAGTTATCACATTCAGCACTTCAGGGTTTATATACCTTGATGTACTCCAAATCCAATATAATTGGATAAGAAACATATGAAGTGTGTTATGCAACTATTACAATGAAATGTAATGAGTTGTTGCACTTTATGAGTGTTAATTAATGTACCTTGAGAATGGGGTTAAGCCCAAATGATGTGTATGATATAATCATACCATGATGAGGATGAGAAATGAACTCATACCTTGAGTTGATGATCATTAATGCTATATGATGAAAGTAATGCTCTGGAATAATCAAATATGATACCTTTGAATGCCCTAGAGGTATGGATTAATGAATTAAGGGTTGGATAGATTATATAATCATGAAACCCTAATTAATGAAAAAAAGGGAACCCTAACCCTGACTTGGGTAAAGGGAATGATAAGCCCTGTTTGATAGTAAACCCTAATTCCTGGAAAAGGAATAATGGTGTTAATATTGTATCACATGATGTGATGAATATCTTGTATGACTATTATCATGCCTAATAACCATGCAAGTATGATGAGATAATGAACATAGCTAGATTTGAGCTGTGACATTTATATTATAAATGTTGATTGGCATTATGAGCCTTAATGTTGTTGTTGCTTAATAAAAGTAACAATGTGTAAGGATTCTATGAGTCATATGGGCAAGCTGTTGCCTAGAAAGAGGTGACAAGATATTTCATGGCCTTGTGAGCCAGGTGTGATGCTTATGTAACAAGTATCATGAATGCCTTGGTCAGATGACCTGAAGGTGATAGTTACCTAATAAATGGTAATGATGTTCAATGATGAGTTAAGGGTTTGAATAACCAAAACCATATGAATACGGTGATGAGAATGTGAAGGGATGAGAATTCCCAGTATTGAAATGAGGGATTGAGTTCCCAATGTCTTTGAAAGACTGATAAGTATCTGATGAAAGTAGTACATGTCTCTTTATAGCATTGTTGTAATAAGTCTTGTTTGAGAACTTGGCTGATGCTAAAAGAATATGCAAATGTACTTAATTAACCAAGTGAAATATATTCATGTAGAGCCCTGACCATAGATCCATCATCGTCAGGAATAGGTGATGGTGAAACGGGTGCTCCGCGGAAAAACCCGGATTTCATATTTTGAATATGTGGGGGTAAATGGGAGAAATATATCCTTATGTCTGGTGAAGTGGTTTGAGGGAAGGTAAACAACAAACCTCTCAATCCTTCATGTGTCAGGATGGATGTATCACTAATCTCCCGATGAATGGGATAGATGTTGTACACATCTCCCCATAATACTTATGTCGGGTCGAGGAGATAAACATTAAATCTCTCGATGGCCAATGAGAGTGCAGTTGACACTGTAACTCTATAGCGAAGTTCCAGTATACCCTGGAAAGCTATCTTGAGCAGTTAACACAGTCCTTCTTGTTGTCCTGCACTGACCAGGATGTGTGAGGTCATGGGAATCCGGCTCTTCCATTGACTTATGTATGGCACCGATTCAATTTCACAGTGGTCGGTTGGAGTATGAGCGGTATACCTCATCTCCTCAGGGCATAAGTGTGTTTGTAAAATGAAATCAGTCGTATAGCATGTCTGCTTAAGGATTGAATACGGAAATTCATTGGCTGATGTTACATTTCTTTTATATATCCGTAGTTCATTAATGTTGTTCATATCTATTGTATTCATTACAAGTAGATGGATGAACTATGAGTCTACCAAGAGTAGATGCAATGTTATCCTTGAAAAAGGAGATTTCTTCACTTTAATCATACAAGTGACTTACCTGCTATTGATTTAATATATAAATCCTTCTGCTCAGTTCCGTTAATAAACTACTATAACAATGTTTTGGCGGAGAGTTATATCTCCCGCTGGGACAATTTACAATTGTCTCACCCCCGTGGGATCCAACTTTTTAGGTGGACGTGGACAAAGAAGCAGAATCTCATTGTAGGAATAGACAACAACAATGACAACAAGGACAACAGTAATATCTTAGGTGGAGATACTGCCTGTCAAGATATGTAGTTAGAGAGTCCTATGTGTCGTCTCTGTACTCTCAGGTCCTCAGAGTTTTTATCCAGTGTTTTTGATAAATCGATCTGAGGTTTTGGCTTGATGCCTCGAGATTGTATACTGTCTGTATATAATGCTTATGCGGAAGTTGATGTTGTAGTCTCTGAAAAGAGATGGTATGGGTTATGTATGTTTGAACCAGAATGTAAATGTTATACAATGGTTCTTGATGAAAAAGATTTCCTATGCGTGGATCTCTTTGTAAAAAGTTTTAAATTTTCAGTGATTTTCAGTAATCCACTGTTAGTGATCGTTTCCGCATGTTTTATTATTGTTAATGACACTTGTTATCTTAATGATGACGTTTGTCATTACAACATTGCCCAGGGGTCACTAGCAAAAGGTAACCAATTCTGTCTTCCCCATAAGAGTTACACTTTTTATGCATCATGTTACCGTTTTTCAACTTGGGTTCCTTGCCATTAGCATAGGAATTATTAAGATTATCATATCTCATTGCTCTTTTCTCATTAACTGTTAGTCATTATTGTATATGTACTCTCATGTTTCCATGTTTTCCAACCAATGGTCAAGGAATAAGGCATCATATTCCATTTTTTCTTCGTTAAACAAGGAGCTTCTCCCTTGATTTCTTTCACATACCATGTATATATTACATTAACACATTCTTACACATAGGTTGGTATGAGATTAACTCAGCTTCCACTTGATTCCTCTATCATGTTCTCATTCATCTTCTCATATTATTCTTATCACAAGAGTTCTCTCCATCTTATGTGAATTTCATACCTTAAAACACTTTTTTAGCACAAACTTATCTATCTTTTACTTTATTATCTTCTTGAATTACAACTTCAAGAACTCATATTTAACTTATCTGTATTCATATTTAGGTTTCATGGTATTGTATCTTTATCTTATAATCACCAAATATTCAAGTTTTGATAGATTATGATGTAATTCTCATCTTCTTTAGGGTAAGATTGAGATATATGCACCATGATATTTGATTTGTTATGCTCTTTAGATTGTTTCAAAATTACTACTTGATTAGAGTAATAAAAAAGAGAACAATCTAAGAGTTCCATACTTACCTTTTCCTCAATAATTGAATACATGGCCAGGGCACCCAAATATTGAGATTAGGCAGTATGATCGATATTTTTATGTCATATTTCTAACTTAGATATCATCCCAGTCCTAAGTCCTAGTGTCTCTATAGACTTAGTGAACCTAAAGCTCTAATACTAACTTGTGAGAACCCGCTACACTAAATGAGATTACTCAAAACACAAAACATGATTACGAATTAATTAGCCACGAACCTAGTAAATAGGGTAAATTAAAACCGATTTCTACATTTCCCAATTGCTCAGAAACATTTACATAAAGGCCCAACAACTTGCTTTATTTCATATAATGCTCAATATCCTTTACCACTGCTCTATAGACTTAGCTACAACATAAACTTTACAAAGGAACACTACTACATATTCCACATATACAAGCATAAACATGCAATCGAAAGCCCGATTCAATAGAAACATCATATACAAACTTTCTCACTTAGACCTGAGAGTACAGGGATGACTCTAGGACACACTAGACATTAACAACCATCTCTAGGGTTCATCACCTTAGTTTCTCCTTGCTGCCATGGTTTTGTTGCCGCTGTTGTCGATCACCTAAGAAGATGTGGTGACCCACGAGGTGAGACCCAATCCCAACGAGAGATATAACTCTCTCCAATAGATATTGATTACATTAGATTAAACAATAGATAACTGAGCAGTTGGAGTATTTAATAATCAATTGAAAGATTGAATAGTTCAAGTATGCTAACGAAATTAAGCAAATAAGCTTAGCAACAAGTATGATTATCAATGTATATACAAGTAAAGGTAAATCCATTTCTATGGATAGGTATCTACTCAAATTTCAACAAATTTCATCTAATAACAATCATCATCATCATTAATCTGACTATCATCATTTGCCTTTCTAACAACACAAGCAATCTAGTAATATAATCATCCCTAACATCATGAATATGTCTAGCAACATAACATGGCTATCTATATTGGCATGCCAAATAAAGGGAACATATCTATATCATAAGCAGAGATAACATCATAGCACAATTAACTACATAGGCATGATTAGTAGTTTAAGAATTTCTAATTACATAGGTATGGCTAGAAATATTAAACATGGATAGCATCATCATCTTAACTATCACTTTCAGTATATCTAACAACATAAACATGCTTACAACATGAGCATAACTACAACATAAGCATATCTATCATCTCTTATTGTACTATACTTGATCTCAGTGAAAAGAAAGCAAACAAGGGTTATTATCCAATATGAAGCTTTGTGTATAATCCTAAAAAAATATGCTACACGACTATCTGACATATTGTATTATGCCCTGGGGAGTTTGAGTCGTACCACTCAAAGTCCAATTAACCAACGCTTGGTCGCAATCATTTCCATATAAGATCTAGGAAGATCCGTAGTCCAAGATCTTCTCCATACTCAGTTAGTATGAGTCTGCACCGCAATGACATATAGTCAAATTGCAAAACAACGACATATATTCCTGTAACTATCCCACTACAATACAGGTCACGATGTTAGCATCTAGGGCATTCAAACCCAATCACTAAGGTACAACTACAATGGTCCTCTAGTCACATCATGTTATAATCACTGAGACTTGACCACAGTCATTCTCAAAAAGTAGGGTAGATATGACCGTAGCCATCCTCCCAAACACTTGGTGTTAGGATGACAAGCACCCCGCATACTCAATAGTATGTGCTCTGAGTTTCCTTAGGAATACTCGTTTCATCATGAAACAAGTTCTGACACTAAATATGATTCTATGGCACATGGCACTACATGATTAGGGTTTCACTTGATTAGTTATCTCCAATTGGGTGAATTAAGTCTACATCAAACAAGTGGACAAACAAACTGTAATTCATCTCTAACAAACATTACTATATAACAATTTTAGAAGATATAAAATGTATGAGACATAATTTCTCATCTCTATATCACAAGGCACTATTAACATGTCAATCAAAAGACTATATTTGTCATCACATCATCATCACATGGTACTATTCATTGCCATTTAAGAGACTACACTTGTCACTACACTATCACATGATATAAATCCTTCACAATGTCATAGGGTATCGACCCTTATCATCATAAGAGGATTACACCTCATTTAGGGATCAACCATGCCCAAAGGTCATTAAGACCATCACATCATTCCTTGCAAGTTCATCATCAACTTTCCATGCCTTATAAAAAGGCTCAACAAACATTACCACACATGTGATGCACGAGATCAATGTGATATTGCATTTAATAACTAAAAGATGTTTACAAGATAACATTGCAGGGTTATTTTAGCATTTAAGAGCATTACTTCATTATATCACATATAAGGAAGCTATATGATTGGTCATCATCATACTTATAGTGTTCAAGTTTAGTATAAGAAATTATAAAAAATAAAACTATGATGACCACTAATTAACACATTAGAGTTTCAATCATTCATTAGGAAGGATATTCCATCATTATATTAATTATTCAAACAAATATAGCATGATTAACCATCATTCTCTATTTGCATTAGGGTTAGGTTTAGCAATGTAAGTTACATTGAAGTTATAGTTCATCATTCATTCGCAAAACTTAACCCATAGCATCCCCATATAATCGGGGATGCATAAGGCACAACATCATCATCACATTCCATACTATTCTAAAGTATGCTATCATATGCTATTCTAGCTGAGAGTGATCTTTGGTCAAGTTTGATTTGACTCTAAAACCGTATGACACACTACACATTACAACATAAAAGTTTTGTTGACCGCCAAAAGTGTCTATACCAAACTTATTGATGAGTTCGGCTAAGTTTAGTGTAGAAACCATTTGCATTTATCATTAAAGAACACTTAAATGTAGGCCAAGTATGGACACCATCAGCTACCAAAAGCCTACAATGTCCATTTTTGACCACCTATGAACATGAAGTAGATCTTATGATTCAGCAATTGAGTGGACATATTAATCAAGTTGCCAGATATTCAATATAAAGCTCTATTTTTTTGCTCTGTATCAATACATATGATAATGATGTTTTATAAGTATATTATTAAAATAATCTATGTATCTGTAATTATATTTATCATAAAAATATATATTCATCTATTAACATAGATATCATATTTAGTTAGTAAAGTCTTAGACAGGTTGAACAAACTATTGCATCCAAATTTTATCATCCCACAGAAGATGTTAATAGGACTACTCTATATGTACAAACCAGACTAGAGTAGGTGGTCATTTCGAATGAGGCTTACTAACTCAAGTGACAAAGATTAATTTTTTCCAACCCTAGCTTTTCATATAATTTCAACACCCCCAAACACACACAAAGAAAATTGCTGAGCACCGTTTTATATAAAAAAGAATATCATTGCCGCAATTTACTAGAGCTCCACAACAATAAGAGAGACTCCATTGTTCTATTATTCCACTAAGGAAGGTTGATCATAGTTAATCACCATCACTTGAGTTCATTATGATTAAGTGTAACAAGCTATATCCCATTAGGGTCACATATCTATACAATATGATCATTATCCATTCTATTCATATGAGAGAAAAGGTAAGACTACCTTATTAAGGTCAAATATACATGGGTTCCAACATCATTCAACCCATATCACCATACAACAACATCGCCTAGAACCATCAGATGTTGAAAAGGTAAGACCATTGGTTATTTACATAAGTAAACACCTTAAAAAACCACCTATTAAGTCATGATTTGTGACTATAAAGAGGCATCATTTAACCCTAGACCTCCTTGATTAATAACATAAAGGTACCATTAATTGTCAGGATAAAACCCACCATCAAACATGAGGGTAAATCCCACCATCTGTTACAAGTTTAAATTAAACCATCAATGGTCAACAAACGACTCCTTAAATTATTCACATGGGAAAAACCATCGAATTCAGATTATTAGAACTCACATATAATAATTATGAGATTCATTATGATATATTGGATGTTGAAGCATCCAATCTTATTCATTATATCGAGTTCATTATTCAAAACCATGAATTTAAGTATAGGATTAAACATTGAATTAGTTGAACCAAGACCATTGGTTTAGGGATTAATTGAAGCTAATTTTATATCCTTGACTCACCATTGGTTGTGATGACCTATCTACCATCAGTAATGGCCTATTCTGTCACCATTAGTTTATAGGATCAACTCGACTATCATTTTCCACCATCAGGTGTTGAGTTAATGTCACTATCGGTTGATACCATGATCAGGGAACAAAAAAATGCTCATTGAGCTTCCAAAAGAGCCTAAAACCGACCTAATATGTGACCATAAGTTGATATCATCGTTCATAACCCTTGATCACTCCCATCAATCATCATGAAGACAACACCATCGGGTCATGTATTACAGAAGAAATCAGCCTAGAAACCCTAATATGGATCATCAGTTGATAGGTGCTTAGCACCATAGGTTGTGCTACCAACCTGAACTAAATCACCTTATACCTTAGGAAGAACGTACTCATGGTTATAGGTTTATCTAGAACTGGAAAAAATAGGGAACACCATAAAAATTGAAATTCCAAGCAAGTTTATCTTCTTAATGCTTAAATCACCATTTTTAGGCAAGACCATGAGGTAAAAAGCTTATAGTAAGCAATATAAGTGAAGAGAGTTATAAAAATCACCTCTACTAAGAATAAAATACTTTGTAGAAGCAAGAAACTCGATCAAAGAAGGTAGAAAACCTAAGAAGAAGCTCTGATGTTGTCCAAATAGGCACCCTTCTTCATAAGGAATCAAAACCCTGGAGGAAGAAGCAAGAAAGGTAGGATCTTGAGCTCTAAAGAAACTTTTACCATGGAACAATAGAGTTACGACCTAGAGGAAGGTCTAAGGAAGGAGAAGAGTAAGAAAAATGAAGAAAGAAGGAAGAAAACAACTTGCCTTGGTCGAAATCCCTAGAAGATGAACTTGGAAACCATAGGTAGGGCTAGATGGAGCTTTAGGAGACCTTCTTCTCCAAAAAGAGCTCATATTCTACCTTAGAGAACTTAGTTCTGCAGAAAAATAGAGTGGAGTGGTTGCTCTAGGTTAGAGGAAAGAGAAAGCAAGCAAAGGTTTTGTACTTGGGCAAGGAAGATGTAGATATAGCCCATGGATAAGGATGGAAGCAAGCATGAGGTGTGCAAGTAGCTTCCCCATGTGTCCATGGACTAAAACTATTAAGGATATACAAGAAACCACACAATAAGATGTCCCATCATTAATGGAGACCTGATTAGGCATGATTTGTTCAATTTCCAAGCCAAACAAATAAACCATTGGTTGATAACTCCTAAAGGTAGCTCATCCATATAGGGATAAACCCTAAAATACCCTAGAGGAAAACACCTCCAAACCAAGGTACAATTGTGAACAACATGGATAAAAGAGATAAATAATGATAAGAGAACATTAAAGGGCCATAATGCAAGTGACAAATTGCAAAGAAAACCTCGCAATTGGGTAAATTTCATAAAAGTCTAAAATGTGCATAAGATTGCATAACTTTCAAAAATAGTGTTCAAATTGGACCAAATTTGAAAATCCAACTAGTCTTATGAGTCCAAAGCATATAAAAAGGTTAGATTAGGGTTATAAGAGTTTAATTATGGTACTTAAGCATGTTCAACCATTTAAGAAAAATTAGGGGTTTCACAGAGAGACTGAGAAAAGCATGGCCATGCACATGTGAATCAATATATGATGTTTAGTTCACATAATCTCAGACAGTGTACTCAAATTCAAAGAAAATGGATTGAACATTGAAGAGGATGATGATTCCATGCCTCAAGTTCAATCGGGATATTAGAGACAAAGGAACTATATAATCACTGTAACACCAATCACAAATTGTAGGTTGAAGTTGTTCTCCAACTTCCCAAATTACTTGAGTAGAAATGATGTATTTTTAGATACCAATCATTTCTTGTGATGTCATAAACTAGTTATAGACATTAAATACCCACATAACTTGGGAACTATGGGGTCACACAGATAGGAATGCACTTGGAATAGGAGTTTTTTCATGAATGATGAATAACATTGATCACTAAAATGCTAGGTGTTGAATTAAAAAAATATTGCCAATCTGCACCCTAAAATGACCAGTTCGGCAAGTGAACCGATTGAATCATGTGCATGAACTGATCAGATCAGATTGTGAACTGACCATTTGGTAGATCAATGAGACTAGATCAAGGATTGATGTTGTCATTATTAATCAAATATTAATTACCAAAACAATTGCAAAAAGGAAACATAGTGAAATGACAATTTTGAGTGTTGAACTGATCATGTCATGTGTGAACCATTCAGTTTACTGGTCAACCAACCGGTTCGACGTTCACAGGTTCTTAAAAATTCATGAAATTTTGTCTCTTCGACTCCCAAACTGACTAGAAACCCTGACCTTGACCCTCCTATAAATACATGGGTACTGGGGGCTTCCGAGACACAATAATAAGCTTTGACAGTTGTTGTCTTCTTTGGTTGAAGTAATCAAGAGAGCCCAAGCAAGTGCTACCCATCAAAGGGAGGAACAACAAGGGAGAGACAATTGAGAGAAAGCAAGTTGATGCTAGCACATTGACTAGAAGGGACAACTCCTTCTTGTCCGTTTGTCTAGAATGATAGGAGTTCTCGGTGGTTCACTTCGACTACTCTAGAGGCGAGAGACAATTGCCTCGCCAGGAAGACACTGTCAACTACTGTCCATGGTACTCAACTAGGAGGCCAACGATGATAGATATCTAGGTGAAATTTGAGGAAAGGCACACACTACTTTAAGGGAATTGTCACCGGACTTGCTCTAGGACTAGGTATAAACTCACAACCCTCTTTCCCATTACATAGTTGTTGATGTGATCTACTATTTATGGGGAATATAATGAGTAAAATTTTTGTGTCCGTTGTTGCATTTGATGCCATATTTCCCAACAATGGTATCAGAGCCACATCAATTTACTAGGTTTTGAGATTTAATTGATATAATCATATTTTAGTTTTATCATTTATTTATTACATGCAATGTGAATATTTAAATGATTAATATGAACATCTAATTTAAATTCCACATATGATCCCAATATATATATATAACATATGCAAAACACGTCGCCTTAAAATTGTTTTGATGGTGATTGGGAGCATGGTAATGGCCTATGCCTCTAGACCTTTTGTGTTTGGTTGGATGGTTTCTCATTCCTATTTATATCTCACTTTGCATATCGATCCTCTCTCTTATTTCCATATGTAAAAGTATTAATTCTTTCCTTCCTATGCTCCCCTCAAATGTAACTAGAGGTTTCCCAATTACAATGTAATATGATAAATATGATTAGGATATCTTTTATTTCCTGTTATAGCAAAGAGAACGTTCTTCACCAGGAGAACTGACTAGTTTAAGAGACAAACCAATCGAATGGAGGATTGAGGAGGCATATGATAGGAGGAGCCAACCGATCGACTGGTGGCCCAACCCATCGACTAGAGGAGTCCAAATGTCGCAGGGACCAAAAGCCAAGCGATCAATCCGTGACACGAACCAACTGATCAGAAGGCTAGATGACTAGTTCAAGGGTTGATCAGCCCAAACTTGATCCAACATAGATCGTCAACAACAATAGGTTACTACATATAATTTGGACCTTAGGTGGTAGTAATTTCTTGTGGCTCCAAGGAATTACAATAGGATGATCATAACCATTTCTTATGTCTATTATTCCATATTTTCATTGTGGTTATAGCATGTATGTAATACACACTATAAGTATGCAGTGATTGGATATATATATATATATATATATATATGTGTGTGTGTGTGTGTGTGTGTGTGTGTGTGTATTTATATTAAATCTCTCAATATAATATTAAGTCTCAGATTCTTACCATAAACAACACACATGAAAAACTTGATCAACTAAGCATAGGTTACGCCAAAGCCTGGTACATTGTCTATCTCGTGGAAGTGTGATAGTAGATATGTACATCTGCCAAAGTAGGGTGCATATTCTATCATGTTGTCTTTTGGATCAAGCTTAACTAGGTGATATTAATGAGATTAAGTGCCTATATGTATAAAGATAGATTGTGACAAAGAGTTGTGCACACCATATATCCAAGAGTTGTGTATAGATGCAATCGACAAAAGTTTGTTACCTAAATAGTCAAATTATAACCGATCAGCCAAAGATGACTCATGATTTGATGAAATATGGATCTTGGCTCACTAGAATATTGTATGATGCAATCTTCTAAATTGATAAGTGAGGATATCAATTTGAACAAAATAGTGAGAGTGATAGTTAATTGAAGACCTAATTAAACATCATCATATCTTTTTTTAATCAAATAAAATCAAAAATGTTTTGACAAATTGTAAGTTTTCTCTTGTAGAATAAAATGACGACAAACAACATACTTTCCTTGAGATCGGTCCTTGAGAAGGACAAGTTGAATAAGAATAATTTCCATGCCTGGTTCAAGATGTCCTAGAAACACTATATCCAAATGAACCTGCTCCCAGTGCGCCTAATGCTGACAAAGATCCTTATAAGAAGCATTCTAAGGATGCCACAAATGTAAAATGCTTGGTGTTATGCTCCATGAACTATGAGTTGTAGAGACAACATGAGATTATGGATGTGATTGAGATGGTAACACATCTTAAAAACATGTACCAAGATCAGGCAAGCCATGAGAGATATGATGTCTCCAAGGCGATTTTCAAGTGCAACGTGGCAGGAGGAAATCCAGTAGGTCCCTGTGTGCTCAAGCTTATTATATATGTGGAGAACCTTACTATATTGGGATTTCCCTTGGGTCAAGAGTTGGCCAAGAATGTGATTCTATAGCCATCACTAGAGTCATATAGCCAATTTGTCATGAACTACACCATGGACAATTTGACAAGTCGTTGTCAAAATTGCTTGGCATGTTGAGGACTGCTGAAGCACAAATGAAGAAGGACAACCCCAAATATGTGATAATGATCAACAAAGGAAAGGGGTAGATTAAGGGAAAAGTAAAAGATAATAAGAGTTCTAAAGCTGGCCAAAATCCCAACTCTTCTGCACTCAAAGAAAATGGAGGGATGAATAGGGGAGGCAATTGTCACCACTGTCACCATCTTGGACATTGGAAGAGAAATTGCCTTCTCTATCTAGAGGAACTGAGGAAGAAGGAGGTGATAGATAATTACAATTTAGGTATTTTCATTATTGAAATAAATTTATCTACTTCTACATCATGGGTACTAGATACCATATGTGGATCTCACATATGCTCGAATATGCAGGATCAAAAAAGAAGTAAGCCTTATGAAAGGGTGAGGTCAAACTACTCATTGCAAATGGAGTAAGAATTGCTACCACTGTAGTTGGAACCCATAGTTTATCTTTTCCTATGAGGCTTATAATAGAATTAAATAAGAACTATTTGTTGGATCAATGCGCTCTAGAGGGGGGGTGAATAGAGCTACACACACTTCACAAAATCAATTAGACCACCAATTTATTCGTAGTGCAAAAGCTAAAGCAAGCAACAATTTGATGTCCTATTCTATCATACAAATTAAGGATAAGAGATAATGAATAGAATTGCACTTGGACATGTGGTTTAGAGTGGTTCCACGTCCTAAACATAGGAGCGATGTCAGTCCACTACCTAGAGTTGGTTAGACTCTAGGATTTGCAACTTGGTTCTCTTATATATCACAATAAGATTACAAGATACATAAACCACACAACCAAGGACTTAATTTCTCAAGCTAAGATCTTCTACCTATCTAAGGACTTACCCACAAAGCAAGATTCTTCAGCCTTCTTCAAGGACTTACCCAATCTTACCTTTGTCTTTAGCCTTACAGGATTTACCTATCTCACTTGAGCTTTGCCTTGCACCTATCCTTCACTTGGAGAGCTTCTCCACGTTTTCCCTTCACCAAGGGACCTAGAGAAACCAGCTATATTCACTCTTGAAGATCAGCAACACATCTTCCCCTTCACTCAGAGAAGAAGAACAACAACTCCTCTTTCACTTGGAGAAGTAGCTTCAATCAATCTTCAATGGGATTTGGAGGTAGGAAGAGAGAAAGGAGAGCTTTACATAACACAAAGGATAGCTCTCATACACAGGGACCTAACTCACTCTTAACTCATGAATTTGTCTTGAAGGTAGAGAGAGAAAGGGGCTCAAGGGCTTGGAACACTCTCAACTAAGCTAGAACCAAGTTTGTAATGGAAGAGCAACTTGGAATGAACTCCAAGGGGTTCTATTTATAGTTGAGGGTTTCCCTTTAAGTTGTGGGACACTTGGGTGCAAAATTAGTCATTTTTTGTTCAAGAAAACGACTCTATTTTTGCCTAAAACAATTCACCAACGGTGATATTACTTTTTCTGCAAATTTCGTACAGTGCAATCGGTCGAGTTTCAATGGGGGTAACTCGAACAATCAAGTAAGAGGCAAACCGATATTCAAATGATCGGTAAAGTTTTTCCTGAAGAAACTCGACCGACCATTTCAACTGGAAATGGCCTGCTACCTGATCGGTCGAATTCTATGAGTGCACAACTCGACCGATGCAATCTTCAGAAAATCAACCAAGGATGATCGGTCGAGTTTCAGGCTAGGGAAACTCGACCGACCAAGTGCGTATAATTGATTTTCTAATTTGCAATAAAAGTGATTAGCACTTGGTGAATTTTGTCCCAAACATTTTTCTCTTCTATGTTACAAGCCAATTCATCATTACAAGTGATTACATTGATGTTCTAAGGTAGTTAACATAGAAACCCTAAAATGCACACTTGTAGCCATTTTGGCTTGCACTTGGCCCATTCTAGGGATTTGTATACATGATCCTTTTTCTGTACCTAATGCCTTCAAACAATCTTAAACACACATATTAGATACATATGAATGGAATGGTTAAGTCATTATCAAAATATAGGTAATGTATAACCTCTAGGTCAACATTCTCCCCCTTTTTGACAATGACAAACCATTCCTCAAACATATTGAAAAGGATAAGAAAGTTATACCTTTGCCTTGTTAATTAGGGGGATTCATGATAAGAACAATTGGAATTTCTCCCCCTCAAACTATGCTTCCTCTCACCTGCATGTTAGGTTTTCTATACATGGAAAAACCAATATCTGTGTAATATGTAATCCTTTGCATGTCATATGATCAATCAACAAATTAACAAGACAAGGATCACCTAGGCAAGAAAGCAATAGTATAACACAAGAAACAATATGATTGAGTCTCAAACCATGAGATATTTCTCCCCCTTTTGACATTATCAAAAAGGTAGGTGGGGTAGAAGAGCAAAAACTAGGTCTTCTCCAAGACTCAACCACACATATATTTAAAGATAATAGACAACATTGTAAAGGCATATAACATACAACCAAAGAGGAGATCATACAATCGAAGTCAGAATCAAAATATAGCTAAAAAAGAACCAAGCATAAGATAACACAAATGAAATAGCCAAAGTGCATAGCAATGATATTCCAACTTAGAAAGATGTCCTCATAAGCAACTACAGCCATAAAAGTGAGAAAATAGGAAATAAGAAAATAGTACAGCTCAGAATAATGTGCCAGGATGTTGCTTGTACAAAAGAGTCGAGAAAGATATATATATAATAGACATGCTAGACTATAAGCTAAGACAACCTCCTAGACATCTAAGCTATCTATGTCAACTGCTTCCTCATCATCACCTGGGTTGTAGTCCTCATCGCCATCTGAAGGCGGAGCAGTTGTGCCAGCAGCAGAACCAGCACCATCATCACCATCCTCGTCAGAAGCATCCTCAGCGTCACCATCATCAACATCAACATCCTCATCGGCATCCTCAGCCTGGTCGGGCATCTCCTCGTCGTCAGGACCAAAAGAGCGACTGGGCCAACGAGCATTCTGCTCAGTGCACGACATACCAAGAGCAAGAAGCTCCTTGGCCTGCGGGAAGGACAGAGCAAAGTCCCCCAAGGAAGCGAGTAGAGCGGACAGGGGGCCAGTAGGTAATGACAGGAAAGTAGGAGTGGAACTACCAGTAGCATACTGAGGTGGAGCGGCACTGGACGGCTCGGCAGCAAACAGTGGTGGAGCACGGAAGTAATGCTCGTATGCATAAGAGGCATAGGCACTACCCGGGTAAGGCTGGTAGACAGGGTAGGGTGAAGCAAATGACAGGTTCATGGTAGACATGATCAAACACAAATCCTGGTGGAGGTGGTCCTGGACCTGGCGATTGTACGCCTGTTCATGCATCATGTATCCAAGAAGGGTTTCATTTGATGCATGAAACGACGCATGACTAGGGCAGGGATGTGGCTGTGGAGGTGGAGCATGGGTGGATGTGGGACGGGCACCAGAAGCAGAGGCTGAGGCTGAGGCAGAGCCAGAAGCACCAGGGGTAGAGGTAGGAACCGGGATAGCCTTCAGAAGGGTGGTTTCACTAATGCACACTCCTTTTCTAGAAACCGGGTAATGGAAGTCAGAAAAGAGTGATTTATCAATGGCAAACTGGAAAAGACCACAAATCAGGACTGGGTAGGGAGGGTGGGTGCCCTTGGTGTTCTTTCCAGTGTCAAAATAGGTCATATGATGTAAGATGTAACGAGCCCATTTGACACCGATATTGTTTAACAAACAATACATCAGGACCGCTGTGTTTCCCGCAATGTCCGTTTGATTACGCTTGGGATGGATATTGCAGTTAATCACAAGGGCCAAGATGCGCCTCTGGAGGTCAAGGGAGGAGGAGGGTAGGGTTGACCGCTTCTTATAAGCCACGTCAGGTTTCTTTAAAAAACGATGAATATCCGGTAGCGACAATTCATGATGTTTATAGAAACCTTCCAGGTCAAGAAGATCGAAATACTCGCCATAGTCCTTACGCCAAGTGTTGTTTTCCTCGTCTCCGACAAGATAGTAGTTGAAAGTTTCCTCGGAGAGTTGAAGACGACGACCGACGATCATCAATGTGAGGACTACTTCGGTATTCGGCGGGGGAACAAGCGAATCATAGTTCCAACGCAGATTTGCGTAGAACTCATGAACTGCTTTTGTGCTAGATAACTGATTATTGAAGCAGTCACGTTCAATTGCTAGGGTGGATAAGTGGTGTTTGGCTAGAATCCTCGAGATAGAGTTGATATAATCTGGAAAATGGTTTGCATCAACTAAGGGGCGAAAAGGAAAAGGAGATCTAGGAAGAAGATCCTTATACCTATTTACCGCCTCAATGGACACAAATGAAGTGTTATCGAAAGGAATCAAGCGATTAACGGAGGAGGAGGCTGGAGCATTGCTAGGGGCGACACATTTTCTCCTATGGGAAGCCATGGGAATGAAAACAAGAAGAGAATTCGTGCACACAATCAAGACAAACCTCAAAAGCCGAAGAAGACACACCACAGACGCCCGGGAAGGTCAAGAATAGGTTTCTACTCCGCCCTAGGGTTAGGAACGAGGGAGGTTTAGGGCTTGGGTTGAGAGCACGGGCTAGGAGATGAGGAATCAGTCGGCTATTTTCTAGTTGCAAGGGAAAATAGTCGGCCGATCCTAACTTTTAAGTTGGCTCAGCCCGCGGATCGGTCGAGTTCTGAGGGTGACAAACTCAACCGAACGGTCCACTGAAGACAAACTCTCGACTCCTGATCGGTCGAGTTTTCCAGGGTGGAAACTCGACCGAAGGTCAACCTGACCTAGCAGTGTAATTCTTAGATTCTAGCCATATACATGTCGATTAAAAAAAATTTCTATTCTATTATGCATAATTAACATACCTAGGCACATTTAGCTCATCATTGGGCACTATTTAGCGATAAAACGCGAAATTCGATAAAACCCAAAAATAAGCAAAAACTAAGCATGTTGATAGGCAGTTTAAGCACAAAACAAGCATGTATATGAGCAACATAAGGTGAAGATTGACATGAGCAAGCATATAGAGAAGAGACAACTAGCTAGATCACATAGAAAGATCATTCAAATCAACAATGAGCAATTTAGATCGAATAAAATTAAATTGATCTCTAGCTAGAGGTTTTGTAAAAATGTTCGCCAACTGATTTTCCGTGTCCACATGTGTTATATATATATCTTTCTTGGCAATGTGGTCATGAAGAAAATGATGGCAAACCTCTATATGCTTGGCTCTACTATGCAATATAGGATTATAAGATAGATTAATTGCACTAGTATTGTCACAAAAGATAGGAGAAGCATAAAAAAATATGTTAAAGTCTTGGAGCATTTGCTTCATCCATAGGACTTGTGTACAACAACTCCCAGCTGCAATGTATTCAGCTTCGGTAGTTGATAATGCCACTGTACTTTGTTTCTTGGAGAACCAAGACACTAAGCATGGTCCTAGGAGGAAGCAAGTGCCACTTGTGCACTTTCTATCAATCAAACACCCTGCATAATCCGCATCACTATATGCTCTAAGAGTAAAATCCCTTGATTTAGGATACCATAGACCAAAATTTTGGGTTTTGGCTAAGTACCTCAAAATTCTCTTAACAGCAGTGAGATGCGACTTCTTAGGGCAAGATTGAAAGTGAGCGCACAAGCCAACACTAAACATAATATCAGGTCTAGAGGCAGTTAAATAAAGTAAACTTCCAATCATACCTCTATAGAGCTTCTCATCTACCTTTTCACCTTCTTCATCTTTGTCAAGTTTGGCGGTGTTTGACATGGGTGTATCCATCAACTTCATATTCTCCATCCCAAAGCGCTTGAGTAAGTCAGTTCTGTATTTGCCTTGGTTGATGAAGTTTCCTTCCTTTGTTTGTTTGATTTGAAAGCCGAGGAAGAAGGTCAACTCACCCATCATGCTCATTTCAAATTCACTCTGCATAAGAGAACTAAACTCCTTGCAAAGATCAAGATCAGTCCCACCAAAAATGATATCATCAACATATATTTGAATTATAAGAAAATGATTATAAGTGTGTTTTAGAAATAAGGTCGAATCAACTTTTCCCATGACATACCCATTATCTAACAAAAAGTTGTTTAATTTCTCATACCAAGATCAAGGTGCTTGTTTGAGTCCATAGAGAGCTTTTTGCAACAAATAAACATGATTGGGTAATTTGTCATTTTCAAAGACCGGAGGTTGAGCAACAAAAACTTCCTCCTCGATTGTACCATTCAAAAATGCACTTTTAACATCCATTTGATATAGAAAGAAATTTTTATAGCTAGCAAAGGCAAGTAGCATACGAATAGATTCTAATCTAGCATCAGGAGCATAAGTTTCATCAAAATCAATACCTTCCTGTTGGTTGTATCCTTGTGCCACTAACCTCGCTTTGTTTCTTACCACCTTTCCATGCTCATCTAGCTTGTTGCGGTAGACCCATTTGGTGCCAATGATTTTTCTATCACTTGCTCTTGGCACTAAGGTCCACACTCGATTCTTCTCGAATTGCTCAAGCTCTTCTTGCATGGCAAGGATCCACTCATCATCACCAAGGGATTCTTTGATGTTCTTTGGCTCAAGTTGGGAGATGAAGGCACTATCTTCTTGTTCTTTGTTGTGAGCAGCTCGTGTCCTCACTCTCTCAAACGGGTTGCCAATGATCAACTCCTTGGGGTGATTCTTTGCAAAGCGTGGAGTGGGATCCTTCTTTTCTTCTTCTTTTTCTTCTTCTACCACCTGCTTGCCTTTGTCTTTGATGTTCAGATCTTTTAAGATAGGAATTATTTCATTTGTAACATCATCATCACCAATATTCTTGCCAACAATAGGGTTAGTTTCAATAAACTTAACATTGATAGATTCTTCAATTTTAGACAATTCAATGTTAAATACTCTATATGCCCTGCTAGTAGTGCTATAGCCTAGGAAGAAAGCCTTATAGGATTTCAGATCAAACTTGTCGAGAGAATCCTTCATGTTTAAAACAAAAAGAGGACATCCGAAAACATGAAAGAAATCAATAGACGGCTTCCGACCACGCCATAGTTCATAGGGGGTTTTCTTAAAAGTCGGATGTGTGAAAACTCAGTTTTGCACAAAACATGACGTGCTAACGACTTCAGCCCAAAACGTCTTAGGAGTGTCATACTCAAGAAGCATGGTCCTAGCCATCTCTTGTAGCGACCTATTCTTCCTCTCAACAACCCCATTTTGTTGAGGTGTGCGAGGAGAAGAGAAATTGTGCGAATAACCCGATTTTTCACAAAAATGCTCAAAAAGATCATTTTCAAACTCTCCCCCATGATCACTACGGATATAAACAATATGGCAAGAAGCTTCATTTTCAACCCGTTTACAAAAGCTCGAGAAAACATCAAGAGTATCGCTTTTAGAAACGAGAAAGAAAGTCCAAGTATATCTAGAGAAATCATCAACAATAACAAGACAATACTTGGAGCCACGAAGCGTTTGTGTTCTCATTGGTCCGAATAGTTCAATATGAAGAAGTTCAAGAACTCTCTTGGTACTCATGACTCCTTTGGATTTGAAGGAGGATTTGGTTTGTTTCCCTTGTTTGCAAGGTTGGCATTCCTCATCCTTATCAAAATCCAATTTAGGAAGTCCTCAAACCAAGTCCTTTTTGTTCAATTTCTTCATTTGATGCAAATTCACATGACCCAAACGATGATGCCAAAGAGAAAGATCATTTTTATCCACAACTAAGCATCTATTTAGTATGGGCTTAAGAGCATCGAGAACAATAACATAAAGATTACCATTTCTAGTTCCCTTATATATAACATTGTAGGAGAGGGAATCTAGAAGCAAGCATTCTAAAGCAGTAAATAACACAAGATAACCATTATCACATAATTGGCTAACACTAATTAAATTGTGATGTAGGCCACCAACAAGCAATACATTTTTAATACATAATTCATTGCCTACATCACCCTCACCTATAACCTTACCCTTCTTGTTGTCCCCGAAGGTTACCGATCCTCCTTTCTTTTTCACAAATTTGTTGAAATGGCTGATTTCTCCAGTCATATGCTTAGAGCAGCCACTATCAACAATCCATTTCTTTTTAACCTGCAAGAAAAGAGGATGTCGAAACCCAACTCAAACTTTGGGGTCCGGAGTTAGCTTGGGGACCCATTTCATCTTTGGGTTGGTCCCCTTGGGCTTGTAAGGACAATAGGTAGAATAATGGTCATCACATTTGCAATGAATACAAACCATATGGTTTTTAGAGACGGAAGACTCTCCATGGAAAATTGGAGGTTCCACACTCTTTTTCTTACCCTTCTTCTTCTTACCTTTGTTACCTTTGGGAGCAGTCCCATCATATCCTAAACCACTAGTACCAACATGTTTGGTAGAGTGCTCTAAAACATCATTGAGGGATTTCTTTCCCGAAAGAAACCTTTGCAAAGTAGATCTTAACTTAGGATTATCATCGCTAAGATTTACAACAGTAGTAGAAAGACTAGCAAGATCTTCTCTAGTACGCAAAAGGTCGGCCTCATGACAGAGGGCTTTAGTAAGAAGAGAATATTTTTCTAGAGTTAAGCTAGCAACTTCATTTCTAGGCAAAATAGGTCTAGAAGATAAATCATTGATTTGAGCAAGCAATTTTGCATTTTCAGATTTAAGAACAACTATCTCTCTTTGATAAGCATAGATTTCTTCTTTCCTAGCATCATCAATAAGCTTGAGTTCTACATTTTCAGTTCTAAAAGTATCAAGCTCATCTAGGCACTTTTGGTTTTCTATCTTAAGATTTTCAATATTTTTAAGATATGTACCATTCTCAACCTCTACTCCATTGTATTGAAGTTCAAGGTCAAGAAATTTCCCTTGAAGGATTCTATGCTATCAAGATGCGCCTTTTCATTTTCATCAAGAATATCAATTTTTGCATAAAGATCATCAACAATTTTGCCTAATCTTTTCTTCTTAGATTTACATTTAGCAAAGGATGATTGACATTCATTAATCATATAAATGAGAGTTTCCTTAGATAGCTCAAGTAAATTAACATCACTTACCTTTCTTACCTCACTTACCTCAATTACATCTTCACTAGTTGAGGCCATGAGGGCAAGATGGCATTATCCATCTTCGGAGCTTGAGGAGCTTGAAGAAGACTCCTCCCATGCCGCATGAGCTGCATCTTTGGATCTTCTCCCCTTCTTGTCTTTCTTCTTGTACTTTGCTTCTCTTTTGTACTTGTCATCCTTCTTGTGGCTGCTCTTATGATGGCTCTTCTTAGCCTTTTGGAAGTCACTCTTATAGTGTCCTTTTTGACCACACTCGTAGCACCTAGGAGTTGAGGAGGAGGGCTTGCTCTTGAAGTGTTTCCCATTTGAGTAGTTGGCTTCATGATCATTGACACCTTCATCTTCACTTGAGGAAGGGTAGGGAGACTTCATGGCAAGTTGTTGTTGCCGGACCATTTCTTCAATTTGAGCTTTGAAGGCTGTGTCCTTTATCTTCTTTGATTCCTTCTCTTCTCTTTTCTCCTCTTCCTCTTGCTTGTCAAGCCTAGGTTCATGGGCTTGGAGGTTACCAACCAGCTCCTCAGTTGACAACTCGCTTAGCTTGTAGACTTCTTCAATAGAAGTGACCTTTGGCTCCCATCTCTTTGGAAGAGATCTCAAGATTTTGGCATTGATAGTACCTCTATCCATGACACTCCCAAGGGCTGCAAGGCTGTTCAAGATGACGTTTAGCCTTGTGTACATATCCACCACTCTTTCATTCTTCCCCATCTTGAAGTTCTCAAGAAGACCACCAAGCATGTAGACTTTGGCCTCCTTGACTTGCTCGGTCCCTTCATTGGTGACACACAACTTGTGCCATATCTCATGCGCCATGTCCCAAGAAGAGATCCGGTTGAACTCGGATGGAGTAAGGGCGGCGTAGATGATGCTCACGGCTTTGGCGTTGAGTTGAGCACACTTCATTTCAGCTTCCGTCCATGTGGTGATGTCCCTTTTTGGATCTTCATACTTGAGGTGGACAATCTTCCACATTTCGTAGCTCACCCCTTGTAGGTAGAATTGCATTCTCCTCTTCCAATATAGGAAGTTTGTGCCGTCGAAGACCGGGGGTCTCATTGAGAAGCTTCCTTCAAGGTTGAGTGACCCAAGAGCCGAATCGCCCATCTTCTCCTACTTGTTGAAGTAGCTTGGAGAAGACCTGCTCTGATACCATTTGTTGGATCAATGGGCTCTAGAGGGGGGTGAATAGAGCTACACACACTTTACAAAATCAATTAGACCACCAATTTAATCGTAGTGCAAAAGCTAAAGAAAGCAACAATTTGATGTCCTATTCTAGCATACAAAGCAAGGATAAGAGATAATGAATAGCATTGTACTTGGACAGGTGGTTTAGAGTGGTTCCACGTCCTAAACTTAGGAGCGATGTCAGTCCACTACCTAGAGTTGGTTAGACTCTAGGATTTTCAACTTGGTTCTCTTATATATCACAATAAGATTACAAGATACATAAACCACACAACCAAGGACTTAATTTCTCAAGCTAAGATCTTCTACCTATCTAAGGACTTACCCACAAAGCAAGATTCTTCAGCCTTCTTCAAGGACTTACCCAATCTTACCTTTGTCTTTAGCCTTACAGGATTTACCTATCTCACTTGAGCTTTGCCTTGCACCTATCCTTCACTTGGAGAGCTTCTCCACGTTTTCCCTTCACCAAGGGACCTAGAGAAACCAGCTATATTCACTCTTGAAGATCAGCAACACATCTTCCCCTTCACTCAGAGAAGAAGAACAACAACTCCTCTTTCACTTGGAGAAGTAGCTTCAATCAATCTTCAATGGGATTTGGAGTTAGGAAGAGAGAAAGGAGAGATTTACATAACACAAAGGATAGCTCTCATACACAGGGACCTAACTCACTCTTAACTCACGAATTTGTCTTGAAGGTAGAGAGAGAAAGGGGCTCAAGGGCTTGGAACACTCTCAACTAAGCTAGAACCAAGTTTGTAATGGAAGAGCAGCTTGGAATGAACTCTAAGGGGTTCTATTTATAGTTGAGGGTTGCCCTTTAAGTTGTGGGACACTTGGGTGCAAAAGTAGTCATTTTTTGTTCAAGAAAATGACTCTATTTTTGCCCAAAACAATTCACCAATGATGATATTACTTTTTCTGCAAATTCCGTACAGTGCAATCGGTCGAGTTTCAATGGGGGTAACTCGACCAATCAAGTAAGAGGCAAACCGATATTCAAATGATCGGTCGAGTTTGTCCTGAGGAAACTCGACCGACCATTTCAACTGGAAATGGTCTTCTATCTGATCGGTTGAGTTCTGTGAGTGCACAACTCGACCGATGCAATCTTTAGAAAATCAACCAAGGATGATCGGTCGAGTTTCAGGCTAGGGAAACTCGACCGACCAAGTGCCTGTAATTGATTTTCTAATTTGCAATAAAAGTGATTAGCACTTGGTGAATTTTGTCCCAAACAATTTTCTCTTCTAAGTTACAAGCCAATTCATCATTACAAGTGATTACATTGATGTTCTAAGGTAGTTAACATAGAAATCCTAAAATGCACACTTGTAGCCATTTTGGCTTGCACTTGGCCCATTCTAGGGCTTTGTATATATGATCCTTTTCATGTACCTAATGCCTGCAAACAATCTTAAATGCACATATTAGATACATATGAATGGAATGGTTAAGTCATTATCAAAATATAGGTAATGTATAACCTCTAGGTCAACACTATTTTGTACCTACCATTAATAGAAACATAATTTCTGTTTTGTACATAATGTATGGACAACAATGGATATGAATTTCATATGAATAATGATCCATGTTTTATTTCAAAAGATGAGATCTTTTATGGCATTTCCCCAATGTCCTATGGTCTTTATTTATTAGATCTTAAGACAAATATTTATAATGTAGATACCAAAAGGATAAAACTCGATAACTCAAAAAAAACATATCATTGGCATTATCATCTAGGGAAAATCAATGAGAATCACATATCTAGACTCCATAAAGATGGTTATCTAAAAACTTTTAATTTTGAATCAATAGAGACATGTGAGTCTTGTTTGATGGGCAAGATGACCAAGAATCCCTTCATTGGCAATAATGAGAGGGGTAATGATCTACTAGGACCATACATACTAATGTATGTTGCCCTTTTAGAACAAAAATGCTATATTGGTTACCAATTTTCATTACCTTCACTGATGACTTCAATAGGTATGGTTATATTTTCTTGATAAAACATAAGTCAAAAACTCTTGAAAAGTTCAAGGATTTCATGATTGAAGTAAAAAACCAACTCGGTAAAAGTATTAAGACACTTCATTCCGATAGAGGTGGGGAATACTTAAGCCAAGAGTTTGGGGACCTTCTACGAGACCATGGTATTGTATAACAATGGACTCCATATGGAACACCACAACAAAATGGTGCATCAAAAAGAAGGAATCACACATTGCTAGATATGTTGCGATCAATGATAAGTTTTGTCGATCTTTTGACTTCCTTCTATGGTTTTGATCCAGAAACCATAGTGTTTACACTTAATCGCACACCATCAAAACCAGTTCAAAAGAAACCATATGGGATATGGACAGGAAAGCTGTAACACCATCCCTAAGTACACACATGTACATAGAGGAAGCAACACTGAGTTATCCATAACTCATGCATTCAAGGGGTGATATCGCCCAAATTCAGGCATCTATGCTAAGAATTTATTTATGGTTTTGTGTCATTATAACCTTAATATGCCCAAAATAACCCTAGATCCTTATCTTTTAGTAATTTATATCTACTTCAACCCCTTAATAAAGTTGTGGGGGTCCTGGAAGGTTTTGGGTTATAAATTTAAAGTTCGATCCTTCTGAGTTTGCATCCTTTTGGACGGGCAATTGAGGATGCATCAACTTTTAGTGCCATTTCTAGGGACGTGGTTTTCCACATTTACATACCTAAAAGATTTTTTTATGTCATCCTTAAGCATGTATACATATGCATAGTTCTTCTTGTGTTTTACACATACTTGTTCATATATACTAAAAATCTTTTCCTTTTTCTTACATCTTTTTCAACCATGGATCTTACTACAACAAGACAAGTTATCTTATCCACCCGTTCTCTCAAAATTTTCCACAGTTCTGACTGCTAGAAAATAATTGAAAGTCGTGCTCTACAACTCATCGAGCTATATTCACGCCCGCCGTCGTCATATGTGGATGCTCCAACAATGAAGATTTCCGATCAACCCTCAACTTCCGTGCTATCATGGGATCAAGAACTGATTAGAGTAGTGGAGCTAGCCAGAGAAAGTGTCAATGCACTCACCTCCTCCTTAGCTCCTCATCTCTAAGAAAATGTCGATCCGCTCCAGTAGCTACTAGAAAAGCAGGATCATCAACTCCAAGTAGCCACTAAGATCACAAACCATAGTAGAAATATACTTCAAACTATTGAACAAGGATCTGTCTAAGTGAATCAGTATGATATAGCAGGTTTTCAATAGAAGTGTATGGTAGAATTGATGAATCTTGAAAGCATTACTACTCAAGTCCAACAACTTCATGATAAGGATGTTGAACAAGGTAGGAGACTTCAAGAGCTCATCGATTTGGTTAACATCCAATGGCAAATGCCATCACACAACCATGAAGGTTACAGTCATCAAAACCATTCCATTGGGCCTAAAGTGGAACATGACTCACCATCCTATTGAGACCATCAACTGGATTCACTTGGATTTTTCTGTGAAGACCAACCCACATGGAGAAGCCCTTTATTTTATCCAAATGATTCAGTTAATCAACCAATGGAAGCTACAAGCCACATGCATGAATGTTTTATAATGATAATGATGATTAGGGTAGTCAAAAAACCTCACAACATGAAGGCCAATTTGAAGAACCTAAATCGGACATTGATCCAGACCAGAGTGATACCTCTCATATGGAGACTTATAACTTCACTTTGATCAGTATGCCAATAATGGTTTGGAACAATTTCTTCAATGAGGATGATGATGACAACTACTCAAATTAGAGAAGTGAGTATATTGACAATGACGAGTTGGAGCTACACGAGCTGACATGCGCTACCATTCCCTTACAAGGCTTGGTAGACATCGACAGAGCAGGATGGACAATCCACTACAACATGGCTGTTGAGCATGAAGACACCCCGAATCCCATAGATGGTGATAATCTTGGGGTTGTAGAACTGCAAACGGGTTCAATTGGGGATACTTCTTGTTCAAAAGATGATTGGATGACTCAGACTGTATATAAAAATTTATCTGAGCATCCAACCTCAAGTTCAGAGGTGGAGAGAGTAGAGAGGAATCCTCTAGAAAACTTTCATCCTCTATCCTCAATCTCACAATGTGTCGACATCCTAGGGCCTTTCTATTTAGATTCATACACTGATTGGTGCCTTGAGGATGATCTACCGAAGAACTTATTTTAGTGCAGTTCAAGTGAATTGCAGCACATACATGACTTCACTGAGTCGTAAGGTTTTATTCCTTTTCTTCAGACTCATAAGGGCCCACACCTCTTCCTATTCTACTCCTACATGGAGGGTCTGACCGGTAAGACACAGGTAACACGTACCCCAAAACTACAGATTTGAGATTTAAGTGAGGAGTTGTAGGGCAACCACCCTCTATTACCTACACAATTTTTCTTTAATTTTATATTTTTGCAGAATAAAGTCAATTCAAGTTTTATCTTTCCTATAACTTTTCAAATTTATTTTCCTTTGCATCATCTAGATTTCTTTTACTCTTTATTGCATGCATTCCCTCCTTTTCACCCTAACAACCACTTTTGGTATATCTTTTTGAAAGAATTTATTTGGTATATCTTGTTGCTCCCTTGTGGTGTTTGATTCAGACACTCTTTTCAACACCTTCCATCCTCATTTTCCTCTCAAATTCAGATTCTCTGAGACCTGAGCCTTCCCGAGCCAGCCTCGGCACAGTTGTCCCAGGCCAGCACTGTCGGGCTACTCCCATGTTTTTTTCAAGATCTCTCGCTTATTAGTCAACGATCAAAAGCTATAATTTTTCAAATTTCCCATCTCGGAATGACCGTGCTGAGCTGCACATGATCGTGCCAGCTATGATGCTACTCGACAAATCACTTTTGGCATGTAGTCCTTGGTCAAATGGTCAAAATTTAGTCAAACTGACAATATTGTCAGCTTGACTGACTAACCTGTCGGTTTGTCTCTGCCTTTTTGACCGAATGTTGCGCTTTTGACCGAATTCTTGACGTTGACATAGTTATTGTAATGACCCTGCCTCCCGGTAACCCCCAATTAAGGGAGACCAAGAGATCAGAGCCATTATCTCAATTAACATGATCAAAGGTTCAACAAATAATCAATAACAATTATCAAATTTTACCAACTAAACTGAAAACTGGTATAAAATAAAACCTTGCATACCTTTTTAAAACTTTGGTAAGCTAATCTATCCACAACCTAGATTCATTCTATCTAATCCTCCTTGCACTTTATTTCTTATTTCCTCAATGGGTCACTTTACTGTTTTTTCTTTCAATTGTTGTACCTAAAATTTTGACAAACAAAATGTCAGTAAGCATATAGGAATATGCTGGTATGTGGGAACAACCAAAATTTCACAAATATGGCTAACCATTTAATTATCACAATCAGGGTAATTAGCAAACCAGTTTACATTTTTAATGTGTCATTCTCCACCGCGTTTGCCCTAACCCTGGAATACCGCTCTAGGGTTTCTCTTCTGCCATTAACTTAAGGCCACCTTCTCAATCCTGAGCCTGGTGCCTGAGGGTCACATCTCATGGTGCCCCATAGTCATGCAACATAGACCACCTTCTCATTCCCGAGCTTGGTGTCTGGGGTCACCTCTCATGGTGCCCATTGGTCTACCCTCTTGGGCCTGACCTTTATGGCATCTTCCATCAGGGTGGCATGTAGGTGTGAGAATACACATGTATTTATAATTGTGATAACCATATTGACTTTATAATTGAAGTATGAACATCCAAACTATTTAGTTTTAATCAATGCGATTAACCATCTGGGAAACCTTCGAGAAAACTAATGCGATTACTCGTAATTAACCACATACCTGCTAGGCTGAATTGAGATAGAATAGTCCAATCAATCAAGACATCCAATCAAGCAAGTACATGAGTCCTGAAATTACATCCAATTCCTTTTTATCAAAATCTACTCCAACCGTCTTGCTACTTAAGGTTTCTATTCCTTTTTAGGATTTCTACCTCTTTTAGGGTTTACTTTGCAATTAGGGGTTTTACTTCATTTTACTCTTTTAAACCCTAATTTCTCATCTATCTATTATTAAGATTACCTTTTAACAACATATAACCTTAATTTTAGAAACAACATCATTAATCATCAATTAAGTCCATTAAGCCTCTTTTACATTAAAGCTACCATTTTTATCCCTTTTATTCCATGACAAGATCATTATGCTTTTTATCATCAATTCATAGTTCATTATGGTCTAATTCACATATGAATTCTAATTGTCATTAATTCTACCTTTATTCATTAGAAAACCCTAATTTCTATATTAAAGGTATTTATCCACAATTAGAAGCTTTTATACTCAAAATAGCTTAGAACTATCAAATCTTATCTTTATTCAAGATTTTGAATAATTAAAGCCATTAAGAGTCGCATTTACCACTATTAGGGTTTCAAGTCCCATTAAAGCATATTTATGCACAAGAAACTCTAAATTAAACTTAATTATGTGAAAAGGTCATCCTTTTTGTTCTTAATGTACCTCTTTACAATTAACATGTTATTATCAACTTTAATCATCCATTAAACCCTACTAATCACATTAATCATCTCAAAGTAGGGTTTCTTAATCATTAAAATATTAAAGTTGATAACTTCCATTACTTTTCGAATTGCAATTAGATTCAGGCTTCAATTATATTTTTAATGGATTCCCCTCATTTTTCTAAGAAACTTTCATATTTTATGCATAATCATCTGATCTACTATTAAGGAGATACGATTTTTGTAATAAAAACTTACTTGGGCCAATAGGGAGGTGCCACATAGCCTTGTTCCCATGCAATTGCTCGTTGGTTTGAAAAACATAACCAAATGTCAATTTTTCCCTTGGTTAAGTGGCCGACGCTGTGTAGCACGGAGGGGCAAAGATGTCAAACTTTTCTAGATCATCTTCTTCCTCGTGACCCTAGCTTGGTCGCCTCCTGCAGCCACCCGCGGTCCTTCCTACTCCTCCCCTAAGGCTCGAGGGTTTCCGACCATGGCCGCCCCAGCCTCACAGCACCTAGGTGTACACAAGGCGCCCCAAGGTTGCGACCACCATGGCCGTTCTCGAGCGAGAAACAAGCCGCGTTTGTTGCTGCGTTTGCAGCAGTTGTAGTCCTACAGATGGAGTTGCTTGAAGATAGGAGTGTGGGTTTGATCTTCAATCCCTCCTAGGTTGTCGTGGGTACATCCCACTTCTTTCCAGACAACAAACAAACCCCATCGTTGCTCTATGAATAGAACTATGCCCTCGTTAGGGTTTTGTGTCCAAGAAATAAGAAGAAGAAGAGAGAGAGGGTGTGGGATTTCTCTGGACTCGGCCCTAGGTCCTACCCCTTTTATAAGTGAGGGTAACAATGCCCAAGGACGTTCATCCAAGAGGAAACAAGTCCCACTCTTAAAGGAAACCTATTCCTTCCTTGAGAAGAAATCTTCTCTCTCCTAACTTATTACTTTAGTAAACCATATCTCTTGGATAATTAGGAATTCAGAATTCCGCTCACTTATTCTCTTTATTCTTGCTTTTTAATCCATTGGCACGAATTTCTATTTTCTTTTTATAGAAATTACTTCCTTTTAAACAATACTACAAAAATCATTCATTATGCATCATATTATTATCTTATTTTCTATTTTTGGTATTTTCTCTTTCTTTTTCTCCATTGGGGCTCCTTGGACCCCAAGAAACTCAAATATTTCGAAATTCCTTTTTAAGGATATTTATTATCCTTCTAGATGCATCTATATTCATTATTTCACATTATCTTGTTTATTTCTTATTAAAATATATCTTTTTGAGGATTTCTCTATATCTTTCTTTTTATTTTCCTCATTGGTATTCCTTTTAACATTAGGAATCCTTTGGATACTAAAATCCACCAAGGATAACTCAATTGTACCTCATTTAACTTATTTTCCATATTTTATCATTGTTTTCGATTTCTTTCTTAATAAATAAATATCTAATTGATCTTTTCTTTTCTTATTGCTTTATCTTTGTAACTTTGGACTCATTGGGACCCAAGGAATCCAAGAGGCAAGAAATCCACCTTTGGATTACACTCTATTGCCTTCTAGAGGTTTCTACATTTTTCTTTTCTCCATTTCTTATTGATAATGGAGTTTCTTTTGTCTTTTCCTTGTTATTGGGCCCAACAGCCAATAAAGCCCACAAATAAATCAACAAGGCTATTTTAAACGAAATTCATGCATTCAATCAAAAGACATCATTATTTGTTCATTTATCTTTATTATGAGAAATTACATTTCTCACCAAATGATCCCAAAATTTGGGGTTGTAACATCCTTCCCCTCTTATAAGAATTTTGTCCTCAAAATTCCATCAAGCAAACAAACAATTCAGGATAAGCCTTTCTTATGTCCATTAGGGCTCCCATATGGCTTCCCCCTTTTCATGGTGCTTCCCAAGAACCTTCATTATCTCATATTCTTCCATCTGAGTTCTTTCTTACCTTGGTATATCGTACCCTCATAGGTGACTCAGGACATTTCAGCCTATCAAAAGATGAATAGGTTCAGGGCTCAGCACATGGCTTGGGTACCTCACATAGTGCTCTAGGTTAGACTCATGGAACATATTATACATCATGTTATCCTGAGGGGCAAGGCTAAACACAACCATCTCCACCTATCCATCTCAAATGGACCCATATATCGGGGACTCAACTTTCTCAGCTGTAGCTTAGTGGGGTCAGATTTTCACATCACATACTCTCCCACAGTGAACTACATGTCAGTCCGCTTTGCATCATCTCACGACCCATGTCGCTTCTGGCTCCCTCTTAGCCATTGCACGATCAAAGCAACTTCATCTGCACACACTGTGGTTCTTTTCTGGCCTTTGCGAGGCCTCATTCACCAACATCATCTTAATGAAGTAATGACCGACACAACCTCCTTATAGAACTTTTTGCATCCCGATAAAGGCTATGGTGGTTAACATCACATCTTAAGAACTGTCTCTATGTATCACCCTAAATGAGCACACATGCTCTCATCAGACCCTCTAGTCTGGATCATACCATCCATTAGTATGGGGTGATAAACTATACAGACATCGAGTTCTTCATGTATCTACTTCCACCTAACGGAAACAAACCTTTATGTCCTACTCAAGAACTTTTGAACTCGCATCATGGTGTAGCTGAACCATCTCTCTTTCTTGTAAGTAGTTCAACTCGATTTGTCCCTTGACAATACTCTTCCTTTCTCTTGTCATCTAGGTAAGGCGATCTACCATAACCCACATTGTATCTTGACCTTCCTTGGTCAAGGGGAGACTTACCACAACATCCATAGTGGTGATCTCCCATTCCCTCTCAGGGACTCTTTATCCTCTATGCCAGAGTAGTGGGTTACTGGTGTTCATCCTTCACCCCCGGCTTGCATGGCCACATGCCACATGCAACTTCTTATTAAGCATCCAAAGTGCTACTATTACTTACTATCCTTGTAGTATCATGGGGTATGGTGCTCTTAAAACCATGATCTCCTATTTATCATGATTCCTTAAGACCGATTCCTCAGAATCCCTAAACCACTCTCATTAGGGTTTTATTACCTTCCTATCCAAAGAAGTGTATCTAAGGTTCTACCACCATATTTTCATTGCATCAAAGACTAGGTTGGATAACCAAACAACCATTAACTTGATCTATCAGTATCGTTGCATTTGAGGGTTATCCTATCTTCTTTCCATACTTAGGGTTAGCCTAACAACTTCTTATAGTCCCTAGCCAAACTAGGTGGCTATATCTCAACCAGAGCATCCATTACCACTTCACATCCTTAGGTATTAGGTAGTGTTGAAGACATACACTTTCATGTATACCACTTATCATCTCGTCTCAACTCTGAGTCTATCTTCATCAGAACACTCTGAGCCCATCCTCTTGGTTATCAAACTCAACTTTGTATCACTTGCAAATTCCACATAGCTGATGATAAAACATTCTCACAAGATCATTACCTTAATACTCTTATCGTTTGTACACTTCGCCAGGGTATGTTATCGTATCTCTCCTCATACCTCATAGCAACATTCCAACTCACAACATCTTTATCCTTGGTGTAAGGCATGCATACTATCCTATCTCTCACTCCCATAACAAGAAGAAATAAGCATTTGGCGGCCATCCAAATACAGAGTTCTTATGGTTCCAAGAGTAGAGACAGTACATCCTACCTTGCCAGTACACCTTCAAATCTAAGTTGAAACGTGCAACTTATGTCTCTACATCACAAACATCATGATATCAAAAATTACTTCCATGGAAAACTAGTCTCGAACCTACTGGGGTTTACAAACAATCCTTGGTCATCTCCTCTGGGTCTATAGGGTGATGACACTTTTGGAGTCATCCCTCTTCCCTCATGCATCCAGAGAGTGCCCTACTCATCTGCCCTTTGGGTCCCATGAGTTCATGAAGGTGATCAATCTCCTAACCCATGGCCCTCAGACAATGATAGTTGTTACCTCCCAACCCTATGGTCATGTGCAACTAGGGAATTAGGCAACTCCTACTTCCATCGGTCTTATCCCTACCTGACCCTAGGATAGACATAGGATTCTAGCATAGTACATGTTCAACTCAGAACCTTACCCAAGCCTTCATCATCTCTCTCTCTGCATTCATGACTGACTCTCATCCTTTCATAGGGTCATGGAAACCTAGCTACCTTAGTCATGCCCCATACCGGTTACTTCCATGGTAACACATCTACATGCACTTAGAGATGATTATCTATGGGTGTATAGGTTCATTCTCATACCATGTACTTTTCACTTAGCTTCTCACGATCCTATGAGACCTCTTTAGGTTTCCACAAAACCCACAACTGGTACACACCCTACCAAAGGGTTCCTCTCCCAGGATGGGAGGAAACTACAACTCTTGACAACAAGGTCACAGATATCCCTAGGGTTTATATTCACATGAGCATGCTTAACCTAGAAGCCACTAAGGCACAAGCAGACCACCTACTAAACCATGCTAGGTCATACTTGTTCTCATCCTCAACATTGGCTCAAGATCATACCTTCCCATGTCATCAACTTAGCTGTGGGGGAAAACATCAAACCTACCTTAAAATTAAGGAGTTTCTCTTTCCTTTAAACATGAGAAGTACCATGCTCGAACCTATTGAAACTAAAACCTCGTCATGAGCATCAGGTACACCACTTCCCCTCTTAGGCCTAGGAACCCTAGGTTCACTTCTCTGATGTCCCCTATCTGCTCGACCTCTTAACTACGATCCAAACATGTACAAGGCATGGCATGCACTTCCTGTCATCCTTCTACTCGAGCAACACTTCAGAGTGGAGTCCTCCTCAAGGACGACCAACAAGGTACAAAGCCTCACAACCTACTACTATACCTCTAAGGAACTCTTCCTCTCATCTTTACCAAAGGTATAGAGGTACCAGCAGACTCACCCTATCTCTAGGGTTTGGTTCCTCTCATGGAAACCAAGACATCATCAGCCTCCAAGGATCAAGCATGAGGCAACCAAAAACATTCACTTAGCTCACATCATCCTCAACTCCCCACTGTTCCTCATGTCTCGAAATCTAAACTTCCATCCTCCTTACTTGGGTCCTACTCTCTCTCTCTAGAGCTAACCCTACAACCATCCTCACTATTAGAGGTCTTCTCTCCATGAAGGATCAAGCTCACAAGCACACCTCTATGTGGGTGAAGCCTAGGTTCAAACTTATGTTTTCTCAAGGTTATCCCTAGCCTTTTATGCTTATCTCACCAAATTTCCAACATACTCCCCTGACCAGGGTTTTAGCACAACTTATGTACTATGGGTGCCTACTATGCTATGCTCATATAAGCCCTTGGGGTTTCCAGAGGTTCTTCACTAACCTCATCAATGAAGGAACTGCCCTTCACTCCAACATGCATGGCTCTTTCCAGGGTTGGGTCGCCAAAGGTACTCGGTCATCCCACTTCTCATGGCTCATATGGCATCTAAGGCATGTCCATACAAACACCTAGTCTACCATGACATCTAACTCATCATGTCATCTCTCTCTAACCTTCACTTAGGGTTAGGGTTACTATCATCCTCAGAGGATGTGCCAGGTCTCTACTTTTAATGGAGATCTCTACCTCCAAGACTAACTCTCTCTACTCATCCTCCTGATAAGAAGGTCTAATCTCTAGTCTCTTTTGAGGGCATGGAAACTTAAGTCATACGACCTAAGCATGTATCTATTCCTTAGTTTGTGTTTAATCTATTAAGCTTATGTCCATGACATCTTATTTACATGCCTTTCATTAATTTGGTGGAGGATTCCTTAAACCTTATCAACCTTACCCATACCTCAAGAGGGCGAGGAAAAGAGAGAAAACCCTAATTCTTAAGGTCCTTAATAGAATTTGAGTTGAGAAGGGATGAACAAGATGAGAGAGTCCTAAATGTATCTTATTTCGAGTCAAATCCTGAGACTTCGGATAGACAGTCACACTAATCCGGGAGTCCTCGTATTCCGACTAGCAGTGCGGAGGAAAATCTTGCCAACCCCCAGACATGATCCTTTTCTAGACACCTAAGTCTTTCGAAAAATCCTCTAATTACTCCCTTTGGTTCTACGGAGTTTGTAAAATTTAATAATTATTAAAGATTAAATGAGGAACCTATGCTCTGATACCAATTATAACGACCCCACCTCTCGGTAACCCCCAATTAAGGGAGACCAAGAGATCAGAGCCATTATCTCAATTAACAAGATCAAAGGTTCGACAAATAATTAATAACAATTATCAAATTTTACCAAAACTGGTATAAAATAAAACCTTGCATACCTTTTTAAAACATTGGTAAGCTAATCTATCCACATCCAAGATTCATTCAATCTAATCCTCCTTGTACTTTATTTCTTATTTCCACAATGTGTCACTTTACTGTTTGTTTTTTCAATTGTTGTACCTAAAACGCCGACAAACAAAACATCAGTCAACATATAGGAATATGTTGGTATGTGGGAACAACCAAAATTTTACAAATATGGCTAACAATTTAATTATCACAATCAGGGTAATTAGCAAACCAATTTACATTTTCAATGTGTCATTCTCCACCGCTTTTGCCCTAATTGTGGAATACCCCTCTAGGGTTTATCTTCTGCCATTGACTTAAGGCCACCTTCTCAATCCCGAGCTTGGTGCCTAGGGGTCACCTCTCATGGTGCCCCATAGTCATGCAACATAGATCACCTTCTCATTCCTGAGCTTGGTGTCTGGGGTCACCTCTCATGGTGCCCATTGGTCTACCCTCTTGGGCCTGACCTTTATGGCATATTCCATCAGGGTGGCATGTAGGTGCGAGAATACACATGTATTTATAATTTTGATAACCATATTGACTTTATAATTGCAGTATGAACATACAAACTATTTAGTTTCAATCAATGCGATTAACCATCTGGGAAACCTTTGGGAAAACTAATGCGATTACTCATAATTAACCACATACCTGTTAGGGTGAATTGAGATAGAATAGTCCAATCAATCAAGACATCCAATCAAGCAAGTACATGAGTCCTGAAATTACATCCAATTCCTTTTTATCAAAATCTATTCAAACCATCTTGCTACTTAAGGTTTCTATTCCTTTTTAGGATTTCTACCTCTTTTAGGGTTTACTTTGCAATTAGGGGTTTTACTTCATTTTACTCTTTTAAACCCTAATTTCTCATCTATCTGTTATTAAGATTACCTTTTAACAGCATATAACCTTAATTTCAGAAACAACATAATTAATCATCAATTAAGTCCATTAAGCCTCTTTTACATTAAAGCTACCATTTTTATCCCTTTTATTCCATGACAAGATCATTATGCTTTTTATCATCAATTCATAGTTCATTATGGTCTAATTCACATATGAATTCTAATTGTCATTTATTCTACCTTTATTCATTAGAAAACCCTAATTTCTATATTAAAGGTATTTATCCACAATTAGAAGCCTTTATACTCAAAATATCTTAGAACTATCAAATCTTAGCTTTATTCACGATTTTGAATAATTAAAGCCATTAAGAGTCGCATTTACCACTATTAGGGTTTCAAGTCTCATTAAAGCATATTTATGCACAAGAAACTCTAAATTGAACTTAATTATGTGAAAAGTTCATCCTTTTTATTCTTAATGTACCTCTTTTCAATTAACATGTTATTATCAACTTTAATCATCCATTAAACCCTACTAATCACATTAATGATCTCAAAATAGGGTTTCTTAATCATTAAAGTATTAAAGTTGATAACTTCCATTACTTTTCGAATTGCAATTAGAATCAGGATTCAATTATATTTTTAAATGATTCCCCTCATTTTTCTGAGCAACTTTCATATTTTATGCATAATCATCCGAGCTACTATTAAGGAGATATGGTTTTTGTAATATAAACTTACTTGGGCCAATAGGGAGGCGCTACGTAGCCTTGTTCCCATACAATTGCACACTGGTTTGAAAAACATAACCAAATGTTAGTTTTGCCCTTGGTTAAGTGGTTGATGCTGTGTAGCACGGAGGGGAAAAGATGTCAAACTTTTCTGGATCATCTTCTTCCTCGCGACCCTAGCTTGGTTGCCTCCTGCAGCCTCCCGTGGTCCTTCCTGCTCCTCCCCTAAGGCTCGAGGGTTGCCGCCCATGGACGCCCCAGCCTCGCAGCACCTAGGCGTACACAAGGCGCCCCCAGGTCATGACCACCATGGCCATTCTCGAGCGAGAAACAAGCCGCGTTTGATGTTGCATTTACAACAGTTGCAGTCCTACAAATGGAGTTGCTTGAAGACAGGGGCGCGGGTTTGATCTCCGATCCCTCCTAGGTTGTCGTGGGTGCGTCCCGCTTCTATCCAGACTATAAACAAACCCCCTCATTGCTCTATGGATAGAACTATGCCCTCGTTAGGGTTTTTCATCCAAGAAACAAGAAGAAGGGAGAGAGAGGGCGTGGGATTTCTCTGGACTCGGCCCTAGGTCCTACCCCTTTTATAAGTGATGGTAACAATGCCCAAAGGCGTTCATCTAAGAGGAAACAAGTCCCACTCTTAAAGGAACCTATTCCTTCCTTGAGAAGAAATCTTCTCTCTCCTAACTTATTCCTTTAATAAACCATATCACTTATTCTCTTTATTCTTGATTTTTAATCCATTGGCACAAATTTCTATTTTCTTTTAATAGAAATTACTTCCTTTTAAACAATACTACAAAAAATCATTCATTATGCATCATATTATTCTCTTATTTTCTATTTTTGGTATTTTCTCTTTCTTTTTCTCCATTGGGGCTCCTTGGACCCCAAGAAACTCAAATATTTCGAAATTTCTTTTTAAGGATATTTATTATCCTTCTAGATGCATCTATATTCATTATTTCACATTATCTTGTTTATTTCTTATTAAAATATATCTTTTTGAGGATTTCTCTTTATCTTTCTTTTTATTTTCCTCATTGGTGTTCCTTTTAACATGAGGAATCCTTTGGATACGAAAATCCACCAAGGATAACTCAACTGTACCTCTTTTCACTTATTTTCCACATTTTATCATTGTTTTCAATTTCTTTCTTAATAAAGAAATATCTTATTGATGTTTTCTTTTCTTATTGTTTTATCTTTGCAATTTTGGACTCCTTGGGACCCAAGGAACCCAAGAGGCACGAAATCCACCTTTGGATTACACTCTATTGCCTTCTAGATGTTTCTTCAATTTTCTTTTCTCCATTTCTTATTGATAATGGAGTTTCTTTTGTCTTTTCCTTGTTATTGGGCCCAATAGCCAATAAAGCCCACAAATAAATCAACAAGGCTATTTTAAACAAAATTCATGCATTCAATCAAAAGACATCATTATTTGTTCATTTATCTTTATTATGAGAAATTACATTTCTCACCAAATGATCCCAAAATTTGGGGTTGTAACAGTTGTCTACCTTTTTACGGCTTTTCTGCCACCTCGACACGATAGTGCCAAGCCTAGCATGGTCGGATTGAGGGTGAATGTGTGCACCCATCCTATAAATACATCCTGGTCGAGCCTTTCTTTCCCACACCTTCCACCCAATTTCACTTCTTTCCTAGCGAATCCCTAGTGCACTGCTGCCATTTTCCCTCCTTTCCTTGTGTCCTCCACCTCCTAGTAGGTCGAAAACAACAAAGGTAACAACAACCACCACCAAAGTAACAACAACCACTGCAACATCAACCACTGCCGCTAGCAACACCTCTTTCCACTACAGATCACACCCCTTCTCTGTTTGTGACAACCACATAGCTGTTGTTCCATCACTACCCTGAGTGCCACCATCCCCTTCCATGCTGCCAAATCCTACTTCGCCACTGCCAACAACACTTTCTCCACGTCGCTCGCATGACCGTGCCAAAGCCCAACATGATTGTATGTAGTGTTAGCAGATGCAGAACCCCACCAGATTGTTGTCTTCTCTGCAGACGGACCCTCTCAGCAGAAGACGCCATTGAAGTCATCGCAACCACCCCATGCCAAATAAACCACGAACCCGATATATGAAGATGAGACCATGCACTCCGCTTTAGCAGGGTTCGGGTTGCACGAGACCGATTGAGACTACCGACGCATGTCTGCCACTCCGATGGACACCTATAGTGGTAATTCATTGGAGGAAGTCTTGAGTGATAGATGGTCGAGAGCATGCCACAACACCGAGATCCATACTACGATAGGCCATCAGGAGGGCCCATCTATAGCAGCGGTGCATATAGCTTCATCTGTAGGGGATCATTGTTGAGATTCAGCAGAACAATTGACATCTTTATGCCGGTTAACTTCATTGCGCGATTTAGTTTAGGGGAGCATACGCCACCCTACTCCTGAAGGTGTTAACCAAAGATTCCTCCATTCTCCCCTATTTGGAAATATGAAGCAAAAACAACAGTTTGATGCCTTAATTAAAGACAAGTGCAAACTGGTAGGCCCACAATGTGCTGACCCTGCCACACTCACCAAGGTGGGGATACAAACACAGGTCAATAGATATCTTATAGAAGTTTTCCTAGACACCTTGCTTACACATAGTGTGATGCTTATCATAGACTCACCTACGAGTTCTATGCTACGTTCGAGACCCCAAAGGACCATCAACACACGGTTATGCATTTTCACCTATTGAATTAGAGCTGCCAAGTCACTATAGATCACCTCAATAGCTGGTTGTCACACTCTTCTGAAGATCATGCCGAGATGTCCAAGGACCAGATGGAGATAGGGGACAACAATTTCGACACTGACCAGGCATGGAAGATTCTTATAGGGAAGGATCAATATGTTTCTAGAACTGCCAAATCTTAACACATCCACAAACCTGCACTCCATTATCTACACTGGGTGATCATGAATTTCATCCTGGAGAAGCATGACAGTCAAGGGGCACTCAGTTCTGTAGACCTCTACATTTTGTGGTGTGCAACAATAGGAAGAAAAGTGAATGTGAGGAACTTATTCATCTGCCACTTTTACAACTCTTTCAAGAAGCAGGTCCAATTCATGCCAATGGAGGGCATTATCACTTTCATGGCACACGATCTTGGGATTGGAGATGGGCATCTGGCACTTATGTAGGTGAAGGCTAAGTGGTCCAAGTTGGACTTGGATCACTTGATTCACTTAGGGGTTATCAAATAGTGCAACACAGGATATCTTTATATCTTTGGTCATAGCAGGAACAAACTACTACTACCAGCAAATGCAGAGTTCACATGTCGGACAATAGTTATGGACGTCTCTCTATTAGATGCTCAGGGAAACGTTCGTCAGGTAGGCAGGACTGCAGGAGCATCTTCTTCAACACTGCTAGTGCCAGAGACTCAGGAGGCCGATAGTAGATAGGGGCAACCTTCCATGACATCCCATATCAGGGAGGGCCCTACATAAAGATGCCTTCAGTGGATTAACACTAGCCTCTTAGAAGGAGCAATACGCCCCAAATCTCAACTTGGGGCACCTTTATGAGTTTATGACTGACTTCAGGGCTGACTCCAATAGACGATTTGATGCGCTGGAGCAGGATGTGCATTACCTCAGACAAAGGTTCGACACATCCTTCCCTCCACCACCTCCTATGACTTTTTAGCAGCCATTTCAATAACCCTTCCAGTCTTTCTACCAGCCAACCCAGGACTTCAGATAGTCATTCCACTTTTAGTAGGGAATGCACCAATACTATGAGAACCCACCAAGCAACATTGATGATTTGAACTAGTATATAAACAATGACGACCAGTAGCAGCTACTTTCCACACCATCCGGAGCTTGAGATCTGCTCGAGGATGAGAAAAGTTTTTAAGCTTTGGGTGGTAGGGTGTACCACCCTCTATCTTCCACCTTTCCTTTTTATTTCTTTCCTTGCATGCATGCATGTTTATCTTCTATGTTCCTTGCATTTAGCATAAATTTTCATCTTTATAAGACTTTATTTCGTAATTTGTATCTTTGAAATTAAGGTTGTGCAATGCAAATCTTAGAATTAAATGCTCAACTTTATGCCTAAATGCACAATTTTCATCTTAAATTGCTTAATCTTTTTCTTGACTTTCTCTTTGACTCTTTCCTTAATTTGGTAATAAATATAAGGTTATGCGCCTCTTTCATAGTTTAAAACATTATTCCCTTGATCTATGTTGTGAACAACAAATCCAAGATATAGGACCATTGGAAAGAGCTAGAGTTTGATCAAACATCCAAGCTGTGTTTTTCATGAACTTGCCTCTACTCTAAGGATCCTTGAATCATAATTACTACTCTTCACACAGTTATCAAGAAGATATTGATGAGTTTTGAGCTATAATCAAGTTGAAATGGTTTTCCTTGATGGTCTGTGTGCCCTCTCACCTTAAATTAAGTCAAGAAGATGCAAATTAAAAATATGCAAAAGAGGCTTGGCCACCCACAAAACCCCAGAAATATCAAAATAGTTCTCACCCAAGCCTATAAATTAGAATGCATAGAATATAAGCCTGAGTGTGAATAAATGAGCATTGTTTTCTCTTTTAGGAGAGTTGAGGATGGCGCCCAACAAGTGTATGAATGTGCTCATGAATGTGGGTATGTTGTTCCTGGTAGTGCCACCCTAAGGCTCATTAGAGAGAGTCACTATGATCCCCTAGGGGACGTATGAGATCATCCCAGTAGCAGGGTTGGTTCGAGCAAAATACGAGGAGTTTGTCTCAGTGCTTTGGGCCAACTGGCTCGGACTGCAGGGACTATTACTTGTTACATGGAGAAACCTAACGCAGATCGGGATCCTTAGAAGTCATTAGAGTCTTTTTGCTTTTGTTGCTTCTTAGGACCTGAATAAGTGGGAGGCACATTGTTCCCGATTGGTCTACATGAATACATGACGATGGCTCATTGCTCATCACCCGAGTGATCACCTATGTGACAATTCTTTTATGTTTTATAATTATGATTCAAACTCTCATGAGTATCCGTAGGTTACAATGAATTCACTTAATCTTGCATGAACACTCTTTGGTCTTATTTTAGCAGGATTATGCTCGATTGGTGGGGGGGTTTGTTCTGAAACAACATGGGTCAAGAGAATTGATGTTTTAAACTATTTTTCTTAACTTTAGCATTTATCACCATGCTTGTTTTGGATGTTATCTTTTTGTTCTTTGAGCATGGTCTTGGTTGAGGACAAGCAAAGGTTTAAGCTTGGGGTGGTTGATAAAAGCCAAAATCACACATCTATGCTAAGCATTTATTTATGGTTTTGTGTTATTATAGCCTTAATATGCCCAAAATAACTCTAGATCCTCATCTTTTAGTAATTTATATATTTTCATAGATAAAGTTGTTCAACTAGCCAATTTTGGGACTTGTAGGAACTGAACCTAAAAAGACATCTATTCTCCAAGATTTCTCCCCTACACATGGTTTTTGTAGCAGCTAGACTTCCTTCCGTCGCAACCTCGGCAGACTAAGCATCACACTATGTGCACCATCTTAGGAGATGGTGGTCCCTCTAACCAACTAGTGGGCCAAGAAACTTTTTATATCTTAGACCCTATTTTTGATGGCCAGTCCTTTATCAGAATACATCCTCACCAATCAAAAGGTTCATTGACGCAGGCCCATCGACCACTAGTAATAGCCCCCCCCGTGGGGGTGGATTTGGTCCATGATGCTGCAATCATGACCAAAAAGGATGATGCAACCGTGGCCAAGAAGACAATGCCATGACTGCGGCCAAGATGTTGTGTCGATCGACACTCGGCACGACCAGGCCTAGCTCGGCACAGTCAGGCTAAGGCCAAGTCCACGAACGCACTACCCCAATGCGACTACGGCCACGACACAACCACCTCGACCATGGGATCTATCTCAACCGAGGCATCCACCTCAACCGCGGGATCTGTCTCGACCGAGGCATGCACCTCGACTGCGGCATTTGCATCGACCATGACCCCTAGCATGACTGTGCCCAGCCTAGCACAGTTAGTCTGAGAATAAGGCCATGATCGGGATAGGTGCGGTGAACACTCATCACATACACTCCACCTTCATCTATAAATACCCACCCCTTGTGACATAGAGAGGGTTTCTGAGATTTAGAGGTATGTGATTCCGAACATTGGAGGTTTTGCTATGCAGTTCTGACTCGTTTTGGTTCCCAGAGCCTCGTGGGAGAGTTCCAAGGTCCGAAAGGGATGAAGTTCTCATCGTGTACCCGTCTCTTCAGTTTGCTTCCATCCACTATCATTTTTCACCACCATTCACCATATCCTACCATTCCTAGCCATCTTCCACCTCTAGACACCAACCAACTACTGTTTGGGGTGTAATCAAAGAGAAAGGAGGCTAAGGAATCCAAAAGACCAAGGAGGACGATGCAAAGATGAGATCCGACCTATATAGAGGTTAAGGAGTGAGAGCCACCTCTCCTCTACAGAGTAAATCTCTTATTCTCCTTCTTCCTTCTATTGTTCTCCTTTGTTTCTATACAAATGATGTTCTTCCATCTTTGTTCAGTGCCAACTATGCTTGTCCATGGCTAGTTGAGCTCCTTCTAAGCTATGTAGCCTATTTTGGGCATGTTTATGTACTCATACATTAAGCAAGCCATTTTATTCTAAATCTAGTATGTTTTCTATTCTATCTTCTCTTTTTGGTTATGATTGCTAGTTTGGTTGATCTCTTTCTTGCTTGAACTTCTATTTCTACCTATATTAAGAGATTCAATGTAGAAATAGGTAAGAGAAGATAGTTTGGATTGGAATCTGAAAGGAGGATGGTTCAAAGTGATTTGTGCAGAACCGTAGACCTAGACACAACTGGGCCCATCGTGGCACGGTCAGGCCCACTACCTGGTTTTGCCCACATCACACCTGTTCCTAGCATCTCAGAATATTCTAGACCTGAGAGGGTATCTAGAATATTCTAGGGTGTTGATTTGTCATCCTCGAGAGAGGTTTCATGTCATTGACGGGTTTTAGTCATGCTACACAAAAGTGAGTGGGATGACCCCATAGGAACAGATACCATAGTACATACCATGTTTGGATGTAGGTTGCTTGCTGAGGTGTTCAAGGGTTGTCTATGCCCAAGAACGAGTGCATAGATTGCCCAACTTGTGGTTACATAGCCGAGAACTCCTTCTCTTTGATTGTTAGAATCCGAAAGACTATTTTGTTTTGTTTTGTTTCCTTTGTTTTTTTTTACTCTGTGACAATCTACTGGACTAGTTCTAGTTCCCTACTTTTATCGACTATCATATTGGCTTATTTGAATTAAGAGAAAGATCTTAAGTGTCCTTAACATCCCCACATCCCTATGTTTGACCCCATATATCTACTTCGACCACGTAATAAAGTTGTGGGATCCTTGAAGGTTTTGGGTTATAAATTTAAAGTTCAATCCTTCTGAGTCTGCCTCCTTTCGGACGCACAATTTAGGCTGCATCAAGGGGGCATTACATAAGACTTCCATACATAACAACAACATAATCAATCACACAAACTTTAAATGATAAGCATTCTAATCATTATTCTTGCAAAAAGAAACATTAAGTCTATGACAAGGAAACTCATACATCATCTTGAAACAAAGTCTATAATCTAAGTTCTAATACATTGTAAACATATAGGTGAATCTATAAATTTGAGGATCATATTATAGTTGTCACCCCACCAGATCTTATCTTGCTCTATCCTTGCACTCCAAGTCTTTGGGTGCTACATCTACTACTACTCCTCACCTACAGATATCTCGTTCCCAACCATGCACAAAAGGAAACATAGGTTAGAGTAAGTGACATTGAATTATAATAAGTGGAATGAAATAATTGATTTGTAAGAAATAGAAATATACACTAAAGTAAACATCTTTTATCTTTTAGTGGACACATAATATAATAAGTCCTATTCTATGATTCTATGTGCATTCTACTGTGAAACACACCTTCCATGGCATAATTGCCTTCTGGTGACCGATGTGTCTTCTATTCTGTGGCATCAAGTGCCTTCTATGGTGGAATGCACAGTCTGTGGCATAAAAGTCTTCTATTCTATGTACCCTAGTACTTTTGTTCTATAAGGGTTTTTATATAATATGAATTATGTTCAGGTGTCATTTCCTATTCTTTTCGATTCTTATTTTATTTTTTATTCTGATTCTATACTGATTGAGTTTCTATTCTGATTTTGTATCTCAACCAATTGAAATGAATTCTAATATATGTTTCTATTCTGACATTCTATATTCAAAATTCTATTCTAACTTTGTATGAAAACCTGAGTTCTAGACTAATAAATAGAATATGAAAAGCTAGGGATAAATTTTGATATTTCTTTTTCTAATAATTCTATTATGAGTTTTGAATCTCAAATAGAAATAATTGTGTAAATCTTGAATTCTTGATTCTGTATCTAAATATGATATTTTGAAGGAAATTCTAAATTCTAAATGATTGTAAGAATTAACATACTAAAATAGGTTCTCATCATTGTATTATGAGTTCTAGTAACTACAAGATAACTCTAAGCATTATATTCTATCTTCTGGTAGTTCACATACTAATTTCTAACAATTATGCAAGAATATTAACTTAAAACTAAGACTTGACAAGATCTAGGTGCAAGCTTTTTGAGGCAGTAATTCTGTTGTACCGGAAAGTAATTCTCTACAAATGAACATTAGACCATGAATCTAATGGATAATTTTGAGAAGGATAACTAGACTATATGTATATAACATGAATTCAAAGGAAATGGCCCACTTACCTTTCTTGAAGAAAACCCAATTGCTCTTCTTAAGCTGAATAAATACTAACCAGGTTCTTGGGTTGATGAACCTTAATTATCCCGTTCATTCAATATCCATTCATTAATAATTATATTCACCCTAGTTTCTAGGGTTTTGTGGTTCTTGTTTAGAAATGGGGGACTAAGAGTCAAAACATGCTTTAAAACTTAGTCCATTGTCTAGATCCCAAAAATCTAATAAAAACCATTTATAAATTGGCCGCATAGGACACACCAATTAATTGCTATGATTTTTTAAAGATAAATATCTAGTCAGCCAATCAGAAACTTTGATAAATCCACCTTGACATCAACTTATCCATAAATAGTTGTGGGGCCTTCCTCATTGGTCCAATCAGGGCCAACCACAAGGCTAAGCTCGCCCAAAACAAAATGGATGCGTGAAATTGAAAAAAACCTTGCAACACTACTTAGGTGATTAATCTGTCAAGGACAAAATGGTAAAATTGGTACCTGTCATATTCTTTGTGGAGTCATGGCACAAGCAATACTCCTTGGATATGTGGCCTTTGATGAAATCTTAAAGAACACCAGTGGTCTTGCAAAATTGACCAGCCCAACACCTTTCTTGGGCTATCTTGGACTCGACAAGCCCTCACAAAGGGTCCCTAGAGGTTTAGAGCTTCCTATGCTTGCTGCCATGCCCAAGGAACAAGGCAACACTAAACCAAGAATAAATTGCCTGGTAATTGGCTTTGACCCTTAAAATGACTTCATGGGAACCTAATAGAGTTGAGAGAACAACTAGAAATCTCAAATGATGACAAAACCCAGAACTATGATTACTGTCAAGGATAAAAGGAGAAACTAAAACCAACATGGGTTTCCCAAAAGCAATGGCCAAATGTGAAACCAAAGGATGGATTTACATTTGTTGACACCTTCCAAAGATAAATGATGCAAAATTAAGCTTAGAACACCACTAATCTGGCGCATAGGATGTCATCATCTTTGGCGAGGTATCCAAGGATCGAGGATCCTAAATTATTGAAATTTTCAACAAAAATACCTAGGAAAAAGGAGTACTAGAGTTAAGGAAACTTACCACAAAGGCATTTCAGTTTAGGCAACAAGAGATGCATTTCCAAGCTCATCGTCACCAGGACGAAAGTCATTTCTACAATGAAAACTCAGGGGATTTCAACCCAACTTGAAGGCCTAGGATGCTTCATGAATGTCTGTAGATACTTCAAGAATCATCCTCCATCAAAGTGATTCCCCTTGACTGGATTTGCAAGCTTGCTCCTGGGAGGGGAAGAGAACTATATTTGGGTGTTTTCCCTAGAGGGAAAACTAGCGTTCACAACCTAGGCTTAAATATCTCGGATTGGTATCCTAAATCTATTGGGAATCTTAGACCCTCCTTAGTCTATATAAATTGTAAGAAAAGTTGAATGGAGAAGAGTCCTAGCTGCCGGGTTTTCGTTTCTCCCTAGGCCACGACCCTCACAATGAAGAAGATGAGGGTGTGGCCCTCATATCCTCATTAATCGGGTCTGGAAAGGGTACAAGTAAACTAACCCACATGAAGCCGCATGACAACCTGAGATGATCGATATCAAAGGCCGACTTAGGCAGACCAAGATAAAAATGGGTAAAAATAATATTGAACTATAGCCCACTCACATTAGATTTACAATATCAAGATTATCTTCTTTAGCTAAATTGAGATAGGAAACCTTATCCAAATAAGTTGAAACTCAACACCCATACTAATTGAACCATGTAAATCACAACTTCAGAGTTAAAAATAACTCATGAGATGTTCATGTATGAGTTTTACTACAATTAGGGTTTAACTCACATATTTTGAGATTAATCCCTATAATTAACATCAAGTATTAGTATTGAGGATTTGGAATCCAATTATCCACATCTTACTTCTACTAAAGTTGTAAGACATTATCTTACACGAATTGTGTCATTGTCATTTCATATAGTAATTAGGCCAATTAACCTCTTACATATACAACTATATTATATTGCATGAAACATTTGCACAAAAGACCCTTGAGTTTTGTAAGTTTGCATTTGAATGCATACTTTAACCTTATTCTATATTGAGTCCTTTTCATAAAGTGTGGGACATTACAATTCTACCCACCCAAAATAAATTTTATCCTCAAAATTTGATTAGTCTACCCACCTTAGGATTTCTCATATTCTATGTACATTAGCTCTTTAATATTTCCTTAATAGTTCATTTGCATACTTATGGTATTAAATTCTCATGGATACCATTATCAGAAAAAACATGTTCATATAATACAAATAAATCTAGAAATCTAAATTATACCTTCACCGTCTATCATGGAAAAGACTCTAGCTTGCCTCTTCTCTGTGGCTGGATTAGGGTTCTGGGTCACTTAAAACTAACTTACTTATCTATGTCAAAATATTTAACCTTCACATACATGCTTAGTCTTACTATGTATCTAATTAGGTTTAGGTGACTATATGTCTCACACTTTTAATGGAAGCTCTTGTTTTCTTTATTGTCATTAAATACATGTTATCGGTCATATATCTAGAGGTGACATGTTATATAATACTTATCTTAGCACCTACTTGGTGTACATGTCCCATACCCCATGCACTTGAAAGGACAAGACAAGCATAACTATGCACATAGCATTCTCTATACAAAACCCCATAAGCTTATGTCCCATACCATAAACATGTGGGAAAAAGAGAGAGAATGCCATATACAACTATAATGTTAACATAAAAATCTGAAACACATGGGAACATAATTCTAATCCTTATCTAAACTTTGGTCTCCTATTTAGAGATCTACTTCAATTTCCAATATCTTTCACTTACTTCTCCTATACATATGGCTACAAGTTATCTTTCTAAATATGTGCTCTTCTCTAACTTAAGTCCTTATAGTGTGATCTTAAGTAAGAACATGAGAATTTATATGGTGGCTAACTATATGCTTCTCTGATCCCATTATTATAACACCCTCGCTAAGTACACACATGCACATATCAGAAGCAACACCAAGTTATCTATAACTCGTACACTCAAGGGGGAATTACATTAGACTAGCATACATAAAAATAATATAATCAATCACACAAACTTTAAATGCTAAACATTCTCATCATTATTCTTACAAAAGGAAACATTAAGGCTATAACATGGAAACTCATACAACATCCTCAAACAAAGTCTATGATCCAAGTTCTAATACATTCTAAACATATAGCTAAATCTATAAATTTGAGGATCATCTTATATTTGGCACCCACCAAATTTTATCCTACTCTATCCTTGCGCTCCAAGTCTTTGGGTGCTACACCTGTTGCAGCTCCTCACATTAAGAGATCTCGTTCCCAACCATGCACAAAGGGAAACATAGGTTAGAGCAACTGACATTGAATTCTAACAACTGGAATGAAATAACTGAATTGTAAGAACTAGAAATATACACTAAATTAAACATCCTTAATTTACATCTTTTATCTTTCTATGGCCACTGTTATACAATAAGTCCTATTCTATGGTGCTTTGTGCCTTCTACAGTGCAACACACCTTTTATGACATAATTGCCTTTTGGTGACATCGAGGTGTCTTTTGTTTTGTGGCACCAAGTGCCTTCTACGGTGAAATGCACATTCTACGACATAAAAGTCTTTAGTTCTATGTACTGTAGTACTTCTGTAATGTGAGTACTTATTATATAATATAAATTATGTCCTGGTGTGATTTCCTATTCTTTTTTGTTTTTGTTTTATTTATAATTCGGATTCTATACTGATTCTATTTCTATTCTTATTTTGTATCTCAACTCATTGAGATGAACTCTGATATATGTTTCTATTCAGACATTCTATATTCAAAATTCTATTCTAACTTTGTATGAAAACCTGAGTTTCGGACTAATAAATAGAATATGAAAAGCTAGGGATAAATTTTGATATTTATATTCTAGTTTCTAATAATTCTATAATGAGTTCTGAATCTCAAATAGTAAATAACCATGTAAATCTTGAATGCTCGATTCTCTATCTAAATATGATATTATGAAGGAAATTCTAAATTCTAAATGATTGTAAGAATTAACGTACTGAAATAGGTTCTCATCATTGTATTCTGAGTTCTAGTACCTACATGCTAACTCTGAGTATTATATTCTATATTTTGGTATTTCACATACTAATTTCTAACAATTATGCAAGAATAATAACTTAAAATTGAGACTTGATAAGATCTAGGTACACACTTTCCGAGGTAGTAATTCTGTTGTACTAGAAATTAGTTCTCTATAGATGAACATTACACCATGCGCCTAACGGATAATTCAGAGAAGGATAATTAGACTGTAAGTATATAACATGAATTGACATGGCCCACTTACCTTTCTTTAAGAAAATCCCATTTCTCTTTCTTAGGTTGAATAAACCCTAATCATGTTCTTAGGGTTGATGAACCCTAATTATCATGTTCATTCAATAACCATTGATTAATAACAATATTCACCCTAGTTTCTAGGGTTTTGTGGTTCTCGTTTAAAACTATGAGATTCGGAGTCAAAACATTCTTTAAAACTTAGTCCATCATCTAGACCCTAAAAAATTGATCAAAACCATATATAACTTGGCCACATAGGGCATACCAATTAATTGCTATGCTTTTTCAAAGATAATCTCCAGTCAGCCAATCAGAAACTCTAATAAATTCATGTTGACATAAACTTATCCATCAACAGACGTGAGCCCTACCTAGCTGGTCCAATCATAACCAGCCACAAGGCTAAGCTTTTCCAAGACAAAACAGATGTGCGAAATCCAAAAGCCCTTGCAACACTACTTAGGTGATTAATATGTCAAGGACAAAATGGTAAAATTGGCACCTAACATCTTCCTTGTGGAGTCATGGTGCAAGAAGTACTTTCTTGAGATGTGACCATCGATCAAAGCTCAAAGAGAACCACTGGTCCGTCGAATCTGACCAGCCAAACACCTTTCTCAAGCTGTCCTAGACTCAACACACCTTACAGAGGGTCCCTAGAGCTCTGGAGCTTCCTGTGTTTACTGCCATGTTCGTGGAACAAGGTAACACTAAACCAAGCATACATTGTCTGGTAACTAGATTTGACCCTTGAAACAACTTCATGGGATCCTATTGGAGTTGAGAGGACAACTAGAAAACTCGAACGATGACAAAAGCCACACCTTTGATGGCCGTAAAGGACAAAAGGAGAAACTGAATCCAAAATGAGTTTTACTAAAGCAGTGGCCAAACGTGAAACTAAAAGATGGATTTACATTAGTTGACATCTTCCAAAGATAAATGATGCAAAATTGAGCTCTGAACACTCCCACTAAACTGGCACATAGGATGTCATCATCTCTGGCCAGGTATCTAGGGATCAAGAACCTTGCACAGTTGAAATGCTCAACAAAAATACCTAGGATAAGGGAGTACTAGAGTTAAGGAAACTTACCATGAAGGCAATTTGGTTGAGGCGGCATGATCTAGTGTGCTAAGCTCGCAATGCCAGAGAAGAAAGTCAATACTGTGGCAACAACTCAGGAGAATTCGACCCAAATTGAAGGCCTAGGATGCTTCCCGAAGGTCTATAGATACTTCAAGAATCATCCTCCATCACAACAATACCCCTTGACTCGATCTACAAGCTACGCCAGTGAGGGGAAGATGACTATATTTGGGTGTTTTCCCTAGATTCCAAACTAGGGTTCACAACCTAGGCTTAAATATCTCAAATTGGTATCCTCATTCTATTGGGAATCTCATACCCTCCTAAGTCTATCTCAGTCATGAGAAAAGAGGAACATAAAAGAGTCCCAACTACTAGGGTTTTTTTACCCTCTGTACTCTGACCCTAGCGATGAAGAAGATGAGGGTGTGGCCCTCATGTCCTCATCTAATGCGTCTGACAAGGGTACAAGTAAACTAACCCACGCGAAGCTGTGTGACATGATGAGCTGATAAATATCAAAGGCTGACTTAGACAAACCAAGGTAAAAATGGGTAAAAGTATTATTGAACTATACCCCACTCACATTAGGATTTACAATATCAAGATTATCTTCTTTAGCTAAATTGAGATAGGAAACCTTATACAAATAAGTTGAAACTTAGTACCATATTAGTTGAACCATGTAGATTATGATTTTGGAGTTAAAATTAACTTACTAGATGTTCATGTATGAGTTTTACTACAATTAGGGTTTAACTCACATATTTTTATATTAATCCTATACTTAATATAAATTATTAGTATCAAGGATTTAGAATCCAATTATCAACATCTTACTTCTACCAAAGTGGGTCTTTAAGAAGAAGACTGATATGGATGGTAATGTACAAACTTACAAAAGTTGGTTGGTCACAAAGGATTTCAAACAAATTCAAGGTGTTGACTATGACACAACCTTTTCTCCAGTTGCCATGGTTAAGTCCATTATGATCATTCTTGCCATTACATCTTAACATGACTACGAGATTTGGAAGATGGATGTTAAAACCACATTCCTTAATGGGAATCTTCTTGAGGATGTGTATGTGACACAACTAGAGGGTTTTATAAATCCTAAGGATGCAAATAAAGTCCATAAGCTAAAAAGGTCAATCTATGGATTGAAGCAAAAATCTCAGATCTGGAGTCTTTGATTTGATGAAACAATCAAAGTTAGCTTTAGTCAAAATGAAGATGAACCATGTGTTTACAATAAAGTTAGTGGGAGCATGATTGTATTACTCATATTGTATGTGGATGACATACTATTGATTGGGAATGACATACCTACTTTATAGATGCTAAAGACTTGACTTATAGATACATTTTCTATGAAGGACTTGGGCGAAACATCCTATACTTTTGGAATCAAGATCTATAGAGATAGATATAGAGGGATTCTTGGACTAAGTCAGAGCACATACATTGATAAAGTGTTGAAGAGGTTCAACATGGATGACTCAAAGAGTGGAAATCTGCCCATGTCTCATGGCATTGCTATCCCTAGAGCTCAATGTCCCAAATCTTGTGAAGAAAGGGAACCCATGAATCATACTCCATATGCATCTGCAATTAGATCTATCATGTACGCAATGTTATGTACTCACCCTGATGTCTCATATGCCTTGAGCATGATGAGTAGAAATAAGTGAGATCTCGCTGATGACCAGTGGACTATCATGAAAAACATCCTTAAGTACTTGAGAAGAACTAAGGATTAGTTCCTTGTATACGGTGGTGAGGAAGAGTTGGTGGTAAAAGGTTACACCAATGCAAGCTTCCAAATTGGCAAAGATGATTATCGATCACAATCAGGATTTGTGTTTTACCTCAACAATGGTGTTGTAAGCTGGAAGATTTCCAAGTAAGAGACAATTGCTGATTCTACAACAAACATCGAGTATATTGCTGCATCCAATGCAACAAAGGAAGTTGTATGGTCAAGAAGTGTATTTATGAACTTGGGGTGGTTCCAAGCATCAACGATGCAATTGATCTACATTGTGACAACAATTGAGCTATTGCACAAGCTATGGAACCCAGATCACATCATTGTTCCAAGCACATCCAAAGGAGGTTCCATCTCATATAAGAGATCATACATCACCGAGATTTGAAGATTTTCAAAGTGCCAACCAAAATCAATATTGTCGAACCCTTGATAAAAGCACTATCACATCAAAAGCATGATGGTCATGTTAGATCACTTGGGACCAAGTTCATGGGTGATTGCCTCGAAGTGCAAGTGGGAGTCTGATGGTATGCATGCCTAGAGAGCCAATCATATAATGATTGTAATGGCATCACTTGTAAACAATTTGATCAATAATAAAGAAAATCTTCCAATTTATTTTATTTTATTCAATTATGAGATAATGATGTTACATAATAAATTTCTAAAGAATGATATTACTCAATGACATATGTCTTTGGGTTAATGACCTAAAAAATGAGATTATACAAATGTTAAGAGTATATACATGCTTATTATGTCCCTAGTCGGTTGTTTTGGTGGAAGGTAGATAGACACCGGTAACACATAAGAGTAGAGTGTGGGTTGGTTGATGACAGAATCTCATTAGTCATGATATATGATATCAAATCAAACACATAGATACTTATTAGAGAATATTGTATCAGATAGACCCACTGTGAGAGTGATACATGGAAATCATGGAATGGTAGTCAGAATCAGCTCCCATAGTGATGGTGGTGATTGCGGTTCTTAGACATGAAATCACTATTGATGCAACCCTATTTTAGGGCTCCATCCTGTGCCATTTTTTATATAAGTTGCATCTAAACATGTTAGATTACAAGTATTTTCCCCCAATTTGATTATCATTGCAAATACGCTTATGGATGTTCGTTGCACTATTTTTAGGTATTTGGACCACAATGGATGGACGACTGTGATGGAGGGGCCCAAAGAAGGCCCCAAAGCTCCCCCAACCTACCTTAGTGGCCAAAGAGTCATCACGAAGCAAGGACATCCGGATTTGACAAAGTTTGAAGCTCATCAGCCTGCTCAAGCCCTCACCACGGCCGTGGCCACTGCCCACGGCCGTAATGTTTATTGCCAAGGAGCAGCAGTTACAACAGGAGAAATGGCCAGAATCACCACGGGCATGGCTCTCGGCCACGACCATGACAAACCAGATTCACCACGGCCGTGGCCACTGCCCACGGCCGTAATGTTTATTGCCAAGGAATCAACAGGGAAATGTTCGCCAGTCACCACGCCCGTGGCCTCTCACCACGCCCGTGGCCCAGCCACTTCACCACGGCCGTGGCTCCTCACCACGGTCGTATTGAGCCACTCCATTCATTTCCAGTTTCCCTTCACCATAGCCGTACCACCTGACCACGACCATGTTATACCATCTTCGCCACGGCCGTGGCCCTTCATCACGGTCGTGGTGGCCCTCTTTCCAGCAGACTTTTCCACTATTTTTCCTTTTATACCCCCACTCAACCCTAGCTCCTATATAAGCACTAGTTGCTTCTAGGGCTTGAGGGAGGGCACTCCCTAGCCGTCACCTAGCTGCTCCCTTGCATCCATTGCTCCCATCCACCCATTTCCTTACATCCAACCCCATTTCCACCCACTTTCCACTCATTTCCACCATAGAAACCTAGTTTCTCTAGGTTTATATCCATCCATTCCACCATTTTCATGCACCCCTACACCATTGGAGGAGGGAGGATGTTTGCAGCTGCTTGGAGGTGAAGAATAAGGCCACTTCATCAAGCTTCATGGAGTTTCTTCCTCTTCTACCCCTTTCTTTTCCTAGTTTGATCATGTATAGCTAAGCCCCCTTGGGTGGGCTGTTTGGGGAAAAAATGTGACTTTGATACCATGTTGGGGGAATATAATTTGTAATGAACATATTTCATTTCTATGATGATTGCCTTTGCTTATATCTCATTTCCCATTACTTATGCATGTGATTGTTGTTTAACTACATTAATTGCTTGCCTTGTGGTGCTTGAAGACATTTGTCTCTAGGGTGTTGGTTTCTATGTAGCTATCATAGGATTGGCTCCTAGGTCCCTAATTTGGATCCCTAGCTAGCCCCCTATCTTCCTACATAATCAACTTCTTCCTACATGCAAATGTGAGTTCTAAGTGACTAGTATAAGTGTGATTAGTGCAATTGCCTAGGATTTCCTAAAGGCTGAGGTGGCTAGTCGCATGAGGTCAATTATCCTCATTTCCACTCCCATCCTTACCCTTGGTCCTCAATTGACTAATACCACTTAACCTAGAGACCTAGACTTGGTAAGTCCTATGAGAATTACACCTAGCCCTAGTTCTCGAACTAGTAGCATAGGGTACATTCTCATAGCACCCACCTTGTTGTTTGGTTTGGTAATCTAGAATGGAATATGTTGATTGCTTATTATGGTGACATCCCCCAACTAATGTCAAGGTCATATTCCCAAACGGCCCACCTCCTTCATCTAATTTCTTAAAACCCTAATTGGCCAGTTTGCTTGTTAATGCTAGTGTAGTTCAATTGCTTCAGTTTAACTTAGTCAATTGCTTGGTTTTACTCTTTAGTGTTAACTTAGGCTTTTGCTCTTGCTAGTGGTTAGTTTAGTTTGTTCTTGCTTCTTAGTTTGCTAGAGTAGTGTAACCCTTCTTGTTCCTACTTAGTTAGTTTGATAACTTAGTTTGCCTTTTTTGCTTGTTCTTTCATAATTTAGTTTCCTTTTCGCTTTTCTTACTTGCTCATTAGTATTATCAACCAACAATTAATCTTAAAACCCTAAAACCCTACTCTCCACACTAGGAACGTAGCTCATGCTGTTTAACTCTAGCGCCCCCTTTATCCTCACAGATCGACCCCCTACTTGCCGCCTCACCTATACTACGACATGACCCCGTGCGCTTGCGGGCATAGTGTCTTAGTAGACGTAGGTAGTTAGTGTGGGACCATATAAATTTTGAAAGCTCAATCCCATATCCCGTGCCTCCCGAACTCATGGATTGCACTTGTTGCAAGCCTCTAGCGGGAGCGCACCAAGCTTTCTGGCACCGTTGCCGGGGATAGAGGCGCTCGGCCTAGTTAGATAGTGTAGCTTAGCCTTTCCTTTTGCCCTCACCATTGCTATTCTTTATTCTTTGTGTTACTCTTACATATTGGTTCGCTAACTTGGCTCCTTGTTGTTTGTTTGTGATTTGCACAGGTGATAGTTGTGCATGCGTAGTAGGCGTTCGACTTGCACCGACTTGGTGGTTTACAACCCCGAGATTGGGAGGAGAAGACGTCAATCTCGCCGCAACCTACACCGAGATGCCGAGATGGCTGAGAACAACCCGCCACCGGATGTTCTACCTCCAACACCACACCGCCCGCTTCATGAGTATTTCATGCCGGGGAACTACAATTCCCCCATAGCCACGCTGGCGGACCAGATGCCCGGTCAGCAGTTCTCCATTCCGCCAACACTCTTGGGACTTCTGCCCACATACTACGGAATGGAGAATGAAAATCCTTATCACCATATAGACGTGTTCTTAGAAACGTGTTCGACCTTCCGCACGCCTACTGCCATCGACGACTCGATCCGCAGCACGCTCTTTCCTTTCTCCCTCAAGGAGAAAGCCAAGGAGTGTTACGTCTCGAGGCCAGAGCTCGTCACATGGAATGAAGTAAAGAATGAGTTTCTGAAGAAGTTCTTTCCGATAGCCAAGTTATCCTACATGAGAAGGTGCATCACATCCTTCGCCTAAAAAGAGAACGAACCCTTCCATGAGGCATGGGAGAGGTTCCCGAAGTTGCTTCGTGACTGCCCTCACCATGAGGTCCCGCTTTGGCAGTTGGTTCAAGCCTTCTACACTGGGCTTGAGGAGCAGATCCAAAACAATGTGGATTCTTCTTGCGGGGGCACGTTCATGGCCAAGCCGCCCGAGGACTCATGGCCACTGTTTGAACATCTCGCCGAGAATTCTCGCCACCGAGCTTCCACTAAAGGGGGGCATTGCGGCCGGAACTACACTCCTCCACCTTCCTCCGTGGCTCCCGCACGCAATGCCACCAACCCCGATATGATGAAAATGATGGCAGATATGATGCAAATGATGAAGAATCAAGTGGGTGGCTCTTCTAGCCAACCCGCTATGGCTGTGGACACTGTAGACGAGGAAGTTAACGCTTTACATTCCTTTGGTGGCCACAACAACTAGGGCCCGATGTCCCAATCCTACACTCCCGAGTGGAGGAACCACCCAAATTTCTCTTGGAAACAACCAAATGAGGATGGACAAGGACAGGGGCAGCATAAGCCACGCTACATCTCTAAGTTTGAGGACGAGGTTCTTGGAAGGCTAAGAAGCTTAGATGAAGTCAAAAAGGACGTCAACACACATGGCCAGTCTATAAGCTGACTTGAGCAGAGGTTGGATCATATTTCTCTCTCTTTGGCTAGAAGAGAAGAAGGAAGACTCCCCTCTCAACCTATGCCAAATCCAAACAATGATGGGACTTTTCAATATGCTCCTCCGCCTCCTCAAGCGCCGCTCAATTATCAATATGCTCCACCTCCACCTCATACTTACCAACAACCACTGCCACAATATCATCCCCCACCACAACAACAACCGCAACCCCAATTCATCCTTCAAAACCCCAACTCCCCTCACCAAAGGCCTCCACCACCCCAACAGCCACAACCACCTCCACAAGCTCCCCCTTCTACCACCCATGAGCATGTGAAGGCTGTGACTACTTTGAGGAGTGGTAGGACTTTGGAGAGGCCCCATGGTACAGTTGTTGGCAGAGATGACAATGAGGCAGAGCAGGTTGATACTGAGATGCAGATTGACGATACTGTGATAAGAGGAAATGTTGATACCGTGACGCCGAGAAGTGATATTGTGATACCGAGCCGTGATACCGTGATTCCGGTGATACCAGTGGATGATACTGTTGATTTGGACCGATTGGGTTCCCAACTCCCTCCATATCCTGATGCACTCGAGGAGCCTTTGACTGCAAAGAAAAAGAAGAAGCATGCGGAAGATATTCTAGAGATCTTCAAGCAAGTGAAAATCAATGTACCTCTTATAGATGCAGTCAAGCAAATTCCGTCCTATGCAAAGTTCCTTAAAGAATTGTGCACCTTCAAAAGAAAGACAACAGGGAGGACACCTAAGAAGATCAAGCTCACTAAGCAAGTGAGCTCCATCCTCCAACACACCATCCCCCGGAAAAGAAAAGACCCCGGTGCTCCCATCATCTCATGCTACATCGGGGCACATCGCATAGACCAGGCTCTTCTTGACTTGGGGTCTAGTGTAAACTTGATGCCGTATGATCTGTTTGCTGAGCTCCAAATGGGGGAGTTGAGGCCGGCCCATTGCACATTACAGTTGGCCGACCGATCTGTGAAGATGCCTAGAGGGCGTGTGGATGATGTGCTGGTCCGTCTTGATGAGGATACTTCTGCCTTCTTCCCAGCCGATTTTATCATTCTTGATATGGAAAAGGAAGCTAGAAAGGTGCCGATCATCTTGGGGAGACCTTTCTTAGCCACAGCTGATGCCGTGATCCATGTGAGGACTGGGACCATGTATGTTACTTTCATGCACATGAAGATCCGGTTGAACATTTGCAAGTCTGCCACTACAGCTGAAGTGATAGGGGCCACCGAAGAAGATTGTTATTTGGTGGAATGCCTAGATGAGATTGTTGAAGAGTTCCTACCTGCGTGGATTAAGACTGCTACCCAAGGTAGAGGTCTTGAACCAATTGTTGAGTTCCCTGATGACGATGATGAGGATGATGAAGAGTGTGAGTTAGACTTAGTGGCTGCAAGCCAGGACCTCCCTTCTATTTCTGCACCTTTGAAAAACTCCCTTGAAGCACCCCCCGTTCTTGAGTTGAAGAAACTTCCTGAAGGATTGAAGTACGCTTTCCTTGGCTCAAATGACACCCTCTCGGTGATGATTTCCTCTATTCTATCTCCTGAGTAAGAAGATGCCTTGATAGAAGTCTTGAGGAAGAACATCCAAGCCATTGGATGGTCTATTGCTGACTTGAGAGGGATTGACCCCTCCATTTGTGTGCATCAGATATACTTAGAAGAAGATGCGAACCTGACCCGTCAAATGCAAAGAAGGCTAAATCCAAAGTTGAAGGACGTTGTAACTCAAGAGGTTGTAAAGTTGCTCGATACAGGGATCATCTATCCCATTTCTGACAGTACATGGGTGAGTCCTATCCAAGTTGTGCCCAAAAAGGGTGGGATTACGATTGCAGAAAATGCCGATGGTGAGCTTATGCCGGTGAGAGAGCAATCGAAGTGGAGAATGTGCGTGGATTACCGGAAGCTTAATGAAAAGACAAAGAAGGACCACTACCCACTTCCGTTTCTTGATCAGATCTTAGAGAGGTTGGCTGGGCAGAGCTTCTACTGCTTTCTTGACGGATACTCAGGATATTTTCAGATTGCTGTGCATCCGGCGGATCAGGAAAAGACGACATTCACTTGTCCAAGTGGTACTTTTGCCTACCGGAGAATCCCATTTGGACTGTGCAATGCCCCTTCCACTTTCTAGAGATGCGTAACCTCGATCTTTGCTGACATGCTTGATTCGTCGCTTGAGGTTTTCATGGATGATTTTTCAGTTTTTGGGAAAACCTTTGATGAGTGCTTGCTACATCTAGCTGCGGTTCTGGAAAGATGTGTGAAAGTTTTCTTAGTTCTATCTTGGGAAAAAAGTCATTTCATGGTACCTGAGGGTATAGTTCTGGGACACTGAGTTTCGAAAGATGGGATTGAAGTTGACAAGGCCAAGGTGGGCCTTATTTCTACACTCGACTTTCCTTCGACCGTAAAACATGTCCGATCTTTCTTGGGACATGCAAGCTTCTACTGGCATTTTATCAAGGACTTCAGAAAAATCTCAAGACCACTCTGTCGATTACTTGAGAAAGATGTGGAATTCAGTTTGATGACAAATGTGTTGCAGCCTTCAATCATTTGAAAGAGAGGCTTATTTCTTCTCCTATCATGCAGCCCCCAGATTTCTCTTTGCCGTTTGAGATCATGACGGATGCATCCGATATGGCGGTGGGGGCTGTGTTGGGTCAACGCATTGGCCGAATTCCTCATGCTATTTATTATGCAAGCAAAACATTAGACGATGCTCAAAGAAACTATATGACGACCGAGAAGGAGTTACTTGCGGTGATCTTCGCTCTTGACAAGTTCCAGCCGTATCTCTTGCAAAATAAAGTGACAATCTGCATGGACCATGCTGCGTTGAAGTATCTCATGTCCAAGAAAGACTCAAAGCCAAGGTTGATCCGATGGATTTTGTTACTACAAGAATTTGACATAGAAATTGTGGATAAGAAAGGGATAGAAAATGGTGCTGCAGATCATCTCTCCCGCCTTGATGGACCTTTTGATATGACAAGTCCAATCAAAGAGACAATGCCACATGAACAACTCCTCTTAGTCTCATCTGTCCAAAAACCATGGTACAAGCACATAGTGAATTTCCTAGCCAGTGGGAGGATACCGAGCATGTGGACATGAGAGGAAAGCAAGAGATTGTTTGCCATGGTAAAGAACTACATTTGGGATGACCCTCACCTCTTTAAGTATTGCCCGAACTAACTCATTAGGAGGTGCATTCCGGAGATGGAGCAGCAAGAAGTCTTATCTATGTGCCATTCTGGAGTGTGTGGAGGCCATTTTGGAGGGAAACACACGGCCGCCAAAGTTCGTCAATGTGGATTCTACTGGCCGACATTGTTCAAAGATGCTCATGACTTTTGTAAGAGTTGCATCAAGTGCCAAAAAGTGGGCACTATCTCAAAGAGGGACATGATTCCTTTGTCACCTATCTTGGTGGTAGAAGTGTTTGATGTTTGGGGGATTGACTTTATGGGTCCTTTCCCCCCTTCTTTCGGGTATGTCTACATCTTGGTCGCCGTAGACTATGTATCAAAATGGATTGAGGCTGTGGCAACAAGAACAAATGATCATAAAGTGGTGTGTGATTTTGTGAGATCCAACATCTTTAGCCGTTTTGGTGTTCCAAGGGCTATGATTAGTGATGGCGGGAGTCATTTCATTCACCGCACTTTTGAAGGACTGCTAAAGAGACATGTGGTGAACCATCGTGTAGCTACTCCTTACCACCCTCAAACGAGTGGACAAGTTGAGTTGGCAAATCGGGAGATAAAGCTCATTTTGGAGAAGACGGTGCGACCAGACCGCAAGGATTGGTCACTTCGCCTCAATGAAGCTTTATGGGCATATAGGACTGCATACAAAGCCCCGATTGGCACTACACCGTTCAAAATTGTCTATGGTAAGAGTTGCCATTTGCCAGTTGAAATGCAGCACAAGGCATTGTGGGCCTTGAAGACGATGGACTTCGATGAAGAGAATGCCGGACTGAGGAGAAAGTTTCAATTGAATGAGCTAGAAGAGATGCGGCATGAAGCCTATGAAATGTCAAAAAGCTACAAAGAGAGGACCAAGTTTCTGCATGACAAGATCATAAAGAGGAAAGAGTTTGAGCCCAGAAAATGGGTATGGCTATACAATTCAAGGATGAAATTCTTCCCTGGAAAGCTTCGGTCTAGATGGGAGGGCCCTTACCTTGTCAAGAAAATATACCCATCTGGAGCAGTGATCATTTGTGCAAAGGAAGGAGCTAAGGAATTTGCTGTTAATGGAAAAAGGTTAAAACCTATCGTTGAAATCGGCCCGGACAAGGCTAACCAGGATTTTGATGTTGTTATGCTGGTAGAAGAAGAATCTGATGAAGAGGAGTGTTTGTACGAGGATGAGAAAGGGATTTACTACAAGGATCTTTTGAAGATTCCCAAAAAGTGAAAAAGTCCAACATTCAATAAGCCTGGCTAAAGGCGTTAAATTTAGCGCTAGTGGGAGGCAACCCACGTGGTTTGAGATTCTCAAACCCTCCTTTTGATACTTTAGTTTTGTTTTACACAAATACACACATGCACACTCGTGCTTGATAGTTTTGTTTTAGTTTTGATGAAATGGCAGATGATACGCACTAAAGAGAGAAATATCGAAGAAAAAAATGAAATGCTGCTGAGTTGAGGCTGTCTAAGAGCCCAACACGGCCGTGGCACAAGGCCACGGCCGTAATGTTTATTGGTCGAAAGTTACCGGAGCCAACAGGGATTTTAGGGATTTGGCCCATGACCGTTTCCGCCGGCCACGACCATGACTGTTTCCGCCGGCCACGACCATGACAAACTCATAGAAATATGACCGTGTCCTCCGGCCACGGCCGTGTTGAGGTCAGCCGATGCTCTTTCAGCGACAACACGCCCGTGGGATGACGCCACACCCATTCTTTGGTGGAAGTACCACGACCGTGGCCATTGGCCACGACCGTGGCCGAACAGGGTTCAGCAAGATTCTATATAATCCCTCCGAACCACCCTTCCTCTTTTCTTTTTCTTCCCCACGCAGAGCACGACCGTGACGCCGCCAACACCACCGTGGGAACTCATCCTCCACCTCCATCCCTCCAAAACACCCCCAATCACCCTCCTTTCCCCACCATACCTTCCCCCAGTCACCCTACTCCCTTTTCCACTGCAAATACACTCCCAATCGAACCTCCCTCTCCACCTTCTTCTCAAAACCGCCCAGCCACATCCCCTACCTAAAACCTCCACTAAATGCCACTTTTCATCCACCAAACCCAAATTAAACCTCCCAATCACCTTCCTGACCTTCCTACCTCTCCATTCCACCCCCAATCCCCTCCCATACCACCCCCTACTCATTTTCGAATTTCCAACCTAAATCATGAAGAAGGCAGGGAAGATGGTGAAGAGTGGGGAGAAGACGACCTTCAACGTCATCACTGGAAGGCGGCGTTCCAAAAATGCTTCCACCAACGTCTCCGCACCATCCCACACCCCATCTCCACTCACCTCCGCATCCCGCTAATCCGACGACATCCACCTCACCGACGAGACCTATGCAGGAGGAGAGGAAGAAGAAGACGAGGAGTCCGAGGAGGCTACCCCCGATCAAATGGTTGATGAAGTGATACTAGAAGCTGCCCCGCGAGCCCGGCGAACAAAAGTGGGGCCATCCACATCACGCCTATCCACATCCCGTGCGTCAGAGGGCCAAGATGAGTAGTTGCAGTCCGTGCAGAAATTGCAGCCCGGAGAGGAGCAACTGGCACAGTGGTACAATCTGGATACCACTTCGGGTTTGAAAACTTACACGCCGGTGGACGATGAAAATAGTGAAGATGAGGATATGGAGCTGTCCATGGAGGATGATGATGTTCTGGCAAAGATGGAGGAGGAAAGACTAAAAATCATGGGCAAGGTGCCCGAGGGAACTTCATATGGGAGGGGGATGAGGCAAAGGCATATCTCTCACAAATACCCGGAGTGCTTGACGAGGCGAATAGTCGCCACGAGGTATGGCAGTGAGAAGATACTTGATACCTTGGGCATCAAGGAGGCTGTAGAAGAGAGCTTGAAGACCGTGGGGCTGTGGCATGTTCTCTTCACGCCCCAAATATCATATGACCAGATGACCAAGGAGTTCTTTGCTACGCTGGAAAAGACAAGAGTGAGAGGAAAAGATGCTTTGAAGTTTGCCATCTTAGGCCATTTCTACACTCTAACATCGAAGGACTTGAACAACATTTTTGCGACAAGTCCGGAGGAAGCCAAGGAACTTGATGATGGATTGTTGGAAAAATATTTGGAGTATGATTATGTGCTTTTCTGGAAACAAATGACAGGTAGAGATGGATATTATGCAGGGAGGGTGAAGACTTCAGCTCTAAGCAACCCTCTCATCCGCTACACACAAAAAGTCCTTGCTAATACCATCGTGGGAAGATATGACAATCAGGGCATGATCTCACAAAAAGAAATGTTTGTCCTGAAAGCCATGACTGAAAAGTAGCATGCCAACCTAGGAGTGCTAATTATTGACCATATGAAGTCCATACCCTATAAGAGCAAGACTCCATTTGTCATGGGAGGGTTGGTCACTTCAATTGCACTCGGGTTGGGCCATGATCTCTCTGGGCTCGAAGATGGGGGTCCTATAGATTATGTTGATATGGATTATCTCATCCGCTCACTCACCATCAAGAAAGATGGCAATAGGCTAATTTATCTCACTACCAGTCTTTCGGATCTCGAGATGGAGCTCCCATACCACGCGGTGCCTCTTCTATCCGTGTTGGGAATCTACTACAAGATGAGAGACAAAATAGCAAAATGGGAGAGAGAGCACCCCAGAGAGACCTACGTTAGGGGAGCCACTACCGCACATGAAGAAATGGCAGAGTCAAATGTGCAGGGGCAGGAACAGCCAGTTGAAGAACAAGAGCGACCCCGGAGAAGATGAAGGAGGGATGAGGGAACATCCCAGCTGCATCAGCCCTCAAGCAACACCTATGACATGTCACACATCCAGGAACAACTTGAGGAAATTTATCAGATATAGCAACAGGTGAAGCTCACCCAACAGCGCATATGGCAAGACCAACAACAAATACACTACCAGGTCAACCACATGTACCACTACAACCATGCCCAGGCAGCAAGGAACCCCGAATGGGGTGAAGATTTTTGGGGTGGTGTAGTGGAATATCCAACAACCTACCTTCCGCCTCAGGACGCATACTGGGGACAGTACTACCAGTACCAGCATCCTTTGACAGGCACCGTTCCTCCTCCATATCACCCCCAGGGGCCGGACCAGTCCTCGCAGCAGCACTGACACTTCCCCTATCTACCCTGAGCCATAGTTTCATGCTGAGGACAGCATGATTCTAAAGTTTGGGGTGGGTAGGGCGGTACGCACCTCCCTTCTCTCTATCTAGTTATTTTTGTTCCGCATCTCGCCATTTAGTCTAGTTTTCATTTTATTGCTTTTTTTGTCATATCCATGCATGTCATGTAGTTTTCATTCTCGTCATTTTTGCATAATTTTTCAAAATTTCAGCCATGCATTGCATCTCATGTAGGCTTTTGCTAATTTTTGCATGTTTTAGCTAGGATTTACTTGCTTTTTCCCTAAAGTAGGTTTAGATGCGATTTTGTGCAAAGTGGCACCATTTTGGCCAATTTTGCCCATATTTGAATATTCTTGCTCCGATAAGGATGTTTTGACTTAATCTCCAATGTTTGAAATGAAAATGTGTACTCTTGTGACAAGTAGATTTTATTGATATATGGTCTTGGTTGTGACTTTTTACATGTGAACCACATCTCTTAAGTCTGTGAATGCGTTGGTTGAATCATGAATTGAGCAAGCGACACACGTTTAATGCCAATGGAATCACTTGGTAGAAATATGAATATTGTGTTAATTCTATCATGTGATGTGATATTACTTGGTGAAGTGTTGAATTAGCTTTCATGCAGGGAATCATATGTTGAAAACTACACTGATGACCCCTCTTTGATCCTACTTTTCTTCCACCATCTTCATACCCCTCCGCCTCATAAAAGATGCCAAAGTGCACATATTAGCCGTGGCCACCTCAAAAAGTTTGGGGTGGCCACATCTTTATCTCCCCACTTCACTCTATCCACCATATGCCCTATCTACACCAAGGGCAAAGAAAAAGAAAAAGAAAAGCAAAAATAAAATAAAAGGATGCTCCTTTTTAAGAGCATTCAAATAAAGAAAAGAAGAGTGTGTAAAAGCACTCCAAATCTTACCGCAACCCTTTCTTCTTCTTTTATACCCATTGAGATGGAAAACATCAACTCTAGCTCACTTTACCCTTTCTACAGCCAAGTGGATCATCTAGTGTGGTTTGAAGCATAAGACCGAATGCATGAAAGTGAAACAACACTCCTAGTCACCTGTGATTAACATCAACATGAAACGGTTTACCCGGAATGACATAAAGGACATATGGACAACTTGTGTTTCTATGCTTTATATTTGAAGTTTGTATGCTCAGTGCTCAGTTCATGATTGGGTTGTGAAAGAAGGAGAGGAGAGATGTGAGACACATGCACTTAGTCATTTCCAAGACCATATATATGCAATAATCTTCTGATGATTTGCATTTGTCATTTGTTTTTGTTGAAAAGAACAGAAAAGAGAGATTAAGTTGGAGCATACTTGAGGACAAGTATGTTTTAAGTTTGGGGTGGTGATGCAGCCCTATTTTAGGGCTCCATCCTGTGCCATTTTGTATATAAGTTGCATCTAAACATGTTAGATTACAAGTATTTTCCCCCAATTTGATTATCATTGCAAATACGCTTATGGATGTTAGTTGCACTATTTTCAGGTATTTGGACCACAATGGATGGATGAGTGTGATGGAGGGGCCCAAAGAAGGCCCCAAAGCTCCCCCAACCTACCTTAGTGGCCAAAGAGTCATCACCAAGCAAGGACATCCGAATTTGACAAAGTTTGAAGCTCATCAGCCTGCTCAAGCCCTCACCACGGCCGTGGCCACTTCCCACGGCCGTAATGTTTATTGCCAAGGAGCAGTAGTTCCAACAGGAGAAATGGCCAGAATCACCACGGGCATGGCTCTCAGCCACGACCATGACAAACCAGATTCACCACGGCCGTGGCCACTGCCCACAACCGTAATGTTTATTGGCAAGGAATCAACAGGGGAATGTTCGCCAGTCACCACGCCCGTGGCCGCTCACCATGCCCGTGGCCCAGCCACTTCACCACGGCCGTGGCTCCTCACCATGGTCGTATTGAGCCACTCCATTCATTTCCAGTTTCTCTTCACCATAGCCGTACCACCTGACCATGGCCATTTTATACCATCTTCGACACGGCCGTGGCCCTTCATCACGGTCGTGGTGGCCCTCTTTCCAGCAGACTTTTCCACTGTTTTTCCTTTTATACCCCCACTCAACCCTAGCTCCTATATAAGCACTAGTTGCTTCTAGGGCTCGAGGGAGGGCACTCCCTAGCCGTCACCTAGCTGCTCCCTTGCATGCATTGCTCCCATCCACCCATTTCCTTGCATCCAACCCCATTTCCACCCACTTTCCACTCATTTCCACCATAGAAACCTAGTTTCTCTAGGTTTCTATCCATCCATTCCACTATTTGCATGCACCCCTGCACCATTGGAGGAGGGAGGACGTTTGCAGCTGCTTGGAGGTGAAGAAGAAGGCCACTTCATCAAGCTTCATGGAGTTTCTTCCTCTTCTACCCCTTTCTTTTCCTAGTTTGATCATGTATAGCTAAGCCCCCTTGGGTGGGCTGTTTGGGGCGAAAATGTGACTTTGATACCATGTTGGGGGAATATAATTTGTAATGAACATATTTCATTTCTATGATGATTGCCTTTGCTTATATCTCATTTCCCATTACTTATGCATGTGATTGTTGTTTAACTACATTAATTGCTTGACTTGTGGTGCTTGAAGACATTTGTCTCTAGGGTGTTGGTTTCTATGTAGCTATCATAGGATTGGCTCCTAGGCCCCTAATTCGGATCCCTAGCTAGCCCCCTATCTTCCTACATAATCACCTTCTTCCTACATGCAAATGTGAGTTCTAAGTGACTAGTATAAGTGTGATTAGTGCAATTGCCTAGGATTTCCTAAAGGCTGAGGTGGCTAGTGGCATGAGTTCAATTATCATCATCTCCACTCCCATCCTTACCCTTGGTCCTCAATTGACTAATATCACTTATCCTAGAGACCTAGACTTGGTAAGTCCTATGAGAATTACACCTAGCCCTAGTTCTCCAACTAGTAGCATAGGGTACATTCTCATAGCACCCACCTTGTTGTTTGGTTTGGTAATCTAGAATGGAATATGTTGATTGCTTATTATGGTGACATCCCCCAAATAATGTCAAGGTCATATTCCCAAACGGCCCACCTCCTTCATCTAATTTCTTAAAACCCTAATTGCCCAGTTTGCTTGTTAATGCTAGTGTAGTTCAATTGCTTCAGTTTAACTTAGTCAATTGCTTGGTTTTACTCTTTAGTGTTAACTTAGGCTTTTGCTCTTGCTAGTGGTTAGTTTAGTTCGTTCTTGCTTCTTAGTTTGCTAGAGTAGTGTAACCCTTCTTGTTCCTGCTTAGTTAGTTTGATAACTTAGTTTGCCTTTTTTGCTTGTTCTTTCATAATTTAGTTTCCTTTTCACTTTTCTTACTTGCTCATTAGTATAATCAACCAACAATCAATCTTAAAACCCTAAAACCCTACTCTCCACACTAGGAACGTAGCTCACGCTGTCTAACTCTAGCGCCCCCTATATCCTCGCGGATCGACCCCGTACTTGCCGCCTCACCTATACTACGACACGACCCCGTGCTCTTGCGAGCGTAGTGTCTTAGTAGACGTAGGTAGTTAGTGTGGGACCATATAAATTTTGAAAGAACAATCCCATATCCCGTGCCTCCCGACCTCGTGGATTGCACTTGTTGCAAGCCTCTAGCAGGAGCACACCAACTATACTCATCACATATTGTTCAATGTACTTTATGTTCATCAAACATGACCTTGAATAAGGGTTTCCATAAAGGTGATTCTCAAATACATTATGACACATGGGGAATGACTATGAGTGATGTAGATGGGATTTGTCCCTCCTATAGGAGTTTGATACCTTGACACTTGATAAGAGAAATTGAGAAAAGCATGGCCATGTGCATGTGAATCAATATATGATGTTGAGTTCACATATATTTGAGATAGTCTACTCAAGTTCAAGGAACACAAATTGAATGTTGAAGAAGATGACGATCCCATGCCTCCAATTCAATATAGATATTAGAGACAAAGGAACTATACAATCACCATAATACCAATAATGGATTGTAGGTTGAAGTTATTGTCCAACTTTTAGAATTACTTGGGTAGATATGATGTCTTTCTAGATACCAATCATTGCATATGACATCATAAATTAGTTATATACATTCACTTCCAATGTTACTTGAGGCTATAGGGTCGCACACATAGGAATGCACTTGGAATAGGAGTTTTTTCATGAATGATGTTTAACATTGATTCGTAAAGTGTTAACTATTCAATTTAGACAATATTGACAATCTACACCCTGAAACGATCGATTTAGTAAGTGAATCGATCAAATCAGGTGAATGAACTGATCAAGTCAGATGGTGAACCGACCTTTTGGTACATCAATGAGACTGGATCAAGGATTGATGCTGATGTATAACTGGTCATTTTAGGTGCATGAACCAATCAACTCATATTGTGAATTGACCATTTAGTAGATCAATGAGACTGGGTCAAGGATTGATGCTGACGTCATTAATCAAATATTAATTGCCAAAATAATTTCAAGAAGGAAATATAGTGAAACAACCTATTCAAGTGTTGAACCGATCTTATCATGTGTGGATAGATTAATTCACTGGTGAATTTGTCAGTTTGACATTCATAGTTTCTAGAAAATTCATGAAATTTCATCTCTTCAACTCCCATATTGACGTAAAACCCTGGCCCTCCTATAAATAGAGAGGTATGGGGGATTTCTAGACACAACATTAAGCTTTGACAATTGTTGTCTTCTCTATTTGTGGTAATCAAGAGAGCCTGAGCAAATTCTACCTGTCAAAGGGAGGAACAACAAGGGAAACTCAATTGTGTGAGATCAAGTCGATGATTGCACGTTAACTAGAAACACAACTCCTTGTGCATTCATCTAGAATGATAGGAGTTCCCGATTGTACGTGTGGACTACTCTAAAGGAGAGAGGCACTTGCTCCACTAGGAGGATGATGTCAACCACTGTCCATGGTGTCTGTCCAAGAGGCCAACAATGACAACTGTGCATGTGAGACTTGAAGAAAGCAACACACTAATGCAAGGGAATTGTTGCTAGGCTTTCTCCAAGACTAGGTATAAACATGCAACCCTCTTTCTAATTACATAATTTATAAGGCCCCTAAACTTGCTTAATGAGTTGAATGAGCTTAATTACCATAATTGAATTCTTTTAACCCTAATATAAACTTTTTAGATGTTTTGAAATCATAATACAATCGTAAGTTTCAAATTTGGTCCAATTTGGACACGGTTTGAGCAAGTTATGCAATTTTCTGTACATTTTGGACTTTTATGCAATTTACCCAATTGAGGGGTTTTATTTGCAATTTGTCACATACATTATGTTACTTAGATTTTTTGTTATCATTCTTGAGATTTTTGAACCATGGGGCTCCTAGTTGAGCCATGGTTTGAAGGTGTTTTCATCAAGGGTATTTTAGGGTTTACCCCTTCATGAATGAGCTACCTTTAGTAGCTACCAACTAATGAATTATGTGATTGGCTGGGAAATTCGACAAAGGAAATCTAAGCAGGTCAATATGTATGGTGGGGGAGCTGCTTGTGTGTGTGCTTGTATATTCTTAATAATTTAAGGCCATAGACACACGGGGAAGCTATTTTTACACCTCATGCTTGCTTCTATCCTTATCCATGGGCTATATTTACCTCTTCTTTTCCCAAATTCAAAACTATGCTTGATTTCTCTTTCCTCTAACCTAGATCAAAGAATCCACTCTATTTTTCTGAGGAACCAACTGCTCTAAGGTAGAGGACAACCTCATTTTGGAGAAGAAGGTCTCCTAGAGCTCCATCTAGCCCTACCTAGGGTTTCCAAGGTCATGTTTTAGGGATTTCGACCAAGGCAAGCTATTTTCTTCCTTACTTCTTCATTTTTCTTTCTCTTCTTCTTCCTTAGACCTTCCTACAGGTCGAAACCCTGCTGTTCCATCGTGAAAGTGGCTCTAGAACTAAAAAATCTATCCTTCTTGTTTCTTTCTCCAGGGTTTTGCTTGCTTGTGGAGAGAAGTGCTTATTTGGCCAAGTTCAGATTTGAATCCAAGGTTTTTTTGCCCTATTTGCTCGATATTCTTGCTGTTTGGAATCTGAACTACTCTATAGAGGTGATTAATATCACATTCTTCACTTATATTGCTTACTAGAAGCTTGCTAGTTCATGTTTATGCCTTAATGTGTTAAATTAAGCATAGAGACACCATGCTTGTTTAGAATTACGAATTTTTGTGGTGTTCCCTATTTTGTTCCAGTTCTATATGAACTTGTAAACATGTCTACGACCTTTCTAAGGTGTAACATGATCTGGGATAGGTTGATAGAAACAACCTATGGTTCTAAACACAAAACAATTGATGGTTCAAATTAGGGTTGTCAAGCTATTTCCTTCCCTATCACACAACCGATGGTCATACCATTCAACAACCAATGGTGCTTCTATCTTGGCAACTGATGTTCATGATCAAGGATGTCAAATTTATGGTGACAACCGATGGTCACCCCCTTAGGTCAGGTTTTGTCTCAATTAGACGTTTAATTATCATTTACGAAGTATTCTAATGATGTTATCAATCGATGATGACATTACCTTAATATTTGGTGGTGTTAACTGAATGTATTACTGATCTAACAACCAATGGTGACCTAATGAACACAATTAATGGTGGATCAGGTCATCACCATGTATGATGAGTTAAGAATGTAATTGTACATTTGACTAAACCTTGAACCAATAGTTCCTTGGTTCAATTGATGCAATGGTTAGACCTATACTTCAATTGATAACCTTCAACAATGAACTTGATCCAATGAATAATATTGGATGCTTCAACATCCAATGGATTAGAATAAATCACATGGTATTATATGTGGGTCCTAGTGATGATAATTCTATGGTTCAATACCATTAATTTGTAGTCTTGCCTTTGCCATCATATAGTTATATTTTATAAATGACTATAATAAGTGGATGTGTAACTCCCATGTGACCTAGCTTATTATACCTAACCTTAATGTAATTATATGATGTTGATTGGTTATGATCAGACCTCTAGAATTATTAATGTGATAATGAATTACACTCTTCTTGTGTTGAAACCACATTGTAGTACTATTTGAATATCATAGTGCCTTGCCATGTTAGTATCTATGGACACATATGTGCTAATGATCTTTTGAACCTTGTTTAAGGCATGGAATGATGATTATAACCTTACTATGAATAATGTGATGGTCTTGATGACCTTTGGGTATGTTTGAAGTCATGATTGAGGTGAAATCCTCTTCATGTTCCAATAAGGGTTAAAACCCTAGAACTTGTGATAAGATATTGGTATCTTGTAAAAGTATGATGATAAGTGTGGTCCATTAATTTGCAATGAATGATAGCATGTGGTAATGTGATTAAGATTTATATCTAAAATATTTTATATCTTTTGAAGTTGTTATACATATACTCTTCTTAGAAAATAATTAGGGTTTGAATGTCCATTTGTATGATTTAGCCTTAATTCTCCCAATTGGCATAACAAATTAAGTGAAACTCTAATCATGTAGTACCTTGTGCCATAGATCTATCTGAGTGTCAGAAATTTCCAGACAGTGAAATGAGTATTCCTAAGGGATACTGAGAGCACATATTGATGAGTATGTGGGGTGCTTATCATCCTGAATTCAATTGTTAGGGAGGATGACAGTGGTCATACCTTGACCTCAGTTTGAGAATGGCTGCAGTCGTGTCTCATTGATTATACATACATATATATATATGTATATATATATATATATATATATATATATATATATATATATATATATATATATATATGATGGTAGGGTATGCGTACCTACCTCCTTTCACTAGTGCCGTAACCTGTACCAAGGACATACTAGGTTGTTATCAACTTGACCTTGTGTCACTGTTGCAGAACCACACTGACCAGGGGCAGATAAGATCTTAGGAGTCTAACTCTTCCTAGATCTTGTATGGCACTGATTTTTACTTAGTAGTGGTTAGTTGGGACTTGAGTGGTATTTCTCAAATCCTTAAGGGAAATGTAATAAAAGAAGTGATATAAGCCGTGTAGTATACAAACTATGGTTAAATACATCTCACATTATTTGATTAGTCTTTAACTTGTCTTTATACTATTCAATGCTTACAAGATGATATCATATGACCTTTGAGTAATTATACTTCTTGTCAAGTTAATTTTCTTAATGGCTTAGTATGCATAACCTATTTGATCTGCTTAAATTGCATATTCATTACTATATCTACTTAGTTCATTTACTGTCAATAAATATATTATAATCAATATATGTTGGAGAGAGTTATATCTCTCACTGGGGCTGGGTCTCACCCGTGGGTCACCACATTTTTTTAACTGGTTGCAGGCAACGAGGTCGAGGTCACACTATGGAAGAGAACTAACTTGGTGATCAATAGATTCAGAAGGTTGGTTAGTTGTATATGTTAGTAGTAAAGAGTCCTAGTGTCATCCATGTACTCTCAGGTTTGGGTATGAGATGTGTTTTCTAGATGATATACTCGTATCGACACGAGATTTTTGTAGTATGCCAATGTTTGTGAATATATGGCATGTACATGTGAAATATCTTTTGTATGCAGGATGTGATGAGGTCTTTGGACCCATATGTAAATACTTGTTACAATATATGAGAATGGAATGATAGACCTTTTGTAAATGTTCTAGAGTTTATTTACATCGCTGGAATCAATTTTAATTATTCCGTATTTTGACTATGTGATAAATTAGTAGTTGATCGTGTTTTGTGTTTTGAGTAATATCGTTAAGCGTGACAAGGTGTAAACGTTAAGTTGATATCAGAGCTCTAGGTTTACTGAGTCTACATGGACATAGGACTTAGGTTTGAGTCTGTTCTTATGTATCCAATATATCTTATCATAGTTTATGCTTATACAGATATGTATGGAGGACATGAAGAACATGTTGAGAGTAGCTATGTAGTACTAGGAGGAGGTGCTAGGAGGCAGGCATGTGATTAGAGAATGCCAGAAGAAGGGCCAGAGCAGCCCGCAATGCCTCATCTAAACCTGACAATGATGGCCAATCATGAGTTTCAGTCTATGTTTAAACAGATGATGGCCACAATTACACATACTTTTGACAGAGCGCCAACACCTCAAGCTAGGGCAACTTCCTCTAATGTGGAGTCCCAAGGTGTCGGGAAGACATTTGAATGTCTTAGATGTGTTGGAGAAATTGAATATCTAGGTACTTTTGATCCAGTAGACGCTGACATGTGGTTGAATGAGTTGGAAAAGGCATTCAAAATCCTAAACATTGCTGAAGAAGACAAAGTTAAGCATGCAGTATACTTGTTGAAGGGTAGCGCTAGCCACTGGTGGGCCATAGAAAAGGAGAAAAAGCTAGGAGTTGTGATAGGATGGGAGGAGTTTCAGAGGGAATTTTTTAGCTGATATTTTCCAGAGACCTACCTAGATGAGAAAATTTCTCAATTCAAGAAGATTCGTTAGGGAGCTATGATTATCAATGAGTATGAATCAAAATTTATGGAACTTCTGAGGTTCTGCCCGCACATGATAGCAACAGACAAGGAAAGGATCCAGAGATTTGAGAAGGGCCTGAGTACGGAATTGACTACTACAACATTAGCCTTGGAGAATAGGGAAAGCTTTTCCACCTTTGTGGAATCTGCCAGGAGGATTGAGAGGTCTGTTGTAGATAAGCATGAAGCTAATGCTAAGAAGCAACCTATGTAGTTTCAAGGGCAATCATCTAGAGGCTTTAAGAAGCTAAGATTTTTCCCACCGCCATTGCAACCAAGGTCAACATTCACTGAACCAAGATCACATGCACTGTCACAGTGGACCCCGAGTAGGGGTAGAGGTCACAATTTTACATCAACAAGAGATCGCAGTTCATCATCAACTCAGTTATAGGGCCGTTTAGACCACATAGTGATAACTGAGTGTGTCATCTATGTGGACAGACATGGCATATTAAATGGAATTGCCCTATGAAGGTTGAGGAGGTGACTCAGCAGCCAAGGCAGAATCAACAGGGATCACAACAATTACAATTTGATACTGGTAGTGGGAGAGGACGTCGTCAGTCATCCCATGCAGGATCCTCAGGACAAGCGAGCAGAGGATGTGGATGGCAGCAAGTGATAGCTAGGTTCTATGCCATGACCTACTCAGAAGCAGTGGTCAATCCATGAGTCGTGACATGTCAGATGGAGTTATTTCATTCTGATATGTCTTCTTCTTATTTCATATCTGTGTTAGTAGATCCGGGTGTGACACACTCTTTTATCACCAGAGAGGTGATAAATAGTTGTTACCTACCTATTAATCTTAGATGTGATAGCCTACGGCTAAAGACTCCTTTGGTTGATTCCAATGAGTTGTGGGAAGTGTGCCCTTCTTATGTTCTTTATTTCTCTGGACACAACATTCAAGTGGGTCTTTTTCCACTTGACATGCATGGTTTTGATGTAATCCTAGGAATGGATACCTTCAAAAAATACAAGGTAGTCTTAGACTGTAGTACTAAGGTGGAGACGTTCCATGATGGAGATATACATTGGATTTTTCAAGGTGATAGGAAGATTCTTACTACATGTTTGATGTCATCTATGATAACTGAGCGGTTGATGAGACAAGGATGTGAGGATTTCTTAGATCATGTTGTGGATATCAAGGTGGGAGGTCTTAGTATCCAGGAGGCACAAGTGGTGCAACAATTTGAGGATATCTTTCCTGAGAAATTTCCTAGCATTCCCCCTCCTAGAGAGATTGAGTTTGAGATCAATCTTATTCCTAGAACACAACCCATATCATAGTCAGCATACATAATGGCACTAGCAGAGATGAATGAGTTGAAGAAATAGTTACAAGAACTATTAGAGAAGGGTTTTATCAGGCCGAGCACTTCCCCTTGGGGTGCTCCCATGTTGTTTGTTAAAAAGAAGGATGGTTCAATGAGGTTGTGTATAGACTACATAAAGTTGAGCAAGGTGACAATAAATAATAAGTATCCTTTTTCAAGGATTGATAATATTTTTGATCAGTGGAGAGGTGCCACTGTGTTTTCAAAGATACACCTGAGGTCAGGTTACCATCAGTTGAGAATTAAGGCTGATGACATATCCAAGTCAGCTTTTAGGACTAGGTATGGTCATTATGAATTTGTGGTTATGCCATTTGGGCTAACCAATGCACCTGTAGATTTTATGGATGTAATGAATAGGGTGTTTAGACCTTATCTTGATCAGTGTGTGGCTGTGTTCATAGATTATATCCTAATATACTCCAAGGATAGTCAATATCATGAGCAACACCTTCGCCAGGCATTGACTTTGTTGAGGCAGCATCAACTATATGCTAAGTTCTGCAAGTGTGAATTTTGGTTATCTGAAGTGTCTTTTCTGGGCCATGTTATATATGCAAAAGGCGTTTGTGTTGATCCCAATAAAGTGGAATTTGTACTAGAATGGGAACAACCAAAGACACTGACAGAGATCCGTAGTTTCCTAGTTCTGGTAGGTTACTACAGGAGGTTCATCAAAGACTTCAGTTCTATAGCGTTACCCCTAACTAGGTTAAACAGGAAGTATGTTCCTTTTTCTTGGAATAACAAGTGTCAACGTTCTTTCTAGCTTTTGAAAGAAAAGTTGACTAGTGCACCGATGTTAGTACTACCAGAGCAAGGAAAATGCTATATTGTCTTTTTTGATGCTTCAAAGAATGGGTTGGGATGTGTGTTGATGCAGGATAATGATGTGATTTCTTTTGCTTCACGACAACTTAAGAAACATGAGGAGAATTACCCAACACATGATCTAGAGCTTGTAGCAGTGGTCCATGCCTTCAAGATCTGGAGACACTATCATTATGGAGAAAAGTGTTAGATCTTCACTGACCACAATAATCTACAATATATCTTTTCAAAATAGGAGCTGAATATGAGGTAGAGGAGATGGATGGAGCTGATTAAGGATTATGATTGCACAATAGACTACCATCCAAGGAAAGCAAATGTGGTAGCTGATGCATTGAGTAGAAATTCATCTGCATTATCAACGGTAGATAATGCACAATTAAATTCCTTGATGTGCCATAAGATAGATATGCTAGTGTCTCTTTGCCAGATGAATGTACAACTAGAAGTTTCCTTGCTAACAAGATTGTTAGCAAAGTTACAAGTGAAACCTACCTTGAGATAGCAAATTCATGATGCAAAACAAAATGATATCGTGATACAGAATATCCAATTAGGGATTGGTAGTGAAAAGTATGATGACTTTCATGAGGAAGATAATGGTACAGTTTGTTACCACAATAGGACAATAGTTCCTAATGTTGATGGGTTAAGGAAGATGGTACTTGAGGAGGCTCACTCCTCCATGTATGTAATGCATCCTAGAAGTACCAAGATGTACCAAAACTTGAAAGACATGTATTTGTGGCTAGGTCTAAAGCGTGATGTGGCAGAGTTCATTGCCAAATGTCCAGTTTGTCAGTAGGTGAAGGTTGAGCACCAGAAGCCTGTAGGGGCATTACAACCCTTGCCAATACCACAGTGGAAATGGGATCATATTACTATGGACTTTGTGGTTGGTCTTCCTAGGACAACCAAGGGTCATGATTCCATATGGGTGATAGTAGACAGATTGACTAAGTCAGCTCATTTTCTTCCAGTTAAGACGACATTTACAATAGAGAAATTGGCACAAATATATGTTGATGAGATAGTCTGTCTACATGGCATTCTAGTTACTATAGTTTCTGATAGAGGTCTATAGTTTACAAGTCATTTTTGGGAGCGTCAACATTCTGTAATGGGAACACAACTGAGATTCAGCACAAATTTTCATCCACAGACTGATGGCCAGTCTGAAAAGGATTATTCAGACTTTAGAGGATCTCTTGAGGGCATGTGTGCTGCAATTTCTTGGTAGTTGGGATGTACATATGACTCTGATAGTGTTTGCGTACAATAATAGCTATCAAAGAAGCATAGATATGACTCCTTATGAGGCTCTGTATGGGAGACGATGTTAGTCTCCTCTTTGCTGGTATGCGATAGGTGAATATCAACTTTTGGGTCCTGATCTAGTACAACAAACTACAGAAAAGATTAAAGTGATACAATAATAGTTGAAAGTAGCCCAAGACAGGTAGAAATCTTATGCAAATAACCGACACAGACCACTTGAGTTCCAAGTGGGAGATAGAGTATATCTTAAGGTTTCTCCTTGGAAAGGTTTACTGAGGTTTGGAAAGAAGGGTAAGTTGGCTCCCAGATTTATGGGACCATACCCTATCCTAGCTTGTGTTGGAAAGGTAGCATAAAGTTTGAGCTACCACCAGAGCTAGATAGATTGCATAATGTCTTTCACATCTCTATGTTGAGGAAATGACATCCATATACTAACCAGACAATCCAACCAATAGAGGTTGAGTTAGATGAGGATATCTCCTATGTTGAGGGTCCTGTGTTGATCCTAGATAGAAGGGTGAAAAAGCTTAAGAGAAAAGATATAATACTAGTGAAAGTTTTGTAGAATCATAATGGCATAGAGTAATCCACATGGGAACTAGAGAATGAGATGCGTAGAAAATACCCATCTCTTTTTGTGTAGGATTTTGGGGCAAAATCCTTGTTAGGGGTTTATAGTGGTAAGGCCCATGAACTTGCATAATGAGTTGAATGAGATTAATTACCATAATTTAATGCTTATAACCCTAATATAAAATTTTGATATGTTTTGAAATCATAATACAAGCTTAAGTTTCAAATTTGGTCCAATTTAGACACTGTTTGAGCAAGTTATGCAATTTTCTATACATTTTGAACTTTTTAGCAATTTACCCAATTGAGGGGTTTTCATTGCAATTTGTCACATACATTATGTTACTTAGATGTTATATTATCATTCTTGAGATTTTTTATCTATGGTTATCCTAGTTGAGACACGGTTTGAAGGTGTTTTCATCAAGGGTATTTTAGGGTTTACCCCTTCATGGATGAGCTACCTTTAGTAGCTACCAACTAATGATTATGTGATTGGATGGGAAATTCGACAAAGGAAACCTAAGAAGGTCAATATGGACGGTGGGGGAGCTTCTTGTGTGTGTTCTTGTATATTCTTAATAATTTAAGCCATAGACACATGGGGAAGCTAGTTTTATACCTCATGCTTGCTTCTATTCTTACCCATGGGCTATATTTACCTTTTCTTTGCCCAAATTCGAAACTATGCTTGCTTTCTCTTTCCTATAACCTGGATCAATGAATCCACTCTATTTTTATGTGGAACCAACTGCTCTAATGTATAATACAACCTCTTTTTGGAGAAGAAGGTCTCCTAGAGCTCCATCTAGCCCTACCTAGGGTTTCCAAGGTCATATTTTAGGGATTTCGACCAAGGCAAGTTGTTTTCTTCCTTACTTCTTCGTTTTTATTGGTATTATCCTTCATTAGACCTTCCTCCATGTCGGTACCCTGCTGTTCCATGGTGAAAGTGGCTCTAGAACTCAAAAATCTATCCTTCTTGTTTCTTTTTCTAGGGTTTTGCTTCCTTGTGGAGAGAAGTGCTTATTTGGCCAAGTTCAGATCTGAACCCAAGGTTTTCTTGCCATATTTTCTCGAGATTCTTGCTGTTTGGGATCTAACCTACTCTATATAGGTGAGTTATATAACATTCTTCACTTATATTGCTTACTAGAAGCTTGCTTGTTCATGTTTATGCCTTAATGTGTTGAATTAAGCATAGAGAAACCATGCTTGTTTAGAATTACAACTTTTTGTGGTGTTCCCTATTTTTTTCCAGTTCTATATGAACTTGTAAACATGTCTACGACCTTTCTAAGGTGTAACATTATCTGGGACAGGTTTATAGGAACAACCTATGGTTCTAAGCACAAAACAATTGATGGTTCAAATTAGGGTTGTCAAGCTGTTTCCTTCCCTATCACACAACCGATGGTCATACCATTCGACAACCAATGGTGTTTCTATATTATCAACTTATGTTCGTGATCAAGGGTGTCAAATTTATGGTGAAAACCTATGTTCACCCCCTTAGGTCAGGTTTTGGCTCAATTAGACGTTTAATTATCATATACAAAGTATTCTAATGATGTTATCAACCAATGATGACATTAGCATAATATTTGATGGTGTTAATAGAATGTATTACTGATCTAACAACCAATGGTGACCTAATGATCACAATTAATGGTGTATCAGGTCATCACCATGTGTGATGAGTTAAGAATGTAATTGTAGATTTGACTAAACCTTGAACCAATATTTCCTTGGTTCAATTGATCTAATGGTTAGACCTATACTTCAATTGATAACCTTGAACAATGAACCTGATCCAATGAATAATATTGGATGCTTCAATATCCAACAGATTAGAATAAATCACATGGTATTATATGTGGGTCCTAGTGATGATAATTAGATGGTTCAATACCATTAATTTGTAGTCATACCTTTGCCATCATATAGTTATAATTGATAAATCGCTATAATAAATGGATGTGTAACTCCCATGTGATCTAGCTCATTATACCTAACCTTAATGTAATTATATGATGTTGATTGGTTATAATCATACCTCTTTAATGATTAATGTGATAATGAATTACACTCTTCTTGTGTTGAAACCACATTGTAGTACTGTTTGAATATCATAGTGCCTTGCCATGTTAATATCTATGGACACATGTGCTAATGATCTTTTGAGCCTTGTTTAAGGCATGGAATGATGATGATAACCTTACTATGAATAATTTGATGGTATTAACGACCTTTGGGCATGTTTGAAGCCATGATTGAGGTGAAATCCTCTTCATGTTCCAATAAGGGTTAAAACCATGAAACTTGTGATAAGATATTGGTATCTTGTAAAAGTATGATGATACGTGTGGTCCATTAATTTGCAATGAATGATAGTATGTGGTAATGTGATTAAGATTTATATCTCAAATTTTTTATATCTTTTGAAGTTGTTATACATATACTCTTGTTAGAAAAGAATTAGGGTTTGGATGTCCATTTGTATGATTTAACCTTAATTCACCCAATTGGAATAACTAATTAAGTGAAACTCAAATCATGTAGATCTGTCTAAGTGTTAGAAATTGCCAGATAGTGAAACAAGTATTCCTAAGGGATACTCAGAGTGCATACTGATGAGTATGTGGGGTGCTTGTCATCCTGAATTCAAGTGTTAGGGAGGATGATAGTGGTCATACCTAGCCCTCAATTTGAGAACTGATGTGGTTGTGTCTCAGTGATTATATATATGATGATGAGATTGGAGGAAAACTGTGGTTGTACCTCAGATGGTAGGGTATGCGTACTTGCCTCCTTTCACTAGTGCCACGACCTGTACCAAAAATGGACTAGGTTGTTAGCAGCTTGACCTTGTGTCATTGTGGTGGACCCGTACTGACCGGGGGTGGAGAAGATGTTGGGAGTCCGACTCTTCCTAGATCTTGTATGGCACTAATTTTGACTTAATAGTGGTCAGTTAGGACTTGAGTGGTATTTCTCAAATCCCTCAGGGCAATGTAATAAAATAAGTGATATAAGCTGTGTAGTATACTGACTATGGTTAAATACGTCTCACATTGTTTGATTAGTCTTTAACTTGTCTTTATACTATTAAGTGCTTACAAGATGATATCATATGAACTTTGAGTAATTCTACTTCTTGTCAAGTTAATTTTCTAAATGGCTTAGTATGCTTAACCTATTCAATCTTCTTAAATTTCTTATTCATTACTTTATCTGCTCAGTTCATTTAGTGTCAATCAATATGTTATAATCAATATATGTTGGAGAGAGTTATATCTTTCACTGGGACTGGGTCTCACCCGTGGGTCACCACATTTTTTAGGTGGTCATGGGCAACGAGGTCGAGGTCGCACTGTGGAAGAGAACCAACCTAGTGATCAATAGATTTAGAAGGTTGGTTAATTGTAGATGTTAGTAGTAGAGTCCTAGTGTCATCCCTATACTCTCAGGTCTGGGTATGGGATGTGTTTTCTAGATGATATACTCTTATCGACACAAGATTTTTTGTAGTATGCCAATGTTTGTAAATATATGGCATGTACATGTGAAATATATTTTGTATGCAAGATGTGACTGAGGTATTTAGACTGATATGTAAATACTTGTTATAGTATATGAAAATGGAATGATGGACCTTTTGTAATTGTTCTAGAGTTTATTTACATTGTTGGAATCAGTTTTAATTATTCCACATTTTTGACTATGTGATAAATTAGTAGTTGATCGTGTTTTGTATTTTGAATAATCTCATTAAGCGTGACGAGGTGTAACATAATTCTTGACACAATCTATTATTTATGGGGAATATGGCGAGTACAGTTTTTGTTTTTGCTTCTATATCTGATGCCATATTTCCCAACAATTACCATGAGAGAAAAAGATTAGTAGAAATAAAAAGTAATGAAGAAAGGAATGCTTGGTTAAATAGTTATTGTATTCATGGAAAGAGTATAGTGTAGATTTGAAAGCATTTAAGGTGGAGGAGGAACCAGGTTCGAGGAGGCAAGACCAAAATTAGGCTTCTACGTATATATATGTTATGGATGTAGGCTCTCACCCTCTCGTTGAAGACCCTCTCCCCTTTTTTTCTTCATCATATTCCTCCTTGTTAGGGTTTTACCTAAAATAGGTAAGGTAGGACAATATCATGTTATCTCCATGGTTCCCCCTCTGAGAAGATATCTCTAGTATTCTCTATGCTCATGACCATAAGCCAGAGTGGGAGCATGGATTTAGTGATGCTCCAAACTCTAAGGTGGGGGACAATGATAGTTTGAGAAGCCTATAACTGATAATGTTTCATCCAACTCCCTGACCTTTGATCCAGTAGATCTTATAGAGGATGGAATAAATACAACACCCTTGTGCCATCATCTTCGGACACATTGGCTAGAGACATGGCCATAACAAAGATCATGGTCTTGTGGTCGACCTTGCTAGGAAGGCAAAGGAGGACAGAGGGCGAGGCACCAAAGAAGGAAGACCCATGGGCTCAAATTCCTGGCAGCAGTCTATATAAGATGGAGTGGATTCAAGAGGAGAGAGGGTAGGTTGTGCATGCTAAGCCCACTCCTCGCCGAAGTGGACTAGGTCAGAGTTTTTGACTCCCTATCGACCTATGTAGCCCATCGGGATGGAATGGGGAAGGAGGTTAATGCCTCAAAGCTGACCAGACGGTTCCCAAGCAATAGATGAAGAAGGGGGGATTTGCTTTGGGAGGCTTGGCACCTGAAGATGATGTAGTGTTAGGGAAAACACCACATTTGTGTTGGCACAAAGAATTCATTGTGTTTGTGAACACTAGAGAAGCCTTTGGCCGGTTCAACAGCCAAACCACCACCCAACCCGACCAATCCACAAGTCCATGGGCCAACCAAACTCAAGGCATGTACATCATGCTCACTCAATGTGGATGTGGGCCAGATTCTCACGAACCAATCACGAAATTCCATGTCACCCACAGACTAAGGTATTAGACTTTTATAAAGTGAATCTTCCAAAAATTGTAGTAAGGATTTTTAAAAAATAGTAATATTTTATATATCATTTTGCTCAAAAAATCAAGCGAAACACAAATAAGGCTTGATTATGCTTCCTGTTCCAAAAGTGATGCTAACTTGTATTCAGTGTTGGATAATGCATAAAAACCCTAGATTAGGATATTAAACATTGAAAGTATCAAAATCCTTTCTTTTGTGTTATTATTTGATATTGATGGACATGATGGAAATCTATGATGATTTAACTTGGTAATGACCACAATGGTGATAATTAAGGTTTCTAAAGTAAATAATCATGCACATGAGGAATTAGGGTTTTTGAATTTAAAGATGATAACTTGTGATAATCTTAATGAACCTGATATGATCCAAGTGATCATAATGAAAGGATATGATTGGATATAGTAATTAGGGTAAGGAAAAACTCTTATGATAACTCAATAACAAGGAAACCTAAACCCTAGAATAGAACCAAGTAGGATTTGATCTAATTAATGTGTTGGTAACACTTTAGGACTTACATACATGCATATTATATGTTGAATTTCTTGGATTCCTCTTTGATAAGAAAATATGCTTGAAGTGTAATTGAATGATAATTCACATGAGGTATGTGGGTACGCTTATGACTACCCACAATACAGTTTGCAGGCGGTTTTTAAGGATTTCTTGAGGATTGAACAAATAAACTATTGGATGTTTATTTACATTATGTTCAATTATGATGCCACTAAGAGTATCACATAAAGGAAGATTATATGAAGAAAATGACATTATGTTGACCTAACAGTTAGACATTGCCCATATTTTGATGATGACTTAATCATTGAATTCATATGTATTTAATATTTCTATTTGAGATTGATTTCAAGTATTAGGTACATGAAAATGATGAATTCATTTAAGACATAGCTTGACCAAATACAAGACCAAATCAATGCAAATGCACTTTTGTGGAAAATGTTGTAAATCACTTAAGAAAATTTTGTAAATCATTTGTATTGATGCTATGACTTGTAACTAATGTGAAAATAATATAACATTCACTTAAAATTAATATTTAAGCACATTTGTAGCAATTCCAAAATTCACACATGTATTTTTTTCGGTCGAGTTTTACTCACATGAAACTCAATCAACACCTAGGATGGGTCTTGGTAATTTCCAGGGTCAGTCGAGTTTCCCCAAGACAAACTCAAATGACACCCCTACACATGAAAATCAATTTTAAGTCATTGTATGAGTTTCATATCAGATTAACTCGACCAACAACTCAAAATTGCTTTGTCACATAGTGCTATCTGTCAAGTTACCTTTATTGAAACTCGACCCACTGCATTATGTGGAATGTACAGAAAAAATGTTTCTAACCATTGGACTATTGTAAAACTTGAAAATAGATCTGTTGCAACACCCCAAAAGGATATAATTTGTTTTGAAGTACATCTACTGGCTAGTAGACACCCCTAACTATAAATAGGTGCCCTTAGACTTCATTTCAAGTTTGCTTCTTATGTTCCTAGCTATAGTTGAGTGTATTTGTATACTAAGAGCCCCTTTCTCTCTCTTTCTTACTAATCAAACATAAATATGAGTGAGATAGGTTACTTTTGAGAGAGCTGCTTCATTTTACTCCTTGCGAACCTCTCAAACTCCCATTTCTCAATCCCTTTCTCTCAAGCTATGATGGTGAAACCTTATCCTTGGTGAAGGTGAAGTTGAAGGCTGAAGATCCAAGAGAAGAGTCGGTAATTCTTTCAAGGTGGAAGACTTGTTGTAAGAGGAGATCTCTTTGGAGAAGGTGGCTAGCTTGTTCTAAAAGTGGGTAAGCCCTAGTGAAGGTTGAAGACTCTTTCTCTTGGGTAGGTAATTCCTCGTAAGGTTATTGTCTCCGTTGATCCTTAAAAGGAAGGCTAGGTATCCTTGCCCTGGAAAGGAAGGTTATATTGTATATGTTATAATGGAATATAATAAGTGTGCAATGTTTGCAAATCCTAGGGATTGACCCCTCTAGGTTTTGGGTTTTGTGGGATAGAACAGGCAGTGGAAACAAAAATTTTATCTAGCCACAAACCCATAACCAACAGTTCGCATCAACAACTATGCAATAGGAAAGATGGTTTAACGAGATATACCTAGTCCTAAGGCTTGCTCAACAAAAATACCTCACAACTAGTGCGGCATTCAACCACCTAGTCTTCAACGACATCTATGCAACTCCTGGTGTAGACCCAAACTGTGGTTGATGGTCATCCTCCAGAGCAGCAGAAATCTCCCACCTCTATAGATAGTCTACACAGACTACTCAAAACTCTAGTCATCCTAATGGACAGACTAGAAGGAGTCATCCTGTAACATACTAAAATTTGAAATTTTGTCTTTTGGCCCTCTTTCCCATCTTTTTCTTTCATTTCTATCCTTTGTGGCCTTTCTATTTAATTAGTGGAATTTATAGTGGTTTAGTGAACATTTATTCACTAATTGTACCAATATAAGGGTTTATGCACAAATACCTCAATGAAGGCTTAATTACCATAATTAAGTGCTCTAAACCTTAATATAACTTTTTGATATGATTTTAAAATATAAAATGAGCCTAAGTATCAAATTTGGTTCGATTTGGATGTTGTTTGTGCAAGTTATGCAATTTTAGGTACATTCTAGACTTTTATGCAATTTACCCCATTGGGAGGTTTTATTTGAAAATTATCACCTAAATTTTAATCCTTAGATATTCCATTACCATTCAAGATATTTTGAACCATGGGGAACCTGGTTGCACCTTGGTTTGAAGTGGTTACTTTCCAAGGGCATTATAGGCATTGCCCTCTTTATAAATGTGCTTATCTTTAAAAGCTATCAACCAATGGGGTTATTTCTTTCTTTGAAGGATGGTGGGGATGGACTAGAAGGATCTAGGGGCTATTAGGACCAAATTTTGATATGCAAGAAGACCCCATGATCTGTCCTCTTGCATGGCCATGAAGCCCTAGCCTAAGGACACATGGAAAGTCACATAGACACCTCATGCTTGCCCCCTTCTTTATAAAGCCATGCCTACCCCGTCCCACCTCCCAATCCAAGAAGCAATCCTATACTTCTCTTTATTATAGCTTATAGCATTGTCCCTTCTATGTTTGGACACGAAGTTGCTGTCCCAAGGTAAAAGAAGGTGCCTACCTTGGTGAAGAAGTCTCCTAGGGTTCCAAATTTCTCTATTTAAGATTTCTTAAGCTCCTCCTTGGTGATTTTGACCAAAACTAGTAAGAATTCTCCTTTCCTTCCCTATTTTCATGATTTTAGTATCATCAAACCTTCTTACAGGTCGGAACCATGACCATACATGGTAAAACTCCACCTAGAACCCTAAAACATCTCATCTCCATGCTCGTTCGCTAGGGTTTGCACCTCTAAAGTGGAGAAGGTGATCTTTGCTCAAGAAAGGAGCTTGGCTTGAAGCAACCAGAGCTTCTAATCTCGGGATCATTTCTGTTTGGACCTTATTACCTTCCTATAGGCAAGTTTTGTTAATCCCCTTCTCATATATTGCTTAGTACATGCTTAAAACTCATGCTTCTATGTTGAAAATTGATGATTTCCATCTCTTTTTACCATGTTCTTCTAGGGTTTTGGTTTCTTGCTATTTTACCTTCTCTAGTAGCTCTAGTTTGGTTACCTATGGAACTTCAAACCTGACATTGGGTCAAATGGTATTTTCTCCCTCTCCCTCTCTCTTCAATTATCACGATCGATTTGATGATGTGGCAATTTCCTATTGGACAGTATTGAAAAATTCATATCTTCTAGACTGCTTATCCAAATTTGACAAATAAATATGTTTTGGAATTGTAAAATTAATATCTATCTAATAAAAATATTTTCAAGGTCTTATTTCATGGTTTGACGAAGGGTGATTTTTGTAAAACGAATTTAATGCATAAAATCCATAAAAATTACATCTTAGTCATTATAACTGCAAAATTAACATAAAAATATGTTTTCTTGATCAGGAGAACTTAATAAGTTTATTGGATATGCTTTAAGAGTCTTCGAGTTTTTCTAAAAAGGTCTAAAATTAGGGTTTCTATACATTAATGTGCACTATGTACTCTAATACATATTAATACATTGAAAATAGGCAAAGTGGAACTTGGACTCAATTAAAGTGGTGAAAGTTAGTAATTGATATTAGTAAGAGTGGTATGTGCATTTAAACCTTAAGTTGGGAATAATTGTGCCTTAACCTACTTTTCTATAATGAGGCTTTATTAAACCCTATTTCATATACTCTTGAATCTTTTGCTATACTTATAAATCAGTTTTGGAACATTATTCTTGGGTCTTGGTACCCCACTTCCATGCTTATTGATTCATATGATTATTCTTGCCATGACTACTTTTCTAGCATGTGGATTTATGTTCTATTTAATTTAAAGTAGCGGTACTTATGTACAACCACCCACAGAGGGCATGTTTATAATTACCCTGGGGAATGTTTTTATTCTCTCCTATATAATTGTGTAGGTGATTGGGAATGTCTTATTCTCCCCTCACCTATAGGTTAGAGGTCCGGTAGGTGCCTCAACCCTACTTAGTTAGATATACATAATTATCTTACATCCAAATCCTTTTTATTATATTTGTTAATGGCAAGCGTCTTTGATATATAGCCTCATACTCTTGTTATCTTCACCATATGATGAACCCTAGCCTGTTTTTATTTGCTTTACTTATCTTGATATCCTAGACTAGTTTTGTGACACATACTTTTCTTCCCTTTTCCTTTTTTCTGTGTGCCTTCCCAACCACCCAGGTGCTGAGCAAGGTGATGGACAAGACAAAGAAGATCTTAGCTTTTGACTTGGACTCAGTTGATGGAGATGTTGCTTGGAGACAAGATTGTAGTAGTCTAGACTTCCCTCTATCTAGATACTAATTGTGTGTCTTGATGTAAGCCCTAATGGGAGAATTTGATGTATTTTTGTAAACCTTTTATGAAATTGAATATAGTTAGTTATTTTTTATTTTGGTGATTTCTAATGGTCTTTTGTATACCAATGTTTAATAAAATTTGGAAAATTTATGCCCATTCCATCATACCTTTGAGAGTGTTTGGAATGGATGTCAATTCTTCAAATTTTTAGTAAAGGGGTGATTTCACTCCTTTACAACATGGTATTAGAGACCATGGTAGTCGAAATCTGACTATTTCCGTTTTGTCTCCCTAATTAGAATCTCTTCCTTACATAGTTCCTTTAGGTGACATGGTTGCCCTAGAATTGCTATATAAATGATGAAAGGTTGATTTAGGATCCTATAGTTCCACATTAGTATCATGATGAATAAAACCCTAAAATACTCATAACTAAAATATGCATAACTTAATGTTCTTTAGGTTTTCCTTTAGGGAACTACAAGGGCATGAAGTTGAAGCAAAGGTGTCTAGAAAGGATCAGGTTCTGGGGGATGGCAATATTTTCCTCCGTGCCACTTTCTTGGTTTACGAAGACTCCCAGATCCATATGATACCGGCCTGGCCTAAGCTGAAATGGATTGTCTGAAATAGTTTGCTTTTAGGCAATAGTGACCTTAGGCATCTATGTTGTATAACTTTAGGAGCCCTAAGTTTTAGGTGTATGATGACTTGTTTGATGATGGATACCAAGATAGTCTCCTTATGTCCCTTGGGACCACATGCTTGGATAGTTTATCCCTAGAAACTAGACTTTGAAGTTTGGGGTTGAGTGAGCTATCAGAGTGCATAGTGGAAGTGTGATGGATCTTGTACATGGTTTAGTTAGACTCATCCTTTAACCCTAGTGTAGTTTGGCTTTATACGTCGAACCCTTTAAAGGGTGGAGTATAGTTAGTTTGATGATGTTGGGAGGTTAGATTTCGAGGATGAAATCCTCTTTAGGGGGATGGAGCCCTGTGACATCTTGAAATCTATCTACACTATCTTCAGAAACCCTAACCCCATACTTAGGAGGTTGTTGTGCTTGAAACCTTAGTGGGGTCCAAACACGTTATAGTTATAGCCTAACATGCTTGTTTATATATTAATGAACATATAATGATCATCTGAGGAATAATTTATATGTTCAAACCCTAATGAATACCTAATGCACATAATATGAGCAACTCACATATTAATCCTAATGGATACACATGGTGTTGCTCATGTCATAAACTAATAAACCCTAATGAAATGACAAGTAAGATAATTGTAACCTAATCTTGGACTTAATACATGCTAAGTAAAATATAATGATCATATTAACCTGAACCCTAAGTTATAATCATCTAACTTTAACATATACATCCTCAATGCCTTTCATGATACATTAATGACATTAGGTTCCATAATTAGTTAACATACTTTGATGCACATAAATGATATATATAATCATCTAATCACATATTAATCAAGTCATCAATATGAAATGCATGGTATGTTACCTTGTTATCTAATACACACACGATTAGTCACTTAATGTGAATCAATTTGTAATATGCCCCACCTTCATCACTAAAATACATGTAATGACTTCAATATGGATAGGTAGTAATTGATTCACATAAAAGTGCATAATCAATCATAAGAAATGAATAAATATGAAAAAAATTATTAATGATGACATTAATGTGAATAAGAAAGTTAATGTGACAATGTTAAATATAGATATAAGTGATTAATGTGACATTATTTGGATTCCTTGTAATGAGTTGGATAAATGTCTTAATTCATGCAAAACAATTTGTTATAATTCAATATGTTGATAATAGAGACTAAATCCAATTATTAAGGATAATAATCAAGTATATAGATAATTGAGTAAACTCTAATTGCGTTAAAACTCATAATGCGGTAAATAAGAAATATATATGGTTTCAAGAATAATAATGAAATATAAATCTTTTGGAAACAAAGTAAATATGACATGACACAATTAAAAGAATAACAATGATAATGTGATATAATAATAAATATAATCTTAATGAGCCAAAAATGTAAATAATGTTAAATCTCCTAAAAAGAATATCTAAATAATGGAACCTAGGTTATCCTTGAGAACTGGACATATGTTGAAATGCATGTGGAGTATATGTTGATGAATTGTTTGGTGGAAGTTAAGGTTGGAGAAATAGCTGATGTTTTGTGATGAGATGTTGCACACTCACCCTTCCCTTCTTTCTTGTGATTTCGGGGATGAAATCCTCTTTAAGGGGTGGAGTGTTGTAACATATTGAATTTTGAAATTTTGTCTTTTGACCCTCTTTCCAATATTTTCCTTTCATTTCTATCCTTACTGGTCTTTCTATTTAATTAGTGGAATTTATAGTGGTTTAGTGAGCATTTATTCACTAATTGTACCAATATAAGGGTTTATGCACAAATACCTCAATGAAGGATTAATTACCATAATTAAGTTCTCTAAACCTTAATATAACTTTTTGATATGATTTGAAAACATAAAATGAGCCTATGTTTCAAATTTGGTTCGATTGGATGTTATTTGTGCAAGTTATGCAATTTTAGGTACATTCTAGGCTTTTATGCAATTTACCCAATTGGGAGGTTTTCTTTGCAAATATCACCTGAATTTTAATCGTTAGATATTACCTTACCATTCACAATATTTTGAACCATGGGGCACCTGGTTGAACCTTGGTTTGAAGGTGTTACTTTCCAAGGGCATTATAGGGATTGCCCTCTTTATAAATGTGCTTATCTTTAAAAGCTATCAACCAATGGGGTTATTTCTTTATTTGAAGGATGGTGGGGATGGCCTAGAAGGCTCTAGGGGATATTAGTACCAACTTTTGATATGCAAGAAGAGTCCATGAGCTGTCCTCTTGCATGGCCATGAAGCCCTAGCCTAAGGACACATGGAAAGTCACATAGACACCTCATGCTTGCCCCCTTCTTTATAAAGCCATGCCTATCCCTTCCCACCTCCCAATCCAAGAAGAAATCATATCCTTCTCTTTCTTATATCTGAGAGCATCGTCCCTTCTATGTTTGGTCATGAATTTTCTATCCCAAGGTAAACGATGGTGCCTACCTTGGTGAAAAAGGCTCCTAGGGTTCCAAATTTCTCTATTTAGGATTTCTTAAGCTCCTCCTTGGTGATTTTGACCAAAACTAGTAATAATCCTCCTTTACTTCCCTATTTGCATGTTGTTAGTATCCTCCCACCTTCTTCCAGGTCATAACCATGACCATACATGGTAAAACTCCACCTAGAACCCTAAAACATCTCATCTCCATGCTCTTTTGCTAGGGTTTGCACCTCTAAAGTGGAGAAGGTGATCTTTGCTCAAGAAAGGAGCTTGGATTGAAGCAACCAGAGCTTCTAATATCGGGATAGTTTCTGTTTGGACCTTATTACCTTCCTATAGGCAAGTTTTGTTAACCCCCTTCTCATATATTGCTTAGTACATGCTTAAAACGCATGCTTCTATGTTGAAAATTGATGACTTCCATCTCTTTTTACCATGTTCTTCTAGGGTTTTGGTTTCTTGCTGTTTTACCTTCCCTAGAAGCTCTAGTTTGGTTACCTATGAAACTTCAAACCTGATATTGGGTCAAATGGTATTTTCTCCCTCTCCCTCTCTCTTCAATTATCTCGATCGATTTGATGATGTGGCAATTTCCTATTGGTCAGTATTGAAAAATTCATATCTTCTAAACTGATCATTCAAATTTGATAAATAAATATGCTTTGGAATTAGAAAATTAATCTCTATCTAATAAAAATATTTTCAAAGTCTTATTTCATGGTTTGAAGAAGAGTGATTTTTGTAAAACGAATTTAATGCATAAAATCCATAAAAATTACATCTTAATCATCATAACTCCAAAATTAACATAAAAATATGTTTTCTTGATCAGGAGAACTGAATAAGTTTATTGGAGATGTTATAAGAGTCTAAATTTGAGTTTTTCTAAAAAGTTCTAAAATTAGGGTTTCTATACATTAATGTGCACTGTGTACTCTAATACATACTAATACATTGAAAATAGGCAAAGTGGAACTTGGACTCAATTAAAATGGTGAAAGTTAGTAATTTATATCAGTAAGAGAGGTATGTTCATTTACACCTTAAGTTGGGAATAATTGTGCCTTAACGTACTTTTCTATAATGAGGCTTTATTAAACCCTATTTCACAAACTCTTAAATCTTTTGCTATACTTATAAATCAGTTTTGGAACATTATTCTTGGGTCTTGGTACCCCACTACCATGATTATTGATTCATATGATTATTGTTGCCATGAATACTCATGTGGATATATGTTCTATTTAATTTAAAGTAGCGGTACTTATGTACAACCACCCATAGAGGGTATGCATTTAATCGCCATGGGGAATGTTTTTATTCTCCCCTATATAATTGTGTAGGTGATTGGGAATGTCTTATTCTCCCCTCACCTATAGGTTAGAGGTCAGGTAGGTGCCTCAACCCTACTTAGTTAGATAGACATAATTATCTTAAATGCAAATCCTTTTTATTATATTTGTTAATGGTAATCTTCTTTGATATATAGCCTCATACTCTTGTTATCTTCATCATATGGTGAACCCTATCCTATTTTTAATTGTTTTACTTATCTTGATATCCTAAACTAGTTTTGTGACACATACTTTTCTTCCCTTTCCCTTTTTGCTGGGTGCCTTCCCAACCACCTAGGTGCTGAGCAAGGTGATGGACAAGACAAGGAAGAACTTAACTTTTAGCTTGGTCTCACTTGATGGGGATGTTGCTTGGAGACAAGATTGTAGTAGTATAGACTTCCCTCTATCTAGATCCTGATTGTGTGTCTTGATGTAAACCCTAATGGGAGAATTTGATGTATTTTTGCAAACCTTTTATGAAATTGAATATAGTTAGTTATTTTTTATTCTGGTGCTTTCTAATGGTCTTTTGTATACCAATGTTTAATAAATTTGGAAAATTTATGCCCATTCCATCATACCTTTGAGAGTGTTTGGATTGGATGTCAATTCTTCAAATTTTTAGTAAAGGGGTGATTTCACTCCTTTACACATCTCCTTCTGTTGGCATACTAGTCAGCAATACACTCTCCCACCACCAGTCACTCTTCTACAGTTGTCTTTTCCTTGTTGTTCCTCTCTGGACGGGTAGAACTTGCTTGGGGTCTCTCGGTTACCACAACTATAGAGGACAACAACTTTGCAAAACAACTGATGTTTTGAGTTGTGTGTTCTGAGAAGCCCCCTGTACCCCTCTATTTATAGTAGAGGGTAGGGTCAGGGTTCCCAGTCTGTGCGGGAGTAGAAGGGTCTGAATTTTCCATGAATTGATTGTACTGCGGCAGATGAACTGATCATTTCACAACTCAATCGGTCATTTGGGAAAGTGAGTTGATTGGTTCATAACTAAACTGGTCATTTGGGTAGCTGAGACGATCGGTTCACCCAGTGAATCAGTCGTTTCACTTCCTAGACTTGCCCACAATTGACTTTCCTTATTCGTTTCTAATTAAAGCAAAGATTAATTCTTTTCCCTATCAAATTGAACAAGTGAAATGAAAATCTTTTCTCTAAAACTTGGAAACCCAACACCTGATCAGTTGGTCCATGTTAATTGATTGGTTCACCAGAGTGAACCGGTCGTCTCACTGACCATGAGCCAATTGGTTCACCCAGTGAACCGGTCAGTTGGTGGTCCAGGTTGTGCAGAATTCAATCAATGCAGTCCTCAGTCAATCTGACATTCTAATCAATTGGTTCAACACTTGAACTTGATGATTATGAGTCAAGTCTATTGATTGAATGTTTAATTTAGTACCTAAACACTTTAGTAATCAATCTCAACATCATTCCTGGATAAACCCCTCTTCTAGGTTAATCATATGTGTGTGGCCCTATAGGTTCCACTTCACATTGGCAGTGAATGTCCATAACTAACTTATGACATCACAAGAAAAGAGTAGTGCCTAGTCGCACATCCATGCTACCCAAGTGAAGAGGAAAGTTGGAGAACAACTTTCAACCTACAATCTATTATTAGTGTTACAGTGAATGTATAGTCCCTTTATCACTGATATCTAGATTGAACTCAAGGCATGGACTTGTCATCCTCTACAAACATTCAATCCTTGTTTCTTGATTCAGAGTAGAATGTTTGTGATATATGTAAGCTGAATATCATATATTGACTTACATGCACATGGCCATGCATTTCTTAGTCTCACTCCTCAAGTGGCCAGGATATCACACTCCCTTAGGAGGGACAAATTCCATATCTATCACTCATAGTCAAGTCCCCATGTTTCAAAATCACCCAATCATCACCGTTATAACAACCCATGTTTTAGGATTGTGTTTGATGATGTCAAAGTGTACCCAACGACATATGATGAGTGCAGTGATTTTAGGTCTAAGAACCACAGTCACCACCAATACTATAAGAGATGATCTTGACTAACCAAGTGTGGTTTCCATGCATCACTCTTATGGTGGGTCTGTCCGATACACTATTCTCTAAGATGTATATGTGTTCTTGGTTTGATATCATATATCATGACTAATGAGATTCTATCATCAACCAACACACACTCTAGTCTTTTATGTTATTGATGTCTATGGTTATTTCCATAATAACAACCGACTAGGGACATAACAAGAATGTATACTCTTAACATCCACATGATCTCATTGTTCAGGTCCTTAACCTGAAGACATACATCATTGAGTAATACGATTCTTTAGACATCTAACATGTTATATCATTATCTCAAAATAGATTAAACATATAGATGGAAAGTGCCTTTATTATTATTCAAATCATTTACAAAGTATGCCATTACAATAATCATATGACCAGATATATGGGCATACATACCAATAGACACCCACTTGCACTTAGAGCCAATCACCCATGAACCTCAGTTCTTTTGATCTAGCATGACCATCATGCTTCTACTATGAAGGTTCCTTAGTCAAGGGATCAACAATATTGTCTTCATTTGGTACTCTACACATCTTCACATCTCCTCACTATACGATCTCTCATATGAGATGGAAGCGTCGGTGTATGTACTTGGACCGATGATATGGTCTGGGTTCTTTAGCTTGTGCAATAGCTCCATTGTTGTCACAATAAAGCTCAATTACATCACAAATGCTAGGAACCACCCCAAGTTTAGAGATGAAATTATTGAACCACACGACCTCCTTTGCTGCATGGGATGGAACAATATACTCGACCTCTATCATAGAATCCACAACTATCTCTTGCTTAGAACTCTTCCATCACACAACTCTATTGTTGAGGCAAAACATAAATCCTAACTGCAATCTGTAATCATCTTTATCGGGTTGGAAGATCACATCGATGTAACCCTTTACCACCAACTCTTCATCACCGTCGTAAATGAGGAACTGATCCTTAGTCCTTCCCATGTACTTTAGGATGTTCTTCACGGATGTCCAGTGAGAATCTCCAGGATCTGACTGATATCTGCTCATCATACTGAGTGCATATGAGACATCGGTCTGTGTGCATAACACTGTGTACATGATGGATCCAATTGCTGATGCATATGGAATCCCATTCATATGTTCCCTATCTTCACAAGATTTAGGAAATTGACCTATAGAGATGGGAACTCCATGCCTCATGGGTATGCTTCCTCTCTTTGAGTTCTCCATGTTGGACCTCTTCAACACTTTGTCAATGTATGTGCTTTGACTTAGTCTAAGAAGCCTTCTGGATCTATCTCTATAGATCTTGATTCCTAAGATATAGGAAGCTTCTCCCAAGTCTTTCATTAAGAATGTATTTCCAAGCCATGTCTTTACTATTTGTAGAGTAGGGATGTCATTTCCTTTCTACAATATGTCATCCACATACAATATGAGGAATGTAGTCATGCTCCCATTAACCTTCTTGTACACACAAGGCTCGTCTTCATTTTGACTAAATCCAAACTCTTTGACTATTTGGTCAAATCAAAGATTCCAGCTTTGAGATGCTTGCTTCAGTCCATAGATTGACCTTTGCAGCTTACAAAATTTATTTGCATCCTTTAGATTTCTAAAACCTTCAGGTTGTGTCATGTATATATACATCCTCGACAAAGATTCTTGTTAAGGAACATAGTTTTAATATCAATCTACCAAATATCATAGTCATAGTAGGCTGCAATAGAAAGCATGATCCTGATGGACTTAATCATGGAAACTGGAGAAAAGGTTTCATCATAGTCAACTCCTTGAACTTGTCTGAAACCCTTTTCAACCAATCTACCTTTATAAGTTTGCACATTTCCATCCATGTCGGTCTTCTTCTTGAAGACCCACTTGCACCCTATGGGTTTTACCCCTTTAGGTGGATCCACCAAGGTCCATACCTTGTTGGTATACATGGATTCCATCTTAGATCTCATTGCCTCAAGTCATTTCCTAGAATATGGTCCCTACATAGCTTATAGATAGGTAGTTGGATCATCATCTATGACCAACTCACCACCTTCTTGAGTCACAAGATATCCAAATATTTCAGGCTCAAGTCATGTCCTACTAGATCTACGAGGTTCCTGTGTTACTTGAAGAATTTGAGATTCCTCAAAAGTTTGTGATTCTCTAAGTTCCTCTTGTTCATCTATTAGTTCAATGTTTTCATGTTGGTCTCGAACCTCTTTGAGTTCCACTTTCCTCCCACTGCTTCCTTTAGAAATAAATTCCTTATCTAGGAATACAACATTCCTGGCAACAAACACTTTGTTGTCAGTTGGGTGGTATAAGTAGTATCCTCTTATTTCTTTGGGATATCCAACAAAATAACACTTATAATATTTGGGTCTAAGCTTTTCAGGAAACATTTTCTTGACATAAGCTTCACATCCCAAACCTTCATAAAAGACACATTGGGACACTTCCCGTACCATATCTCATATGGTGTCTTTTGAACCCGATTTAGATGGTACGTAGTTAAGTGTAAACGCGGCGGTTGTTAGATCATGTCCCCAGAAGGAAGTTGGAAGATCGGTAAAACTCATCATAGATTGCACCATATCTAGTAATGTGTGATTCCTTCTTTCTGACACACCATTATGCTGTGGTGTTCCAGGTGGAGTCCGTTGTGATACAATACCACGGGTTCTCAGAAGATCCTCAACTCTTGGCTTAAGTATTCTCCACCTCAATCGGATCAAAGTGCCTTAATACTTTTGCCAAGTTGGTTTTGTACTTCATTCATGAAATCCTTGAACCTTTTAATGGTTTCTAATTTATGTTTCATCAAGTAAACATATCCATACCTACTAAAGTCATCAATAAAGGTAATAAAGTACTGATAACCACCGCTAGCATTTGTTCTAAAAGGCCCACATAGATTAGTATGTATGAGTCCTAATAGATCACTCGCTCTCTCACCTTTTCTTGAAAAGGGAACCTTAGTCATCTTGCCCAATAAACAAGATTCACATGTCTCTAATGATTCAAAATCAAAAGAGTCCAGATAACCATCTTTATGGAGTCTAGATATGCAATTCTCATTTATGTGCCCTAGAAGACAATGTCAAAGGTATGTTTTGTTTGAGTCATTGAGTTTTTGTCTTTTGATGTTTACTTTGTATACACTTGTCTATAGATCTATCATATATAGACCATAAGACATTGGGGCACTGCCATAAAAGATCCCATCTTTAGAAATGGAACATTTTCCATTCTTAATAAGAAATTCAAATCCATCCTTGTCCAAAGAAGACACAAAAAGGATATTCCTATTAATGGAAGGTACATAATAGCAGTTTTGTAACTCTATTACCATCCCACTTGGTAGAGATAACTCATCAGTTCCTACTGCACTGGTAGGAACTCTTGCTCACATTAGCAACACGTAGTTCAACCTCGCCTTTTACTAACGGCCTACTTCTTTTTAGATCTTTCACATTTGAACAAATGAGTGATCCACATCCGGTATCAAGTACCCATGATGGAGAAGTAGTAAAATCAATCTCAATTACATATACACCAGAAGTAGAGATCTCTATCTCTTACTTCATCTTCCTTGATTCCCTTAATCCTCTCTTTATTTTGAGTGCAGAAGACTTGGACTTTAGCTTGGCGAGTGCTTCTCTACCTTGCATGTGTCCTTGGACTCCATTCCACTGATCACTATCATGGAACTATCCTTCTTCATTTATGCTTCAACATTTTTCTAATTGTCAAGCAACTCTAACATCAATTTAGCCATGTTACACAAGTAGTAATACTTGATAAACATGCTATATGATTTAGGCAATGATTGCAAAATCATATCCGTGGCCAACTCTTGACCCAAAGGAAATCCCAATTTCTCTAGACATTTTATATGCCCAATCATATTGAGAAAATGGGTTCTAACTAGATCTCCCTTTGTCAGTTTGCATTCAAACAACACCCTAGGCATATATAGAGAAGATTCTATAGGCTCTGATATCTTAGGAATATGCAGAACACTTCTCATAGTTCTTAACCAGTTATGGAAATTTATCTCAATTAAATTTTATGATTTTAATGATGATATCTTTTCCATTTGATTCTATAAGAGAAAACATTTGCATTTTGTCAAAACTCTTTTTGATTTGATTTGAATAAAGTTGACAATATTTAATTAGGCCTTTAATTAATTATCGCTCCCACTATTTTGATCAAATTGATAGACCTCACCATCAATTCGGAAGATTGCAGCATACAATCTTCTAGTGAGTAAGATCCTGACTTCCTCTAAGTCAAGGTCCAGCTAGGGCTGTCACCCACAACTACATTCTTTCAGCCAATTGCATCTTATGCAACTCTTGATAGATGTCATGCACAACTCTTCGTCATGTACATCTCAATGCCTCAAGGTGCTTGATTCGATCAAGGTCACCTAGTTAAGTCCAACCCAAATGCCAACACAATGAATATGCACCATGCTAGGGAAGACCAACATATTCACCATCACACTTCTACGAGATAAATGGTGCACCACGCAGGGGCGTGCCCAGACTTAGTTGATCAAGCTTTTCATGTGTGTTGTTTTTGGAAGGCATCTTAAACTTAATATTTATATTGAGGGGTTTGGTTTTTATATACATATACATATCCAATCACCACATATATAATACGTATCATATACATGCTATATCCCATAAGAAAATATGTGAAGCGATAAAGTGATGATTATGGCCATCTTATTATAATTTCTTAAGCCACAAGGAATTATGGTCATATAGGTATACATCACATGTAGCAACCTATAGTTGATGAAGATTTGTGCTTGGGTCATTCTGGGTTGATCATCTCATCCTGTGACTGATCGACTCACCTCCTGGCCGGTCAGATGGTTGTCACAAACCGATTGTTTGGCTCCTCCAGATGGTCGGTTTGTCGGGTTGTCTTTCTCCTTGATAGACCACCAGTTGCTCGTCTTGCACCGTCAGCTGATCGTCTTAGTCCTCCAATTGCTCCTTTGGGCACCCATAGTTCTTTGACATAATAGGAAATAAAACTATCCTACTTTTATGAATTATTTGGGAAACCCTGAGTTACAATTAGGGGGAGTAAAGGAAGAAGAGAGGGCTCGAGTTATCTTGAGTTACATCTGGAATAGAAGAAGGGACTCGGTACACAGACCGAGATGCAAACAACCAAAACCAACCATGCACCCACATAGGGGTTTATAGGCCATAACCATGCTGCACATCCACCATCAAAACCATTTTAGGGCGGCATGTATCGATTGCATATATATACCATATAATGTATGCATATAGGGATAGTGGTGTTTAATCAGATATGCACATTTTCCATTTAAAGTATTCACATCGCATGTAATAAATAAATGGCAAAAACCAAAATCCAATCATATCGATTAATCCTAAAACATAGTATGTTGACGTGGCTCTAATACCACGGTTGGGTTTTGTGGGACAGAACATACAGCGGAAACAAAATTTTATCTAGCCACAAACCCATAACTAGCATATCACATCAACAACTATGCAATAGGAAAGATGGTCTAACGAGATATAACTAGTCCTAAGGCTTGCTCAGTGACAATACCTCACAACTAGTATGGCCTTCAACCACATAGTCTTCGATGACGTTTGTGCAGCTCTTGGTGTAGACCCAGATTGTGATTGACGGCCGTCCTCCTGAGCGGCAAAAATCTCCTGCCTCTATAGATAGTCCACACAAACTACTGGGAGCTCTAGTTGTCCTAATGGAAAGACTAGAAGGATTCCTTCCCTTCTGTCAGCGTACTAGTCACTGACACACTCTCCCACCACCAATCACTTTTCTACTGTTGTCTTTCCCTCATTGTTCCTCCCTGGATGGGTAGAACTTGCTTGGGCTCTCTCGGTGACCACAACCAGAGAGGACAACAACTTTGTAGAGCAACTGATTTTTGAGTTGTGTGTTCTGAGAAGCCCCCTTTACCCCTCTATTTATAGTAGAGGGTATGGTCAGGGTTCCCAGTCTCTGTGGGAGTAGAAGGGTCTGAATTTTCCACAAACTGATTGTACTACAACAGACGAATCGATCGTTTCACAACTCAACTGATGGTTTAGGCAAGTGAGCTAATTGGTTAACTGAACCGGTCATTTGGGTAGGTGAGCCAATCGATTCATCCAGTGAACTGGTCATTTCACTTCCCATACTTGTCCAAAATTGACTTTCCATATTCGTTTCTAATTAATGCAAAGATTAATTCTTATCCCAATCAAATTGAACAAGTGAAACAAAAATCTTTTCTCACAAACTGAGAAACCCAACACCTGCTCGATTGGTCCATGTAAACCGATCGGTTCACCGGTGTGAACTGGTCATCTCACTGACCATGAGTTGATTGGTTCACCCAGTGAACCAGTCAGTTTGTGGTCCAGGTTGTGGAGAACTCAGTCAATGCAGTCCTCAATCAATCTGACACTCTAATCAATTGGTTCAATACTTGAAGTTGATGATTCTGAGTCAATTCTATTGATTGAATGTTTAGTTGAGTACCTAAACCCTTTAGTAATCAATCTAAACATCATTCATGGATAAACTCCTCTTTCAGGTTACTCCTATGTGTGCGACCCTATAGGTTCCATTTCATGTTGGCAACGAATGTCCATAACTAACTTATGACATCACAAGCAAAGAGTGGTGCCTAGTCGCACATCAGTGCTACCCAAGTGAAGAGGAAAGTTGGAGATTAACTTTCCATCTACAATTTATTATTGGTGTTACAGGGAATGTATAGTCCCTTTGTCACTAATATTCGGATTGAACTCAAGGCATGGACTTGTCATCCTCTACAAATGTTTAATCCATGTTTCTTGATTTAGAGTAGACTGTATGAGATATATGTAAGCTCAATATCATATATTGACTTACATACACATGGCTATGCATTTCTCAGTCTCACTCTTCCAGTGACCAGAATATCACACTCCCTTACGAGGGACAAATTCCACATCTATCACTCACAGTCAAGTCCCCATATGTCAAAGTCACCCAATCATCACCGTTATAACAACCGGTGTTTCAGGTATGCGTTTGATGATGTCAAAGTATACCCAATGATATGTGATGAGTGTATTGATTTCAGGTCTAAGAACCACAGTCACCACCAATACTATAAGAGATGATCTTGACTACCCAAGTGTGGTTTCCATGCATCACTCTTATGGTGGGTCTTCCTGATACACTGTTCTCTAACATGTATTTGTGTGCTTGGTTTGACATCATATATCATGACTAATGAGATTTTTTCATCAATTAACACACACTCATTCTTTTGTTTTATTGATGTCTATGTGTATTTCCACAATGATCTCTGACTAGGGACATAACAAGAATGTATACTCTTAACATCCACATGATCTCATTGTTTAGGTCCTTAACTTGAAGACATACTGATAATGTGTCAAATTACACTACAATCACTATGATATTAATCCTAGAGTTTAACCTTTTTACTGTTCAATTAAGGCTAGTATAGAAGGGTCGATCCCACAGGTCGACGTTCTTAAGAAAGTAGTCTGTAAACCCAATTGTTTTGTTGAACTTTTATTTCTTTTTGGTATTTTATGTTTTTGATTAGGAAGTAAAAATGGATTTGGGGGTTGGTGATTATTGCTAGAACAAGAATGAAATGCAAAAATTAAAATTGTACTAACAAGAAGTAAAATTGCCATTTCACAAGGAGAGGAGATGATTGATAACACAACAAAACATATTACGAATAGAAAGACTAGAAGGTAAATAGAGTAAATCAAATGATGATTGAATCAGATGATAAAATATAGAGGCTTTTTAGGGGTTTTCACCACCTTAGTCTAGGTGAGAAATAACTAAATCCTTTAAATGAAAAATCTGATGAAGGCATGTGAATTAACTAAAATCCACAAAAGATGAACTCCACATGAGCCCATTGGTCTTGGTGCTCATGTTTCTTAGTTCATCATCCCAAAAGAGAAAGTTCTACGGTCGTTTCAAAACCTTTATGCGACAAATCCGATGAAGGCATGTGAATTAACTAAAATCCACAAAAGATAAACTCCACATGAGCCCATTGGTCCTTGTGCTCATGTTTATTAGTTCATCATCCCAAAAGAGAAAGATCCATAGTCATTTCAAAACCTCTATGTGATTGGTTTTAGTGTTCTAAATCTGGGTTTCCATGGTCATTTCCACCCAGATTAACATATGATCAAATCGATTAATTACTCCGATAGATCTTTAGTTCTTAAAACCAAAATCCATCTAATATAAGTCATTCTTAAGGATTAAGTCGATTCAAACAATGGCTAAAGAGCTATTCCCCTGGCCTCGATAGGAAAACTACTCGCTCATGCTTGTAGAGAAAAGGAAGATGAAGGAAGAAAGTGTTCTAGCCATAGTCTAGACTTATCAAAGGATTAATTCCTTAGGCTAGATACTATTAAATGGATGACTCTTAATTCCTTGATCCAGTCTACAGAAGAAGAAGAAGAAGGTCTAGATCTAGTAACAATTGAAGTACAGAATAAATGATATAAAAAAACACTTAGCTTGCGAACAAGTAACCTTATCGATGAACAAGATATAAAAATAGAGATAACAGTTTCTCAGAAATCCTTTGTACAAAAATATGATGTCAAGTGATGAGGAAGTGTCCCTCCTTTTATAGGAGAAGGAGGGGGCTTTTACAACTAGGGTTGTGGGCAAATGAGGTTGGCAGCTGCATTTTTGAACTGGATGCACACTGCCAATCGATCGGTTGGAAGGTGAGCTGCTCGATTGGGAGTCTGGAAAGGGTGGGGGTCGGGGCAATAGTCAGAAACCCTAAGTCCTGGGTGGCATCACTCTTTGACCTGTTCAGCTGGGGCGGGAAAGCTCCCAGTTTGAGGTTTGAAATGATCGTTTGACACTCAAATGGCACGCCGTCTAGACTGAGTGCTTAAACAAGGCTCAATGGCTAAGGGGTGGCGTGAACCGATCATTTGGAGCATGTGAATTGATCGTCTAGAACATGTGAGCAAATCATCTAAAGAAGGTGAGTCTATCGTCTCGTGTTCAGAGTCTGCAAGAAATGCATAGATTTTGGTGAGAATCAAGTTAAATTGTGATAAAAGGAAGTAGATAGCAATTTGTTTCTTTTCAGTGGATAAAAATGAGAATTTCCATGTGACAAGACTAAAAAGGCTATGAAAAATGTGCTAGATCAACACACATCAAAATACCATAGACTTAAGCCTTTGCTTGTCCTTAAGCAATTAAAATATCACAATAATTCAAAGTTTTTTTGAAGCAACATGTTCGTCCTCCCTTAATTAGTAATATCTTCTATCCTTTTCATGGTCAAGCGACCCATCTCGTAGAACCACAAAATACAAGTTCTATATTTATGATAAAAAGCATTTTTCATAACTTTCTCTTTCAACCCTATACTTTGCACAAACATTCTTAAACCTACTTAAGCTTCAACACTCAAAAAATTACTTTTTTTTTGCACGGGAATGAGAAATTGTGGGGCGTGGAAGAAGGATGCCTCCTCTATTCGACTCGGGATTTAATTTCATGGACTTGTGGTTACATTGACCATAATATTTTTTTGTGTGCCCCTATTACATTTACGAGGGGTGTGGAAGAATGATGCCTCCTCTATTCGACCTGGGATATTGACCACATTTTTTGTGTGCCCTTTTTTTGGCATCTTATGGCAGTACACCCCTATTACATTTATGAGGGATATGGAAGAAGGAAGAGAGGAGGAGCATGCCACCCCAGACTTAGGGGTTGACGTGCAGATTATTTTCCCATGCAATATTTTTTTTCTGAGTGTTATTACATCAGTAAGAAAAATAGTGTAAATACATTATCTGAGAAAGATTGATCAGTTAATCTAATGCTAAAGATAAGATAGTTTGCATTTGATACTCTAAGGCTTTCCATCTTTTCCAAGAATATTTCTAATTTAGGTATGGAGAACTTGGTATTTTCAAAAAAAAGTGAAGATTTTGAACAATTTGTCAAATAAAAGATTCATCTAATTATTGAAAAAGAAGATACATCGATTGGCCGACTAGGTAACGACCAAAGTTTGAAAAAGAAAATGCACTCAATTTGAAATACAAAAGGAAAATGCTAAAAGGGAAGATAAAGGGGTGGAACACGTACCACCCATCCCCACCCTCAACTTAGAGTTTTGCTCGTCTCGAGCAAACCCATAGACCAAGATGGAAGGAAGAAGATCATCGTGGTGGTGGATTCTGTGGGTGGGATGAGTAGTAGTTTCCTTAGTAAGGGGAGTGGGGATCTGGGTAGGCCTGCTGGGCCCCATACTCCTCATAGGACGGGCGGCTAGGTGCATTGTGGTTGCAGTCCACATGCCAAGACTCCTGTGAATGTTGCATAAGATACATGTGGTTAAGCTGGTGGCCCTGGTGTTGCTGCTCATCTTGAATCTCATCCAAATGTTGCTAGACCTCATAGAACCCGTAGGCACCTACATCGTCATCTGGTTGCCTCTTGGTGTGATAGTGGAGTGGTGGCAGTGGACCGGAGGCATCATCGTGAGCCTCCAAAGAAACACTCCTCCTGTGGTCCTGTGGCTCGTGAGCCCTCATGCAAGAGGCACTAGAGGGCGTAGAGTTTGATCTGAGTAATGGCTCCCTGAGTACCTTCTCTACTAAAAATTGTGGAAGTAAGAATGCGATGGAGGTAGAGGACCACCGGGTTGTGATGTTGGAGGCCTTGGGCCCACTAGGAAGGTGGGGCATGAGGTTGGTGATCTCAGCCTAGAACTTGTCTCTGTCATAATGGTTGGGGTAGGACTCATGTGATTGCTCCATACAATGATCCAACCAATAATTATCACTACCATCAAGGATGAAAGAAGTTAACTGTAGGGTAGACATTTCTAGATTTTCTCCAAAAATCTGGATCTTACAATTGGAATTTCCTTGGCAGCAGTGATAGTGACAGAATGTGGTAATGAACTCAAGGGTGAGGTCGCTATAGACGAAGATGACGTGATAAGGGAAAATGATGATATGGTTTTTGTTGAGAATGTTGTTGACAACGTTCTAGATTCCTGATGCATCTAGGATATTGCCACAAGCCCATCAGGGATGGGAAACACCCATGGAGAACATGCCCTTAAAATGTTGTAGGTGTTCGGTGTTGGTGAATTGGACATAACTAGCTGGAATGGGGGCGATGTGAGGTGGACGAGGGGTGGTGGAATCCAGGTCATGCTTGCCTTATGGTTGTTCTCCATGTCACAAAGAAGAGCCTCAACATTGTGGATGTCATTAAGCATATCCTAGACGAGATCGGTTGAGGATTCGCTGGTGGGGGAGGCGTGCAGAAATGAATCCCAAATTGGGATCTAGATTGGTGAGGCAGATTGCGAGAGGATGAGGCGGTGGATTTTCCCTTGTTTTTGTAGAACTGGCTGAACATGGCTACTCGTGGGATGAAACTGATCGGCTGGTGAAAAGAAATGATCGTTTGGTCTGTGAAACGGGCGGTTGGGAAAGTTAGACAATTTGTTGAGAAAGTAAAGTAGGCATTTCAGAAGTGAGATGATTGGTTCGTTCAGGGAGAAAGAGAGGAAAAAGGTGGCGAGCATGGCAGCTGAGGAGGTGAGGTGAGCATAGTAACTCGAGCTCCTGGGAGGATTTGAGCGGCAGGCCTACTCGGTCACTCAGCTGAAGAATGCTTGAATGGCAGTGGCGAGTGCTGCGAAGAGTTTGACTGACCTATGGGCCGGTCGACTGGACTGTGGAGGTACTCGGCGTGTGGAGGAGTTGAAGCAGGTGGTAGATGGTTGATTCGGTCAGCGCAGGTTCTATGAGGAGTTTGTTTGTGGGGTGGGGATGGCGCGAGGTTCTCGTCTGGCCTTATGGCCGGTCAGCTTCTGCGACAAGGTGCTCGACTTGCCGAAGGGATGCTCGGTGGCCACTTTGAGGTGGAAGGGTTGGCTGGCGAAGAAGGTGCTCGACCGATGATCTACTTTGGTTGAGAACTTGGGGGTGGGTGTGTGGGATTTGTTGTGCAACTCGTCCGGGTTATATAGCCAATCGAGGGTGTGAGTCGATTGTTTGGCACCTTCAGCCGATCGGATCATGCTATTTGGACAACGCAGGTGGAGGTGGAATCCAATGTGTTAGAGTGACATGCATTTAAGCAGTAGGTCAGCTTGATGCATAGGGAAGGGGGGTCGGGCCGGTTCAAGAGATTTGTGATAATTTGAGCCAATCGGTTGAGTTGCCAAATGATCATTTGGCCTACAGAAGGGGCCACCGTTTAGGAATACCAAACTGATTGCTTGGTTCAGTGAGATGATAGGTTGGCTTAGTAGGAAAAAAGAGAGGGAAAACAGAACAAGATGAAATAACAAGGTAAAGTGTAACGACCCCGCCGGTAACCCCCAATTAAGGGAGACCCGAAGGTTAGAGCAATTATGCAATTAACAGGATCAAAGGTTCGAAAAATAATCAATAACAATTATGAAATTCTACTAACTAACTAGAATTTGGTATAAAATTAAAACTTTACTTACCTTTGAAAACTTTGGGAATCTATCTATCCAAGCTTGAATCTACTCTAACTAATCCTCCTTGCACTTTATGTTTTACTTTCAAAATGTGTCACTTTACTGTTTGTTCTTTCAATTGTTGTTCCTAAAACGCCAACAAACAAAACGTCGGTCAGTATATCAAAATATACTGGTATGTGGGGACAACTAAAAGTTTGCACATATGCATAACAATCTAATTGTCACAATCAAGTTAATTAACCAACCAATTTAAATTTTCCAGTATGACATTCTCCACCACTTTTGCCCTAACCCTGGCATACCCACCTTAGGGTTTCCTTTGCTAATGACTTAAGGCCACCTTCTCAATCTCGAGCTTGGTGCCTGGGGTCACCACTCATGGTGCCCTCTAGTCATGCAATATCATAGGCCACCTTCTCATTCCTGAGCTTGGTGCCTGGGGTCACCACTCAAGGTGTCCATTGGTCTACCCATCTGGGCCTGACCTTTGGCATCATCCATCAGGGTGGCATGTAGGTGCGAGAATCCATACTTCTATTATTAATGTGATAATCATAATGACTTTATAGTTTGCTAGTATGAACATCCAAACTGATAATTTGCATTCAATGTGATTAACCATCCAGAAAATCCTCAGGAAACTAAGGCGGTTTTTCATAATTAACCACATACCTGATCTGACGATTTGAACAGAAATATCCATCCGAATAAGAATCCAAGCAAGCAAGCATTTTCAACAAGATCCTGAAATAATCACATAATTCCCTTTTTATTATTCATGTCATCAAGATCCATTAAACCTAGCTTGCTTCTTAGGGTTTCTAGTCCACTTTTGGGGTTTCCATTGCAATTAGGGTTTCCCTTCATCTTTTACTATTTTAAACCCTAATTTAACGCAATTGATTACAAACCCTAATTATCTCAACATCTAATCCTCAGTTTCGGATTAAAGGCATAATTATCCATCAATTAAGCCTCTTAAACCTCTTTTCATTAAAGTTACCATTTTTACCCCTTTTAATTCATGACAAGATCATTATACACATTTATCATCAATTCATAGTTCATTATGGTCTAAATCACATATGAACTCAATTTACTATTAATTCCACCTTTTATTCATGAGAAAACCCTAATTACTATATTTAGGGTATTTATCAACAAATTAGGAACTTTAATGCTCAAATAACTTAGACTCAGCATATTCCAACTTTAATTATGAAATTAATCAATTATAGCCATTAGTAGTCGAATTAGTCAACATTAGGGTTTCAAAGCCCATTAAAGTATATTCATGCATATGAAACTCTAAATTAACTAATTATATGCAAAATTTCATCCTTTTTTATCTTAACGTTCCTTTTTATCCTTATCAAGTTACTACCAACTCTAATCATCCATTAAACCCTATTAAACACATTATTCATTTCAGCATAGGGTTTCTTAATCTTTAATTCATTAAAGATGATAATTTACACTACTTTTCAGATAGCAAGCGGAATTATCTTCTATCTATATTTTTATTGGGTTCCCCTCATTTTTCTGAGCAATTTGATATATAGTTTCACTATATTCCGAGTTACTAATAAAGAGATACAAATTTTACAAAATTTGTTTACCTGGACCAATCACGGAGCGCCACATCACCCCGTCCATGCAACACAGGCGCGACTTGTTTGGGTAACATTTTGAAATGACGAATTTGCCCCTGGTTAAGTGGATTGGTTGTTTAGTCCGTGAAAGGGTAATTCTGTCCACTATGCCTCTCCCTTCTTCAACCTCCAGCAGCTCGATGGCTGCTGCCCTAGCCATCGAGTGCAGGGCTATGCCAGCCTCCTCCCTCCACTCCCAGGCCCGGTTCCTGCTGTCAACTCCTTCCCCGGCTCCGCCGTGCCTCAGCGCACGCAGGGAACCCCTCAGGTCACTGGTTGTGCAGCTGGATCATCCTGCTAGGCTCTGCCACTCATGGCCAACCTGCAGCCATGCAACAACGGCTGCCGTGCAAGCTCCAGAGTGCGGGGGAGATGGTTGTGCTCTTCATGGTTTCATGGAAGAATCGTGTTTCCACTGAACTCCCGCCCATGGCTCCTTGTGTCCCAGGGGTTGGACTACCCTCTTGATTAGGGTTTTCACAAAAGAAGGAGAAGATGAAGAAGAGAGAATTTCGTGGGATCTCTCTAGAACTTGATCCAGAGGCTTTCCCCCTTATTTAGGGGTGGCTATCCATGCCTAAGGATGTTCATCCATGAATTAGCAAAGCCCTTTCCTATTAGGAATGTGATTCCTTAAAAGAGAAGCAAGATTCTCTCTCCCACTTACCCTTTTGATATTCTTTATTGTATGGATAATTAGAAATACGAAAATTCTCTCTCTTATTCTCTTTGTTCATTCCTTTTAATTCATTGGCCTCAAATTTATATTTTCCTTAAGTAGGAAATACCTTCTTTCTTAACAAAACCACATAATTAATTAGTTATGTATTCCTATTATCCTTTTATTTTTTAATTTGGTATTTTCTCTTTCTTTCCTATTTATTGGGACTCCTTAGATCCCAAGAAACTCAAAGATTTCGAAATTCCTCATTAAGGATACTCATTATCCTTCTAGATGCATCTAAATGCATTATTCTTCATTATCTTGTTTTATTTCTTATTAAAATAGCTCTTTTTGAGAATCTTTCTTTATTTGTCTTTTATTTTCCTTATCAGTATTGCTTTTATCATTAGGAATCCTTGGGATATGAAATTCCACCAAGGATTACTCAATTATACCTCTTTTCACTTATTTCCATATTTCCTTAATATTTTCAATTTCTTTCTTAATAAAGAAATACTTAATTGATCTTTTCTTTATTGCACTCTTTATGAAACTTTGGACTCCTTGGAACCCAAGGGACCCAAGAGGAATGAAATCCCTCTTTGGATTTTCCTTCTAGAGGTTTCCACATTTTTCTTTTCTCAAATATTCAATTATTCACTAATTGAATTTTCTTATTATTTGGGCCCAATAGCCTATAAATCCCACAACACAATCATCAAGGCTATTGTAAATGAATTTCATTTATATCATTTGTTGTTCAAAAATATTTAATAGGAGAAATTATATTTCTCACCAAATGAACCCAAAATTGGGGTTGTAACATCCTTCCCCTCTTATAGGAATTTTGCCCTCAAAATTCCACCAAACAATTTAGGATAAGCCTTTTATATGTCCATCATGGCTCCCATGTGGCCGTACCCCTTTCCATGGTGCTTCCCAAGAATCTTCATCATCTCATAATCTTTCATCTGAGTTCTATCTTACCTTGGTATATCTTACCCTCAAAGGTGACTCAGGACATTTCAGCCTCTTAAAAAGCTAAATAGGTTCAGGGCTCAGCACATGGCTTGGGTACCTCACATAGTGCTCTAGATCGGACTTATGTAACCCATTATACATCATGTTATCCTGAGGGGCAAGGCTACACATAACCATCTCCATCAATCCATTTTCAATGGACCCATATATCCGGGACTCAGCTTTCTCAGTTGTAGCTCAGAGGGGTCGGATTTTCACATCACATATTCCCCCACAGTGAACTACATGTCAGTCTGCTTTGCATCAGCTCGTAACTCCTATCACCCTTGGGCTCTCTCTCTCAGCCCTTGCTCGATCAAGTGACTTCATCTGCACACACTATGGTTCTCTTTTGACCTTCGTGAGGCCTCCTTCACCAACATCATCTTAATGAAGTGGTGACCGACACTACCTCCTTATAGAACTTCTTGCATCCCGATAAAGGCTATGGTGGTTAACATCACATCTTAAGAATTTTTTCTTTGTATCACCTTGCACAAGCACACTTGCTCTCATCAGACCCTCTAGTCTGGATCATTAATTAGGGGTGATAGGAGGTACTGACACTGAGTTCTTCATGTACCTACTTCCACCTTATGGAAGTGATCCTTTAGGTTATTCTCAAAAACTTTGCACTCACATCATTGTGTAATTGAACCATCTCTCTCTTATAAGTAGTTCAACCATATCTGTTCCATGAAAACACTCTTTCTTTCTCATGTCATCTCGGTAAAGTGATCTACCGTAACCCATATTGCATCTTGACCTTTCTTGGTCTAGGGGAGACTCACAACATCCATAGTGATGAACTCCCATCCCCTCTCAGGAACTCTTTATACTTTATATCCATGCACTGGGTTACTGGTGTTCGTCCTTCACCTCCTGGCTTGCATGGCCACATGCAACGTATCAGGCATCCAAAGCTCTACCATCACTTACTATCTTTGTAATTTCATGGTGTATGGTGTTCATGATTTCTTGTATGTCATGATTCCTCAAGGTCAATTCCTCAGAAGCCCTAAACCACTCTCATCAGGGTTTTATCACTTTCCTTTCCAAAGAAGTACATCTGAGGTTCTACAACCATCCGTTTATTGCATCAAGGCCTAGGCTGGCTAACCAAACCACCGCTAACTTGACCAATCATTATCATTACGTCTACGTGTTAGCCAAAACACATCCTCTTTCCAAACTTATCTCTTTCTCTCAACTTAAGGTCAGCCTAACAACCTCAACTCCTTCTAGCTTCCGACTAGGCACTTTATCTCAACCAGAACATTCATCACCACTTCTTATCCTTAGGTGTTAGGTAACATACACCTCTATGTATTCCACTTATCATCTCATCTCAACTCTAGGTTTGTTTTCATCAAGAAACTCTGAGCTCATCCTCATGGTGATCAAACTCAACCTTGGTTAAGTTTCAAATTCCGCATAGCTCCTGATAAAACATCCTCATAAGCTGACTACACTACTTCTCTTAGTGTTTGTAAACCATCCATGTATTATTCCTTCCACAAAGGTATGTTACCATCTATATCCTCATACCTTGTAGCAATGTTCCAACTTACATCATCTTTATCCTTGTGTAAGGCATGCGTACTGTCCTATCTCTCACTCCCATAACAAGAAGAAATAAGCATTTGGCAGCCGTCCAAATACATAGTTCTTCCCATTCTAGGAGTAGAGATGGTACATCCCACCTTACCAGTACACCTTCAAATATAAGTTGAAACGTGCAAATCATGTCTCCACATCACAAACATCATGATATCAAAATTACTTCCATGGAAAACTGGTCTCGAACTTACTTGGTCCAAGAACAATCCTTGGTCATCTCCTCTAGGTCTATAGGGAGCTGCTACTTTTGGGGTCATCCCTTTTCCCTTATGCATCTAGAAAGTGCCCTACTCATCTTCCCTTCGGGTCCCATGAGTTCATGAAGGTGATCAATCTCCTAACCCATGTCCCTCAAACAATGATAGCTGTTACCTCCCCACCCTATGGTCATGTGCAACTAGGGAATTAGGCAACTCCTTCTTCCATCAATCTCATCCCTACCTGACCCTAGGATAGACTTAGGATTCCATTAAAGTACATGTTCAAGTTAGAACCTTACCCAATCCTTCATCATCTCTCCCTACATTCATGAATGACTTTCATCCCTTCATAGGGGTCATGACAACCTGCCTTCCTTGGTCAAGCCCCATACCAGTTACCTTTATGGTAATACATCCACATGTACTTAGAGATGGTTATCTATGGGTCTACAGGTTCATTCTCATTCCATGTACTTTTCACTTAGGTTCTCAAGATCCTATGAAACTTCTTTAGGTTACCTCAAAACTAGCAAAACTGGTATACACCCTACCAAAGGGTCCCTCTCCTAGGATGGGAGGAAACTACAACTCTTAACAACAAGGTCACAACCGTCCTTAAGGTTTACATTCACATGAACATGCTTAACCCAGCAGCTACTAAGGCACAAGAAGATCACCTATCAAACCATGCTAGGTCATACTTGTTCTCTTTCCTCAACATTAGGTCAACTTAGTTGTGAGGGGTTAATCAAACCTACCTTTAACTTAAGGGGTTTCCTTTTCCCCTATACATGAAGAGTACTATGCTCGAAGCTATAGAGACTCAATTCTCATCATGAGTATTAGGTACACCACTTCCCCTCTTCGGCCAGGAACCCTAGGTTCACTTTTGGATATACAACTACATGCTCAACCTCTTAACCACAAATCAAGCATGTCCAAGGTACGTCATGTACTCCCATGATCCTTTTATATGAGCAACACCCCAGAGTTGAGTCCTACTTAAAGACAACCAACTAGGTATAAAGCCTCACAACTGGTTACCTAAACCTCCTCAGGGTCTAAGGCACTCTTTGTCTCATCTCAGCAGGTAACACTTATACCATAGGCACATATGTACCAGAAGCCTCATCCTCTCTCTAGGGTTTGGTTCCTCTAAAGGCAACCAAGATATCATCGGCCTCCAGGGGTCAAGCATAAGGCAACCACTATCATCCACTTAGGTTGCATCATCCTCAACTCCCCATTGTTCCTCATGTCTCGAAATCTAAGCTTCCAACCCTCTTACTTGAGTCCTGCTTTCTCTCTCTGGGGATAACTCCACATCCAGCCTTACTACTACAGGTTCTTTCTCCATGAAGGATCAAGCCCACAAGCATATCTCTACGTGGGTGAAGCCTATGTTCAAACTTATGTTTGCCCGAGGTTATTCATAGCTCTTTATGCTTATCTCATAAGCCATCCAGCATGCCCTTCTGGCCAGGGTTTTGACCTACTGCCTACACTACTTGATGTACTTCGGGTGCCTACTATGCCATGCACATAGAAGCTCATGGGGTTTCCATAGGTTCTTCTCTAACCTCATGAAGGAGCTATCCTTCGCTCTAACCTGCTCGACCCTTCCCAGGGTTGGGTCGCCAAAGGTACTCGGTCATCCAACTTCTCATGGATCATATGGCATCCAAGGCATGACATCTAACTCATCATGTCATCTCTAACCTTCACTTAGGGTTAGGGTTAGCATTATCCTCAGAGGATATTCCAGGTCTCTACTTTTAATGGAGGTCTTTACCTTTAAGACTAACTCTTTCTACTCATCCTCCTGCCAAGGGCGTCTATCCTTAGGTCTCTCCTGAGGGCAATGACACTCGTGTCATACGAACTAAGCATGTTTCTATTACTTTACGCTTACACTATTAAGCTTATGTCCATGACATCTTATTTACATGCTTTCTATTAATTTGGTTGAGGATTCCTTAATCCTTATCAACCTTACCCATACCTCAAGAGGGTGAGGAGAAGAGAGGAAACCCTAATCCTTAAGGTCCTTAATAGAATTTGAGTTGAGAAGGGATGAACAAGATGAGAGAATCCTAAAGGTATCTTATTTCGAGTCATATCCTAAGACATCGGCTAGGAAGTCACACAGATCTGGGAGTCCTTGTATTCTGACTAGCGGTGCGGAGGAAAATATTGCCAGCCCCCAGATGTGATCCTTTTCTAGACACCTCAGTCTTTTAGACAATCCTCTAATAACTCCCTCAGTTCTATGGAATTTGTAAAATTTAATAATTATTAAAGATTAAATGAGGAACCTATGCTCTGATACCAATTGTAACGACCCCGCCTCCCAGTAACCCCCAATTAAGGGAGACATGAAGGTCAGAGCCGTTATTCAATTAACAGGATCAAAGGTTTGACAAATAATCAATAACAATTATGAAATTCTACTAACTAACTGGAATTTGGTATAAAATTAAAACTTTACTTACTTTTGAAAACTTTGGGAATCTATCTATCCAAGCTTGAATCTACTCTAACTAATCCTCCTTGCACTTTATGCTTTACTTTCACAATGTGTCACTTTACTGTTTGTTCTTTCAATCGTTGTTCCTAAAATGCCGACAAACAAAACGTCGGTCAGTATATCGAAATATACTGGTATGTGGGGACAACCAAAAGTTTGCACATATGGATAACAATCTAATTATCACAATCAAGTTAATTAACCAGCCAATTTACATTTTCCAATATGACATTCTCCACCACTTTTGCCCTAACCCTGGCATACCCACCTTAGGGTTTCCTTTGCTAATGACTTAAGGCCACCTTCTCAATCCCGAGCTTGGTTCCTGGGGTCACCACTCATGGTGCCCTCTAGTCGTGCAATATCATAGGCCACCTTCTCATTCCTGAGCTTGGTGCATGGGGTCACCACTCAAGGTGTCCATTGGTCTACCCATCTGGGCTTGACCTTTGGCATCATCCATCAGGGTGGCATGTAGGTGCGAGAATCCATACTTCTATTATTAATGTGATAATCATAATGACTTTATAGTTTGCAAGTATGAACATACAAACTGATAATTTGCATTCAATGCGATTAACCATCTGAAAAATCCTCAGGAAACTAAGGCGGTTATTCATAATTAACCACATACCTGATTTGACGATTTGAACAGAAATATCCATGCAAATAAAAATCCAAGCAAGCAAGCATTTTCAACAAGATCCTGAAATAATCACGTAATTCCCTTTTTATTATTCATGTCATCAAGATCCATTAAACCTAGCTCGCTTCTTAGGGTTTCTAGTCCACTTTTAGGGTTTCCATTGCAATTAGGGTTTCCCTTCATCTTTTACTATTTTAAACCCTAATTTAACGCAATTGATTACAAACCCTAATTATCTCAACATATAATCCTCAGTTTCAGATTAAAGGCATAATTATCCATCAATTAAGCCTCTTAAACCTCTTTTCATTAAAGTTACCATTTTTACCCCTTTTAATTCATGACAAGATCATTATGCACATTTATCATCAATTCATAGTTCATTATCGTCTAAATCACATATGAACCCAATTTGCTATTAATTCCACCTTTTATTCATGAGAAAACCCTAAGTACTATATTTAGGGTATTTATCCATAAATTAGGAAATTTAATGCTCAAATAGCTTAGACTCAGCATATTCCAACTTTAATCATAAAATTAATCAATTATAGTCATTAATAGTCGAATTAGTCAACATTAGGGTTTCAAAGCCCATTAAAGTATATTCATGCATATGAAACTCTACATTAACTAATTATATGCAAAAGTTCATCCTTTTCAATCTTAACGTTCCTTTTTATCCTTAATAGGTTACTACCAACTTTAATCATCCATTAAACCCTATTAAACACATTATTCATTTCAACATAGGGTTTCTTAATCTTTAATTCACTAAAGATGATAATTTACACTACTTTTCGGATATCAAGAGGAATTAACTTCTAACTATATTTTTATTGGATTCCCCTCATTTTTATGAGCAATTTGATATATAGTTTCACTATATTCCGAGTTACTAATAAAGAGATACAAATTTTACAAAAATAAAATTACCTGTACCAATCACGAAGCGCCACATCACCCCATCCATGCAACGCAGGCACAACTTGTTTGGGAAACATTTTGAAATGATGACTTTTCCCCTGGTTAAGTGGATTGCTTGTTTAGTCCGCGGAAGGGTAATTCTGTCCACTATGCCTCTCCCTTCTTCAACCTCCAGCAGCTCGACGGCTGCTGCCCTAGCTGCCGAGTGCAAGGCTACACCATCCTCCTCCCTCCACTCCCAGGCCCAGTTCCTGTTGCCAACTCCTTCCCCGGCTGCGCCGTGCCTCGGCACACGCAGGGGACCCCTTTGGTCACTGGTTGTGTGACTGGATCGTCCTGCTAGGCTCCGCCATTCATGGCCAACCTACAGCCATGCAACGGTTGTCGTGCAAGCTCCAAAGTGCGGGGGAGATGGGTGCGCTCTTCGTGGTGTCGTGGAAGCATCATGTTTCCACTGAACTCCCGCCTGTGGCTGCTTGTGTCCCAGGGGTTGGACTACACTCTTGATTAGGGTTTTCACAAAAGAAGGAGAAGATGAAGAAGAGAGAATTTCATGGGATCTCTCTGGAACTTGATCCAGAGGCTTTCCCCCTTATATAGGGGTGGCTATCCATGCCTAAGGACGTTCATCCATGAATTAGAAAAGCCCTTTCCTATTAGGAATGTGATTCCTTCAAAGAGAAGCAAGATTCTCTCTCCCGCTTACCCTTTTGATATTCTTTATTGTATGGATAATTAGAAATACGAAAATCCTCTCTCTTATTCTCTTTGTTCATTCCTTTTAATTCATTGGCCTCGAATTTATATTTTCCTTAAGTAGGAAATACCTTCTTTCTTAACAAAACCACATAATTCATTAATTATGTATTCCTATTATCCTTTTATTTTGTAATTTGGTATTTTCTCTTTCTTTCCTCTTTATTGGGACTCCTTGGATCCCAAGAAACTCAAAGATTTCGAAATTCCTCATTAAGGATACTCTTTATCCTTCTAGATGCATCTAAATGCATTATTCTTCATTATCTTATTTTATTTCTTATTAAAATAGCTCTTTTTGAGAATCTTTCTTTATTTCTCTTTTATTTTCCTTATCGGTATTCATTTTATTATTAGGAATCCTTGTGATATGAAATTCCACCAAGCATTACTCAATTGTACCTCTTTTCACTTATTTCCATATTTCCTCAATATTTTCAATTTCTTTCTTAATAAAGAAATACTTAATTGATCTTTTCTTTATTGCACTCTTTATGCAACTTTGGACTCCTTGGAGCCCAAGGAACCCAAGAGGCACGAAATCCCTCTTTGGATTTGCCTTCTAGAGGTTTCCACAATTTTCTTTTCTCAAATATTCAATTATTCATTTGCTAATTGAATTTTTTTGTTATTTGGGCCCAATAGCCAATAAAGCCCACAACACAATCATCAAGGCTATTGTAAATGAATTTCATTTATATCATTTGTTGTTCAAAAATCTTTAATTGGAGAAATTATATTTCTCACCAAATGAACCCAAAATTTGGGTTGTAACATAAAGAAACTGTAATAGAAGGAAGATAGGGTTGGGTTACCTCCCAACAAGTGCCTTGTTTTAGGTCAAGGCACGACATATGAGAGACCATCCTATTGAGATTCTAGGGGGGTTTGAGGGTTAGTAAAGTTAAGATCTTCTAAGGATGAACATTTATTGGTATCTGAAGCGACAAGGTCTTCAGTGGTTATGTATCTTTTGAGTCGATTCCCATTAACCTTAAATTCACCCAAAACTTTATCCCAAACAAGAAAAGTACCATGTAGATAGGTACACTTGACGAGGTAGGCTCCATACCATATTGACTTAAGCTTTCCAGGGAAAAGCCCTAGTCTAGAATTAAACACTAGAACCTACTCACCTTCTCTAATTTCCTTGTGCTTGATGTGACCGTCATGCCATAGTTTAGTTCGGTCCTTGTAGATTCTCGCATTTTCATAAGTACTCATTCTAAGTTCGTCTAGTTCATTAATTTGTAGAAGACATTTTTCTTCAGCTGCAGAAAGGTCAAAATTCAAGCTTTTAATGGCCCAACTAGCCTTGTGTTCTAATTCTATCGACAGGTGGCATGATTTGCCATAAATCATCTTAAAAGGGGTGGTGCCTATGGGTGTCTTGTAGGAAGTTTTGTATGCCCACACAACGTCATTGATTTTCAATGCCCAAACTTTCCTATTGCGACCAACATTTTTTTCTAAAATGGATTTGATTTTCCTATTGGATATTTCAACTTGCCCATTAGTCTGAGGATGGTAAGGAGTGACGAATTTAAGGTAGACCCCATATTTCTTCAATAAGGCCTCAAAACGTTTCTCTAAAAAATGGGATCCCCCGTCAGAAATGACGGTGCGTGGGACTCTGAATCTAGGGAAAATATTGTCTTTAAAGAGTTTTTTAACATGTTTGGAATCACAAGTTTTAGAGGGTACAACTTCAACTTACTTTGACACATAATCAACTGCAACTAATATGTAGGAATACCCATAAGAAGAAGGAAATGGGCCCATGTCGTCGATTCCCCAGACGTCAAAAATTTCTAACTCCTGCCAAGAGGTTAGGGACATTCAGTCATGCTTGGAGATGTTGCATGTCCTTTGACTTTGGTCACATGATAGTACATAATCATAAGAATCTTTGAAGATGGTGGGCCAATAGAACCCACTATGCTGGACTTTCCTGGCTATTTTCTGGGAACTCATATGTCCACCATAGGGGCCAGAATGACATTGTTCCAGAATGTCAAAGCTTTCTTCTTAGGAAACACAATGGCAATATAGATCGTCGACACAAAGTCTAAACAGAGAAGGTTCATCCCAATAATAGTTTTTGACTTCATGTAAAAATTTAGCTTGAGAATGTCCCTTGTACTCAAGGTGCAATACAATAGTAGCTAAATAATTTATAAAATTGACAAACCAAGGAAATTGGGAGTCTACCTTAAGTAGTTGGTTATCAGGTAGAGATTCATTTATGGGGGTGTCATCGGGTTGGATATAGCTAAGTCAACTTAGGTGGTCAGCCACGATGTTTTCAGACCCCTTTTTGTCTAGGATCTCTAGATCAAACTCCTACAATTGCAAAATCCATCTTATGAGTCTAGGTTTGGCATCCTTCTTGGTCATGAGATAGTGAATGGCTGCATGATCGGTGTAAACAATGACTTTGGAGCCAACTAAGCATGAGAGAAATTTATCAAAAGCATAGACAATGGCTAGCATTTCATTTTCGATCACAGTGTAGATTTCACTGAGCTTCATCTAAGGTCTTGTATGCATAGTATATGACACGATGTTTCTTATCAACTCACTATCCTAAGATGGAACCTAAAACAAAGTCACTAGAATCACACATGATTTCAAAGGGTAGGACCCAGTCTGGTGCACAAATGATTGGAGAGGTTGTGAGAGTATTTTTTAGACATAGATAGCTATCCATGCAGGCTTTGTCAAAATGGAAAGGCACCTCTTTTTGAAGAAGGTTGGTAAGAGGTTTTGTGATTTTGGAAAAGTCACAGATAAATTGTCGATAGAAACCGACATGTCCTAGAAGTCTCGGATGTCTTTGAATGAGGTTGGAGGTGGAAGCTTGGTGATAACTTCAATTTCAACTTTGTTGATTTCTATGCCTTAGTTGCTTACTCTATGGCCTAGAACAATGCCCTCCTTAACCATGAAGTGACACTTTTCCCAATTAAGGACTAAGTGTGACTCAACACATCTATCAAGAACAAGGGTGAGATTTCTAAGGAAAGAGTCAAAACTATCTCCATAGACGGAGAAGTCGTTCGTGAACACCTCCATGACGGTTTCAGTCAATCCTGCAAAGATGGCGGACATACAACGTTGGAAGGTGGCGGTGCATTGCACAAGCCGAATGGCATTCATCTAGAAGCATAAGTGCCAAAGGGGCATATGAAAGTTGTTTTTTCTCGATCTTCAGGATGGATAAGAATCTGATAAAATCTTGAGTAGCCATCTAGATAACAATAGTATTGTTGATGGGCTAAGAATTCAAGAACTTGATCTAGGAAGGGGAGAGGGCAGTGGTCTTTCCTAGTTGTCTTGTTGAGCTTCCTATAGTCAATGCACATTCTCCATCATGTAACAGTGTGAGTGGGAATAAGTTCATTCTTATCATTTCTAATGGCAGTGGTCCCCCCCCTTTAGGGACAACTTGAACTGGATTGACCCATGGGGAGTCAGAGATGGGGTAAATGATTCTTATGGTCAAAAGTTTGATCACCTCTAGATGGACAACTTCGTTCATGTTTGGGTTGAGTTTTCATTGTGGATCCTGGGAGGGTTTTTTGTCTTCTATCATTGGGATTTTATGAATGCATATGGATTGATCTATCTCAACTAGATCTGTCATTTTGTACCCTTAGGCAGTTCCTCTTTTCCCAAGTTCTCCCATAAGTTTGTTTTCTTTTTCAAGGGTAAGGTCGGAATTTATGATGATAGGGCACAATTGTTGTTCATCAAGAAAAACATATTTCAAACCTATGGTAAGAGTCTTCATTTCTGGGGCCTTGGGTGGTTTAGGTTTTTCTTCCGTGATGGAGATCATTTTAAGGTCTTCGGTTTTAGCATTAGGAATCTCCTCAAAATTATCTAAATGAGACTTACATTGATCTAATTGTTCATTATCAAAGTCACATTTAGGAGGGCTAATGAGGGTTGTGTGTAGGGGGTCATCAACTAACTCCCATTCTTTCCTTAGTTGAGATAATTTATCAATGCAGTCAAGGAGATAGACCTCTTCCTGGAAACCAGACCCTTTCACGCTTTCAAACACCCTAAACTCTAGGATTTGCTTCCATAATCTTATTAGAATGGTCACGACCTTGACATCAATCAAGGACCAGGTTGTGGCTAAGAATGGATGACAAAAAATAAGAGGGTAACACAAATCTTCTTTTACGTCCATGATCATAAAGTCACAAGGGACATAGGAATCTTTCCCAACCTTAATCAGAATGTCTTCTATGATTTCCATGGGTTTGGTCATGGATGATACCGCCAATTGGATGGTCATGGTTGTGGATTACATGTCATTGAATCCTAATCTTTTGCAAAGGCTGTAGGGCATGATGGATATACTATCTCCTCAATTGACAAGGCCTTTTCTACAAGTATTATCACCTAAGTAGCATCCCATTCCAAAAGAACCAGGGTCCTTCTATTTTTTAGGCATTTTACTTTGGATTATGTTTGAAGTGGTCCTAGCAAGTTTGACAGTCTCATATTCTTCTATAGCATATTTTCTAGTCAAGAGAGATTTCATATATTTGGACCAGGCAGGCATGTCTGCTAAAGCATCAAGGAAGGGAATGTCAACATGTAATTTTTTCATAGCATCCCTAAATTTCATGAAGCAGGCATAGAGCCTTGTTTGTTTAAGGCAGGATTGGTAGGTAGGTCGTGGTTTGTAGATAGGTTCTTCAACTTCTACCTGTGGGGGTTTGGGGATGGTTGGTTCAGGTGTAGTTTCAGGTTCAACAATTACCATGTCTTCATCCTTGAATTCTAAAGGTGTGGTTGAAGGTTTTTCTAGAGGAGGGGAGTGCACCTTTCCCAAATGTGTAGAGATGACTTTGAGTTGTTCGGGATGTTTGGTGTTGTTTTTAGGATGCCCAGAAAAAGTGCCAAAAAGGGGTTTCTATTGGGCAAACAGGCGAGCTAGATGGGCATCAATTGCCTTTTGATGAGCTTGTTGGGCAATGATGATTTGTTCCAAGGCAGCTATCCCTTCATCGATTGAGGGAGTGGGAGTAGGAACATTTGGTGGTGGTTGCGGAGGTAGCTGATTGAGATTTTGAGGAGGGTGGCTCAAGTTTTGAAATTGTTGTCCTTGGTATGGTGGTCAGTTTGGGTGATTGCCTCGGTAATTCCCTTAGTTCCCAAAATTCCTTTGATTGTTGTATGGAAACCCAAGTGGTGGTCGATTATTGTTTTGAGGGTAGGGAGGCCTTTGTTGGGATTGGAGTTGGCTAGAGTTTTCAACACCTAAAAGGTTCCCATATTGGAATTCATGATGGTTTCTAGTTTGATTGGGGATGTAATAACCCTGGCCAGGTATGGTGTGAATAGAGTTTAGGACCTCCAATTGTTGTCCTAATTCAGGTTGCATGGGGGTGTTGTAAAGATATTGGCAGTGTAAGGTGGTGTGATCATATGCTTGGCAGATGCCGCAAAGAGAGTCTACAACTTTTATTTGTTGAGGTGACTCTCTATAGGTGCCTAGGGATGACTCTAAATGATCTTGTTTTAGAGCAATTAATTTAAGACTTTTTTCTATGCTTTGGATATCAGGATCAACTTCAACTTTGGCTACCTTAAGGATCCCACCAATTCCCCATCTATCCCTTATTTCAGAAGCATGTTTAATAACCTCCCATGCACTGGTTAGACTTTGGTGCATGAAATTCCCTCCAGATGCGGAATCAAGAAAAAATTTAGTATCATCATTAAAACCACGATAAAAGATTTCTATGAGTTGGCCTTGAGAGATATCAGGATGCAGGCATTTTCTAAGCTTCTTCCAGGCTTCTCCTAGGGATTATCCTGGGGACATAGAAAAGTGAGTGATTTGTCCCCTGATTTCATAGGTGAGAGGAGGGTAAAATTTTTCAAGAAACTTATTTTGTAGGACCTCCCAAGTTGTAACATGTTCCTCACTCTCCATGGTGTTGTACCAACTACTAGCTTGGCCAGTGAGAGAGTATTTGAACAATCTAAGGCAGATTGCATCTTTAGAGATGCCTGGGAGTTTTTTCAAGGATGAAATGTCAATCAACCTTTGAAGATGATCTTGGAAACTTTCTCCATTGTTACCAGAGAATGGGTTTGCTTGGATCATGGTGATCCATTGGGTTCAGATCTCCAATTGGGGGCAATAATGTCAAGAGGAACGACTGGGTGTTGGGCATAAGCAGTTTGGGGATAGAAAAATCTTTTAATTTGTTTTTTTTTCTTTCGGCTTCCCTCCTATTGGCCTCTAGTGTTTCTTGTTCAACCATGTAGGATGCTCGAAAAGTGGCTTCTTTAGCCGCTTGATTGGATAAGATGTGCTCTCTTTGAGCCGCTAGAGCCTAGTTGATCATACGAGCAACTTCCTCCTCATCCATTTTGATTCAATTTTGATGGTTTAGACAATGAAAAGTTCTATCTATCTCAGGATCAAACGATGTAAATATGACATTCGAGTGTTGCATGTACAAATAAACAATTAATCATGTGCAAAAAAATGGACTGCTGGAATTGAAACTCAACAGAAGGAGGATTAGCACTTCCAGAATGTTACTCAGAAGGCATAAAAAAATGAAAAAAAAGTCTTTCGTTCAAGAAAACAATCCATTGTCCCCGACATTGGAACCAAATTGATAATGTGTCGAAGTGCACTACAATCACTAAGATTTTAATCCTAGAGTTTAACCTTTTTCGCTATCCAATTAAGGCTAGTATAGAAGGGTTGATCCCACATAACAACGTTCTTAAGCAAGTAGTCTCTAAACCCAATCATTTTGTTGAACTTTTATTTCTTTTTGGTATTTTTATGTTTTTGAATAGGAAGTAAAAATGGATGTGGGGGTTGGTGATTATTTCTAGAACAAGAATGAAATGCAAGAATTAAAATTGTACTAACAAGAAGTAAAATTGCCCTATCGCAAGGAGAGGAGATGATTGTTAGCACAATAAAAGATATTATGAATAGAAAGACTGGAATGTAAATAGAGTAAAACAAATGGTGATTGAATCAGATGATGGAATGTTGAGGCTTTTTAGGGGTTTTCACCACCTTAGCCTAGGCAAAAAATAACTATATCCTTTAAATGACAAATCTGATGAAGGCATGTGAATTAACTAAAATCCACAAAAGATGAACTCCACATGATCCCATTGGTCCTGGTTCTCAAGTTTCTTATTTCATCATCCCAAAAGAGAAAGATCCATGATCATTTCAAAACCTTTATGCGATTGGTTTTAGTGTTCTAAATATGAGTTTCCATGGTCATTTCCACCCAGATTAACATATGATCAAATCGATTAATTACTCCCATAGATCGTTAGTTCTTAAAACCAAAAGTCGTCTAATAGAAGTCATTCCTTAAGGATTAAGTCGATTCAAACCATGGCTAAGGGGCTATTCCCCTTGCCTCGATAGGAAAACTACTCACTCGTGCTTGTAGAGAAAAGGGAGACGGAGGAAGAAAGTGTTCTAGCCATAGTCTAGACTTATCTGGGGATTAATTCCTTAGTCTAGAGACTATTAAATGGCTGACTCTTAATTCCTTGCTTCGGTCTACAGAAGAAGAAGAAGGTCTAGATCCAGTAACAATTGAAGTAAGGAACAAACGAAATAAAAGAACACTTAGGTTGCGAACAATTAACCTTATTGATGAATGAGATATAAGAACAGAGATAACAGTTGCTTGGAAATCCTTCGTACAAAAAGATGATGTCCAGTGATGAGGAAGTGCCCCTCATTTTATAGGAGAAGGAGAGGGGGATTTTACAATTAGGGTTTTGGGCAAAATGAGGCTGGCGGCTGCATTTTTTAATTGGTCGCACACTACCAACCGATCAGTTGGAAGGCGAGCAGCTCAGTTGAGAGTCTGGAAAGGGTGGGGGTCAGGGCAACAGTCAATAACCCTAAGTCCCAGGTGGCGACGCTCATTGACCCACTCAGCTGGGGTGAGAAAGCTCTCAGTTTGAGGTCTGAAATGATCGTTTGACATTCAAATGGCATGCCATCTAGACTGAGTGCTTGAATGAGGATCGGTGGTTGAGGGATGACATCAACCAATTGTCTGGAGTACATGATTCGATCATCTGGAACAAGTGAGATGATCATATGAATTGGGTGAGACGATCATCTAGAATGGTGAGCCGATTGTCTATGTTCTACGTATGCGAGAAATGCATAGGTTTTGGTGAGAATCAAGTTAAATTGTGATAAAAGGAAGCAGATAGCAATTTGTTTCTTTTTAGTGGATAAAAATAAGAATTTCCATGTGACAAGACTTAAAACGCTATGAAAAAAGGTGCTAGATTAGCACACATCACATACGTCATTGAGTAATGCGATTCTTTAGACATCTAACATGTTATATCATTATCTCAAAAAAGATTAAACATATAGATGGAAATTGCCTTTATTATTATTCAAATCATTTACAAAGTATGCCATTACAATCATAATATGACTGGCTCTATGGGAATACATACCAACATATGTACATCTCCTAGTCTGGAAATTGGAACCACTATACATGGCTTGTTTTCTTGTGCTTGTTCAATCTCTCTCATTCGTTCTATGTATGCTTAGTTGCACTCAAATTCCATATATGCAACCTTATATGATGATATAATTTGAAGGTGTTACAAATTTGGTTTAAGTGTTTTAGCTCTATCAAACTCCTCCTTATAGAGCCCATTGATCCTACACATTTCTTGCTTGCAAGTAATTGATTGAATACATGTTGTTATGTACTTGAACACTTTTTCATGCACCCACGTACAAAGTACCTATATAGGTTTTTATGCTTTTGTTTCATGTCGTTTTAGGTAAATGTGAGATAAGAAGATATCAAGTCATTATAAACTAGATGAAATTACCTTAAGGCATTAAAGCTTTTAAGGTGGATTAGTTATATACTTATTCTCATGTAGTTCACATATGTACAATTCTAATAATAAAAATTCATGTAACTCCTTAGCGGAGCACTTTGTAAACCTTATATGAATTAATGGAAATTATTTTCTATTAATTGTTATTTGGGTAAATCTAGATCCTTGGGATTTTGGGTGATGGATCTCAACATTTTGGGTCTTCCGTAATTACATGATGTTGAAAAGTATGGTCTTTACAATCAGGGTGAAGTCCATTTAGGTCATCCATTTTTTGCTCTTCTAGATCTCGTCTACACTAGTTTTTTGACTTCACCTACCTATATCAAGATCCTCAAAGAAGGACTCAATAAACAAAGTGTGGTAAACAAACATGCAATGTCACATGCACATGGACAAATAAACCAAGGAGCCTAATTTAGCAACCTCAAATGAAAAAATAACACAAATAATAAAGAATAGAAATGAAAAGTCAAATCAAACAAACTAGCTAGGCCAAGCGTCACTCTCCCCTGCTATGATGTTAGACAACTTAATGTGTCTTGGGTATTGATGAATCCTCTAGATTCATTCTCACAGTTGCCAATTCTAGAGATTTTGTGCCTCATATCGACTGATTTACCCTTGTTTTGGTTTAAAGTATCTCCTCAGTTTCATGTAAATAGTGTGTTACTAGTTCTAATTACCCTAGTTTTCAGTCTATTTGATCTTATCCTCCCTTACTCACTTTCCTTTTCCTCTACAGATCACTCTCAACCATCCAATCAAGATCCAATGGTTCCCTTTTCATCCAACCAACTGGTCTTGACCAATCGATCTTGACCATTCAGTCTCGATCCATTCAATTTCATCCATTCAGTCTTGACCATTCGGTCTCAATGCATTCAGTTTCATCCATTCGGTCCTGACTCCATTCAGTCTTGATCATTCAGTCTCGATCCATTCGGTTTCATCCATTCGGTCTTGACCATTCAGTCTCGATCCATTCGGTTTCATCCATTCGGTCTTGACCATTCGGTCTCGATCCATTCGGTTTCATCCATTCGGTCCTGACTCCATTTGATCTCGACCTCACTCAGTTTTGGCCTCTCAGTCTTGATCTTAGCAGTCTTGACTATTCGATCCTGCCCCCAAAATCATGTTTTTTCTGACACTGTCCAATCAAGGATCGACGTCTCATATTCATCCAAACCTAAGAAACTCCTACTCTTTCGGTCTTGGATCCTCACACCTTTTCACCCACCATTCTCAAGACCGATACTACTCCACCAGTCTCAAGACCGTGGCACGAGCAACCGAACCCGAAGACCGATTGAACAGTAATGATCTTAAGACCGCATGGAGATCACGACTTCCACCTACAAACTGTGAGGACCCCATATCCATCGTCAACCTATTGCTGTGTGAGCACCTGCAACCCTAACGTGACGACACCTGCAAACACCCCAGGGCCATTTGGACCTCCGCCTTCTTCTTCCTCTACCCTCTACATCCACCCTGCAACCCTCATCCGCAATACCCTTGCACCCGGTGGCACCTTGGTCCTCAACCTCTTCGGCAGTGCAGCACTAGCCACAACGCCCTCTTCCTTCGCCCTGAACCAGCATCACCATTGAGCCTGCCGACATCAGGAGCACTGCCGCCCGCCACTGCAACAACAGACATCATCACAGATCGTGCAATGACAAAAGGTCCTCAAAGAACATTTGGGCACGAGAAGGTGAGACCCTTTGGGCACGAGAAGGCGAGACCATTTGGGAATGAAAAGGCGAGACAGTTTGGTCACGTGAGCGATGACTGTATGGGCAAGATCAACGACCGTTTGGACGCCCGCAAAATGCAAAACCGTATGAAGACCTAGACCGATTGGTGCTGAAGAATGGTTTCCCTAAGACCACGTGATCGAAGACCGGTGGAAGCGCTGATAAGTGAAGACTGTTTAGATGAGGGCATGAAGAAAGCATGACCAAGACCAATAGATCCACGTGATTGAGAAAACTGAATAGAGCTATCATTCCCAGGACCGTGTGAAAACCCTCTCAGTCTCAAGATCGAGAGGAGGACCGCAAGCACTGAAACCTTGAAAGGGAAACCAAAAGCTAAAGCCAAGAGAAGAGATATTTTTAAAAAAATTGCAGATACAACCTAATCCGTCCAAGACATATGCCAAGCCTATAAATAGAAGGGTAGAGGCATGGTCTTGGGTAGATATCTCACTACGGCCCAAGGATCCCAGACTGGGACCAGAGCCAGAAGTCCAGAAGGATGCTCCACTACCAGCCCACTTCAACCATTGCTCCGCCATAGTTCCACCTCATTCTACTCATGTAATCCCAGAGGTAGACATGGTAATTGAGTAAGAGAGACACACATCATCAACCACGATGGAGCAGTCTCGGAGACTGTGACGATCTACACCGGGTTGTCACAGATCTACTCTTCTGCTCTGACGATGCTTTCTTTCTCTCTCTTCTCTTTCCTTGTTGCTCCCTCTATGAGGAGCGAGTAGTTTCATCCACTGGGGCGCGGGGACTAGCCCTGATGCCCATGTTTTGTAATCTATACTAAAAGATGTTATCTTTCCGATTCAATACTACATCATTTCATACATGCTTGAATGTTGGTCGCGTTCTTGTATGCATCTATTATCTTTCATTGCGGTTTGTCTACGACTGCTCTTGGGACTCAAATACTAATTTAGTGTTGGTTTCTGGTGTGTGTATCCACCACACATCTTTTTTGGTATCTAGGAATGCTTCCCGAGGATGGAGTAAACTCAGCTCCATCATTGCACTTCTGCACTATGAAATGGAATTAGTTGACGTATAGAAGTGCAACCTTGATGGGTCGAGGAACACATTCTGCGGAGGGAGTGGTGCAAAGTATTTGACCATTCATTCTAGAATGGTTGACATTGCAACACTCCCACATTTCTCGTAGCTATTTCCTCGAAATAGGGATAGTCTATAAGGATACTAATTGAATTGATGATTATCGCGCACTTGTTAGTTTTCCAATGCACGTTTCATGAGGTTGAGTAAGGTTCTTTCTTTGGAAACTACATCTCTTCATTGACACGTAGACATGTACCGGATGAGAGTTACTCAACCCGTTAAGCATGTGTGCATTACTCTTGTCCTACAAGACATCAATATTGCATAAAATCCACGTATCTTGCTATGATTGGTACATGTACAATACATGTGTAGTGGTGGTGAAAACCTATATCACCCTAGTGATCCATCATCATTTGCTAATCTTAGATTTTAATCTTCAAACTAGTTTTTATTCTTGCCTTTGCTTTTTCCTATTTTAGGTTAAATAACTCAAATCAAACTCTTGGTCTTAGATGATTAACTTGGATTGATACGAAACGAGAAAAAGACACTCATATTCTTAAAGTTGTCCTTTGGGTTCGATCCTAAATCTGTACTATGATAAGGCTTCCATACTCTTGTGGGGTTGGAGCATTTATCTAGCACCAGTTGTAGGTAAACCTAGAGAGAACATCAACTCCCTAGGGTTTTTGGTGCATATTAGGACTTCCATTGGAAGAGCAATCTTTTGGTGTAAGTTCTAGCTCCATCAAAAAATGGCGCCGTTGCCGGGGACAACAGTGTAAGAATCGTCATTTTTGAATTCGGTGTTGATTTAGGTTTCTCTAGGGTTTTTCATTTTCTTTTCAAAAACCTAAAAAAGTGAAGGACTTAATCTTACATATCCTCTTGGATTTGAAGTGGTTGGTTAAACTTGATAAACTCATTCTTTGATTTCAGGCACCAACTCTCTTCAAAATGAAGCAGTCAACACCACCAACCATTAGATGTCAACTATGTGGTGACTATTCTCATTCATCGATTTACTGCTTCAACGCCCCTCCTCTCTATGTGATGGCTCTACGTCAAGTAATTGCAAATCATATAGTTGGGAAACTCAAAGCAGCCTCTTCATACAACTATGGATATAATGCAAATTATAATCCGTATCACCATGGAAGCTACTATGAAATACCCAACTATGACGTATTTCAAGGTGTAGACTGCAATATAGGAGGAAACCAGGAAAACTATGCAGATCAATACTATGATGAGGAGAGCTATCATCATCATCAACCCAACGGGTGCAGTGAAGAGCCTTTTCATGAAGATCAACACATATTGATGGAAGAACTACAAACTTTACAGATATCGGTGGCTCAACAACTAGATGATTAGACAGTCGTGACCAAGAAGTTGATAGCCCATCTTGATAAACTTACACAATTTGTCAACGCTTCTAACCAACATGTAGAACAACCACAAACTTCAACTAAGCACATCCCTAACCCACATGTTGACTATGACAATGATTATGAAATCATATGGGATATGCCTTCCAATGATCTTCAAGCGTCAGTGTAGGGTGGGGAACCATCCTCAGAGCTAACAACTGAGCTCAAAGATGATTTACGCATAACATCACAAAGGGAAGAATTATTTTCCGATCCAAGGTCTGACTCGGATAATAATTCATGCACTATGCTCTCAGACAGAAGGATGAGTAGCCAATATGGGGATTCTCTACAGTCAGGAGATCAATCGGAGATAAACTTCAACACTCACCTACCTTATGACTTCGTAGACCTAGATCCAACTATAGAGGAGCAATTAGTGATGATCAACTCCCAAAATGGCAAAATTTCTTCAACTTCAGCTGTCTCTTCAATGAAGTCCATAGAAGAAGGGTTTATGTCACAAGAACTCTACACTCCTTCATAGTCAGACTCAGAGGAATGTGTGGCTGATTCAAAAAATGATGTGCCTTTTATGCAAGAGAATCAAATTCCTCCATTTCTGGAACAAGGTCTGAATTGTCCTTATGAAGAAATTTCTGATCATTCGGCTGATCTACGAACAGACTTCGAGGATAGGACTGATCAAGATCTTGATTCAGAAATGGACCATACCACTCTCACTGATGAAATAGAATCAAGTGAAGATGATGAGTCTCAAGATGACAATCCTATAACTCCTTTCCATGAGATAACATTACCTTTACAAAAAGTCTTGACATAGCCGATTCTCGAATAAGAGCATGATCTTTCTATTGAAACTCCTTCTAATCACTTGGACGAGTTGATAGTGCGCTATAAAGAGAAACATAAACCATCTCTTGATTTTGGAGTAGATTACAACACTTCCGTAGACTCTCGTGATGACAAAAAGGACCCGTGGGAGGACATCGAGCCACAAACCTACCCTCTTATAGTAACTCATCCCTATGAAGAAGCTCCTCCTAAGCCACCACGTAATCAATAGAATGAGATACTTCCATTACCTGCACAAGGTTTCATTCTTCCTATAGTGGCTCTTCCCGAGCACTTACTAGAATCAGAGGAGTACTATGAAGAAATACTAGAGCAACAAACTGGCTTAGAAATGGAGTATTCTAGTCCCAACATCGATGAAACAAAGTCATCGGAAGATTCTAGTCTTCAAAACATCTTTTCATGGACCAATTCCTCCCTTGAAGAGATATCATAGGAACCTCTACCTCAGAATCCCATGATTTCTTTAACTGAGCAAGAGTTCATCCCACTAGTTGAATCCTCTTCTAGTTACTTGGATGAATTAAGATTGTTTTACGAGGAAATTTCTGAACAAAATTATGAGGAAAAGGATGGCACTCTTATCAATTTCAAAATTGATAAAGATGAGGATGCTTCTCACAATAACTCCTCTAACGAAGATATGTCATCATGGCTACCATGTCCTACGCAAGAAAAGCCAAGTGACCAAATGAAGCCTAAATCGGATCTCCCACCTGATCCAGGACAGGAGGAAGTTCAAGTGGCTGACCCTAAATCAACTGCTCTAGATTTTGAAGAAAACAATTTTATTTTGAACTTCGAGGGCGAGCCACAACTGGAGGAAACAAATAGGCATGACTTCGACTATTCACCTAGTCCCCCAGTTTCAAGTGCATATATTCCACCTCCCCCGCTGATGGGGGAAGGTTGCTGGATTCTTCTGGACAGATAAAGAGGTGAAAGAAATGTACATCCAAGTTGTCCAGAAAACCCATTTGAGTTACCACGACCACCCAGTCAACAGGTTGTTCAGACCACTTCCTCGTGCTCAGCACCAGCTATTATGAGACATCTTTGCCAAGCCTTCTTCCAACTACGAGGACCGCCTGGTTAACACTGTACAACCCTTCCCCTCCATATCAAACCTAGTAATTGTTCAGAAAATGGGAAAAATCATAAGTTTGAGGTGGAGGGCGGGTGGTATGACTCTCACTCCACCCTCTACCTTTATTGCTTTCCGTTTTTCTATTCTATGTTCCATTTTGCAATTTTTCCACTTTCTCATTTTTCTTCTTAAAATAACACCTTTATCTAGTTGGTTTTTGCCATTCGAATCTGTTGTCATCACCTCTTTTCGTTACAAATCCACAAGGAACCAACGCTTAAAACTAACCGATAAATGATTTCATCTTGTATAGTCTATGAAACCTAATGTCATATCCTTCATAAGAATGATAAACCTCAATAAGTCTGAGATAGATCAAATGCATTGTGCCTCTCTCTGAGTAATGGATCAGCTGTATGGAATTCTCATTTGAAGTTTTATCATGTCACTATTTGAGCAGAGTGTGATGAAGAAAAGGAGCCCATCATATGGAATCACTAAGCAAACTACATTATGATCCGAACTCTCTTCTACACTCCTTCTTTCATCCCCATACCTCTCCGCTCATCAACCATGCCAAAGCTTTAAGTTTGGTGTGGCACGCCACACTCCTTTCTTGTGAACACTAGAACTTTTCTGAATTCTAAGTTCGGTGTGGTGAACAAAACCTCTGCCAAACTCTAAGTTCGGTGTGGTACACCACACCTCTTCTTCCACTATTGCTTCTTCCATACCCGTCAATACATAATAGGGGTGTATCACCTTCTCATTTCAATTCAAAAAGTATACAATGATGATTGTGCACATACCAAGGTTGGTGAAAAATCTACCTCAATTCAATAAAGAGGCCTGGCAGCCCAAATATACAAAAATCCAAAAATACCCTTTCTCCTAAGCCAAGCGAGAATGAATAAAAGCCAGAGTGTGAATAAAAACATGAGAGTTGTGCCCTGAATAAGGATAACCGATAAAGGTCTCGCCCGACTGGTATATTAGCTGCCCTCACAAAGGAAGATCTGTCACGATCGAGAGTGAGATCCTAAGGATCCAAAAATGACCCCTTACCTCCTCTCAAAGAGGTAAAATATCCAAAATCCTTAAGCCAACCTATACACACTTCTGAGTTACCTTTAGAAAAAATTCGGGTGTAAGGCTAAGTCAACTAGTATTGTGCACAAAATATTCAAAGTGTTTTGATGAATTACCAAAAATAAGAGTCTTGAGTCAATCAGAGGAGAGACTCTTATCTCTTGATCACACCTCCTCCCTTCCTCTTTTGTACCGGCACCCCAATCGCCTCCATTTCAACCTTTCTCTTCAAAACACCAGTGATGATCATATGCATGTTTGTGGATTCCGTGGGTCCTTTCAAAGTCTCATAAAACTTCTAGACATGATTGATACAACAAAAAGTGAGAAGGAAATACTCCCTTGAAATGAACTTAGAAACAAGGATATCACAAGATGTATTATGTGATCTAAGGAAGTCTTGATGTTGTATCAGTCTGAGCCATAAACAAAATTATGATATGACATAAGGATGAGGCAATCACGAGATGAACGATTTCATTGGTGACTATTTTAAGTTTTCCGTTTCTCGGGACGAGGAACGCTTAAGTTCGGTGTGGGGTGATGAATCCTCCAGATTCATCCTCAGTCACCAATTCAAAGGTTTTTTGACATTTTTGCCCTAATTTTGTTTCGCCTCATTTTTTTCTCATTTTTTGTGCAAATTCTGACTTTTGCACAAAGACGAGATAATTACGAGACGAATAAGCATTTTGGTGGCTGTCTTAGGCTTTTTCATTCCTCGGGATGAGCAACGCTTAAGTTTGGTGTGGTGATGAATCGTCCATATTCATTCTCACAGTCGCCAATTCTAGAGATTTTGTGCCTCATATCGACTAATATACCCTTGTTTTGGTTTACTCTAAGTATCTCCTCAATTTCATGTAAATAGTGCATTACTAGTTCTAATTGCCCTATTTTTCAGTCTATTTGATCTTATCTTCCCTTACTCACTTTCCTTTTCCTCTGCAGATCACTCTCAATCATCCAATCGATATCCAACGGTTTCTTTTTCATGCAACCAACTAGTCTTGACCAATCGATCTTGACCATTCGGTCTCGATCCATTCGATTTCATCCATTCAGTCTTGACCATTCGGTTTTGATCCATTTGGTTTCATCCATTCGGTCCTGACTCCATTCGGTCTTGATCATTCAGTCTTGATCCATTCGGTTTCATCCATTCAGTCTTGACCATTCAGTCTCGATCCATTTGGTTTCATCCATTCGGTCTCAATCCATTCAGTTTCATCCATTCGGACCTGACTCCATTCGGTCTTGACCTCACTCAGTTTTGGCCTCTCAGTCTTGATCCTATTGGTCTTGACTATTCGATCCTTCCCCCAAAATCATGTTTTTTCTGACACCGTCCAATCAAGGATCGACGTCTCATATTCATCCAAACCATAGCAACTCCTACTCTTTCGGTCTTAGACCCTCACACCTTCTCAAGACCGCTGCTACTCCACCGGTCTCAAGACCGTGGCAGGAGCAATCGGTCCCGAAGACCGATTGAATGGTAATGATCTTAAGACCGCATGGAGATCATGAATTCCACCTACAAACCGTGAGGACCCCATATCCATCGTCAACCTGCTGCTCTGCGAGCACCTGCAACCCTAACTTCACGACGCCTGCAAACACCCCAGGACCATTTGGACCTCCGCCTTCTTCTTCCTCTACCCTCTCCGTCCAACCTGCAACCCTCATCCACAGTATCCCTGCACCCAGTGGTTCCTTTCTCCTCAACCTCGTCGGTGGTGCAGCACCAGCCACAACACCCTCTTCCTTTGCTCTGAACCTGCATCACCGTTGAGCCTACCGACTTCAGCAGCACCGCCGCCCGCCATTGCAACAACAGACATCATCGCAGATCATACAACGACAAATGGTCCTCAAAGACCGTTTGGACACGAGAAGGTGAGACCGTTTGGGCACGAGAAGGCGAGACCATTTGGGCACGAGAAGGCGAGACCGTTTGGGTGCGTGAGTGACAACCGTATGGGCAGGAGCGGTGACTGTTTGGACGCTCGCAGAACGCAAAACCGTATGAAGCCCTAGACCGATAGGTGTTGAAGAACAGTTGCCCAAAGATCACGTGATCGAAGACCGGTGGAAGCACCGAGAAGTCAAGACCGTTTAGATGAGGGCGTGAAGAATGCATGACCCCAAGATCGGTAGAGTCCACGTGACTGAGAAAACCGAATAGAGCTATCGTTCCCAGGACCGTGTGAAGAACCTCTCAGTCTTAAGACCGAGAGGAGGATCGCAAGCACTGGAACTGTGAAAGGGAAACCGAAAGATAAAGCCAAGAGAAGAGATATTTTTTGGAAATTTGCAGATCCAACCCAATCCATCCAAGACACATGCCAAGCCTATAAATAGAAGGGTAGAGGCATGGTCTTGGGTAGCTATCTCACTACGGCCCAAGGCTGCCAGACTGGGACCAGAGCCAGAAGTCCAGAAGGTTGCTCCACTGCCATCCCACTTCCACCATTGCTCCTCCATAGTTCCATCTCATTCTACTCGTGTAATCTCAGAGGTAGACACGAGAATCGAGGTGGAGAGACAGACGTCATCGACCACGACGGAGCAGTCCCAGAGACTACAACAATCTACACCGGGTGGTCATAGATCTACTCTTGTGCTCCGACGATGATTTCTTTCTCTCTATTCTCTTTCCTTGTTGCTCCCTCTATGAGGAGCGAGTAATTTCATCCAATGGGGCGCGGGGACTAGCCCCACCGACCTTGTTTTATAATCTGTACTAAAAAATGTTATCTTTCTGATTCAATACTAAATCGTTTCATACATGCTTGAATGTTGGCCGCATTCTTGTATGCATCTATTGTCTTTCATTGCGATTTGTCTACAACTGCTCTTGGGACTCGAATACCAATTTAGTGTTTGTTTCTGGTGTGCGTATCCACCGTGCATCCATTTCTCTATCTAGGAATGCTTCCCGAGGATGGAGTAAAATCACCTCCATCGTTGCACTTCCACACTATGAAATGGAATTAGTTGACGTACGGAAGTGCAACCTTGATGGGTCGAGGAACACACTCTGTAGAGGGAGTGGTGCAAGGTATTTGACCATTCATTCGGGAATGGCTGACATTGCAACACTCCCACGTTTCTCATAGCTATTTCCCCAAAAGAGGGATAGTCTATAAGGATACTAATCAAATTGATGATTATCGCTCGCTTGTTAGTTTTCTGATGCACTTTTCATGAGCTTGAGTAAGGTTCTTTCTTTAGAGAGTATATCTCTTCATTGACACATAGACATGTACCGGATGAGAGTTACTCAACCCGTGAAGGATATGTGCATTACTCTTGTGCTACAAGACATCAATATTGTATAACATCCATGTATCTTTCTTGCATGTCTTGCTATGATTGGTACAGGTAGAATACATGTGTAGTGGTGGTGAAAACTCGTATCACCCCAGTGATCCATCATCATTTGCTAATCTTAGATTTTAATCTTCAAACTAGTTTTTATTCTTGCCTTTGCTTTTGCATGTTTTAGGTTAAATAACTCAAATCAAACTCTTGGTCTTAGATGATTAACTTGGATCGATACGAAATGAGAAAAAGATGCTCATATTTTTAACATTGTCCTTTGGGTTCGATCCTAAATTTGTACTATGATAAGGCTTCCACACTCTTGTGGGGTTGGAGCATTTATCTATACCAGTTGTAGGTAAACCTAGAGAGAACATCAACTCCCTAGGGTTTTTGGTGCATATTAGGACTTCCATTGGAAGAGCAATCTTTTGGTGTAAGTTCTAGCTCCATCAAAAAATGGCATCGTTGTCGGGGACAACGGTGTAAGAATCGTCTTTTTCAAATTCCGTTTCGATTTATGTTTCTCTAGGGTTTTTCATTTTCTTTTCAAAAACCTAAAAAAGTGAAGGACTTAATCTTGCGTATCCTCTTGGATTTGAAGTGGTTGGTTAAACTTGATAAACTCGTTCTTTGATTTCAGGCACCAACTCTCTTCAAAATGAAGCAGTCAACACCACCAACCATTAGATGTCAACTATGTGGTGACTATTCTCATTCATCGATTTACTGCTTCAACACCCCTCCTCTCTACGAGATGGCTCTGCATCAAGTAATCGCGAATCGTATAGGTGGGAAACTCAATGAAGCCTCTTCATACAACTACAGATATAACAAAAATTATAATTCATATCACCCTGGAAGCTACTATGAAATACCCAACTATGACATATTTCAAGGCATAGACTGCAATATAGGAGGAAACCAGGAAAACAATGCAGATCAATACTATGATGAGGAGAGCTATTATCATCATCAAACCAATGGGTGCAGTGAAGAGCCTTTTCATGAAGATCAACACACATTGATGAAAGAACTACGAACTTTACAGATATCGGTGGCTCAACAACTAGCTGATCAGATAGCCATGACCAAGAAGTTAATAGCCGATCTTGATCAACTTACACAATTTTTCAACGCTTCTGACCAACATGTAGAACAACCACAAACTTCAACTAAGCACATCCCTAACCCACATGTTGACTATGACGATGATTATGAAATCATGTGGGATATGCCTTCCAATGATCTTGAAGCATCAATGTAGGGTGGGGAACCATCCTCAGAGCTAACAACTGAGCTCAAAGATGATTTACTCATAACATCACAAGGGGAAGAATTATTTTCCGAGCCAAGGTCTGACTCGTATAATAATTCATGCACTATGCTCTCAGAGGGAAGGATGAGTAGCCAATATGGGGATTCTTTACTGTCAGGATATCAATCGGAGATAAACTTCAACACTCACCTACCTACTGACTTCATAGACCCAGATCCAACTATAGAGGAACAATTAGTGATGATCAACTCCCAAAATGGCAAAATTTCTTCAACTTCAGTTGTCTCTTCAATGAAGTCCATAGACGAAGGGTTTATGTCACAAGAACTCTACACTCCTTCACAATCAGACTCAGAGGAATGTGTGTCTGATTCAAAAAATGATGTGTCTTTTATGCAAGAGAATCAAATTCCTCCATTTCTAGAACAAGGTCTGAATTATCCTTATGAAGAAATTTCTGATCATTCAGCTGATCTACGAACAGACTTTGAGGATAGGACTGATCAAGATCTTGACTCAGAAATGGACCATACCACTCTCACCGATGAAATAGAATCAAGGGAAGATGATGAGTCTCAAGATGACAATCCTATAACTCCTTTCCATGAGATAACATTACCTTTACAAGAAGTCTTGATGGAGCTGATTCTCGAACAAGAGCATGATCTTTCTATTGAAACTCCTTCTAATCACTTGAACGAGTTGATAGTGTGCTGTAAAGAGAAATATAAACCATCTCTTGAATTTGGAGTAGATTACAACACTTCCATAGACTCTCATGATAGACAAAAAGGACCCGTGGGAGGACATTGAGCCACAAACCTGCCCTCTTATAATAACTCATCCCTATGAAGAAGCTCCTCCTGAGCCACCACATAATCAAGAGAATGAGATACTTCCATTACATGCACAAGGTTTCATTCTTCCTATAGTGGCTCTTCCCGAGCACTTAATAGAATCATAGGAGTAATATGAAGAAATGCTAGAATAACAACTTGGCTCAGAAATGGAGTATTCTAGTCCCAACATCAACGAAACGAAGTCATCGGGAGATTCTAGTCTTCAAAACATTTTTTCCTGGACCAATCCCTCCCTTGAAGAGATATCTTTGGAACCTCTACCTCGGAATCCCATGATTTCTTTAACTGGGCAAGAGTTCATCCCACCAGTCGAATCATCTTCTAGTTACTTGGATGAATTAAGATTGTTCTACGAGGAAAATTCTGAAGAAAAATTCTGAAGAAAAGGATGATGCTCTTATCAATTTTAAAATTGATAAAGATGAGGATGCTTCTCATAATAACTCCTCTGATGAAGATATGTCATCCTGGCTACCATGTCCTATGCATGAAAAGCCAGGTGATGAAATGAAGCCTGAATCGGATCCGCCACCTGATCCAGGACAGGAGGAAGTTCAAGTGGCCGACCCTAAATCAACTGCTCTAGATTTTGAAGAAAGTAGTTTTATTTTGAACTTCCAGGGCGAGCCACAACTGGAGAACACAAATAGGCATGACTTCGAATATTCACCTAGTCCCCCAGTTTTGAGTGTGTATATTCCACATCCCCTGCTGATGGGGAAAGGTCTCTGGATTCTTCTGGACAGACAAAGAGGTGAAAGAAATGTACATTCAATAGGTTGTTCAGACCACTTCCTCGTGCTCGACACCAACTATTATGAGACATCTTTGTCGGGCCTTCTTCCAACTATGAGGACCACCTGGTTAACACTGCACAACCCTTCCCCTCCATCTCGAACCTAGTATTTGTTCAGAAAATGGGCAAACTCATAAGTTTGAGGTGGAGGGTGGGTGTTATGACTCTCACTCCACCCTCTACCTTTATTGATTTATGTTTTTCTATTATATGTTCCATTTTGCAATTTTTCCTCTCTATCATTTTTCTTCATAATATAACGCCTTTATCTAGTTGGTTTTTGCCTTCCGAATCTATGGCCATCACCTCTTTTCGTTTACAAATCCACAAGGAACCAACGCTTAAAACTAACCGATAAATGATTTCATCTTGTATAGTCTATGAACCCTAATGTCATATCCTTCGTAAGAATGATAAACCTCAATAAGTTTGAGATAGATCAAATGCATTGTGTCTCTCTCTGAGTAATGGATCAACTGTATGTAATTCTCATTTGAAGTTTTATCATGTCACTATTTGAGTAGAGTGTGATGAAGAAAAAGAGCCCGTCATATGGAATCACTAAGCAAACTACATTATGATCTGAACTCTCTTCTACACTCCTTCTTTCATCCCCATACCTCTCCGCTCATCAACCATGCCAAAGCTTTAAGTTTGGTGTGGCACACCACACTCCTTTCTAGTAAACACTAGAACTTTTCTGAATTCTAAGTTCGGTGTGGTGAACCACACCTCTGCCAAACTCTAAGTTCGGTGTGGTACACCACACCTCTTCTTCCACTACTACTTCTTCCATACCCCTCAATACATAACATGGGTGCATCACCTTCTCGTTTCAATTCAAAAAGTATACAATGATGATTGTGCACATACCGAGGTTGGTAAAAAATCTACCCCGATTCCATAAAGAGGCATGGCAGCCCAAATATACAGAAATCCAAAAATACACTTTCTCATAAGCCAAGAGAGAATGAATAAAAGCCAGAGTGTGAATAAAAACATGAGAGTTGTGCCCTGAATAAGGAAAACCGATAAAGGTCTCGCCCGACCGGTATATTAGTTGCCCTCACAAAGGCAGATGTGTCGCGACCGATAGTGAGATCCTAAGGATCCAAAAATGACCCCTTACCTCCTCTGAAATAGGTAAAATAGCCAAAAGCCTTAAGCCAACCTATACACACTTCAGAGTTACCTTTAGAAAAAATTTGGGTGTAAGGCTAACTCAACCATTATTGTGCATAAAATATTCAAAGTGTCTTGATGAATGACCAATAATAAGATTCTTGAGTCAATCAGAGGAGAGACTCTTATCTCTTGATCACACCTCCTCCCTTCCTCTTTCATACGGGCACCCCAATCACCTCCATTTCAACCTTTCTCTTCAAAACACCAGTGACGATCATATGCATGTTTGTTAATTCTTTGGGTCCTTTCAAAGTCTCATAAAACTTCTAGACATGACCGATACAACAAAAAGTGAGAAGGAAATACTCCAGTGAAGTGAACTCAGAAACAAAGATATCACAAGATGTATTATGTGATCTAAGGAAGTCTTGATTTTGTATCAGTCTGAGCCATAAACAAAATTATGATATGACATAAGGATGAGGCAATCACGACATGAACGATTTCATTGGCGACTACTTTAAGTTTTCCGTTTCTCGGGACGAGCAACGCTTAAGTTCGGTGTGGGGGTGATAGTTGATATTTATATTAGAAATTTACATTATTCTAAGTAGAAATCATAAAATGGTAACTTGCTACTTAGTGTAGTAATGTTTTTGATAATGAAGAACTATATTTTCTTAAATTCATGTATATAAAGTACACAGAAGTCCTAAACTGTATGAAATAATTAGTTTTTACTAACCCCATTTATGGTATTAACTAAAGGCAACAACACTCAAATTGAATAAAATCATAATGTGTACATTTTTTTATCAAGTCATAAATCTAAATAATTAAGAGTCCATGTATGCAATGACATTTTTATATTCAAATACGGATAGAAAAAACTAATAGAAGGTCACCATTTGTTAATGAAGGTAATAGACTAATAGTATATTAGGAACATAATAACACAAGCAATTAATGTTTTCTCCAGTTCACCTACCATTCAGCCTCAAATCCCCAAACCAACAGATTTGAAGTTCCAAGCAGTTAATGCTTTGGTAATGGACAAATAAAATACTAATACGTCAGTTATGTTTGTTAACACTAGAAGAATAAGGGAACTAAGTGATTCAAACCTCCTTAAATGTAGTATATTTATCGTTACCTTTGGCCCTCACTCCATTATGCTCCCTTACTCCGTAAATACCTAGAATTCCCCATGGATAAATATTTGTCAAGGCCTATTGTTCATATGAAACAACCACAAATGTCTTCCTCTTGGTATCTACAACATGGTATCAGAGCTATAAACGGTCGACACTCATGTATGCCTTTTGGAAACTAGGGTTAAGTAGAAATTCAAATGAAGTAGTTAGGACTAGAAAAAAGTTGACAACAAACCTTAGTTTTGCTAGCCCCACTTATAGAGTTTACCTATGATAAGAGTGGAGACATAGGTGGTAATCATTGTACCATGTCCTTGCCATTTATGGAATACATGTGCCTCAATTAGTGGATTTTATAGCCCTCATATAAGATCATAATTACCTTTGATGAAGAAGTGTTTCAGATAAAGGTGATTAGATTTACCAATATGGCCCTTGGAACAACACCATCACCATGATAGGTATAAAAAAGTAGAGTACCTGAGTCTATATGTAGTCTGGGACACATAAAAATTAATATAATAAATTTCAATTAATATTAGAATAAACCCTAAAATCCATAGAATTCATGTGAATATAGTCATATATAGAAAACAATTGTGAACATGATGAAGCTTATGTGAAAAAAAACTAAAGTTCTACCAATGGAATAAAATAATAAGCATCAACATGTAAGGAATGATCTTTTGAGACCCCTAACCTTTCTTAAAGTGTTGAACAAGCTTAATTACCATAATTGAATTCTTATGTCCCTAATATAACCTTGTGATATGATTTGAAATCATAATACAAGCTTAAGTTTGAAATTTGGTCCAATTAGGACACTGTTTGAGCAAGTTATGGAATTTTATGCACATTTTGGACTCTACTGTAATTTACCTAATTGAGAGGTGTTTTTTGCAATTTATCACTTGCATTATGTTCCTTGGATATTCCCTCATCATTCTTTATATTGTTGAGCCATGGGGCACCTGTTTAAACCTTGGTTTGAAGGTGTTTTCCCCAAGGGTATATTAGGGTTTACCTCTTCATGGATGAGATACCTTTAGTAGCTATCAACTAATGAATTATTTGATTGTCTTGGAAATTCGAAAAAGGAAAGCTAATCAGGTCTATATGGATGGTAGGGGATCTTCTTATGTGTGTGCTTGTGCCATGGACACATGGAAAGATACTAGAACTTCAACTTTTTCTTTTTCTTTATCTTAAAGTTTCATATATGTATCCCTAAGCACCCAAACGAGGCATTTTCTCTCCACCACTTCCCTCCTTCTATAAACTTCATTCTACCTTTGTTCTTATACAAATTTCCTATCCAAGGAAGAAGAAAGAGGGGATCTTCTTGGAAAAAGAATCTAGGGTTGCAATTGACTTCCTTTTAGGGTTTAAAAAGCTTCCTTCTAGTGATCTTTCCCTAAATGAGTAAGAATCCTCTTTTTTCCTCCATTTATTTCTCTATTATCCTTCCTCCTACCTTTCTCCAGGTCAGAACCTTGTTGTTACATGGTAGAAATTGCTATAAAGCTCGAAAACCCTACCTTTCTTGCTCCTTATGCTTAGGGTTTGCTCATTTGATGAAGAAAGGTGCTAGATGGACAAGTTCATAGCTTATGCTTGGATTTTCCACCCTACCTACTAGTGTTTTCTTCTATTTGGGATTTCATCTTATAATTATAGGCAATTTTTATAACTTTGTCCACGTTTATTGCTTACCATAAGCTTGCTAGATCATGTTCTTACTTTTAAATGATGATTCATGCACTAAAAAGCTAGGCTTGACTTGGATTTTGATTTTTATAATGTTCCATGTTCTAATTTCAGTTCTTTATGAACCTGTAATCATGTTTATATTATTCCTAATGTATAATATAACTTGAATCAGGTTGGTTTAACAATTGATGGTGCTAAACACCTATCAACCAATGGTTAATTTTAGGGTTTAAAGCTGATTTCTTCTATAAACACATGACTCAATGGTGGCACCATTGCAACAACTGATGGTGTTGTCTTCATGACAACTGATGGTGGTGACCAAGGGTGTAAAATGACATTCACCCCATAGGTCAGGTGTTGGCCTAATTAGAAGCTTAGTGATTAACAACTAAGTACCATAATGATGTTGTCAATCAATGGTGATATTAGTTTGATATTCGATGGTAATATAGTGCTGATATAACAACCTATGGTGACTAAATGGTCACAACTGATGGTGGATCAGGTCTCCACAACCTATGGTGAGTTAATCATTTAGTTTCTTTATCAATTAATCCTTAAACTAATGGTTTCTTGGGTCATTTGATGCAATGGTTGGACCTATACTCCGATGGATGGTTTTAATATATGAACTTGACCCAATGATTAAGATCTAATGATTCTTCATCCAATAAATTGGAATGATGCCGAATGTAATATGTTGGTCCTAATAAAGTGATTTAGATGGTTTCCTTTATGAGATCAACTTAATAAGCTCATTTATTGACGACTTGGTTTAAATAAACAATCGCTTGAGGGTTTTACCCTACTCTCAATGGAACTTTTTATGTTGTTAATCAAGGGATGTCAAGGGTTAGATGGTGACTCTTTCTAGAGAAAAACATAATGACTTCATCGGTGGTTTGTTCAAGATGTTTACTTATGCAAATGACTAATGAATGTACCTTTTCAACATTTAATGGTCAGAAGTTGATGCCTTAATTTTCCCATTGTTTTGGGTGAAGCCTATAGTGTAATGTTATGATTCTAATGATGAAAATTTCATGGTTCAATGCCTTAAACTTGTGTTTTTACCCTCCTATGATTATGATTGATAATCACCATAGTGAATTAGTGGGTATTCCTAATGAGGTATAGATTATTATACATAGCTTCCATATAACTAAATGATGGTAATTGGGTATTAATAGTCCTTGAATGATTAATACAATCATGGATTATTCTCTTATTGTTGTTTAAAACTTAATATGATATAACTCGATGGTTACACCTTGATTTATGTGTCGATCCATAGTTGCGAATAGCATTCAATGTGATGGTGATGCTTCACCCTATGCATCCATGATCCAATGGGGATGTTGTGAGTTAGGGTTTGGGTATGAGTGTTGATTAGTAACAATAATATACTTTATCTTGTAGAACCTAACTCTAATGCAAATAGATAAAAATGAGTATCCATGTTGATCCTTCTTATATGATGGCATGATGGTGAAATATACTCCTTAATATGATCATAACCACTGATGAAATCATTATGAATATGATGAGGGTTAATTGGTGGTCATCATTGCCACATGGGTGATACTTTCTTATACTAAACTTGTGCATTATGAATATGATGAGGGTTAATGAAATCTAGATTCCTTGCATGTTGATGTGATCAAGGAATATTATTAATGTTAATATAACCCTTCTATGGTTGTTTATGAATATCTCCCATCTTATTAATGCAATATTGTGTTGATACGGTTTATTATATGTAAGTGATGTTGTTGAACCTTGCTATAAGGCATGGAAAGATAATGATGATCTTGTAGGGAATAGTTGATGGTGTTAATGACCTTTGGGCATGGTTGAGCCCTGAATGAGGTGCAATCTTCTTGTGTTGGTAAGAGTTGATGCCCTAGGATATTGTGAAAAGGATTTATATCATGGGATAGTATGATGACCAGTGTAGTCTCATGAATGGCAAGTGCATAGTACCATGTGATGATGAGATGAGAAATTATGTTTCACACTTTTTATATCTCTTGAGGTTGTGATATTTATATGGTTGTTAGAAGTGAATTAGGGTTTGTATGTCCACTTGTTTGATGCAGCCTTCATTCACTCAATTGGCATAACTAATCAAGTACACCTCTAATCATGTCGTGTCATGTGCCTTAAAGCCATTTTCAGTGTCAGAACTTGTTGGATGGTGAAATGAGTATTCTTCAGGGAAAATCAGAGTGCATACTATTGAGTATGTGGGGGTGGCAAGATGAAGATATATCCTTGTCATCCACAATCCAGGTTATGGAGGATGTCTATGGTCTTACCTCAAACATTTGATGTGATTGAGGACAACTACGGTTGTACCTCAGATTAGAGGGTTTTGTATACCCTAGTTTCTAGTGCCGTGACCTATACCAAGGGTGGACTAGTGGTTAGCAGCTTGACTATATGTCGTTGTAGTGGTAACTTTGACTGATATGTCACTTCCTTTTCACTTGTAATGACCGAGGGGAAGAGATCTTAGGATACCGACACTCCTAGATCTTGTACGAAACCAAATAGCCCTTCACAGGGGTTGATTGGAGTTTGGGTGGTACGACTCAAAATCCCCAGGGCATAATAAAAGATGTAAGACAATTGTGTAGCATATCTGTTTAGGGTTATACACAATGCTTCATATTGGATGATAACCCTTATTTGCTTTCTTTTCATTGAGATCATGTATAGTACAATAAGAGATACTAGATATGCTTATGTTGTATTATGCTCATGTTATAAACATGCTTATGTTGTCAAATATACTAACACTGATGGTTAAGATGATGCTGCTAGCTACATTTAATATTGCTAGCCATACCTATGTAATTATAAATGCTTAAACTACTAATCATGCCTATACAGTTAATTGTGCTATGATGTTAGTTCTACTTATGATATAGATCTATTGACTTTATTTGAGATGCCAATATTGATAGCCATGTTATGTTGCTAGACATATTCATAATGTCAGGGGTGTTTATGGTACTAGATTGCTTATACTATTAGCAAGGAATATGATTATAATCAAATTAATGATAATGATTGTTATCAGATGCAATTTGATGATATTTGAGTAGATATCTATCTAGTGAAATGGATTTATTTGTTATCTATATATGCATTGATGATCATACTTGTTGCTAAGATGATTTTCTTAATCAATTTAGTATACTTGAACTATTCAATATTCTCAATTTATTATTAAATACTCCAACTACTTAGTTATTTACTATTTAAAATGTTGTAATCAATAAGAATTGTTGGAGGTTATATCTCTTGCTGGGACATGGGTCTCACCCTTGTGGTTCACCACATTTTCTTTAGGTAATTAGAAGTGACGACAACAGAACCGTGGAAGTAAAGAGGAGCTATAGTAATGAATATTTGAGAAAGTTGATTAGATGTCTAGTCTATCCTAGAGTCATCCTTGTACTCTCAGGTCTGGGTAGGAAAAGTTTGTATACGGTGTTTCAAACAAATTAGAATTTTGTCAGCATGTTAATGCTTGTTTGTGTGGCATATACAAATATTGTTCTCCTGTGTATATATGTTGTATCTAAGGCAATAGAACAATTTGTATCAAATTCTTAGCATAGTATGGATATAAGAAAGATGTTGGGCTCTTATACAAATGTTTCTGAGCGGGTGCTGATGTTGAAATCAGTTTTAATTTACCCATATTTTTTAGTATGCGGTTAATTAGTAATCGACTGTGTTTTATATTTTAAGTAATCTTGTTTAGTGTAATGGGTTCTCACAACTTTGGATCATAGCTTTAGGTTCGCTGAGTCTATAGGGACACTAGGACTTAGGACTAGGATGATGTCTAAGTTAGGAACATGACATATAAACATGGTACATACTGCCTAATCTCAATACTTGGGTGCCCTGGACAGGTATTCAATTATTGTAGAAAAGGTAAGGACTCTTAGATTGTTATCTTTTTTATTACTCTGATCAAGTAATCATTTTGAGACAATCTAAAGAGCATAATGAATAAGAAATCATGGTGTGAATATCTCAATCCTACCTTAAATAAGATGAGAATTGCATCATAATCTATCAAAACTTGAATGTTTGGTAGCTAATGAGAAAGACACAACACCATGAAATCTAAATCTGAATACAAATAAGCAAAAGAGGATTTCTTGAAGATGTGATGAAAGAAGATAATAAAGTAAAAGATAGATAATTCTATTCTTAATAAAGTGATTCTAGGTATGAAATCCACCTAATATGGAGAGAACTCCTATAACAAGTACAAAATGAGAAAATGAATGGGAACAGTGACAAAGGAATAAGGTGGAACTTGAGTTAATATCAGACCAACTTATGTGTGTAAGAAAGTGTTTATGTAAAATCAGAATGGCATGTAAAAGAAATTAAGGGAGATGATCCATGTTTAATGAAGAAAATGTGGAATATGATGATTTGCCTATAGATAAGTGGTTGAAAAACATAATAAAATAAGAGAACATACCCAAGTGTGATAAATAGTTATCAAGGAAGGAGTAATGAGATATGTTAATCATGATGATTCCTATTCTAATGGCAATGAACCTGAACTGAAAAACATAAAATGATACATAAGAAGCTGTAACCTGCATAATGAAAATAGAATTGGTAAACTTTTTACTAGTGACCCTTGAACAATGCTACTATGATGTGGGAAGTGTGTTTCCATTTGTGTCTTTCCTTTCTAGGGCATAAATTTCAAGTGGATCATTATGTGGATTCGTTAACTTATGAGCACCGTGCGAGCTAGACTCTTGCCCTTCATTGTTTAGTTCCTGATCTTCTCCCCCCATAGCTAGGTCTTGCAATTTTATCTTCCGCCTCCCTTCTTTGCTCACCGCCTTTGTGCATGACCATGACAAGCTTGAAGCTACTCGTCACCTCCGCACGCTGCTCTGACGATCTTGAAGCTGCTCATGCCAGAGCCGCTACTGCTGTCCGGAGCTACTGCTGCTGTTGTTGTACCTAATCGCCGACCGCCACTACTTGCTCCCGTCGCCACCACCACCTTATCTAGTTGGAGTGAGGAGCCTTTTTCTAGCCGCCTTCATCTGCTCCGCTCACCGCCACTGATCACCGCCTGCACCTCTAGTGCCGACCACCTTCACCTCCAGCCCAGCCGACCTCCTCCACCTCTGGGCGCCGCCACCACAGCCTGCAGTTCGACTAAGTGAGTGGTTTAATCAGTACAAGATTTGAACTTACGGTTAATAATGCCACCATTTTGTAATTGATTAGTATTGAATTAGGGTTTAAAAATGAATGAATAAACACAAAATGGAAGAATGAATTGGATTAATTGATTAGGATGATGATGACGACGACGATGATGATGATGATGATGATGTTGAGGATGACGATGATGATGATTATGGGGATGATCATCATCATTATCATCATCATCCTCATCATCATCATCATCATCATCATCATCATCATGTTATGATGATGATGTGGGATGATGGATGAGGATGATGATGATGATGATGATGATCACGATGATGATGACGATGATGATGATGATGATGATGATGAAGACGACGACGATGATGATGATGACAATGATGATGATGTGGATGATCAACATCACTATCATCATCATCATCCTCCTCCTCCTCATCATCATCATCATCATCGTCGTCATCGTCGTCGTCGTCGTCATCATCATCATCATCATCATGTGATGATGATGATGATGTGGGATGATGGATGAGGATGATGATGACGATGATGATGATGATCACGATGATGTTGATGATGATGATGATGATGATGATGATGATGATGATGATGATGATGATGATGATGATGATGATGATGATGATGATGATGGTGGTGATGGTGACAATGATGATGATGATGATCATCATCATCATTATCACAATCATTCGCATCATCATCGTCATCATCAATCATTGTCATCCTCATCATTATCATGATGATGATGTGGGATGATGATGATGATGAAGATGATCATGATGATCATGATGATGTTGAGGATGATGATGATGATGATGATGATGATGATGATGGTGGTGACGATGATGATGATCATCATCATCATCGTCGTCATCATCATTATCATCCTCATCATCATCGTCATCATCATCATCGTCATCATCCTCATCATCATCATCCTCATCATCATCATCCCACATCATCATCATGATAATGATGATGATGATGATGATGATGATGATGATGATGATGATGATGATGATGTTGAGGCTGATGATGATGATGGTGGTGGTGGTGACGATGATGATGATGATGAGGATGATGATGACGATGATGATAATGTCAATGATGATGGGAATGACGATGATGATGAGGATCATGATCATCGTCATCATCATCATCATCACTATCTTCATCATCCTCATCATCATCATCATCATCATTGTCATCATCATACTCATCATCATCATCCCACATCATCATCATGATAATTATGATGATGATGATGATGGTGATGATGAAGATGATAATGATGACGATGATGTTGAGGATGATGATGATGATGATGGTGGTGGTGGTGGTAACGAAGACGATGATGATGATCATCATCGTCGTCATCATCATCACATCATTATCATCATCATCATCATCATCATCATCATCATCATCATCATCATCATGTGATGATGTGGGATGACGATGATGTGGATGACGATGACGATGATGATAATGACAATGATGATGGGGATGATGATGATAATGATGATTATGATGATGAAAACGATGATGATGAGGATCATGATGATCATCATCATCACTATCATCCTCATCCCCATCATCATCGTCATCATTATAATTATCATCATCATCATCGTCATCATCCCACATCATCATCATGATAATGATGATGATGACGACGACGATGATGTTGATGATGATGATATGATAATGATGATGATGATGTTGAGGATGAGGATGATGATGATGATGATGATCATCATCATCGTCATCATCATCATCACATCATGATCATCATCATCCTCATCATCTTCATCATCATCATCATCATCATCATCATCATCATCATCATCATCATCATCATCATCATCATCATCATCATCATCATCATCATCATCATCATCAATCATCATCATCATCATCATCAATTATTTCTCCATCATGAATATGAAATAACCCATGTTGTTGTGTGTTATTGTACTTACATTTATATTACTTTTTCTCAGCATTTTACATTATTGTAGGCATAATGGCTTGGGCCTCTACCCCAATGTTACTATTCCCTATTGGAGAATAGTTGGACATCATTCTAGATGATCATTCATTAGTACAACTCACTATACCTAAACATTGGCGTTATCTAAATAGAAGACGCTACACGGTTGGTGAAGTGACCCTAAATTTTGGAACTTCAACATCTGTTATCAAAGTTAAGTATGATGTTGACAAAAATCTTGTATACACATACAGTTGGTGCGAGTGGGTTGGGAAGATTCTATTGGGCCGTAGTGACAAGCTTTTTCTTCGACCGGTTAGCCATAATACCATCAAGGTTTAATTAACCAACATCAACATTGAGACGCCCGGTCATCTAGTCCGATATGAGTACTCGGTAGGGGATCGCACATATTTAGACTCATTCGATGAGGAGAGCACACCCGATTTCCCTTCTATTCCTACTGTTAGTACCGTCCATTTTCCTATCACCATCAATTCAGATTTGTCTAACAATGACAAGCTTCGTGACACAACAACATCAACAAAGTAGGTCCAAGCTAGCAACAAATTTACTTTCCCGTATATGCACATGTTTAGGGGTACAACAAGCCCCACTTGTTTAATTAGCTATTGTGTCATATTATTTTCTAAACTTTGTTGTCATAATTAGTATTTCGATAGCATTTTCAACTTTGAAAGATGATGTCTGAATGATTTTTTTTGAATTTTCTTATCTATATACATGTGTTTGTGAAGATGGAATGTTTTTGTGTGTGTGAATGTCAAAAGAAAAATGAATGGATGAAACTGCATGGTTGCTAAATGTGTGTGAATATGAAATGGAGGAATGAAATGGAGCTATAGGTTTCTACATGCATGTGTGTGATGAATCATATTTGAAAATTAAATGTACTTATTATACATATGTGTGTGAATTTCATGATCCATATACAAATATATAATTTGTATCTTGTCAATATTTGCAAGTTTGTTGCCTATTGTTGGCTGAAATCAAAGGGATGTTGTAAACCTACAGTTCAAAACTGAACTACATGTTCTGCTTCCTACTGACCAGCTGGACAGCAGGTCTGGAACTGATACGAAAAAAACATCGGCGTCAGTTAAATACCAAAAATCGACAACGAATGCTTAATCATGTTAGTTGTTTTCTATTAAACGAAGCCTATGGTCCGACTGCTGGCACTGTTGGGTTAAATTGTAATCGGGAATGACTTTTCGTCATCGGTTATGTAATCGACGCTGAAGGAGTCTACTTTTAGTGTCAGCCACTTGGGTTTTGCTTCAAAATTGACGACAAAAGTCTAATTTAACCGACACTAAAGGTGTTATCTATACTAGTGTATCCAAGATGTATCAATAGTATGGAAATATGTGAAGTTTGGAGATGTTTATTAAATGAACATTCTAAGTATTCCTCTCTCGTAGAGAGAGAGAGAGAGAGTTGATGATGACCCTATATGTTGTTTGGAAGGAAAAAAAAAGTGACTCTATAATGTTGTGTATGGTCTAGTGATAGCTGGGCAAGACTGCTATCAAGGATAGATGGTTTGTTGATTAGTATACATGTCTTACCATGTTCTTTTAAGATAAACCTAGGATTAGAATATCAATGCATAAGAGTTGGAATGGATGACATAAGTTACATGACCATGGTAAGTTTAGGGTTATGTCCTCTAGACTAACCAATGTACCAATAGAATTTATGAATAGGAGAATGAGAGTGTTCAAGTCATGTCTTACAAGTTGTAGAAAGCTTTGAATGATGACATCTCAAAGTATTTCAGAGATGGTTATTAACATGGTTGACATCTTTGTTAAACCTTAAGAATTTTGAAGCAACTGTACTTATGTGTGATAATTCTAGGAAGAGTGAGTTGGGGGTTGATTAGAGTATCCTCTTTGAGTTATGATACCTCTATTAAGTATGTTATGTGAATCTTGATAAGATGAAGACAATGTCATTGCTCCACCCCTAACAAGGTCAATCAGGAAGTTATATTTGTTAACAATTACATACAAGTGTATGATTCTTCAACGAAATCGACGATGAGTTCACCATTGAGATGATTGGATAATCCTATAAAAACATATACCTCATAGTTATTAAAAATAAGGGGATGACTACCTGGTTGATTGAGTTGTTAATTACAACCATTAAAGGGGCATAGGGATGAAAACTTGTATAGTTGCATATGATAAGAGATACTTGATGTTCTATGTTTGATAAGAGCCAATGAGTATGAATTTTGAGTAATGTGTTGATACAATAGATATAATTCCAAGATGATATCTAGAATTTAAGTTGAAAGTTACTATTAGATTTGTACAGGTGGTAGAACAAGTTTCTATGTTCCATATTTGCAAATGTCTTCTTATGAAGGGGTTTTTGTGTTGACCGAAGATAAGATATGTATGAATTGAAAGAGAAGAATATGTCATCTATGAGAATGATGTGACATTATCATGTGATAAATGTAACAATGTGGAAGATTGAGGATGAGGTGCATGATAAGTATCCATCTTTGTTTACCTTGGATTTCGGTGGCAAAATCCTTGTTAGGGGTTTATGGTTGTAAGACCCCTAACCTTGCTTAAAGTGTTGAACAAGATTAATTATCATAACTGAATTCTTATAAACCTAATATAACCTTGTGATATGCTTTGAAATCAAAATACACGCTTAAATTTCAAATTCTGTCCAATTTAGACACTTTTTGAGCAAGTTATGCAATTTTATGCACATTTTGGATTTTTCTACAATTTACCCAATTGAGAGGTTTTGTTTGCAATTTATCACTTGCATTATGTTACTTGGATATTCTCTCATCATTCTTGATCTTGTTCAGCCATGGGGCACCTGTTTAAACCTTGGTTTGATGGTGTTTTCCTCAAGGGTATTTTAAGATTTACCCCTCTGGATGAGCTACCTTTAGTAGCTATCAACTAATGAATTATTTGATTGGCTTGGAAATTCAACAAAGGAAATATAAGAAGGTCTATATGGATGGTGGGGGAGCTTCTTGTGTGTGTTATTGTATATTTTTAATAGTTTAACGCCATGGACACTTGGAAAGATACTAGAACTTCAACCTTTTCTTTTTCTTTATCTTAAAGTTTCATATACTTATCCCTAAGCACCCAAACGAGCCATTTTCTTGACAACACTTCCCTCCTTCTACAAACCTCGTTCTCCCTCTTTGCTATTGTGAATTTCCTATCCAAGGAAGAAGAAAAAGGGGATCTTCTTGGAAAAAGAGTCTAGGGTTGCAATTGACTTCCTTTTAGGGTTTAAAAACCTTCCTTCTAGTGATCTTGACCTAAAAGAATAAGAATCCTCTTATTTCCTCCATTTATTTCTTTCTTATCCTTCATCCTACCTTTCTCTAGGTCATAACATTACTGTTCCATGGTAGAAATTTCTCAAAAGCTCTAAACTCCTACCTTTCTTGCTCCTTATGGTTAAGGTTTGCTCATTTGATGAAGAAAGGTGCTAAATGGACGAGTTCACAACAAATGCTTGGATTTTCTACCCTACCTACTTGTGTTTTCTTATTTTTGGGAGTTTATCTTCTAATTAAAGGCAAGTTTTATAACTTGCTCCACGTTTATTTCTTACCATAAGCTTGCTCGCTCATGTTCTTGCTTTTAAATAATGATCTATGCACTAAAAAGCTATGATTGACTTGGATTTCAATTTTTATAATGTTCGCTATTCTGATTTAAGTTCTAGATGAACCTATTATAATGTGTACATTATTCCTAAGGTATAATATGGCTTGGATCAGGTTGGTTTGACAATTGATGGTGCTAAACATCTATCAACCAATGGTCAATTTTAGGGTTTAAAGTTGATTTCTTCTATAAACACATGACTCAATGGTGGTACCATTGCAACAACTGATGGTGATGTCTTCATGAAAACTGATGGTGGTGACCAAGGGTGTCAACTGACGTTCACCCCTTAGGTCAGGTTTTGGCCTAATTATAAGCTTAGCGATTAATAACTAAGTACCCTAATGATGCTATCAATCAATGGTGATTATTAGTCTGATATTCGATGGTAATATAGTGCTGATCTAACAACCTATGGTGACTTAATGGTCACTAATGATGGTGGATCAGGTCTCCACAACCTATGGTGAGTAAGCATTTAGTTTTAGCATTAATTAATCCTTAAACCAATGGTTTCTTGGGTCATTTGATGCAATGGTTGGACCTATATTCCAATGGATGGTTTTAATATATGAACTTGACCCAATGGTTAAGATCTAATGATTCTTCATCCAGTAAATTCGAATGATGCCTAATGTAATATGTTGGTCATAATAAAGTGATTTAGATGGTTTCCTTTATGAGATCAACTTAAGAATCTCATTTATTGATGACTTATTTTAACTAAACAATTGCTTGTGGGTTTTACCCTACTCTCAATAGAAATTTTTATGTTGTTAATCAAGGGATGTCTAGGGTTAGATGGTGACTCTTTATAGAGCACAAATCTATGACTTCATATGTGGTTTGTTCAAGATGTTTACTTATGTAAACGACCACTGGCTTAACCTTTTCAACATTGAATGGTTAGAAGTTGATTCCTTAATATTCCCATTGTTTTGGGTGAAGCCTATAGTGTAATTTTATGATTCTAATGATGAATATTTCATGGTTCAATGCCTTACACTTGTAGTTTTACCCTCCTATGATTATGATTGATAATCACCATAGTGAATTAGTGGGTATCCCTAATGAGGTATAACTTGTTATACCTAGCTTTAATATAACTAAATGATGGTAATTGGGTTTGAATAGTCCTTGAATGATTAATACAATCATGGAGTATTCTCTTATTGTTGTTGAAACCTTAGTATGCTATAACTCGATAGATACACCATGATTTATGTGTGGATTCATAATTGAGAATACTATGCAATGTGATGGTGATGCTTCACCCTATGCATCCATGATCCAATTGGGATGTTGTGAGTTAGGGTTTGGGTATAAGTGTTGATTAGTAACATTAATATACTTTCTCTTGTTGAACCTAACTCTAATGCAAATAGATAAATTGAGTATCCATGTTTAACCTTCTTATATGATGGCATGATGGTGAAATAACTTCCTTAATATGATCATAACCTTAATGTGTTAATTGATGGTTATCATAGCCACATGGTTGATACTTTCTTATACTAAACCTATGCATTATGGATATGATGATGGTTAATCAAATCTAGATTCCTTCCATGTTGATGTGATAAAGGAATGTACTTAATGTTAATATAACCCTTCTATGGTTGTTATAAATATCTCCCAACTTATTGATGCAATATTGTGCTGATATGGTCTATTATATGGAAGTGATGTTGTTGAGCCTTGCTATAAGGCATGGAAAGATAATGATGATATTGTAGGGAATATTATGATGGTATTAATGACCTTTGGGCATGGTTAAACGCTGAATGAGGTGTAAACCTCTTATGTTGATAAGGGTTGATACCTTGTGATATTGTGAAAATGATTTATATATTGTGTTAGTATGATGACTAGTGTAGACTCATGAATGGAAAGTGAATAGTACCATGTGATGATGAGATGAGAAATTATGTTTCACATGTTTTATATCTTTTGAAGTTGTGATATTTATATGCTTGCTAGAAGTGAATTAGGGTTTGTATGTCCAATTGTTTGATGCATCCTTAATTCACCCAATTGGCATAACTAATCAAGTGCAACTCTAATCATGTAGTGCCCTGTGTCATAGAGCCATCTTCAGTGTCAGAACTTGTTGGATGGTGAAACGAATATTCCTCAGGGAAACTCGGAGCACATACTAATGGGTATGTGGGGGTGGCAAGTTGAGGATATATCCTTGTCATCCACAATGCAGATTATGGAGGATGGCTATGGTTATGCCTTAGACATTTGATGTGATTGAGGACAACTACGGTTGTACCTCGAATGAGAGGGTTTTGTATACCCTGGTTTCTAGTGTCGTGACATGACTATACGTCAATGTTGTGGCATCTTTGACTGATATGTCAATGCCTTTTCACTTGTACTGACTAAGGGGAAGAGATATTAGGATACTGGCACTCCTAGATCTTGTACGAAACTGAATAGCCCTTCGCAGGGGTCAATTGGAGTTTGGGTGGTATGACTCAAAATTCTTAGGGAATAATAAAAGATGTAAGACAATTGTGTAGCATATCCATTTAGGGTTATATACAATACTTCATATTTGATGATAACCCTTGTTTACTTTCTTTTCATTGAGATCATGTATAGTACAATAAGAGATAATAGATATTCTTATGTTGTTGTTATGCTCATGTTGTAAACATGCTTATGTTGTCAAATATACTAACATTGATGGTTAAGATGATGCTAATAGCTACGTTTAATATTGCTAGCCATACCTATGAAATTATAAATGCTTAAACTGCTAATCATGCCTATGCAGTTAATTGTGCTATGATGTTAGTTATACTTATGATATAGATCTGTTCACTTTTTTTGAGATGCCAATATTGATAGCCATGTTATGTTACTAGATATATTCATGACGTCAGGGATGCTTATGCTACTAGATTGCTTGTACTATTAGCAAGGAATATGATGATAGTCAAATTAATGATAATGATTGTTATTAGATGCAATTTGATGATATTTGAGTAGATATCTATCCAGAGAAATGGATTTATTTGTTATCTATATATGCATTGATGATCATACTTGTTGCTAAGATGATTTGCTTAATCAGTTTAGTATACTTTAACTGTTCAATGTGTTCAATTGGTTATTAAATACTCCAACTACTTAGTTATCTACTATTCAAAATGTTGTAATCAATAAGTGTTGTTGGAGGTTATATCTCTTGCTGGGACATGGGTCTCACCCTTGTGGTTCGCCACTTTTTTTTAGGTAATCGGAAGTGATGACAACAGAACCATGGAAGTAATGAGGAGCTATAATAATGAATATTTGAGAAAGTTGATTAGATGTCTAGTGTTTCCTAGAGTCATCCCTGTACTCTCAGGTCTAGGAAGGAAATGTTTGTATATGGTGTTTCAAACGAATTGGAATTTTGTTAGCATGTTAATGCTTGTTTGTGTGGCATATACAAATATTGTTGTCCTGTGTATATATGTTGTATCTAAGGCGATAGAACAATTTGTATCAAATTTTTAGCATAGTATGGATATAAGAAAGATGTTGGGCTCTTATGCAAATGTTTCTGAGTGGGTGCTGACGTTGAAATTTGTTTTAATTTACCCATATTTTTAGGTATGTGGCTAATTAGTGATCAATTGTGTTTTATATTTTGAGTAATCTTGTTTAATGTAACAGGTTCTCACATATATGAGGGGTCTAAAGAAGGATATTTGGGAAGGTTCTTGCATAATTACTCCCAATCTACTTATGTGGTGGTGGGGTTTCTACACTTTACATACCGACCTGGCCAAGGTGACTTCTATTTCTTGAGAAAACCCTAATCTTGAATAAAGTCACTAACTAATATAGAAAAAAATATTAGTACATATAATCACCTTCAATAGAGAGAAAATACATTATAATGTGTTAATACTTGGAGGAAAGACCTCATTTATAAAAAAATGTTGCAAAAGATCAAGTTTTATAGCAACCATCAACCATGTATAAAGGCAAAATTAGTACATACTCCAACAACTAAGCTACCAAACCAAACAACAAGGACAATGTAGATTAAGAATCCCATCCTAATAGTTGGCCATGGGTGGAATGGTGGTATGTAGGGAGTGCTAGTCTCTATCATTTCCCATACATCCTTATGAGGATCTATTGACTAGGAATATGTTAAATTGGTCTAACTAATCCAAGTTTAGGTTTATAGGTATTATCGTCATAATAAACTTAGTGGCAAGGGTTTGTATGAGGTGTAGGAGAATGGCGTTTCACCTCCTATTACCCCATACAACCACTTAACATGATCTTTTTTCTAAGTACATATGAAGGATCATGCCTAGAAACTTAGATATATCACATGGTCTAGTGGAATGGAGGTATAGAGGGAAACGGGGGGAGAATTGCTAAGATTCCTCTAGTGAACTTAGGAGTTTCTCCACCAAAAAGCCCAAAACCATCCCTTCTCTATGCCTTAAATGATTGCATAACCAAAAATAACCAAAGCAAGAGATGATGAGAGAGAACAAGCATTGACATAGCCATTGGAAACCAAATCAAAGTATCATACATAAATATTTCCCATCATGGTTTTAAAGTTACATTTTCCCCAAACAACCCAAAAAGGGGGCTTAGCTACTCATAGTCAAATAAAGAACAAAAGAATAAGGATTAGAAGATAGAAACTCCATTGACTTTGGTGGAGAAGCTTTAGTCTTCACATCCAGTAGCTCCAAGCATGAACTCCTCCTCCAAGTGGGTGAAGTGAATGTAAAGTGGAGTGGATATGGTCAAAACCCTAAAAAATAGGGTTTCAGGTGGAATATGGAAGAAAATGGAGTGGATGGGGTAGATGGTGGCTAAGGAGGATCTCATTACAGCAACTAGTGGCTAACCCTGACTGCTATTTGCCACTAGTGTATATATAGTGGTGTACAAGGTCTAGGGTTAAGGGTGTGTGTGTGTGGGGGGGGGGGTAAAGTAGTAAAATTTTTTGTGGGAATCATTACAATTAGGTGGGTAGCATGGCCATGGTTGTCACCATGTCCGTGGTCGATAGGACCGGGCATGGTTGCGGTGGAGGAGGTAAAATGTCAGAGTGAAAGTGGAATTTTGGAGGCTTGGTGGTACATTTGTGTTGGGTACCATGATTGTGGTGCTGTAAGGATATAATGGATGTAGAAGTCACCAAGATCATGATGGATGTAGAAATGGGGAATCGTGGCCTAGAGTATGGAAGTCTTGATGGAGGTGTTGCCACATCCATTTTGATTGGCACAACCATGGTGGGTCTATCCCACTACATCCATTTTGTTTGGCACAACCCTGGTGGCTTAAGTGTCATGGGTCTTGATGAACTTGTGACTTCATTGGTTTTTTATGTCTTGTAGTATGGCCATGTAAAAGTACCATGACTCTTTTGATAGCTTTACCACGCACTTTGAGTATTGAACTTGGCTATCCATGGTGCTCTTTGCTCAACTTCAATCCTTGGACACTTGGGGTAGGTTGAAGTTAGCTTTGATGACTCAACCTCCTCCATGTGTGTTATAGTCCCTGAGATCATCTCTATCTCCTCCTTCCATACATTAGTGCTAAAGTTCCTATAAAACATGCAAAGAACATCCGTAACTACATTTGATAATTAACCAATTATTGGGAATATAACATGCACTTTAAACCATCAAGATGGGAATAAAGAACAACACAACACAAGTTGGAGACCCAATCTAGAGCCTCATCAAAATAAATCATCCATTCTAGGACTCCAACTTGCATTAGTAAGCAAAAATTCACATCTAAGTTCATGGTAATTATTTCCTTGTGATCTCTAAAATCAACAACAATTAGAGAGCACACCATCAATATCTAAATCCTAATTTTTGGGTTCTCTATCTTGACAATTTGAACAAATATCTTTCAACATTATGAACTTTGTTAATCATGACTTCATTAATAATTTACACACACTTTCCTCATGGATCAACATGTAAGGTGACCACATATTTGAATTTGAAGTCCAAGAAAAACCACATCCATACTATTTCACGGTCGTAAAATATGTGATTGTCACTGAAGAAAATACATGGTTTGAGGACCTCAAAGCATGAATCAAGAATATAATCATCCCATAATGTCTCCTACATGCAAGTGCTTAAATGAAAATCCATGCAATACTTCTTAGGAGCAAGACATCTCTGTTGAAGATCATGTAACTAAGTAGTCCTCTAGTGCATAAAAAATATAGAGAGTAGAGAAGTCATGAAGGAGGTCCATGGAGGATCATGTGTCACAAACATGAGAGAAGAAATGCTCTCAAAAATGATACAACTTGTAGGTTGCTAATGGAAAACAAAAAGATGAAAATTTTCCAATGTATCTATAAATGGCATGTCTACTATATCCACGTTGACTACATTCATGCTCCACCTAACCAACTCTACCACATGGGAAAGCCTGGGTCCTTCTCGACTCTTTCTAGGGAAATTGACATGATCATAAAAATAAATGTTAAAGCATAAAATCTGATCTTTTTCATTCCAATTACAATTGATGACTCTACAAAACGGTAGATGATGTTTCTATAACTGATGCCTCAGCTCAATGGGTGATCAGATTTGTCAAGAACAATGTCATAAGCAAGTGTAGAATATTTCATGAGATTGGATTTCAAAATGGTACAAACTTCATTTCCAAAACCTTCAAGGAGTATTTGATCTCCTTATGTATCAAATAATGTCTCCATATTGGCCTCAAATGCATGGACATGTATAGTCACAAACAAAGATATGACAAAGATACCAAGAAGACATACTATAACACCAACGGACATAAGAGCCTTCCAATATCTCTATGGTCATATAAAATGACCAACATAACTTCCATAGGTGACACACCCTACTTCGTTGTACATTAAATTAGGTAATCCTACCAGTGAAGGTTGTTATCCCATCCCTTAACATCTTACAAGAAGCTAAAATCCCTAAGATAGAATGGGTCAGAAAACACATCTAAAACCTCAACACCCTAGAAGAATGAAAATTGGAAGTTATATATCATGCACAATTCTATTAATCTGGATAAGACCAAGCACTAAATCCGTGGTCCCAACCTTACATTTCTGGGAAGGTCATTGATACTCTGAATTATATTGAATACTAACACTAGGGCAATGTTTGATCCTAAATGGGAGTGAGCCTACATCATCCCTGATATCTATGACTAGGGTGATTGCACCTGAATGATATGAGTGGGTATATTCATCTTCACCACACAAGAGTCAACCTCATCGAATTCTACTACTATCAACAAACAAGCTCCACTAGTGTCCTACCTCTAGAAATGAGCTTCAGCAGATGGAAAAACCATGACATACATAACCCGCTTAAATTATTTAAACATCCCACTATGTCTACTATGGATTCTTGAAGAGGTGAGGGTCAAAAACTATGAATAATGAGCATACAATAGAAGGAACACTATCTTTATCCTCAGTTCTATATAGTTTTGCAACCTAAATTCACTTCCAAAATAAACCAGTCGTAAATAAAAACTAAAAGTCAATATTGCAGATTTAGTAGAGGAAAACCACTCAATATACATGAATCCCCAAACAAAGGGTGATGATGAAGAACACACACCTATGGTCATCACATGTTTCCTGTGAAAATAGGCCTATCAAGAGCTCCCTAGAAGTGAGTTAGACTTGACATACAATGTTGAGACATCCTAACACCTTTTCATGGTTGAAATCTCACCTAATACTTGTATTGAAATATGATAGTGTCCTAATTCATAGCATACATGAATATCTAATGTACTAGATTGAAGTCCATGATCATTTACATATATCCATTCCTCATCCATAAAAAAAAGTGGAACCAAACTTCTCATGGACCAACCCATGATCCACAAACTAGGAAATCCTTTACTTGCTAAACCCCATCCATTCTGTCATCACAAAGCCCCATCTCCCATAGTGAGGCCCTAAGTATCAATATTCATCAATATATCAAAATTAAAATACCCAACATTATAAGACCGACCTTGGTTACATGTTACATTTAAAAAGTCCAAAGAAACATAAAAAAAGTTGGATACATGCTTGTGATTGATTGCTATTCTAATACATGTCCAAAATAGAGTCTATTGAGGTGTCTCTGACATCTACACCCTTAACCCAACTAGGTAGGATTTGTTTCTTGTGAGCATATTGCATGACATAGGATTAGTTCTCTAGCGATACATTCATGGACAATGAAGCCCACAATCTATATTATCCCCTCGACAAAGGATCATTTAGTGGAAGAACAACCACAAACATTAAAGGGATGAATCAATCAACAAGAATCAAGATGAAACAACAGATAAGATTAAAAATTCTTGGAATACCAACCCTCTAAAATGGATGGTAAGATGACCACACATATATTTCATTTTCTATTTCTCAAATCTTCATAACGCATACAACCATCCTTCACACCTCTAATGTGCAAGTGAAGAAATCCTAACCAATCTAGGAACCTAACCACCTAAAAGGGACCTTTAGTAGAAAATACATCAATACTAATCAGGTTACGAACTACAATCCTAAGGTATACACATGGACATCATGGAGGAGGTACCAAATTCCAGCTTTTCACACCATAATAAAAAAAATTCTTTTCAAAATGCTTACCTTATTTCAAAGTTTTTTATGTTATGAAGCATAAAAATAAAAAATTACACCATTGCGCTAAATTAAAAACCTCCTAAAAAAGGAAACGAGCAATGAAACACAAAATTACTCAACCCCATCATACTTTTTTGCTATCAAAATTGAACTCGATGAAGATATTCATGCCAAGAACTCAAGGGAGCAACCTTTATAGATACAGAAAGGAGCCAAAATCATATCTTGACGAGCAATCTACAATTACTATCAGCTAGACCTTGTAGACACATCATGAATCATGTGGTAAAGGCCTAATGATCCTCTATATTATATATGCACTTTTGATGGAAAACTGCCTAAGCATAGACACCAGGAAATCAATAATGAACTGCTCTAGCCCCGATAGAATGAACAACCACTTACAAACATACATCATTATCCCACAATCCAAAGTGTCAAGATTTATCCTATTATAACCTTAACACACATCATCATGTGCCAAATAAAAAAACCTCCATGTTAGCTCACCATGGTGTTCGAAAAGCCTGCCTATCTTGATGTGATTCAATAGATTCTCATACACAAGGATATTGTGATGATTGACCATCTCCTATAACTCAAGTGGATTGATACACATCCCTAGATAAATACACAAGATATTGAAAGGTCCTCTCTTCCTCCATGTAACTTGGCCTCATCCAAGTACTAATATACATTGATCAAGATCAAGGGCCTATTGGTCTCAGTGTGCCAAACAAATACCACAACACTCGTTGTTATCATCGACACCTGACCCACTGTCCCTTCAAAGAACAACTTTGCAAGCAGGTCAAGGTATAGGCTCACAAACAAGGCATATCTAGTGACTATGATCCATGGCACACATCATTCTTGAACAACTCCAAGAACATAGCCAACTTGATGAGGCAATTATAAACAATTAGCCATCAAACATCTATGCAACATCCCAATTATTTTGAGTTTAATAACCAATGAATAAATTTATCTCATGATGTTAAAAACCTTATCTAACGTTTAGTTTATAGTGTTATTGGATTTTCTAACCCGTTACTGGAAGTGGTGCAAATAATGAACCTTACACCTCAGAGGGTGATCTTAGGTCATATTTTGCATAAGTAATTCATTCAGTGATAACAAGTTATGATTATGTCATGAGTGCCTAAGATAGTTATGAGTGCTAATATCTTACTAATGAAGTTATGAGATTAAATGCCTATGTTATATGATTGATTGGTCATTTAGTCATTGGTACATCACAGTGTAAAATCCATCCTACCAAAGATTCTTAACTTGCATCCAACTTGATAATAGTCTTTATTATTCCATTTATTGTGCTTTAAATAAATAATCATCTTCTTGCAATAGATTAAATAAAAGTTTTAGTCTTAATCATGACAATCTTAAGATTTTATAGCTTGATGATATATAAGTGAAAAATAAGAAGCATTAGAGAAAGTTATACACACACATACACACACACACACACACACACACACACACACACATATATATATATATATATATATATATATATATATATATATATATATATATATATATATATATATGACTAAAAGAATTGTGTACCCGAGTACATGTATCCATCTTCATTTGTGATGATTACAAAAATATAAAAAGCAATCCAACCTTATGGATGTGATGTATACCATTAAATAATATGTGTATAAAAAATCACTTCAAACTGACATTCTTATATCATCAAATGAAAGAATATACATAATTTCTAATCAATGGTAAGTTGGAGAAATTGTAGAAATCATTGAATGATATATTGTTATATCTCGTGATATACATGGTGTATGGTTGTGATTTTTTGAACACATCTAATCTATTCAATTTTGATTCAATCCATAAGGTTGAATTGAATAAATGTATTCCATATATATCATTTTCATGGCCGGTACACATAATTTGCGCCGATACACACTTCATGACCTCTCTCTCTCTCTCTCATGGCTAAAAGAATCGTGTACCTGAGTACATGTAGTTTATATGTACCCATGTTCATTTATTATGAGTGTGACCTTATGGATGTGATGCATATCCCTTACATAAGACGTATAAAAAATCATCACAATCTGATATCCCTACATCATCCTTATAGAATGTGTGTACCAGTTGATACATGTAACTTATGTGTACCGACCGTGAAAATGACATATGTGGAATACATTAATTCAATTCAACCATATAAATTGACTCGACATTCCATAAATAAGATATGTTCAAAAAAGCACAACTATACCTCATGTATATCATGAGATATAACAATATATCATTCAATGATTTCTTAATTTCTACAACTTACCGTTGTTTAGAAAATATGTATTTCTTACATTTTATGATCAAGGAATGTGAGTTTGAAGTCATTTCTGATACACATGTTATCTAAAGGGTATGCATCACATCCATAAGGTTGGATTGCCTTTTGTATTTATGTAATCATCATAAATAAAGATGAGTACATGTAAGCTCCAGGTACTCGGGTACACAATTCTTTTAACCTATATATATATACATATATATACATATATATATATATATATGTATATATACATATATATATATGTATATATATATATATCTGTATATATATATATAATAATAATAATAATAATAATAATAATAATGAAATTTTGCAACCCGTACATCCCGAAAAGTAAGTAACAATCAGAAAAGTAACTACCTAAACAAAAAATAACTATTACACTGAAAAGGTAATACTAGGTAGATTACCTAGTATAAACTTTAGACAAAAGATACAATTGTATGGTAATAATTTTGCATGGATGTAACTATTTGAAAGATAATGTAACTCTATATTTGTGTAAAGTAAAAAATTGCAGAAAAAATAACAATCCCCGGAGAGGGTAGCTGTCTGTGGGCTTTATCTCTCTCTCTCTCTCTCTCTCTCTCTATATATATATATATATATATATATATATATATATATATATATATATATATATAGAGTCAGGCTAGAATACACTCGAGTGTACGGATCGCACGAATACACTCAAGTGTGTTTGCATATTAAGACTATTTTTTGTAAAATGTAAACCATTGATCTTCACCGTCATACTATAACTAGGCTACATACAAATTTTGAGCCCATTTGGATGAGTGTAAGTCACTCATCCAAGGGCAACAAAATCGACGTCCGAAACTAATTTAAAATGCATAATTTTTGCGGTCTTCATAACATTAGCTATACATATCCAAATGTTCTCAAATTTTGTGTATGAGTTGTTCACAAGATGTTTAAGAAGATCAACGGATTAGATTTTCAAAAAAAATATTACATCATGGAAAACTACTTGAGTGTATTCCGCTCCGGATACACTCGAGTGTATTCTAGCCTGACTCTATATATATATATATATATATATATATATATATATATATATATATATATATATATGAATGGTGTACCTGAGTACATATACCCATCTCTGTTTATGATGATTGTAAAATTATAATTTCCAATCCAGCTTCATAGATGTATTGTGTAACCCTTAGATAAGATGTGTATAAAAATCAACATAATTTGATATTTATAGATCATCCAATAAAAAATATATTGTAAAAATTGTTGGATGATATATTGATATATCTCAGGATCTTTGTGGGATATGGTTATGACTTCTTAAAAACATCTAATCTATATAGTGTTTAATATATTCATATGGTTGGATTGTACGAAAACATTCTAAATGTGCCGGTTACGTAAGTTACATGTACCAGTCGGTATACACTTCCTAACTCCTATACAAAATGAGAGTAGAACTAGTGGCACATTGTTGTAGTGTTTGGTTTGGGAAGACGAGGAGAGGTCAATGTGGATATAAACAAAAAAAGTGCCATAATATATTAGATAGACGCAAGTACAACGACGCGCTCGGTAGTTTATTTGCAATCATTTTATTTATTCAAGATAAATAATAAGAACCATTATTAAAAGAACAACTGACAAACGGAAAATAACTAACAGCCCGCAAACCTTCGGATAATACAAGTTAAATGAAAGAAAACTATTAATATACGAAGAGTAAGTGCAGTCCGTAGCTAGATAGACGTAGTATCTACAGAGAAACAAGAAATATCAGATCAATGTTTTCTTTTCAGCTTTGTGTACAATGAGTGGGTGAATACATGAGCAGATAATGCGTCACCGTGAATTAAAGTTTGTAGCAAGATTTAAGGCTTTTGCGTAAATATGTGACAAAGGATGATAACCCATCCTTTTCGTTACATGGAAGCTTAATTCTAAGGGAAAAGCAAAATTACCATGACAAGATAAATCGTGGGTGGTGGTGATATTAGTCTTTTAGAATGTAGTTGGAATATGTGTGGATTGTATCATCGATGCAGGAATACATATAGAATAATAGAAGCGAGTTTATATGGATCAGTTTAAACATATACATGCACATTCAGCGGCGAAGTCAAGGTGGGACAAGTAGCGACACTTGCCCTCCCTTAAATTTTAAAATTTTTAAAGACATATAATCTGTATTTACCATGGTATCTTGATATATATTTATTTTATCTTTTGTCTACACACAAGCTTGTACATCTGTCGTCATAATTTACAGACTTTTTTCAACAAATAATTTCATTATAAATATGATATAAGTAAGAAAATAAAAATAGAAACACATTTAAATAAGACAAATTTCAGATAAATGCATGTCATTTTCTACTTTCATAAATAAATCTTGATACTAGTGAACTTATTTTTATGTTAAAAAATGTAACAATTATATTAATAGGACATACATTAATGTTGATTTGCTAACTATGAATAGAAGCATATATATTGATGAAATAAACAACCTAACATGGATAGTTATTGGTATACTTCATTAGAATGCCAAAATTCTTCTATCACATATAAGTAATTAAATATATAGCAAGTATAGTTAGTAATTAGTTATATGTGCCTATAGTTTACTTGTGCTAATGATGTATGATTATTTTTTCTAGGTGCAATGTATGCTAAGGGAGATTAAACATTACTCCATATTAATAGTTTCTTTTGGTTTATGTTTTTACGACGCATTTGTTTATAATGTTTTTAAAATACATGCTTTTATATTTTTCAAACATTAAATGTATTTGGTAAAATAAGGACACATCATGTGCTATTATAGTATAAACCCTTAAAATAATATAAATGTCAAATAAAAAAATTAGAGAATTATTTGAGATTATGTATTATTTATAATATTACTATTAGTAACATGTTAGTTTTGTTTATCATGTTTGGTTATCTGCATTATACGACATATCTTGAATGCTAATCATTAATGTCTCTATTATTTAAATATTTATGTTTTTATAATGGATCAACTATACAATCATAATAATATATGCATGTTATGTGAATGTTGTTTCTAAAATTTACACATAATATATAAATTATAATGTCAAATACTTGTATTCGGTATTTTCTTTATTTTCAACATTAGATAGAAATCATGTATTAATAGATTACCCACAAAATTTATTCTTATGTAGGTAAAAGTAATGAATAATTTATTTCCATGATGTATGTATTATTTGGCTTAAATTTATTATATTGCTTTCTGTCAAGTTATATAATATAACTACTACATGGTATCACTTTTACAAATTAATTTTATTAAACTCTTGTTACTTTTTTAGTACTATACTTTCCAAAATCATCACATAAGACATTATTTACTTTAAAAATAAATAATAGTCCACAATCAATGTTGAATATATAGTGCATGTCATTTTTTATAAATGACTTACATTTATAAAGAAGTAATTTGTAGAAGTGTTTGGTCTCATACAAGAAAAGTTAAATATTTTCTACGTTAGTGGTTGCGGTTTAGAATGCATTTTATATGTGTATAGAATGTTATAAGGTACATAATATTAGTTTAAAATATATATAGATATAGGAGTGTTGTAATAGTACATGGAAATGAGATAGTCCAAAAAGTGAGGAGTCCTCAACTTTTCTTTGCCGATGTAGGATCCATTATTATTCTACCAAGATCAAAATATATGAGGTTAACAATATGTGGGACATGTGAACGATCTATTTTCTCCTGACAATAATTGAAGACCTATTTATTTATGATGTAAATAAAGAAATATAAATTTCATATGAACTTTTAATGTTACTTCATGTGTGCTCCCCCTTCATAATGGGTCTGGCTTTGCCACTATGCACATTAGTAGACTAAACTCTTATTATATATATATCTCCCATCTATAAAATTATTTGCACATTCGTTCTTAGATAAGAAAGCTCATACCCGAATGTCGGCTCCTCTGTTTCACAACTTCTTAGAAACTCGAACTAGTGTTGCTTGGAAACTGATCACATGAATGCTCACTTGTTTTGTGATAGATCCACCTTAATACAACTCTACTCCTAAATAGTTGACGCCATTAACACCTCTACTATTGATGCATATTGTAATTGAAGCTGAATGGATCTCTAGATGCAAGCATTGCAAGACAAATTCTTGCAAACATACACGCGCAACCTCCTGTCACTAATACTAGACAAGTAGATCAATTCTAATTAAGAACCTTGAGAAAGAAACTAGTCAGATTAGGTAAGAAATTACACTAGGCTAGCAAACTAGGAAAAAAGGCATTGAAGGACCTATACTAGCAAGTGACTAGCAAGAACATAGAAAATAACTAAGAAAGCATTAACAAGCAAGGAATCAATTAGGTTTTTATGAATTTATGGGAAGTGTGAGTCATTTGGGGGAATGTGACCAAACTTAGGTTAGGGGTCATAACATGAAAATTATACTCATTGATTTATATTGTTAAACCAAACAACAAGATAGATGCTAGATAATTACCCTAAACTACTGAATGACCATGGATTGAATAGGGTGTATAAGGGGTGAAAAACCACTAGAGGGGGGGTGAATAGGGTTTTAAAGTACTTTTAAAAATTATTTAACTCAAACAACCACAAATGAGAAACCAAGAAGGAGACAAAGGGTTTAGAGTGGTTCCAACCTTAGCAAATACTAAGGTTGTCAGTCCACTACCCGGTTGCTTACCCAACCGGGATTTTGAAAGTATTAATTTTATTACCTTCTCAAGGAATTACACAAAATACAATACTTTCTTACACCCCTTTGAAACAGCCTTCACTTGAAGTAGATGCACCAACTCGAGGTAGCCTTCTTGAAGTAACTCCAAGCTCCCCCTTGAAGTAGCCTTCCTCTTAGAAGTAACCTCCCATTGCACCAGCCTTCTAGAAGTAGTTCAAAGTCTCCTTCTTCACCAAGAAGATCACGACCCTCTCCAATCCGTAGCCTCCAACCTAGGAGTAGCAAGGAGAGTACAAGCAATGAAAGTGAACAAGAAAGGAAAATGGAAATTACAACTTATCCTTTGAAGCTCAAGGCTTGATTTGTCTAGATCAAGCGTGTAGATCTCCTAACCAATGTATATGAAATTGTGATTGCTGTGGATAGGAGATACTAGCCTATAGGACACGAAATTTGAGCCAAGAGGAAAGTAGCCAATTTCAAATATGCTCAATTGCTCAAACAGGTTGCTCAATGCAAGTGTATGCTCAAAGATTGCTCAAGTGTGTAAAACCAAGTGTATTTGGGTGTCCTAAGGCATGTCTTATTTATAGGAATGACTTACAAGTGCTTAAGGACGTTCTAGATACTTTCTAGGGGTTTCTAAGTGCTTAACTAGCCATTAGGTATAAGTTAGTTGCATTAGCAACACCTAGTTAATTAATTCTGCAGTTGCTGTCAGAGTCCATCTTGGTCGAGAAATTGTCAACCGAGATACCTATTCGGTCGAAGTTTTGTCGACCGACAGGCTCTCTGGATCAAGTGTTTGCAACGTTCATCTCCAACTGCCAACTACCTTGTCAGCTGTGTCTAACGGCTACCTGGGTCTTTCTCGGTCGAGCAATTTGTCGACTGAGAGTGTCTCGGTCGAGGATTTTGTCGACCGAGATTGACCCTGTTTCAATGTTTCAAATACAGACATTAAGTGTATGTATGAGTGTGCATATGTGACTCTATTGAAGGGGATGACCTATCTAAGTGTGGTGATTGGCTACGGAAGATCTAACGCTTGATTTACATGAAGTCTAAGTACTTGTACATTATATATTTGTACAAGTTTATAATTAATTACATTGTATGAAATTTACAAGCATTCAAGCATATAGATTCCCTAGTGCTTTGTCATCCACCTTATTCCTACAACACTCAAGTAGCACGTTAGATCAACAAGAATGAAATGTTTGTCATTATCAAAACAAAGGGATTTACAAATGTCCATTTAGCCAACAATCTCCCCCTTTTTGAAGATGACAAACATTTCCTAAATATAAAGTAAGAAAATATAAAACATGTGAGTTTCATACCTGAAGATTTCCTTTGTGAATTTCTTCTCTTGTTTATAAAATGTGTGCTTAGTATTCCCCATGAATTATGGAACATGAAATCCAATTCTTTAGGGAATATAGCAACTTTCAATGTAAAGCCAAGAGTTTATGAAACTCATTGATTGAGTTTTGCACAATTACTAAGTTTTAAGATATATTTTTATTTCTCCCCCTTTGTCATTTCAAAAAGATATCCGTTAAAAACAAGAAAAACTCCCCCTTTAGTAGATGTACCATCAAATCCAATGATGCAAATAAGAACATTGTTAAGAAGCACAAATATCAAAGAAAACATCTTCTAAAGGAGTAATAAGCAGTTGCTTCCTAATTTTGTTGAATTGATCTAGTGGAAGTGGTTTTGTAAAAATATCAACCAATTAATCTTCCATATCAACATGATGGAGGGAAACATGATTCTTAGAGATATGATCCCGTAAAAAATGATGACGGATCTCAATATGTTTAGCTCGGATGTGTAAAATAGGATTGTGTGCTAAGTTTATAGTGCTTGTGTTGTCACAAAAGATAGGCGTAGATGAAAGAGTAAAACCATAATCGTTTAACACTTGTTGCATATAAAGCACCTGAGCACAACAAGATCCGGCTGCCATATATGCAGCTTCAGTTGTAGAGAGGGCAACCGTGTTTTGTTTCTTGCTAAACCAAGATACTAAAGCTCTCCCTAATAAGAAACAACCACCACTAGTGCTCTTGCGATCAAGTCGACAACTAGCATAATCAGCATCAGTATAGGCTTTAAAATCCAAGGATTGTCCTTTTGGATACCATAAACCAAAACATGTAGTGCCGGCTAAGTATCGAAGAATTCGTTTAACTGCTTGAAAATGAGAGTGCATGGGTTGTGATTGAAATCGAGCACAAAGACCAACGGAAAACATGATGTCTGGTCTAGAAGTAGTTAGGTAAAGCAAACTACCAATCATGGCTCTATATAAGCAATCATCAATAGGTTCCCCATTTTCATCCTTATCAATTTTAATAGAGGTAGCCATAGGAGTAGTAGCATGTTTGCACTGATCCATCCCAAAACGTTTTAAGAGTTCCTTAGTATACTTTTCTTGGCTTATAAAAATCCCAGCAGGCGTTTGTTTAATTTGGAAACCAAGAAAGAAGGTTAGTTCACCCATGAGGCTCGTTTCAAATTCTTTTTGCATAATGTCACTGAATTGTGTGCACAATGATTCATTAGAAGCTCCAAAAATAATGTCATCAACATATATTTGAACAACTAGAAAATTAGATGTATATGTTTTGAAAAATAAAGTAGAATCTGAATTTCCAATAGAAAAACCACTATCAAAAAGATATGTCTTGAGTCGTTCATACCAGTTCCTAGGTGCTTGTTTTAAACCATAAAGTGCTTTCTTAATTTTATAAACATAGTCACCTTTTTTCGGTATTTCAAAACCAGGTGGTTGGGCAACATACACTTCTTCTTGAATGATCCCGTTTAGAAATGCACTTTTTACATCCATTTGGTAGAGTTTGATGTTTTTATGTGCAAAAATAGCTAGTAACATTCTAATAGCTTCAAGTCTTGCTACTGGTGCATACGTTTCATCAAAGTCTATTCCCTCTTGTTGATTATATCCTTGTGCTACTAACCGAGCTTTATTCCTTATTACTTCTCCTGCCTCATTTAGCTTATTCCTAAAAACCCATTTAGTTCCAATGATGGTTTTATCTTGTGGTTTAGGAACTAAATCCCATACATCATTCTTAGTGAATTGATTTAATTCTTCTTGCATTGCTATTATCCAATAGTCATCTTTAAGAGCTTCAGATACCTTCTTAGGTTCAATAATAGAAACAAAGGCCATGTTTGCAACATCCTTAAAGGAAGAACGAGTTTTGACTTTATCATTTGGATTTCCAATAATCAATTCTTGAGGATGATCCTTAATAAGTCTGGGTATAGGTTGTGTTTCAGCTTGGTCATTGCTTGTATTATCTTTGTCACTATCATTTGGTATGTTTAAGTTTTCGAATTGATGAGTGAGATCAACTATTTCAAGATTTTCTGATTTTCATTCTTCATGAAAAGACACATGAATAGATTCCTCAACTTTTCTAGAAATAGTGTTGTAGACTCTAAATGCTTTGCTAGAGGTAGAATATCCCAAAAAGAATGCTTTATGTGATTTAGAATCAAACTTATCTCTATCCTCTTTAGTATTTAAGATATAGCATGTGGATCCAAAGGTATGAAAATAGTCAACTCTAGGTTTCTTAGAATGTATTATTTCATATGGTGTTTTCTTCAAATGGGAGTGAACAGTTACTCTATTTAACACATAGCATGCAGTGTTTACAGCTTCAGCCCAAAAGGTTTTAGGTGTGTTATGTTCGAGCATCATAGTTCTAGCCATTTCTTGTAGTGATCGATTTTTCCTTTCAACTATACCATTTTGTTGTGGAGTGCGTGGAGCAGAAAAATTGTGAGTGTACCCTTGAGATGTGCAAAATTCTTCAAATACATGATTTTCAAATTCTCCACCATGATCACTTCTAATGGTACATATTTTATTTTGTAATAGATTTTCAATCTTGGAACAAAATTTTATAAAAACATGAATAGTGTCATCTTTGGTTGCAAGAAAATGTACCCATGTATATCTACTATAATCATCAACAATAACAAAACAATATCTTTTGCCACCAATAGATTGTGTCCTCATGGGTCCAAATAAATCCATATGAATTAATTCTAAGGATCTACTGGTGCTTAGTACATGTTTAGGTTTAAAAGAGATTTTTGTTTGCTTTCCCAAAGTACATGGTTCACAATTCTCAACTTGATCAAAGGATAAAGTAGGCAAACCACGAACAAGATCATATTTCACTAACTTTTTGATAACATGTGAACTAGCATGCCCTAACTTTTTATGCCATAGTTGTAAAGTATTTTCATTTGCAAGTAAGCATTTTCCTACTACAGATTTCATAGAGTTAGGTCTAAGAATATAAAGGTTTCCAACTCTTTTTCCTTCATAAACAACATTTGTAGTGTTTTCTATTAATAATTTGCAGCAGTTTTTGTTAAATAAAACATCATAGCCACTGTCACATAATTGACTCACACTTATTAAGTTATGGTGCAAACCATCAACGAATAAAACATTCTTTATTTTGAGGTTTGTACCAATGTTACCTATTCCAACGATTTTACCTTCACCATTATCTCCAAAGGTGACTGTTCCACTCTTCTTTTCTTCAAAAGTTTGGAATGCATCCTTATTTCCGGTCATGTGTTTGGAACATCCACTGTCGACCACCCAATCCTGCATTAAAATGTAGGTTTTAGTACCCATGTGATGGTCCGGTATGATTAGAAGCATTTAAGTACATACTGAATAAAAAATTTGATTTAGAACTTCAGTCGGTCGACAACTGTTCGACCGACATCTCTCTCGGTCGACCAATCGTCGATCGAGAAAGTTGCTGTATTGCAAATTAAAAAAACTATAGAAAAACAGAAGTTCTGCTCAGTCGACCAATCTTCGACCGAAATGGTTGTTGTTTTGTTGCTGTAGATTTTAATTTGTTACAGGCATCTGGTCGGTCGACAAAAGTTCGACCGATTATATTTTCGGTTGACAATACTTCGACCGACTAAGTTTCTGTTTCAGTACAGCAGTTCAGAAAATTACCATAATGCATGAAACCTTGTATTAAGTTGAGATAAGACAATAGAATTTGCAAAAATGAGCATTTGATCATATCTCAACTGAATTTCATTTGACTTTACTAAGTTTGGGGTTTTGGAACCCAAACTAAGTCGGAATCCTTGGTCTTATAAGGGCATGAAAATGAATAATGTCCAAGACGTAGACAAAAATGACAAGTAATAGAATCAACTTCATTTCTTTTTCTAGGGATTGTGTTCTTAGGTACAAACATAGTTTGAGTCTTGGATGCTTTAGCTCTTTTGAGTTGATTTTTTTTGGAGCATATCCCAATCATCTTCTTCCATTGAAACTAGAGGAAATTTTCAGAATGTTATTAAGGATCTCTTTTCCTCTTAAGTCATTTAGGTTTCTTTGTAGCTTTGCAATGTCATCCGTATTCTTGTGTAAATCTTTCCTTGCTTGATCTAAATCAGACAATAGGGAGTCTCTTTCTTTTACAACATTGTCATAGTCTAGATGGTTACATAAAATTGGTTGGGTCTGAAAATCATTTAGTTTAGCTAACAAATCAGTCTTTTCTTGAGAGAGAAGATTAACATTTGTTTCTAGAGTAAGTAACTTTCTAGTGCAGTCATTTAAAGATGTTTTTAAGGACAGATTCTCAAGATCAATGTTGTTCTTTTCAGAAGAGAGATCATTTAATCTAGCATATAACTCATCATTTGTTTTGGTAACCTTCTTTAGTTCTTTTTGCAATCAACATACTTATCATGAGTTTCTTGCAGACTAGTAATTAACTCTTCTTTAGGAAGATCAAGAAGGCTTACCTCTTGAGAGTCCTCATCATCTTCTCTTGCCATTAGACATTCCACCTTTTCTTCTCCACTTTCACTCTCACTTGACTCGTCCCATGCAGCTTTATAAGCTTTTTCTCCCTTCTTTTTGTGTGAGCTTTTCTTTCCTTTCTTTGCTTTAGGGCATTCATTTTTGAGATGTCCTTTCTTTCCAAACTCAAAACACCTAGGAGGAGATGAAGAAGAACTAGAAATTTTGTTAGATCTAAATCTTTTATATTTCTTACCATTGACAATCAAGGCTTCTTCTCCTTCTTATTCACTTGACTCATCACTTTCCAGTGTAATGATTTTTGAAGACTTTAGAGCCACATCCTTCTTTTTCCCTTGTTGTAGTTCACGTTCTCTTCTTTCTTCTTCTTCTAGGGTTGCTTCATGAGCTTCTAGGTTGCCAATGAGTTGTTCCATCCTTAGTCGAGTGAGTCATTTGCTTCTTCAATGGCTGTCACCTTTGGCTTGTATTTGGGAGGAAGTGATCTAAGGATCTTTGACACCTGATCTTCCTCACTAATAACTTTACCTAAAGCATTCAAACCATTTACAATAGAAGAGAATTTTGCATACATATCACAAATAGATTTATTCGGATCCATACAGAACTGTTCAAACTTTTGTTTAAGCATTCCAATTTTAGAGTTCTTAACTTGAACAGTCCCTTCATAAGTTATGGAAAGTCTATGCCAAATTTCATAGGTTGTTTCACAATTTGATATCCTATTGAATTCTCCTACTGAAATTGAACAATAGAGAATACTTACAGCCTTTGCATTCATTTGAGCCGATTTTACCGTATTGGTGTCCCAAGCTGCATATTCCGCTTGAGGAAGCTCATAGGGGGTTGACATCATCCTCCATAGATCCCAACTAATCCCTTGGAAATAAAATTGCATTCTTCTTTTCCAGTAGGTGTAGTTAGTTCCATCGAATGCCGGAGGTCTATCCACAAGTGTCCCTTCAAGGTTGAGGTTATTGAGCAACCCGTCACCCATTCTTCAAGACTTGGTTAGAGTTCCTTGAAGCCTGCTCTGATACCAATTGAAAAACCACTAGAGGGGGGTGAATAGGGTTTTAAAGTACTTTTAAAAATTATTTAACTCAAACAACCACAAATGAGAAACCAAGAAGGAGACAAAGGGTTTAGAGTGGTTCCAACCTTAGCAAATACTAAGGTTGTCAGTCCACTACCCGGTTGCTTACCCAACCGGGATTTTGAAAGTATTAATTTTATTACCTTCTCAAGAAATTACACAAAATACAATACTTTCTTACACCCCTTTGAAATAGCCTTCACTTGAAGTAGATGCACCAACTCGAGGTAGCCTTCTTGAAGTAACTCCAAGCTCCCCCTTGTAGTAGCCTTCCTCTTAGAAGTAACCTCTCGTTGCACCAGCCTTCTAGAAGTAGTTCAAAGTCTCCTTCTTCACCAAGAAGATCACAACCCTCTCCAATCTGCAGCCTCCAACCTAGGAGTAGCAAGGAGAGTACAAGCAATGAAAGTGAACAAGAAAGGAAAATGGAAATTACAACTTATCCTTTAAAGCTCAAGGCTTGATTTGCCTAGATCGAGCGTGTAGATCTCCTAACCAATGTATATGAAATTGTGATTGCTGTGGATAGGAGATACTAGCCTATAGGACACGAAATTTGAGCCAAGAGGAAAGTATCCAATTTCAAATATGCTCAATTGCTCAAACAGGTTGCTCAATGCAAGTGTATGCTCAAAGATTGCTCAAGTGTGTAAAACCAAGTGTATTTGGGTGTCCTAAGGCATGTCCTATTTATAGGAATGACTTACAAGTGCTTAAGGACGTTCTAGATACTTTCTAGGGGTTTCTAAGTGCTTAACTAGCCGTTAGGTATAAGTTAGTTGCATTAGCAATGACTAGTTAATTAATTCTGCAGTTGCTGTCAGAGTCCATCTCGGTCGAGAAATTGTCGACTGAGATACCTATTCGGTCGAAGTTTTGTCGACCGACAGGCTCTCTGGATCAAGTGTTTGCAACGTTCATCTCCAACTGCCAACTACCTTGTCAGCTGTGTCTAACGGCTACCTGGGTCTTTCTCGGTCGAGCAATTTGTCGACCGAGAGTGTCTCGGTCGAGGATTTTGTCGACCGAGATTGACCATGTTTCAATGTTTCAAATAAAGACATTAAGTGTGTGTATGAGTGTGCATATGTGACACTATTGAAGGGGATGACCTATCTAAGTGTGGTGATTGGCTAGGGAAGATCTAATGCTTGATTTACATGAAGTCTAAGTACTTGTACATTATATATTTGTACAAGTTTACAATTAATTGCATTGTATGAAATTTACAAGCATTCAAGCATATAGATTCCCTAGTGCTTTGTCATCCACCTTATTCCTGCAACACTCAAGTAGCACGTTAGATCAAAAAGAATGAAATGTTTGTCATTATCAAAACAAAGGGATTTACAAATGTCCATTTAGCCAACAAGGGGAACTACACCCTATCCAACCTAGAAAGGCTCATTTCGATTAGGATTCTAATAGCAATGGTGAAATATTCAAGTATACGTTTCAGTAGTAGAAGCTCTTAGGGCAATTGGGAGACAAGGGCAATAATGGAGGGTGTAAATGAGGGTATCTCACCTCATATCACCTACTATATTGCCTTTAGATAGCTCCAAGCCAATTGCACTGAGTGCTTCTAGACTAACGACTTAGATATCACACCTAGGAGTAGGAGAAGGGGTATATGTTGGGAAATATGGAGCCAAAGGTAGGTAGAAGAAAAAAAAATGTTCATATTTCCTAACTAGCATATCACACCAACAATGATGTATTAGGAAAGAGGGTGCAAGATGTACCTTGTCCTGGAGCATGTCTAGGGAGTATCCTTACACAAAGTTATGCTTCCTCCTCAAATAACATGCAAATGGAGATTGATGACGTCCCCCGAGTGTGGCAGTAGAGCTTCCATGCCTCTACATAGTCAACACTGGCCACTACGAACTCATCTTCAGGCTTCTAGAGCCAATGGGAAGGAGTAGCTCCTTCATTCATTGACATGCTAGGGTCAACTTTTGTCTCACTTGCTATATCTCCCTTTCACGGGTAAGATTGCTTAGGCTCTCATGTTACGATTGTTATGAGAAAAGAAGTGTGTTGAGAGCCTTGGCCATCAACCCCTTTATATAGGAGTGGATGAGACTAGGTTTCTAAAACCCTCAGAAGATGAAGGGTGAAGTCTCATGGTTGGGTGGCGTCCGCACACAACCATTCAATTGATTGTCTTGATGTTCTGCTGGATATGAACAATTAGTCGATTAACTAGACAGTCCAGTGGGTAGATTGTCTTATGGTAAGTGATGCAATAACATTGGCTTTTAATGCAATGATTAATGTGTGTAACTATGGCTATAAATAGTCATTTAACCCAGTCTAACTGGCCAATTTGAACCAGTTGGTTGACTAAACTCTCTAGTCGGTCAACTAACTATTCCAGTAATATGTTGGGTGACACTTTCTAGTTGGTCGAATGAACTCTTCATTAAGTTGACTGGCAGGTCCTATCAGCCATAGATGATATTATCCAGTCAGTCAACTAAACTCTTTAGTCGCTTGACTGGCATGTCCTATTAGCTATAGATGATATTATCAGTCAGTCAACTGGATTGCCAATATTTTTTAGTTTGATTACCTAAACACTTTAGTCACGAAATTAAATAATGTCCTTGATTAAAATCCTTTTCCCAGTGCATCCAATGTGTGTGATCCTATAGGTTCTATATTACTTTGGTAGTGATGTCTATAATCATATTATGACTTCACAAGCAATGAGCCATATATAGAAACACATTATTTGTAACCAAGTAATTGGATAAGTTGGAGGAACAATTCAACCTAAACTGGTGACAAGTGTTATAGTGAACGTATAGTTCCTTTGTCACAGATATTCTAATTATTCACAAGGCAAGAAATTATCATCCTCTTAATATTCAATCTATGTTTCTTGAACCAGAGCAGACTATTGAGATGCACGGAGCCCAATATCACATATTGACTCACATGAGCATGACCATGCATTTCTCAATCTACTTATCAATTGGCCAGGATGTCACTACAATAGGAAGGACAAATCCCACCTACATCATTCACAACAATCCCCATGTGTCACATTGTACCCAAGAACCACCTATATGAAAACCATTATACAAGGTCACATTGAATGGAGTTTAAGTCCATTTAACACGTTGTGATCATTTAGACTTTAGGTCTAAGAATCACAATCACCACAATCACATTTGAGAGATGATTCTAGCTACCATTCAATGGTTCCATGTATCAGTCTCAAGGTGGGTCTTCCCGATACACTTGTTCTCGAACAAGTACCTATGTGCTTGACTTGATATCCAAGATCATGATTGATGAGATTCAACCATTATTCAACACACAAACTAGTCTTAAGTATTATTTTTGTCTATATAACTTTCATAATAATAACTGACTAGGGACATAATAAGAATGTATATACTCTTATCATACATATGATCCCATGTTTAGGTCCTCAACCCAAGCTATATGTCTTTGAGTAACATCATTATTTAGGTGTCTATTATGTTATATCATCATCTCATAATTGAATAAACATAATAAATGGAATTGCCTTTACTATTGATCAAATCAAGTACATAATTCCCCAATACAATCATCATGTGACTGTCTCTCTGGGGCATACATACTAACATTATATGTATGGGAAGATGGGGTGCTATCTAGGAATATACTAGTTGGACCTAGAAGCAAATCCCAAAATAGCATAACATATGCCATTTTCTCTTAGACCTAGGCTATTTCAAGCACAAAACACAAGATAATCAAACACTAATCACAAGATAAATCATGGGAAATGAGATAGAAGTGGATGACAATCAATATAAAATATAATCATAAGGTTTACAAGTTATTTCCCCCCAACATGATATCAAAGTCACATTTTCTTCCCAAATAGACCGCCTAGAGGGGCTTAGAAACTCATGGAACAAAAAAAAGCCAAAGCCAAAGTAGAAGAGAGAATAGCCGTAGGAGCTTGTGGAAATCCTCTTCTTATTCACCTCCAACAACAAGAGCTCGTCCTCCTCCCTCCAAGGTGGTTGGATAGCATTGAAAATTGAGTGGAAGTATCTGAATCCCTAGAAAACAAGGGTTTTAAGGTAAGGGAAGGTGGAAATGGAGTGGAAGTAGGAGGCAGTAGGTAGGAGCTCAATGAATGTTGTAGAAAATGCTAGGGAGGACAAATAGTGTCTAAGGAGTAGATAACTTTGTGCTCTAGCCGCCATCCATGTATATATTTGTGGTAGGGAAGTGGTTGTTTAAGTGGGGGCAATATGGAAAAATCAGTGCATAAAATGAGCTAGGTTTTGAGGAAGCATGTTTGTGTTGGGTAGTCGGTGGTACAATCATTCTTGGATGAAGCATGTGTGCTGGTGGATGTGAGGTTTACACTTGAAACTTGGGGTTTTGGATGTTTGGTGGCACGACTGTACTAGGAAACATGACCATGGTGGTGGATCAGTAACATGGTTGTGGTGGGGGACTTCGGTAGAGGTCATTCTTGTTGGCATGGTCATCTTGAGCTATTGGAACTATGGCCATGGTAGCTGGTATGACCATTCTAGAGGCTCCTTGGCAAGGTTGTGCTACATAGCATGATAGTTCTACTGAGCTTGTCCTAGTCACTTGAAGTATGTGAATCCCTTGTGACTTTAGCAATGACAACATGTCCATTGCATGTCACCACGACTGTGCTGGGGCCTTTTTCCTGCATATTGATCTTCGACTACACAATCCATTGATCCTTTACTTCGGCTAGTCTCTTTACCATTAGGGGTAGGTTGGGAGCTCTTGGACCTCCTTAGACTCATCCAAGGGTGATCCTAGGATCATCCTCCTTCTCTCTCATCTATCCAAAGTGTGGTCGATGTACCTATAAATCATGCAAAAATGTCTATAAGTGCATTCAATAGTAAATCCTTTATTAGGGGAAATAACATGCATTCTAACAAATTTAGATGTGATTAAGGTACAATAAGACACAAGATAAAACCTTAAACTAAGATGACTTAAGGAGTTAAGTGTCACACTTTTCATATTTCTATCTTGATTGTCCTCTAGTTGTGCCCTTCAGATCAATTCCACGATCTTCTCTAGGTTTTAACATGGTTCAATAAGTGCATCCTATGTGGCCTTCTTCCACTCCCTAGGCATTGATGCACACAAGATCTATTTTGAGTCTCTATCTGACATTTTGTTTCATATGGATGAGTGTAATTCTCAAGAGTGGGTGGTAGGTTAGCACATCTCGTTTGATTCTTTTGTGAAATAAAGCAACCTATCAATGTGATTGATCAATTGGAATAGAGCCTAATGGGCGACCGAGTGAGCCAAGTAGTTTATCTATAGTGGTTATACCAGTTTGGTTAGCTAATATTGTTCTTTCTAGGAGACCATCAACATCTGATGCATCCTCCATTGGCAAACATTGATCCTTAATCTTTTGAAAGTTAATTTTTTTTGTAAAGTAGAGATTTGAAATTGTGTTTTTGCTTGTGCTGGTGATTGAGTATGATTCTACTGAGGAAAGGGATGATAATGATTGAGAGTTATTGTACCCTCATCAGTAATGGGATGAGTGTCATTAGATGACTTTCATCCACCACTATGTGAGCCTACTAGAGATGTGTCTTAGGGCTTTGATGACAATCTAGGTTTGCAACCTCATCGTTATTCTTATCATGCAGGTTTGAGTCACTTATTTACCATTGAAGACGTGTATGGGTCATTTTTCAACAAGGGAGACAATGGAATTATCTTTTTCCACCATGAATTAGAATTTGGAATGGGTGTGGTTAGAGACACTCAAACATTCCATCAAGATATGATTAGAGTCAATAGTTCATGGGAGCTTAGAGCCACAACTACTATAATGAGAGTATGGATGACATCCCAGGGAGGATATTCTCTTTTTGGTGGACTCACCAAGTTTTGTGGTCACCAAAAACAATCCTCTATGACTATTAATGCATAACTATCAAGTGAACAAACACTTCTTTGGGCATGGAAGAGCAAATAAGTGGATTGCCTTCCATTCAAATGTGGATCTACCAGCATAGTACCTCCAGAAATGAGCATGCAGCGCCAGTCTTCAGGATCATGTATGAACAAAGAACCCTTGGTAGGCACCTAGAGGATTAACAAATAAGACATTACAAAAGTACCTACATTTTTCTTCTATGCTTTATACTTTGATTTTGATTACTTTGTGTCATGTATTTTACTTTCATGTAATAATAGTCATGTATGAGAAAAATTATTTGGAAAATCTTATCAATAAATTTGAAATTCATAAAAAAATTGAAATATGAGTTTGAGAGACATGTCCAATTTTATGAACTCAAAACTACCTTTGTTACAAATGAATTTTTGCATTGGAAAGGACACCAGATCTGCCCAACATTTGGTCTTGAGGACCCATATGAAGGTGCACGACACACCATATTCCAAGACACCTAGTTGTTGGTGGAACAAGGTGTTCCATATGGTGCTTAGTATTGTAGCCTTGGCTTCCTTAGTTAGTTTTCTCAATTGCATTCTATCGACCTGGGATAGCTATTGTGGCATACAACTCGTAAAACAAGATTAACTAAAGCGAAAGCGTATGATTAGCAGCGGAATTACTGAAAATCACTAAAAGTTAAAACCATTTATCAAGAGATCCAGTCACAAGAAAACTCTTTCATTTAGATCCAAATTAAAACATTACATCCTTGTTCATATATATATACATTACATGCATCATTGCACCTCGAGGCATACATGCACAAAATCTCAGATTGAAGTATCAAAACACTAACTCCTAGGACCCGAGAGTACAGAGACGACTATAGGACTATCTACACAAAACCAGATAGCCAATGTCTCCACCTGTTGGATCACTGATGTCCCTGTGACTGCTGCTACTCTTCCCCTGCAGAAGAGTTTCTGCCTTGATGTCTGTGTCTACCTAAAAACATTGAATCCCCCTGGGGTGAGACAGTTATAAAAATTGCCCCGGCGGGAGATATAACTCTCTGCCAAAACATTGTCATTGCAGTTTAAATAGAAATAAATTGAATAGTGGGATAATATAAATCAATAGTAGTTGAATCAACAACTATAGAGATTAGAGCAACATTCTTATGCAAGTATTTCAATTATAACTTGAAATAGCAGCATGTCTTATATTCCATATGAAATAAAGGAACATAAGTACATTTATGTATCAAGGGCATGCTGAGCAGTATATCATTAATCAGTGTTTCTCGTATTTCAATCTTATGCAAATATTCTACACGACTGCTTATATTTTACAAACAAATTTAAACTCTGAGGAGATGAGTTATACCGCTCATACTCCAACCGACCATTTCTAGAATCGAAATCGGTACCATAAATAGGTCAATGGAAGAGCCAGATTCCCATGACCTCCCACATCCTGGTCAGCATAGAACTACAAGAAGGACTGTGTCGACTGCTCAAATAGCTTTCTAGGGTATACTGGAACTTCACTATAGAGTTACAGCGTCAACTGCACTCTCATCGGTAATCTAGGGCATCAATGTTTATCTCCATCAACCTGACATAAAATAACATTGGGAGTTTAATGGTACATTCATTCCAACTATTGGGAGATTTAAGATACATCTATCCCGAAACATAAGGATTGAGAGGTCTAATGTTTACCTTCCCTCAATCTCTTCACCCGGACGTAAGGATATTTTCACCCATTTACCCCCACATATTCAAAATATGTGAATTCCATGAATTCCATAGAAAACATGTTTCACCATCACCAACTGCTGACGATGATGGATCTATGGTCAGAGCACTACATGAATAGATTTCACTTGATTAATTAAGTAAATTTTCATATTCTTTTAGCATTAGGAAAGTTCTCAAACAAAACTTATTATGACAATGCTATAAAGAAACATGTACTATTTTCATCAATTACTTAACATTCTTTAAAAGATATTGGGAGTTCACTCCTTTATTTCAAGACTGGGAATTCTCATCCATTCACAATCTCATAACCATAATCATATGGGCCTGGGTAATTAAACCCTTGATTCATCATTGAGCATTGTTACCAATTTTCCAGGTAACCATCACCTTCAGGTCAATTGACCAAGGCAAACATGATACTTGCTAGTACAAGCATCACACATGGTACTTGAGGCCCATTAACTCTCTTGTTACCTCTTACCAGGTAGAAAGGTATATTATGGCACTCAAGGAACAATCAAAATAGTGAATTAAACATCATAGCTCATACCTGGCCATGATCATTATTTCAATATACCTGCATGGTTAGCACAGATGATAACAGTGATATCAATTGCATATTATAACCATGTACAACAAATGTGAATTCACTATTCATGGGTAACACCACTATTCCCTCACCAGGGTTAGGGTTTCCCATTTCATGTCACATGGGGATAATCATCCCATTATCACATCAAAGATATGGTTTATCACCATATTGCCCAAGCTTAGAGTTTGTTAAGCATTACATAGCATTACCCTGGATTTGAGTTTCACAGAACATCAAACATTAGGGTTTCTCATGAAACCATCCTTAGTCAGGGTTTCACATAAATTTCACCCTAGAAAAGGATTTATATTCAATAATCCACAATTAGGGTATACTATTCATCCCAATTAGGGTTTCATGTTCCATCCCCCATAATTAGGGTTTACTATTCATATTACCCTAAATTAGGTTCACATATATCATCACCCTGGTTTAGGGCCACATCCATACCCGGGATTAGGGTTTCAATTATAATTTCCCTAGATTAGGGTTAAGGTTCAACAACCTTTTCAATTAGGGTTTATGTTCATGATTAGGGTTTCATGATCTCTTTACTTAAGAATCATACCCTTAATCACCACATGAATCATACTCATGTATCAACTCCATATTATCACCCTCTCAACTTGATTAGGTTATATTAACCCTTTAGTCAAGTACATACATCTATGATTAACATAGTGTACAAAGTTATTGATCTTATAAACAATTAGGGTTTATCCCTAATTGACATTAATCACTTAGGTACTAATAGGGTTTTAACCTATGTACCTTCATTGATTAACATTACTAACCATCATTGGATAATTAGGACTATCATTACCTTCACTATCCAAATGATTGAACCACTAACAACCTCCATGCGGTTTTGAAGGTTTCATCACCAAACGGTTTTGAAACCATTTGCCACCAAATGGTTTTGAAACCGTTTGACCCCAAACGGTTTCAAGACCATTTGGTCTCAAATGGTCTCAAATGGTCTCAAGACCGTTTGGGCCAAATCAGTCCCAAAACCGCAAGGGCTCACTAGGTCATTTCTCCATCAAATCGATTTCCAATTGCACCATTGAATTGACCATTGATTATTCAATTGAAGGGTTCATCAATCTAAACCATTAGATCATCATCCATGGGTCAAGGATCAACCACTAACCCACCAAATGGTTTTGAAACTGTTTGGTCCCAAATGGTCCCAAAATGTCTTGAAATCATTAGGATCAATCAAGGATTTCTTCAATCAACTTGATTAGGGTTTCCACTTAAAGGGTCATTCATACATTGGATCAATCAATTGAGTCCATTGGATAATCATACAATATGTGATTAAGTTCATATCTCAAATAGTCAACTAAACCAAACGGTCAACTCATCCATGCAGTTTGGAGTCCAACTTCACCAAACAGTTTGCAAACCGTTTGGTCTCGAACGGTTTGGTGAAACCGTTTGGACCAAAAGTCCAAGACCATTTGCTCTTGATTTTTAATTAAGGTTTGTGCTTATGAACATGTTTTCATCTTCAACCTTTAGAATCACGGAACTACTGCCATTTTCCATGGCAATTCCATAAATCAATCAAGGCTATTGCAATAATAACAATCTACTCATTTGCATTAAGAAATCGAATTCAATGACAAAGATTAAGGGTTTAAGTTATATAACCCACCTTCAAATATGATCCCAAGCTCCAAGATTCACGGATCCAATGGTGGATGAAGCTCTAGCGACCTCCCTAGGTCATTTCTCAAACTTTTGGAGTGAAAGGATCGGCTAGGGTTGAAGATAGAGTGAAGAAATGAAGGAATCATGCATTGCTTTATGATTTTCACCATGAAATCAAGAAAAACGAAGGTAAAAGGCTTACCAACAGGTTGGGGGAGTCCTTCCTGCTATTCTTAGATCTCTTGGTCGATTTTTCAAGCAAGGAGAAGAAAGGAATCGAAAAAGATCCTTAGGTGGGTTGGAAAAGGCTCTTTTATAAGAAAATTGATGAAAGAGAAAATATTTTATAAAAATCAATGAATTCCAAAAATGTTTCCACCACTTCCTCCTTGTTTTTCTTGCATGCAAAGGCAACTCAATCCCACCGAGCTCCCTTCCATTATCCATGGATTAAGGGAAAAGAAAATAAGAATCTTAATCCCTTATAATATTAATATATCTTTTTGAGTGGAAATTCTTTTTCTTATAATAAGGTGAGTGGAATTTCATCTCCTTAGGATATTTTCGGTCCTTGCAAAGCTCAAGGACGTCCACACACACATCTGAATTCCACCATTTTAATTTTGGTTGAAGGTCCTTCAATTATTTTATTTATTTTTGCATTAATGTTTCCATTATGCTTAAATCTTGATTATTTTAATATCAAGATTCTCTCTCCTTCAACTTAATTCAAATAAGGCTCCCCTCTCATTTTATTTGCTCCACATGATGCCAAGAAACATTAGGGACCTTATTGAAGTGGTAATTTACATATTGCACCTTAGGTTTAGGGTAAATTTCACATTACACCAAAACTCGGTTTTCATGCACAAACATTGCTTTATCAACTCTTTCCTGGTATTCAGGCTATCACAAGCCATACCTCTGCATCATTTTCACTCTCATGATGCTTTGTCACATGAGGAACATATTATCATGCACAAATTGCAAATAAACCCCTCAACTTGGGTAATTTGCACTTTAGTCCAAAACAGGCAAAATATTGATTTCAACAATATTCAAAAAGGACTAAAATTGTAATATAAGTTCCTCTTGAGTCTTAATTACTTTTCAAAAGATAAGAGAATGCATATAATCACTTTTATTAAGAAATAAACCTAGGGTTGATTCATAACCCTGGTCAGGGATGTTACAGCTATAAATACAGAGTGTTTGTCTCATTATTCTGCATCCCTTTTCTTCTTTCTGAGTTTTGTGTTGAATAGAACACTCTATGATTACTCAAGTACCTCTCTGGAGAAGTACTTCAATGAATTTTACATTGGTGCAATGTTGGATCATATACTTTTTGATGAAGGAGGTGAATTTGACTAACGTTGATGAGCCTTGACAACTTTGTCGCCTTATGAATGCCCTTGTTAGTAGGGATTTTATATTGACTACACTGGAGGACTTGTCCAAGATAGATCATAGAATCTTCATGATTGTTGGTCGATCATCACAAAAAATTTGAGCTAGACCAGTGAGCATGTTAGTATGTTCAGTGTGAAAAAGCCTAGAGGTTGTAATATCATGCCTTAGCTAACACATCAACATAGAGGAAGGATGATTACGTTATAAATTAAACCTACAATTAAGAGAGTACTACATCAAAGTGTCATTCATTGTATCAATATAATGAATCTACACAAACTAAAATAATGAATATTCTAACATCTGTTCTCAAAGAAGGAAACACAAGAGTATAACATGCATAAAAAGTGAGTCTATCTCCAATATCATGACACCAAGTCTATAATCTAATAACAAAAACATAACAAGAGTTGAACCTAAACACTAAGGATCTTCTTATAGTTGGCACCCCACCATATCAAATCTTGCTTGGTCCTTGTATGAAAGTCTCATGACTTTACTTCTGCTCCTTCTCTTCACCTGTGGATATCTCATCCCCATCATGTTTGCAATAATATATATTAGTAAGTGATATTCTAAGCATATACATTACTACAATAATGAAACACTATATAAGATCTTTAAACATCAAGCATGTAGAGCTAAAATTGGAATCTATAGAAAATTTTGAATGATAAACAACTATTCTTTCCTGAAACTTTATTTCTATCATTTTATGTATATTTATTTGAGACATTCACTCTACTACTTGGGTCTCATAACATGCTTTCTGGTGTTTGTGCCATATATCTTGAGTTTCTATGCACTCGGGTGGTTAGGCCTCATAACCAGCACATTTATGTCTGGGTCAAGTCTCTTGAGTTGACATGCAATCTAGTGCCTTGGTCATGCACTCTAATATCTGAGGCTAATTCCATGATCTGATAACATCTTAAATCTTGTCTTAACATAAATCTTAATACATAAAGTTATTAAAACTTATCTTGCAATTTTAAATATGAATCTTAGTGTTTTCTAAGAGATCATAGATACACGAATTTATTTGAAACCCGAAACATAAAATTAGGTAAATAGCCAAAATCTTATTGGGTTGTATGAAATATGTAAACATGCTAAAATAATTGACATCAAATACTCATAACATACTTCCAAGTCTAGGTATGACCATGGCCTTTCTCACATGCAACAAGCTAATCATATTTGAGTTGTCCCATTACTCATCACCTTTTCAATTTATGTGGAGGTACATTGATCACTAATTATATTATATAGTTGTAATTGACAAACCATTAATGTACAAATATTATTCATTATCCTCGACATTGTCTAGGTTTTAAAGAAACTGATCTTTCCCACTCATTGGACAACCTACGATTGGGCTCTTGAAATTGTGGGATACAAAGATTATACAAAACTTGAAGCGGCCAAGACATACATGTCAGATAGGAAACTGATTTCCAAAACTAATGGCTATCTTTGGCTTCTCCCCATGAACATCCTACTAACATCTTGGTGAAAACCCCATTAAGTTTTGCAACATCCTTAAGTCCTCTCTCCAAGCACCAAAAGCCCAACTACACCCGACATCCTGACACGTGAAGGGCTATTGTAATAGGATCTATGCTACATATGCCCTTTCCCACACACACACGTGCACCCACCCGATCGTTAGAAGATGAGATTACTAATGTGGTAGAAAGTCCACTTAAGTAACAAAGGAGATACAAAAAGAAAGAAAAAAGAAGAGAAAAAATATTAGTTTGTTCATAACCTTTAATCCATATTGGATTTTTTTACTGAAATAAAAAAGAGAAAAAAGACAAAATTATTTTTCTTATGACTTTAAACCAGTAAAGAATTTTCTGACTAAATAAATGGCATTAGACTCTTTATGAAAAATACTTTTAGATAAGACTAGTGTTGGCATATTTTGGAGAAAAATAACATGGAGTAATATAAAGAAGAATATAGGTTTATCCAATTATTTTTATCATAGCTTTTAAATTATAATTTTTTTGTCAAAAAAATATAATTTCTTAAAAAATACTTTTCAATAAGACCAATGTTGACATACTTTCAAGAAAAAATTATATAAGACAAATATAATACTTGTGTTTTCGGGCACAATACTGATATTTTGTGGGACATATCTGTGTTTTGGGGTACATTACATCAACATATGACATTCTTATCATTTTGAAATGGGAGTAATGTACCCAAAACACGAGTAACATATCCCAAATAGCAGTAACTGTACCCCCAAAGTACATGTACTGTACCCGAAGATACAAGTATTGTACCCCATAAAATGAGGATGTTCTACCTCAAAGTGGCAGTAATGTAACCAAAAATATAGGTATCATACCCCCAAGACATGAATATTGTACCCCAATACATTGTTACTATACTTGAGTGTATAGTAAGCATATTTTGGAGTACATTACTCTCATTTTGAAGGTACAATATGAATGTTTACTGCTAATGTATTGTACCTAAAGCAACGAGACTATACGCCAAGACATGGACACTTTGCCCTAAAAAATAGATATTATACTTTTCTATATTACTATCTCTCGAAAGTATGTCAACATTGGTCTGTTAGAAAGTATTTTCTTTATAAGAAATTGGATCTTGGGAGTGTAATACTATTGTACACTTATCCAATATACAGTAATGAGGAGGGAAGTAAGATTCTTACTTTTCCTTCTTTGATAAATAGAAGTACTTGTCTAGGTTTAAACTACGTGTTGACCTATTGTTATCCTTAATCGCTTGTTCAATCAATAGTGTAATCAACTAACCTAAATCAAATACTTAGAACTGTATACTTCACATTAGGTACCTAGCCCAAAAAAAACATAGCTCTAGCCCCCCCTCACCCTTGGGTTTGAACCTGACTTGCCACTCATATACTACTCCCAAGCCAACACACATAAAGATTTGTTTAATATTGTTCCCATAGGTCCTATAAAACCCGAAAGAACCTATTATGTGCCTAAAGTGTGTTTAGTCAAGTCAATTGTCTAGGGCTTCCACTGATGCATCAAGATTTGTGGTACCGTTGCTGGAAAGAAAGGTGCTTGTCCTAGATAGTTAGTTTAGATTTGACTTTTACTACTACCCTCACCATTGCTATTCATATTCTTTGTGTTACTTTTTACATATTGGTTTACTAACTTGTCTTATTTTGTTTGGTTGTTCCTTGTGCAAGTGACACTTGATTCTTGGAATACAAGATGGGAGACTGGATTGTGACACACCGTTCACACCAAATGAGATAACTCAAAAACCCAGAGTACGTGATTAACAACTAAGCACCATATTACTAAAAAATATAGATAATTAAAACTGATTCATAATAACCATCACAAGCGGAAATATTTACAACAAGGTCTATAAAATTGGCATAACCATGTATACCATACTATTACTAGGTATTTACACCTTTATCCACTAGCCTTAGCCACAACGTGTATACAAAAGGACATGTTAATAGGTACATGCCATACATATACACAACTAAGGCATACTTCCAAAAAAAACACGTGTCGATCTATACATCATCTATAAAACACAAGCCTTCCAAGACCTGAGAGTATAAGGATGACACATAGGACTCTACTACGACCAAGCAACTAAAAAACCTTCTGCTCACTGATAACCAAGCTCCTCCTCCTCCTCAATAGAACGGTCTCTACCATGTCGTTGTCAACTACCTAAAAAGGAGTGGAAACCCACAAGGTGATGCCAAAATTTTGATGAGAGATATAACTCTCCGCCAACATTTATAGTTACCACAGATAAACTATTACTAAGTGGAAATAGCATATCTAGTTAAATGAAATATTTACACTAATTATACATGTTAAGCATATTGAACAACTATACCAGATAAGAAAATCATGTTTTCGATTGGTAGGAACATGAAGACCATGTATGATAACTGAACAGTTTAGAAGTAATATAGCAACATGAGCAATTAGCATCATAAAAGGGCAAGAAATGGGTAAACATCCACCATGAATAATATTTAACCCTAAATAGATAAAGCTACATGGTCGTATTATATCTCTTATTAATGCCTTTAGGATTTGAGTCGTACCACCCAAATCCAACTAACCACTGCTAAATTGAAATCAGTGCCACACAAGATCTAGGAAGAGTCAGACTCCAAGATCTTCTCCACACACCACCCGGTCAGTACGAGTGTGTACTGCAGTGACATACAAGTCAAACTGCCACTAGCAACATATAGTCTAGCTATCAAACACCTAGCCTGCCTTAGTACAGGTCACAATGCTAGTCCCCAAGGTAAACCCTGTCACCGAGGTACAAACACAATTATACTCAAAACATCATATATAACACCAAGATATGACCACAACCATTCTCACATCGGGGCATGATCGTAGTCTACCACCAAACTCATGAGGTCAAGATATCAAGGACGCATAGTCACTTGTACCTCACATACTCAACATTATGTGCTCTAAGTTTCCCTTAGGAATACCCATTTCACCATTGAGTAAGTCCTGACACTGGAATGGATATATGGCATAAGGCAACTACATGATTAAGGTTCCACTTTATTAGTTAAGTTGATTAGGTGAATTAAGGCTGCATCATACAAGTGGACATACAAACCCTAATTCATCACTAGCAAACATTAAGGTATAGCAACTTCAAAAGATATAAATGTATGAGGTAAGAATCTTGTCACATCACTGCATGAAACCATTCATCATCACATAATCAAGAGGGTCACACCTCCTAATAGGGCTCACACAATGCCCAAAGGTCATTAAGACCATCACATCATAAACACTTCCAAGAACATCATTATTCTCTCATGCGTTATCAAAGGCTCAACATGCCTTATCAAAGGATCAACAACCCATCACCACACTTGTGATACACATGTTTATCATAACCTTGCATTAAGATGTTCACATAGAAGCACATTAGGATTACAACCACATTAGTCATAAAAGAGATAAGTACGATCAACCACCAACATTGGATAACCTTTGGGTTAAGTTCAACAAGCTAGATTAAGTATAATTAACTATCACCACTTTATTGTTTTAGGGTTTGGTGTATCAAAGTAAGCTAAGTTAGCATTATACATTATCTCATTATAGTGATCATAAGTTGACATTAATGCGAGGGCAAAGGTAAGGTTATATGATTAAGGGCAAATCACCATAAGATTCTATATCATTAAAATCTACCCTTCAAACCATGAGTTTCACTTAAAACCATTGGATGTGGGATAAACAAAACCATAGTATGAAATACTAGTAAAATCTTGAATCACATACTTAGTGAAACCATCAAGTTATGACACTATGAAAATAGGAAAACCATTGGTTGGTGAACCATCGACCCAGTACAACCATTAGTTGATGAACCATCAACCCAGTCCAAGCATTGGTTGATGAACCAACGACCCAGTCCAAGCATTGGTTGATGAAACAGTGGGACCATTGGTGTTGGACCTAGTGAAGCCATTGGTTGTTGCCAACAGGTAGTAAAACAAGCTTCAAACATCAAGTAAAAACCATCAGATGTGAGGGGGAGAAAACCATTGATTTCACCACTTAATGAAGCACCAAAACCATCATTTGTTGAGCATAAAATAGTCCAAATAGAAGATAACTCAGAACCATCAAAACATCACTAAAAAGTATGACCATCAATTGTTATACTAAGGCACACCATCGGGTTCCACAGAAGGTAGAAATCAACCTTTAAAACTCCAAGTAAAACCATCATCCAAGGGGGAACTGGTACCATCGGTTCCAAATCAAGCCCACACAAAAGCTTTTTCTACTTTAGGCAGGTCTTGCATAAGGAATAGAACACACCCAAGATGATAAACCACCTAAGAAATAAGCATTTAATCTCAAGCCCTAGGTAGAGGCAGGTTGTTACTACTTAGAACTAAGCTTTAGAGTAAGATCTAGCACATGCAAGCTATAAGTAAGAAATAAACATGGGGAAATTTATATAACTCACCTCTAGGAAGAAGAACAAGCTCCAAACAGCAATCTAACTCAAGCAAAAGAGGAAGGAAACCCTACATTAGCTGTCTACACGGACAAGCAAACTTCCTCTTCAAGCAAAAGAGAAAACCCTAGGTCAAGTAGATAAGAAGGATGATTTTTATAAGCTATAGGGAAACCTCCACCATGGAAAACCATGTACACGACCAAGAAGAAGGAAACATGAGGTAGAACAGAAAATAAAATGAAGAGAAAGAGAGCTAGTTTCACTTTTTTAGGTCAAGAACAAGAAAAGAAAGCTCCACAAGATCCAAGGAAGGGTAGATCCAAGCTCTAACAACACATGCAAGAATCTCCACCACCTTCTTTTCCGTGGTCACCTTCCTCTCTACTAGAGCAAGGAGAACGAATATCTTGACAACTAGGAAGAGGAAGGAGTCCAAAAGGTTGGCTTGCATGGAAGGTAGGAGGTTTATATAGCTATGGGAGAGAGAGAAGAGAGGGTCTAGGTGTCCTAACATGTTATCGAAGTGTCCATGGCCAAGGGACATCACGTCCTCTAAGGGTGTCCATTAGTTTCCACAAAAAGTGACCATCGATTGATGAAGTTCTAGGTCACAAGGGTGAAAACCATCGATTGTCACCCCCTTCCAAGCAAACCATCCAATAAAGGGACCCCCAGAAGAGATAGACATTGACCTAGAACCTTTAGGGAGAACCATACATTGCCCCACCTGGCAATGACCATCGATTGTCATCATATTCAAGGGAACCATCAGTTGATGGCCTCCCAAGGTGGCTCATCTATGAAGGGTAAACCCTAAATCAACCCTATATGGGTAACACCACCTAACGAAGGCACAAAAATGCATACCAAGATATAAACAAGTCAATAATTATATAAAAAAATTTAAGGAACATAAATAATGTGAAAAATTGCAAGAAAAACCTCAGATATGGGTAAATTGTAGAAAAGTCCAAATCATGTATAAAATTACATAACTTGCTCAAATAGTGTCCAAGCATGACCAAACATGAAACTTAAGACAGTTACATGATATAAATGCATATCACAAGGTTAGACTAAGGTTTTAATCACTTAATTAAGGTAAGAAATCATATTCAACCATTATGCAAGGGCTGGGGTCTTACAACCATAAACCCCTAATAAGGAGTTTACCCTCGAAATCCTACACAAAAAGAGACGAGTACTTACTATGCATCTCCTACTCTAACTCCCATGCGTATTCCACTACACCATGCTGATTCCATAAAACCTTAACAAGAACTATATCCTTCTTCTCTAACTTCTTCACCCTCCTATCCAAGATCAACACAACACCCTCCACAAATGACATATCCTCCTCCAACTCAACTTCCATTGGTTGTACCACTTGCTTTGTATATGGATGACACTTCTTTAGCATTGAAACATTGAAGACTGGGTGCAACCTATGAAACCCTAGCGGTAACTCAAGCTTGTGTGCCACCTTCCCAACACATGTCACCATAGGGTAAGGTCTCATATACCTTGGAGCCAACTTACCCTTCTTACCAAACCATAGCACCCCTTTCCAAGGAGAACCTTCATATACACACAGTCTATAATTTGGAACTCTAATGGTCTATGGAAATTGTCGGCATACACCTTTTGTTTGTCTTGGGATGCCTTCAACTATTGTTGTATCACTTTGATCTTCAAGGTAGTTAGCTACACAAGCTCAGGATCCAAAAGCTGATACTCACCTATCTTGTACCAACAAAGTAGTGACTTACAATGCCTCCCATACAATGCCTCAAATAGTGCCATGTTGATGCTTCTCTTGTAACTGTTGTTGTAGGCAAACTCTATCAAGCTCAGGTGTACATCCCAACTACCCAAAGATGCAAAACACAAACCCTTAATAGATCCTCCAAGGTTTTAATAGTCCTCTCAGACTGGACATCTTTCTGTGGATAAAATGTTGTATTGAACCTCAACTGTGTACCCATCACCGTATGAAGATGTTCCCAAAAGTGACTGGTAAACTGGGGACCTCTATCCAAGACTATGGTAGATAGGATACCATGTAGACAAACTATATCATTGACATATATCTGTGTGAACTTCTCTGCTATGTACACTATCTTGACAGGTAAGAAGTGCACTTACTTAGCCAACAATCACCCATATGGAATCATGACCTTTGGCTGTGTTAGGAAGACCAACTACAAACTCCATCATGATATGATCCCATTTCCACTATGCTATAGGCAATGGTTGCAACGTCCCTGTAGGTTTCTGGTGCTTAGCCTTGACCTACTAACACACAAGACACCTTGCCACAAACTCAACCATGTCACACTCTATGTCAAGCCACCAATATAAATCCTTCAAGTTGTGTTACATCTTAGCACTGCCTAGATGCATAGCATACATCAAGGAGTGGGCTTCCTCTAAAACTATCCTCCTCGGATCGTCGATATCAGGAACCACTACTCTACTGTGGTAACACACTATCCTATCATCTTGACTCATGGAATTTGTCACACTTTTTGTTGCCAAACTCTGCTCAGATCTGCTGTATCACAATATCATTACGATGTGCATTTTTGATATGTTGTCTCAATGTAGGTTTCACCTATAACTATGCCAACAGTCATGCTAACAAGGACAACTTCAACTTTACATTCATCTGATGCAAGGAGACAAACATCTATCTCTTATGGCACACCAAATATCATTACTACACCTTATCCATATATGATGACGAAGAAGACTTCCTACTCAAATGATCTACCACCACATTTTCCTTCCCTGGATGGTAATCTATGGTGCAATCATAGTCCTTGATTAGCTCCATCCAGCATCTCTGATGCATATTCAGCTCATGCTTTGAGAAGATGTATTGGAGGTTCTTATGTTCGGTGAAGACCTGACACTACTCACCATGAAGGTAGTGTTTCCATATCTTCAAGACATGGACCATAGATATAAGATCTAGATCATGCATTAGGTATCTTTCCTCATGCTCATTAAGCTAACATGAAGAAAAAGATATCATGTTCTTATCTTGCATCAGTACACAACCCAAGTCATTCTTTGACACATCATAGAACACAATATAACCCATTCCTTGTTCTGGCAACACTAAAACTGGTGCACTGGTCAAATTCTTCTTCAAAAGATGAAAAGAACGCTGACACCTGTCATCCTAGACAAATAAAACCTCTTTCCTAGTCAACTTTATTTGGGGTAATGCCACAACACTGAAGTTCTTGATGAACCTTCTATAGTAGTAGCCTGCCAAACCTAATAAACTGTAAACTTTGGTCAGTGTCTTTGAGTGATCCCGTTCTAGCACATACTGAATCTTCTTAAGATCCATACAAACACCTTCAATAGATATCACATGCCCAAGAAAAGACACCTCTTACATCCAGAAAGCAAAGTTACTGAACTTGGCATATAGCTGGTGTTGCCTCAATGTTGTTAACACTAGGCAAAGATGTTGCTCGTGCTGCTTATTATCTCTGAGTAGATCAGGATGTTGTCAATAAACACCACCACAAATTGGTGAAGATACAGTTGAAACACTCTGTTTATTAAATCCATGAACACTTCTGGCGCATTGGTTATCCCAAACGGCATAACCACAAATTCATAGTGACCATACCTAATCCTAAAAGCTGACTTGGGTATGTCACCTGCCTTGATCCATAACTGATGGTATCTTGACCTCAGATCTATCTTGGAGAATACCCTGGCACCTTGTAATTGGTCAAACAGACCACCTATCCTTGTTAGTAGATACTTGTTCTTGATAGTGACCTTGTTCAACTATTAGTAGTCTATGCACAACCTCATAGAACCATCCTTCTTCTTCATGAATTACATGGGAGCACCCTAAGGGGAAGTGCTCGATTTAATAAATCCCTTCTCTAGTATCTCCTACAACTGCTTATTGTGCTCTTGCATCTCTATCGGTGCCATCCCATATGGAAATTTCATTATCGATTGTGTTCCAGGAACAAGATTGATCTCAAAATCAATCTCTCTAGGAGGGGAAACATTTGGGAAGTCATCAGGGAAGACATCTCTAAACTCTCAAACAATAGGTACCTCGTGGATGCTAGAACCTCTCTCCTTTGTATCCAACACATGAGCTAGAAAAGCCTCACAATCCTACATCATCAACTTCTTTGTTGTCATCGCTGACACCAAACACGTCGGAAGAATATTCCTATATCCTTATAAGACCCATGAAGCATCACCGTAATGAAATCTTTCCACTTTGGAACTAAATTCCAAGACCACCCTGTACTTATTCAAGGTATCCATCCCATGGATCACATCAAATCCGTATATGTAAGTGGAATAAGGTCCACTTGAATGTTGTCCTGAGAAAGAAAGAGTTCAAGATGGACACACCTCCCGCAACTCAGCAGAACCAACAAGAGGGGTTTCTAACCAAATACTATCAGTTCTACATCTAACATGCAAAGAAAAACTATATATCATATCTCTGGTGATAAAAGAATGTGTCACATATGGGTCAAACAAAACATATACAAAGAAAGAAGAAGACAAATCAGAATGAAAAAGCTCCATTAAACCTGTCACGACCTATGGACTAACCACTCCCTCCTGTTGGCTCATACCATATAATTGAGACGTCGCCTATTGTTGCCACATCCTCTATTGGGTTGCCCAGAAGATGTTGCTTGTGACGCCTGACTATGTCCCCTACCACCACAAATTTTGAACTATACTGACTTTGCCTCGGCTTCTGAGTCACCTCCTCATCCTTCATTGGGTAAAACAACCTATTATGCCCAACCTGTCAACACTTATGACATGATTACTCTCATACCATGGCCTAGGTGGCCCTATCACATACACTGATGCTACACTGCGTACTCTAGATGGTGGAAAGCTACGTCCTTGACCCTTGTGTGAGGATCACTGTGACTGTACAACTGATCTCAGCTTAGAAAACATTGACCTCTATTGCGATTGAGGTGATGAAAACCTTGACTTCTTGAATCCTCCAGAATACTGCCCCTGAAAATGAGTCGGTCTCTTCTTAGCATTGGACACACACTTCTCGATTGCTGACTACTCGATCTACCTCACAGACTCAACAAAGGTTGCAAACCACTCACGATTCTCCAAAGAAGATACTTCCATTGTCAACTCTGTGTTTAGGCCCTTCTCAAACTGCCATATCCTCTCCTTGTCTATTGTAGACATATGGGGATAAAACTACAAGAACTCCACAAACTTGGCCTCATATTCATTGATCATCATAGATTCCTGCCGAATCTTCTCAAACTGTGAGAATTTCTCATCTAAATACATCTCCAGGAAGTACCAGCTCACAAAATTCCGCCAAAACGTTTCCCAACCGATCACTACACTAGGCCTCTTCTCCTCTTTAATGGCCCACCAATGGCCAACACTGTCCTTCAACAGGTACATTGGATGCTTTATCTTATCCTATTCAAGGATATTAAGGATCTTGAAGACCTTCTCAAACTTTATGAGTCATGTGTCTGCATCTACCGGATCTTCCATACCAACGTACTCTATCGCACCCACACTCCTTAACCTCTCAAAAGTCTTCCCAGAAACATGGGATTCTGCATTAGGAACAACCACCCTCGCTTGGGGTACATGCATCCTATCCAACATATGCATCATTGTGGCCATGAACTACCCAAACATGGACTGGAATGTGGGATTAGCCACCATAGCTGGGTCAGACTAAGGCATCTTAGGTAACCCTTCTTTCTTAGCCTGCCTCATGGCACCGCCTCCTGGTGCAACAACACTTCTCTCGGCATGTCCTTTGTGTTCTCCAGACATATATTCTTCTTCTTCTCCTTCTTCTTTTGTACAAGTAGAAGTTACAATTAGATATGTCAGACAATGTAAGAATATACACAAACCCTAGTCCTATGTCCCTATAGACTCAGCAAACCTAAAGCTATGATACCAACCATGTGTGACACACCGTTTACACCTAATGAGATAACTCAAAAAACCAAAGCACGTGATTAACTAAGCACCATATTACTAAAAAACATAGAAAATTAAAACCGATTCATAATAACCATCACATGAAGTAATATTTACAACAAGGTCCATAAAACTAGCATAACAATATACACCATACCATGTATTTACATCTCTGTCCACTAGACTTAGCAACAATTAGTATACAAAAGGACCTGTTTACAAGTACATGGCTTACATGGTACAACCAATGCATATTTAAAAAAACATGTGTCAACGTATACATCATTTCCAAAACACAACCCTCCTAGGATCTAAGAGTACATGGATGACACATAGGACTCTACTATGACAAAAGAAGCTAAACAACCTTCTGCTCACTAATCGCCAAGATGCTCCTCCTTTGCGGAACAATCTCTACCATGTCGCCTTCGACCGCCTAAAAATGTGGAAACCCATGAAATGAGACCAATCTCCCATTGACATATATAACTCTCTGCCAATGTTTATGGTTACCACATATAAGCTATTACTAAACAAAAAGAGCATATTTAGCTAAATGAAATATTTAAACTAATTATACATGTTCAGTAGATTGAACAACTATAGAAAATAAGTAGAACATGTTTATGATTAATAAGAACATGAAGAACGTTTATGATAACTGAACAATTTAGAAGTACTATAGCAACATAAGAAATTAGTATCATAAAAGGGCAAGAAAAGAGTAAACATCCAATGTGAAGAATGTTTAACCCTGAACAGATAAAGCTACATGATTGTATTATATATTTTATTAATGCCCTAAGGATTTGAGTCATACCACCCAAATCCAACTGACCACTGCTAAGTTGAAATCAATGCCATACAAGATCTAGGATGAGCCAGACTCCAAGATCTTATCCAACACCACCTGGTCAATATGAGTGTGCATCATAGTGACATACAAGTCAAACTGCCACATGTGACATATAGTCAAGCTATAAAACACCTAGCCTGCCTTGGTGCAGGTCATGATGCTAGTCCCTAGGGTAAACCCTATCACGATGTACAACCGTAGTTGTCCACAAAACATCATATATAACATCGAGATATGAACACAACCATTCTTGCATTGATGTATTATTATATTCAGCCACCAAACTCATGCGGTCAAGATATCAAGGACATAAAATCACTTGTACCTCGCATACTCAACAATATGCACTCTAGGTTTCCCTTAGGAATACCCATTTCACCATCCAACAATTCTTGACAATGGAATGTATCTATGGCACATGGAAACTACATGATTAAGGTTCCACTTGATTAGTTAAGTTGATTGTGTGAATAAGGCTGCATCATACAAGTGGACATACAAACCCTAATTCATCTCTAGCAAACCTTAAGGTATAACAACTTCAGAAGATATAAAATGTATGAGGTAGGAATCTTGTCACATCACTACATGAAACTATTCCTTCTCACATAAGCAAGAGGGTCACACCTCCTAATAGGGCTCACACAATGCCCAAAGGTCACTAAGACCATCACATCATAAACACATGCACGCACATCATTATTCTCTCATACCTTATCAACGACTCAACAACCCATAACCACACTTGTGATGCACATGTTTACCATAACCTTGCATTAAGATGTTCACATAAAAGCACATTAGGATTACAACCACATTAGTCATAAAAGAGCTAAGTATGATCAACCGCAAACATTGGATAACATTTGGGTTAAGTTCAACAAGCTAGATTAAGTATAATCAACTATCATCACTTTATTGTTTTTGGGTTTGGTGTATCAAAGTAAGCTAAGTTGTAATTATACATTATCTCATTATAGTGATCATAACTTTACATTCATGCGAGGACAAAGGTAAAATTACATGATTAAGGGCAAAGAAACAAAAGATTCTATATCATTAAAACTAACCATTTAAACCTTGAGTTTCACTTAAAACTATCAGATGTTGGATAAAAAAACCATAGTATGCAATACTAGTAAAACCTTAAACGACATACTTAGTGAAACCATCAAGTTATGACACTCTAAAAATAGGAAACCATTGGTTGATGAACCATCGACCAGTCCAACCATTGGTTTATAAACCATCGACCCAGTCCAACCATTTCTTGATGAACCATGAACCCAGTACAACCATTCGATGATGAACCAATGGGTCCATTGGGTGTTGGACCCAGTGAAGCCATCATTTGTTGCCCACATGTGGTGAAACAAGCTTCAAACATCAAGTAAAAACCATCAAATATGAGGGGGGAGAAAACCATCGAGTTCACCACTTAATGAAGCACCAAAACCATTGTTTGTTGAGCCCAAAAGAGTCCAAATAGAAGCTAAGTTAGAACCATCATTTCATCTAAAGGAACAAAAAAAAAGCACTAAAAATCAAGACCATCGGTTGTTATACTAAGGCACGCCATCAGGTTCCATAGAAGGTATAAATCAGCCATTAAAATTCCAAGTAAAACCATCGTACAAGGGGGAACAAGAACCATATGTTGCCAAGAAAGGCCACCCCAAAGATTCTTCTACCTTAGTAATGTCGTACACAAGGCATAGAACTAATCCAAGATTATAAAACACCCAATAAATAAGCAGTTAGGCTCAAACCCTAGGTAGAGGTAGGCTCTTACTACTTATAACTAAGTTTCAGAGAAAGATTCTGCACATGTAAGCTATAAGTAAGAAATAATCATGGGGAAAGTTATATAACTCACCTCTAGGAAGAACAAAATGCTGCAAACATCAAGGTAACTCGAGCAAAAGAGGAAGGGAACCCTATCTTATCTCTCCATACAGCCAAGCAAGCTTCCTCTCCAAGCAAAAGAGCAAACCCTAGGTCAAGGAGGCAAGAAGGATGGGTTCTATAAGCTATAGGGCAACCACGATAATGGAACACCATGGTCATGGCAAAGAAGATGGAGGAAGGAGGTAGAACAACTAAGAAAATAAAGAGAAAGAGAGCTATCTTACTTTCTTAGGTCAAGAACAATAAAAGAAAGCTCCACAAGCTCCAAGGAAGGGTAGATTCAAGCTCTAACAACACATGCAAGAAGCTCCACCACCTTCCTCTGCCTTGGTCACCTTCCAATCTACTAGAGAAAGGAGGACAAAGATCTAGACAACAAGGAAGAGGAAGGATTCCAAAAGGTTCGTTTTCATGAAATGTAGGAGGTTTATATAGCTATGGGAGAGAGAGACGAGAGGGTCTAGGTGTCCTAACATGTTAGCCAAGTGTCCATGGCCAAGGGACATCATATCCATGCAAGCAACAACTCTACCGGTTGTGGAGTCTACTGGGCCACCGTATCTTGGCCCTCCCAGGGTGGTTGTAGGTCTCCACACATGGTGACCATCAATTGATGAAGTTCTAGGTCACAAGGGTGAAAACCATCGATTGTCACCCCCTTCCAAGCAAACCATCAGATCAAGGGACCCCCAGAAGAGACATCCATCAACCTAGGATCTATAGGGAGAACCATAGGTTGTCCCACCTAGTAATGACCATCAGTTGTCATCATATCTAGGGGAACCATCAGTTAATGGCCTCCCAAGGTGGCTCATCTATGAAGGGTAAACCCTAACTCAACCCTAGATGGGTAACACCACCTAACCAAGGCACACCAAGGTGATACATAAAAAACTCAAGCATGATATGAAAACTTGTAAGGAACATAAACCATGTGACAAATTGCAAGAAAAACCTTAGATATGCATAAATTGTATAAAAGTCCAAAACATGCATACAATTGCAGAACTTGCTCAAACGATGTCCAAACTGGACCAAACTTGAAACTTAAGCTTGTCACATGATATCAAAGCACATAAAAAGGTTATATCAAGGTTTTAAGCACTTAATTAAGGTAGGAAAGAATATCCAACCACTAAGCATGGTTTGGGGTCTTACAAGGATGTACACAAGCAACACCACCTCCTCCAGTGGTGAAAATACCATTGTATGACTACTTTATGCCAATAAACTACACTTATCCAATTTCCACTTGAGTTGATCAAATGTCAGGATAGAAATTTTTTATTTCTCATAGTCTTCTTAGTCTCTTACTGTAACATCCCTGACCTGGGTTATGTTCTAACCCCAGGAGTTTTGCTTAACAAAGTCGATTATATGCTTGTACTTATCCTGTGAAAAGTAATTAGGGCTCATGAGGAACTTATGTTTCAATTTTGGTCCTGTTTGAACAATGTTAAAGCAATGATTGCTTGTTTTGGACTAAAGTGAAAATTACCCAAGTTGAGGGGTTAACTTGCAAATTTCATATGATAAGATGTTCCTCTGATGTTGAGACATCATAAGGATGAATATGATGTAGTAGTATGGTTTCCACAAGCCTGGACACCAAGATAGAGCTTGTTGGACAATGTTGTGCATTAAAACCTAGTTTTGAAGTAAAGTGCAATTTACCCAAAATCTAGGGTTCAATATGCAAATTACCACTTCAACAAGGTCCCTAATGTTTCTTGGCATCATGTAGAGCAAATAAAATGAAAGGGGTGCTTCATTTGAATTAAGTTGGAGGAGAGAGAATCTTGATATTAAAATAATCAAGATTAATGCCTAATTGAAACCCTAAATCGATTTAGGGCAAAAATGAATAAAAATAATTGAAGGGCTTTTAACCAAAATGTTTTGGGTTGATTTTGAATAAGGATGGACGTTCCTTTGCCAATATAAGGAACGAAAATATCCTAAGTAGGTGAAATTCCACTCACCATTATTATAAGGAAAAGAAAACCCACTCACATATGGATATTAATATAATAAGCATTAAGGTGCTTAATTTGATTTTCTTTAAATCATGGATAATGGAGAGGAATAAGAGGAAATGAAGATAGCCTCGTCCTTATGGATTTTGAGGAGAATTTGAGGAGGAAGAGGAGGCACCAATTTTGGAATTAAATGCATTTTAATAATGCATTTTCTCTTTCATTGAATTTTTATAAAAGGCCTTTTCCTAGCCAAATGAGAACATCAACTCCCTAGGGTTTTTGGTGCATATTAGGACTTCCATTGGAAGAGTAATCTTTTGGTGTAAGTTCTAGCTCCATTAAAAAATTGCGCCATTGCCGGGGAAGGTCTCTGGATTCTTCTGGATGGACAACGAGGTGAAAGTGATGTGCATCCAAGTCATCCAGAAGATTCGTTCAAGTTGCCACAACTTCCCAACCAACAAGTTGTTCAGACCACTTCCTCGTTCTTAGCACCAGCCATCACGAGATATCTTTGTCGGACCTTCTTCCAACTACGAGGACCGCCTGGTTAACACTGCTCAACCCTTCCCCTCCATCTTGAACCTAGTATTTGCTCAGAAATGGGCAAATTCATAAGTTCGAGGTGGAGGGTGGGTGGTATGACTTTCACTCCACCCTCTATCTTTATTGCTTCCTGCTTTTCCATTCTAGTTTCTTTTTTGTAATTTTTTCTGCCTTTTTGTTAGTTTTCTAAAAATAAAGCCTTTATCTAGTCAGCTTTTGTTTTGCGAATCTGTGATCATCACCTCTTTTGCGTTGCAAATTTCCTAGAAAAGAATACTTAAAACTAGCCAATGCGTGTTTTTCATTTTGATTTGTCTATGAATCCTAATGTTATATCTCAAATAGGAAAAGATGATACACTTTAATAAGGCTGAGATAGATCAAATACATCACGCCTTTATCTGATTAATGGATCTGTTGTATGGATTTCTCACTTGATGTTTAATCATGTCTCTTTTTTAGCAGAGTGTTATGGAGAAAAGAGACCCGTCACATGGAATCGCTAAGCAAACTGCATCATGATCCGAACTCTCTTCTACACTTCTTCCTTCATTTTCATACCCCTCTGTTCACTAACCATGCCAAAGTTTTAAGTTCAGTGTGGCACGCCACACTCCTTTCTAGTGAAAACTAGAACATTTCCGAACTTTAAGTTCGGTGTGGTAAACCACACCTCTGCAAAATTCTAAGTTCGGTGTGGTACACCACACCTCTTTTTCCACTACCGCTTCTTCCATACCCCTCAATACATAACAGGGGGATACCACCTCCTCTTTTCGCTTCAAAGAGTATACAATGATGATTGTGCACATACCGAGGTTGGCGAAAAATCTACCCCGATTCCAAAAAGAGGCCTGGCAGCCCAAATATGCAAAAATCCAAAAATACCCTTTCTCCTAAGCCAAGTGAGAATGAATAAAAGCCAGAGTGTGAATAAAAAAATGAGAGTTGTGCCCTGAATAAGGATAACCGATAAAGGTCACGCCCGGCCGGTACATTAGCTGCCCTCATAAAGACAGATGTGTCACGACCGGTAGTGAGATCCTAAGGATCCAAAAATAACCCCTTACCTCCTCTCAAGGAGGTAAAATAGCCAAAAGCCTTAAGCCAACCTATACACACTTCTGAGTTACCTTTAGAAAAAAAAATCGGGTGTAAGGCTAAGTCAACCAGAGTTGGGCATAAATCATTCAAAGTATCTCGATGAGTCAACTAATAATAAGAGTCTTAATTCAATCAGAGGAGTGACTCTTATCTTTTGATCATACCCCCATTCCCTCCTTTTTCAACACCAGTGACAGATCGTATGCATTTTGTTGATTCTGTGGGTCTGTTCAAAGTCTCATAATACTCTTTAACATGACCGATACAACAGAGAGTGAGAAGGAAGTACTTCAGCAAAGTGAACTCAGAAATGAGGATATCATAAGATGTATTTCGTGATATAAGGAAGCTCTAATGTTGTATCGATCTGAGCCATGAACAAAATTACGATATGACAATAGGATGAGGCAATCCTGAGATGAACGATTTCATTGGTGACTATTTTAAGTTTTTCGTTCCTCGGGACGAGCAACGCTTAAGTTCGGTGTGGCAATGAATCCTCCAGATCCACCTTCAGTCACCAATTCAAAGGATTTTCGACGTTTTTGCCCTAATTTTGTTTTGTCTCATTTTCCCTTTTCTCTTTTCTCGTGAAAATTCTGACACTTACATGCAGATGAGGTAATTACGAGACGAACGAGCTTTTTGTCGACTATCTTAAGTTTTTCTCCGTTCCTCGGGACGAGTAACGCTCAAGTTCGGTGTGGTGATGAATCCTCCAGATTCATCTGCACAGTCGCCAATTCTAGGGATTTTATTCCTCATATTGACTGATTTACCCTCGCTTTGGTTCACCTTGAGTGTTTCACTAATTCCTTGCAAATATTGCCTAAATAGTTCTAATCACTAGTTTATTCGATGCTATTCTCTCTTACACATTCTCCTTTCCCTCTGCAGATCACCACTAGTCGGTCTTGATCCATTTGGTTTCATCCATGCGGTCTTGAGCGCTATACGGTCCTGACCCCATGCAGTCTCAAGACCGTATGAGCCCGTGCGGTCTCAAGACCGTATGACCCGTGCGGTCTCAAGACCGTATGAGCCCATGCGGTCTCAAGACCGTATGAGCCCATGCGGTCTCAAGACCGTATGAGCTCATGCGGTCTCAAGACCGTATGAGCCCATGCGGTCCCAAGACCGTTTGAGCATGATGGCATGCGACACCGTTTGAGCTATACGTCATCAACATCGTCGGCGCCCACCTACACATGATCTCCGACGTCGTCGTCTTCATCACCTACACCAACAATCGTGAGCACAGGATGAGTAAGCAGCAAGACCAGTAGTTGTCCACGAGAATGCTCCAAGCTATGAAGAACGCATGATCATTTGTATGCATGTGCAAGTTTAAGAACTCATGACCAGGGACTATGAAGAACGCATGTTAATTTGCATGCATGTGTAAGATCGCGAAGACAAGTAGAAGTCCACATGATCCTAGCAAAACACATGAGCAATTGATCTGAAAATGAACGAGTACAAACCGTTTGCTTGAATGGAAACCAGACCGTATGAGTGCACGTGATTGAGGGAGCTATGAGACCGCATGAAGCAAATGGAACACAATAACGCATGAGGAAATGTGCAGCAAGACCGTTTGCTTATTATTGGAATACGTAGACCGTTTGCTGCTCAAGATCAAGACCGTTTGGTTTAGATGCATTCAGACCGGATAAGCGTGAAGATCGTTTGGAATGGCCAGCAGCAAACCGAATGGACATGCAAGACCGTTTGCTTATTATTGGAATATCAAAACCGTATGGCCTTTTTGTCCAAGACCGTTTGCCAATACAAAAATGGAAGACCGTATGATAAAGATGAGCTCACGAGCACTGCCAAACCAAATCGAAGACCGCACATGGAACTAACTGGAAAAGATAATGCAAACCGAATAGCGGATCGAATAGAAAAGTTGCCGCTACGAAGACCGTTTGCTCGCTGCCAAATCAAAGATCGAATGCCGAAGACCGTTTGCCGCTGAATCAAAGACTGAATGCCCAGACCGAATGCCAAGGCCGAAATAGCTTCTACAGCAAACCGCATAAGCACTATTAGAGCAAACCGCATGAACGAAAGGACACGCACAGGTGTGATCCTTGGCCCAAGATATTTTAGCAAGCCTATAAATAGAAGGGTAGAGGCATGTTCTAAAGGATACCATCCGACTACGGCCCAAGGCTGCCGGACTGGGACCAGTGCCGGAACGCCGCCAGAATGCACGAGCACCGTTTCCAACCAAACTTCACCCACAGCCTCAGAATCCCATCCTGAATCCAGATCCGGTGTGCCGCCAGACTGGGGACAGATCTAGAAGGCTGTTCCATCTCCATCTCACCTCTATCATCTCACTTCTACCATTGTTCTACCTCATTCTACCCGTGCAATCCCGGAGGTAGACACGACGATCGAGGCGGAGAGACGGACGGCATCGACCACGACGGAGCAGTCCCGGAGACTGCGACGATCTACACCGGGCTGTCACAGATCTACTCTTCTTCTCCGACGATGCTTTCTTTCTCTCTCTTCTCTTTCTTTATTTCTCCCTCTATGAGGAGCGAGTAGTTCCATTCACTGGGGTGCGGGGACTAGCCCCGCTGCCCGTGTTTTGTAACTTGTATCAAAAAGATATTATCTTTCCGATTCAATACTAAATCGTTTCATACATGCTTGGATGTTGGCCGCATTCTTGTGTGCATCTATTGTCTTTCGTTGTGGTTTGTCTACGACCGCTCTTGAGACTTGAATACCGATTTAGTGTTGGTTTCTGGTGTGTGTATCCACCGCGCATCCGTTTCGGTATCTTGGAACGCTTTCTAAGGAGTGGAGTAAACTCACCTCCATCGTTGGAGTTTTGTACTATGAAATGGAATCAGTTGACGTACAAAAGTGCAACCTTGACAGGTCGAGGAACACACTCTGAGGAGAGAGTGGTGCAAAGTACTTGACCATTCGTTCGGGAAAGGCTGACGTTGCAACACTCTCACGTTTCTCGTAGCTATATCCTCGAAAGAGGGATAGTCTATAAGGATACTAATCGATTTGATAATTATCGCTCGCTTGTTAGTTTTCCGATGCACGTTTCACGAGGTTGAGTAAGATTTTCTCTTTGGAGATTACATATCTTCATTGACACGTAGATACGTACCGGATGAGAGTTACTCAACCCGTGAAAGATGTATGCATTACTCTTGTCCTATAAGACATCGGTATTGTACAACATCCATGTATCCTGCTTACAAGTCTTGCTATGTTTGGTACAAGTACAATTAATGTGTAGTGGTGGTGAATACCCGCGTCACCCCAGTGATCCATCATCATTTGCTAATCTCAATTTTCAATCCTTGAACTAGTTTTTATTCTTGCCTTTACTTTTGCATGTTTTAGGTTAAATAACTCAAATTAAACTTCTGGTCTTAGATGATTAACTTAGATTGATACGAAACAAGAAAAAGACACTCAGATTCTTAACGTTGTCCTTTGGGTTCGATCCTAAATCTGTACTATGATAAGACTTCCACACTCTTGTGGGGTTGGAGCATTTATCTAGCACCAGTTGTAGGTAAATCTAGAGAGAACATCAACTCCCTAGGATTTTTGGTGCATATTAGGACTTCCATTGGAAGAGTAATCTTTTGGTGTAAGTTCTAGCTCCATCAATGTACGCAAGCAAATTTGTATGTGGAACGACATTAGAAAAAGTATGGCAAATTTCGCATAGACATTATTGTGGCAATTTATGAGTTAGCGTAAAAGTTTAATCACTGGCTGCCGGTGCTAACCTACGTGCATACTGATTAAACCAAAACACAAGTCGTTGTCATGATGATTTCTCAATGTATTTTTCTATAATTACAAGTTCGTCTTTCATATCAGGTTTTGAAAATCGTTGTTAGAGCATGTTCTGGCAAGTGCATGAGCAACATTGTAAACGCCCCTAAGCGACTCTTCTAGCTGGGAATAAACCTTTAATTTGTTGAGGAAAAGACAATGCCCGTAGACAAACCATGAAGCAAACCATTCTGCGGTTTGATTGGCGGACAAGAAATCTTGCTACCGTCTCATGGTAGCTGTACCTTTTGTTGCTAAAGCCAAAACCACCTGGATCTAGTGGCACATTAAGTAAAAGAAAAAGAAAATCAAATGGAAGTGAGGAATCTACTGCTCATGCTTGAAACATATCTTTATTTGTATCGTTGTTTCCATTGGAGGAGAACATTCAGAGCCAGGCCAGCTCAGGCACTACATCTAGGCCTTGGTTTTGGAGTAAAACAAGAAATCCTGTGCTCTCCATGACAATACGCAGAAACGCCAAGGTAAAGGATTCTCGATCCTTAGTACGAACAGAAGTTCTTGAATTCAGACGCTCATAATTCTTGTTTGTTAGCATGAAATTAGAAGCTAACATGGCTGTTGTTGTCGCCGTGTATGTATTGAATATAAATAGGCACAAATAAACATCTGCCACTTCTGCTTGTGGCTGACAAGACGGTCATTATTCCCATCACCTCCAACTGGATATATGTACCTACCAGTGAACTGTAATGTCCTACTATGGTGTTCCTAGCTCTCCCTGACTCATGTTTTGTTTTATTCCTCTCGACCAGCACTTTCACTTTTTTATTTGTCTTCTCATGGTTATAGAAGCACTGGCAATTACTATTGATTAGGAGATCTGCTATACAGAGGTAAAGCTACATCCTTAATAGGATGAAATTTAACATTTAGTCTACTAGATAACAAAAGAGATGAGAGAAATAAGTTCTTCTTTTTTGTTACCTAACAGGCTACATGTCAAATTTCGTCCAATTTGAAGTGCAGCTTTGCTCTGTGTAACATTACTCATTGGTTAGATAGTACCCTTTGGAGCCTCAGATTGGACTACAGCCGCATACAGCAAGAAACAGAGGCAATACAAATCGATCATATGTCCTTGGAAATATCTGGTCGCGTATGGCAAAGCATGAAGGAGCGTGATCTTTTCCAGATTCATTTCTATATGTGGAATACTTTAGGCCATTTACCCCACAGATAGAAAATGTATAAATGAGATAACTGCTGCCTTTTTCTCTTCTTTGAAATTTCCGAACACAATTCGCTCCCGCCCGTCATATGTTAACATTGTTTTTGGTACCCAAACACACGCATACAAATCTAAAAAATAGGTGATCACTGATTGCTTTTCTCAAGTCACGAAAGGCATATATGTATTGTCTTTTAAGACTTGCTAGGCAGGATGTAGTCGGATGACAAAATGTGAGTTTGTTATATATTTTAAATATTAGTGTGCATTGCCCACAACATACAAATATACATAAAGTTCAAGATGGCTATTATGTTTCTTTTGTTGGGTACAACAAGCTACACCTTAGATCTAGGATGTTGTAAGATAATATCATGCATCTCATTATTTACTTTTGGTTAGTTGTTTCCGATACAAACATATAAAAAATTAGCAAATCTTATATATTGATGTATGTATAAATAATATGGGTTAGCTAACCAAGATCATACATGCAAGGTATTGATTCATGCATGGTATTGTTTTCTGTCTCAACCTAAGAAATGGATCTTCATCTTCGCTATCATGGATGTTGCATACCTTACTACTTGCTTATTCATCATATTTTAAATTCCATGTTACAGCTCAACTTAATATATTTTCTCTTACAATTTCCTCATTCTAATCAATTTGAGAGCATTGTTTTAATTAAAGAGGATAGACATGTCTCTAAATGAAGAATACTCTCTATGCAAACATTAAAGTTAAGAAAAACACACAAGGGGACACCAACTTTGCATAAATATTTAAAACTAATGAGGGAAAATCGAAGGGCATAGTTAAAATCTAACTATATTATTAAGATGTGTCTCAATGGTTTTTTTTTTGCATGAAATGTAAGGCACAAACTCAAAAATAAAGAGAAAGATATTAAATCGAACACTTTCTACAATTTTAGGTTTTAGTCATTACATGTACATGTGCATAAGTATATAATTATTACATATAAAGAATGTCTATCCATATATAGATCTAGACTTGTTATTGTAGCTATTTTTCATTTGCCAATGTTTTCATGTTTTTCTTATGTAGTACTAGTCATATATATAGAGATCATGGTCTTTACTGTATAATTGTTGCATTCAAAATGTACCTATTTGGGGAACATCGAATTTGTATGGTTTATGCATCATACATAAAATGTTTCCTGGTTATAGTCATGTGGTGGGATGGTAAACTGAGCAAATGCATATGCATGAGAAGTTGTATTTATCAATTATTACTCTTGTCTAGGAGATGGTATTCACAAGTTGTTAATATGTGGTGATGAAGAAGTACAAAACCAAATGACGGGTTAAAATAATTGATCATTGCACATATATGATTAATTTAATTCAAAGAGGACACACTAGCATGCTATGGAATGAAGAGAAGATGAAGGGGTTCAAGGCAATCAAAGGTGTTAGGAAACAGGCTACCCCTTGTCCCTGTATTTGTTTGTGATGTGCATGAAATATTTTCACCAACTTAATAAGAAAGAGTGTCGAGGGGGTAGGAAAAAACCTTTAAAGCTACCAAACAAGGGTCCTATCATCTCCTATTTGACATTTGTTATGATGACACAATAATCTTCATGAAAGTTGACGGCTAACAGATGAACAAGTTATACACTATTTTAGGATTTTATTTGGATACACATCTTAAAAGGGTTTTAGGATTTGTAGTTCCTAATTAATCAAGGAGCAGGCTGCACCTTGGTTCAAATTATGCCACTTATTATGTGAACAAAATCCCCACCCCAGTTTTAATGGGTCGTGACACATGTAGACAGATGAAAAGAGTAGCCTACTCCTAACGAAACAAGGAACATCAAATCGGGACTCCTAAAAAGGTCATCTCTATTGAGAAGTTACTAATTCATTTATCAAAAAGTGTTTCCCGAATTGTGCAATGTCGATATGTTTCATGATAGGGATCAAAGCATTTGAGGATCTGGGTAGGTATCTAGGAGAATCCATGATTCATCAAAGCATCAACAAAGTTACTTATATAGTGGTACTTGATAAAGTTTAGAATCTGATTGTAGGTTGGTCAGGTCGCACACTCACACCTACTTGACGTCCTTGTTTAGTAAGATTAGTGTTATAATCCATACTAGCTTATATGATTGTCTAGTTGAATTGATCCAGTCATTCACAAATTTCTATGGGGAACAATCTTACTAGTATGTTGGGATTAGGTTAGAGCGAGTAGAAAAGATGGAGGTCTAGGCATAGTGTCTATGCAAGACTGAAACAAATCCCTCCTCACGAGAAACACATGGTATTTCCATACAAAGAAAGGAAACACAGTGGTGTGAGGGAGTCAAGAAGAAATATAAATCCTCCCAAGCTAGACTAGGATATCAAGATACGACCTCTTAGAGATCCTTGATGGAGCTACAAGTCAAGATTCTATTGCATAGAAGGAATACTATTCTAGAAGGGTTCAATAAACTCGCATGGAAAGATAACATTTAGACATATATGGATGTTATCCATTTATTTAGCATAGGTTAAATCCAATGTAGTGCTCTGGCACATACATGAAATGTAGTTTTGTATCTTATACAAATGAGAAGAGTTTTAGTACCACATTGCTCACTCCTAGAACTTTTTTGGTCCTTATTTGTAGGAACACATGTGATACTAGTGTCTAAAGGGCTCTAGGGGAGAGTATGCTCACCTCCTTGGTGAGTATGGTGATCACAATATACACGCATGTGCACGGGCCACGCCACGCCTTGCCATGCATAGGGACGGGCTTGTATCATGTTGGTTGTGTGTTGTGGGAATTTTCTCCTGTCTTCTTTTTGTACAAGAGTATAACTACATAGTTAATTATTAATTTAGTTAATTATTTCTTTTCAAAACATATTTATTTAATACTATTTGAAAAGCATTTATCTCAGTTTTTTGGCACCGTGTATAAGAGTGATCGTGTCATAATGGGAATAGGATTTGGGAGTGTGAAGGGCTATAAATATGTCTCTGGTCACTATGGTTAAACATATCTTTCAAACATACAACCATCAACCATTCGTTCATGTGTTTGCAAAACTCTATAGAGACTTCTTTGTTGTCGTCACTTCCTATTGGCTTCTAGAGATTCCTTTCATGTGAGAGGCAACTTATTCCTTTATATCCCAAAAGATGTGATCAGTTTGGGTGGTGGTACCTGCGGTCGCTGGACTGCACTGTAGTGCACTCTAATCGTCGTCAATCATGAGCCAGAGAACAACCTACTATAGGATCGCGAGTGGGTCAACTAGAAGAATGATGTTCATCCTTTAGGATTGTGAAATGATGATTTCTTTAAGTATCACATTTGTTTCTCAAAGAATGATATGCTCCGTGATTCTAACTTTAGTTAATTTTTTTGTTCTCCTACATTGGTTATTCTACGTGCTTCTTATCTAGATCTTCCTGAAACTGTCAATTTATTTGCAATTGTTGTTGCTGCATGTAACAATATCTAATATAAAAATTTATAACATACTTAAAGAAATTATCTCCGTCTTTAGTTAACAATGGGCAATCGTGGTGGTACTGGAAAAATTGACACGATTAATATGTCTCAAAAACTTATTGATACCAACTTTGTCTGTTGGCAGAGTAGGATGCAAATTTGTGTTAACATAATGGGTTTTGAGCAGTAAATAGAAGATCACTAACCTAAATCTGATGATTTTATCTCTAATAATGCAAAATTAGTTACAAATTGGAAGAAGGGTGATAAGACATGATGAAGGTTAATCTTATTTTCTTAAAATAATAAACTATACAATTCATACTCTAAGTTGTCTGTTACTACTTTCAAAGTTTTTTTGTAGGCATTTGTAAAGAATTTTGGTGTTTAAAATTAGGGTGCTAAAAAGTAGTGTGTGTCTACATTTTTGAAGTTTCAGATGGTTGAGGGCAAATTCATTTCTGATCAAACACACAACTTCCATCTCTTATGTCATAAACTCTCAAATGTAAAAATGGATTTGTCTGAGAAGTTTTGTTGTTATGTCCATCATATAAAATCCCCTACGTCTTGAGAATCATTTGGCATGATTCATAAGCATCGCAAAAGGTGACTCGTCAATGAATGAACCAATGAGGGATATGAAAAACACCTGAAAGAGAAAACTTTCAAGTTACCTACAAATGTAAACCCTGGTGTTAATTTCACTATTGCTAAAACCAAAAATAAGAAATCAATGAGTATGCATAAACCTAAGGCTAAGATTAGGAAGAAATTAAAAAACAAACCTTATTAGACTTGTGGACAAGTTGGCCACTGGAACAATGATTGTCCTTCAAAGAAGACAAAGATAACTGCAACATATACAACTGAGGAGGATATAGTCAACATGATGACTGCATTCTTGAACCTTAATGATGGGTATGTGTCCATAAAACCTGAAATCCTTTCTATTTTTGAACTACTTTATTGGGTAATTGACGTTGGGGTTAATGTACATATTTGTGCTGAAAAGTCCCTATTTGTGTCTTATCAGACTTTAAGAGGTCGTTTTGTGACTTTGGCAATTTTAACTCTATAGAAGTCAGAGGCAAAGAATAGGACGATTTGAAGTCTCCTTCGGAGAAGGTTCTGACACTTCATAGAGTCAGATATATTCCGACCATTTAACGCAATATCCTTAGTGGTGTAATTTTAGTAAGGGATGGTTTAGAATAAAATGCAAATATAATAGCACTATTATTACACGCCTTCGTGATTCTTTATTTTTTTATAAGAGGTATCTATGTGATATGGATAAATTATTTAAGATTCTTTTTGAACCTGTTTCAAATGCAATTTTAAATGTGAATGATAATATGTTGTTTGCATGAATCTTGTATCTTTTGATGTATGGCATAGTCGTTTGAGGCATGTTAATTTTGGCTCAATAAAATGAATGATGAATTTTTATTTAATTCCTATGTCTAATATGAATATTTGTAGACGTGGAATATGTGTGCAAGTTAAACTTCCTAGGAAGCCTTTTGATTATGTGAATAGGAATTTGGATATTCTTGATTTAGTACATAGTGATATCTACAAATTTAATGGGACTACTAGTAGGGATCAAAATTTTATTTTATAACTTTTATTGACGACGCTAGTAGATATTGTTATTTCTATTACATAAAAGTAAAGATGAGCCATTGGATATATTCAAAATTTTAAGAAAGAATCTAAATCTCAAACTAGTAAAGTACTTAAATGATTAAGGTCTAATGGAGATTGGGATACACCTCAAACTTTTTTTTAGAATTTTGTCAATTCCATGGTATAGTTCATGAGTTTATCGCTCCTTTTTAACCACAGTCTAATGGGATAGTAGAAGGTGAACCAAACCCTAATAGATATGGTTAGTACCTTATTCCAAACCTCACGACTATCCAACTTTGTGTGGGGGAAGCATTGAATATGCCTTGACATATTCTGAATAGAGTTTCCGATAAACATAAAGAAAGTAGATTGTTTGAGTACTAAGTTAGACTCAAGTCTGTAAGAGAATTAGTGTCTAATGGGGTATAGTTGATCCTTTCACTAAAGGTAATAACTTGGCCATAATAGAAAAATCCAAGTTGGGGATGGGACTGAAACCCCTTTAGATTTCAAGGTAGTAGCAACCCAACCTAAAAGAGTGGAGATCCCACGAATTAGTTTCAATGTGGTAATAACAAGTTGTCAGATATATTAGATGAAACTATGTTTTTCATTGATGCTTCTTGAATTTGTGTATCTATCTCCCGTGAAACCTATTAGTGTCATGACTGCAAGTTAGTAAGAGATTAGTATATGAATGGTGTCAACTCTTCGGACAGACTATTAGCAGTGAGTCCTTGAAAACATTAACTAAATGATTGATGTTGTGTAGCCCTCAACAGGGTATTTGGGTTGTTTCACGTATCAATCATGACATGTTATTTAGTTTCATGGACTTAATGCATCATATTTCTTTCGTGCCATGTCTTTATAATGTTGTTACCAACTGATACTCTTGCACTAAATGTTCAGTTTCAAGATTTTTATTCACCTAGTTCTTGTGAGGGTCAAAGTTGGATTACTCAGACAAATTCAAACTGAAATGTATCCACGGAAATCATAATAAGGAGGACTGAATGGCAGAGCACACTATACAGTTGACTTTGTAGGGGATTGTTAGATACATATGGCTACTAGCCATTTATTTAGTATAGATTAAGCCCAATGTAAGGCAGCTAATATATAGAAGACATGTACTTTTGTGTCTTATGCAAATGGGAAGAGTTTTCTTTCCACATTGCTCACTCCTAGAACATTTACGGTCCTTATTTGGACGATAACATGTGACACTAGTGTCCAAAGGAATCTAGGAGAGAGTATGCTCACTTCCTTGGTGGGTATGGTGACCACAACTTACATGCATGCACACATTCGCATGTGCGTGCGCCACGCCTGGTCTGCACTGACCAAGATGGGCCCCGACCCGTCACGAGCTCAGGTTTGTGAGTTTGGGAATTTCTCTCTCTTCTGTCTTCTTTTTACATAAGGATACAACTACTTTATTTTTGAAATATATTTGTTAATCCTAATTGAAAAGTATTTGCCTCACAATTTTTCGTAATGTGTACAACATCGATCGTGTGATCACGTCTTAATGGGAATATGATTCGGGAGCATGAATGGTTATAAATAAGTCTCTGATCATTAGGATTAAATATATCTTTTGAACATACAGTCGTCAATTTTTTGTGCTTGTGTTTGTAAATTCTAGATAGATTTCTCTACCATCGTTACTCCCTGCTAGCTTCTGGAGATTCATCTCCTGCGAGAATTAAATTCTTCCTTCCTTTCTCAAAAGGTGTGTTCTGTTCGAGTGGTGGTACCTACGATCGTTGGACTGCACTAGTAGTACACACTGATCGTCATCAAGTGTGAGCGAGACAACAACTTGTTAAAGGCTCGTGATCGGGTCAACTAGAAAAACACTGCTCATCTTTTAAAATTGTGAGCCTCTTATTTCTTTAAGTATCACGTTTGTTTCTCAACGAACGATCTGATCCGTGATTCTGACTCTAGTTTATTTATGTTCTCCTTCATTGGTTATTCTACGTAATTCTTATCTGGATAGGTCTGAAACTGTTAATTAATTTGTAATTGCTGCTGCTGCATGTAACGACAAATAATATAAAATTTACAACAATAATTAGATACATGTTTTTGCCCCATCACTGAATGTTTCTATAAGTATCACCTATGGGAGTATTGGGAACGTTCAGGTGTCAAGTATGATCGATCTATATTGAGTGCAATATGGCCTGTCTTTGAGAATACCCACCGGTGGAGTTTATCAAAGATGTATTTACCTGACTACGTACTCCGAATGGAAGGTTCACTGCCAGTCCAACGTATAAAATGCTTAGTCATGGACATGGTCATAAGAAAATTGGTTCACGGTAGCAACTATAGTCTGCAGGGCTGTGTGCAACGTATAAGATGTAAATTTGGTTCATTATCCACCAGGCTACATGTACCAATAGTCCGAGGAAGTAGTGTATCTGACGGAGGATGTGACAAGCATTGCAGGACAGCAAAGAGGTATCTACGAGGTGGTGATTGTTGTAATTGAGCATCAACATACAGGGCTTCTTTCATTCTTCACTTGAAAGTTGGGTGAGAAACAAGAGAAATGATACGCAAATGATGGATCAGACCCCAATTGGGATGACCACTGTTATAACCTCAATTTTTGGGTTCAATTGGTGAGAAATGTAATTTCTCATATTAAAGATAATTGAATAAATAATGATAAGATCTGTTTTGAATAAATGGATTCCATTCACAATAGCCTTGATTGGTTGCTTGGGGGCTTTATTGGCTATTGGGCCCAATAAAAAGGAATTTTAATTAATGATTGAGTTTATAAGAAAAGAGAGATGTGGAAACCTCTGTAAGGCAAAAGAATATAATTCAAAGTTGGATTTTGTGCCTCTTGGGTTCCTTGGGTTCCAAGGAGTCCAAAGTTGCAAAGAAAAGACAATAAAAAAAAAGAATAATTAAGTATTTCTTTATTAAGAAAGAAATTGAAAACAATGATACAATGTAGAAATATGTATGATGGATCTATCTTGGATAATATTTCGTGTCCACATGGTTTCTAATAATAAAAGGAATCAAAATAAAGAAAATAAAAGTTTTGGAGAGAGAAAATATAAGTTTAAGGCATAAATAAATGCCTTATAAGTCATTGACTTGCAAACACAGAAAATGAGTTATTCATGTTGTATTTTGGCTCCAAACTTGGAATATATGTAGATTACGTCTTTATAGACTTTCCCTTAAAATTGGAGTTTAATTGGACATGTGATTTGGGAGATATGAATTTTGGAAGATTTCCTTAAGTGAAGATGATTGATTTAAATGTCACAATTTGTTTTCCTTTTGGGAGTATATCTGACGTGCGTTGAGACCGATAGATCCGGATCGAGTGTCTCTACGTTATCTTCTACCTCTATCTGAATAGGAAGGTAGAAGCAACAGTTAGGGAAATCTTCTCGCATCCTTTTCTCTCTCTACAACCTCAAATCTAGAAAGGCAGTACTCCTATCAATTGCGGGAGATGATTCCGAACACAATCAACCCCAACTTTCCCTAAATCCTCTATAGGTTGGGACTTTGCCCAATGACTGTCGAGTCCTGGACTCCATGAGAGACCGGCGGGCACCCTCCATGCCTATATAAAGGGCTAGGAATCCCTCTCTGTAAGGGGAAGTTTTGTGCAAAATCCTTTGCACCAAAAGAGAGCCTTTCCCCATCGCCAAACTGATCTTCCTCTCTATCCTTGCTCTGAGTCTACCTGGAATGGCCACAACCCATATCTGTTCTCGTCATCCCGTTCTCGCCTCTCTGGCATACCTGAGATTGCAGGTGAGTTCGTCCATCCCTGCCGGGGCTGACGATGTCCTTACAGGCCTTACCGGTGCCTTGCAGCTCCAAGTCAACATTCCGGTTGACTCAGCTGCCTAGAGTGTGCGGTGGAGCGGATCGCGAAGGGGGGAAGACGATGGGAAGGAGGAAACTACCTCCTTGCCCCAGCGCTTGAGAAGGATAGAAAGGGCAAAGTTGACTTTTGGTTATGTTTGCTAGCTCAGCCACGCTGGAGCAAGTTACTAAGAGGGTCACACCCTACTGGATACTGAATAACCACATGGAAATGGGAAGCAAGGGCTGAGATGCTGACATGGTAGTACATCATTGGACAAAAGGTAATTTATTTTGCAAAATTCACAACTAATTACTGGTAACTCAGATTAAGATGAATTATATATGAATATTGCTAAGAAAAACATGAGGAATCTAGTAAAAATATAATCAGACTCTGTTTATCCTTCTAATGTGAAAAACACATAAAGTTGATAACTTTAATGCTTTAAATAGATCAAAGCCCTAGATTTTGATTATGGGTATATTCAATAGATTTAGTTGATACTAGTAACCAAAGTCTGGCATGATTACATAAATATGATGAAAGAGATCTAATTAGAAATATTTGTTCATAACTTGTGTAATTAGGGTGTCATGATATTAAAGTGCATTAAAAGAATAAAAAACCCTAATTCCGGTTGTTATGAGATTTAATGACTCTAAATATGAGAATCCATATAGAAGGCATGAAAATAGTGTCATTTAGATACATGAAAGACATTATGCATGGCACTATACTGAGGTGGCAAAGCAAGATGATAGGCACATTCTCCCACCCTTTCAAGGATCTCGAAGGGTCCCACATAATAAGGACTGAGCTTTCCCTTATTCTTGGCCAAAGCTCGAATAGGTTGAATCTTCAAAAAGACATGATCACCTTCCTTGAATTGACGTTCTTGTCGATGAGCATCTGCATATGATTTCTGTCCATGTTGTGCTCGCTTCATCCTTTGCCTAATTAGCACAACTTTATCTACATACATCTGCATCTCCTCATATTTCATCAAGGTGTGTACTATGACATCATCCCAATGTAATGGGGATTTGCACGGTCGGCCATAGAGAGCCTCATATGGTGACATTCTAATACTCGCCTGATAGCTATTATTATAGGAAAACTCAGCTAAAGGTAAGTAATGGTCCCACGAGCCTTCCCAGTCAAGCACACAAGCTCGTAGAAGATCCTCCAGAATCTGCACTATTCATTCTGACTGTCCATCTGTGTGCGGATGATAAGCTGTAGTGAAGTTCAACTTGGTTCCCAATTCTTCTTGAACCTATTTCCATAGCTTTGAAGTGAACTTTGGGTCCCGGTCTGATACAATGGATGCTGGAACTCCATGCAAACATACAATCTCCCGGATGTAGAGGTCGGCCAGCTCAGACACTTTCGTAGTGGTTTTCATAGGGAGGAAATGAGATGACTTAGTGAGACGATCCACTATGACCCATGCAGCGTCGTATCCTTTCCTGGTCCTGGGTAATCCTACCACAAATTCCATGGTGATGTGTTCCCATTTCCATTTTGGGATCTCGAGGGGTTGCAGTAGACTGCCTGGTCTTTGATGCTCAGCCTTGATTCTTTGGCATGTCAGACATCTGGACACGAATCACTAATTTTGCACTTCATGCCTCTCCACCAGAACTGACGTTGTAGGTCCTTGTACATCTTCATTGTGCCAGGATGAACGGTGTACTTGGACCCGTGTGCCTCAGAAAGAATCTTCGTCTTTTCAGCTGATAGTTCAGGAACCCATTTACGGTTCTTATATCGAAGACCACCATCAAGACCCACAGACAGATGTGTATGAGGTTTAGCAAGGAGAGAGGAGAGCTTTGCACGCTCGGGACTAGCTTTCTGTGCCTCCAGAAGTTTAGAATGTAGGTTGGGTGTGATAGAGAGGTTATTGACATGCATACGATCAGCCAGGAATTGTGGTTTCTAGCTTGCTAGGTCCTCCATGTTCCTCCATTCGGGTATAGACAGAGATGCACCCATAACTCTTTTCCTACTAAGAGCGTCTCCAACTACATTGGCCTTACCTGGATGGCAGCCAATAGTGAAATCGTAGACCTTCAGGTACTTGATCTACCGTCGTTGCCGTAGATTCAGATCCTTTTTTGTCAGAATATACTTGAGGCTTTTGTGATCAGTAAAGATATCAAATCTTTCCCCATACAAGTAGTGCCTCTAGATTTTGAGAGCATGGATGATATTAGCTAACTCCAAATCCTGCATAGGATAATTCAACTCATTGGGTTTCAGCTGTCTGGAAGTGAAGGCTACTACTTTCCTATTCTACTATAGGATACACCCTAGTCCATGTCGGGAAGCATCGATGAAAATAACAAATCCTTCATTTCCAGATGGTAGAACAAGGACATGTGTGGACGTCAACTTCTGCTTGAGCTCTTGGAAGCTAGACTCACAAGAAGCTGACCAGATGAAATGCTCATCCTTCTGAGTCAGCTTGGTTAGAGGAAGTGCGACTTTGGAAAAGTTTGGGATGAAACGATGATAATATCTGACCAGACCCAAGAAACTCTAGATTTCAGAAGGATTCCAGGGAAGTTGCCAATAAAGTATAGCTGAGACTTTGGCGGGATCGACATATATATTTCCTCCAGAGATAACATGACCAAGAAACATGACTTTATCAATCTAGAATTCACATTTAGAAAGCTTGCCATAGAATTGTTGGGCTCAAAGAATCTCAAGGACATACTTCAAATGCTCTCGATGTTTCTTCATAGAATCAGAATAGATCAGAATATCATCAATGAATATGACCACAAACTCATCAAGATAATGTTGGAAGACTTTTGTTCATCAAGTTCTTGAATACGCCAGGTGTGTTGGTTAACCCAAACGGCATCACCAGAAATTTGTAGTGTCCGTAACGAGTTTGAAAAGTAGTCTTAGATATATCTGAATACTTGACCTTAAGTTGATGGTAGCCAGAACGAAGATCAATTTTGGAGAAAACTTTAGCAGTGTGAAGTTGATCAAAGAGGTCATCAATACAAGGGAGAGGATACTTGTTTTTAATGGTAGCTTGGTTCAACATGCGATAGTCAATACACATCCACATTGAACCATCTTTCTTTTTAACAAAAAGGACAGGTGCACCCCAAGGGGAAATTCCAGGGTGAATAAAACCCTTATCAAGAAGTTCTTGTAATTGTTTCTTCAACTCCATAAGCTCAGCAAGTGTCATCCTATATGGTGCCCTAGAAATCAGAGTGGTTCCAGGAAGAAGGTCTATGGAGAACTCAATGTCTCTGTTTGGAGGCAGCCTAGGAAGCTCCTCTGGAAATATGTTTAGGAAATCACGTACCACCTCTAGTCTTTCTACATTACCATTTTCGGGACTGGTCTCTGATACAAATGCGAGGAAGACTTTACATCCTTTAGATATGAGCTTTTTAGCTTTAAGGGAGGAAATTATTGCATTATTATAGAATCTGCTTCCCCAAGGGATCACCACATGAGAGGAATGGGGCTGAGAGAGAACTACCATCGTATTTCTACAGTCAATGTGAGAATGATATGTGTATAGCCAAACCATTCCCAGAATAATATCAAAGTCTTCCATGGTTAAGAGAATGAATTCAAAGGGCATGTCATGATTTTCAAATTTTAGAGGGAGGACATCAGTTTTATGCAATGTAGTGAATATTTTACCACTAGGATTTGACACATCCAGAATATAACCCAAGTCCTTTATATGTAAGTGCAACATGGAGGCCACTTTTCGAGAGATAAAAGTATTTGTGGATCCATAGTCAAATAATGCTTTAACATGATGTCCAATCAAGAAAACAATGCCTACACATGATAATTATATTTTTAAGTAATTGAAGGCAATTGAATGAGATATTAGATATATGAAAAAGATTTAAGGTTACCTTCGACAAGCTAGTTCGGATTTTCCTTAGCCTCTTCTACTATTATTGCGAACACCCTAGCATTGTGGTGTCCCTAAGGGAGTGGAGCACCCACTAGAGGTTTGCCAAGGATAGACGCAATGGGGCACTTGGCAAGGAAATGTACCTACTTCTTGCAGTTGTAGCAGACCGGCTTGGTGTAGTGACAAGGACCATCATGTCCTCGTCCACAAGTCTTGCATTTGTTATGGTAATCCATCAGCTTGATGTTCTTCTGTCCTTTCTTCCCTGAACCTCCTCCTTTTCCTGATCCTTTAATATGGCCAGGGTGAAACATCTTGAACTTCTCTTCCTCAGTGGTGGTCAACCCCAGATATCCCATACTAGAAGGCTTCTGCAATCCCTGCTCCCTTTCCTGCTTAAGGGCCATGTCTAGGGATTCATCAATGTTTTGAGGACAAGAGGCTATAACTAGGGTTTTCAGGTGTGCAGAGAGGCAGTCTACATAATGCTCAGTGAGGCGCTCCTCAGTCCGAATAGGGGCATAGTGTTCCAAAAGCCTATACTTCTGGGTATAATCAACCACTGAGAGACTACCCTACCTAAGCTCTATGTACATTTTCTCTTTCCTCTTCCTCTCAGTTATGGGCATGAAACGGTCAGTGAAGAGGGTCTTAAAGGCTTCCCACCCCAAGTTGTCTACTTCCTCTCCCCTATTCCCACCATAGTTCTCCCACCATATCTTCACCCCTCCCTTAAGCAGATGGGTGGTGAATTTAACCTTCTTTTCCTCAGGTACTTCTAGGGTATGAAAGGCATTTTCTACATAAAGGACCCAGGCCTCAGCCTTGTCCATGACTTCGGGTTGGTCCTCCCCCCAAAAGCTGTCAGGGTTGAGCTTAATGAAGTCTATCACTGTCACTTCTTTTTTTTCTAGAGGAGCTAGGTTCAGTGGTTCCTTTAGTGGCGAGGGTTTCCATAAAGTCTAGAAGGATTTTCTTCTGTTCCTCCCACCTTTCCTTGGCCACGACATCAGGATCCAGTACTTCAGAGGTTTCAAGCTCTTTTCTTTTTTTAGAGGATGATTCCTCTGAGGCCTTTAAGTTGTGAGTTTTTGGAGGCATCCTGAAATTAATTACAACATATTGGATTTATTACTTCAATAATTATTCTCATCATTATCATTATTATTATCACATGATATTTCATTATTCTCCTTTATCAATTATTAATGTTCTTAATGTTATGATTTATAGAGGATACCCTAAAATCCTTATCAGTCGATCCTTAGGACTTTCTAAATAGAGAGACTTCTTCCTAACCTTATAACATAATTAAGAGGGAAAATTTATTCCAAAACATAGATGAGAGGGAAATTTTTCCTATAGAAGGGATGAGAGGGAAAATCTATAGATGAGAAGGTTCCTAAATTAAGGTAAGCCCAAGAATAGGGGACACTTAGGGTATTGGCCAGGTAGACTTATGTGACAAAGTGGTTTTCTAGCTTAATTCTGAGGATGGAATTTCTGTTAAGGTGTGTAGGATGTGATGGAGTGGACTTTTGGAGTCCTTAATCATCCAATGACAGAAGTGAAATCATAAGGTTGAATAATATTGAGAGTTCCAAGGTTTTGACATAGTAGGTGTGTTGACGTGATGTTGATATCATGATTAAGATATCTCTTTTTAATGCCTTCTTGAGGAATTTAATAGAATAATCAAATAGATGATTTTTGTCACCAAATTTGAGTAGAAGGTATCTTGAGAGGTAAGGAAGCTATGGTTAAAGTTTGGTGGAAATTGGATATTCCTAGAGGAAGTTATGGAGGTTTGATTTTGGTGAAATAGCATGCATTTTGATGTGTTTTGGACCTAAGTTGGTGATCTTTAATCTCTATCACACGCCCTAGTTTAGTTGAGGATGTGTGACTCTTTTCTGGCCATTGGATCACTGATCTTAGGTTGTGGACACTCTGAAGGGGAGGCCACAGATCGGAGCGTCAGCTCATGACCTTGGATGTCATCTAACGGTAGAGAAACCTTCTCCTACCTTGCAGTTACTGCCTTGACCGAAGGCAAAAACCACGACGTCGCATTGCACACTGATCGTGGACTTGAACGTGATTCCAACCCAGCAGTTGTACTCGCCTCTTCCCAAAGAGTTGGGTTAACCCCAGTTTCAGTCCGAGCAACCCAGTGACGAGGGAGAACGAGCTACCCTTTTCCTCCAGTTCCCCACTACAACGTACAGGTGGTGGCCAATGGTGTATCATAGAGTTAGAGGTGAGGATGGAGGAAGATAAGAGAGGGAAAGGACAAAGGAGTCTGGATAAGTTGAGTGTGGGTGTTTTCGTGCCCTGTATCTGTGAGTTCCATGGCTGTCGAGACCAAGGTTCGAAGGAGATGAGCTCGAAGTTGGGGATATCGATCCAAGGCTCTACAACTCAATCCAAGAGTCCCTTCGGGTCCTCAAAGTTCCGACGAAGCTTTTTAGTGCCTCATCCATGAGATTTGAGGACGGGGAGCCTTTTTCCCCTTTCCTAGCGCCGCGGTGGCCGCCATGGCCAGTGAGCTCGTGGACATGGAGCTCCAGAGGGGAACCCTAGGAGTGGAGTAGCTGTGGGCATCCAGAAGAGGTACCCGAATCTGATCATGGCCCTAGGTGACATAGAGGAGCTATGAAGCTTCTGGGGTTGCTCTCCAGATCCAAGCCGTGCGGCGGCGGCCCCGTGAAACAAAGTCTCAGCAGACTCGTGCATCCACATTACACGAGACAAGAGAGAGGGAGAGAGACCGATCCAGGAGCTGAGAACCGGCCGGCTCAACCTGGTCCAAGTGCTGAAGACAGGTGGCCCAGATGAGGAGCAACACCCAATTTACCAGACATGTGGCACATCCCCATTGGCACAGAGAGGTATATTGTCCAGTAATTCCAGTAAATACTTAGATCTTGCATAATTCATAGTAAATAGCTTGTTTATCGGAAAAATACATATAATATACCAAATTGTTCAAAAAAATGCAAAGAATAATATGAAAGCATAATATCTTGCTTTTGATGCACTAATAATAGTAATATCATGTAAGATGTGAAATGCTCATATGATGGATAATAAATATCAAATGATGCCCTAAAATTATGAGAAAAAACATGTAAATCATATTTCATGTTTATAATGCATATAATGTAAGATATGGTCATGTTGATGCACAAAAGCATATAATTTGATTAATATGGATAATTATGGCTAATAACACTAAAGATAATCAATTAATCCATACGTTCTCAATAAATGATGAGATTCACAGAATACCCTCATATATGTAATTGGAAGCTAATGTGGAATTTTGATATCAGTTATATGCATAGAATTCATGTTATACAAAGAGCACCATTAATACATGTGATGCAACCTTAATATGGTTAATGAAAGTGACATAATGTTAAATATGTTCATATAATAATGTGACACATGAGTATATCCAGTTGATGAACTATAATATGGAATATGACATCAGTAAGATAATCTAAGACAAGAATAAAAGTAATCATGAGAATATCATAATGACTAAGTGAAACCCTAATATGAACACGATTAGGGTTAAGATGAGATGTAAGATGATGAGAATCTAATGATAGTATATGATCTTATCTTATCAGGGATGACCAAGGTTAGATGACATGAGGAATATGTGATTAGGATATCTCTTTGGAAGGTACGCCATTACCTCTTGCTTGGCTTATTATACATTATGCTTGTGTTATATAGGGGTAAAGACTTGGCATATGGTATTGATTGAAATGATTGTCTTGTATGATATGTTGCTTGAATTTCCATAATTATGGCTATGAACACCTGCAAACATAATATAGATGTTCCATCATAAGATAGCTCACAAACCACTTGGTGGTAGAGCACATGCATAATGATCACAAACCACTTGGTGGTAGATCATATGATGTTTGTATAATTATCACAAACTACTTGGTGGTAGATCATAAGGCCTGAAGACGTCAAAGCCACTTGGTGGCAGACACACAGAATATATGATGGAAATGTGCTTAAAATATATGTGTTCTCTTTTGCTAATGAATATCGTTGTGCAAGTATACACTTTTCTTATATTCTTCTATTACTGCCAAGTATTAGTTTTATCTTATTGCCAAGATATGATGAGAGGTATATAAAAGACACGTAGGCATACTCAGTACAATATTTTTGAATATTGTGCTGACGTGTACCACATGTAATCTTTTGTTTAGGTTGTGGTTATGCTCTTGAAGATCCAAGATAGTTGAGAGTTGTGTAGCGAGCTGATGTACAGGTGGACATGTTGTCTTAAGATCCTGTAGTTTAGTGGTAGTACATGTATATGTAGAAGTTTTCTATTCAATATGTAATATCAAATGTTTTAACAATTCATGTTGTAATTATATGTTGAATGGTGAACATGTGTGTATGGTTTTATTATTGTTCATATACATGTGCTACTGATTGCTTTCCTTCTGACTCCCTTGATTTTGTCTTTCTTAGCCTAGTGTGTGGTGCTCAAATTGGGATTCTCACTGAGGTGAGGGTTTCAATTTGGATGTCACACATTAGATTAAGTTTTAGAAAATCCAGGGACGTCACAACTTATACTACCATAAAGGTAGCCTCGTGATTGCCAAGCTAAGTGGCTCAGAGACTTAGTCAGACCCATGGCATATGTTATCCTAGACACCTACACCCTTCACATCCCTAACTCAAGGACTACCCTAGACTCAAAATAGGGTGAATGAAGTTCATGTGACTTGATGTGTGAACATTAGCTCTGTTACCAACTGTGACGACCCCAATTTCTATATAGTTTCCATAGTGACATTCATAGATATGCGTGCACTCATATCTATAGATGTCGAAAGGGAAAAAATAAGAGATTAAGGTAATCAACTAAAATTAGAGATTGAGCCAAGATCAAAGTTCACATCATCTCATAAAGCCACACAAACATTCATTCATAAGGATAAAAATAAAGTCATTACATAGAGAGAGAAAATATTGTTCTAAAGAAAGATAACTTTATTACATAGGATCTCAATCATCCTCAACATCCACTAGGAAAAAAATAAACTAAGATCTATCAAGAATAATATAAGAGGAATAGATCTATCTAATAAATCCTCCATGCTTATTAATTTATGCCTTCAGGTACTTTGAGTATGCATTTCACTTTGTTGTCAATTGTTCCTTGCACCTAGAAAATATGAGAAACAAAAACATCAACAAAGTTGGTACGTGGTAAAAAGTTACACTAATAAGGTTGCATAAAGTAAAATATTTAAAAAGAAGAAAGAGAGATAAAACCATTTCTTAAGGCGAAAATCAGGTAAACATTCCTTTCATTGCATTCACTTTGATGCGGTTGTACTACACATATTTGCACTTGACTTACATCTAGTGTGGGAAATATAATATCATCATACATTTAACATGGGCCAAGGAATCATACATCCATGTTAGGCAACATACATCCACACTAGGCTATGTGCTCTAGTAGCTACAACCCATCATACTCATTTATGTTCTATTAGATTTGGCGAAGTATAACTCATAGTAGTTCAACCAAGCAATCATATCCAAATACAAGCATTCAAGATATTACATATCATAGGCAATCAGAAATCTAGTCTTATACTTATAAGACCATGTATCTACTTGTTTAGATCAGATATCCAAGGATTTGGGATCAATTAAGAGATAAGTCACCCTGCAAGGAAAGCAAGGGTACAACATTACTATTGGTCCATGTGACCAAAACTAATATATGTTCTTAGTTATCATTACTTTTATGCTATCTAATTCGGATTAGGGATTATTCATCTTTTATTTGGGTTTTGAGACTTTATCAGGTCTGATCCATCATAAAAAAATAGTTTGATTAAAAGACAATATTTAATTAATCAATTAGAAGATTTCCATAAACTAGGGTTTCTAAGAAGATTGGATAAAAAGGGAACGCAACCCTAAACATATTAATAATTTCTTAACACTAGGGTTCATGACCAATCATGATCACTAATCATCATCTAGTGATATCATATTTTGTTATAAAGATATACCTTTAATTTCATGTAGAAAGAAAAAACTAGATTTAGGGTTTCTTCTAATCCTTTGATCATTTATCAACTTAGAATAGTATTTTGATTTATTTAGAAATCAGGGTTTCATCTAGGGTTAAATACATTTTAGACAGTCGTACATCATCAAGAAAAGTCATTATCAATAATTAATTATAATTAAAGAGGTCATTTAGGTTTTAGGCAACTATTTTTGAAATAGGAAACGGATCTAGGTCCTGATAACATTTTATTGGGATAGAGAATATTTTTCTAATAAAAAAGGTATATAGGTTCGATATTTTCTGATAATCCTAGCATTTACTATGATTTTTCTAAGTTAAGATATTTTCTAGAGTATATAAAAAAAGAGTAAAACCTAGATCAATGGCCGGATCCACCTGGATCTATGGCTCAGATTGATCTACACTGATCGGGCATTCCTAGATTGATCTACACTGATCAGACGTTCCTGGATTGATCTCGCTGGTGTCCCCTTTGGCTTGCTGCTTGCTCAAGCAGTGAAGGAAGGACTTCGGCGAGGTCAATCTCGCCCCTCGGTCATGCTCGCGAGTGGGAAGGAGTTGAGGTGGATTCGTTAGCTCATCCCGAAGCCAAAGAGGGGTGAAAGAAGGTGTGCGGCCTCGCGCAACTTGCGACTGTTGCAAGGGTAGGAGAGGTTTCCATAATTGGGATTGAAATGGAGCGGGAGGCACTCTGGGACCTCGGGGTTGTGATGGGGAGAAGCATAGAGGCGAGGCGAATGTGAGGGTGAGGTTGGAAGGGAGCGGAAGGTACTATGGTGCTCGATTGGTCGTGGTGGTTGGATGTTGAAGAAGGTGGATGTTCAAGGTATCTCATGTGAAAAAGAGGCTGCAAATTGATTAAAAGGGGAGAGTCAGAGCTTAGGGAGGTCTTAAATAGGCGTTTGGGGGGGGGGCTAGGCGATGAAGCCCTGAAATCCCCACCGCCGGAATGAGAAGAGCGGAGAAGAGGGGGTCTGTTCTCCTTGTTCCGAGAGAGAGGGGGGTCAAGATAAGGCTAGTTGACCTCGTTTTGTAGTGTCGAAGATATTTATTCGGATGAAAATTTGAGAAAAAGGGTGAGGTGGCTTCTGGTTGAAGCTCGGGTTCGTTCTCTCCTCCCCACCCTTTACAGGAGGTTGAAGATGAAGTCTTCTCCCTTGGATCCTGAGTGGATCCACATCCCCTTAATCGAACGGCTGGGGTTGAACCCCAGATAGGCGATCTGTGCCCAAGCCCTAAATGGGTTGCGTGACAAATTATTTCATTAATTAATTCAACAACTAAGGTCCTAGATCTAAAAATGAATGGAATATGTACCAATTTCAATTGGTCATATCTCCCAATTGGTTGACCCAATTGCAACAAAATTTTAGGGATAGCTTAATGATGTCAATAGGTGGCTATGATATAATTTTGGGATCCCAATTCAAAAGTTTGATATGTTCATTTACTAGATACATCATCACATGTACTTTATCATCATAACCTACTAGGTTTTGCATTTGTTTTTGCAATTTGTGACACATTTTTTTCAATTGAGTGAAGAAAGTATATGAGGGTATTTTGGTCAACAAATTTGATAATAAAACTTTTAAGAGAGAGAAAAAATATTATAAAAACTTACTTTGTCACATTCTACCAGTAGGGGCACAACGACCATCCCACTAAAAATTTAGCTTGTCCTACGTACTTGTACATGTCAAGACACCAAAAAACTAAGGTATATTACCCTCAAATCTGAGTTACCACCGCAACCACGTTCTATCACGTAAAAATTGAGAATGTCCCCAACCACACTCTATAACCTTAGAATCCAGATGTTGGAGATAAACCCTCTCTACAGCCACATATACTCAATAGTATACAACATCGAGCTCCTTCTAACAATTAAAACTATTACAATGATTCTTCATTTCTTTTCTTATGGAATCTAAGAGGCAATCTATTCACCCCATTCTTTTATTATGAGAAAAATATAATTACCACTACAACCATTGTCATTTGAATGAGAAATAAGTGTGGTGTACTACTACCATTCCAATTATCTTACTCCAAACATGCACTAATAGTATTGGAGGTATAGTGTATTTAAAACTACCATGTTTGTTTTTAAATGAAACTTTACCAAACTATCAGCAACATTGTTGGATTTCCTTCTCACATACTTGATTGACCAATCTTTGTTCTCCTTGGTTCTTAGCTATATCTTGTTTATACATACAACTAACTTAGGGTTGCAGTTCGATTGCATCATCAACATAGATGTGGCCATATCAAAATTTGTTTCCAACTCTATTCGATATAGGGATAGTTCTTGAGCCTTGTCCAAAGCTAGATTGATGGCTATCAACTCATCTTGTATGACCAATTTATCTCTAGTACTCCAACCATATTCTTGTAACCACATGCCCCTCTCATCTCTTAGGAGCACTACTAATGAATTCCTATGTCTATGCATTGCACCATCCATGTTCATTTTAATGATCAGTTGCAGGCTTCCTACATTGTGGCATCTCATCTTGCAATGTAATAGTTGAAATTGTGATGATCTCAGTATTCCATTCTTTCATCAAGAGTGCCACGTCTTTTAGAATGAATTAGATTTTTTGTTGGATAGGTTTCATACTATTCTCAAACACATGGCTATTTCTACAGGCCTAGGAGTACCAATAAGTAATCATGAAGCAATTCTGTTGGTTGTCATCACCATCTGCCCACTTTTAATCCACATCCTTATATCCTTGAATAAAAGCCCATTCAAAGAGTTACCCTTCATGACTCCCTTATAGACCTCGTTACACACTTGCAATCTCTAACTGCATGGAGTCTAGTTTTTTCATTCACCTTGCATCTTTCACAGATGTTATATGTAGCTATATGTCTTTGAACATGTCTATTTTTTGTCATCATTGCATCATGTGCCAGAGTCTATATAAAGAATTTCCAAAACCATTTTTCCAAATTTTGCCCCATTCTTCTTCGATACTAATATTGTTGTGCTTTTGGAGAAGCTAACATGTAGAGATAGTCATATATAGATCATTTGTAGAATTTGTCCACACTCTATATCATTGACATCAATCATACTTGGTGAGTCAACGAGCAAGATGTGGCATAGAATATTCTCCAGAAACCAACTTCTCAAGAAATCTTCATCCCACTTTCCATTGTAAGTGATAGTACTAGCCACCCGTAGGTCTACGAAGTCCTTAGGGATTCTCCATAAAACCACCTGATCGAGTTTTAGGTTCTTCTTTCTCGATATCACTCCAAAAATTTGTAGCTTTTCCATTCATTACCATAATGTATTAATATCCATGGATGAAATCTTTCCCCTACAAAGAGGCACGTGCCATCCATTAAACATTAGCTTATTTCCATGTAATGTATTCATTGTATTTGGGATGCATGAACCACACCAGGTCAAGTTTTTATGACAAGTAATTTCCCATGAATTCTTCATAAGGAGAGAAACATTCCATTGTCTCATAGTTCTTATACCCATACCTCCTTTGTCCTTGCTTCTTGTAACCTTTTCCCATGCTACGATAGACATTGGGTTAGAGTTATGTTTTCCCCCACAAAAATCATCAAATACTCCCATAAATGGGATCACATAAATTGGGTGGTATCATAGTTGTTTGCATTGTGTATGTAGGAATGGTTGTAAGAACGGACTTGACTAGGAAACAAAATCAATCAAGTGAATGCTTTAGAATCCCAACCATTGACACATGAATTAACTCTTTATAGTATCTCTGAGAAGGTTTCCTAAGTCACTTTAGAATCTGTGATAGGTACTCTGGGTATTTTCCTAGATCATAGGTTTCCTTGAACAAAAAAATCCTATTGACCCACTTCTAATACTATGAGGTACACTACCTGCATAGAAGACATGTGTCTTCTTGACTGAAATTGTTTGTCCAGACACTTTCTCAAATCTTTTGATGGTTTCCATATGTTTGACTGTAGCTTGACCGAATAATATCAAATCATCTGCAAAGAGCATGTGTGATAGTTTGATCTTGTTTCATCCTAGTGTTACAAGTTTTTATTCTCCACTCATGATGATTTCTTCAATCATATGACTCAGTCAGTCTATGCGTAGGACAAACAAATATGGGGACAAACGGTCTTCCTACCGTAAGACTTAGTCTTCTTTGAAAGGTTTAGTGTTGTTATTGTTATGCAAAACTGAGCAATCCCATATAGTGATGAATTTCATTAAATATATGGTTATATTGGTCGGCAATGCTAGCTTCTGCAACATATCTCAAATTAAGTGCCATTATTGTCTATTGTAGACTTTAGATAGATCAAATTTGATGGCCATACACTTAGCCCCTTTTCTCTTTTTCATTATATGAATTGCTTCGTGGGAAATGGAAATATTGTCAGTTATCCTTCTACTTGGCACAAAACTACTCTGAGATTGGGAAACCCATTCACATAGATAAGGTTTTAGGCATTCAAAAACGACATTGGATGTCATCTTAAGAGAAATATTGCTCAAAGAAATTAGTCTAAGTTGTTCACAAGATTCTGGATTGGGCACCTTTGGAATCAGAACAATTGTTGAATCAGAAAGTGCTTTGTTGAGACTAGTTCTACTGAGAGCATGCTTGATTGTGTTCATGATACAACCCCCCTACCTTTCCCCAATTATGCAAGAGGAAGATGTTCTTAATATTGTTTGGGTTAGCTTTTTTACATAGTTTCATTTCCTTAAGAATCTTTTAAGCATCCTTCTATAGTGGTTCTGCTGTGATAGTACCCAACATATGCCTATTTAGCTTCTTAAACTCTCCAGGGTAAACCCCATGTCATTTTGGTCTACAGCCTCAAATTCAGTTAATAAGGTTTGGATATGGTTGTGCACTAACTACTCAAGTTTATCTTCCTCATTAATCCCCACCCTATCATTGTTTTAACCATTGATATAGTGTTGAATATTGTTACAACCCCAATTTTTGGGTTCATCTGGTGAGAAATGTAATTTCTCATATTAAAGATAATTGAACAAAGAATGGTATAATTTGTTTTGAATACATGGATTTTGTTTACAATAGACTTGATGTCTATGTTGTGGGCTTTATTGGCTATTTGGCCCAAATAACAAAGAAAATTCAATTAGTAATTGAATAATTGAATATTTGAGAAAAGGAAGATGTAGAAACCTCTAGAAGGCAAAGAGATGTAATCCAAGGATGGATTTCGTGCCTCTTGGGTTCCTTGGGTTCCAAGGAGTCCAAAGTTGCAAAAAGAAAGTAATAAGAAAAGAAAAGATTAATTAGGTATTTCTTTATTAAGAAAAAATTGAAAACAATGAGAAAATGTGGAAAATAAATGAAAAAAGGTATAATTGAGTTATCCTTGGTGGAATTTCGTATCCCAAGGATTTCTAATGATAAAAAGGAATTCCAATGAGGAAAAAAAATAGAAATATAGAGAAATCCTCAAAAAGGAAATATTTTAGAGAAATAACCATGATAATGAGAAATAATGCATTTAGATGCATCTAGAAGGATAATGAATATCCAATAAAAAGGATTTCGAAATAATAGAGTTTCTTGGGATCCAAGGAGTCCCAATAAAGAGGAAAGAAAGAGAAAAATACCAAAATTGCAAAATAAGACAATAATGTGATTCATTATTAATGAATTTGGTGATATTGATAAAAAGGAAGTGATTTCTATTAAAAGAAGATAGAAATTCATGCCAAAGAATTAAAAAGCAAACATAAAGTGAATAAGAGAAGGGGAATTTCAAATTCCTAATATCCATATAATAGAGAAAAACCAAGGATAAAGAAGAAAGAGAATGCTACTTCTCTTTGAAGGAATTGACTTCCTCCTTGGAAAGGGACCCTTAGATTCATGGATAGTTGACCTAGGGCTTCTTTATTCATCCCTATATATAGGGGTAGAGCCCAGGATCGAGTTCCAGAAAGATCCCACGTCTCCCACCCTCTTTCTCACCTTCTTCTTACTTCCTTACGTCAAAACCATAACCCTTGAGTGTAGCTCTATCCTGGAGTAACAAGGGGACGCGAAGGAGGTGCGGTGGAAGCCCAACGCTCCCACGATGACGCCAGAAGTGCGAGGTTATCCTTCCATGCTCTGGAACCTGCGCCAAGTCCGCTAGATGACTGCAGGTCATCCACCAATCGTGAGCTTTGTGCGCTTGGTTTAGCCTGTTAGGCCATGCCCTAGGCGACGCCCCAGGTGCGGCTGAAGGTGGCGGGGCTAAGGTCGAGCAGTAGCAGTAGCCAGTGAGGCCCTGGAGGTGGAGAGCAAGCCGCAACCTGCTGCAAAACGCAGCGCCGCTAGGGCAACTCGAGGTTGTAGAAGCTTGGATATCCGTTGGACGGTTCTGCCCTTCGCGGGCTAAAGATATGATCCACTTACGCGGGGGTAAGAGCGTCTTTTCGAAATGTTTCCCAAAGCATGTGTTGCATGGGAGAGGCTACGTGGCACAATCTGATTGGCCGAGAGGTACGTTTCCTTGCAAAAATTATATCTAATGATTGGTAACTCCGATTAGGACAAGTAATATATGAATTTTGATCAGAAGAACACAAGGAATCCAATAAAAATAGTTTTAGAGCCTGAAATCTGATCATAGTTCGAAATGTAGTGTAAATTATCATCTTTAATGAATTAAAGATTGAGAAACCCTATTTTGAAATGAATAAAGTGTTTAATAGGGTTTAATGGGTCATTAGAGTTGATGTTAACCTGTTAAATGTAAAAAGGTACATTATGTTCAAAAAGGAAGAACTTTGCACGTGATTAGTCTAATTTAGAGTTTATGTGCATAAATGTGCTTGAAATTTGAAAAGGACATAAAGTTATCATCTTTAATGATTTAATTAAGGAAAAACCCTTAGATTTAATGATAGATGGAATTAATGACATTATTTGGATAGTTCAAGCTGATATTAACCTGTTGTTAATAAAAGTGAAAATAGGATCTAAACAGATGATCTTTTTATATAATTGGCTTAATTTAGGGGTTCGTGCATGATTATGCATTAATGAGCTTAAAAACCCTAATTTAGATGAATATTTCTTTTAATTGGTTTAATTGTTCAAATCCATGAATACATAGGGATATGATGATCCTAAGTCAATTTGGGTATAAAAGACTATTAAAATGGATAGTTGAGCAATTAAGGTTCATATAAATGGAAAATAGTATTTTAGGGTTTTTTGACCTAAAAGGGATAAAGTTTGAAGAATGGATCTAAGAAACCCTAAGGAATATTAATGAAACTCTAAAATGGATACAAAACCCTAGAAAGTGAATCCAAGTAAATAAAGTAGATTCTTGATCAAGTGTGTAATAAATAGAGTGCACATTCTTTTCAAGAATTATGTGATGATTGAATTTCTTGCTTGGATTTCATTCTTGGTTGGGTTTACTTAATGCTTGTGAAATCATCAAATCAGGTATGTGGTTACGCTTATGCATAATCACTTTAGTTTCACGGCAATTTCCAAATGGTTTTATCGGTTGCTTGAAAATAACTGTTGGATGCTTTTATTTCATGCAACTATAGAGTGACTATGACTATCACTATGAATATACATGTATAACTGGCTAGATCCGGGTCCACCTATGTGGCTTGTAAAGGCTAAAAAGGGGTAACCTAGAGTAAGGTCTAGGTTATCGTGGGTTAGAAATTGGGCTACCAAGTATAGTGCCATGAGACCCATTAGCCTGCCATGAGTTAAGGAGTGGGCTACTTACGAGTAGTGCCATGTGACTCAACCCTAGAAACTGGTTCACCTAGGTGGGACCATGAGGGGTTTAATGGGGATCTACCATAAGAAAGGTAGTATCCAGGTCCACTGCAGGGATAGCACAGAAGATAGGGTACTCATGGATCGCAGAGTTATATTTAAAGCATAATCTTGGTTGTTAAATGATTACATTGTTATCATAGTTGCACGTTTGTTATTTCCCCCACATATCAGCTTCGGCTGACCGACGTTTTGTTTGTCAGCATTTTAGGTACAAGCCAAAAGGACAAACAGTAAATCGTCATATTGTGAAATACATGAAGTAAAATACAAGGAGGATTAGTTAGAATAGAATCCATAAGTGGATAGAAGTTTAGAGATCCAAGTTTTCAAAAAGGTATGAAAAAGTTTATTTTCTTACAGTTTTCCCATATAGATTGTTGAAAATTTAATAATTGTTCTTAGTTAAGTGCTGAACCTTTGATCTGGATGTTATGGGTGCGGCTTTGACCTCTCGGTCTCCCTTAATTGGGGGTTATCGGGAGGTGGGGTCGTAACATTTGGTATCAGAGCGTAGGTTCCTCATTTAACCATTAATAATTAATAAATTTTACAAACTCCATAGAACCCAAGGGAGTTATTAGAGGATTATCCGAAAGACGAAGGTGTCTAGAAAAGGATCACGACTGGGGGTTGGCAATATTTTCCTCTGCACCGCTAGTCAGAATACGAGGACTCCCAGATCTGTGTGACTTCCTGGACAAAGTCTTAGGGTATGAATCGAAATAAGATACCTTTAGGACTTTCTCATATTATTCATCCCTTCTCATCACAAATTCCCTTAAGGACCTTAAGGATTAGGGTTTTCTCTCTCCTCCTCACCCGCTTGAGGTATGGGTAAGGTTGATAAGGTTTAAGGGATCCTCCACCAAATTAAAGGAAAAGAATGTAAATAAGATGTCATGGACATAAGCTTAATAGATTAAGCACAAACTAAAGAATAGATACATGCTTAGGTCGTATGATATAAGTTGTCATGCCCTCAGGAGAGACTTGAGGCTAGACTTTCTTGTCAGGTGGATAAGAAAGAGAGTTAGTCTTGGAGATAGAAATCTCCATCGCAAGTAGAGACCTAGCATCCTCTGAGGATGATGTTAACCCTAACCCTAAGTGAAGGTTAGAGAGAGAGATGGCATGATGAGTTAGACTAGGTGTTTGGATGGACATGCCTTGGATGACATATGAGCCATGAGAGGTTGGATGACCTAGTACCTCAGGCGACCCAACCCTGGGAAGGGTCGTGCATGTTTGAGCAGAGGATAGCTCCTTCATTGATGAGGTTAAAGAAGAACCTATGGAAACCCCATGAGCTTATATGGGCATAGTAGGCACCCATAATGTATCAGTAGTGCAATCAATAGGTTGAAACCCTGGCTGGGAGAGTCGATGGATAGCTTATGTAATAAGCATAAAGAACTATGGTTAACCTTGAGTGAACATAAGTTGAACATAGGCTTCATCCAGGTAGGGGCATGCTTTCGAGGTTGATCCTTCACGAAGAGAGGACCTCCAATGGTGAGGTCAGTTGTAGGGTTAGCTCTAGAGAGAGAGCAGGAAACCCAACAAGAAGGTTGGAATCCTAGACTCTGAGATATGAGGAGAAGTCAGGAGTTGAGTATGATGCGGCCTAAGTGGATGATAGTGGTCGTCACATGCTTGATCCCTGGAGGTGGACGATGTCTTGGTTGCCATGGGAGGAACCAAACCCTAGAGAGAGGATGAGGCTTCTGGCACCTATATGCCGATGGTACAAGTGTTTACCTTCTGAGAAAGGAAGGAGAAGTTCTGTATACCCTAGAAAGGTTTAGTAACAGGTTGTGGGGCCTTATGCCTTGTTGGTTGTCCTAAGGAGGACTCGACTCTGAAGTGTTTCTAGAGTAGAAGGATGACAGGAAGTGCGTGTCATACCCGGTACATGCTTGGTTTGTGTCTAAGAGATTGAGCAGACATTTGGACATTAGGAAAGTGAACCTATGGTTCCTAGGCCTAAGAGGGGAAGTGGTGTACCTAATGCTCATGATTAGAGTTGAGTTTCTATAGATACAATCATGGTACTTCTTATGTTGAGAGGAAAGGAAAATCCCTTAAGTTTAAGGTATGTTTGATGAACCCTCATAGCTAGGACGATGATAAAGGAAGGTATGATCTTGATCCAGCATGAAGGAAAGAGGACAAGTATGACCTAGCATGGTTCAGTAGGTGATCTTCTTGTGCCTTAATAGCTTGCTAGGGTTAAGTAGGCTCATGTGGATGTAAACCCTAGACCTAAGAACATTTGTGACCTTGTTCTCAAGAGATAGTTTTCCTCCCATCCGGGGAGAGGGACCCTTTGGTAGGGTGTATACCCGTTTTGTGGGTTTTGAGAAAACCTAGAGAGGTCTCATAGGATCTTGAGAAGCTAAGTGAAAAGTACATGGTATTAGAATGAACCGACAAACCCAGAAATATCCATCTCTAAGTGCATGTGGATGTGTTACCATGGAGGTAACCGGTAAGGGGCCTGACCAAGGTAGGCAGGTCACCATGACCCCTATGAAAGGATGGATGTCAGCCCATGTATACAAAGAGAGATGATGAAGGCTTGGGTAAGGTTCTAAGTTGGACATGTACTATAAATGGAGAATCCTAAGTCTATCCTAGGGTCAGGTAGGGATAAGACTGATGGAGGTAGGAGTTGCCTAATTCCCTAGTTGCACATGACCATAGGGTCGGGAGGTAACATCTATCATTGTCTGAGGGCCATGGGTTGGGAGATTGATCACCTTCATGAACTCATGGGACCTAAAGGGGAGATGAGTAGGGCACTCTCTGGATGCATAAGGGAAGAGGGATGACCCCAAAAAGTGTCGGCACCCTATAGACCTCGAGGAGATGACCTAGGGTTGTGTGTAAACCCAAGTGATTTGATACCAGTTTTCCATGGAAGGAACTTTGATATCATGATGTTTGTGTTGTAGAGACATATGAGGCACGTTGCAACTTAGATGTAAAGGTGTATTGGCAAGGTGGGATGTACCATCTCTACTCTTGGAATAGGAAGAACTCTATATTTGGACTGCAGCCAAATGCTTATTTCCTCTTATTATGGGGGTGTGAGATAGGACATTACGCATGCCATACACCAAGGACAAGAGATGATGTAGGTTGGAACGTTGCCATGAGACATGGGGATAGAGCATATAACATACCCAGGTAAAGTGAATGATACATGGATGGTTTGCAAACACTAAAGAGAGATAAGATAGTCATCTTATAAGGAGGTTGTTAGCCTGAGATATGTGGAATTTGCAAGTGATGCAAGGTATAGTTTGATCATCATGAGGATGAGCCCGGAGTTTTCTCGATGAAGATAGTTTTAGAGTCGAGATGAGATGACAAGTGGAATACATGGAGGTGTATGTTCTCAACAACACCTAACACCTAAGGATAAGAAGTGGTAATGGATGCTCTGGTTGAGATGTATCTGACTAGTTTGGCTAGAAGAGGTTGTTAGGCTAACCCTAAGTTTGGAAAGGAGATGTGTTTGGCTAACACTTAGATGTAATGTGTTTTATTGAACAAGTTAATGGTTGTTTGGTTAGCCTGCCTAGGCCTTGATGCAATGAAAGAATGGTTGTAGAGCCTCAAATGCACTTCTTTGGAAAGGGAGGTGATGAAACCCCGACTAGAGTGGTTTAATTAGGGTTTCTAAGGAATCTATCTTAAGGAATCATGACAATATAGGAGATCATGACTTAAGATCACAATATATTGTGGTACTACCAAGATAATAAGTGATAGTGGTACTTTAGATACCAAAGATAAGGCTACATGTGGTATTTTGCCATGCATGACAGGAGGTGAAGGATGAGCACCGATAACCCAGTGCATTGATATAAAGGATAAAGAGTCCCTGAAGGGGAAAGGGAGTTCATCTCTATGAATGTTGTAAGTATCCCCAGGACCAAGGAAGGTCGAGATGCAATATGGGTTATGGTAGATCGCCTTACCTAGATGATATAAGAAAGAAAGATTTATGTCAAGGGATAGATTTGGTTGAACTACCCATGAGAGAGATGGATCAGTTACACCATGATGCAAGTTCAAAGGTTCTTGAGTTTGACCTAAAGGTTCCCTTCCAAAAGGTGGGAGTAGGTACATGAAGAACTCGATGTTAGTAAGTTTATCACCCCTAACTAATGATTAGTATAATCCATACTAAAGGGTCTGATGAGAGCATGTGTGCTCATTCAGGGTGACAACTAGAGACAGTTCTTGTCCTATGAAAGATGTGATGATGACCACCATAGCCAGTATTGGGATTTAAGAATCTCTGTAAGGGAGGTTGTGTCGGTCACCACTTCAGTAAGTTGATGTTGGTGAAAGGACCACGTGATGGATAGAAAAGGACCACAGTGTGTGTAGATGAAGTTGCTTTGATCGCGCAATGGATGAAAGGAGCCTAGAGATGACGAGAGTCATGAGCGGATGCAAAGTAGACTGACATGCAGTTCACTATGGGAAATATGTGACATGAAAATCTGACCCCTCTGAGCTATGGCTAAGAGAGCTGAGTCCCCGATGCATGGGTTCTTTTGTCATGGTTTGGTGGAGACGGTTAAGTTTAACCTTACCCCTCAGGATAAAGAAATGTGTGGTGAGTTGCAGATGTCCAATTTAGAGCACTATGTGAGGTACCCCAACCATGTGCTGAGCAATGAACCTAGTGAGCCCCAAGGGAGGTTGAAATGGCCTGAGTCCACCTGTGCAGTTTATAGATGCCATGATGAAAGAACACAGAGAAAAGAATATGTGATGATAAAGGTTCTTTGGAGACGCCATGAGTATGGTAAATCCACATAGGGGCCAATGATGGACATGGAAAAGTCTTATCCTGAATTGTTTGTTTGCTTGATAGAATTTTGAGGACAAAATTCCTATAAGAGGGAAGGATGTTACAACCCCAATTTTTGGGTTCATCTGGTGAGAAATGTAATTTCTCATATTAAAGATAATTGAACAAAGAATGGTATAATTTGTTTTGAATACATGGATTTTGTTTACAATAGCCTTGATGTCTGTGTTGTGGGCTTTATTGGCTATTGGGCCCAAATAACAAAGAAAATTCAATTAGTAATTGAATAATTGAATATTTGAGAAAAGGAAGAGGTAGAAACCTCTAGAAGGCAAAGAGATGTAATCCAAGGATGGATTTCGTGCCTCTTGGGTTCCTTGGATTGCAAGGAGTCTAAAGTTGCAAAAAGAAAGCAATAAGAAAAGAAAAGATTAATTAGGTATTTCTTTATTAAGAAAGAAATTGAAAACAATGAGAAAATGGGGAAAATAAGTGAAAAGAGGTATAATTGAGTTATCCTTAGTGGAATTCATATCCCGAGGATTTCTAATGATAAAAGGAATGCCAATGAGGAAAATAAAAGAGAAATATAGAGAAATCCTTAAAAAGGAAATATTTGAAAGAAATAACCATGATAATGAGAAATAATGCATTTAGATGCATCTAGAAGGATAATGAATATCCAATAAAAAGGATTTCGAAATAATAGAGTTTCTTGGGATCCAAGGAGTACGAATAAAGAGGAAAGAGAGAGAAAAATACCAAACTTGCAAAATAAGAGGATAATGTGATTCATTATTAATGAATTTGGTGATATTGATAAAAAGGAAGTGATTTCTATTAAAAGAAGATAGAAATCTGTGCCAAAGAATTAAAAAGAAAACATAAAGTGAATAAGAGAAGGGGAATTTCGAATTCCTAATATCCATATAATAGAGAAAAACCAAGGATAAAGAAGAGAGAGAATGTTACTTCTCTTTGAAGGAATTGACTTCATCCTTGGAAAGGGACCCTTGGATTCATGGATAGCCGACCTAGGGATTCTTTATTCATCCCTATATATAGGGGTAGAGCCTAGGGTCGAGTTCCAGAATGATCCCACGTCTCCCACCCTCTTTCTCACCTTCTTCCTACTTCATTACGTCAAAACCCTAACCCTTGAGCATAGCTCTATCATGGAGCAACAAGGGGACGTGAAGGAGGTGCGGTGGAAGCCCAATGCTCCTACGACGATGCTAGAAGTGTGAAGTTATCCTTCCATGCTTTGGAACCTGCGCCAAGTCCGCTAGATGACTGCAGGTCATCCACCAATCGCAGGCTTTGTGCGCTTGGTTTAGCATGTTAGGCCACGCCCTGGGCAGAGCCCCAGGTGCGGTCAAAGGAGGCGGGGCTAAGGGCGAGGAGTAACAGCAGCCAGTGAGGCCCTGGAGGTGGAGAGCAAGCCGCAACCTACTGCAAAATGCGGCGCAGCTAGGGCAACTCGAGGTTGAAGAAGCTCGGATATCCGTTGGACAGTGATGCCCTTTGCGGGCTAAAGAGATGATCCACTTACGCGGGGGTAAGAGCGTATTTTCAAAATGTTTCCCAAAGCATGCGTTGCATGGGAGAGGCTACATGGCGCAATCCGATTGGCCGAGAGGTACTTTTCCTTGCAAAAATCATATCTAATTATTGGTAACTCCGATTAGAACAAGTAATATATGAATTTTCATCAGAAGAACACAAGGAATCCAATAGAAATAGTTTTAGAGACTAAATCTGATAATAGTTCGAAATGTAGTGTAAATTATCATCTTTAATGAATTAAAGATTGAGAAACCCTATTTTGAAATGAATAAAGTGTTTAATAGGGTTTAATGGATCATTAGAGTTGATGTTAACTTGTTAAATGTAAAAAGGTACATTATGTTAAAAAAGGAAGAACTTTGCATGTGATTAGTCTAATTTAGAGTTTTTGTTCATAAATATGCTTGAAATTTGAAAATGACATAAAATTATCATCTTTAATGATTTAATTAAAGAAAAAACCCTTAGATTTGATGATAGATGGACTTAATGACGTTATTTGGATAGTTCAAGATGAGATTAACCTGTTGTTAATAAAAGTGAAAATAGGATCTAGAAAGATGATCTTTTTATATAATTGGCTTAATTTAGGGTTTTGTACATGATTATGCATTAATGAGCTTGAAAACCCTAATTTAGATGAATATGTCTTTTAATTGGTTTAATTGTTCAAATCCATGAATAAATAGGGATATGATGATCCTAAGTCAATTTGGGTATAAAAGACTATTAAAATGGATAGTTGAGCAATTAAGGTTCATATAAATGGAAAAGAGTATTTTAGGGTTTGTTGACCTAAAAGGTATAAAGTTTGAGGAATGGATCTAAGAAACCCTAATGAAGATTAATGAAACTCTAAAATGGATACAAAAACCCTAGAAAGTGAATCCAAGTCAATAAAGTAGATTCTTGATAAAGTGTGTAATAAATAGAGTGCATATTCTTTTCAGGAATTATGTGATAATTGAATTGCTTGCTTGGATTTCATTCTTGGTTGGGTTTACTTAATTCTTGTAAAATCATCAAATCAGGTATGTGGTTACGCTTATGAATAATCGCTTTAGTTTCAAGGTGATTTTCGAATGGTTTTATCGGTTGCTTGAAAATAACTATTGGATGCTTTTATTTCATGCAACTATAGAGTGACTCTGACTATCAATATGAATATACATGTATAACTGGCTAGATCTGGGTCCACCTCTGTGGCTTGTAAAGTCTAAAAAGGGGTAACCTAGAGTAAGGTCTAGGTTATTGTGGGTTAGAAATTGGGCTACCAAGTGTAGTGTCGTGAGACCCATTAGCCTGCCATGAGTTAAGGAGTGGGCTACTTACGAGTAGTGCCATGTGATTCAACCCTAGAAACTGGTTCACCTATAGGTGGGACCATGAGGGGTTTAATGGGGATCTACCATAAGGAAGGTAGTATCCAGGTCCAATGCAGGGATAGAACAGAGGATAGGGTACTCATGGATCGTGGATTTATATTTAAAGTGTAATCTTGGTTGTTAAATAATTAATTGAATGATTACATTGTTATCATAGTTGCACGTTTATTGTTTCCCCCACATACCAATTTCGCCTGACCGACGTTTTGTTTGTCGACGTTTTAGGTACAAGCCAAAAGGACAAACAATAAATTGTCATATTGTGAAATACATGAAGTAAAATACAAGGAGGATTAGTTAGAATAGAATCCATAAGTGGATAGAAGTTTAGAAATCCAAGTTTTTAAAAAGGTATGCAAAAGTTTATTTTCTTACAGTTTTCCCGTATAGATTGTTGAAAATTTAATAATTGTTCTTGGTTAAGTGTCGAACCTTTGATCCGGAAGTTATGGGTGCGGCTTCGACCTCTCGGTCTCCCTTAATTGGGGGTTATCGGGAGGTGGGGTCGTAAGAAATATCTTTCTTTGTTTGATAAAAGCATTATAGAAATTTGTGTTAATATCTTCATTCTTGATGCAATTGATGTGGCACTTTTGTTTGCTATCCACCTCCTCCTCTTTAGGTACCTTCTGTACCTTGGATTTGATGTCTAAGAAGATGTCATGTGTGGGTAGTATTGTACTTTAAATCCATTTCTTTTTTGAGTAAGCTTATATTTCTCAGAAATCGTTCCTTATTTCTCCTTGTGTGCTTTGAAGTGTTTCTATCCCAAAAGGTAATATCATTTTTAGCATTTTCTAATGCCTCACTGATACTCACATTATGATCCTAGTGAGTATCTAGTAGATTTTTAAAATTTTCATCACTAATACTAGGATGCTTTGTCTAGGAATCTTTGTTGTCACACCCTCTTATGTATAGGTTTAACTAGTAGAGGACAATGATCAGATTGTAATTTTGATAAGTGTTCCATGATGAAGTATGGAAAATCTTTGATGACTTTATCATTAAAGACAACATGGTCCAGCATGGTCCAACCATTGTTGGAGCTTGCCTTTTTTGAAGGTGAACTTATGGCTTGAAAAGTCGATATTAGATAGGCCAGCCTCCAATAATGTCTCCTAGAAATTCTTGGCTTCAGTGGTTGTATTTTATGCTTCCACTTCTTTCTTTGGGCTGAATTATGGTGTAAAAATTTCCGAAGGCAATCCACAACTTTGTAAAACATGCCCCAATCCTAATTACATGTTTTTACCAAAACCTCTTGACTGTAACATGCGGGCTTGCAAAGAGAAAATTAATCACGATGTTGTTGTTTACACAACAAGTTACAAATTGTTCGTACTAGTTGATGATTTTGACTTGGCAGTCATTTGTGTTCCCACAGAACCAAATACCACCTAAAAAACCTCTCACCTCCATTGGGAATGACTTGTTAAATCCTAGTATTTTGATGGTTTTGTCTACTTTAATCCCACTGATCCATGGCTTCATATGGGTGACTACTTTACAAATAATATAGTTTGTAAGTTTTTTGAGAATTCGGGGTGTTTCTGACTTCCCTATTCCTCTTATGCTCCAACATAAGATGCCATGTATTGAGTAACTTTGGTATTTCTATAGGACTTTGATTTTCTATGTTCTCCTCAAATATGTTGGCATCTACTTCATCAGTTTCAATAGTACTATTCATCTCATGCATAATAGTTTCAATCTCTTTTGAGATTCTCCTTGGAATCCTTTGTCTCGATTCAGTTGAGGGTGTACTTCAGACCTTACTTTACGCTTCATTTTAGTCCCACTTCCTTTGGATTTCCTCCTTTCTAAAGTGGGTAGCAATGCAATGTCTTCATTGATTTATTTTATGTTACAAGGTAGATCTTCCTCAACTTCTTTCTTAAAGTTTTCTTTGTTTACAACAAGTCTTCTTCAGTCTCCACATATATGACATCAACTACTTCATCTACTCATGAATTGACTGCCACATGTGTTTCCTTTATATATGTAGTGTTTTGATTCTTATCTTCCTACATGTTTGAAATGTCACCCAACACTTTCCTAGTGTCCTTGTTCTTTTCCCCTTGGTTGTTGATATTTTTCTACTTATTCCATACCTAATCAACTCATCTAGTTGTGTTTTGGTTTACTCCATTACTATGTGGACTAAACACTTCATGGCCCTGTGTTTCACTGTCCTCCTCATTTGCGAAGATTGAAAAATAATTGTTGCAGTTCGGCACAGGCACTTTATCAGTTTGCCCATTATATCTTTTTTATATTTCCTTTCCGTATTTGGCTCTACCAAATAATACTTTGCTCAATTGTCACTTTGACTTTTTCTCCAGTTTGTTCCTTAGATAGATCAACTTCCTCCTCTATAGTCTTTTGTTGGGATCTGTCATCTTTTGAGATGTGTCTGTCCATGCCACAGATGGCACATGCCCATGGGAAGCCTTCATATACAACTTCATATTCAATCCCATTAATTAATATGGTTGGTATAATGGTCTTATTCTATCCAGTTCCAAGGTTAGTCTCGAAAACTTACTTCAAGAACGATTAGATGTATTGGTATCCATGTTTATAATTCTACCTAAAGTAAAACCTATATACTCAAATGTATTTTATACATACATATGGAGTAGAATTAGGATACATATGCATGAAACAATCAGTTACATGATTTCCTCTTTTGGTTTGAACATATGGTACCAATCCCACACAACAAGGTTGAGCCCATATATCTTCTAGGGTTCCCCTTTGAGCGCTACCTCATAATCTTGTTGACAAAATGCATGACAAAGTACACCATATCAAGTTTGTACATGTTTAATTCCTTGCTATCTTCCACAATAGTTTTAATTTAAGTTTCAATTTCATATAACCTATTTCATATCCCAAATGTCAAACTACCACTACGCACTTTCATGTTTCATAAGACATCCTCCACTTTTGGTATAATAGATAGGGCCATAACCCCCTCGATCTATCCTAGGGTCACATCCTTCATCGATAAACCGTCTTTAAATGGATTTTAAAGAAGTCATCGTCTTTTCTTGAGCCTTGTCCTCCAGATACTGTTGTGCTAAATGGTATTTGTGTTTCCTAGTTCATCTCATGCACAAAGTTCAAAATACCTATATCATGGTTTGTTACACCAGGTGCCACACTTTGGGCTGAAACCATTTTTATCCATTTGTCTTGTGTCTCTTTAGTTGCTTAATGTTGAGATTGGAACCAACCCAATATCTTCCTAACCACCTTTCATCCCTGGAAAGTTGAATTTCAGTCTAACACTGGTATAGAGAAGCCCACTATGTAGTTTTGCTTTGTTTTCATGGTTGATTCCTCCACATTATCCATGTGGCTCCCTTATCAATGCTTTCTACTATGATGATGACTCTGACGACCCCGCTCTACCTCGGGTTCAGTTTCCCTTGTGTCGCCCTCACCACCACATCCTCCTCACCCTCTAGGTTTCCCCATCCAATGATTACAAGGTTTATTCATTTAATTATTTAAGAAATTATGACACCTAGATAGTTTTATGGTCACTTGGAACTATAGGATTATGGTTACTCTTGATTAATTAAGAATATTACATAATTTGACTACATCAATCAAGTTACATGCAAACATCTAGATGTCTTTGAGAATTAAATTATGTATCGCAACTTCAAAATATATAAAATGTAGAACAATTTCAAGTTACTCAATCATAGTTTACCTAACCATCTTTGTCCATAAAAAGGACCAAATTGTTATTTACAACACATGAAAGCACAATTTTCATTAAGATAATACCATTGATATATTCTCATAGAAACCTTTTTAGCATTTGAAACTTCGGGGATATCTTTATAAGACATTAACAATTTGCCATATACAATTTAATTATAAAATCCCAATGGATGAAGATGTTATGTTATTTTCAAGATTTAGGTATAGAAAGATCAAAACCTATCATAAATGAGCTATGCTTAGTATTTGGATTTTGTCCAACCAGAAGTTAAGCAGAATAACAACTAGAAAAATCCTTAAACTCAATATTAAATATCATCCAAATAGTAGGGAAATTTATGTAAGAATATTTCCTATATTATGGTATAAAACACCATAAAATGACATTTTAGAAACATTTAAACATGTATTAAGAATTTCAATCTATGCATACTTGAAGAGTGTACTCAATTCACCACATAAAATATATTTAGGGATTAAGGAAGATATAATTTTGAAGATCCATCTATTGGGTTTTAGGGGAGACAAAGAAGGCAGCAGAAACAAAAAATTTCTTCTTCCAAACCAAAAATAAAGGAATCGCTTCAAGGTCTATACAATAGGAAGGATGGTTTGTAGAGGCGTACCTTGTCCTGAGGCTTGCTCGACGACATTACCTCATGGCTTGCGCGGTCTTCACCTATGGTCTTGGACGGTGTCTGTGCAGCTCCTGGTCTCACCGGGACTGTCGGGATTGACAGCTGTCCTCTGAGCGACTGAAGTCTCCCGCCTCTAAAGTAGTCCACACGGACCACCTGGAACTCCGATCGCCTTGTTGCACAAGGCACCAGAAGGAGTCATACCCTCCTGTCGACGTACTAGTCACCGACACACTCTCCTGCAACCCGTCGCTTTTCTGCAGTTGTCTTTCCCTTACTGTGCATCCCTTATCGGGTAGCACTTGCTCGGGCTCTCCTGGTTACCACAACCAGAGAGAATGACAACTTTGCAGAGCAACTGGTGTTTTGAGTTGTCCTTGAGAAGCCCCAAATACCCCTATATATAGGAGGGTCATGGGATAAGATTCTCTACCCCGGGCAATGTAGGATTAAAGTAGGAGTAGAAGGGTCCAGAATTTCCACAAAACAACCAACTACGCCAGTTGAATCGATCGTTTCAAGCATGAACCGATCGGTTAAGGACCTGAGTCGATCGGTTCACACCTGAACTGGTCGGTTCACACCTAAACCGGTCAGTTGGGGCACCTGAGCTGATCGATTCACTTCTGAACTGGTCGGTTCATTGCCCTGGTCAGTTCTCGATTGACTTTTCATCTTTTGTTTCGAATTGATCCAAATACCAATCCTTGTTCCAATAAAATTGGACAAGTGAAACGAAGAGAAATTTCTTACCAACCTGACTTTCCCAACTTGCTCAGTTGGACCAGTTGAGCCGATCGGTTCAACCCTTGAACCGGTCATCTCAACCTGTGCTGAGTTGATCGGTTCATCACATGAGCCGATCAGTTCACCAACCTGAACCGATCGGTTTATCACATGAGCCGATCGGTTGGGAGTGCAGACTGTGTAGAATCAGTCAATTGTAGTTTCAATCAATTTGATACTCCAATCAATCAGTCCAACACCTTGAACACTATGATACTGAGTTATCAATTGATTGAAGGTTTAACTGAACTACTAAACTCTTTTAGAAATCAGTCTAAACATTATTTGTGGATAAACTCCTCTTTCAAGTTAAATCCTATGTGTGTGACCCTGTAGGCCCATTTTACGTTGGCAGTGAAAATCCATAACACTTATGACTTGACAAGCAAAGAGCGGTGTCTGGTCGCACATCAGTGCTACCCAAGTGAAAAGGAAACCTGGGGAACAAGTCTCAATCCTACAATCTGTGAATGGTGTTACAGTGAATGTATAATTCCTTTGTCTCTAATATCCCGAATGAACTCAAGGCATGGAACAGTCATCTTGTCAACGTTCATTCACTTTCTTGATCTCAGAGTAGACTAGAGGAGATATGTATGACATCAATATCACATACTGATTCACACATGCGTGCACATTCCTATCTCAATTCTACTCATCAAGTGGCCATGGATATCAAACTCCCTCAGGAGGGAAAAATCCCATATCTATCACCCCCTCAAAAGCCCCATGTGTCAAAGCCACCCAATCATCACCTTTGTAATAACCTATGTTTCAGGACTACGTTTGATGATGTCAAAGTGTACCCAACGACATGTGTTGTGTAATGATTTCAGGTCAAAGAATTACACTCACCACCATCACTGTGAGAACTGACTATGACTACCATGCCATGGTTCCATGTGTCAAACTCACGGTGGGTCTGTCCAGTACACTTATTCTCTAGAAACTACCTATGTGTTTGGTTTGATATCTCCATATCATGACTAATGAGATTTTGTCATCAACCAACACCACAATCCAGTCTTGTGTGTCATTGTTGTCTATCTACCTTCTACAATGACATCCGATTAGGGACATAATAAGAATGTACAAACTCTTAGCATCTGTATGATCTCATCATTCAGGTCCTGAACCTGAAAGCATACGTCATTGAGTACTTTCATACTCTAGGCATTCAATCTATTCTTTCATTATCTCATATGACTGAACCAGAAAGAATTGGAAGCTTGCCTTTCATGTTTATCAAATCAATCTTAATGTATCCCACCAATCACCCCATGATTGTCTCTCAGGGCATACAAACCAACAGACTCCCACTTGCACTGCGAGCCAATCACCCTTGAATCATATTCATAGTGATCTTCAAACATGTCCCACATGTTACTATGGTCTAGTGCTTACACAGTGAGTTGTGGCAACACCTTGCCAGAGTCAATGTTAACTACATGTCTCTCATCTCCTCGTTGTACGTCATACGTTTGAGATGGAGTTGCCGTAATATGTGATCTAGTATTCCTTTGCTAACCTTTAGCCACATTGCATGACCAAGTACTCCTTATTTGTCATCAATGACCATAATAACTATAAGTTCATCTTATGAACTTCCAGATCCATATAGTATCCACTGTTGTTCTCTAACACACAAATTCTCGACTTTTCCTTTTAAATGGCTTTATTGAAACATTTCCATTTATCAACAAACATTCACTTTTATATATCTCATATATATTTTGCGATTAATTTTCTGTCCTTTTTGGAAGTTCGCATCAGTGTAACTCTTTACAGTGAACCCTATCTTATTTCCATAGAACTAGTACTTCTCAAGTACTTATCAAGTTCTTATGGTATTCCAGTAACCCTTACTAGAACTAGACATACATCCACTAGTCATGACTCACATACGAGTTATCAGGATGAGCACATCATATTGTCATGTCGTACATACAAGATGATGAATGCATTTTATTCTTGCTATGTCCTATACATGCAAGATAATAGGATGATTACATACATGATAGATCCATATCTATTCTTAGTGTTCCCATTCTTCATAAGAATTGGACACTTGACCTTGGGATACTAACTCCATGTAACATGGTCAAGTTTTCTCCCACTTAATCTTTGCACACTGAACCCTTCAGTATAGATTTCCAATGTATGCTCTCTCTTTTCAGGTCAAAAGGATTTCAAGAACTATCTCTATAGATCTCTATTCCTATCACATAGGAAATGTCTCTATCTTCCTTAAAGATAATTTCCACAAAGGATTCCATTCTAGAACATCTCATTCCTCATCGACATGTGGAATGCAAATACACTCCCACTAAATCACATATCCCTTCTTTATCTTTGTCATATTAGTCAAACCCTTTGACTATATTATCAAATTAAAGATCCCAGCTCTGAGTTTCTTGTACTCAATCAATCACATTGATTAATCCATTGTAACTTATAGATGTTATTTGCATTAATGGATTCATAAACCCTATAGGTTGTGTCACGTACACATCCTTGTTTTATTCCTCATAGGAATGCAGTTTTAGTATCCGTATGCCAAATCTCATAGTCATTAAGTTGCAATCAACAAGCGTCATCCTTCTCAAAATGTCATCCATGTGTCTTAACGCTTAAGACTCATTCACACTTATGGATTTCATCCCAATGGGTGCTACCATCAAGGTCATACCTTATGGTTCACATGGAAGTCATTTAGGATGTAATGGTCATAAACCATGACTCAAAATCTGATTCCTCAATATCATCTAGATTGTTGACTCATTATATGACCAACTCATCATATATATATTTGACATGTATCTATTAAGGAATCTGAGAACTCACAACACTTTGTGATTCTTAATATCCTTTATTAGTGTAAGGTATTCTTTATTTAACAAGAACTTAGTTATTTTATAATCATCCTCTACTCCTTCGAGTATGACTCCTTTTGATTTATACATCACAAGGCCTTAATCACGAGCTCACTATGATACACTATCATAATCACTCATAAGGATCTCAAACATTTGGTTCAAGTATTTCATTCATTGATCTCATCAAGAATTAACACTTTACCAAATTCGTACATCATCTATGATATTCTTGAACACTTTAAGATATTCATATTGGTATTTCTCTAAACACCATTTGAAGTATTAGCATTTTCTCCAATAGGTATGTAAATATATCACATGTATTATACCTAATAGGATAATCATTCTCCCACTACCACTAGTGAAGATCGGTTTATCATGTTCAAGAGATTCATGTCTCTTACGAGTTCTCTAACCAAAAGAGTCTAGATTTATCCATCATATGGAAACTAGAAATGAATTTCTCATGATGATGCTAATTCATTGTTTGAGTTATCAATAACTTCTAGATATCATTTTATCTTATGCATACCAAGTACCACAAGATAAACAAGGCATTGCCACAAAGATCATATCTTTGCAACATCAACTATATTGATAGTCATCTTGTCACTACAAGATGCAACAATAAAGTGTTTCTATTGGCAAATTGAAACAACAATTCTCAACTCTATTTTGTGCCCTTTAGGCTGAAATAAACTGAAAGGTACTCCTATCTATGGCAGCAACACTTGCTCCAATGATGGGTACTCCTTTCTTGGTTCTTTCGTAAAGGCCATCACTTCTTTGTAGATCTTACATATCATATATGATAGATTCATATGTTGGTATCATATACCTCAGATAAATAAGTGGTTCATTTCATGATACCTTAGGTGGAGATCTCTATCTTCTCCTTCTTCTTCTTTTTTTCTTCCAGATATAGAGGACAATTCCCTCATTCACTCTCCCATGTGCCTTGAGGCTGAAGATGACTTGGGCTACTGGCTAGCATCAGAACACTTCTTTTCTTTGCCCTTGTCCTTGCCTTTAAGACTTACCCCTCATCGATCAAAGATTAGGGTTTTGTCTTTCTTCATCTTTTCCTCTACTGTCCTCAACATGTCCAACAACTTTGTCAACACTTTTCAAAGTTGTTCATGTCATAGTTCATCATGAACTGTATGATTCTCACAACATTTGCAGTATCATATCACTAGCTAACTCTTGACTTAGATGGAACCTTTCTTAGTTAGGTTTTTCCACGTACCCAATCACATTGAGTGTGTGAATACCTTACTGGATCTCCTTCTGTCATGACATACTAGGACAGTGTCTTGGAGACATCATATGTCTCATGTTGTCTCTGCAACTCATAGTTTAGAGAACACAACATTAAGCACTCCACATCAAATGTCATCCTTGGTATGCTTCCATAAGCATACTTTCATCCATTGGTGTGGTGGGATCGAGTTCATATGGTTCTGGTATAACTAGGACTTAGAGCTTTCACTCTTCGATTGAGAACACTTCTCAACGTCCGAACCAGTTGTGGAATTATTCCCATTTAATTTGTCCATCTTAAGGGCCGATCGCAAATAAAGTGATTATTGTTGATTGACCATTTATTGTACAAAAGGAAATATATGCAATTTAGTCCAAAAACTCCTTTTTGACTTGATTGATTTGAAAAGGTTTTATGATATAATTAGGACTTTAATTAATTATTACTCTCACTATTTTTGTTCAAATTGATAGCCCTCACCATCAATTCAGAAGATTGCAGCGTACAATCTTCTAGTGGGCAAGATTCTAAAATCCTCTGAGTCATGGACCAGCTGGGGTTGTCACCCACAACGTAGATCTTCCAGGTAGGCAGCTCTTTCCAATTGCATCATATGCAACTCTTGAAAGATGTCATATGCAACTCCTTGCCATGATCACCTCCATGCCTCAAGGTTCTAAATCCTATCTAGGTCACCTTGTTAAGTCTAACCCAAAGCCAACACAATGAATATGCACCCTTCTAGGGTAGACCCACATATCCATCCTTCATGCTTCCACAAGATAGACGGTGCACCATGCTAGGGCGTGCCCACACTTGGTTGATCAAGATTTTCTCATGTGTCGCATTTGGAAGGCATCTAAAACTTTAATATTTAATGTGGGATTTGGTTTTTATAGGTACATATACATATCCAATCACCACAATATATAGTATGTATCATTTACATGCTATATCCCACAAAAAACATGTGAAACGATAAAAGTGATGATTATGACCATCCTAATGTGATTCCTAAAGGCAAGAGGAATCACGACCATCTACGTCTACATCACATGCAACCTGTACAAGATGAACTCTATGCGTTGCCTTTATTGGGTTTGATCAACTCATCTCCATGATTGATCGACTCGCCATCAGGTCGGTCTGCTGGGTGCCACCAGTTGATCGATTAGCTCCTCCAACCGATCGGTCCATCTGGTCATCGTGCATCTCCTCATGGCTACCACCCGCTCGTCTCGCTCCAAGAACTGGTCATCTAGAACGCCAACCGATCGGTTCATGCCTTGAACCGATCATCTCAGTTGTCGTCAGGTTGTCTTCCATTCTTTGACATAATAGGAAATAAAAGTTCTATCCTATTTACATTTGAATTGAGAAACCCTGAGTTACATTCAGGGGGAGTAGAGGTAGGAAAGAAATCTAGAGTTATCTCGAGTTACATCAAGAAAAGGAGGTAAGGAATCGGTGCGCAGACCAAGATGCAAGCAACCACATTCAACCAAGCACACATACATAGGGTTTATTGGCCATAACCACGCTATACATCCACCACAAAACTCATTTAAGGGTGACGCATATCAAGTGCATTCATATTACATATCATATATGTATATTGAGATTTGTGGATTTAGGATTGGACATGCATAAAGCCAATTTTATTCACATCGTATGCAATAAATAAAGGTGACAAACCAAAATTGATCACATTGATAATCCTAAAGTATAGAATAGTTGATGTGGCTCTGATACCACTGTTGGGTTTTAAGGGAGACAGAGAAGGAAGTGGAAAAAAAATTCTTCTCCCAAACCCAGAATAAAGGAATCGCGTCAACGTCTATACAATAGGAAGGATGGTTTGTAGAGGCGTACCTTGTCCCAATGCTTGCTCGACAACATTACCTCGTGACTTATGCGGTCTTCACCTCCGGTCTTGGATGGTGTTTGTGCAGCTCCAAGTCTCACAAGGACTGTCGGTATTGACAACTATCCTCCGAGCGGTAGAAGTCTCCCGCCTTTGAAGTAGTCCACACAGACCACCTGGAACTTTGATCTCCTTATCGCACAAGGCACCAAAAGGAGTCGTACCCTCCTTTCAGCGTACTAGTCACTGACACACTCTCCTACAACCAATCACTTTTCTACAGTTGTCTTTCCCTTTTTGTGCCTCCCTTATCAAGTAGCACTTGCTCAGGCTCTCTTGGTTACCACAACCAGAGAGAACGACAACTTTGCAGAGCAACTGGTGTTCTGAGTTGTCCTTGAGAAGCCCTCAATACCCCTATATATAGGAAGGTCATGGGACAAGGTTATCTACCCCGTGCAATACAGGATTAAAGCATGAGTAGAAGGGTCTGGAATTTCTACAAAACAACCAATTGCGCTAGCTGAACCGATCATTTCAAACATGAACCAATCGGTTGGGGACCTGAGCCGATCGGTTGACACCTGAACTGGTCGGTTGGGGCACCTGAGCCGATCGGTTCACTTCTGAACTGGTTGGTTCACTGCCCTGGTCTGTTCCCGATTGACTGTTCCTCTTTTGTTTCAAATTGATCCAAATACTAATCCTTGTTCCAATCAAATTGGTCAAGTGAAACGAAGAGAAGTTTCTTGCTAACCTAACTTTCCCAACTTACTCGGTTGGACCTGTTGAGCCGATCGGTTCAACCCTTGAACCGGTCATTTCAACCTATCCTGAGCTGATTGGCTCATCACATGAGCCCATCGGTTCACCAACCTGAACCGATCAGTTCATCACATAAGCCGATCGGTTGGGAGTGCAGACTGCGCAGAATCGGTCAATTGCAGTTTCAATCAATCTGATACTCCAATCAATTGGTCCAACACCTTGAACACTATGACACTGAGCTATCAATTGATTGAGTGTTTAATTGAACTACTAAACTGTCACACCCCGATCTCACACTAACCACTAATCACGAGATTATGGCGCGACGGAGGGATTATCACATAACAAATCACTGAGAACCTTTTCTTTTTAAAACCTCGTAATGATATCCGGATTACTTCTGTAAACTAAAACAAAATAAACTATTGCGGAAGCATTTCAATTAAACTGGCTAGAGTACGTAAACAGAGTTTACAACATGTAACATTGTTTAACAGAAAGTAAACATAACAGTTAATTTACATCTTTATACACATTTGACATACACACTCTCTCTCACCCACACCATGTCCCAAGGATCGAGGGGAAAGGACTAAGAGACCTCTAACTACTAACTACGTATACCTTCTACAGACTAAGCGTTAGGATGAAAGGATCCTTCAGATTTCCTGCTGCTGATGATGTCCTGAAAATGTTTTGAGTAGAGGTATGAGCCTACTCGCTCAGTGAATAGCATTTCATTTAGCTATCACTAAACAACTCATCAGGTTTATAAAATTGAAATAAACATAAATACAGTACAAGCAGGGCAGATCTAATGACATAGCAGATTACAGAATATAATCGCATTTCTATGCAACAACAGATAATTTAAACCAATAAACAGATATAATGAATTGACACAAAAGTTCGGATATATTAATTTACTGTGATCCTATATGATTTCATATTTATATTATTATGCCCTAATCATATGCAGTGTACCCTGCATATAAAGATCCGTAGCGAACTACGATCCCACCGTACAAGACTTAGCGACACACCCGGGAAATGCTAAGTCTGACGTCAGCCCTGCTCTGCCACAGGACCCACAGGCTCATCGGCCTTCAGGCTCATCGGCCTCGGGGCTCATCGGCCTCACTGCACTACATCGAGTGCTCTGAACTCCTCCTCTAACCTGAGTACATAGGCTCAGGAGGTCTGGGTTACCACCGTGACATCGCACGCGTTGTTGTTGAATAACCCCTATTTACTCCAGTGCCACCGTGACATCGCACGCGTTGTTGTTGAACACTGCCTTTCCATCCTCGTGCCACCGTGACATCGCACGCGTTGATGTTGAACACGAGTTTCACCCCTAAGAAGCAGACCTGTCAAAGGGGTTCTACGGTGTTAGGGCACCTAAGTCTATTAACTGATTAACATATAAACATTTAAACAGGACAATCACATTTACTGATTTCATATCAGATCACAATACACTGTCATTCTAAACTGACAGAGCAATATATTTTAAATCATTGTAATTTCTGAGAAATTCTCATACCATGCATTCAGACAAATTAGAAATGCATAAATAACCCAACTTATTTTAATTTGGCACATACATAGAGAATTTACGCAATTGAACATCTTATTGCACAAATTAAAAAAATTTACTTCACATATGAGAATCATACTCAACAATTATCAATTCTCTAAAATTCTCGAAAAACGTGCACATTAACCCAAATCCTGGTTTGTGCATCACTTAACTCAATTAAGAGTTAATTACATATCACAACACAATTTAATAACACTACTTGAGAATTTCTGGTAATATTTCAGAGAAATGTGCCATTTCATGTAAATATCAATTTACACATATTAACGTCAAAAGATATATGCAATTAGGGTTTTCTTGCATGTTTTTATTTATTCATATCAACTTTGAAATCGTACATCTGATAATTTATCAGAAATCTTCATTATCTGGGTTCATACCCAAATCATACCATTTTCATACATGAATTTCTAATTTCAACATTCAAATAAGCAATTTAGGTTCCAATGAACCATATAAATCAACCGATTCAATCAACACTGATCAAATGCTAAATTTAATCATATAACAGCGTCTAGAAGTAGTTTATAAAATAAAAAGTCGGACGACGCCAAACGCTGCCCTACGCCTGTTATCAGCGTAATTCGCGCACATAACTGGAAATATTCAAACGCCTGAGTTTATTAATGATAGATGAATGAAATTCTACTCACAGTGATTTGGTCTGTCCGGATTCGTCCGGAGATGTGTCCAGGACCTGATTCCGGGCAAAAACTGGTTGCCTTCAACCTTGGATTAAAATCCTATTCACGTAAGGTAACTTCACACTTACAGCAAATTGGCTGAGGAAATCTTGGATTCAAAGCTAGAAATTGGCTAGGAGCTGCAGCTTCACGAACCTCTGAATCGGAGCTCAAGGTAGCTCCTTAGCTGCTAGGTGCCCCAAGCGGCGCCCTTCTGGCCAAGCTACAGCAGCCGTAACTGCTGCTGTACTTGCCGCTGGCTACAGCTGCTAGGCGGCTGGCTAGGAAAGCTAGAGGAGGAAAAGAAAGAAGAGGTAGGGAGTAAAGGAGGAAGAAAGGAAGTAGAGAAAGGAGAAAAACCACTGGAATCGGAGAAGAAAAGAAGATCGCCCCTGCGATCGCCTTTGCGGGCCTGCACCTCCTGTGCGCCGCCTTCAACAGCTAACAATGAAACGGATAATCAACAGGGAAATAAACGAAAGGTTTATAAAGAAAAGTTTTGGAAATTTTACAATTTCGACCCTGGAATCGGAAAAGATCATAACTTTTGACTCGAAAGTCCAAATCAGGTGATTTCTTTTGCATATTTTCAAGAATGAGGCTCACTACAAAACCAAGGCATGAAAACATGCTAATTATACTGTTTTACTGGTTCAAAATTCTAATTGTGTCCAATTATCACTTTACTCAAATTAATCATCTTAATTATGCACTAATTAATCTTATGTGCTTGATTCAACTAAATCAAGTTAATGATTCACTAACCACATCATAAGCACATAAGTTAGCTCAAATAACTTTAATTAGGCTCAAATTATAAAGCTTACCAATAAGCTTTGGAACAGGTCATAACATAAACTCCTTTAGCAATCAATCTAAACATCGTTTGTGGATATACTCTTCTTCCAGGTTAAATCCTATGTGTGTGACCCTACAGGCCCATTTCACATTGGCAGTGAAAATCCATAACACTTATGACTTCACAAGCAAAGAGTTGTGCCTAGTCACACATTAGTGCCACCCAAGTGAAAAGGAAAGTTGGATAACAACTCTCAATCCTACAATCCATGAATGGTGTTACAGTGAATGTATAATTTCTTTGTCTCTGATATCCCGAATGAACTCAAGGCATGGAACAGTCATCCTGTCAATGTTAATTCACTTTCTTGATCTCAGAGTAGACTGGAGGAGATATGTATGACATCAATATCACATATTGATTCCCACATGTGTGCACACACCTATCTCAATCCTACTCATCAAGTGGCCATGGATATCAAACTCCCTCAGGAGGGACAAATCACATATCTATCACTCACCCCTCAAAAGCCCCATGTGTCAAAGCCACCCAATCATCACCTTTATAACAACCCATGTTTCAGGACTGCGTTTGATGATGTCAAAGTGTACCCAACGACATGTGTTGAGTGTAGTTATTTCAGGTCAAAGAATCACACTCACCACCATCACTGCGAGAACTAACTGTGACTACCATGTCATGGTTCCATGTGTCAAACTCAAGGTTGGTCTGTCTGGTACACTTTTTCTCTAACAAGTACATATGTGTTTGATTTGATATCTCCATATCATGACTAACGAGATTCTATCATCAACCAACACCACAATCCAGTCTTGTGTGTCATTGTTGTCTATATACCTTCCACAATGACATCTGATTAGGGACATAATAAGAATGTACAAACTCTTAGCATCCATATGATCTCATCGTTCAGGTCCTGAACATGAAAGCATACATCATTGAGTATTATCATTCTCTAGACATTCAATATTTCTTATCATTATCTCATATGACTGAACTAGAAAGAATTGGAAGCTTTCCTTTCATGTTTATAAAATCAATCTTAATGTATCCCACCAATCATCCCATGATTGGCTCTCAGGGCATACATACCAACACCATCTTACTCTCACCAAATAGGTCAACAAACATCATCTTTTAGCATATTTGACCATTTAGAGAAATATTAACCTTATGCATGTAACAAGTAGGCAAGGGAATGCATCAAGATTTATATCACCCACCTTAAGAGTGAATAAAACAAAGTGCAAAAAAGAAAGCACAAAAAAGAATAGCAAATATCTGAACTTTATCCTCCAAAAGCTCAATGAATGTTGTTTTCTACGAGAATAAGGTGCATCTAAATAAAATAAAGAAGAAAATATGGATCTTTAACTATATGCACAAGTTTCCAACTTGTAGCACCATGGATTTCAATCACAGAAGAGGAGATAAAAGGGGAAAAATTAGAAAAGAAGATCTTACATGTATAGAGAAAAAAACTAAGATGGAAGGGTCAAATATCATGGGATGAGGATCCAAGCAGTGAAAGTATGCACCAACATGCATCCACAAACAACTAACATTTCATCACCATTTGAGGTCCTTTCATCAGTTTCTAGAAGCTACAAAGGATTTGGAAAAGGATATATTTGATAGGAGTAAGGATAGATATTTATAAGTAGGTTGGAATTCAAACATTATAAAAAAATATTTCCATCGGTCAAAGGAGTTAGTTTCTATTTCGATTTACATGTCTATGAGTCTTAAATGGTTGGTAAGAAACTGACCACCCATTGGTATAATCTTGGTACTTCATTGTATGATATCCCTCAGTTTGTATATTTTCATTGGTTGCTGAACTTACAATTTCCATTGTTTTAACCGATTAACATTTCTATCAATACACAAGATCATGTTCGCTGGTTTGCATGTTAAAAACTTTTGTCAATCTCTACTAAATGTCTCTTTCATTAGTTGACAGTGAGTGCCAATAGAATATTTATCAGTGTCATGCGGCCAATTTTTTTAGTTTGTGAATTGGACGGTCGTCTGTTTGATAAGGCAAAGGTTCGTCTATTTTTATAGAAACCCAAAAATCGACAGAAGGACAAGAACATTTCATCCATCAAGAGCCATGCTCTTTCATCAGCCGAGAAACTAATGCATGCTCTCTTTAGTCAAAAAGTCAGAAGTAATTTCATCGATCCAATTTGTTTAGAGAAACGATCATCAATTGGAATGACACAACACTAACACACTAACTAATATATAGAAGGGATTGGTACTCCATGCACCAAAGTTAATATATATATAATAAAATATATTTTTTAAGATTAGTAAAATCATAAAACTAGATAAAATGATGTCCAAATTGGCTAAAATTTGACGAATATCTTTATTAATTGATATTAAAACATAACATAATGTTTAATTAATAAAATAAGTACCCAATTAATATAAACAAACATGTTCATGAATAAAATCTAGTTAGTAGCCTTACAACCATAGACCTATGACAAGGATTTTTTTGCCAAAAACCTATGCAAACAAAGACAGGTACTTGTTACACATCTCATCCTAGAACTCTCATGTGGCTTCGTCTACACCATGGTGGTTCCACACAAACTTCACTAAAGCTATATCATGCTTCATCAACTTCTACACATGCCGATCTAAGATCATAAATGGGTCCTCCACATATGAGATATCATCACCTAACTGGACCTCCGCAGGTTGTATCGTCTACTCTAAATCTAGGTGACACTTCCTCAACATTGAAAAATGAAACACATTGTTCAATTTGTGCAACTCTGGTAGTAATAAGAACATGTACACGACCTTTCCAACTTGAGCTATGATAAAGTAAGGTTTTATAAACCTGGGATCCATCTTACCCTTATTTTTGAACCTCAATCCACCGTTCTAAGGAGAGTTTTTGAGATACACACAGTCTCCAACTTCAGACTCCAAAGGTCTATGGTTGTCTATATATGACTTTAGCCTCTCAAGAACTTCCTTCAACCGTTACATGGTCATGTTGATCTTCTATGTAATATGTTTAACCAACTTTGGACCTAATATTGGTATTCACCTACCTTGCACCAATAAAATGGTGACCTGCAACACCTTCTATAGGAATCTTCATACAATGTCATGTCTAATATCCTATGAAAAATGTTGTTGTAGGAGAACTCAATCAGGTACAAGTGAATATACAAATCCCAATAAATTGGAGTACACATACTCTAAATAGATCATATAACACATGTATAGTCATTTTCAAATGTCCATCTTCATGTGGGTGAAAGGTTGTACTAAAATTTAAAATGTGTCTAAAAATATATGCTTAGATGTTCCCAATTTTTGCTCATAAACTAAGGATATATATCTTATACTATTGTAACTAGTATGTCTTACAGACAAACTATCTTGTCAAGATAGATCTATGCTAAGTTCTTTGCGGTGTAGATGGCCTTGATCAGTAAAAGGTGATATGACTTTATCAATCATTCAATGATCATACAAATGGAATCATGACCTTTAATTTCCCTAGGAAAACTGACCACAAATTCCATGGTTACCACAAAGTCCATAGTTATATGTTCATGTTTGCATTATGGAATTGGCAAAGGTTGCAATGTCCCTACAATTGTTTTTGATGCCCTATCTTAACTTGTTGCAAACTAGACACTTGTCCACAAACTCTACGACATCACATTCACACATGGAAACTATTACAAGTCTTTGAGATTATGATACATCTTTGTACTAGAAAGATTCATCATGTACATTGAGGAATGAGCCTCCGCAAGTACCATATCCTTCAAACACCAATGCCAAGAACCACCACCCAATTGTGTAAGCACACTATCACATCATCTGTCTCTTGAAACCCATCATGTTTCACACTACCAAACTCTAATATGATTAACTTGTATCGTAGTGTCATCCTTCTGCACATCTCTAATTTTATGTATCAATGTCGGCTTCATCTATGAGTGTGCTAGTAAATCTACCAACAAGGAGACCTCTAGCTATACATTCATCTTTCAAATCGGACGGTCATACGACCAATTTTTTCAGTTTGTTAATTGGACGATCATTGGTTTGATAAGTCAATGGTTCTTCTATTTATATAGAAACCCAACAATTGACAGAAGGATAAGAACATTTCATCCATCAAGAGCCATGATCTTCCATCAGTCTCGAAACTAATGCATGCTCTCTTTAGTCAAAAAGTCAGAAGTAATTTCATCGATCCAGTTTGTTTAGAGAAACGATCATCAGTTGGAATGAAACAACACTACCACACTAACTAATATATAGAAGGGATTGGTACTCCATGCGCCAAAGTTAATAAATATATAATAAAATATATTTTTTAATATTAGTAAAATCATAAAACTAGAGAAAATGATGTCCAAATTGGATCAAATTTGAAGAATATATTTATTAATTGATATTAAAACATAAAATAATGCTTAATTATAAACTAAGTACCCAATTAATATAAACAAACATGTTCATGAATAAAATCTAGTTAGTATCCTTACAACCATAGACCTATAACAAGGATTTTTTCACCAAAACCCTATGCAAACAAAGACGGGTACTTGATACGCATCTCATCCTAGAACTCTCATGTGGCTTTGTCTACACCATGGTGGTTCCACACAAACTTCACTAAATCTATATCATGCTTCATCAACTTATGCACATGCCGATCTAAAATCATAAATGGGTCCTCCACATATGAGATGTCATCATCTAACTGGACCTCCACAGGTTGTATCGTCTGCTCTATATCTAGGTGACACTTCCTAAACATCAAAACATGAAACACATTGTTCAATTTGTGCAACTCTGGTAGTAATAAGAACATGTACACCACCTTTGCAACTTGAGCTATGATAAAGTAAGGTTTTATAAACCTAGGATCCATCTTACCCTTCTTTTTGAACCTCAATCCACTATTCTAAGGAGAGTTTTTGAGATACACACAGTCTCAAACTTGGGACTCCAAAGGTCTATGGTTTTGTGTATATGAATTTTGCCTCTCAAGAACTTCCTTCAACTGTTACATGTCATGTTGATCTTCTATGTAATATGTTTAACCAACTCATGACCTAATACTGGTATTCACCTACCTTGCACCAATAAAATGGTGACCTGCAACACCTTCTATAGGAATCTTCATACAATGCCATGTCTAATATCCTATGAAAAATGTTGTTGTAGAACTCAATCAGGTACAAGTGAATATCTAAATTCCAATAAATTGGAGTACATATACTCTAAATAGATCATATAACACATGTATAGTCATTTTCAAATGTCCATCTTCATATGGGTGAAAGGTTGTACTAAAATTTAAAATGTGTCTAAAAATCTATGCTTAGATGTTCCAAATTTCTACTCATAAACTAAGGATATCTATATTATACTATTGTCACTAGTATGTCTTACAGACAAACTATCTTGTCAAGATAGATCTATGCTAAGTTCTTTGCGGTGTAGATGGCCTTGATCAGTAAAAGGTGATATGACTTTATCAATCATTCAATAATCATACAAATGGAATCATGACCCTTAGTTGTCCTAGGAAAACTGACCACAAATTCCATAGTTACCACAAAGCCATAGTTATATGATCATGTTTGCACTGTGGAATTGGCAAAGGTTGCAATGTCCCTACAATTTTTTTTGATGCCCTATCTTAACTTGTTGCAAACTGGACACTTGTCCACAAACTCTACCACATCACACTCACACCTAGAAACATTTACAAGTCTTTGAGATTATGATACATCATTGTACGAGCATGATTCAACATGTACATTGAAGAATGAGTCTCCTCAAGTACCATATCCTTCAAACACCAATGCCAAGAACCACCACCCAATTGTGTAAGCAAACTATCACATCATCTGTCTCTTAAAACCCATCATGTTTCTTGTTGCCAAACTCTAATATGAATAACTTGTATCATAGTGTCATCCTTCTACACATCTCTAATTTTATGTATCAATGTCGGCTTCATCTATGACTGTGCTAGTAAATCTGCCAACAAGGAGACTTCCATCTATACATTCATCTTTCAAATCGACACCATCATGTCTATCTTGTAACAAACCATGAATTAAAATTTTACTTTATTCTATTAGACGATAATAAATATGAAGATGAATTTCTATTAAATACATCATCCACTACATTCTACTTTCCTAGATTGTATTCCATTGTACAATTGTAGTCCTTGATCAACTCCATCCATTCCTATGTCTAATCATCAACTCCTACTTTGAAAAGATATATTAAAGATTGTTGTGATATGTGAAGATTTAACACTCCTATCCATACAAATATTGCCTCCAAATCTTCAAAGAGAGAAGCACAACTACTTATTCTAGATCATGATTTGGGTATATCTCCTTGTGTTTCTATAGATCTCAAGAAGAAAAAGAAATTATGTTCATGTTTTGCATCTGCACACATCCCAATTTATTATTTGAAAAATAAAAGAAAATGATGTAGTATTTCTTAGGATCTGGAAACATCAATGATAGAGAACATGTCAACTTATCCTTGAAAAAAAGAAAGAATGTAGACACTTCTCATCCCAAACAAAAGGCACACCCTTCCTAGTTAGTCTGGTTAAAGGTAAAGCTATTGCACTAAAGTTCTTGATGAACTTGCTATAATAACCAACTAAAGCTACGAAGTACCAAACCTATGTGTATGTCTTGGGCTGCTACCACTCCAAAACTGACTCCACCTTCTTAGGGTCTATACACATTCCCTTCCTTGAGATGACATGGCTAAAAAAATACACCTTGTTCAGCTCACCACATTGAATTGGTTAAGGTACAGTCTGAGAACTTTGTTCATTGGGTCCATACATGTTATCACTGCATTGGTTAGCCCAAACAACATATCCACAAACTCATAATGACCATACCTATCCCTAGAAGTGTTCTTAGGTATGTCATCTACCCCTGATCCTCAATTGGTGATACAATGACCTTAGATCTACCTTAGATAACACTATATCATGATCACCTCTTGACTGATCAAACAAGGCATCTATCCTCAACAATGGATACTTGTTCTTTATGTGACCTTGTTCAACTGTCAATATTCTATGCAAAGCCTCATACAACAATTCTTCTTGTTCACAAATAACATTAGATCACCCTTAGGGGACGTGCTTGGATATTTGAAACCCTTCTCTAATAACTTATGCAACTAATTCAACTCCTTCATCTCAGGTGCATTTATCCTATAAGGTGCTTCTACTATGGGTTATGTACCTGGAACTAGAATGATTTTATACTCAATCTCTCACAAGGGTGGAAGCATGAGACCATGAACCAAGATTGATCTTAATTTTATCTATAATATTTATTTATTAGCTTAATTATATGATTGTAAAAGATTTGGTGTTCAATTGAATAATGAAACCTTATTTGAGGTTAAGTTGCACTGTGTATGCCTTAGTTCCAAGTTTTTGTACAAGTTGTGCGTATTAAATTGAAAAATTATCATAACATGAGGATTTAACTGAAAAATTCTATGCAAAATAGGTTTACTTATGTATTACATGATTTATTTTTCTTTAAATTCAATTGGTTAATAGGTGAATCTGATCTAGACTCCATCATACCTTTTTTTCCTTGAAATGCAATTTCTTGTACAATGGTGGAATGATGTGCAATTTCACCTTAATTGAGAGCTTAAGTGCAAGGGTGGGTATATGATATCCAAATTCATGATAGTTAGATTAGGGATTCAACTCTTTGGTTAAACTTATTTGGTTTTATGCTCTATACCCTAGTTAGATTAGGGCTTCAACTCTAACTAATATGATGGTGGTGGCTGATTGTGGCCGACAAAGCTTCTTATGCACAACCAATGGACTTTTTAGCTTATGAAAGTGATAGACCAATGAAAGACTTACATAGGCCAGTGGAAATAATTCCAAAACACATAATAGTACTAAATAGGGTTGATGAGAATTTTTCTTTGTCTAATCATAAGCATGCTTTGACCAAGGATAGTTATAAACACTAACTATGGGTAGTTTTGACTTTTATACATATCTCCACTTTATAAAACCCATCCCTTCAAACTCAAGGCTCTTCTAGAACCCATAATATTTTTAAATAGTTTAGGGATCCATGGAGGCCGAAGCAAGATCAAAGGAAGGGATGAGCATGGATGGAACCTAGCATGTTGATGCATGTGGATGCATGTTGTAGATCTAGCTTATTCAAGATGCTTCCAAACGTGGAAAGTTTGTTTCCAGACATAACCATTTATAGTACATCTTATATAATACTTTTTATTTCTTTTCCTCACCTTACCCTCCTCCCTTGGTCGTGCCCCATGAACTTTCATGGTGGAACCTACTCCATCTATCTAAAGAACATCCTTTTTTCATCTTTTTGATCTAAGGAGAGTAAGATCTTACTTGCATCATGGATTTTGGGGCTCTTGGTGGGCTGGCCTAGGATATAGAGGCTTGTTCATGGGCTTTTTGAATGGACCTCATGATTTTCACCATGAGTGGCAGTGATATAGTATTGTTATTATTTTTGTGCCAACTTGTTCATGTAAATTTCTAGAACTTATTCTAAACTTGATTAACATGCATAAAATTTGAATATATGTGGGTTCTTTAGATGCCATTTGATATGAATTCAAAGTTTTATATCTTATCCTTTATATTAATTAAAAACCCTAATGAAATGGATCTTCTCACTTTGGTTTAAATTGTGAAATCTGAAGTTTGTGCATCGATAGTTTATCTTGCTCTAAATCAGGTTCTATGACCTCCTAATGTGATAAAAGATGATGCCTTGAGAATTATTTTGGATAATTGGACCATATAAAAAGAACTTTATGTTATTCATGACCTTCTTGAGTTACTCCCTAATGTCATTCCTATGACCAAATAAGCATGCACTTATTAAATTTCGAAATACAATTGAAAATTATATTTAACATGTCAACCTTCTGGTGTATTAGTATCATATGATAGAAAAATGTATATGAATGATATTCTTAGTCATTAGGAGTTAATGTAAAAGTTTATAAGGCATAAATAGAACTTCTATGATTCTTGAAGTTCTTTTGAATTAGATTGAAAATCCCAGAGTAGGACATCTATGCATGGAAGTGGCACTTTTATGTACAACAATGTTTTCAATGTAACTTTAACATAATTTTGAATTCGAAACTGAAATTTTGTGTACTAGTGTGTATATATAACATGAAATTAATATAGAACTTTAAAAAGGTTATGATGTTATTACATAAAATCAAATGTGGACTATATGATGAAATGACCCTTTATATGTCTAGCATTTTGACTGTATGTCCTAAGGAGTACATTAGATTACACTATGAATCATATAAACTATATAAAGCTGGTATTCCACATTTATTTACTTGATGAAGTTGAAATTACTTTCATAATCAGCATATATACACACACACACACACACACACACACATATATATATATATATATATATATATATATATATATATCGGCATATATATATATATATATATATATATATATATATATATATATTGTGTGTGTGTATATATATATTGATGAGGAGGATATGTATCATAAAAAAATTATTAAATAACAACAAAACAAAAATTGTTTGTGAATTGTAACAAATGATGGAAGTCTTTTATGATAATAACTTCACAAGGTGATTATATACCTCACCTGACAATTGTGTTTTATATACCTACTCTTTTTACAATGTTATGGGTTGGCTAAGTGAAATATATAACATGACATTAAAATTATAATTTTGATGTGGGATAAATGTATATACATTAGACTTGGTTCCTTAAGGTTGATCCCTTGAGTGAAAAGACGTGTATCATCATTTTAATGATGAATAGAACCAATGGTGAATACCATACATGTTTTACTATGTTAAAGCACATACTAGGAAAATAAAATGGAGATTTTGTTAAAAGTAGATGAGTTATATGACCTTGCGAGTTTGATAACCTTACCAATAATGAATGATGAATACTTTATTATAACTCAGTATTGGTTAAAGTATGAAATGGTCATTTTGAATGAGATAGAAGCTCTTATAATGTGATACTTACCCATGATAACATGTGAACTAGAACAGTGATGATTAATCTCATTATATGGTTATGCTTGTTATAAGAATAGTGGATAGATGCCCTTTTTAGGTATGGTATAATAGCATGTGTTTATTGATTCTAATATATTATTGAAAATAAATTTTATGCCTTATTTAAGTCTAATTTGTTATGACCTGGTGTTATGGGCCCTCTTGTGGCTGAGCATGATATCTTGGGCCTTGCTATTGTCAATGATGATGGATAACCTCTGACCGAGTCTTGTATAGGTTGTCCCACTATCAAGATCCCTCACAGAACACTTTCTGTATTTGTATTTGTTATCAGTTACATGACATCAAGCTATGAGTACAACACTACCACTGTGTTTTGAAAGTTTGATCATGCCATCCTATTTTGGTGGTATGAGATATTTTTAAGTGTGTTGGAAAGCTTTGGAAGTTTCTATGATTGATTTTGATTTCTAGGATATTTGTATTTCATATGTTTAACTTGATTGATGTAGTCTAAAGATGATTTAAGTGGACTAATTAATCAAGTGTAACCATAATTTTGTGCAAACTCGAGTCGGTATACCTATTTCCCTTGGTTGGTAGGGGAAATAGTGAAATGTGTATCCTTGTAGAAACTTGAGGTCTGTAAGAAGGTGCTCAGAGTCATACAATTGAGTATACATATGTGTAAGGAGTTTACATCTCTGTCATCCTAATTCTAAGGTTGTATGAGCATGGTCGAGGCATCTCTGGTAATATCTGATATATGATATGTGACAAGTGATGTGCAAAAAGTAATATATGATATGTTATTGATAAGGGTTTGATACCCTAAGGATAGGTGTTGTGGCCTGTGTAACTAGGTACCTGATTTGTTGTGGACTTTCCATTGAGCTCTCTACTAGTAGTTTGGTCTATGTGCTACTACTTTGTTTAGCCTTACTCTGATGAGATGTGGGATATCTTTCGGAGTCTAGAAATCCTAATGTAAGGATTGGGACCTGACAAGGAATCAACTCCCTACTTAATTTGAGGAATAAACTCATCCATCCAAACACACTAACAAGCATGTTAGAATAGGTGTAAATTTTTAATTTCTCAAATAATGGTATAAAAGAATAACCAAAGTATAGTTGTAGATTAATAAATCATGAATATATTTAATTCAGAAGATTACATAATATTCTCCCACTTGGGGTTTACATAAAAACAACAACTCTAAGATCTAAGTAGAGGGAAGTCCAACTATCTTAAGTCCATCTCCTAAGAGTCAACTTCTCTAATCCTAGTCCAAGTCATTATGTGGATTCCATGATGTCCTTTACCTAGGGGTTGGAAGCATACCCCACAAGAAAAATATAAATTAGATGTTGTCAACATAAAATTCAATATGTGCAATAAAATATGAAATGATAAATGTAAGGAAAAAAGGACATCAATATAATTATCAAGGTTTCCCAAATCAAAAGGGAAAAGTACCATCCAAGTGGATGTCAAAAGAACATTATGAAAAAGATAACAATAAGAGATTTCTTACCTTATTCAATAATACAACAAATTATCACAATCATAAATAGTGCATGTCAACCACATTAGACAAAGGTTATTTCAAACAGGGCTTGGACACCATACAATCTCAGCCTAAAAGTGGGTGGAAAAGCATATCTTGGGCAGAATAAGCATGCCCTATATATATAATGAGTGGAAAAGCACACTCAGGGTTGAAAAAGTGTCTCATATGTATGTTCTTACTCATGTACCACTATTAGAAACAAAATTAGTCTAACCCATGCACAATATAGTGGAATAAATAAGTTTAGTGACGTTTCAAAAAGGGATGAGGACATACAACAATTATCAAGTGGGGTCGGAGGACCCATAAATAAATGTCCAACAATTTTCACAAGTTAGGTGAAACATCAGATCATAAAGTCCACCACAATCAGGTCAGGGAATCAAACACTCAAATTAGAGTTTCCATATAGAATAAAATGAATAAGATATAAATCAAACTCTAATGAGACTATCCATCAACTAAGTAGATCACAAGATTGATACCAGCATATAAGTACCCAAATGAGTCAATTTCTCTGAAGAGAGAGAGGTATGTATGACAATATGTCCAAAGGACAAAAGAGAGATAAAACATAGAAATTTTCTCATTGTGAGTAATAGGGATGCAACATACATCAATGAGGGAAAATTAGATTGCTCAATATGGTCAAGGGAATGCAACATACCTCATGTCCAATCTACATAAGTCCAAACTCAACCCTAGGTCCAATATAGGGTCTTCAAAACACCTATTAAACATACTATATAGGATTTGGGTTAAGTTCACATGTAACTACATAAACCCTAGAAAATCTATTTTTACTAGTGCTAATTAGGTTATCAAAATTACATTACTTGTAGACTATATTGTACTAAGTTCATAACATATTGTATTTTGTTTTTCTAACCTTTAGATTATTATAAATGAGTTGCAGAAATTATAAACAATTAGGAAAATCCTTAATAAATCACATATTTATTATATTTTGACTTAGGTGATCAAACTTATACAATCAGGTAGATTATAATTTTCTAATTCCAAGACATATTGTATTATAATTTTATGACTCTCCAAAGTTACTCTCAAATTTTATAATATGAATATAATTTATCAATTTTCTGAAATCAATTCATTAAAAAAAGACACATATACCATATTATTAGATTTTTTGAGTATATTGCATGATAAGGGAAAAGAAGTAAATTCGAGAATTGCATAACCTGCACTGCTTGAAATAGTCAACTAGTCTTAAAGACTAAATTACCCTTGATAAGAACGACAAAAGAGAAATATATACAAGGGCAAAATAAAACTCTTGCCTCCATTGTATTCGACCCTAGCGATACCTGCTATCCAAACAAACCTAGGTTTTCCTCCACACTTCTCGACATTAGGGATTCATAGGAAAAGAGACACCATTGTCTATGGGGATGACCTACAGAGATAAGGAACCAAACCCTAATGAAAGTAGCAAATTCAATAGTAAGAAAATGAATCTCCTAATCCCACAACCATGGCCAGTGAGGGCATCTAGAACACTTCCCAAGCTATGACAGATCAACAATCAAGATTAAAATTGTCATGGAAAAATAAGGAAAAAATGTGTGTGTGACACCGTGTCAAACACACACACATACATATACATTATATATATATATGTGTGTATATATATGTATATATATATAAATATATACATATATATACACGTGTATATATCTATATTATATATATATATATATATATATATATATATATATATATATATATATATATATATATATGTGTGTGTGTGTGTGTGTGTGTGTGTGTGTGTGTGTGTTTGTTTGTGTGTGTATGGGTGTGTGTGTGTGGCTAAAAGAAGTGTATACATGAGTACATGTAACTTATATGTACCCATCTTCATTTATGATGATTATACAACTCAAAAGATAAATTCAACCTTATGGTTGTGATGTATATCTATTACATAACATGTATATAAAAAGTCACTTCGGTATGACATTTCTAGATCATCCAAATAAATAATATGTATATTTTCTTATCAACTGCAAGTTGTAGAAATTACAGAAACCATTTGATGATATATTGATATGTCAAACTATGTACATAAGATATGGCCATGATTTTTTAAACACATCCAATCCAGACAATGTTTATTTAGTCTATATGGTTAGATTTTATTAGAAACTACTAAATATGCCATTTTTATGGCGGTACACATAAGTCATATGTATCGACTTGTACATACTTCCTATAACATATATATATATATATATATATATATATATATATATATATATATATATATATATATATATATATATCTGTGTGTGTGTGTGTGTGTGAGAGAGAGAGAGAGAGAGAGAGAGAGAGCACACACACACACACACACACACACACACACACACACACACACATATATATATATATATATATATATATATATATATATATATATATATATATATATATATATATATATATATATATATATATATATATATATATATATATATATATATGTGTGTGTGTGTGTGTGTGTGTGTGTGTGTGTATGAGAAACATTAAACAACCAGTTAATTAAATGCATTTCATTTAAATGATTTCTATATTTCTATCCTACTTCAATTGAGGGATCAAACATTGTTCACTTATTATGAAATTAGCACCTAGCCTAGTTTTGACATGTAGAATTTTTTTCGCTATTAATTTCTACATTTGGAGTCATATATTATATTACTTAATATTTCGAGTTTGTCTTACATTTCCTTTTCTAAATAAAATTAAGGCCTCTATGATTATTCAAATAATGTGAAACTTAGCCCCATGCTAATTGGGACCCAAGGAACATTATTTTCATATTAGATTATTATTTTGAGATATATTTAAATTCTAATACAACTAATTAGGGTCATTACCGTTATATTATTATACATTACATCATTACATCATTATTTATTATTTAGAGTCCCACTATCTTCACATTGTTAGCAAAAGAGTTTCCTTATAATATTATGCACGAATTTCCATAGTTAACTTATTTAATCTATTGAGTCCATTAATTCAATATTTATTTAGATAATGGTACATTATTCTTTTCTATGGACATGAAAACTCACATTGTTATCCCTATTCATATTTTAAGTACAATGTTCCACTTTTTAATCTCATTTTAAACCATTATGTGAATATTATTTATCAAAGAAAACATATGTAACATATATCATGTTATGTGATGCCATTAGATGTATTATATTTGTTTTCAATACTAAATAAGATAGAATTATCTTTGGGTTATTTATGTTACATGCATTAATGTATAACTTTATTCATGTTAGGTAAAATCAAAGGAACCAATCATACTATCCTTCTAACCACAGGTGTAGTGTTTCTAGAGTCAAGATGCTAGGTTTTGCTATGTTACACCTATAACACTATATGGGGTTGAATGTCACTCACAGTGGTCATATAGTATTTTTAGTGGTATGCCTCATAGTACCCAAATCAATAATAAAATGTTAACTCAACAACTTAGTTTATCAATTTTGGTTTAGTTGACGAATCACATGGATTAGAAATTGTATTCCTTTACTTATTAAAAGTATTGTAAATGTGTGTCTGCTTTGTATAGATAAGTTTATGGCTCAGGTACATACATGGTATAGCCTTTTTTACTTAATTTTACATTATCTAAAGAGATTTGATGCATTCTCATTATACATATCCAGTTATGTGAAGCAATTCTTGGTGCATATATCTGTTGTAATAATATTTAACTATTCATTAAGCTACCTATAAATAAGTTGATCACAATATTTCTATAAGCAATATCATGTTAACTTTGTTATAACATATATTTTGGACCTAGAGTCTTTCCCATGGTTTTCCACATCTTTTTAGTTTTGTTGGAGTAGTGGAAAGAAAGTGTTGATCAATATTTCACAATAAAGAATACAATTAAGTCTAGAGTGTAACCATACTCTCATTTTCCTAAGTGACGGGTGGATAGTTGATGAGATACATGATATGTTGTTTTACCCAATGTTTTCTTACAAATACAAGTTGTACATTGATCTAGCACTTTTACGATATTGTAGTTGTATGGATATATCTCATATTGTAATCTTACTTTAACAAATTTAATCAAGGGATTTTAGTTTGTGCTCTTATCATGTCCTCTCTTAGAATGGCTCTAATGTGATGAAATACATTTACATAAGATGTCATATGAAGTTTTGTGAAGGATGTTTGTAAATGGATCTTTATGTGGATCACTTACTCAGATTTTCTTTCAGTTCAATTTTTTTATGTAAAATATATTTAAGTTGGGTTTTGGCTAAGGATTTGTCCTAATGGTCAATTGATGTTTGGTCATTGGGATGAGTCCTTACCAGTCTCTTAGGAATCTTTTCTGGTAAAACATCCTCAAACTCACGTACCTCAGGTACATTATGGATACTAGGACACCTCACCTTGGTATCTACATAGATGTGCCAAGAAGGCTTCATAACCTTGTTTCATCAAATTCTCTCTTATTATTACTAACACTAGATGTGTAGGGAGAATCTCCAAGATCCATAGAAACATTGTACTTCTCCAAGGTATCCATCTGTAGGATCACAACTAATCCATGCATATTAAGTGGCATATGATCCACTTGAATGTTTTATCCTGAGAAAAAAAGATCATAAAATGGACACACCTCCCATAAAAGGTGGAACCAACTAAAGGGATTTCTGACAAGAGATCATGGGTTCTACTACAAACAAGAAAGTTATAATTTTTTGTCACCTCTCTAGTGATGAATGAGTGTGTCACACATGGCTCAACTAATAATATATACATATTTAGGTGTAAATAAGTTAGAATGAAAATGTTCCAACTAAGCAACCACTAGTTGTGGGTTGACTACTCCTTCCTTTTGACTCATAGTGTAGAATCTAGTTGTTGCACGTTGACATCCTCAACCTTGTCCTCTACCTACTAGTCCAAAAGACCCTACATGAGATGTATGGTCACATCCTCTGCTACTATACTACTACTTCAAACCTTGTTGGCTTTGCCTCAGGTTTTATGTAACTCCCTAGTTCTTCTAAGGGCAAGACCACTTGACATGCCCAACTTTTCTAGACTTGAAACAACTTCTTGCATCATATTATGACCTACATGGTCCTATCATAGACATAGAACTCAAACTATTCATTCTAGTTGGTATCAAACTACATAATCTTCCTTTGTTAGGGACCATTGAGGTTGAACATGTGTCTTCGGCTAAAAAATTACCAACGTCTAGTGTGACCATTGATATTGTTATTTTTTGTGCTCACGCAGACAACATCTATTTCTTGTAACTACCCAACTATCGTCCCTTAAACTGACCTGACTTCATACTTGCATTGGTGTCTCATAGGTTCACTATTCTCCTCTTGATCCTCTTAACAACCTCCATCAAGGTGGAAAACTTCCCACATGTCTCCAAAAATAACATTATCCTTGCCTGCTCCACATTACCTCCTAATTCACTCCTCTATCTCTACCATGTGTGTAATAGAATCTCAACATTCCCATAAACTTCACCTCATAGTCATTTACAAACCAAAATCATTGGCCCAATTGCTCAAATAGTCATCTTCTCCTCTAATACAACACCAAAAAGTAACGACACAAACTCTCACCAAAAGTTTGACCAACCAATCACTTCACCCAGTCTCTTTGCCTCCTAAATGGCCCACTAGTGTCCAAGAATACCCTTGATAAGGTATAACACATGCTTAAACTTGTCCTTCTAAGTAGTATCCAAGATTCAAAATGACTTATCTAGATCCATAAACCACTTGTGTGCATCTTTTTGGTCGGTTGTGCTCGCATACTTGGTGGCTCCCACATGCTTCAACCTCAAAAGGTTTTCCCCAACCGTGTGACTCAGAACTTGGGGCATGTGCCCTAGGTGGAGGTGCATGTGTCCTATCAGCCAAATGCATGATTGTCACCTTTAGCTACCTAAGAATAGACTTGAAGGATGGATCGACTAAGGTTGTAGAATCTAAAGGATGTGGGATGCGTTTTTTGTCCCTCTCTTGGGTAGTCCACCCACCAGTACGCACCTCCTATGACACCTCTAGGTGCCACATAACTACACTCAAAATGTACTTTAGGTTGTGTATACATATCTACATAGCAACAAATTGTAGTTACATATGTTAGATACATAAGATCAAACACATCAACCTAAGTCCTTTGTCCCTATAGACTCAAGGAACCTTAAGCTGTAATACCATCAAATGTGACAAGCTGACACACAAAATCATATCAATCAAATCCAAAATGCTGATCAAATACTAGTTAAGTATATTACCCAAAAGACAGCAAATTACAACCGAATACAAAATTCAAAACATTCCATATGAATACTTGCATAAAGGCCCAAACTTCACATATATTTATATTAGGTAACTTCACCAGATTTTGGTAGCCTCAACCACAACTTGTTTACAAAATGTATCTTGTTCGATGATTATAACATATACATTGTCCATGACATACAACTAAAAGCTCAAGTTGATATAAATCATATACAAATCCCAATGCCAAGACCTAAGAGGGAATGGAGGACTCTAGGACTCTAACTTGAACCAGACCAACCTCTAAGCTCTACTAATATCTGAATCAATGCTCCTTTCCATAAAAAGTCTGATCGTATTGTTGATCACCTAAAAGATGTAAAAAATCACGAGGTGAGATACCAAGTCTCAAAAATATAATACAAAAAATGTTACAATTTATTTCTTACAAGAAAGTCTTGTAATTACATTTGTTAAAGTAGATAATATAAATGGATGGAGAAGTAATCAGAATGTATGTAATGATCTTGTATATATTAAGGTGTAGTTACAGATAATTGGTAGTTTAAACATATGAATCACATATAATAGTATTTGTAATAACAAAGAAACAATTATCATACAATATAAGTGGCCCAACTAACCCTAACAGATATATTGCACATCTAAAATACATATCTTATTAAGCCTTGGGTAGTTTGAAGCATACCACTCAAACTACAAGTTGTCCAATATGAAGTCGTAATTATCTTCATATAAGATCTTATATTGACCAAAATCCTAAATGTCTCTTCCCTCCATCAGTAAGAGTGACAAACTATATTGGCATAATGATGCAATCTATCCGTACGGGCACAACACCCATCCCACTTAAAAATTGTCCTATCCTGGGTACACAGGTCAAGACACCAAAAAAATAGGGTATATAACTCTCAAATCTTAGTTACAACCTCATCCACTCTCTACACATAAAATATGATACATGGCCTCAATTTCTCTCTATCACTTTGGAATCTTGATGATAGAGCACTAGTACAACCATTTACAATGTCGATTATTTTGTGCCTACATTTTCCATATACTAATACCAAAGTGGATAACATTGTAACTAAGGCCCTTTGAGGTCAATTTCTAGGGTAAGTGACAACCGATAGCTCAGATGTAGTGTAGGTTACTATACAAGAAAAAATTGACATAACAATAGTCGTGTTCTATCGATTTCGAATCAAGAAACCAACACATAATCCAATATCGACAACAATTATAAGATTTTTATGGGATTATAGTCATGAGTTTTGCTTAAAGCAACCAACAATGTAGCTTTGTGTAGTCATGTGGGAGGAAAAAATTGACATTGATGTATGGCACGTGTTGTTGGTCTGCTAAAATGACCAACATTTTATCTCCTTATCTGTTCAAATTTAACTAATAAGGATAGTTATATCATCAGTTTTTTGAGAAAATCGACCACATAGATCTACATTGTTTCTTTCTTTACGTACTAACATCATATGTTTTTTTTTGAGAAAATCTATGTACCTGTTATCTAGTTGTTCAGTAGGATGCAGAACATGTAGTTCATTAGAACAACAAGTTCTATCCTATGTTTAGATTAACAATAGGCTAGAGGTCTTGTAAAACCTGCAATAACAGACACATACAAGAGTCAACATCCACACAAGTCATGCACACATATGAAATTTCATTCTCATCCACACTTCATTCCAATTTCATGCACATATATACATACACAATTCATTCAACACATGCAATACCATGCGTATCACATGTATAAATGCAATTCTCATCGTAATCATTTCTCTTCATATTCACTCACACACATATGCATATAATGAACACATCATTCACATATGCACCAACAATTCACTTGCATAAAATTTAAAATTGTAATAAACTATTACCCACAAATGTATATGGAAATAATGACATCAAAGTTTAAAAAAATCATAATTTATCCCAATCAATTAAAAAGTTGACTTTCTTAATGTAGGAATCGACCCACTCTTCTCACAACTCATCCAAATCTTCTTTTCTAAATGCATTTAATGTGTTAAACAACTGCAAAGAGAATAACACAATTTATAAGTTTGATTTGATTTTTTATATTATCAAATGAGACTATTTACTTATGGTTCAAGACCATATAGATTACCTTTTGTATACAATAGATGTCTTATGACACATGTTTGACAATCCACTCCAAATTCCTCATCATGTAGTATATGCATACTCAGTTATTATCTTATATAAGAGCCTATAAATTCATAGTTTTAGCAAAATGTTAATATATAAAAAAGCATAGTGGGCATATATATGCATTGGAGTCAAAAAACTATCTTAACACTATTCCAAGCTATTATTTTTTATAACCTCTCTTATGGAATATTTGAATGATTTTATACACCTATAAGTTACATGAATACATTTATTTCATTAGTAAACATTCATGTAATGATGTTAACATTAATTTATGTTGATGGATAAAAAATTTACTTCATCTATAGTTGCCACTTTCATTGTGTGTCCTACACTCCCTAATTTGCTACTTAAAGGATCAAGACTGATACATGCATCATCTGAGGTACAATTACCAACAATCCCCAATGACTATTACTGAGTGAAAAGAAGGAAAAGATAATAAAACACAAATCCAACAATACATTTAATTAATAAGTTATAATTATAAACAAATAGCTTGAAACTTGCCTAGCATTGAAAGGAGCTACAATCATGTTCTTCCCAATAGTAGGAATATAATTTAATGTGGTAGAGCAGTAATCACTCATAGAAAATTGATCTCTAAGTGCACATCTAATGAATGATGTAACCAGAAATACCAAATTGGTTAATGTGAGTTGTGCACTCACCATATATAAGTAGCTGCAAAAAATATGTATGGACTAATATTATTAAGAATAATTCAACATACATTTTAGAATGAGGTAGTTCTCCATAAGATCTCACCATATCCAAAGTTCTATACGGTTGTATTCAGCCAATCATATTCAAATAATTGCACAATATATGTTAATAAAACACTAGTATCATGATCTTCCCATACAATGTCCCCCCTAAATATGGATCCTCATAGTCAAATCTTTTTCTACAATGTCTAACTATAGTGCCAAAGTCATGTACTTAGGACCCAAAGAGTCAAATAGGACCTACAAAATAGAAGCAACTACCAGAGGCTTTGAAGGATGAATTGTACTGGGTTTCTTAGTACTATGGCATGCATGCATTATAATATTAGCTTCGAATTATATACATAATTAGAAAAGAACCACAAATACAAATGCAATTTAATTTTATCATTCATTCTCAATGACAATTCTGTCTTTGGGCCACACAACCATTATTCCTTCTACACTAAACTTGAGAGTATAGGGGTGACTTCTAGGAAACGCTAGACATCTAATCAACCTTCTTCAAAGATTCTCCAAAGTAGCTCCTCCTTGCTTCCACTGGTATGTTGGTGCTGCTAACAACCACCTTAAAGATGCGACAATCCATGAGGTGAGACCTGTTACAACCCCAATTCTTGGGTTCATTGGGTGAGAAATGTAATTTCTCACATTAAAGATATTAGGAAAAATAATGATACAATTTGTTGTGAATAAATGGATTTCATTTACACTAGCCTTGATGTTTGTGTTGTGGGCTTTATTGGCTATTGGTCCCAATAACAAGGAAATTCAATTAGTAAATGAATAATTGAGTTCTTGAGAAAAGAAAGATTTGGAAACCTCTAGAAGGCAAAAGAATGTGATCCAAAGTTGGATTTCATGCCTCTTGGGTTCCAAGGGGTCCAAAGTTGCAAAGAGAAAACAATAAGAAAAGAGAAGATCAATTAAGTATTTCTTTATTAAGAAAGAAATTGAAAACAATGATAAAATGTGGAAAATAAGTGGAAAGAGGTGTAATTGAGTTATCCTTAGTGGAATTTCGTATCCCAAGGATTCCTAATGATAAAAGAAATACCAATGTGGAAAATAAAAGAGAAATAAAGAGAAATCCTCAAAAAGAGCTATTTTAATAAGAAATAAACATGATAATGGGAAATAATGCATATAGATGCATCTAGAAGGATAATAAGTATCCTTGAAAAGGAATTTCAAAATAGTTAAGTTTCTTGTAATCCAAGGAATCCCAATGAATAAAAAGAAAGAGAAAATACCCATAACAGAAAATAAGAAGATAATGTGAGTATACAAGATAATGAATGATTTTGGGGTTTTGTTAAAAAGGAAGTAATTTCTATTAAAAGAAAATAGAAATTCGTGCCTATGGATTAAAAAAAAGCAAGAGTAAAGATATTAGGTGAGAGGAATTTCAAATTCCTAAAATCTAATGAACAAAGTACATAAAGAGAGAGAGAGAAGGATACTTCTAAAGTAAGGAAAATCCCTTTCTTATAAGGAGAAGCCTTGATTTCTTTATGGGCAAGCGATCTGGGGTGTGGATACCACCCTATATAAAGGGGTATAGCCCTGGTCGAGGTCTAGAGAGAGATCCCACACAATACGACCCCTTCTCCTTCTTCTTTCCATGCTAACCCTAACCAAGAGGGTAGGGAGAACCTTGGTGCAAATAGAGGATCAAGGAGTGGCCTGGATGGTGGCTTGATGCTTCCACAAGTGACCTAAGGAAGCTATGCCCTCGTGTTCTTACTCTAACCCTGCACAATACCTGCACAGGGTCTGCAATCTAGCTACAGATTCACAGCACTGGACCTCCTAAGATCGGGTGTCTCGGCCATGGGTCGAGGTGTTTCTGGGCGTGAGGGAGAGCGGTGGAGGCAGGGCGTTGGTCCCCTGCGATATCCGAACCTTGGGGAAAGAGGAGATGACTCTGTTGCATGCTCCAGTTGGTGGCAGGCTGAGACCTCGTGAGGTAGAAGACGATCCAGCCGAGTTGGATAGATATACCCCCCTGGGGTATGAAGAGTTGGTGTCTTACGCGGGGGAAAGCCCGCCATTTGGTTATGTTTCCAAAGTGGGCGAATACGTTGCATGGAAGGAGTCACGTGGCAGTTTGCTATTAGCTAAAGTAAGTGATTTATTGCAAAAATTGTATCTAAATATAATAGCTCCGATGGGAACATGCAAAATATGAAAATTGCTCAGAAAAATGAGGGGAATCTAATAAAAATATAATTGAAGCCTGATACTGATTGTAGTTCAAAAAGTATATAAAAATGCTATCTTTAATAGTTTAATCAATGAAAAACCCTAACCTTTGATGATTAATGAATTAGAAAGGGTTAAATATGTGTTTATAGTTGATATGAACATGTTTATTATAAAAAGACACATTAAGATCTAAAAGGATGAGCTTTACATGTAATTGGATTAATTTTGGGTTCCATGTGCATAAATAGGCTTTAATGGGCCTTAAAACCCTAATGTTAGCAAATTCGACTCTTAATGGATTCAATTACTCAAAATCGTGAATAAAGTTGAAATATGATGAATCCAAGCTATTTCGAGTATAAAAGTTCCTAATTGTGGATAAATACCCTTAATGTAGAAATTAGGATTTTCTAGTGGATAAAAGGAAGAGTTAATGATAAATAATGTTCATATGAGTATTAGAGCATAATGAACTATGAATTGATGATGAATGATCATAATGACTTTGTCATAGATTAAAAAGGATAAAAATGGTATCTTTAATGTAAAAGAGGCTTAATGGACTTAATTGATGGTTAATTGTGCATTAATCTGGAATTAAGATTATGTGTTTGTAAAAGGTAACCTTAATAATTTTCGTGAAGGATAGATGAGAAAATTAGGGTTTAAAAAGAGTAAAGGGAAGTGAAACCCTAATTGCGAGGCAAACCCTAAAAAGAGTAAGAAACCCTAAAAAGGAATAGAAACCATAAGTAGCAAAATGGTTTGGATAGATTTTGATAAAAAGGAATTGAATGTAATTTTAGTATTGAACTGTGTACTTGCTTGATTCTGGATTACTTGCTTGTTTGGACTATTCCTGCATCTGAGTCTGCCTGACAGGTATGTGGTTACGCCTATGAATATCCCAAATTAGTTTCCTGAGGATTTTCGAGGTTTTATCGATGACTTGAATGAAATTGTTGGTTGCATTTGATTCTTGCAAATTATAATGTAGATATGACTATCACCTAAGATATGTGCCTACTAGCTTAGATCCTAGTCCCCTATGTAGCTTAATAGATTGACCTAGTACATGGCTACCAATGGGGTAGGTTCATCAGGTCATTGAATGACTTAGTACATGGCTACCAATGGGGTAGGACCATCAAGTCACCACGAGTCAGGGATTGGGCTACCTTTGGGTAGGTCCATGCGACTCCATAACCCTAGGTATTGGCTACCTGTGTGGTAGGGCCATGGGGGTAAGGATCTACCATATGAGAGAGGTAGTATACATGTCCACTACATGGACAACATAGAGATATGGGATAGGTAAGGATTGCGTAGTATTTCTTAATACATAATCTTGGATGTTAAATGATATTTGGATGACTACATTGTTATTATAGTTGCACGATTATTGTTTCCCCCACGTACCAGCTTCTTGTTGACCGACGTTTTGTTTGTCAGTGTTTTAGGTACAAATGAAAAGAACAAATAGTAAAGTGGCATATGTGGATTTAAATGAGGATTAATGTGCACGGGAGGATTAGTTAGATTAGTATCTTCATGGATAGAAGTTTATAAATCCCAGTTTTTAAAAGGTATGCCATGTTTTTATTTTTACCATATTTCAGTATAGTTGGTAGAATTTAATAATTGTTATTGATTATTTATCGAACCTTTGATTCGGGTTATTGGATAACGGCTCTGACCTTTCAGTCTCCCTTAATTGGGGGTTATCAGGAGGTGGGGTCATTACAATTGGTATCACAACATAGGTTCCTCACTTAATCTTTAATAATTATTAAATTTTACAAATTCCATAGAACTGAGGGAGTTATTAGAGGATTGTCTAAAAGACTAAGGTGTCTAGAAAAGGATCATGTCCGGGGTCTGGCAATATTTTTCTCTGCACCACTAGTCGGAATACGAGGACTCCCAGATTGTGTGACTTCCTGGCCGATGTCTTAGGATATGACTCGAAATAAGATACCTTTAGGACTCTCTCATCTTGTTCATCCCTTCTCAACTCAAATTATATTAAGGACCTTAAGGATTAGGGTTTCCTCTCTTCTCCTCACCCTCTTAAGGTATGTGTAAGGTTAATAAGGTCTAAGGAATACTCCACCAAATTAATGAAAAGCATGTAAATAAGCTGTCATGGACATAAGCTTAATAGATTAAGCGCAAACTAAAGAATAGATACATGCTTAGGTTGCATGACACACGTTGTCATTGCCCTCAGGAGAGACCTGAGGATAGACCTCCTTCTCAGGAGGATGAGTAGAGAGAGTTAGTCTTGGAGGTAGATACCTCCATTAAAAGTAGAGACCTAGCACATCCTTTGATGGAAATGTTAACCCTAACCCTAAGTGAAGGTTAGAGAGAGATATAACATGATGAGTTAGATGTCATGGTAGACCAGGTGTTTGGATAGACATGCCTTGGATGCCATACGAGCCATGAGAAGTTGATAACTGAGTACCTTGGGAAACCCAACCCTGAGAAGGGTCATGCATGTTTGAGCGAAGGATTGCTCCTTCATTGGTAAGGTTAGTGAAGAACCTATAGAAACCCTATGGGCTGTTGCAAGTAGGATATACCTTGCACCCAGAGTACATCAGTAGTACAAGCAGCAAGTTAAAATCGAGACCAGAATGACAGGATGGATGGATTATGAGATAAGCATAAGGGGCTATGGATAATCATGAGAAAACATAAGTTTGAGCATAGGCTTCACCTGCGTAGAGGTATGCCTATGAGATTGATCCTTCATGGAGAGAGGACCTCTAGTAGTATGGCTGGATGTGAAGTTAGCTCTAGAGAGAGAAAGCAGGACCCCAGTAAGGAGGTTGGAAGCCTAAAACCCCGAGATATGAGGAACAATGGGAGTTGAGGATGATGCGATCTAAGTGGATGATAGTGGTTGCCTTATGCTTGACCCCTAGAGGCTGATGATATCTTGGTTGCCTTTAGAGGAACCAAACCCTAGAGAGAGGATGATGCTTCTGGTACCTATGTGCCTGTGGTATAGGAGTTTACCTTCTGAGATAGGAAGAAGAGTTCCTTAGACCTGGAGAGGTTTGGTAATCGATTGTGAGGCTTTATACCTAGTTGGTTGTCCTTGAAGAGGACTCAAATATGAGGTGTTTCTCATATAAAAGAATTATGGGAGTACATGACATACCTTGGACATGTTTGATTCGTGGTTAAGAGATTGAGCATGCAGTTGGATACCCAAAGGAGAACCTAGGGTTCCTAGGCCTTAGAGGGGAAGCAGTGTATCCAATGCTCATGATGGGATTTGAGTCTCTATATTTTCGAGCATGGTATTACTCATGTGTAGAGGTAAAGGAAACCCCTTAAGTTAAGGGTATGTTTGATAAATCCCTCACAACTAAGTTGATCTAATGTTGAGGAAAGAGAACAAGTATGACCTAGCATGGTTTCGTAGGTGTCTTCTTGTGCCTTAGTAGCTTGCTAGGGCTAAGCATGCTCATTTGGATGCATACCCTAAACATAAGGACATTTGTGACCGCTGTTATCAAGGTGTAGTTTCCTCCCATCTTAGGAGAGGGACCCTTTGTAGGGTGTATACTAGTTTTGTGGGTTTGAGGAAACCGGAAGAGGTTTCAGAGAATCTTGAGAAACTAAGTGAAAAGTATGTGGCATGAGAATAAACCTGTAGACTCATAGATAACCATCTCTACATGCATGTAAATGTAGTACCATTAAGGTAACCAGTATGGGGCCTAACCAAGGTAGGTAGGTCACCATGACCACTGTGAAAGGATGAAAGTCAACCATGAATTTAGAGAGAGAGATGATGGAGGCTTGGGTAAGGTTCTAAATCGGACATGTACTATAATAGAATCCTAAGTCTGTCCTAGGGTTAGGTATGGATAAGACTGATGGAAGAAGGACTTGCCTAATTCCCTAGTAGCACATGACCATAGGGTGGGGAGGTAACAACTATCATTGTCTGAGGGCCATGGGTTAGGAGATTGATAACCTTCATGAATTCATGGGACCCAAAGGGAAGATGAGTAGGGCACTCGCTGGATGCATAAGGGAAAAGGGATGTCCCCAAAGTGTCGGCACCCTATAGACCTAGAGGAGATGACCAAGGATTGTGTAGTGACACAAGTAGGTTCCGGATCAGTTTTCCATGGAAGTAATTTTGATATCATGATGTTTGTGATGTAGAGACATATGTGGCACGTTGCAACTTAGATTTAAAGGTGTACTGGCAAGGTAGGATGTACCATCTCTATTCGTTTTTTTTGGTCAGTCAAAACTCATGTTGCTTTTTTTCATTTTTGCTTTTTGTGTCTGTACAATGCTTATTGACTCCTTAACAAGAATCAACTCAAAAAGAAATTATCTATCTATCTTTACATCAGAAGAAACTGGTCTATGAGCCCATAATTGAAAAAACCAAAGAAAGGAGTGTCAAACATACAAGAGGTCTTAAGCTTCATGAAACCAAAAGAGGGAGCCTCGATCATCACTACTAGATTGGGAGGGAAGCTGCATCTATCACCAATTGGAATCAAAGCTCCATCACGCAACAACCACTTCCAAATAGAGCTCTGCCACTCTCGAAGGATAAGCTCAACACCCATATGCAAACCAACCAAGAAGATAATCTTCAGAACCCACTAGGCCAGCAGCACCATCCACAGAGAAGGAACCAGAAAATGACCAACCTCATCATAGAGAAGCCAGAGCACCAGTAGAAAAACAAACTTAACCAACATAACCTTCTCAGCATAAAGAGGAATGTTGTTGCAGAGCACCAGCTCGACCATCACTACTAGAGTGAGAGGGGAGCAACAAGAGAGAACAAAAAGCACTGATGCCACCAACAAAAACATCTAACAAACCCCATCACCAGACCTCACCCCAGAAAACACATTAGAAAGAAGAACAAGCTCAACATCATACATAGATGAAAGGGAATCAATCCATCCTCCAACACACAAAAGCCATATCCAACATAAGAATGAAAACATAAAACCAAACTTGAAAGAGCTCTGCCACTCCCGAAGGATAAGCTCTACCACTCAAAGGAAAACCAACCAAGAGATGAGAAAACGAACCTACAAGAGGTCTGAAGCTTTAGGAAACCAAAAAGGGAGCCTCGATCATCACTACTAGATTGGGAGGGAAGCCACAGTTTCCACCAATAGAAACCCAGCTCGAGCACAAGGCAGCAACAGCCAGAGAAAGAAAATCTCAATAGGAAATATCCCACCGCCATAGCAAAGAACAACTAGTGAGAGGGGAGCATAATCACCCAATCACGTGGGGACCCAACCATCACTAGAAACCAACCAAGAGAAGAACCATAAAATAGAAGAAACCAGCAGAAAAAAAGGCAAAAGGGTCCCATGCAGATAACTCCAAGACCACCACAAGAACTAGGACATAGCAAGGCTAAAACTCAACCTTCACTCCAGGAGTGAGAGGGGAGCATCCAAACAACATAAAGACAGCAGCTCATCATCCACCCAAACTCGACCATGACTGACCATCAGTGAGAGGAGAGCAAACAGAACCCACAGACGCAACACACCAAACCCAAACTCGACCATCACTCTAAGAGTGAGAGGGGAGTATCCAAACAATAAGAAGACAACAACTCATCATCCATCCAAAACCAAAGATCAGGAGCCAAAACAAACAACAACAGTTGCATCCACTAAACAACACCACAACAACCAGCACATGAGGGACAAGGCAGTAGCAGCCTGTAAAGGATAAATCACAGCAGGCAGATCAACATTTCATGAGAAGAGGCCCAGAACAAACACAACAACAACTTCACGTCCAAAACTCAGCCATAAAGGGTAGATTAGCTCTAGAAGAAAAACAAGCATCCTGCAGCCAGTAAGGAACAACTAGTGAGTGGGGAGCATCATCACCCAAACAACTGGGGACTCGATCATCACTAGAGACCAACCAAAGGAGGAACCACAGACCAGCAACAAACTCCTCCCCATGAGAGATCAAGAACATAGCCGCAGAGAGGACAGTCCATCCACACAAACCACGAACCTGAAAATCAGCCTCAAAAGCATCTCAGAGCAGATGCAAGACATCACCGCGAGAGGATACCTACCATCTCTATTCTTGGAACAGGAAGAACTCTGTATTTGGACTGCAACCAAATGATTATTTCCTCTTGTTATGGGAGTGAGATATGGGATAGTACGCATGCCATACACCAAGGATGAAGATGATGTGAGTTGGAACGTTACTACAAGGTATGAGGATACCCTGGTGGAGTGATTGATGCATTGATGGTTTACAAACACTAAGAGGAATAGTGTAGTCATCTTATGAGGATGTTTTATCATGAGCTATGTGGAATTTGCAAGTGATGCAAAGTTGAGTTTGATCACCATGAGGAAGAGCTCAGAGCTTCTTGATGAAGACCAACTTAGAGTTTGAGATGAGATGGTAAGTATAATACATGGAGGTGTATGTCTTCGACATTACCTAACACCTAAGGATAAGAAGTGGTAATGAATGCTCTGGTTGAGATATAGCTTCCTAGTTTAGTTGGAAGCTAGAAGAAGTTGAGGTTGTTAGGCTAACCTTAAGTTGAGAAAAAGAGATAAGTTTGGCTATCACTCAGATATAATGAGATCTGTTGAATAAGACTAGTGGTGGTTTGGTTAGCCAGCCTAGACCTTGAAGTTGTAGAAGGATGGTTGTAGAACCTTAGATACACTACTTTGGATAGGAAGGTAATAAAACCCTAATGAGAGTGGTTTAGGGCTTCCGAGGAATCAATCTTGAGGAATCATGACATACAGGAAATCATGATTTTAAGATCACCATACACCATGAAACTACAAAGATAGTAAGTGATGGTAGTACTTTGGATGCCTGATACATGTAGCATGTGGCCATGAAAGCCAGGAGGTGAAGGACGAACACTAGTAACCCAGTGCATGGATATAAAGTATAAAGAGTTCCTGAGAGGGAATGGGAGTTCATCACTATGTATGTTGTGAGTCTCCCCCAGACCAAGGAAGGTCAAGATGCAATATGGGTTATAGTAGATCACCTCACCTAGATGACATGAGAAAGAAAGAATACTGTCACGGGATAGATCCAGTTGAACTAATTATAAGAGAGAGATGATTCAACTACACCATGATGCGAGTTCAAAAGCTCTTGAGTATGACCTAAAGGTTCACTTGCATGAGGTGGAAGTAGAAACATGTAGAACTCGGTGTTGGTACAATTTATCACCCCTTACTAATGGTTAGTATGATCCAGACTAGAGGGTCTGATGAGAGCATGTGTGCTTGTTCAGGGTGATACATAGAGACAATTCTTGTCCTTTGTAAGATGTGATGATAATCACCATAGCCTTTATCAGGATGAAAGAAGTTCTAGAAGGAGGTTGTGTCGGTCACCACTTCATTAAGATGATGTGGTGAAGGAGGCCTCGCAAAGGTCAGAAAAAGAACCACAGTGTGTGCAGATGAAGTCGCTTTGATCATGCAATGACTAAGAGAGAGAGCCCAATGGTGACATGAGTCACAAGTTGATGCAAAGCAGACTGACATGTAGTTCACTTTGGGAGAATATGTGATGTGAAAATCCGACCCCTCTAAGATACATCTAAGAAAGCTGAGTCCCCGATATATGGGTCCATTTAAGATGGATTGGTGGAGATGGTTGTGTTTAGCCTTGCCCCTCAGGATAACATGATGTGTAATGTGTTCCATGAGTCTAAACTAGAGAATTATGTGAGGTACTCAAGCCATGTGTTGAGCCTTGAACCTATTCAGCTTTTGAGAGGCTGAAATGTCCTGAGTCACCTATGAGGGTACGATATACCAAGGTAAGAAAGAACTCATATGGAAGAATATGAGATGATGAAAGTTCTTGGGAAGCACCATGGAAAGGGTAAAGCCACGTGGGAGCCCTGATGGATGTATAAAAGGCTTATCCTGAACTTTTTGTTTGCTTGATGGAATTTTGAGGACAAAATTCTTATAAGAGGAGAAGGATGTTACAACACCAATTCTAGGGTTCATTGGGTGAGAAATGTAATTTCTCACATTAAATATATTTGGAAAAGTAATGATACAATTTTTTGTGAATAAATGGATTTCGTTTACAATAACCTTGATGTTTGTGTTGTGGGCTTTATTGGCTATTGGGCCCAATAACAAGGAAATTCAATTAGTAAATGAATAATTGAGTTCTTGAGAAAAGAAAGATGTGGAAACCTCTAGAAGGCAAAAGAATGTGATCCAAAGTTGTATTTCATGCCTCTTGGGTTCCTTGGGATCCAAGGGGTCCAAAGTTGCAAAGAGAAAGCAATAAGAAAAGAGAAGATCAATTAAGTATTTCTTTATAAAGAAAGAAATTGAAAATAATGATAAAATGCGGAAAATAAGTGGAAAGAGGTGTAATTGAGTTATCCTTAGTGGAATTTCGTATCCCAAGGATTCCTAATGATAAAAGGAATACCAATGAGGAAAATAAAATAGAAATAAAGAGAAATCCTCAAAAAGAGATATTTTAATAAGAAATAAACATGATAACGGGAAATAATGCATATAGATGCATCTAGAAGGATAATAAGTATCCTTGAAAAGGAATTTTGAAATAGTTAAGTTTCTTGGGATCCAAGGAATCCCATTGAAGAAAAAGAAAGAGAAAATACCCATAACAGAAAATAAGAAGATAATGTGAGTATACAAGATAATGAATGATTTTGGTGTTTTTTTAAAAAGGAAGTAATTTCTATTAAAAGAAAATAGAAATTCGTGCCTATGGATTAAAAAAAGCAAGAGTAAAGAGATTAGGTGAGAGGAATTTCAAATTGCTAAAATATAATGAACAAAGTACATGAAGAGAGAGAGAAGGATACTTCTAAAGTAAGGAAAATCCCTTTCCTATAAGGAGAAGCCTTGATTTCTTTATGGGCAAGCGATCTGGGGTGTGGATACCACCCAATATAAAGGGGTAAAGCCCTGGTCGAGGTCCAGAGAGAGATCCCACACAATACGACCCCTTCTCCTTCTTATTTCCATTCTAACCCTAACCAAGAGGGTAGGGAGAACCCTGGTGCAAACGGATGGTCAAGGAGTGGCCTGGATTGTGGCTTGATGCTTCCACAAGTGACCTAAGGAAGATATGCCCTCGTCTTCTTACTCTAACCCTGCACAATACCTGCACAGGGTCTGCAATCTAGCTGCAGATTCACAGCACTGGCCCTCCTAAGATCGGACGTCTCGGCCATGGGTCGAGGTGTTGTTGGGCGTGACGGAGAGCGGTAGAGGCAGGGCGTTGGTCCCCTACGATCTCCAGACCTTGGGGAAGGAGGAGATGACTCTGTTGCAGGCTCCAGTTGGTGGCAGGCTGAGACCTCATGAGGTAGAAGATGATCCAATCGAGTTGGACAGATATACCCCCCTGGGGTATGAAGAGTTGGTGTCTTACGCAGGGGCAAGCCCGTCATTTGGTTATGTTTCCAAAGTGGGCGAATATGTTGCATGGAAGGAGTCACGTGGCAGTTTGATATTGGCCAAAGTAAGTGATTTATTGCAAAAATTGTATCTAAATATTAATAGCTCCGATAGGAACATGCAACATATGAAAATTGCTCAAAAAAATGAGAGGAATCTAATAAAAATATAATTGAAGCTTGATTCTGATTACAATTCAAAAAGTATATAAAGATGCTATCTTTAATAGTTTAATCAATGTAAAACCCTAATCTTTGATGATTAATGAATTAGAAAGGGTTAAATGGGCGTTTAAAGTTGATATTAACCTATTTATTATAAAAAGACACATTAAGATCTAAAAGGATGAGCTTTACAGGTAATTGGATTAATTTAGGGTTCCATGTGCATAAATAGGCTTTAATGGGCCTTGAAACCCTAATGTTGGAAAATTCGACTGTTAAATGATTCAATTACTCAAAATCGTGAATAAAGTTGAAATATGATGAATCCAAGCTATTTTGAGTATAAAAGTTCCTAATTGTGGATAAATACCCTTACTGTAGACATTAGGGTTTTCTAGTGGATAAAAGGTAGAGTTACTGATAAATAACGTTCATATGAGTATTAGAGCATAATGAACTACGAATTGATGATAAACAAGCATAATGACTTTGTCATAGATTAAAAAGGATAAAAATGGTAGCTTTAATGTAAAAGAGGCTTAATGGACTTAATTGATGGTTAATTGTGCATTAATCTGGAATTAAGGTTATGTGTTTGTAAAAGGTAACCTTAATAATTTTCCTAAAGGATATATGAGAAAATTAGGGTTTAAAAAGTGTAAAGGGAAGTAAAACCCTAATTGCGAAGCAAACCCTAAAAAGAGGAAGAAACCCTAAAAAGGAATAGAAACCATAAGTAGCAAAATGGTTTGGATAGATTTTGATAAAAAGGAATTAAATGTAATTTCAGGATTGAACTGTGTACTTGCTTGATTCTGGATTACTTGCTTATTTGGACTATTCCTGCATCTGAGTCTGCCTGCAGGTATGTGGTTACACCTATGAATATCCCAAATTAGTTTCCCAAGGATTTTTGAGGTTTTATCGATAACATGAATTAAACTGTTGGTTGCATTTAATTCTTGCAAATTATAATGTGGATATGACTATCACCTAAGATATGTGCCTACTAGCTCAGATCCTAGTCCCCTCTGTAGCTTAATAGATTGACCTAGTACATGGCTACCAATGGGGTAGGTCCATCAGGTCATAGAATGACTTAGTACATGGCTAACAATGGGGTAGGACCATCAAGTCACCACGAGTTAGGGATTGGGCTACGTTTTGGTAGGGCCATGCGACTCCATAACCCTAGGTATTGGCTACCTGTGTGGTAGGGCCATAGGGGTAAGGATCAACCATATGATAGAGGTAGTATCCATGTCTACTTCAGGGACAACACCGAGATAGGAGATAGGTAAGGATTGAGTAGTACTGCTTAAAACGTAATCTTGGATGTTAAATGATATTTGGATGACTACATTATTATTATAGTTGCACGATTATTGTTTCCCCCACATACCAGCTTCTTGCTGACCGACATTTTGTTTGTCGACATTTTAGGTACAAATGAAAAGAACAAACAGTAAAGTGGCTTATGTGGAATTAAATGAGGATTAACGTGCACAGGAGGATTAGTTAGATTAGTATCTTCATGGATAGAAGTTTAGAAATCCCAATTTTTAAAAGGTATGCCAAGTTTTTATTTTTACTATATTTCATTATAGTGGGTAGAATTTAATAATTGTTATTGATTATTTGTCGAACCTTTGATCCGGGTTATTCGATGACGGCTCTGACCTTTCGGTCTCCCTTAATTGGGGGTTATCGGGAGGCGGGGTCATTACAAGACCCATGTCCCAGTGAGAGATATAACTCTCAACAATGTTTATTGTTTACAAAAGATCATGCATTAAAATAGATATAGTAGATAATATGACAGGATTCAGATGCTATATATAAAGTCTTCATTGGAAACAGTCATGATAGGAGTCTAAACTACTGAATTGAAAGATTAAAATCATTATCAAAAGTTCAGGCGTAGCTAATCATCATAAGCATAGATAACATCATTAGAATACTTGTCATCATAAGCTTGACTAACATCATAAGTATAAATAACATCATAATCATGGCTAACATCATACACATAGCTATCATCATAATCCCAATTGATTTCTCTTATCATGTTATACATCATCTATATATTTAAGGAAGTAAGAAAGAGTTATCATCCAATGTGAATCGTTGAATAACCCAAATAGTAATACTACAAGACTGAATTACATCTTTTATTAAGCCCTAGGAAGTTTGAGGCATATCACTCAAACTTTCAACTGACTACTACTAAGTCACAATCAAATTCATACAAGATCTAGGAATGTCACAATCCTAAGAACTCTTCACCTTGGTCAGTACGAGTCCACTGCAGTGACATATCAGTCAAGCTGCAATCAACCTACTCCTCCCTTGGTACACAGTCCGTGCACTAGAAAACTAGGGTATTCAACCATATCATCTGAGGTACCACAATAGCTGCCCTCAATCACATCACATATACATATTCATATACATCTGAGATGCAACCTTGACCATTCTCTATAACCATAGCATCAAGATGACTAGGATATACCCTCCTTGCACACACATATACTATGACGTCCCCGGATTTTGACTCCTCCAAACCCTATTGGGAATGAGAGGTCAGAAACTGAGAACATCGTCCAATCATATCAGAAAGCGATGCGGAAGCAGAATACGCATACATGAACATACAACCATAACATTTCTCAACGATAACATGCATATTTACAACATGAATTACATTTACATATTACAAGAAGATTTACAAGTTTATGAACATGTATGCTAAAAGGATCTTAGACAATAGGTACAACCTATACAACTTGCTCACATCTTATTATTTTATCCCATTCCAGCTCTGGACCTAGAAAATACGAGAAACAAAAACATCAACAAAAGTTGGTACGTGGAATTAAAAGCTATACTATGCTGGCATAGAAAATATTCAAAATTGAAGAAAGAGAAAGAAAACATTATTTAAAGGCATAAAATCAGGTAATCCCAAGTTATTAATCATATTTCAATGAACATGTATTACTATGGTGGACTTAGCACACACATAAATATTGGGCCCTATCCCTGCGTACCTTGTACCATTAGGGATCTCCCCGCGTACCTTGTACCATTAGGGAGGTGCTAGTCAACATTAATACTTTCCCTCTCTAATAGGGAGATTAATGAACCATCAGTAACTACATTCCATTTTCTTTCTTTAGTGTTCTTATTGTTCAAGGCGGAAATGTCAATACATATAGATCTACATCCAACAATGTATTTCAAGTACAAGCAAGCAAGTACATATATTTAGCATCCAGCAAATTTAGTCATATAATTATATCCACGTACCTGAGTTCAGAGATTCCTAACTTATCCTGGATCATCTAGAAGTCTGGTCATCACCTAATTAAGAGAAGACCACATACTATCATCAGATTCTCATCATCTTAACCCTAGTTGTGTTCATTAGGGTTTATATTATCTCATTACGATATTCCAACGTTTACTTGCCTTATTGTCTTATATTTATCCTACTGATGTCATTTTCCAGATTATGATTCATTATCTGAATATTAGGTTCCATATTCTTTTTGGTGCACATAATAACCCTAGGTTACATCATTAACCCAGATTAGGGTTTTATAGCATGTATTAAGATTCATCTTCATATAACATGGATTCTCTTCATCATTATGATCTCATAATTACAACTGAAGTTCCATATACTGATATGACCTTACTGTGTGAATTTCATCATTTATTGAGCAGGTATGCATTTAATACATTATCTTTAGTGTTATTAGCCCTAATTAGCCATATCGATCAAATTACATGATTTCGTGCATCAACATCATAATTATTGACATCATATGGATTCTAAACATGAATATAGACTTACTGACATTTTCCCATAATTTTAGGTCGATGTTTGATATTTATTATCTATCAATTAAGCATTTCACAACTAATATGATATAACTGAGATTAGTGCATAAAAAGACAAATATTATGCTTCCACTGCATTTTACACATTTTTCTGAGAATTTCGGTATATTGTACTTATTTTTCTGAGCATCGAGCTAATTTCTACGAATTATTGAAGATATGTTCATTTACTAAATTTATTTACCTTTTGGCCAATGAGAGCCTGCCACGTGGCCACCGTGGGGGAACGGGTCACGGCCTGGGCCGCCCAGTTTACTGGATCTGGTTCTAAGAAATCTTGGTCTGCTCAAACTGGGCCGACCGGTCCCTTTCTTTCTTCCTCGCATGATGCCTGCTCCGTCGTTTCTCAACGCACGACCAGGGTTCATGCGCCGCCATTGGAGCTAGGGCTCTGCGGAGCTCCTCTGCGGCTGCCACCTTGAGTCATTGAGGGTGATGCCGCCTGGGTCACGAGCTTCAGTGGTGAGATCCGACCCCATTGACTCCGCCTAATGTCGACGCACGAGTCTGCGTGACTCGGTCTCTGGTGCGCCGCTGCCCAGACCAATGCCGACGAGAACTGGCGCTGCACCTCAGTGCCACCTTCTTCCTCGACGTGGATCCTCCATGGAGCCGCCTCCGCAAACCGGGGACCATCTCCAGTGAGCAAGCCGTAGGCTCGTAGGGATCCTCTTCCGCTACCAAGGCCACGATCGGCATCGGCGACTCAGGACAAGCCTCCACGGCTGCCGTTTTTCCTCTGCGTCGTGCGCCGACTTGGTGAGAGATCGGCGCCGCTCTGCTCTCGTTTTCACCCTCGTACAGACTCTTCTCACGATCTATCCTTGACTGCCACGCCGATCTTCAGAAACTCATCCACGCCACCTGCGCCGTCATCCTCGCTGCTGGAGGTTCCTCCTCCATGTCCAAGTTCAGGTGCCTCCATGTAGGGGGTGGACGAGGAGGGATCAGTGGAGATCGCAGCCTCCTCTCAGCCTGGTCATGGTGGCGTCTTCTCCGTCGGTTCTCCAGGTGGGGCAGTTTCGATGAGGCAACCTCACACCGCCACCGTGATCGCTCTTTGATCACCAGTATCCGGGTTATGTGCTCAAGAAGGCACAATATAGGCCTGGTCAGTCTCGTGATCCACAAAGTTCGGAGCTGGCCCTCACTTCTCAACTATGCGTGAGATATTTGGAACTCCAAAAGATATAAACGTATGAGATATATTCCTATCACAACATTATAGGGTACTAGTTCATTATTATCCATGAAGATACTATATTTCCATCAGGGCTCACGACATGCAAAAAAGCCATCTAGGCAAAAATAGTATTACTTCCTTAGGTACATCATTATCATTCTCTTCCCTTAGAGAGGGCTCAACATGTCATCAACACACTTATTACCTTTAGACCCATCATCAAGGCTCACCACTTCATAAGATATAATTATGAAATTTCCATGAGTAACATGACAAAAGCTACTTTTAGCAATATGAACTGTGTTTTTTCATATTTCCAAAATTAGAGGAAGACAAAGGTATTAAATATCACCATTCTATCATTATAGGAATGATTCAACAATGCAGATTGGATATGCATTACAAATCAACATCCCTAGATAACCATTTGTTCTTTATCACACTAGGCAACACGTGGCTAAATCACCATTTTATTGGCACAATTAGGTAGACATTAGGGCAACCATTGTTTGATTTCTTCCAATAGATAACTCATTGGATCCTTTAAGATATGTAGCAATACCATCAGTTCATTCATACACTCAGTCAAACTCCCCTAAGCTGAAATCTTGCTCATCCTTGAGCAACAAAAACTTTGGATCTGATTGAGACAAGTCAGCTAAAGGAAATAATGCATAAGGTACATTTAAAAAGTCTCCACCATTCGGTCCTCCTTCCTTACCACCTCCGTCATTATTGGATTTAAGTGATGCTAAGGTTGAATGACCGGCTTCGCTCCTTCTTGTAGCCAAATCTTGTGTTGGCACAAGGTGGGAGAAATCCCCTTGATATCAGCCACATACCACCCAAACGCACCTCGGTGGTTCTTTAGCACAGTGATCAATTGTTCTTCTTCTGAGTTACTCAGTGATGCAAATATGATGACCGGTATATTCTCCTCAGCAGCTAGAAAAACATACTTTAGATGAGGTGGCAATGGCTTGAGCTCTAACTCAGGCGGGCTTAAGAGTGAAGAAACCAATGGAGGTGGCAACAGTCCCACATCCTCAAAATGCCTTGTGTAATGACAAGTCAAAGCCTTCAGTAGTCTTGCACATTCTTTGAGGGGCCGGTCCCAAATACAATCATCCATGTGGTTCATTAGACAAGCCTCTAGCGGGAGTTGTGGATGTATTTGTAGTAGGGATTCCTTTCCATCCATGTCCATAGTAGATAGACCAGATTCCTCATCATCATCATCCAGGTACCCTACTTCCTTAGCAAGTGAGACCACCTTATTTTTCTCCATGGTGTCCACAGTGAGTGTACCCTTGTCCACCTTTGTCATAACATGTGCCATGTCCAAAAACGGTTTTCCCAAGAACAACAAAATATTGATATACATGTGCTTCATTATATTGCATTACACCTAAGCATTGGATGGCTTGGAATTATCAGGCATGGTTTTCTCAAACCTATCATCTTTAATTCCCATATTCAAGAGGCTTCTTCCCATCTCCAAGATCATATCAGCTATTACTGGGAAGGGTCTTCCCAAAAGAAGCTTGTTGCCCTGCTCAACTTGCATCTCCATCACTACCAAATCTGTAGGAAAAACAAACAGGTCCACCTTGACAAGAACATCCTCACAAATGTCATATGGTGTCACAACTGAGTTGTCTACCAACTCGATCGTCATGCTATTCTTCCTAGATGTTTTGAGAGCTATCTTCTTAAAAGTAGATATGGGCATCAAGTTGATGCTTTCCCCTAAATCACAGAGTGCCTCACTGAATTTTGTCTTCCCAGTGTAGCACGTGATGTTGAAACTATCGAGATCCTATCTCTTTGGTGGTAGTATACCTAAGATGAAGGCACTGACTTTCTCTCTCAATACAACTACTTCAACATCTGGGATCTTCCTCTTCTTGTTAATGATATCCTTCAGAAACTTACCGTATGAGGGTATTTGTTCAATTGCCTCAATCAACGATATATTCACAGAAAGCTTCCTAAAGCTATCTATAAACATCTTGAATTGTTGATCCATCTTTAATGCCTTCAAGATATTTGGATATGGAATCGGTACTGTCTGTGTCCTCTAATTTGGTGGCACATAGAACACCCTCTTTTCCACCTGAGATTTTTGATTTTACTCTTCCCTGATGTTGCCTACCTCTGGTTCTGCTTGAGTCTGCTCTGCCACTGAGTCATCACTATCAATGGGCTTTGTCACCTCATTCTCCACCATCAGTTGAGTCAACATATTCTTCCTCCTTCTCAGTAGCATGGCCTTCACATGCTGGTTTCCTATTGGAGTATCGGTGTTTCCTGGAAAACCTTGTTGCGTAGGCTTTTTCAAAGATGCCACATCTACTTCTAATTGAGACAATGTTGTCTCAAAGCTCCTCATCTGGGCACCTTGGTTCTGGAGATCACGTTGGAAGATATGTATTCGTTGCTCATTTTGCTTCACTATGCAGTTGAGAATTTCATTGGTGGTCTCCTCTACTGCAGGTCGCTACTGTTGATTGTTCCTGTGTTGGTTTTGTTGGTCGGGGTCCTGTAGGAAGTTGTTTGGATCTTTCCATGAGAATTTGGGATCCTTTCTCCATGCATAGTCGTTGTTCCTATAGCCTTTCCTCCACACGTACTTCACTTGGCCTTCTTCATATGATGAATTATTATCCTTCTCTAGCAGCTTCTTTGCTATCAAGTCAAGCTTTTCATTCAAAGATGTGATAACTTTAGATTCCCCTATGCTCTTGATCTGCTCTGGATTTTCTCTCTCATTGCCCCATGCTTGATTCTTCACCATATTTTTCAAAATATCATGACATGTTGAGGGTGGGTTGTTAAGAAAGAACCCCGAGCCTTGATTCTTCAAGTCTATTCCATGGTGCAGGACCTTCATGAGCATGATCTGAAAGCACTCCCACACCTTGGAATATGCTTCAGATGCATGTTGCTTAAAATTGTGGATGTTTTTTATCAGCTCATTAGTTTTCTCTGGAGGAAAATATCTTTCAAAGAATGCTTCTACCATTTGATCCCATGTCTCGGTCGACTCTTTTGGCAGGTTGTGCAGCCATTCCTTTTCCTTATCAGCTAGTGATGATGGAAACAACTTCAGATAGATCGCAGTTTGAGGAAGCCTGTCTACTTTCACCATATCACTGATCTCCACAAAATTGCTAATATGGGCCACTGGGTCTTCATGAGTGTTCCCATAGAATGCTTGTGACTTTGCGAGTGCAATCAAACCTGGATCAATCTTATATTGAGCTACATTTACGTTCTACTTTTTGATAGGCCCTATTTATTCAGCTGAAGAGGATGCCTTTATCCTCTCCCAGATAGTCATTTCTGCTCCTGGATTTCTGTCCCCCATTGCTTGTTTCCTGGGTGACAATGGTATTCCTTCTAGTGAAGTTGTTTGAATTGGAGCTTCGACAGTGAATGGAACCTCAAGTTTAGTTCTCTATAATTTGTGGTCCTTGTTGTCACCATACACTAGTACCTAAAAAGTTGAAAATAGTTAGTCAAGGTACTTATCAAAGAAAATTCGAGATATGAATATGTGGTAACAATTCTTTTTTCTTTTAGATTAAAATGAAATTACACAAAAATTAAAAAGTGGCCTAGAGTGGCCAACCGCAGCACTCGTAGTGTTGAAACGTCATCATCTCCCCAGCAACGGTGCCAAAACTTGACACACCAAAACCGTGTGTAAAAACGCAAGTACACGTGTCGAGCAGTACACGTCTATGCGAGGCCTGAGTCAAACTCAGGGAGTTGTAGTCTCAGTGACTACTATTAACTATGGTATGACCAGCTAAGTCAATTAAAAGGTTGAATTTGAGATTGAACAAAATAAAATAAAATTAAAAATGGTTGATTTGAATGGAATGAATTCCTTAGGGTTACCAGTTTCACCACGGGTCTTGTCATATATTATTTCTACCAAATTAATATAAATTCCTACTCCTAACCTGGATAGAAAGCCTATAGTTAGAATAGCTTGCTTTCGCAATGCAATTCACTATCTAAATCTAAGCCAATTCTACGTCTGTGGTAATTTATTCTTAGTCTAGGTGCATTATTGAAAACTTTGGGTTCTTCCCACTAACCGTATGTCACACATTCCAAGGAATGTGTAGGAAAGTGTACAAGTTATGGTTTTCTAACCTTTAATCCCCCTTCCGGAGTAACTATCGATATGTAATCCTATCGATGGTGATCAAGCAATGATAACTCATTCAAATCCAAACTTATATAATAGGCTTGTAAAAGTGACTCAAAACATGTACATCATGACTTCTAGGACACACTAGACATTTAATCAACCTTCTTGAAATATTCTCCAAAGTAGCTCCTCCTTGCTTCCACTGGTATGTTGGTGCTACTAACGACCACATTAAAGATGCGACAATCCATGAGGTGAGACCCATGCCCCAGTGAGAGGTAAAACTCTCAACAATGTTTATTGTTTACAACAAATTATGCATTAAAATAGATCTAGTAGATAATATAACAAGATTCAAATGCTATATATAAAGGCTTCATTAAAAATAGTCATGATCATAGTCTAAACTACTAAATTTAAAGATTAAAATCATTATCAAAATATTAGGCATAGCTAACCATCATAAGAATAACTAACATCATAAGCATACTTCTCATCATAAGCTTGAATAACACCATAAGTATAAATAACATCATAAGCGTGGCTGACATCATACACATAGCTATCATCATAATCCCAATTGATTTCTCTTATCATGTTATACGTCATCTATATATTTAAGGAAGTAAGAAAGAGTTATCATCCAATGTGAATCATTGAATAACCCAAATAGTTATGCTACAACACTGAATTACATCTTTTATTAAGCCCTAGGAAGTTTGAGGCGTACCACTCAAACTTTCAACTGACTACTACTAAGTCGCAATCAGCTTCATACAAGATATAGGAGAGTCAGAATCCTAAAATCTCTTCACCTTGGTCAGTACGAGTCTGTTGTAGTGACATATCAGTCAAGCTGCAATCAACCTACTCCTCCCTTGGTATACAGGTCGTACACTAGAAAACTAGGGTATTCAACCCTATCATCTGAGGTACCACAACAACTTCCCTCAATCACATCAGATATACATATTCATATTTATCCGACATGCAACCTCGACCATTCTCTATAACCATAGCATCAAGATGACTAGGATATACCCTCCTTGCACCCACATATACTTAACAATATATGGCTCCATATTTCCCTTATGGAATGCTCATTTCCCTATCCAACAAGTTTGGATACTAGAATAGTTCTACAACATAGGGAACTACATGATTAGGGTTTCACATGATTCGTTATTGCCTATTGGGTGAATTCAAGTTGCATACAAACCCTAAGTTGTGTCTATGAAACATTGGTATGTAACAACTCTAAAAGATATAAAATGTATGAGATATATTCCTATCACAACATTATATGGTACTAGTTCATTACTATCCATGAAGATACTAATATCAGGGCTCACGACATGCAAAAAACCCATCTAGGCAAAAATAGTATTACTTCCTTAGGTACATCATTATCCTTCCCTGGCCTAGAGAGGGCTCAACATGTCTTCAACACACTTATTACCTTTCGACCCATGATCAAGGCTCACTATTTCATAATAAATAATTATGAAATTTCCATGAGTAACATGACAACGCTACTTTTAGCAATATGAAGTGTTCTTTTTCATATTTCCAAAATTAGAGGAAGAGAAAGGTATTAAATATCACCATTATATCATTATAGGAATGATTCAACAATGCATATTGGATATGCATTACAAACCAACATCCCTAGATAACCATTTGTTCTTTATCACACTAGGCAACACATGGGTAAATCACCATTTCATTGGCACAATTAGATAGACATTAGGGCAACCATTGTTTGATTTCTTCCAATAGATAACTTATTGTCTCCTTTAAGATATATAGCAATACCATCAGTTCATTCATACACTTAATCAAAACATAAGTCTTATACCTAGAATCTCCATCAGATCATTAATGTATTTGGACAAATAAAAACCATAAGATGACTGACAAACATAACCAAAAGTAATACCATCAATTAATTAGCATAACTTCATAAAAACATCACCTTCTATTTACTTACATCCATAGAGATGGGAAACCATTGGTGTAAGGACAACAATACCATCATTTTATTAGTATACTTAACCAAGAGAAAGACCATTGGATGATGGATTCAAACAAAGCCATTAGTTTCCATATAAGCATAACCATCAAATCATGGTCACTAGTAAAGCCATCATTTCTTAGTTTAGTTGACTATTCATCTCATGGAGTATAAGATCCATCTATTGTCAGCACTGGATAAGACATTGGTTGTGATCAAGAGGCAAACCATCAATTGTCAATACTAGGTAAACCATCGACTGTTACTCAACAGGCATACCATCATTTGTGAGGCTATTGAGACCATCGGTTGTCAAGCATAGTGAAACCATCATTTACCAAACTAATGAAGCCATAAGTTGTCAAGACTTAGGTGAAATTATATGTTCTTCACTAAATACAAACCATCATTTCTAGGTGCTAAAGAAATCATCAATTCATCCACTTTGGGAAATCATAAACTTAGGTATCAAACATGGCCATCAATTCTTGAATGTAGTATAATCGTCTATTCCCAAGCTAAACAAAACCCTAGTTTCACGAACAAGTGAAACCATCATTTGAAATGTACAAGGAAACCATCAAATCAACAACTAGGTATAAACCCTCATTTGGCATGGGGAGTCAAACCATCGATCCATGATTCATGAGAAAATTAGTTCATAAAACCTAAGGGGAATCTATCATTTTAACACTCAAGGAAACCATCAGTTGATATGGGGAGTCAAGCCATCGATCATGGTCCTAAGTTAAAAATCAGTTCATAACACTTATGGGGGAACCTTGATTTCAAGGAATCCAAAACCATAGACTTCCATAATACATAAGGTTTAGGTAGCATAATTCAAATGAAGATCATACTCAAAATCTAAAGGTATTTTATCTACACAAATACCACTTCATATGTCAAACCCTACTCAAACGATCATCTTTCTACATGTTACTACATTTTTAGAGCAAGATCAACATATAGCAAGTTAAGAGTAACTAATAAATGTGAAGAAATCTGCATAACTCACATCAAGGAGGATGATGAATGTAAAAATAGAAAGGTAGCTTAAAAGAGAGGAGAGAAACCAACTAAAGAAATGGAGTTTGTATATTCTATCTCTAGTGACAAGGTGTGTGACAAGGGAGACACTGGGGAACCTCTGAATGGATTTATTATATAGAGTACCACTGGCGGTGCTCCACTTGTTATGCTTAGGCTTCCTCAATCTCCACCTAGACATCAAATATGGAGGGAGGCTGGCGTCACAGTTGCTTTGGAAGCTAAAGCCTGGAAGGACCTATTTGTGTAGAAATAAATTGATGAAACAATAGTTCAATGTTGTAATCTAAAAATTGTGTATTGAGTTGTTAAGTGCTCTAGATTTATTACTAAGAGGAATGTATCTAGCTAGTATAATATGATTGTAGGATTTCTAGTGGGATTGAAATTGCATTGGCCCACACTTCACAAGCACTAGTCTCGTATTTGGAAGGCTGATGGAGATTTTGAGATATTATCTCATGGAAACGACTACTTTGTCATTAGATTTATAAATCCATAAGACATGAGAGTAGATCTCAAGGAGGGTCCCTAATTTGTTGTTGGGAATCCTATTATTCTGGAAAAAAATGGCAATGAGGTGAGCCACTTGAGAAACTGAAACTCTCTAAAGTTCCTATGTGGGTTTGTGTTTATGATTTACTCTAGGAACTCTGGGATTAGGGGGTCTTTTATATGATTGGTAGTTTTTTTGGCACTCTGTTGAGACTAGATCTTATGGTTAAGAAGTAATAAACATCTTATTGTTCTCGTTAGTGATAATGGAATTGAATATACTATTAATTTGAGTATGAATGGACTCCTATTTTGTATAAATCATGTGGAACCATTGGTCATGGTCATGGTGACTGCTAAAAGGTGGATTTCAATAAAAGGGGAAAATTAAGCAAGCATGGATTGAAAAAGTTCTTATTGATGTGGAAGTTGCAGCTAACACTTTTTATGATTGTCCTCTGAATGAGAGATTATCTCACAATCCTAAAAGTTCTACTGTCCATGAAGTGTTTGTCATTACTTATGATTCAGTGGTTGATGTTACTTCTATTTTAGTGGTTGATAAGTCCACATCTTGTCACACCTATCTTTCAAAAACGTCAAGATATCCATGTTACTCTGAATGGAATGGGCAGTCTGAGAAACATTCATTTCCTCCAACTATTGTTTCCATAGTTCCAGTTCAGAAATCAATGGGAATCCATGTTTGCCCATTAGTATTCAAGTAAATTTATGGATGGCTCTGGTGAAGTTAAAACTTTTGAATCTACTCACACTGACAAGTTTCTAGTTCCTTTGAAGCCAAATGGTTAGTTCCCTTTATTGGGATGTAGGGCACAGAGTAAGGCATAAAAAAATGAATATGTATGTATTCCTCATAATAGCAAGATCGTGTCAGTTACAATGAAATAGGAAGGATGGTATAATGAGTTTATACCTAGTCCTGCAGCAAGTCCAATGACTACAACTCACTAAATTTGCAACTATCTTCTAGTTTCTCTTGGACGATCTCTGTGAAACTTCGGTCTTCACCATGAACAACACACTAGACGGCTCTGGGGTGACTTCTATGATTTCACCGCAGACGATGGACTGGATTAGCTTCTATAGAGGTTCATGTGGTCTTGCCACATACTATAGTCTGACGTTTCTCTCCTAGTAGCAATCAAAGGACTCATACCTCTAGAGTAGTCCTCATGGACCAACTAGAAATATTGTCGTTCAACTAGAATAGATAGGAAGGACTTGTTCCTCCCCCAGTCACCAACTTTCTCTCCCACAACAATGATCCTTAGTTGATCTCTCCCATCGCTATCCCACCCTAGTGGGGTAGGAATTTCTTGGGGTCTCTTGTTTACCACAACTAGAGAGGACAGCAATTGTTAGAGAAATAGATTCTCAATTGTCTGTGTTGTTGTTGTTGTGCTTTAAGAAGCCCCCATTAACCCTCTATTCATCTGTAGGATTAGGGCCAGTGTTACCAATTTATTTGAGATCTATGTGGGATTGGAAGGAACCGAAAGATCTTGAATTTTTGCAACCTGCGACCTTTGAAATAGTTGTTTGGTAGACTAGATGGTTGTATGGATGTCGAGATGATCATTTCACTCTGTGAGATGGTTGCCTGGCAGTTTCCCAATCACATATGAATTTTCCAATCTTGAATCCAATTAATGCACGTCATGACCTCAACACTAATTCATTGTTGCAATAGAATTCCCCCATGAGCTGAGCAATTTCACACAAGCGAGATAGTCATCTTGCTCACCTAGAAGATCGTCTGGTGAGATGAGTCGAACTGGTTGATTCAATAGAATGAACAGGTCGGTTCACTCCTCAGTTTGGGCAGAACTTTGCCAATTCAATTTTTGATCAGGCTAACAACCCAAAGGACTGGCTCAACATTTGAACCAATCGTCTGGTGTACCAAACAGTCATCTCACACTGTGAGATGATTGGCTGGGGCACAGTCAGTTGATATGTTGTGCGAATTGAGTAACTGAACACTTTAGTAACTAATCCAATAATTGTTTAAGATCAAACTCCTCTTCTAGATGAGTTCCTTTGTGTGTGATCCTATAGGTACCATATCAAGTTGGCAATGAATGTTCATAACTAACATATGTAATCACAAGCAGAGAGCGGTGCCTAGTCACACATCAGTGCTACCAAAGTGAATGGAAAGTTGAAGAATAACTTCAACCTATGATCTGTGTAAGGTGTTGTAGTGATTGTATAATTCCTTTGTCTCTGATATCTAGAGTGAACTCGAGGCATGGAGTCATCATCCTCTCAATGTTTAACCCATGTTCCTTGAACCAAGAGCAGACTTTCTAAGATAATGTGACCTCAATATCATATATTGATTCACATGTGCATGTACATGTGTTTCTCAGTCTCGCTTATCAAGTGGCCAGGATATCAATCTCCAGTAGGAGGGACAAATCCCATCTCTATCACTCATAATCACTCCCCATGTGTCAAATTCATCCAATCATCACATTTATGACAACCCATGTTTTAGGACTACGTTTGATGATGTCAAAGCGTACCCGATGACATGTGATGAGTGTAGTGATTTTAGGTCTAAGAATCACAATCACTACCTTCACTATGATAAATGACTATGAACACCAACGATGGTTTCCATGTGTCACTCTCAAGGTGGGTTTGTCTGATACATTATTCCGCAACATGTATCTGTGATTGGTTTGATATTTCCACATCATGACTAATGAGATTAATTCATCAACCAATCCCACACTCCACTCTTATGTGTTACTAGTGTCTATCTACCTTCCACTGTAACAATCGAGTATGGACATAACAAGAATGTACTTACTCTTAGCATTTGTATGATCTCATTCTCCATGTCATGTACTTGAAGACATATGTCATTGAGTATTGTCATTCTTTAGACATTCATAATGTTTCCACATTATCTCATAACTGAATGAAACTGGATGAATTGGAAGCTTGCCTTTAGGAGTATTAATCAATTCCTTTTTAGGGTGACACATGTAAATTGCATATATAATATATATATATGTATATATATATATATATATATATATATAAAGTTTAGGATTATGTGGTCTTGTATTGGATATGTGATTCAACCCTATTTTAGGGGTTTCATCTTGTGCCAATTTATTCTTTATTCACACCTAGACAAAATAGAATGCACATTACTTCCCTAAATATGCATATTCTTATCAAATGTACTTATGGATGATTTTTGCATGTTATATAGGTATTTTGTCCACTACTTGATGGCATAGAAACAAGATGGACTAATATAGAGTTTCCCTAGTCTTGGAGGAGCAAAAAATGAGGACAAAACCACTACCAACAAACCCCAAGTGGTCAAAGAATGTATTGAAGCAATAACCATCATGGATGGCCAAGTTCAAGACCCAAATGCATGGTAAGGACCCTAGAACGGCTGAGCTACAAAGGAACAACCGTTCTGGGACATGCCCCAATCAAAGACTCTTCACATAACTTGTAGAAATTGATTTTTATGGCCAAAATGGTCATTTTGGGCAGAATGGTCGTGATGGGAGGTGGTCAGAATGGTCGTGCTTCCATTGAACCCCATCAATTTTATTACTTGATGTCCCTATTTTCCGCCACAACCCTAGATCCCCTAGACCTCTATATAAGACTTGGAGGCGGTTGGAGGTTGAAGGTTGGCTTTCTTGAGCTTTCCATTTCTCCCCTTACCCATTCCATTCCATTTCCACCTCCATTCCACTCCATTTCTCCATTTCCACCACCAAAATTGTAACATCCCTGACCTGGGTTATACTTTAACCCTAGGTGTTTTGATTAAGAAATATGATTAAATTCTTAATCTCATCTTGTGAAAAGTAATTAGGCCTCAAGAGTAACTTATGTTGCAATTCTAGTCCTGTTTCAATAATGTTGAAGCAATGTTTTCTTGTTTTGAACTAAAGTGCAAATTGTCCAAGTTGAGGGGTTTAAGTGCAAATTGTGCAAGACAATGTGTTCCTCATGTGTTGAAGCATCATGAGAGTGAAGATGATGCTGAGGTATGGCTTATGGAAGCCTGAATACCAAGAAAGAGTTGATAAAGTATGTATGTGCATGAAAACATAGTTTTGGTGTAATGTGCAATTTACCCAAAACCTAGGGTGCAATATGTAAATTACCACTTCAATAAGGTCCCTAATAATTCTTGTCATCATGTAAAGCAAATAAAATGAGAAGGGCGCCTCATTTGAATTAAGTTGGAGGAGAGAGAATCTTGATATTAAAATAATCAAGATTTAATCCTAATTGAAACCCTAATTCGATTTAGGGCAAAAAAATAAATGTATTAATTAAAGGGCCTTCAACCAAAATTAAAATGGTAGGATTCAGATGTGTGTGTAAATCCTTGAGCCTTTCAAGGACCACAAAAATATCCAAGGGAGTGGATAACTCACACACAATTTTATAAGAAAAAGCAATATCCACTCACATATGGATATTAATATAAAATGATTTAAGGTGCTTGATTTGCTTTTCTTTAAATCATGGATAATTGATAGGAATAAGAGGCAAACAAGATAGCCTCTTCGCTAAGGAAGATGAGGGGGAAGAGGCGGCCACATTTTTGGGATTAATTAGATTTTTCCAAAGTACATTCTATCTCATTGATTTTTTTATAAAAGAACCTTTTACAAGCCAAATGGAAGGCTTTTTCGACCCCACTTCTTCTCCTTGCTTAGGAAACGACCAAGGGATCTTGGAAGGGTCCGGAGGACGACACCCAACCTGTTGGCAAGGTTCTTGATCCATTTCACCTTGATTTTGTGGTGGAAATTGAAAATAAATTATGGATTTCTTCCTATTTCGATCTCCTCTTCAATTCTAACCATTCCTTTTCACTCAAACCTTGAGGACGAGCCTTGGAATGGTGAAAGGAGTTACATCCACCATTTTTTCCGTGGAAATGGATCTTTGGAGATCAATTGGAGGTGGGTTTTATAACTTGAACCCTTGATTTTGTTATTGCATTCAATTCCTTATCAATTAATGATCATTTCTACATTTACAATAATTGATTTGGTTGATGGATGCAATCACCATGGAAACCACAGTAGGTTTCACGAGCTTAGAGGTTGAAGATGATAAGCACACACCTCTAAAAATATCCAAGGCAAACGGTCTTGATTGAGTTTCTCAAACGGTTTCCCAAACCGTTTGGGAGCAAACAATTTCAAACCGTTTAGAAGCAAACAGTTTCACCAAACCGCATGAGACCAAACGGTTTCAGACCGTTTGGTGGAGTTGACCAGGGTTGAACATTTGGAGATCTGTTTAAAATGATCTAGATTAATGACCTATCAATTATGATTGGTTAGTTCCACTTGGTTCATGAGTTGAAGGTTAATCAATCACCAAAACCCTAATCGGGTTAAGTGCCGATTTTCAACTTGTTTGAGTTTGAAACTTGGGTTGATTGACCCAAATGTTCTCAAGACCATTTGGAGGTCACCCAAGACCGTTTTGAGGTCTAGGGTTGAGTATGGTTAAGCAATTGAAGATCCAAATATACTAAGTTGGAGTGTAATCAATTGTTGATTTGGTGATCAATACAATGATCCAAACCCTAATTGGTTGACTTGGATTTTGATGATGTGATGGGAAAATGGTTTCATGATCGTTTGGTGGTCATCCAAATGACCTCAAGACCGTTTGGGATCAGGTCATGTTCAATTTGGATGATGGTTCAATGGTTTCACAGTAACTAATCTTGCATTGATTAGTGTTGAAGGATCAACAATTTCAAACCTTAATCTAATTGATTCAAACCCTAATTGATGACCAATTGAGGGTCAATTGATGGTCAAATCAGTTGAAGGTTGACCTATTTAACTCAATTGAAGTATGAGGATAGGTCCAATTGATGATTGGTTTCATGAATTCAATGATTGAAGGAATCAACATTGGAAACCCTAATTCAATTTGATTGGTTGAGACCATATTTGGTCCATGCAGTTTTGTGGATGTTTGGACCAAATGGTCTCAAGACTGTTTGGGACCAAACGATCCCAAACCGGTTGAGCCCATGCGGTTTCAAAAAGTTGCTTTAGCAAACGGTTTCAAGTGACCACCTTTAGTAAACGGTCCTGAAGGTCACCTTTAGCAAACGATTTCGAGTACTTGCTTTAGAAAACGGTCTCAAGCACCACCATTACCAAACGGTTTCAAACCGTTTGAACTTTGAAGGACCAAGACTGTTTGGGGCTCAAGTAGTCAAAGTTAATTGCGGATTCAATTGGTTATTTCACTTGGACACTTATTGTAATTGAGGTCCAGTGTGATTGAATCTCTTGAGAATTAAGATGATGAATGATTCATTGATCCAATGATAATTAGTAATGATAATCATTGAAGGTACAAAGGTTGAAACCCTAATAGTACTTAAGTGATTAGTGCCAATTAAGGGATGAACCCTAATTGCTTATAGGATCAATGACTTGGTACACGATGATAATCATAGTTGTATGTACTTGATTGAAAGGATGATATGATCTTATCAAGTTGAGAAGATGTTAGCATGAATTCATACATAAATATGATTCATGTGGTGATTAAGGGTTATGATCCTTAAGTAAAGAGATTATGAAACCCTAATCATGAACATAAACCCTAATTGACAGGGTTATTGAACTCTAGCCCTAATTGAATGCAATTCTAATTAAACCCTAATCCAGGGTGAGGATATAGCCCTAATCTAGGGTAATGATATGTGAAGCTCTAATTTAGGGAAATGAGATGTAAAACCCTAATTGGGATGAATAGTGAATCTCTAATTATGGATAATTGAATGAAATCCTAATTGAGATGAATAGTAGACCCAAATTGTGGGTGACTATGGTGTGAAGTCCTAATTAAAGATGATTCCATGTGAAACCCTAGTTGAGGGTGATTCCATGAAAAACCCTAGTTGAGGGTGATTCCATGAAAAACCCTAGTTGAGGGTGATTCCATGAGAAACCCTGATTAAGAACTAACACCACATGATGTTCTAATGCTATGTTGTGATGAGAGGCCCCAAGTAGGGTGAAGGTACATGAGACCCTAATGTGAAGTCATAGTGCATAAATCCCTAATACTGGGCAATATGACAATGAATCATAATCCTAATTTTAAGTAAGGGTATAAGGAAACCCTAATGATGAGATAGAAGGAATGACCTTATAAAGGTGAAACATTTCATGTGGTTGATTATAAGCAACCTTATTGTAGCAATGTCTTTAGCATTAGACAAGTCCATATCATTAAAGATAATTGGACAATTCTAATGTGTGGCCTATGCATTATATGCTAAAGGTGAGAGTTTAGTGATGTAATGTATTAAGAGGGGAAATACCTTAATACAAGATAAGTTGGTTAACTCAAGAGAGTCTGAAATGATGAGAAAGTGATATATCAAGATATGATAGTTATCACATTCAGCACTTCAGGGTTTATATGCCTTGATATACTCCAAATCTAATATAATTGGGTAAGAAACATATGAAGTGTGTTATGTAACTATTACAATGAAATGTAATGAGTTGTTACACTTTGATGAGTGTTAATTAATGTACCTTGAGAATGGGGTTAAGCCAATTGATGAGTATGATGTAGTCATACCATGATGATGATGAGAAATGAACTCATGCCTTGAATTGATGATCATTAATGCTATATTATGAGAGTAATGATCTTGAATAATCATTTATGGTATCTTTGAATGCCCCAAAGGTATGGAATAATGAATTAAGGGTTGGAAAGTTAATGTAATTATGAAACCCTAATTAATGAGAAATAGGGAACCCTAACCCTAATTTGGGTAAATGGAATGAAAAGCCCTATCTAATAGTAAACCCTAATTCCTAGGAAAGGAATAATGGTGTTACTATTGTATCACATGATGTGATGAATATCTTGTATGGTTGTCATCATGTCTAATAACCATGCATATGTTATGAGATGATGAAAATAGGCATGTTTGAGCTGTGACATTTATATAATAAATGTTGACTGGCCTTTTGTGCCTTGATGTTGTTGTTGCTTGATAAAAGTAACAATGTGCATGGATTTTATGAGTCATAAGAGTAAGCTATTTCCTAGAAAGAGGTGATAAGATATTTTGTGGCCTTGTGAGCCATGTGTGACACTTGTGTAACAAGTATCATGAATGCCTTGGTCAGATGACCTAAAGGTGATAGTTACCTAATAATTGGTAATGGTACTCAATGATGAGTTAAGGGTTTGAATACCCAGAACCATATGATTATGGTGATGAGAATTCCCAATTTTGAAATGAGGGACTGAGTTCCCAAGGTCTCTAAAAGACTGATAAGTATTTGATAAAAGTAGTACATGTCTCTTTATAGCATTGTTGTAATAAGTCTTGTTTGTGAACTTGGCTGATGCTAAAAGAATATGAAAATGTGCTTAATTAATCAAGTGAAATCTATTCATGTCGAGCCATGACCATAGATCCATCATCGTCAAGAATAGGTGATGGTGAAACGGGTGCTCCACGGAAAAACCCGGAACACATATTTTGAATATGTGGGGGTAAATGGGCGAAAAATATCCTTACGTTCGGTGAAGAGATTGAGGGAAGGCAAACAACAAACCTCTCAATCCTTCATGTGTCGAGATGAATGTATCACTAATCTCCCGATGATTGGGATAGATGTCGTACACGTCTCCCCATAATACTTATGTCGGGTCGATGAAGATAAACAACAAATCTCTCGATGGCCAATGAGAGTGCAGTTGACACTGTAACTCTATAGTGAAGTTCCAATATACCCTGGAAAGCTATCTTAAGCAGTTAACATAGTCTTTCTTGTTGTCCCGCACTGACCGGGATGTGAGAGGTCATGGGAATGTGGCTCTTCCATTGACCTATGTATGGTACCGATTTTGACTTCGCAGTGGTTGGTTGGAGTATGTGCGGTATACCTCATCTCCTCAGGGCATAAGTGTGTTTGTAAAATGAAATCAGTCGTATAACATGTTTGCTTAAGGATTGATTACAAAAATTCATTGGCTGATGTTACATTTCTGTTATATATCTGTAGTTCATTGATGTTCATCATATATGTTGTATTTATTACAAGTAGATGGATGAACTATGAGTCTACCATGAGTAGATGCAATGTTATCATTGAAAAGGGAGATTACTTCACTTTGTTAATACAAGTGACTTACCTACTGTTGGTTAAATATATGAATCCTTCTACTCAGTTTATTTTAATAAACTGCTATAATAATGTTTTGGTGGAGAGTTATATCTCCCACTGGGGCAATTTACAATTGTCTCACCCCTGTGGATCCAACTTTTTAGGTGGACGCGGAAAAAGAAGTAGAATCCCATTGCAGGGATTGGACAACAACAATAACTACAAGGACAACAGTGAGATCTCAGGTGGAGATAATGTCTATCAAGTTATGTTGTTAGAAAGTCCTATGTGTTGTCTCTGTACTCTCAGGTCCTCGGAGTTTTTAGCTAGTGTTTTTGATAAATCGATCTGAGGTTTTGGCTTAATGCCTCGAGATTCATATGATGTCTGTATATAATGTTTATAAGGCAGCTGATGATGTAGTCTCTGAAAAGAGATGGTACATGTTATGTACATTGAACTAGAATGTGAATGTTATACAATGGTTCTTGATGGAAAAGATTTCCTATGTGTGGATCTCTTTGCAAAAAGTTTTAATTTTTAGTGATTTTCTGTAATCCGCTGCAAATAATTTGCTTCCGCTTAAGTTAATCTTGTTTTTGTGAGTTGGATGCCACAAAATTAGTGGTATCTGAGCTCTAGGTTTGCTGAGTCTATAGAGACATAGGACTAAGATAGTAGAGTCTATTCTGGTGTCATCCAGTGTATCTAATAGTGTCTTCTGCTCATTTAAGAGAAGAAGAACTTAAAGATGACTGGGTCACATGAGGAGGTTGTTGTTGAAGGCAACAATGTTGCACCAAGAAGAGGTGCATGGGAACATGCAAGAGAGAGATAGTTTCCTGAGAATCCCCTAGCTGATCCATCTATGATAAGAAAATCTTTCTTTAAGTAATACTGTTGGAGAATTTGGGGCAACAGTAATGTATGTAGTGGATCAAGCATTGGTAGTGTAACCTAGATTACCATCCCCAATGATGATGTTTTAGATATCAACAGGAATTGTAATTAGCATCAGCATGTTGAAGCAAAAGGAAATGATGAATTTCTGGACTTATATTGAGTCTGTGCTCAACCTTAGCCTATTGAATCAATCTTTGAGGCAGAGTTAACCTGAGGCAGTGAATAATTCATGAATTATGACAAGTTAGACAAGATAATGTCATTTAAATATGTCATTTTATGAATTCCTAGGTTAACTGAGAAAGGAAATGATTGAAATTTCCTTGCTTAGTCCTATAAGGACTTATGTTTTGCATAGTAAAACATTACAAATGTTTTATGTTGTTCTTACATGTTTGAGAAAAGATGAGGTATCGAAGAGATGCCTGGACAAAATCCAGGGATGTTAAACCTTATGCTTTTGATAATATGAAAAGAAGGAATATGATAGTATACAAAGTGGATACCACTTAATCTCAGTATTTATATACCCTGGCCAGGTATACAACTATTGATGATAAAGTGGGTATGGAAACTCTTAGATTGTTGTCTTTTTTATTGCTCTGATCAAGCAGTCATTCTGAGACAATCTAATGAGTATCATGAAATCAGAAATATGGAATGAATAAATGTGTCATATCCTATGCATAAGAAAGAGAGTCTAAGATAATCTCAGATGAGCATGTTGTATGAGGAACTAAAAGTGTACTCCTCATAAGACAAGAATAAGAATAAGGGAGATGAACCCTATTCAATAATGCTGTCAGCATAATAAAGATCTTTCCCATAATAAGGAAATGGGAAACGTGATGAGATCATGAGATGATGGTAAACATGCTAGATAATAATAAAGAACGAGATAATGACATGCTATCATCCTTACAAATTCCAATGCTAAAGGCAAGGAACCTAGGATGAGACAAAGAGTAAATGGTTCATGAATAGTTGAAAATACATGAATTAATAAGAGGAATATGAATCCTTGTTTTCTTTCCTTTCAAGGACATGGCAATCAAGTGGGCTTTAGGACACTTGATGTGCATAAGATAAATATGTTCATGTGATGGATACTTAGAAAAGTATCATTTTATCTTGGACTTTGGTTCCAAGATGAGGACATATGTAACAATTAATGTTCCAAGATGAAAGGAAGAGAAATATGTGATGTTCTCTCAACACATGTGATTGATACCAAGGTGAAAGATTCTGGTATCTAAGATATATGAGATGGTTTATGTTGACTACCTGGAGTGGTCAACTATGAAATTAGTCTGATTATATAAAATGATATGAACATCATATGTTAGGGGTTTATGATTTGCATAAATATGATAATAATAAAGGATGTATGATGTATCTCTGAACAAGAAAAGTGTTATGTGACACAAAGTTGACTCCATAGTCAATGATGAGGAACAGTGGAGCATGTGTTTTGTGTGTTGATTCTATGAGAATCTTGTATGGAAACACTTTGTGTTGATCAAAGTTTTATGGTGTCTCCATAATAAGGATATGTTAAGTGAAGAATAAATAGTATGATGAGTGATATACATATGTCTTCCTTTATCTGGATTTCAAGGATGAAATCCTTGTTAGGGGTTTATAATTTGTAACATACCTGACCTGGGTTATACTTTAACCCTAAGTGTTTTGATTAAGAAAGATGATTAAATGCTTAATCTCATCTTGTGAAAAGTAATTAGGCCTCAAGAGGAACTTATGTTGCAATTCTAGTCCTGTTTGAATAATGTTGAAGCAATGTTTGCTTGTTTTGGACTAAAGTGCAAATTGTCCAAGTTGAGGGGTTTAAGTGAAAATTGTGCATGACAATATGTTCCTCATGTGTTGAAGCATCATGAGAGTGAAAACGATTCTGAGGTATGGCTTATGGAAGCCTGAATACCAAGAAAGAGTTGATAAAGCATGTATGTGCATGAAAACTTAGTTTTGGTGTAATGTGCAATTTACCCAAAACCTAGGGTGCAATATATAAATTACCACTTCAATAAGGTCCCTAATGTTTCTTGGCATAATGTAGAGCAAATAAAATGAGAGGGGCACCTCATTTGAATTAAGTTGGAGAAGAGAGAATCTTGATATTAAAATAATCAAGATTTAATCCTAATTGACACCCTAATTCGATTTAGGGCAAAAAAATAAATGTATTAATTAAAGGGCCTTCAACCAAAATTAAAATGGTTGGATTCAGATGTGTGTGTACATCCTTTAGCCTTGCAAGGACCACGAAAATATCCAAGGGAGTGGATAACTCACACACAATTTTATAAGAAAAAGAAATATCCACTCACATATGGATATTAATATAAAATGATTTAAGGTGCTTGATTTGCTTTTCTTTAAATCATGGATAATTGAGAGGAATAAGAGGCAAACAAGATAGCCTCGTCCCTAAGGAATATTAGGGGGAATAGGCGACCACATTTTTGGGATTAATTAGATTTTTGCAAAGTACATTCTCTCTCATTGATTTTTTTTATAAAAGAACCTTTTACAAGCCAAATGGAAGGCTTTTTCGACCCCACTTCTTCTCCTTGCTTGGGAAACGACCAAGGGAGTTTGGAAGGGTCAGGAGGATGAACCCAAACCTGTTGGTAAGGTTCTTGATCCATTTCACCTTGGCTAAAATAAATTATGGATTTCTTCCTATTTCGATCTCCTCTTCAATTCTAACCATTCCTTTTCACTCAAACCTTGAGGACGAGCCTTAGAATGGTGAAAGGAGTTGTATCCACCATTGTTTCCGTGGAAATGGAGCTTTGAATCTCAATTGGAGGCGGTTTTTATAGCTTGAACCCTTTATTTTGTTATTGCATTCAATTCCTTATCAAATAATGATCATTTCTACATTTACATTAATTGATTTGGTTGATGGATGCAATCACCATGGAAACCACAGTAGGTTTTGTGATTTTAGAGGTTTAAGATGATAAGAACACACCTCTAAAAATATCCAAGGCAAACAGTCTTGATTGATTTGCTCAAATAGTTTCCCAAATTGTTTGGGAGCAAACGGCTTCAAACCGTTTCGAAGCAAACAGCTTCAAACCGTTTCGAAGCAAACGGTTTCACCAAACCGCATGAGACCAAACAGTTTCAGACTGTTTGGTGGAGTTGACCAAGGTTGACCATTTGGAGATATGTTGAAAATGATCGAGATTAATGACCTATCAATTATGATTGGTTAGTTCCAATTGGTTCATGAGTTGAAGGTTAATCAATCACCAAAACCCTAATCGGGTTAAGTGCTGATTTTCAACTTGATTGAGTTTGAAACTTGGGTTGATTGACCCAAACGGTATCAAGACCATTTGTAGGTCACCCAAGACCGTTTGGAGGTCACCCAAGACCGTTTGGAGGTCTAGGGTTGAGTATGGTTAAGCAATTGAAGATCCAAAGATACTAAGTTGGAGTGAAATCAATTGTTGATTTGGTGATCAATCCAATGATCCAAATCCTAATTGGTTGACTTGGATTTTGATGATGTGATGGGAAAATGGTCTCAAGACCGTTTGGTGGTCATCCAAACAACCTCAATACCGTTTGGGGTCAGGTCATGTTCAATTTGTATGATGGTTCAGTGGTTTCACAGTAACTAATCTTGCATTGATTAGTGTTGAAGGATCATCGATTTCAAACCCTAATCTAATTGATTCAAACCCTAATTGATGACCAATTGAGGGTCAAACCAGTTGAAGGTTGACCTATTTAAATCAATTGAAGTATGAGTATAGGTGCAATTGATGATTGGTTTCATGAATTCAATGATTGAAGGAATCAACATTGGAAACCCTAATTCAATTTGATTGGTTGAGACCATATTTGGTCCATGCGGTTTTGAGGAGGTTTGGACCAAACGGTCTCAAGACCATTTGGGGACAAACAGTCGCAAGACCGTTTGGGACCAAATGATCCCAAACCGGTTGAGCCCATGCGGTTTCGAAAAGTTGCTTTAGCAAACAGTTTCAAGTGCCCACCTTTAGTAAACGGCCCTGAAGGTCACCTTTAGCAAAAGGTTTCAAGTACTTGCTTTAGAAAACGGTCTCAAGCACCACCTTTACCAAACGGTTTCAAACCGTTTGAACTTTGAAGGACCAAGACCGTTTGGGGCTCAAGTAGTCAAAGTTAATTCAGGATTCAATTGGTTATTTCAACTGGACACTTATTGTAATTGAGGTCCAATGTGATTGAATCTCTTGAGAATTAAGATGATGAATGATTCATTGATCCAATGATAATTAGTAATGATAATCATTGAAGGTACAAATTTTGAAACCCTAATAGTACCTAAGTGATTAGTGCCAATTAAGGGATGAACCCTAATTTCTTATAGGATCAATGACTTGGTACTCTATGATAATCATAGTTGTATGTACTTGATTGAAAGGATGATATGATCTTATCAAGTTGAGAAGATGTTAGCATGAATTCATACATTAATATGATTCATGTGGTGATTAAGGGTTATGATCCTTAAGTAAAGAGATCATGAAACCCTAATCATGAACATAAACCCTAATTGATAGGGTTATTGAACTCTAGTCCTAATTGAATGCAATTCTAATTAAAACCCTAATCCAGGGTGATGATGTAGCCCTAATTTATGGTAATGATATGTGAAACTCTAATTTAGGGAAATGAGATGTAAAACCCTAATTGGGATGAATAGTGAATCTCTAATTATGGATAATTGAATGAAATCCTAATGGAGATGAATAGTAGACCCAAATTGTGGGTGACTATGGTGTGAAGTCCTAATTAAAGATGATTCCATGTGAAACCCTAGTTGAGGGTGATTCCATGAGAAACCTTAGTTGAGGGTGATTCCATGAGAAACCCTAGTTGAGGGTGATTCCATGAGAAACCCTGATTAAGAACTAACACCACATGATGTTCTAATGCTATGTTGTGATGAGAGGCCCCAAGTAGGGTGAAGGTATATGAGACCCTAATGTGAAGTCATAATGCATAAAGCCCTAAGCCCGGGCAATATGACAATGAATCATAATCCTAATCTTAAGTAAGGGTATAAGGAAACCCTAATGATGAGATAGACGGAATGACCTTATAAAGGTGAAACATTTCATGTGGTTGATTATAAGCAACCTTATTGTAAGCAATGTCTTTAGCATTAGACAAGTCCATATCATTAAAGATAATTGGACAATTCTAATGTGTGGCCTATGCATTATATGTTAAAGGTGAGAGTTTAGTGATGTAATGTATTAAGAGGGGAAATACCTTAATACAAGATAAGTTGGTTAACTCAAGAGAGTCTGAAATGATGAGAAAGTGATATATCAAGATATGATAGTTATCAAATTCAACACTTCAGGGTTTATATATCTTGATATACTCCAAATCCAATATAATTGGGTAAGAAACATATGAAGTGTGTTATGCAACTATTACAATGAAATGTAATGAGTTGTTTCACTTTGATGAGTGTTTATTAATGTACCTTGAGAATTGGGTTAAGCCAATTGATGAGTATGATGTAGTCATACCATGATGAGGATGAGAAATGAACTCATGCCTTGAATTGATGATCATTAATGCTATATGATGAGAGTAATGATGTTGAATAATCATTTATGGTATATTTGAATGCCCCAAAGGTATGGAATAATGAATTAAGGGTTGGACAATTAATGTAATCATGAAACCCTAATTAATGAGAAATAGGGAACCCTAACCCTAATTTGGGTAAAGGGAATGCATAGCCCTATCTGATAGTAAACCCTTATTCCTAGGAAAGGAATAATGGTGTTACTATTGTATCACATGATGTGATGAATATCTTGTATGGGTGTCATCATGTCTAATAAACATGCATACGTTATGAGATGATGAAAATAGCCATGTTTGAGCTGTGACATTTATATAATAAATGTTGACTCGCCTTTTGTGCCTTGATGTTGTTGCTTAATAAAAGTAACAATGTGCATGGATTTTATGAGTCATAAGAGTAAGTTGTTGCCTAGAAAGAGGTGACAAGATATTCTATGGCCTTGTGAGCCATGTGTGACACTTGTGTAACAAGTATCATGAATTCCTTGGTCAAATGACCTGAAGGTGATAGTTACCTAATAAATGGTAATGGTACTCAATGATGAGTTAAAGGTTTGAATACCCAGAACCATATGATTATGGTAATGGGAATTCACAATTTTGAAATGAGGTACTGAGTTCCCAAGGTCTCTAAAAGACTGATATGTATTTGATAAAAGTAGTACATGTCTCTTTATAGCATTGTTGTAATAAGTCTTGTTTGTGAACTTGGCTGATGCTAAAAGAATATGAAAATGTACTTAATTAATCAAGTGAAATCTATTCATGTAGAGCCATGACCATAGATCCATCACCATCAGGAATAGGTGATGGTGAAACGGGTGCTCTGCGGCATTACTCAGAACACATATTTTGAATATGTGGGGGTAAATGGGCGAAAAATATCCTTACGTCTGGTGAAGAGATTGAGGGAAGGCAAACAACAAACCTCTCAATCCTTCATGTGTCGGGATAAATGTATCACTAATCTCCCGATGATTGGGATAGATGTCGTACACATCTCCCCATAATACTTATGTCAGGTCGATGAAGATAAACAACAAATCTCTCGATGGCCGATGAGAGTGAAGTTGATGCTATAACTCTATAGCGAAGTTCTAGTATACCCTGGAAAGCTATCTTGAGTAGTTAACACAATCCAGCTTGTTGTCCCGCACTGACCGGGATGTGAGAGGTCATGGGAATCTGACTCTTCCATTGACCTATGTATGGTACCAATTTCGACTTCACAGTAGTCGGTTGGAGTATGAGTGGTATACCTCATCTCCTCAGGGCATAAGTGTGTTTGTAAAATGAAATCAGCCGTATAGCATGTTTGCCTAAGGATTGAATATGGAAATTCATTGGCTGATGTTACATTTTTGTTATATATCTATATTTCATTGATGTTGATCATATCTATTGTATTTATTACAAGTAGATGGATGAACTATGCGTCTACCATGAGTAGATGCAATGTTATCCTTGAAAAGGGAGATTACTTCACTTTGTTCATACAAGTGACTTACCTGTTGTTGGTTAAATATATAAATCCTTCTTCTTAGTTTATTTTAATAAACTGCTATAACAATGTTTTGGCAGAGAGTTATATCACCCGCTGGGGAAATTTACAATTGTCTCACCCCTGTGGGATCCAACTTTTTAGGTGGACGCAGAAAAAGAAGCAGAATCCCATTGCAGGGATTGGACAACAGAAGTAACAACAAGGACAACAGTGAGATCTCAGGTGGAGATACTGTCTATCAAGTTATGTAGTTAGAAAGTCCTATGTGTCGTCTCTGAACTCTCAGGTCCTCAGAGTTTTTAGCTAGTGTTTTTGATAAAGCGATCTGAGGCTTTAGCTTAATGCCTCGAGATTCGTATGATGTTTGTATATAATGTTTATAAGGTAGCTAATGATGTAGTCTCTGAAAAGAGATGGTACATGTTACGACCCCACCTCCCAATAACCCCCAATTAAGGGAGACCAAGAGGTTGAGCCACACCCATTAATCCCGGATCAAAGGTTCTACATATAACCATAAACAATTATTAAATTCTAACAGACAATACTCAAAATGGTAATAAAATTTTTCTTTGCATACCTTGAAAAGTTGGGAACAAACTAACTTCTAACCTCAGCTGAACTATTGTATCTAATTCTTCCTTGTTCTTTAATTCTTGAATTCACAAGGTGTCGCTTTACTGTTTGTACTTTTCATTGTACCTAAAACGCTGACAAACAAAACGTCGGTCAGCCGAGGCTGGTATGTGGAGGAAATAGATAATGTTCAACTATGTTAACAATATAATCATTCAAGTAATCATTTAACAATCAAGATTACATTTTAAGCCATACAACTCAATCCATACATATTCTCGAACTCTGGGCTGTCCCTGCAGTGGACATGAATATCACCTCTCTTTTAGGTAATAGAGTCGCATGGCACTATCCGAAGATAGCCCAATATCTAACTCATTATGACTTGATGGTCCTACCTCCATGGTAGCCATGTACTAAGTCAACCATAGACCTGATGGACCTACCCAATAGGTAGCCATGTACTAGGTCATCCATAGACCTGATGGACCTACCCAATAGGTATCCATGTACTAGGTCATCCATAGACCTGATGGACCTACCCAATAGGTAGCCATGTACTAGGCCTTTCTCTAACCTGATGGACCTACCCATAGGCAGCCATGTACTAGGTTAGCTATTATGCCATAGAGAGAACCAGGATCTGAGTTTATAGGCATATACATTAAGTGATAGTCATAGTCACTTTATATTTGCAATATGAACATCCAAATAGTTTAGTTGCATTCAATGCGATTAAACGTCCGAGAAACCATCGGAAAACAAAGCGGTTATTCATAAGTAACCACATACCTGTTCAGTAGATTTCTCAAGCTAATATCAATTCCAACCAAGAAAGCAATCCAAGGAAGTAATTCAACCACATAATCAAGAATCCTGAAAAACACATGTATTCCATTTACTACATACTTTATCAAGATTCTTTCTATTCAACTTGAATTCGCTTCCTAAGGTTTTTGTATCCATTTTAGGGTTTCGTTTTGCATTTAGGATTTTCCTTCATCTTTTACCATATTAAACCCTAATTTTATGCCATTACTCACAAACCCTAATTATTTCATCTATTCTTCAATATTAAGGTTATCTTAACAAAATATAATCCCATTTTCATATTACAGGCACATTAATCATCAATCAAGCTTCTTTTTCATTAAAGCTACTATTTTATCCTTTTAATCCATAACGAGATCATTATCTGCATCAATCATCAATTTCCAAGTTCATTAGGGTCTAATTAACATATGAACTCATTTGTCATAACTCTACCTTTTATTCATGAGAAAACCCTAATTAATACCTTTTTGGTTTTTATCCATAATTAGGAACTTTTATATTCAAAATGGATTTATAACATCATAAATCTATCCTATTCATGGATTTGCACAATTGAAACCATTAAAAGGCATGTTTTCCCAAATTAGGGTTTCTAAGCCCATTCATGTAAACTTAGGTACATGAAACTCTAAATTAAGACAATTATGTACAAAGATCATTCTTTTAGATATAAATGTACCTTTTTACGATTAATAGGTTAACATCAACTCTAATGATCCATTAAACCCTATTAAACACATTAATCATATCTAAATAGGGTTTCTTATTCTTTAATTAATCAAAGATGATAATGTACACTATATCTCGAACTATGATCAGATTCAGGCTACAAAAATATTTTTATTGGATTTTTTGTGTTCTTCTGATCAAAATTCATATATAAACATTTATCATCCGAGCTACGAATAAGGAGATATGAATTTTGCAAAAGGTACCTTTTTGGACCAATCAGAAGATGACACATAGCCCCTTCCCCATGCAACGTTGCTTTGTGAAAATATAACCGAGTTACGATTATACCCCCGCTTAAGTGACCATCCCTTCACCACGCGGAGGGGCAGAAACATCATTAGCGCATATTCATCTTCTTCCTTGGGCAGCAACGCGCCGTCCGTCGATCAGGTCCATTTTTGCAGAACTTCAGGGGTCCGCCCCTCCTGTCTGAGGGCTCCAGAGTTGCCGCCGACCATACCCCTACTTCCGCCTCCCTCATCCGTGCTTGGGGCGCCACCAGACCATGATCGTGGTGGTTGGGTCGGGCCGAATAGGCCTGCAACTTGTAGCCGCAAGTGTAGCCATACTGCTGCTATACCGAGATGTATAGGACATGGCATTGCTAGCTCGACCCCGTTCTGACTTCGAGGCATCTCTAGCTCCCGACGAAACTCCACATGGGCTCCTTTCTACCCTAGGGTTACGTTGTTTTCCTCTGCTAGGGTTTTGAAAGAAAAAGGAAGAAAAAGGAGATGGGGATGAGAGAGAGAGGTGGGGGATCTCTTTTGAAACTCAGACCTGGGCTCTACCCCCTTTTTGTAGGGTGAGTTTCCACGCCCCGGCTTGCCCTTAAAGCAACCAAGCCCTCATCTAATTAGGAAAGTGCCTCCTTTACTACTAAGCAAGTCTCTCTCTCTCTTTCCTAATTTCCTTCGATAATCCTTCTTCTTTAATTGGTAGAATTTCGAGAATAATATCTTTTATCTTCTCGGTACTTGCTTTTTAATTTATGGGCTCGAAATTATATTCTCTTTTATTAGAAAATACTTCCTTTTTCATAATACCACCAAAAACGTTAATAATGTCTCATATTATCTTTTATTTTGCAAATTTTGGTATTTTCTCTTTCTTTCCTCTTTATTGGGGATCCTTGGACCCGAAGAAACTCTATTATTTAGAAATTCTTTTCCAAGGATATTTATTATCCTTCTAGATGCATCTTTATGCATTATTTCACATTAAAATATCTCTTTTTGAGGATTTCTCTTTATTTCTCTTTTATTTTCCTCATTGGCATTCCTTTTATTATTAGAAACCTCATGGATACGAATTTTCACCAAGAAAACTCATTTATGCCTCTTTCCGCTCGTTTTCCACATTTTATCATCATTTTCAATTTCTTTCTTAATAAAGAAATACTTAATTAACCTTTTCTTTTCTAATTGCCTTCTTTTTGAAACCTTGGTCTCCTTGGTACCCAAGGAACCCAAGAGGCACGAAATCCTCTTTGGATTTGCCTTCTAGAGGTTTCTACATATTTCTTTTCTTAAAAATTCAATCATCCATTTACTATTTGAATTTCATTGTTATTTGGGCCCAATAGCCAATAAAGCCCACAACACAATCATCAAGGCTATTGTAAACAAAATCCATTTATTTGAAACAAACTATATCATTATTTGTTCAAATATCTTTAATATGAGAAATTACATTTCTCACCAATGAACCCAAAAATTGGGGTTGTAACATCCTTCCCCTCTTATAGGAATTTTGTCCTCAAAATTCAATCAAGTAAACAAACAATTCAGGATAAGACTTTTCCATGTTCATCATTGGCCCCTATGTGGCTTTACCGTACTCATGGTGCTTCCACATAACCTTTATCATCACATATTCTTTTCTCTGAGTCCTTTCATTCCCGACGTCTATAAACTGCACAGGTGACTCAGGCCATGTCAGCCTCCCTTGGGGCTCACTAGGTTCATTGCTCAGCACATGGTCAGGTACCTCACATAGTGCTCTAAACTAGACACATGGAACTCATTACACATTACTTTATCCTGAGGGGTAAGGTCAAACTTAACCTTCTCCACCAAACCATGTCAAAAGAACCCATACATCGGGGACTCAGCTCTCTTAGTTATAACTTAGAGGGGTCGGATTTTCATGTCACATATTCTCCCACAGTAACGTGTATGTCAGTCTGCTTTGCATCTGCTCATGACTCTCATCGTCTCTAGGCTCCTTTCAGCCCTTGTACAATCAAAGCGACTTCATCTACACGCACTCGGGTCCCTTTTCCAACCATCATGTGGTCCTTTTCTAACCATCATGTGGTCCTTTTCACCAACATCACCTTACTGAAGTGGTGACCGACACAACCTCCCTTACAGAGCTTCTTATAAAACCCGATACTGGCTATGGTGGTCATTGTCACATCTTTCATAGGACAAGAACTGTCTCTAGATATCACCCTGAACGAGCACACATGCCCTCATCAGACCCTTTAGTCTGGATCATACTAACCATAGTTAGGGGTGATAAACTATACTAACATTGAGTTCTTCATGCACCTACTTCCATCTTTTGGAAGGAAACACTTAGGTCAAACTCAAGAACCTTTGAACTCGCTTCATGGTGTAGTTGAACCATGTCTCGCATGGGTAGTTCAACTAGATCTGTCCCTTAACAGAATTCTTTTTTTTTCCTCATGTTATCTAGGTAAGGCGACCTACCATAACCCATATTGCATCTCGACATTCCTTGGCTCAGGGAAGACCTATCACAACATTCATAGTGTTGAGCTCCCAGTCCCTCTCAGGGACTCTTTTGTCCTCTATATCGATACACTGGGTTACTGGGGTTCGTCCTTTACCTCCTGGCTTGCATGGCCATAAACCACATGCAACTTCATCTTAAGCATCCCAAGTGCTATTGCTATTTTCCACAGTGTATGGTGATCTTCAATCATGATTTCCTGTATGTCCCAATTCCTCAATATCGATTCCTCTGAAACCCTAAACCACTCTAGTCGGTGTTTCATCACCTTCTTTTCCAAAGAAGTGCACTTGAGGTTCTACCACAATCCAACCATTAACTGGTTCAAAGTATCTTGCTACATCTGAGTGTTATCCAAACACCTCTCCTTTTCAAACTTAGGGTTTAGCCAAACAACCTCTTCTAGCTTCAAGTCAGATGTATCTCGACCAGCACAACCATTATCACTTCACATCCTTAGGTAACATTACACTTCCATGTATTTCACTTATCATGTCACCTCAACCTATATGTTCATCTTCATAAGAACACTCTCTGATTCCATCATCATGGTGATCAAACTCAACCTGGTATAACTTGTAAGTTCCACATATCTCACGATAAAAACATCCTCATAAGGGGACTACCTCATTCCTCTTAGTGTTTACAAACCATCCATGTATCATTCACTTTACCAGGGTAGATATCTTCTCTATCCCCATTTCTCGTGGCAATGTTCCAACCTACATCATCTCTTATCCTTGGTGTATGGCATGCGTAATATCCTATCTCTCACCCCCATAACAAGAGGAAATAAGCATTTGGCTGCAGTCCAAATATAGAGTTCTTCCTGTTCCAAGAGTAGAGATGGTACACCCCACCTTGCCAATACACCTTTACATCTAAGTTGCAACGTGCCACATATGTCTCTACAACACAGACATCATGATATCAAGGTTACCTCCATGGAAAAGTAGTCTTGAACCTACTGAGGTTTATATCCTTGGTCATCTCCTCTAGGTCTATAGGGAACCGACTCCTTTGGGGTCATCCCTCTTCCCTCATGCATCAAGAGAGTGCCCTACTCATCTGCCCTTTGGGTCCCATGAGTTCATGAAGGTGATCAATCTCCTAGCCCATGGCCCTCAGACAATAAAAGTTGTTACCTCCCGACCCTATGGTCATGTGGAACTGGAGAATTAGGCAACTCCTACTTTCATCGGTCTTATCCCTACCTGACCCTAGGATAGACTTAGGATTCTCCATTATAGTACATGTTCATTTAGAACCCTACCCAGGTCTTCACCATCTCTCTATCTGCATTCATGGGCTGACTCTCATCCGTTCATAGGCATCATGGCAACCTGCCTACCTTGGTCAAGCACCATACCGGTTACTCCATGGTAACACATTCATATGCAATAGAGATGGATATCTATGGGTCTGCAAGTTCATTCTCATACCATGTACCTTTCACTTAACTTCTCAAGATCTTGTGTGACCTCTTCAGGTTACCTTAAACCAACAAAACTGATATACACCCTACCAAAGGGGTCCCTCTCCCAGGATGGGAGGAAAACTATCTTTTGACCACAAGGTCACAAAATCTCTTAGGTCTAGGGTTTATATCCACATGAGCTTACTTAACCCTAGCAAGCTATTAAGGCACAAGCGGATCACCTACTGTACCATGCTAGGTCATACTTATCCTCTTTCCTTCAGACTGGATCAAGATCATACCTTCCTTTATCATCATCCTAGCTGTGAGGGGTCCATCAAACACACCTTAAACTCAAGGGGATTCCCTTTTCCTTTATACATTAGGCGTACCATGCTCGAAACTACAACAACTTAATTCTCGTCATGAGCATTAGGTATACCACTTCCCCTCTTAGGCTTGGGAACCCTAGGTTCACTTGTAAGTGTCCATCTGCATGCCCTATCTCTTAACTACGAATCAAGTATGCAAAAAGGCACAACATGCACTTCTTGTCATCCTTCAACTCGAGCAACACTCAGGGTTGGGTCTTTCTTAAGGACAACCAACAAGGTACAAGGCCTCATAACCTGCTACTAAACCTTTCTAGGTCTAAGGAACTCTTCTTCCTACCTCAGAAGGTAAACATCTCTACCATAGGCACGTAGGTACCAGAAACTTCATCTTTTCTCAAGGGTTTGGTCCCTCAAAAGGCAACCAAGGTATCATCGACTTTCAGGGATCGATCATGAGGCAACCACTGTCATCCATTGTTCCTCATATCCCAGGGTTTTAGCTACCTCCTTGCTGGGTTTCCTACTCTTTCTAGAGCTAACCCCACATCCAACCTCACCATTAGAGGTCCTCTCTTCATGAAGGATCAACCTCAAAAACATCCTCTACATGGGTGAAGCTTAGGTAACCCTTCTTGCTCCATCATAAATCCTTATCCATGGTTTCATCCTACTGCCAGTAATATGACGTGCCCTAGGTGCCAGCTATGCCCTACTTGTACAAGCCCATAGGGTTTCTATGGTCCTTTACTAACATCATCATCTAAAGGGCTATCCTTTACCCTAACATGCATGACCCTTCCCAGGGTTGGGGTTGCCAAAGGTGCTAGGTCACCCATGGACCCTATGGCATTCCAAAGGCATGTCCTTTCAAACACCTGTTCCAACTCATCTCTCCCTAACCTTCACTTAGGGTTAGGGTTAGCATCATCCTCAAAGGGTGTGCCAGGTCTATACTTGAAATGGAGATCTTTATCTCCATGACTAACATATCCTCCTGACAAGAAGGTCTAGCCTCAGGTCTCTTCTGAGGACATGACATCTTATGTCATACGTCCTAAGCATGTATCTAATATTTATTTTGCGCTTAATCTATTAAGCTTATGTCCATGACATCTTATTTACATGCCTTTCATTAATTTAGTGGAGGATTCCTTAAACCTTATTAACCTTACCCATACCTCAAGAGGGTGAGGAGAAGAAAGAAAACCCTAATCCTTTAGGTCCTTATCATAATTTTTGTAATGAGAAGGGATGAATAAGATGAGATGTCCTAAAGGTATCTTATTTTGATTCATACCCTAAGACTTTGGCCATGTAGTCACACGAATCCGGGAGTCCTCATATTCCGACTAGCGGTGCGGAGGAAAATCTTGCCAGCCCCCGTTCGTGATCCTTTTCTAGACACCTCTGTCTTTCGGATAATCCTCTAATAACTCCCTTGGGTTCTATGGAGTTTGTAAAATTTAATAACTATTAATGGTTAAATGAGGAACCTACACTCTGATACCAAATGTTACGACCCCACCTCCCGATAACCCCCAATTAAGGGAGACCAAGAGGTTGAGCCGCACCCATTAATCTCAGATCAAAGGTTCGACATATAACCATAAACAATTATTAAATTCTAACAGACTATACTGAAAATGGTAATAAATTTTTTCTTTGCATACCTGGAAAAGTTGGGAACAAACTAACTTCTAACCTCAGCTGAACTATTCTATCTAATTCGTCCTTGTTCTTTAATTCTTGAATTCACAAGGTGTCGCTTTACTGTTTGTACTTTTCATTGTACCTAAAATGCCGACAAACAAAACGTCGGACAGCCGAGGCTGGTATGTGGAGGAAACAGATAATGTTCAACTATGTTAACAATATAATCATTCAAGTAATCATTTAACAATCAAGATTACATTTTAAGCCATACAACTCAATCCATACATATTCTTGAACTCTGGGCTGTCCCTACAGTGGACATGAATATCACCTCTCTTTTAGGTAATAGAGTCGCATGGCACTATCCGAAGATATCCCAATATCTAACTCATTATGACTTGATGGTCCTACCTCCATGGTAGCCATGTACTAAGTCAACCATAGACCTGATGGACCTACCCAATAGGTAGCCATGTACTAGGTCATCCATAGACCTGATGGACCTACCCAATAGGTAGCCATGTACTAGGTCATCCATAGACCTGATGGACCTACCCAATAGGTAGCCATGTACTAGGCCTTTCTCTAACCTGATGGACCTACCCATAGGCAGCCATGTACTAGGTTAGCTATTATGCCACAGAGAGAACCAAGATCTGAGTTTATAGGCATATACATTAAGTGATAGTCATAGTCACTTTATATTTGCAATATGAACATCCAAACAGTTTAGTTGCATTCAATGCGATTAAACGTCCGAGAAACCATCAGAAAACTAAGCGGTTATTCATAAGTAACCACATACCTGTTCAGTAGATTTCTCAAGCGAATATCAATTCCAACCAAGAAAGCAATCCAAGGAAGTAATTCAACCACATAATCAAGAACCCTAAAAAACACATATATTCCATTTACTACATACTTTATCAAGATTCTTTCTATTCAACTTGAATTTGGTTCCTAAGGTTTCTGTATCCATTTTTGGGTTTCGTTTTGCATTTAGGGTTTTCCTTCATCTTTTACCATATTAAACCCTAATTTTATGCCATTACTCACAAACCCTAATTATTTCATCTATTCTTCAATATTAAGGTTATCTTAACAAAATATAATCCCATTTTCATATTAGAGGCACATTAATAATCAATCAAGCTTCTTTTTCATTAAAGCTACTATTTTATCCTTTTAATCCATAACGAGATCATTATCTGCATCAATCATCAATTTCCAAGTTCATTAGGGTCTAATTAACATATGAACTCATTTGTCATAACTCTACCTTTTATTCATGAGAAAACCCTAATTACTACCTTATGGGTTTTTATCCATAATTAGGAACTTTTATATTCAAAATGGATTTAGAACATCATAACTCTATCCTATTCATGGATTTGCACAATTGAAACCATTAAAAGGCATATTTTCCCAAATTAGGGTTTCTAATCCCATTCATGTAAACTTAGGTACATGAAACTCTAAATTAAGACAATTATGTACAAAGATCATTCTTTTAGATCTAAATGTACCTTTTTACTATTAACAAGTTAACATCAACTCTAATGATCCATTAAACCCTATTAAACACATTAATCATATCTAAATAGGGTTTCTTATTCTTTAATTAATCAAAGATGATAATTTACACTATATCTGGAACTATGATTAGATTCAGGCTACAAAAATATTTTTATTGGATTCTTTGTGTTCTTCTGATCAAAATTCATATATAAACATTTATCATCCGAGCTACGAATAAGGAGATATGAATTTTGCAAAAGTTACCTTTTTGGACCAATCAGAAGATGACACGTAGCCCCTTCCCCATGCAACGTTGCTTTGTGAAAATATAATCGAGTTACGATTATACCCCCACTTAAGTGACCATCCCTTCACCACGCGGAGGGGCAGAAACGTCATTAGCGCATATTCATCTTCTTCCTTGGGAAGCAACGCGCCGTCCGCCGATCAGGTCCATTTTTACAGAACTTCGGGGGTCTGCCCCTCCTGTCTGAGGGCTCCGGAGTTGCCGCCGACCATACCCCTACTTCCGCCTCCCTCATCCGTGCTTGGGGCGCCACCAGACCATGATCGTGGTGGTTGGGTCGGGCCAAACAGGCCTGCAACTTGCAGCCGCAAGTGCAGCCATACTGCTGCTATACCGAGATGTATAGGACATGGCACTGCTAGCTCGACCCCATTCTGACTTCGAGGCATCTCTAGCTCCCAAAGTAACTCCACATGGGCTCCTTTCTGCCCTAGGGTTACATTGTTTTCCTCTGCTAGGGTTTTGAAAGAAAAAGGAAGAAAAAGGAGATGGGGATGAGAGAGAGAGGTGGGGGATCTCTTTTGAAACTCGGACTAGGGCTCTACCCCCTTTTTGTAGGGTGTGTTTCCACGCCCCGGCTTGCCCTCAAAGCAACCAAGCCCTCATCTAATTAGGAAAGTGCCTCCTTTACTACTAAGCAAGTCTCTCTCTCTCTTTCCTAATTTCCTTCGATAATCCTTCTTCTTTAATTGGTAGAATTTCGAGAATAATATCTTTTATCTTCTCGGTACTTGCTTTTTAATTTATGGGCTCGAAATTATATTCTCGTTTATTAGAAAATACTTCCTTTTTCATAATACCACCAAAAACGTTAATAATGTCTCATATTATCTTTTATTTTGCAAATTTTTGGTATTTTCTCTTTCTTTCCTCTTTATTGGAGATCCTTGGACCCCAAGAAACTCTATTATTTAAAAATTCTTTTCCAAGGATATTTATTATCCTTCTAGATGCATCTTTATGCATTATTTCACATTATCTTGTTTATTTCTCATTAAAATATCTCTTTTTGAGGATTTCTCTTTATTTCTCTTTTATTTTCCTCATTGGCATTCCTTTTATTATTAGAAACCTCATGGATACGAATTTTCACCAAGAAAACTCATTTATGCCTCTTTCCGCTCGTTTTCCACATTTTATCATCATTTTCAATTTCTTTCTTAATAAAGAAATACTTAATTAACCTTTTCTTTTCTAATTGCCTTCTTTTTGCAACCTTGGTCTCCTTGGTACCCAAGGAACCCAAGAGGCACGAAATCCTCTTTGGATTTGCCTTCTAGAGGTTTCTACATATTTCTTTTCTTAAAAATTCAATCATCCATTTACTATTTGAATTTCATTGTTATTTGGGCCCAATAGCCAATAAAGCCCACAACACAATCATCAAGGCTATTGTAAACAAAATCCATTTATTTGAAACAAACTATATCATTATTTGTTCAAATATCTTTAATATGAGAAATTACATTTCTCACCAATGAACCCAAAAATTGGGGTTGTAACATCCTTCCCCTCTTATAGGAATTTTGTCCTCAAAATTCAATCAAGTAAACAAACAATTCAGGATAAGACTTTTCCATGTTCATCATTGGCCCCTATGTGGCTTTACCGTACTCATGGTGCTTCCACATAACCTTTATCATCACATATTCTTTTCTCTGAGTCCTTTCATTCCCGACGTCTATAAACTGCACAGGTGACTCAGGCCATGTCAGCCTCCCTTGGGGCTCACTAGGTTCATTGCTCAGCACATGGTCAGGTACCTCACATAGTGCTCTAAACTAGACACATGGAACTCATTACACATTACTTTATCCTGAGGGGTAAGGTCAAACTTAACCTTCTCCACCAAACCATGTCAAAAGAACCCATATATCGGGGACTCAGCTCTCTTAGTCATAACTTAGAGGGGTCGGATTTTCATGTCACATATTCTCCCACAGTAACTTGTATGTCAGTCTGCTTTGCATCTGCTCATGACTCTCATCGTCTCTAGGCTCCTTTCAGCCCTTGCACAATCAAAGCGACTTCATCTACACGCACTCGGGTCCCTTTTCCAACCATCATGTGGTCCTTTTCTAACCATCATGTGGTCCTTTTCACCAACATCACCTTACTGAAGTGGTGACCGACACAACCTCCCTTACAGAGCTTCTTATAAAACCCGATACTGGCTATGGTGGTCATTGTCACATCTTTCATAGGACAAGAACTGTCTCTAGATATCACCCTGAACGAGCACACATGCCCTCATCAGACCCTTTAGTCTGGATCATACTAACCATAGTTAGGGGTGATAAACTATACTAACATTGAGTTCTTCATGCACCTACTTCCATCTTTTGGAAGGAAACACTTAGGTCAAACTCAAGAACCTTTGAACTCGCTTCATGGTGTAGTTGAACCATCTCTCACATGGGTAGTTCAACTAGATCTGTCCCTTAAAAGAACTCTTTTTGTTTCCTCATGTTATCTAGGTAAGGCGACCTACCATAACCCATATTGCATCTCGACATTCCTTGGCTCAGGGAAGACCTATCACAACATTCATAGTGTTGACCTCCCAGTCCCTCTCAGGGACTCTTTTGTCCTCTATATCGATACACTGGGTTACTGGGGTTCGTCCTTTACCTCCTGGCTTGCATGGCCATAAACCACATGCAACTTCATCTTAAGCATCCCAAGTGCTATTGCTATTTTCCACAGTGTATGGTGATCTTCAATCATGATTTCCTGTATGTCCCAATTCCTCAATATCGATTCCTCTGAAACCCTAAACCACTCTAGTCGGTGTTTCATCACCTTCTTTTCCAAAGAAGTGCACTTGAGGTTCTACCACCATCCAACCATTAACTGGTTCAACGTATCTTGCTACATCTGAGTGTTATCCAAACATCTCTCCTTTTCAAACTTAGGGTTTAGCCAAACAACCTCTTCTAGCTTCAAGTCAGATGTATCTCGACCAGCACAACCATTATCACTTCACATCCTTAGGTAACATTACACTTCCATGTATTTCACTTATCATGTCACCTCAACCTATATGTTCATCTTCATAAGAACACTCTCTGATTCCATCATCATGGTGATCAAACTCAACCTGGTATAACTTGTAAGTTCCACATATCTCATGATAAAAACATCCTCATAAGGGGACTACCTCATTCCTCTTAGTGTTTACAAACCATCCATGTATCATTCACTTTACCAGGGTAGATATCTTCTCTATCCCCATTTCTCGTGGCAACGTTCCAACCTACATCATCTCTTATCCTTGGTGTATGGCATGCGTAATATCCTATCTCTCACCCCCATAACAAGAGGAAATAAGCATTTGGCTGCAGTCCAAATATAGAGTTCTTCCTATTCCAAGAGTAGAGATAGTACACCCCACCTTGCCAATACACCTTTACATCTAAGTTGCAACGTGCCACATATGTCTCTACAACACAGACATCATGATATCAAGGTTACCTCCATGGAAAAGTAGTCTTGAACCTACTGAGGTTTATATCCTTGGTCATCTCCTCTAGGTCTATAGGGAACCAACTCCTTTGGGGTCATCCCTCTTCCCTCATGCATCAAGAGAGTGCCCTACTCATCTGCCCTTTGGGTCCCATGAGTTCATGAAGGTGATCAATCTCCTAGCCCATGGCCCTCAGACAATAAAAGTTGTTACCTCCCGACCCTATGGTCATGTGGAACTGGAGAATTAGGCAACTCCTACTTTCATCGGTCTTATCCCTACCTGACCCTAGGATAGAATTAGGATTCTCCATTATAGTACATGTTCATTTAGAACCCTACCCAGGTCTTCACCATCTCTCTATCTGCATTCATGGGCTGACTCTCATCCGTTCATAGGCATCATGGCAACCTGCCTACCTTGGTCAAGCCCCATACCGGTTACTCCATGGTAACACATTCATATGCAATAGAGATGGATATCTATGGGTCTGCAAGTTCGTTCTCATACCATGTACCTTTCACTTAACTTCTCAAGATCCTGTGTGACCTCTTCAGGTTACCTTAAACCAACAAAACTGATATACACCCTACCAAAGGGGTCCCTCTCCCAGGATGGGAGGAAAACTATCTTTTGACCACAAGGTCACAAAAGCTCTTAGGTCTAGGGTTTATATCCACATGAGCTTACTTAACCCTAGCAAGCTATTAAGGCACAAGCGGATCACCTACTGTACCATGCTAGGTCATACTTGTCCTCTTTCCTTCAGACTGGATCAAGATCATACCTTCCTTTATCATCATCCTAGCTGTGAGGGGTCCATCAAACACACCTTAAACTCAAGGGGATTCCCTTTTCCTTTATACATTATGCGTACCATGCTCGAAACTATAGCAACTTAATTCTCGTCATGAGCATTAGGTATACCACTTCCCCTCTTAGGCTTGGGAACCCTAGGTTCACTTGTAAGTGTCCATCTGCATGCCTTATCTCTTAACTACGAATCAGGTATGCAAAAAGGCACAACATGCACTTCTTGTCATCCTTCAACTCGAGCAACACTCAGGGTTGGGTCTTTCTTAAGGACAACCAACAAGGTACAAGGCCTCATAACCTGCTACTAAACCTTTCTAGGTCTAAGGAACTCTTCTTCCTACCTCAGAAGGTAAACATCTCTACCATAGGCACGTAGGTACCAGAAGCTTCATCTTTTCTCAAGGGTTTGGTCCCTCAAAAGGTAACCAAGGTATCATCGACTTTCAGGGATCGATCATGAGGCAACCACTATCATCCATTGTTCCTCATATCCCAGGGTTTTAGGCTTCCTACCTCCTTGCTGGGTTTCCTACTCTTTCTAGAGCTAACCCCACATCCAACCTCACCATTAGAGGTCCTCTCTTCATGAAGGATCAACCTCAAAAACATCCTCTACATGGGTGAAGCTTAGGTAACCCTTCTTGCTCCATCATAATTCCTTATCCATGGTTTCATCCTACTGCCAGTAATATGACGTGCCCTAGGTGCCAGCTATGCCCTACTTGTACAAGCCCATAGGGTTTCTATGGTCCTTTACTAACATCATCATCTAAAGGGCTATCCTTTACCCTAACATGCATGACCCTTCCCAGGGTTGGGGTTGCCAAAGGTGCTAGGTCACCCATGGACCCTATGGCATTTCAAAGGCATGTCCTTTCAAACACCTGTTCCAACTCATCTCTCCCTAACCTTCACTTAGGGTTAGGGTTAGCATCATCCTCAGAGGGTGTGCCAGGTCTATACTTGAAATGGAGATCTTTATCTCCATGACTAACATATCCTCCTGACAAGAAGGTCTAGCCTCAGGTCTCTTCTGAGGACATGATATCTTATGTCATACGTCCTAAGCATGTATCTAATATTTATTTTGCGCTTAATCTATTAAGCTTATGTCCATGACATCTTATTTACATGCCTTTCATTAATTTAGTGGAGGATTCCTTAAACCTTATTAACCTTACCCATACCTCAAGAGGGTGAGGAGAAGAAAGAAAACCCTAATCCTTTAGGTCCTTATCATAATTTTTGTAATGAGAAGGGATGAATAAGATGAGATGTCCTAAAGGTATCTTATTTTGATTCATACCCTAAGACTTTGGCCATGCAGTCACACGAATCCGGGAGTCCTCATATTCCGACTAGCGGTGCGGAGGAAAATCTTGCCAGCCCCCGTTCGTGATCCTTTTCTAGACACCTCTGTCTTTCAGATAATCCTCTAATAACTCCCTTGGGTTCTATGGAGTTTGTAAAATTTAATAACTATTAATGGTTAAATGAGGAACCTACACTCTGATACCAAATGTTACGACCCCACCTCCCGATAACCCCCAATTAAGGGAGACCAAGAGGTTGAGCCGCACCCATTAATCTCAGATCAAAGGTTCGACATATAACCATAAACAATTATTAAATTCTAACAGACTATACTGAAAATGGTAATAAAATTTTTCTTTGCATACCTGGAAAAGTTGGGAACAAACTAACTTCTAACCTCAGCTGAACTATTCTATCTAATTCGTCCTTGTTCTTTAATTCTTGAATTCACAAGGTGTCGCTTTACTGTTTGTACTTTTCATTGTACCTAAAATGCCGACAAACAAAACGTCGGACAGCCGAGGCTGGTATGTGGAGGAAACAGATAATGTTCAACTATGTTAACAATATAATCATTCAAGTAATCATTTAACAATCAAGATTACATTTTAAGCCATACAACTCAATCCATACATATTCTTGAACTCTGGGCTGTCCCTACAGTGGACATGAATATCACCTCTCTTTTAGGTAATAGAGTCACATGGCACTATCCGAAGATATCCCAATATCTAACTCATTATGACTTGATGGTCCTACCTCCATGGTAGCCATGTACTAAGTCAACCATAGACCTGATGGACCTACCCAATAGGTAGCCATGTACTAGGTCATCCATAGACCTGATGGACCTACCCAATAGGTAGCCATGTACTAGGTCATCCATAGACCTGATGGACCTACCCAATAGGTAGCCATGTACTAGGCCTTTCTCTAACCTGATGGACCTACCCATAGGCAGCCATGTACTAGGTTAGCTATTATGCCACAGAGAGAACCAAGATCTGAGTTTATAGGCATATACATTAAGTGATAGTCATAGTCACTTTATATTTGCAATATGAACATCCAAACAGTTTAGTTGCATTCAATGCGATTAAACGTCCGAGAAACCATCAGAAAACTAAGCGGTTATTCATAAGTAACCACATACCTGTTCAGTAGATTTCTCAAGCGAATATCAATTCCAACCAAGAAAGCAATCCAAGGAAGTAATTCAACCACATAATCAAGAACCCTAAAAAACACATATATTCCATTTACTACATACTTTATCAAGATTCTTTCTATTCAACTTGAATTTGGTTCCTAAGGTTTCTGTATCCATTTTTGGGTTTCGTTTTGCATTTAGGGTTTTCCTTCATCTTTTACCATATTAAACCCTAATTTTATGCCATTACTCACAAACCCTAATTATTTCATCTATTCTTCAATATTAAGGTTATCTTAACAAAATATAATCCCATTTTCATATTAGAGGCACATTAATAATCAATCAAGCTTCTTTTTCATTAAAGCTACTATTTTATCCTTTTAATCCATAACGAGATCATTATCTGCATCAATCATCAATTTCCAAGTTCATTAGGGTCTAATTAACATATGAACTCATTTGTCATAACTCTACCTTTTATTCATGAGAAAACCCTAATTACTACCTTATGGGTTTTTATCCATAATTAGGAACTTTTATATTCAAAATGGATTTAGAACATCATAACTCTATCCTATTCATGGATTTGCACAATTGAAACCATTAAAAGGCATATTTTCCCAAATTAGGGTTTCTAATCCCATTCATGTAAACTTAGGTACATGAAACTCTAAATTAAGACAATTATGTACAAAGATCATTCTTTTAGATCTAAATGTACCTTTTTACTATTAACAAGTTAACATCAACTCTAATGATCCATTAAACCCTATTAAACACATTAATCATATCTAAATAGGGTTTCTTATTCTTTAATTAATCAAAGATGATAATTTACACTATATCTGGAACTATGATTAGATTCAGGCTACAAAAATATTTTTATTGGATTCTTTGTGTTCTTCTGATCAAAATTCATATATAAACATTTATCATCCGAGCTACGAATAAGGAGATATGAATTTTGCAAAAGTTACCTTTTTGGACCAATCAGAAGATGACACGTAGCCCCTTCCCCATGCAACGTTGCTTTGTGAAAATATAATCGAGTTACGATTATACCCCCACTTAAGTGACCATCCCTTCACCACGCGGAGGGGCAGAAACGTCATTAGCGCATATTCATCTTCTTCCTTGGGAAGCAACGCGCCGTCCGCCGATCAGGTCCATTTTTACAGAACTTCAGGGGTCTGCCCCTCCTGTCTGAGGGCTCCGGAGTTGCCGCCGACCATACCCCTACTTCCGCCTCCCTCATCCGTGCTTGGGGCGCCACCAGACCATGATCGTGGTGGTTGGGTCGGGCCAAACAGGCCTGCAACTTGCAGCCGCAAGTGCAGCCATACTGCTGCTATACCGAGATGTATAGGACATGGCACTGCTAGCTCGACCCCATTCTGACTTCGAGGCATCTCTAGCTCCCAAAGTAACTCCACATGGGCTCCTTTCTGCCCTAGGGTTACATTGTTTTCCTCTGCTAGGGTTTTGAAAGAAAAAGGAAGAAAAAGGAGATGGGGATGAGAGAGAGAGGTGGGGGATCTCTTTTGAAACTCGGACTAGGGCTCTACCCCCTTTTTGTAGGGTGTGTTTCCACGCCCCGGCTTGCCCTCAAAGCAACCAAGCCCTCATCTAATTAGGAAAGTGCCTCCTTTACTACTAAGCAAGTCTCTCTCTCTCTTTCCTAATTTCCTTCGATAATCCTTCTTCTTTAATTGGTAGAATTTCGAGAATAATATCTTTTATCTTCTCGGTACTTGCTTTTTAATTTATGGGCTCGAAATTATATTCTCGTTTATTAGAAAATACTTCCTTTTTCATAATACCACCAAAAACGTTAATAATGTCTCATATTATCTTTTATTTTGCAAATTTTTGGTATTTTCTCTTTCTTTCCTCTTTATTGGAGATCCTTGGACCCCAAGAAACTCTATTATTTAAAAATTCTTTTCCAAGGATATTTATTATCCTTCTAGATGCATCTTTATGCATTATTTCACATTATCTTGTTTATTTCTCATTAAAATATCTCTTTTTGAGGATTTCTCTTTATTTCTCTTTTATTTTCCTCATTGGCATTCCTTTTATTATTAGAAACCTCATGGATACGAATTTTCACCAAGAAAACTCATTTATGCCTCTTTCCGCTCGTTTTCCACATTTTATCATCATTTTCAATTTCTTTCTTAATAAAGAAATACTTAATTAACCTTTTCTTTTCTAATTGCCTTCTTTTTGCAACCTTGGTCTCCTTGGTACCCAAGGAACCCAAGAGGCACGAAATCCTCTTTGGATTTGCCTTCTAGAGGTTTCTACATATTTCTTTTCTTAAAAATTCAATCATCCATTTACTATTTGAATTTCATTGTTATTTGGGCCCAATAGCCAATAAAGCCCACAACACAATCATCAAGGCTATTGTAAACAAAATCCATTTATTTGAAACAAACTATATCATTATTTGTTCAAATATCTTTAATATGAGAAATTACATTTCTCACCAATGAACCCAAAAATTGGGGTTGTAACATCCTTCCCCTCTTATAGGAATTTTGTCCTCAAAATTCAATCAAGTAAACAAACAATTCAGGATAAGACTTTTCCATGTTCATCATTGGCCCCTATGTGGCTTTACCGTACTCATGGTGCTTCCACATAACCTTTATCATCACATATTCTTTTCTCTGAGTCCTTTCATTCCCGACGTCTATAAACTGCACAGGTGACTCAGGCCATGTCAGCCTCCCTTGGGGCTCACTAGGTTCATTGCTCAGCACATGGTCAGGTACCTCACATAGTGCTCTAAACTAGACACATGGAACTCATTACACATTACTTTATCCTGAGGGGTAAGGTCAAACTTAACCTTCTCCACCAAACCATGTCAAAAGAACCCATACATCGGGGACTCAGCTCTCTTAGTCATAACTTAGAGGGGTCGGATTTTCATGTCACATATTCTCCCACAGTAACTTGTATGTCAGTCTGCTTTGCATCTGCTCATGACTCTCATCGTCTCTAGGCTCCTTTCAGCCCTTGCACAATCAAAGCGACTTCATCTACACGCACTCGGGTCCCTTTTCCAACCATCATGTGGTCCTTTTCTAACCATCATGTGGTCCTTTTCACCAACATCACCTTACTGAAGTGGTGACCGACACAACCTCCCTTACAGAGCTTCTTATAAAACCCGATACTGGCTATGGTGGTCATTGTCACATCTTTCATAGGACAAGAACTGTCTCTAGATATCACCCTGAACGAGCACACATGCCCTCATCAGACCCTTTAGTCTGGATCATACTAACCATAGTTAGGGGTGATAAACTATACTAACATTGAGTTCTTCATGCACCTACTTCCATCTTTTGGAAGGAAACACTTAGGTCAAACTCAAGAACCTTTGAACTCGCTTCATGGTGTAGTTGAACCATCTCTCACATGGGTAGTTCAACTAGATCTGTCCCTTAAAAGAACTCTTTTTGTTTCCTCATGTTATCTAGGTAAGGCGACCTACCATAACCCATATTGCATCTCGACATTCCTTGGCTCAGGGAAGACCTATCACAACATTCATAGTGTTGACCTCCCAGTCCCTCTCAGGGACTCTTTTGTCCTCTATATCGATACACTGGGTTACTGGGGTTCGTCCTTTACCTCCTGGCTTGCATGGCCATAAACCACATGCAACTTCATCTTAAGCATCCCAAGTGCTATTGCTATTTTCCACAGTGTATGGTGATCTTCAATCATGATTTCCTGTATGTCCCAATTCCTCAATATCAATTCCTCTGAAACCCTAAACCACTCTAGTCGGTGTTTCATCACCTTCTTTTCCAAAGAAGTGCACTTGAGGTTCTACCACCATCCAACCATTAACTGGTTCAACGTATCTTGCTACATCTGAGTGTTATCCAAACATCTCTCCTTTTCAAACTTAGGGTTTAGCCAAACAACCTCTTCTAGCTTCAAGTCAGATGTATCTCGACCAGCACAACCATTATCACTTCACATCCTTAGGTAACATTACACTTCCATGTATTTCACTTATCATGTCACCTCAACCTATATGTTCATCTTCATAAGAACACTCTCTGATTCCATCATCATGGTGATCAAACTCAACCTGGTATAACTTGTAAGTTCCACATATCTCATGATAAAAACATCCTCATAAGGGGACTACCTCATTCCTCTTAGTGTTTACAAACCATCCATGTATCATTCACTTTACCAGGGTAGATATCTTCTCTATCCCCATTTCTCGTGGCAACGTTCCAACCTACATCATCTCTTATCCTTGGTGTATGGCATGCGTAATATCCTATCTCTCACCCCCATAACAAGAGGAAATAAGCATTTGGCTGCAGTCCAAATATAGAGTTCTTCCTATTCCAAGAGTAGAGATAGTACACCCCACCTTGCCAATACACCTTTACATCTAAGTTGCAACGTGCCACATATGTCTCTACAACACAGACATCATGATATCAAGGTTACCTCCATGGAAAAGTAGTCTTGAACCTACTGAGGTTTATATCCTTGGTCATCTCCTCTAGGTCTATAGGGAACCAACTCCTTTGGGGTCATCCCTCTTCCCTCATGCATCAAGAGAGTGCCCTACTCATATGCCCTTTGGGTCCCATGAGTTCATGAAGGTGATCAATCTCCTAGCCCATGGCCCTCAGACAATAAAAGTTGTTACCTCCCGACCCTATGGTCATGTGGAACTGGAGAATTAGGCAACTCCTACTTTCATCGGTCTTATCCCTACCTGACCCTAGGATAGAATTAGGATTCTCCATTATAGTACATGTTCATTTAGAACCCTACCCAGGTCTTCACCATCTCTCTATCTGCATTCATGGGCTGACTCTCATCCGTTCATAGGCATCATGGCAACCTGCCTACCTTGGTCAAGCCCCATACCGGTTACTCCATGGTAACACATTCATATGCAATAGAGATGGATATCTATGGGTCTGCAAGTTCGTTCTCATACCATGTACCTTTCACTTAACTTCTCAAGATCCTGTGTGACCTCTTCAGGTTACCTTAAACCAACAAAACTGATATACACCCTACCAAAGGGGTCCCTCTCCCAGGATGGGAGGAAAACTATCTTTTGACCACAAGGTCACAAAAGCTCTTAGGTCTAGGGTTTATATCCACATGAGCTTACTTAACCCTAGCAAGCTATTAAGGCACAAGCGGATCACCTACTGTACCATGCTAGGTCATACTTGTCCTCTTTCCTTCAGACTGGATCAAGATCATACCTTCCTTTATCATCATCCTAGCTGTGAGGGGTCCATCAAACACACCTTAAACTCAAGGGGATTCCCTTTTCCTTTATACATTATGCGTACCATGCTCGAAACTATAGCAACTTAATTCTCGTCATGAGCATTAGGTATACCACTTCCCCTCTTAGGCTTGGGAACCTTAGGTTCACTTGTAAGTGTCCATCTGCATGCCCTATCTCTTAACTACGAATCAGGTATGCAAAAAGGCACAACATGCACTTCTTGTCATCCTTCAACTCGAGCAACACTCAGGGTTGGGTCTTTCTTAAGGACAACCAACAAGGTACAAGGCCTCATAACCTGCTACTAAACCTTTCTAGGTCTAAGGAACTCTTCTTCCTACCTCAGAAGGTAAACATCTCTACCATAGGCACGTAGGTACCAGAAGCTTCATCTTTTCTCAAGGGTTTGGTCCCTCAAAAGGTAACCAAGGTATCATCGACTTTCAGGGATCGATCATGAGGCAACCACTATCATCCATTGTTCCTCATATCCCAGGGTTTTAGGCTTCCTACCTCCTTGCTGGGTTTCCTACTCTTTCTAGAGCTAACCCCACATCCAACCTCACCATTAGAGGTCCTCTCTTCATGAAGGATCAACCTCAAAAACATCCTCTACATGGGTGAAGCTTAGGTAACCCTTCTTGCTCCATCATAATTCCTTATCCATGGTTTCATCCTACTGCCAGTAATATGACGTGCCCTAGGTGCCAGCTATGCCCTACTTGTACAAGCCCATAGGGTTTCTATGGTCCTTTACTAACATCATCATCTAAAGGGCTATCCTTTACCCTAACATGCATGACCCTTCCCAGGGTTGGGGTTGCCAAAGGTGCTAGGTCACCCATGGACCCTATGGCATTTCAAAGGCATGTCCTTTCAAACACCTGTTCCAACTCATCTCTCCCTAACCTTCACTTAGGGTTAGGGTTAGCATCATCCTCAGAGGGTGTGCCAGGTCTATACTTGAAATGGAGATCTTTATCTCCATGACTAACATATCCTCCTGACAAGAAGGTCTAGCCTCAGGTCTCTTCTGAGGACATGATATCTTATGTCATACGTCCTAAGCATGTATCTAATATTTATTTTGCGCTTAATCTATTAAGCTTATGTCCATGACATCTTATTTACATGCCTTTCATTAATTTAGTGGAGGATTCCTTAAACCTTATTAACCTTACCCATACCTCAAGAGGGTGAGGAGAAGAAAGAAAACCCTAATCCTTTAGGTCCTTATCATAATTTTTGTAATGAGAAGGGATGAATAAGATGAGATGTCCTAAAGGTATCTTATTTTGATTCATACCCTAAGACTTTGGCCATGCAGTCACACGAATCCGGGAGTCCTCATATTCCGACTAGCGGTGCGGAGGAAAATCTTGCCAGCCCCCGTTCGTGATCCTTTTCTAGACACCTCTGTCTTTCAGATAATCCTCTAATAACTCCCTTGGGTTCTATGGAGTTTGTAAAATTTAATAACTATTAATGGTTAAATGAGGAACCTACACTCTGATACCAAATGTTACGACCCCACCTCCCGATAACCCCCAATTAAGGGAGACCAAGAGGTTGAGCCGCACCCATTAATCTCAGATCAAAGGTTCGACATATAACCATAAACAATTATTAAATTCTAACAGACTATACTGAAAATGGTAATAAAATTTTTCTTTGCATACCTGGAAAAGTTGGGAACAAACTAACTTCTAACCTCATCTGCACTATTCTATCTAATTCGTCCTTGTTCTTTAATTCTTGAATTCACAAGGTGTCGCTTTACTGTTTGTACTTTTCATTGTACCTAAAATGCCGACAAACAAAACGTCGGACAGCCGAGGCTGGTATGTGGAGGAAACAGATAATGTTCAACTATGTTAACAATATAATCATTCAAGTAATCATTTAACAATCAAGATTACATTTTAAGCCATACAACTCAATCCATACATATTCTTGAACTCTGGGCTGTCCCTACAGTGGACATGAATATCACCTCTCTTTTAGGTAATAGAGTCGCATGGCACTATCCGAAGATATCCCAATATCTAACTCATTATGACTTGATGGTCCTACCTCCATGGTAGCCATGTACTAAGTCAACCATAGACCTGATGGACCTACCCAATAGGTAGCCATGTACTAGGTCATCCATAGACCTGATGGACCTACCCAATAGGTAGCCATGTACTAGGTCATCCATAGACCTGATGGACCTACCCAATAGGTAGCCATGTACTAGGCCTTTCTCTAACCTGATGGACCTACCCATAGGCAGCCATGTACTAGGTTAGCTATTATGCCACAGAGAGAACCAAGATCTGAGTTTATAGGCATATACATTAAGTGATAGTCATAGTCACTTTATATTTGCAATATGAACATCCAAACAGTTTAGTTGCATTCAATGCGATTAAACGTCCGAGAAACCATCAGAAAACTAAGCGGTTATTCATAAGTAACCACATACCTGTTCAGTAGATTTCTCAAGCTAATATCAATTCCAACCAAGAAAGCAATCCAAGGAAGTAATTCAACCACATAATCAAGAACCCTAAAAAACACATGTATTCCATTTACTACATACTTTATCAAGATTCTTTCTATTCAACTTGAATTTGCTTCCTAAGGTTTCTGTATCCATTTTGGGGTTTTGTTTTGCATTTAGGGGTTTCCTTCATCTTTTACCATATTAAACCCTAATTTTATGCCATTACTCAAAAACCCTAATTATTTCATCTATTCTTCAATATTAAGGTTATCTTAACAAAATATAATCCCATTTTCATATTATAGGCACATTAATAATCAATCAAGCTTCTTTTTCATTAAAGCTACTATTTTATCCTTTTAATCCATAACGAGATCATTATCTGCATCAATCATCAATTTCCAAGTTCATTAGGGTCTAATTAACATATGGACTCATTTGTCATAACTCTACCTTTTATTCATGAGAAAACCCTAATTACTACCTTTTGGGTTTTTATCCATAATTAGGAACTTTTATATTCAAAATGGATTTAGAACATCATAACTCTATCCTATTCATGGATTTGCACAATTGAAACCATTAAAAGGCATATTTTCCCAAATTAGGGTTTCTAATCCCATTCATGTAAACTTAGGTACATGAAACTCTAAATTAAGACAATTATGTACAAAGATCATTCTTTTAGATCTAAATGTACCTTTTTACTATTAACAAGTTAACATCAACTCTAATGATCCATTAAACCCTATTAAACACATTAATCATATCTAAATAGGGTTTCTTATTCTTTAATTAATCAAAGATGATAATTTACACTATATCTCGAACTATGATTAGATTCAGGCTACAAAAATATTTTTATTGGATTCTTTGTGTTCTTCTGATCAAAATTCATATATAAACATTTATCATCCGAGCTACGAATAAGGAGATATGAATTTTGCAAAAGTTACCTTTTTGGACCAATCAGAAGATGACACGTAGCCCCTTCCCCATGCAACGTTGCTTTGTGAAAATATAATCGAGTTACGATTATACCCCCGCTTAAGTGACCATCCCTTCACCACGCGGAGGGGCAGAAACGTCATTAGCGCATATTCATCTTCTTCCTTGGGCAGCAACGCGCCGTCCGCCGATCATGTCCATTTTTGCAGAACTTCGGGGGTCCGCCCCTCCTGTCTGAGGGCTCCGGAGTTGCCGCCGACCATACCCCTACTTCCGCCTCCCTCATCCGTGCTTGGGGCGCCACCAGACCATGATCGTGGTGGTTGGGTCGGGCCAAACAGGCCTGCAACTTGCAGCCACAAGTGCAGCCATACTGTTGCTATACCGAGATGTATAGGACATAGGCACTGCTAGCTCGACCCCGTTCTGACTTCGAGGCATCTCTAGCTCCCGACGAAACTCCACATGGGCTCCTTTCTGCCCTAGGGTTACGTTGTTTTCCTCTGCTAGGGTTTTGAAAGAAAAAGGAAGAAAAAGGAGATGGGGATGAGAGAGAGAGGTGGGGGATCTCTTTTGAAACTCGGACCAGGGCTCTACCCCCTTTTTGTAGGGTGTGTTTCCACGCCCCGGCTTGCCCTGAAAGCAACCAAGCCCTCATCTAATTAGGAAAGTGCCTCCTTTACTACTAAGCAAGTCTCTCTCTCTCTTTCCTAATTTCCTTCAATAATCCTTCTTCTTTAATTGGTAGAATTTCGAGAATAATATCTTTTATCTTCTCGGTACTTGCTTTTTAATTTATGGGCTCGAAATTATATTCTCATTTATTAGAAAATACTTCCTTTTTCATAATACCACCAAAAACGTTAATAATGTCTCATATTATCTTTTATTTTGCAAATTTTGGTATTTTCTCTTTCTTTCCTCTTTATTGGGGATCCTTGGACCCCAAGAAACTCTATTATTTAAAAATTCTTTTCCAAGGATATTTATTATCCTTCTAGATGCATCTTTATGCATTATTTCACATTATCTTGTTTATTTCTCATTAAAATATCTCTTTTTGAGGATTTCTCTTTATTTCTCTTTTATTTTCCTCATTGGCATTCCTTTTATTATTAGAAACCTCATGGACACGAATTTTCACCAAGAAAACTCATTTATGCCTCTTTCCGCTCGTTTTCCACATTTTATCATCATTTTCAATTTCTTTCTTAATAAAGAAATACTTAATTAACCTTTTCTTTTCTAATTGCCTTCTTTTTGCAACCTTGGTCTCCTTGGTACCCAAGGAACCCAAGAGGCACGAAATCCTCTTTGGATTTGCCTTCTAGAGGTTTCTACATATTTCTTTTCTTAAAAATTCAATCATCCATTTACTATTTGAATTTCATTGTTATTTGGGCCCAATAGCCAATAAAGCCCACAACACAATCATCAAGGCTATTGTAAACAAAATCCATTTATTTGAAACAAACTATATCATTATTTGTTCAAATATCTTTAATATGAGAAATTACATTTCTCACCAATGAACCCAAAAATTGGGGTTGTAACAGTATAGGTTATGTACATTGAACTAGAATGTGAATGTTATACAATGGTTCCTGATGGAAAAGATTTCCTATGTGTGGATCTCTTTGCAAAAGTTTTAATTTTTAGTGATTTTCAGTAATCCGCTGCAAATAATTCACTTCCGCTTAAGTTAATCTTGTTTTTGTGAGTTGGATGCCACAAAAACCCTCATTTTCAAGCCTTCCATCCACTTCCCACCATCATTCCACACCATTCCATCCAAGAAGAAGGAGGAGGTCGACCTTGCAGCAGCTGGAGAGGAGGATTCACTCATCTACATTGGGCTCCATGGCTACTTCTTCCTATTTCTCTTCCCTTTTTTTATTTTCCATTTCCATGAGTAGCTAGGCCCCTTGGGTGGGTTGTTTGGGGTTAAAATGTCACATTGATACCATGTTGGGGGAAATGATATGTAAACATTGTAATTTTGTTTGCTAATGATTATGTTCTATTTCTATTTCACTCTTCATGAATTGCTTGTTGGTTTGTGCTTGAAATCACTTAGGAATTTAGGGAAATTACTTATATGTGTGAATTTTGGGATTTGCTCCTAGGTCTAATTCTTGGATCCCTAGCTAGCTTCCCATCCTCCTACATGCCAATCAATTCTCCTAACCCTAGTTGAGATATCTAAGTAGCTAGTTTAGATGAATTTGGTGTGTTTAGCATGGAGCTTTCTCAAGGTTAGAATCTGGGTGAGGAGAGGCCTAAAACCTCACTTCCACTCCCATTACTAATCTCAGCCCCTATCCATCTCAAGATCATCTAACCTAGAAACCTAGGCTTGTTTGGACTTTAATTGAATTACACCTAAACCCTAACCTAGTTGAGCCTCACAAGGGTAGTAGGGGGTGTTAGGGACTAGTTCCCCTATACACAACCAAGCATATCCATGGCCAATTAGTAGTTTAGGATAATTCATTAGACTCTATCTTGTTGTTTCATTTGGTAATATAAATGAAAGCATAATCTTCACATGTCACCCCCAACCTAAATGACAAGTGCATCTCCTAAACAACCCATACCTCTATTAATTTCTTTAGAACCCTAATTTCCTTCTTGCTTATCTAGTGTTACATTAGTTAGATTTTTACTTGCATAGTTAGCTTCTTGCCTTGTTCTTGCTTTGTTCTTATTAGTTTAGGTCTTTACTTACTCTTTTTATTTGTTTGCTACCTTAGTGTAGTGTAGACTTTTCCTTGCTTTCCTTAGTGTATATTGTTCTTTTCTTATCTTGACTTGTCTTTTCTTAGTTAGTAGAATTAACAATCTAGGGTTAAGTTAGGTTTTGTTCTCATTTGCTTTCCTTTACTTGCTTTCTTTCTTAGTTTAGTGTAATCAATCAAAGAAACCTTCAAACCCTTAACCCTATTCACCGCAGTAGGAACCTAGCCCAAAAACTAACCTAACTCAAGTGCCCCCTTTTCTCCTTGTGGATTGACCCTATACTTGCCTCCCTCCTATACTACAAAACGACCCCGTGCACTTGCAGGTGTAGTGTTTTGGTTTTTGAGAGTGTTTTAAGTTAGGTCTTTATAAATTTTGAAAGTTTAATCCATCGTGTGTGTATGTTCGTGGGGTTGCATCTATTCAAACTTCAGTTGAGTAGTGTGTAACACCAATGGCAGAAACACACCAATATGCATATGACATAATTTAAATATTTGCACCGTATGCAATAAATAAATGATACAATTAAAAATCTGATCATATCAATTATCCTAAAACATAGTAAATTGACGTGGCTCTAATACCACTTTAGGAAATACTAACATAAAGTAAGGTAGCAGAAACAAAAAATTTATCTATTTGTATTCCTACTATGAAATAGGAAGGATGGTCTAAAGAGTTTATACCTGGACTTAGATCAAGTCCAGTGACTACAACTCATTATAGTTGCAACTGTCTTCTAGTTGCTCTTGGACGGTGTCTATGCAGCTCCTTGTCTTCACCACATACAGCAGATTAGACAACTTCTAGGGTGACTTCTGCGGTCTTGCCACAGACGATGGAGTGGAACAGATTCTATAGTGGTTCCTTTGGTCTCGCCTTGGATTGTAGTCTGACATTGTTCTCCTATCATTAGCCAAAGGACTCCTGCCTCTAGAGCAGTCCACACAAACCAACTAGAACTCTTGTCCTTCAATGATAAGGGACATGAAGGAGTTGTTCCTCCCATTGGCGTACTAGTCACTAACTTGCTCTTCTACAACAATGGTCCTCAATTGTTCTCTCCCGTCTGTATCCCTCCCTAGTCATGTAGGACTTTCTTGGGCTCTCTTGGTTACCACAATTATATAGGACAACAATTGTGAGAGAAATTGATTCTCAATTGTTTTTGTTGCTATTTTTGTGCTTTGAGAAGCCCCCAGTGCCCCTCTATTTATAGGCGGGTTAGGGCCAGGGTGACCACTCCATTGGGGATCTGTGTGGGAATGGAATGGATCAGAAGATCTTGAATTTTCACAACTTGCGGCCTCCAAAATGACCATTTGGCATCCCAAATGGTCATTTGGATATCGATACAGTCGTTTGACTCTATGTGATGGTCGTTTGGTAGTTCCTCAATCACATATGAATTTGGCAATTTTGAATCCAATTAATGTGTGTCATTATGTCAACACTAATTCCTTTCTTCAATCAAATTTCCCCATGAGGTGAGCAATCTCACACAAGCAAGATGGTTGTATCACTCACCTAGATGGTCGTCTGGTGAGCTGAGCCGAACTGGTTGGCTCAATAGAATGAACCATCGATTCACAGCTCAGTTTGGGCAAAACTTAGCCAATTTAATTTCTAATTAGCCTAGCAACCCAGGCGACCATTTCAACATTTGAGTTGATCATCTAGTGCTCTCTCACTCTGTGAGACGATTGGATGGGATGTAGTCAACTGATCTATTGCTTGAATTGAGCACCTAAACACTTTAGTAATCAATCAAATCATTATTTAGGATCAAACTCCTCCTCTAGATAAGTTCCTTTGTGTGTGACCCTATAGGTCCCATATCATGTTGGCAGTGAATTTTGATAACTAACTTATGTCATCACAAGTAGAGAGTGGTTCCTAGTCACACAGTAATACTACCCAAGTGAATGGAAAGTTGGAGAACAACTTCAACCTAAATATTGTGTAAGGTGTTGGAGTAATTGTATAATTACTTTGTCTCTAGTATCCAGAGTGAAGTCAAGGCATGGAGTCGTCATCCTCTCAACATTCAACCCATTTTCCTTGAACCAAGAGAAGACTATATGACACAATGCAACCTCAATATCATATATTAATTCACATGTTCATGCGCATGCATTTCTTAGTCTCGCTTATCAAGTGGCCAAGATATCAATCTCCAGTAGGAGGGACAAATCCCATCTATATCACTCACAGTTAGTCCCCATGTGTCAAAGTCATCCAATCATCACCTTTATGGCAACCCATGTTTTAGGATTGCATTTGATGATGTCAAAGTGTACTCAATGACATGTGACGAGTGTAGTGATTTCAGGTCAAAGAATCACAATCACCACCTTCAATGTGAGAGATGACTATGACCACCAACGATAGTTTCCATGTGTCACTCTCAAGGTGGGTCTGTCCAATACACTATTCCATAAGATGTATCTATGTGCTTGGTTTCATATTACCATATCATGAGTAATGAGATTCAATGATCAACCAATCCCACACTCTAGTCTTCTGTATTATCAGTGTCTATCTACCTTCCATAGTAACAACCGACTAGGGACATAAAAAGAATGTACAAACTCTTAGCATTTGTTTGATCTCATTCTCCAAGACATGTACTTGAAGACATACATCATTGAGTATTGTCATTCTATATATATTTGTAATGTTTCCTCATTATCTCATAACTAAAAGAAACAGGATGAATTGGAAGCTTGCCTTTATGAGTATTAATCAAATCCTTTATGATATATGCCATGTCAATCATCACATGATTGAGTCTATGGGAATACCTTACCAACACCGTTTCCATAATCTCTTGGAATGTGGGAGGAGTTAATAAGCTAGGTAGGCAAGCTGCAGTGTGAGAAGCTATTTCCGTACACAACTATTCCATTATTTGCATTCAGGAATCTAAGGTTGGAAAGAAAACAATTAAGAGAACATTAAATAGATTTTGGTTAGGGGTGACCTGGGTAACTAACTACCTTTCTCATCCTTTGGGAAGGGTTATTGTTGCTTGGTGTTCTGATGATTTATCTATTACCAAAGTTTATGAATGTGACCAACACATTGCTTGTGAGGTTAATTTTTTTTGTAAATCCTTTCTTCTCAATATTGTCTATGTGCATAACTTGGAGCATAAGAGTTCGACCTTATGGAGTAACCTTTCTTATTCTGATTTGGAATCCCCTTGGATTTTGACAGGGGATTTTAATTTTGTTAATTTGTCTTCTGAACAGTTTGGAAAAGCTGAGCCATCTTCTAATGCTATGATGCACTTTAATGATTTATCAACAATAACAAGTTGTTTGAACTGAATATGGTTGGAACTCATATTACCTAAGATAATAGACAAGAGAGTGATGAACTTTATATGTCTAATATTGATAGAATCTTATATAATAAACATTTTCTTGATTGTTTTCCTAATGTATGGGGTAAAATAATACATTCAGAATGATCATTATATTCTATCTATTTGCATTGATGTTGTTGTTTATAAGAACATAACTCGTTTTCACTTCATTAATGCATGGATTGATACCCCTAGGTTCTATGATGTGATTAAAACATCCTGGGAGATAGAGGTTGTTGGTGATCCTATGTTCAAACTTTGTGAGAAGTTGAGAAACACTAGGAAAGCCCTCTGTTTGTGGAACAAAATAAAAGTTGGGAATATTTTTGAGAATTGTAAGATTTTAGAAAATGAGGTTGTTGCTTCTCAAGATGATATGGATAGTAATCCTTTTGATCTTGATATTGTTTATTGTGCTACATGGGAAAGGAAAATTGCAAAGGAAGCCTATGATGCTGAGGAGTCCCTCATTCATCAATAAATCCAGGGTTCAATGGCTTAAACTTGGTGATAAGAACATTAAGTTCTTTTATTCTTCTTTAAAGGTTATAAGGAATAGAGATTCTATCAAGACTATTTCTATTGATGGTGCTATTTTTTTGATGAAAACGTGATTAGTTCTCATTTTTTTATCACAGTTGTGATCTTTTCAAGAAGGATTCCCAAGTTGATCCTTCTGTCTGTGATGATAAATGGGTGCTCCCTCGTATTAGTGAATGACTATATGTGTAGTAGATTTTTTGATAAATACATTGAGGAAGTCATCTTTTGTTCTAATGGAGATAGGTCTTCTGTCCTTGATGGTTTTGATTATCAATTCTTCATAGCTTGTTGGTCTATTGTTGGGGATGATGTGAAGAAAGTTGCTCATAATTTCTTTGATAGTGGTTATCTTCTTAGGGAAGTTAACGAAACATTATTTTTTCTTATTCCTAAAGTCAAGGATGCTTCTGATATTAAAGGTTGGAGACCAATTTCTCTTTGCAATGTGGTCTAGAACATTATCTTGAAGCACATTGCTTGCAAGTGACTGAATATCTTGCCTGCTCTTATTAGTCCTATGCAATGTGCTTTCTTAAAGAATATATCCATCTCTCATGCTACGCTTTTGGTTAATGAAGTTATCAATGATCTTATGAATAGAAAAACCTCTAAGTTGTGTGTGAAAATTGATCTAATGAAAACCTATGATTCAATCGATTGGGATTATTTGTTTATGATTCATTACAGAATGGACATTCCTGGGTGTTTCATTCACCAAATTAGAACCATTTTTAATATTGTTTGTTTTTCAAGTGATTATTAATGGAGTGGCTTCTAACTTCTTCTTCCCTCAAAGAGGTATTAGACAAGGAGATCCAATAGATCCTTATCTTTAGAGGGATTGTCTGCAAAGATAAATGAAATTGTTGTTTCTGGTTCCATCAAGCCTATTATGGCTTCTAAGGAATTTGTTATTTCTCATGTCCTTTTTGTCGATGATGTTGTTGTTTTCTTAGAAGCTGATGATACTTCTTTTTATTCTATATGTGATATCTTTAAGTACTTGGTATTGTTTCTAGTGTGAGAGTCAATCACTCCAAAATCCATTTTTTTTACAATAAGGTAGCTGATAATTTTTTTTTATAGTATTCTTGATTTCCAATGTGGTAGCCTACATATGAATTATCTTGGTTTGCCTTTGTTTAAAGAAAGTCTTATAAAGGTTCTTTGTTTGCCAATTATTGATAAGATCAAAGACATGTTAGAAGGTTGTAAAGCTCAAAAGTTATATTTTTCTAGTAGATGTGACCTGATAGTCTCAACCATATCCTCTTTCCAAATTTATTGTGTATCCTCCTTTCCCATCCCATGTAGTGTCACTAATGAGATTGACCATCTCTGTAGGGATTTCCTTTGGGGTTGACCCAAGCCTGAGAAGAACACTCACTCTGTTGGGTGGAAGGATATTTGAGTTCCCAAAAATGAAGGTGGCATGGGTATTTGCAGAGATAGAGATATTGTGAATGCCTCTCTTGTCTGTAACATATGGAATGTCTCCAGCAAAAAGGATAGAATTTGGTTGAAATGGGTCAATGAAAGGTATATTTGAGGTGATTTTATTTGGAGAATTCGGTTCAAAGATTCAGCTTCTTGGACCTGGAAGTAGTTTCTCACTTTCAAGAAGTATTTTCTCATTATGGTTTTCTTTAAGCCAAGTGGTGGAAAAAGAATTATGTTATGAAGAGATCCTTAGATTAAGCAAGGAATGTTGGTAGATGATGTCCTTCAGCAATATGATATTATAAATTTGGGAAAAGGCAAATTTTCTTTCTTGAGTTGCTTGCTGGACAGTAATGGAGATTGGATTATTTCCAATTCAAGGCATGTGAATCATATTATATATGTTGTTAAGGATTTATTTGTGCCTAATTGTAGGATTTTTTATTCTCTTCTCATGAATGGTAATAGTCTTGCTAGATTGAAAGATTTTTGGAAGTGTATGTGTGCTAAGATGGATGTTGTGTAGTGGTATTCTTGGATCTGGCAGTCTAATACTCTTAAAAATGCAAGTTCTTCAGTAGGAAGCTTATCAAGGGGAAGCTTCTAAAACATCATTCTCTTATCAGAAGGGGGTTGGCCTTTCCCTCAATGTATCTTCTCCTTATATCATATTGTGAAAACCTAAATCATCTCTTCTTTTAATGAAGATTTGTTGTGGATCTTTGGAAGATTGTCATGCGTGATGGCTATATTGACCAGGTTCCTATTTGCTTGGATAATCTTCAAGTGCTTAGAGGGAAAGTTCGTGCCACTACTATTTTTATCTTCTATGATATTTAGAAAGAAAGAAATTAGAGAACCTTTGATGGTAGATATCGATCAGTTAATTCCATTTGGTGTCACTCAAAGTTGGATATATATGTGTTCCACTATATGTGTGGTATAAGATAATTATTTTGCTTCTTTTTGTAAAGTTTTCTTCTTCTTTATGGCCATGCCATTTGCACTGAAAATACCATCTTTTTGATATAAAAAAGGGGTACCACACTTTAGAGGATAAAAATAGAGAAGATAAATCCTATCTTTATCACTCAAAATGTTCCAAGATGGTTCTTTTCTTTAAGATCAATGTATATTTGTTTAGGGCAGAAACTAGGTTAGGAAGATCCAAAATGATCCTAGAGAGGGTAGATCCAAACCCTAGAGTGTGTGCAACAAATCTTGACCAAGCTTTGTCCTCAAGGACTCTTCCTCCTCCACTAAACAAGAGGGTCAAGCCTCTCAAGAAACAAGAAGGAGAAGAAGGTGTGCAAAAAGTTCGTTTGGGTGAAAGAAGAGGAGTATATAAAGCTAGGATGAAAGAGGAAGGTGGGTTGAGGGTTGAAGGCATGCTTTCCAATTGTCCAAAGGTCAAGGCCTCCCTTCCATGCATACAGATTTTCCATCAGTTTGTGATGCTAGGAGGACCATCAGTTTCCAACCCCATGAGCACCATCGAGTTCTAACATGAAAAGAGCCACCGGGTCATGCCCCTTCATAGCCACTAAAGAAAACCCTTAACCACCATCAGTTGGTGCTCACCACATGGAAAACCATCAAATTTTATACCTTAAGAGGGAACCAATGAATCTCACACTTCACAAGAAAACCATAGAATCTTACTCTCTCATAGTAGAACCATCAGATCGCAAGCTTACAAAGGAAATGATCGAGTTTAGGTACCTAGGTGAGAAACCCTAGGTCTCAACCCTATGTTAGAAAGCATCATACATCCGATGGTGTATCTAGGATTTTCAAAGGTGCAACTATATCCAACGTACTATGAAAACTTTTAAGGCACAAATTACATTGGAAGATTATAATTAAAATCCAAGATATGAGAAAATTGTATAAAGGTCCATTAAGCACATAAATTGCAAAACATAATCAAACATTGTCCAAACTAGACCAAACTTCAAAAATAGATTAGTCCCATGATATCAAATCATTAATTAGGGTTTTATTAAGGTTTTAAGCACCCAATTAAGATAACCAAGCATGTTTAACCATAAAGCCACGCCATGGGTCTTACAACCATGAACCTCTAATAGGGATTTTTCCCTCGAAGTCCAAAGAAAACAAGGATGGATACTTCCTAGCATCTCATCTTCTGACTTCCACATGGTTTCCTTCACTCCATGGTGATGGCATGACACCTTCAGAAAGCATAAGTCCCTCTTCCTTAGGTTATGCACACTATCTAGGATTAGCATAGAATCATTCCGATAAGAAACGTCATCATCCAACTTAACCTCATCATTTGTTCTATACCAGGGTGGAACTTCCTTAACATGGAAATATGGAAACCATCATGCCACCTATGCAACTCTGATGGTAACTCCAGCTTGGAACCCTAGCGGCTTACAACAATTATTAGCATATGACTGTTGCCTGCTTTGAGTTTCTCTCAAATAAGGATGGATCACTATGACATTCTATGTAGTCTATTATATCAAAAACAAAAAACCAAAAGTTGATACATACATCTTTCTTACTAACAAAAGAGTGTCTTATATCACTTACCATATACAACCTTATATGATGTCATGTCTATGCTTCCTTGCTGATTATTCTAGTAAGCAAACTTGATCATACACTGGTGGACATCCTTTAGATACCAAGAACCATAAGACATGTGACCTCAATATATTCTCCAATTGTCTTAATGGTCCTTTCTAACTGACCATCTATCTATAGGTGAAAGGATGCACTAAACTTCAATGCATCCCTAGAGGCTTTTGATGTTTTGCCTTGACTTGTTGGAAACTATTCACTTGGAAACAACCTTTGTCACATCATGTTTCAAACTTGGTTTCCATCGTAGATTCTTCAGATTATGATTAAATATACGTATGTTAGATACATTGCGTACATTGAGAAATGAGTCTACTAAAATATTATCTTACTCAAACAATCTACATTTGGAACCGTTGTGTAGTTATGTAAACATGTTTTCCCATCATCTAACTCATGGAGCCATCATGCTTCCCATTCCTCTACTTTGATCTGCTATAACAACATTAATTTAACTTGTAGTTGTGCTAGTAATATTGCCAAGATAGATACTTCCAACTATACATTCATTTGCAAAGGTGGCACTAGCATGTCCTATTTGTAATAGGACAAAGAGCATAACTACGCATTATCTGCTAATGTTGATGAAGATGAATTCCTATTTTAGTGCATCAGGTACCACATTCTCCTACCATGGATGATAGTCTATGGTAAAAATCATAGTCATTTATTAGCTTCATCCACCTTCTTTATCTCATGTTTTAGTTTTTACTTTGAACAATGTCTCCTAATCTGTAGGGTTAAAGCTTCAACAGTCAACTCCAGGTCATGGGTTGGATAGTTCTCCTCATTTCTCCTAAGTTGTCGTAGAGTAAAAGGAATCACATACTTCTCATGCATTATCACACATCCTAGGCCATTCTTCAAGGCATCACACAAAACAAAGTAACCTATCCCTTTGCTTGGCAATGCTAACAGTGGAACACTTGTCAAATTCTCCTTCAACAACTGAAAAGAATGTTGACACCTTTTATCTCAAACAAAAGGAATATACATCCTAGTCACATTGATCAAAGGTTGAGAAACAACACTGAAGTTCTAAATGAACCTCCTACAGTGTCCTTCCAGACCTAGGAAGCTTCAGATCTTAGTCGGTGTCTTGGGCTGCTTCTGTTCCAGCACTGACTCCACCTTCTTTGGATCTACACAAACATCCTTAGCGTATATGACATGTCTAAGAAAGATACTTTGGTCAACCAAAACTCTCTCTTGTTGGATATTTGCATACATTCGATGCTTCCTCAACAACTCTAATGCTTGAAGAAGATGCTATTCATGATGTTGACTGTCTCTAGACTACAAATACTTGTTACAACTAATAAGGAAAGTATCTTAACACCATGTTCATTATGTCCACAAACATTGTTGATGCATTGTTAGCCCAAACAACATAACTATGAACTCATAATGGCCATACCTTGTCCTAAAAGTCATCATAGGTAAGTAATCTTCCTTTATCCTCAACTGATGATGCCCCAATATCAAGCCTATCTTGAGGAACACCCACTATATCACATCTCAATTGATCAAACAAATCATCTCTCCTTTGCAGCAGTTACTTGTTCTATATTGTTACCTCGTTCAACTATCGGTAATCTATGGAAGGAATCATTGAATCATATAATCATCCTTCTTCTCCCTGAATATCAATATAGGATCTCAAAATCAAACTCTATCTCTAGGGGGGAGAAACACTAAGAAACTCATCTAGAAATATTTCCTCAGACTCACGTATAACTGGTACATCTAGGATACTAGGACTCATCACCTTGGTATGCACTACAAGTGCTAACAATACCTCACATCCTTATCTCATCAACTTTTCTTCCACCATATCTAACACAAAACATGTTGGAACAAACTTCCTACCTCCCTGGAAGGCCCAAAAGGCATCCCCATCACAAAACTTCACGATCTTGGATCTATAGTCTAAAACAACCATGTGCTTTACTAAGATATCTATACCTAGGATCTCATTGAATCCATGCATACCAAGTGGAAGAAGATCTACATGAATGTTGTATCCCGAGAAAGAAAGAAAGCAAGAGGGACACGCCATCCTACAACACAACAAAACTATCCGAAAGGGGTTTCTAGCAAGGGGTGTTATTAGTTCTACTATTAACAGGCATGTTACAACCTTTTATGTATCATTCACTTTTTCATTTTGATTCCTTGCCATCTGCTTAGGAATTAACATGATTATCTTACTTTGTTTTGCATTTTTTGGTGACTATATATCATTATTGTGAGTCTTTTTGTGTTATCATGTTTCTTATTCACCTACCAAGGGGTAGCTCATGATATTTCACACTATTATCATTCAATAAGGATCATCTCCATCGAATTTCTTTTACATGACATGATAATTTTATCTTAACACCCTTTTATAAAAACGAATTGGTCTGAGATTAACTCAAGTTTCACTTTGTTCATATGTCATTGTTCTTGTTTATCATATCATATCACACTTACCTTTGGAGTTCTCCTCTTCTTATATGAATTTTACACCTTAAATTATCATGATAACACAAAATTATTTGTCTTTTATTTCATCAGTTTTTGGAATCACAATTTCAAGAACCCCTTTGTAACTTATTTAGATTCAGATTTAAGCTTCATGGTATCATACCTTTTCCTTTATACACTAAACATTCAGGTTTTTTGTGAGTTACAATATGATTTTCTTCTTTCCTTAGGGTAAGGTTAAGACATTTTCACCCTAATTTCTTATTTATTATGCACTTTGGATTGTTTCCAACTGAGTACTTTATTAGAGTAATCAGAAATATAACAATCAAAGAGTTCTACACTTGCCTTTTCTTCAATAATTGATTACCTGGATAGGGCATTCAATTCAAGAAGTATGCATTAGGTTCGTGTCATGTTCATCACTTAGTTATCATCCTAGTCCTAAGTATTAGTGTCCCCGTATATTCAAGGAACCCTAAGCTCTAATACCACCAAATGTGGCAACCCGTCACACTAAAAGAGATTACTCAAAACCAAAACCATGATTGATCACTACTTAATCACATGACTGAAAAGGGGCATAACTAAAATCGGTTTAAACATCTTCAACATGTCCAAGAATGTTTACATAATGACCCAACATCTCTCATAAATTCATATACCATTCTAGGTTTCGTTACAATTATACTATGACCTCACTTGCAACTTATATACAGAAGGTATTATCCACATATACATAAAGTACACATATCAGAAAGCTATCAAAACTCAATTCGGTGAAACATCATATACAAAACTTTCCCACCCAAACTTGAGAATACAAGGATGAATTCTAGGACAAACTAGACATTCAATAAACTTCTTCTAGGATTCTCCAAAGCGGCTCCCCCTCGCTGCCATAGGTTTGCTAGTGCTTCTGATGACACCTGAAAGATGTCGTGACCCACAAGGTTAGACCCATGTCCCAGCGAGAGATATAACTCTCAACAACATTTAGTTCTTACATAAAATTCTTCACTTAAATAAATACAACAGATAATATGACATGATTAACATGCTAGATATAAAGGCACAATCATGATCAGAGTCTAAATTACTGAATTGAGAGACTAACATCATTATCAAAAGATCATGCGTAGAAAATCATCATAAGCATAGATAACATCATAAGCATAGTTGTCATCATAATCTTGACTAACACCATAAGCATAACTAAGATCATAAGCATGTCTGACATCATATCATAATTTGTTATATCCTCAATTTTCATATGTATGGGTTGAAATGAAATTTCTCCAATAAAGTGTGTGATTATGAAAATTGTACGATTTAAGTACTTTGAATGGATTTCTTTGATAATATTCCTTTTTGCATAAATGTTTTCATGGGCCTTATTTAAGTAATAAGTCCAATATGATTAAAAGTGAATAAATATAGAAAGAAATCTAATAATAAGAGAAATTGAGTTAATTTTGAGAATTAGGTAGAATTATCTAGAATGTTGTGTTTTCTCATTATGGATTGGGACTTGGATCCACATGGTTTCTTTTGATAAAAGGAATCCAAATAAATAAATAAAAGTGAAAGAGAGAAAATATGAATAAACTACACCTTAATAAGTGTTAACTTGCATATGAAGAAAAGTCCTTTATCCTTTCGAGATTGGGACTCAAACTTTGCACACGTGTAGATAACTTTAATGCAAAGTTTCCCCTAAAATTTGGAAGTAAAAAGATGAATAAGGAGAGAGTTATTGGTTTTATAAGATTCCTAAAGTGAGAGGATAATCATTCAAATACATTAAATGTCACATTCCATTTAGGAATAATTATTTGATTTATCCATGATGCAGGCAATTACAACCACATATCTCATGATCCAGGTGACAAATCTTGTGATCCGACAGCTAGTGTGCTTCGTCCTACTCGAGTTAGGACTCGTAGGGTAATAGGAGGTATCGATCTTACACCTCTATTTTCGTGAGTTTGAGAAACCAAGCAAGGTTGGAGATTACTCTGATGAGTCCAGGAGGAGTTTCTAGCTAGGAGGATATAGGATTCGATGCCTTTTGGGACTCTTTCAGTGTTTCCCTAATTGGGATCCTCTCGCCAACCCTGCCCTATATAAAGGGGGTGATACATCTTACCAGCAATAACACAAACCACTCTCGCAAGACTGGATGAAGTCGATGAACACAGTCGTGCTCTCAATTTGGGATTTGGTCTCGACCTTCACCTCTGTCCTGGAGCAGTTCTCACCGAAGATAGCATCGAGTCGTACCAGTTGTGGAGAGTAGTGAGTGAGCAATTAAAGGGCTCATTGAGTTTAGGGAAGTGAAACGAAGGGACCGGTGGTCCTAGCTTGCGTGTATGTGGAGTAGGGAGCAAAATCAACCAATCCGTTGACTACTAGTTCACACGAGGAGGAGACTGAAGGTAGATGGACTTGTTGTGAAAAGTTGGGTCTACCCTCCAATGATCAATTGTAAGGTGAGTCCTTTTTAGTCCTTTTGCATGGTTTGTTTTCAGCGCGAGGAGCGCTTCCTTGCGGCTCAGGTGCCGATGCGGCATGAGCCGATTGGATCACACCTGGCCCTACTGGCATGACTCAAGGGACTTGGATTATACGCATGTCAATCCCTTACTGGCCAAGAAAGGTTTTATTGCTAATAAAAGAGTTTATGAGGAATATGTAATGATTAGGTAATATGTGCTTTTTAGGATACACTGGGGCTTGTATGATTTGCTGGATTGGTTTATTGGATTACTTGATTGGATTGGATACTTTGCTTGACTCTTTTTCTTTTTGGGAGAAGTTAGGAGTTAATATTATTTATCCTACCATCCTCTTGAAGGGATATCTTTCAATCTGATTACGTTTGATGAGAAACTGACTTTAGTAGCTACTTAGGTTATGTGAATGCATGAGAGGAGGAGAGGTTGACCTACAGGGTCAAGGGGGGATCTATATAGAATAGGTCCTCCATGTGGTTTTTCAAGTGATGTTTTGCTAGAGCATCTGTGATGCCATTCTTCGTCCTCTTGAATTTCTAATACTTGACATCATAGCCTTGTTGTATACTCTTCTCCATGCTTTGTTTCCATGCATTCAGTCTGAGGTATACTACAAGATCTCAACCTTCATTAAAGGTATCAAGTGCTTTGCTTCTATCACTTCCTATAATGATCTTCTTGTATTGTAAAATTTGTGCCATCTCAATTGCTAGAGAAATAGCTCTGATTTCAGCCTCAGCTACTGATGTGACTCTAATAATTTTGGTAGCTCCCCCAAGCCAGACACCATTTTTTCAATGCATGATGATGGCTACTACTGCTTCATTTTTTAGTACTACTGCATCACATTATATTATAATGTTGCCATCCTCTTCGTCAGTAACGGGGTTCCCCTATGCATCAGAGTCGTCTTGAATAGTTCTCATTGCATCAGTCTTTCTTCCTTTCTCATACGCCTTGGTGTTTAGCCTGATGTTGCTAGCCTTTTGGTTCAATTTTTTCACTGGTTCTTCTTCTGTGCCCTAAAAAATGAAGCAATTACATGTCTTCCACATGTTCCAGTAGCAAAGAGCAAAAGTGGTTGTGTATTGTTCGTCATTGTTTAGGTTAATTTCAAGTCATTCCCTCATCATGGTGCCTTGTAGATGATATTTATGGTTGAGTGTATGACATTGCTCCCAGGTACTCTTAGCCATGGTGCAGTCCCTGAGTGTATGTATGGTACTCTCCTCTTCTTGGAGACACCTTGGGAATATACCAATGTCTATCAAGTGATGTTGCTTCCATCTGGTATTGGTCATGAGAGCTTCATGGGCCATGAGCCACATGAACATACAAACCATGCAAGGTGTATTGGGAACACAAGCCCAACTATCCAAGGATGCCTCTGGGTCGGGGGGAGGGGGGTTGATTGAGTATCCAAGCGATACTGTCCTTCAGAATATACTCTTATAGAAAGGATGTTTTCTAAGAACCATCTAGGTTCACTAGGCTCAAGACATTCATATCAATCAAGATAGGGTCTATCATTATGTGGCAGATCTCTCTAAGCTTTCCTCAGGTAGGAACCCAATGATCGTTCCATACTGAGGTGTCTTCACAGTTGTTAATGACTTTGACAACATTTTCCTCGATAAGTTCTTGACAATTTGTCACTACTCTCCATAATGGTGTAGCACGGGCTCCTGTATCTCCCCGATAGTTTTTAAATTTCTTTAACATACCATCCTTCCATATGGGGCACCTGTTAGAGACAATGTCCCAGACACTCTTGCCTATAAGTGCTTTGTTCCAATCTGCCATGGACTTAATCCCTAACCCTCCTTTCTCAATGTTTTTCATCATCGTTCTCTAGATCACCAGTGACATAGGTTTAGATTTATGTCCTCCTCCCCATATAAAGTGGCTAATAATTTTGTCTGTGTTCTTACATATGTTGATTGGTATCTTGGTGGTTCACATAGAATATGTGGGTATGGTGGTTAGGATAGATTTGGAGAGACAGACTCATCCTGCAAGCGATAGAGTTTTTGTCACCCATCCATTGACTCTATTGTACATCTTGTCTAGGAACCCTACATAGGTAGTCTTTTTTATGCGGTTATGTAGCATCGGGACATTGAGGTATAGCCCCAGATCTTCCATTTTAGTGATGCTACTAGCATTGCATATCTGGCTTCTAGTGTCTAAATTGACTGACTTGGAGAAGAAGATTCTGGTCTTCTCGATAGATAAGAGTTGTACTGAGGCCTTCTAAAAGGTGTTGAAGCACTCTCGAATGACGCTGATTTGTTTAGTTGTGGCCTTGGAGAAGATGATTATATCATCTGCAAAATAGATGTGGGAGATAGTTGGTCCCTGTTGTGAAACTTTGATCAGCTTCTAAAGCTTCTTTTAGAATTTGTCTTCAATAAGCTGGGATATCCTTTCCAGGCACAAAACAAAAAGGTACGGGGATAGGGGGTCCCATTGTTGTAGTCCTCTGAAAGTTTTGAAGATTTGTAGCTTCTCCCTATTTAGAAGGATGTTGGTGGTTCTCCAAGTTAAAGAGTTGGCTACATATTTCTTGATATTGGGTGGCCAATTTGCTTTAGAGACTGTATCTTTGACAAACTGCCATTACATATGGTCATAGGCTTTTGATAGGTCCACCTTGATAGCTATATAAGGTGCTACATTAGCCTTGGAGATGTTGTCGATAAGTACTTGAACAAGGATGATTTTGTTTAAGATTTTTCTACCTAGTACAAAAACTTGTTTGGGACTGGGATATCTGCATCAGAATATATTTTTTCATGTGTTCCACTACCACTTTAGAGACTAGCTTCAAGCATGAATTATTCAGAGAGATGGGTCTATGCTCACTGCAGATGGTAGGGTTTTTAACTTTGGGTATGAGAACTATGCATGAATCCCCCACTGTATCTGGAATTGAGTTCTCATTTAGAAGAAGTCTGACAGTACTGGTGACAGAGTGTTTGAGGGATTTCCAGTGCTTCTTGAGGAAGGCATTATTTGTGCCATCTGGGCCTAATGCTTTGTAAGGGTTGAGATTCTTGAGGATTTTCCATATCTCATATTCAGTTGGTGTCACCACCAGATCCCTGAGTTGCCGATACTTGAGCTTGTAGAAGTAGCCTGGGAGTGCATCCATGTCTGCACTAGAGGGTGTAATAGAAGAAATGAACAATGATATAAAATGATTTCTTACTGGAAGTTTCATCTCATCCCCGGTGACCCATTCGCCTGAAGTTGTTTTGAGAGTTGTGATTCAGTTATGCCTTCTCCTATTGCTGATGAAGGTGTGATAGAACTTGTTGTTCTTGTCTCCAAACTTGATCCAGTGCAGGTGGTTGCATTGCTTCCAGTCCTCCTCTTCATCGTGGAGAATAATATCCAGTTCTTATTCAATATTAGGACAAAGATTGTCTTTTGTAGGGCAGTATCACTACTCAATCACTTTTTGTATTGTGTTGATCTGGTTTAAAAGGATGTTCTTGCCTCTAAGTACGTCCTTCATCATTCTATTCTTCCACTGAGTAATCGGTCGTTTGATGTATTCTATAGCTTCCTAAAACAGTTTGCTGGGGTCCCAGTGGGTATCTAGAATCCTTTGAAAATCCAACTTATTCAGCCACGAGGCTTAGATTTTGAAGTGAAGATTGGTCTTCGGTTTCTCTTTAGATAGGGTTGTGACTAGATTGTGATCAGATCCAATGTGGAGGAGGATCTCGCAGTACATATGGTTGTGTTGCTGAATCCAGTCGACATTGGCTACTTTGCTTGATTCTTTGAGATCTCCAAATTCGGTATGTGGTTATTTTATGATTACTCTCTTTAGTTTCACGGTAATATATATATATATATATATATATATATATATATATGTATATATATATATATATATATATATATGACTTGCCTGAATCTACATACCATCTATGGATTTAAGATCTAAGAGGACCAAGCCTTGGAGGGAAGGTCAAAGGTGGTCAAGCCCCAGAGGTGAGACCATAGGGCATCTAGAGAGGTGACCCATAAGGTACCAAGCTCAGGATGGAGAAGGTAGACTAAAGTCCCTTGCAAGGACTAGACCCTAAGAGAGGATATCCTAGAGGATGTTTACAAGTGGTTGGGAAGTTATATGGAAAATGTAATCTTGAATTGTTAACAACTATTTGATGTGATTAGGTTGTTAGAATATATGTGCAAGAGTTTGGTTGCCACCACATACCAGTATATTCTTTATATTGACCGACATTTTGTTTGTTAGTGTTTTAGGAAATCTTTGAAAGTGGATAAACATTAAAGTGACAAATGAAGAATAAATCTATATAAATATTGGAGGATTTAGTTAGATAGAACTCTACAGTAAAGTTCCAAACTCCTATTTTTGAAAAGTATGTGAAAAGTAAATTTTTATCTTGCTTTAAGCTTAGTCTTTGGTAGAATCTATTAATTTTTTTTATTATTTGCAAAATCATTGATCATTTTTTGGGATAGAGGTTCTAGCATCTTGGTCTCCCTTAATGGGGGATTACTAAGGGGTGGGGTCATTACAATTAGTATCAGAGCATGGTATTCCATTTAATCTCTAGTAATTATTAAATTATACAAACTCTTTAGAACCCAAGGGAGTTATGAGAGAATTTTCCAATGATGGAGGTATCTAGAAAAGGATCACAATCTAGGGGTTGGCAATATTTTTCTCCACCCTGCTAGTTAGTCTATGAGGACTCCTAGATTATTTGTGACTTCCTAGCTGAAATCAGAGGATTTAACTTGAAATAAGATACCTCTAGGTCTTCTCATCTAATTTTGTCCCTTCTTTATCGCTTTTATCTAGAGAAATTTTAAGTGCTTAGGGTTTTCTCTCTCTCCACCCCCTCCTCTGTGGGGAATTTAGGGTGTTAACGATTAGGGAATCCTCCATCAAACAGAAAAATGCATGTAATTAAGATGACACAAATGTAAGTTTAAAGTGTATATAAATCCTTTCCAGGTTATAAATATGTGGTTAAATGATTTTCACATGTGTGAATTAGCATGGCCCGTATCAAGACCGTAGTTGTTCCCTACGAGTCTACCAAGAACCCATCTGGGGGTAGGCCTACCTGCAAGAGGAGGGGATCTTTTGAGAAGTGGAGGAGAGATTGTGGTGATGAGTCCTCAAAGAAGCGGTAGAGACCTAAGGAAGCCTCAGGGAAAGGCTCAGATCCTAATCCCATTCATTTCGACCACATGGATGAGGATGATGACCAGAAAGAGGGACAATTGGGAGAAAGCAAGACCAAGATCGACATCACAACAAACCCTGTGCCTGTTGTAGTGGTCCATACACCTGACACCCTCTAGATGGAGCAACAAAAGAAGCTGACTGAGACCATCAGTGCTTTGGCCCTCAAGGACACTACCAGAGGTGAAGATGGAGAGCCTCTACCAGTTCGTCCCTGACTCAGAGCCACCATCCTGGAGTTCATAAAGTCAAACATAGAGAATTTCTAGGGAGAGGACAAGACAAAAGTCATCAACAGAGTTGATGCATGGCTTCTTGCGGTCTAGAATGGGTTCCACATAATGGAGGTTCAACTGAACAAAAAGGTCTTGTTTGCTACCCATTTTCTAGAAGGAGTAGCTAAGTTATGGTGGGAGAAACACATCACATGCCGAGACCTAAATGAAGATCCGATGGCCTGGATAGATTTTAGGACCATCTTCTCCACTAGGTTTGTGCCCATCATAGCCAAGAAGGAGAAAGATAAGGAGTTCACCTTCCTCATGCAAGGCAACCTCTCTGTTGTAGACTATGCTTGGAAGTTTCACCTGCTAGAGTGTTTCAGGTACATGATGACAGAGGAGAGATAGGTGGATCACTTTGTGGAGTGTCTACACCCCCCATCAAGCCACATGTAATGGAGAGTAAGCCGACGGCCTTCGCCGAGGCCTACAACACCACCCTGAGCATAGAGAAGACAATGATGCCTACAACCAACCCACCTAAGGGGTACCTGGGCTATGCTAAAGGAACTACTGGACCAAAGACTAATCACAAGTAAGTACAAGGGTGTAACCACACCAAGGGAAAGCATGGAGGCAAAGGAAAGCCACGCAGTGAGAGCTATTTTTAGAAGTGTCATACCTATGGACATACACACTCTGGGAAGTGCCGCTTCAATAAGAAGGTGTGCTTTCATTGCCAGAAGGAGGGACACTTCATCACCAACTATCCTCTGCCTGATCTGAGAGGTCCAGGTCCTGTGGCGGCACAACTGATGGTAGAAGCACCCCCCAGTAGGAGCCGATACACCAGTTGGAGATCCACCAATTGGAGAGAGGAGGCAAACCTGCGTTTTTGCCATTCACAATGAAGAGGCTCAGGGAAATTCTATTCATTTGATAGAGGGTAATAACCCTTAGAGTGTTCCTTTTTGCTTTAGTTTAATCATGTAGTAGTCTGAAACATTATGGAAAACTATGTAGGCATGCTTGAAGTCATGGGACAAGATGTAAAAGCTCTATTTGATTTTGTTTCTACTAATACTTTCATTTTGAGAAATTTGGCAACTATGCTTTGTTTGGACATCAAGGATTTAGGTTATGTTTTGGATGTCACAACCCCGAGTGGTCGGATATATACGTCTCTTTTGAATAAACCCATCTTCTAGTTAAGTACCTGAGCCACGAGCTTCCTAGTGACTTCATCCTCCTTGATATGGATGATTTTGATGTGATCATTGGTATGGATTGGCTTTACACCTATAGAGAAAAAATTGAATGTAGGGAAATAAGATCCTTATTAGGAAACTTGGTCACCCACACTTTACCATTCGAGGATGGAGAGATGTGACTACCAGCCTGTATGTATCGGCTCTAAAGGTCAAACAGATGATTGGTCACTGAGCTAGAGCCTAAGGTGTGACCCCTAGAGGAAATAGAGGTATTTAGGGAGTATGCTGATGTTTTTCCAAATGATCTGCCTGGGTCTCCCCCTGAGAGAGAGGTGGACTTTTTGATAGAGCTAGTTCCTGGGACAAACCCTATATCTAAGGCACCCTATAGGATGACCCCTGTTGAGTTGGTTGAGTTGAAGAAACAACTACAGGAACTTCTAGATAAAGGTTTCATTAGACCTAGTACATCACCATGGGGAGCACCAGTCCCTTTTGTGAAGAAAAAGGATGGGTCACTCAATTAGTGTATCGACTACTGGATGATCAATCAGGCTACCATAAAGAACAAGTATCCTTTACCCCGTATAGATGACCTCTTTGACTAGCTCAAACCTACTCGAGTCTTTTCCAAGATCAATTTCAGGTTTGGGTACCACCAGGTGTGAATCAAGAGTGAGGACATCCCTAAGATGGCTTTCCGCACCTACTATGGCCACTAATGAGTTTGTGGTTATGCCTTTCAGGTTCCAATGCACCTAGTGTGTTTATGAATCTCATGAATAGTGTGTTCCAAACTTTCCTTGACTCATTTGTCATAGTGTTTATAGATGCCATCCTGGTTTATTCCGATGACCTAGAGCAACACCGTGACCACCTGGGTAGAGTCCTTGATATCTTGAGACTGCATAAGTTCTACAGGAAATTCTCAAAGTGTGAGTTTTGGATAGACTGTGTCATGTTCCTTGGACACATCATCTCTGAAGGTACAATTGTCATGGATCCAACCAAAGTTTTGACTGTTTGAGAATGGCCTGTACCAAAGAACCCCTCTGAGATCCATAGTTTCTTGGGATTGGCCAGATACTATCAGCGGTTCATAAAAGATTTCTCAAAGACTGCTTTTATGCTCACCAAGCTTACCCAGAAGGGTGAGAAGTTTGTGTGGTCTGACGTATGTGAAGCTCGCTTCCAAGAATAGAAGGAGAAGTTGACCATAGCTCTGGTGTTCACCCTATCGTCTAGCAATGAGGGTTTTATGATCTTGACCAACGCATCAAAGATGGGACTTGGATGTGTCTTGGAACAGAATAAGTATGTTGTTGCATATGCCTCTCAACAACTCAAGCCCATTGAGGTGAACTACCGACACATGATTTAAAGTTGGTTGCTATCATTCATGCTCTGAAGATTTGGCGGCACTATATGTACTGACATACCCTTAAGATCCTCACCGACCATAAGAGTTTGAAGTATCTTCTGATGTAGAGAGATCGAAATATGCGACAAAGATGGTGGATGGAGTATATGAAATATTATGACTTCACCATCACCTATCACATGGGGAAAGTTAATGTTGTAGATGATGCTCTTAGTCAAAAACATCTCAGGTATGCAACTGTCATGTTTATGCAGTGGAGGAAACTAGAAGAGCTTGTGGAGTGGGCTCCCCAACCATTAGAAGACTGAGTTCATTTGGCAAACATTAAGATAAAATCACACTTGTTGAGTGAGTTAGTGGTTGCTCAGTTAGTCAGTTCAGAAATTGGTTAGATGAAAGGATTGTTAGAGAAACCATAGAACCATCTCTCTGTGGGAGTAGAGAATCCAATACAAGAATCATATATGGGTTCCTGAGGATTGACCTTTGAAGGATCATATCTTGTAAGAAGCTCATGGTTCCAAGTGCACGGTACACCCAGGCACTACCAAGATGTTTAAGGATCTGCAGCGGTACTTCTGGTGGCCAGGAATGAAGAAAGACATAGCAGCATATGTGGCCAGTTGTCTCACATGCCAGATGGTGAAGGCTAAACACCAATGACCTGACAGACTGTTATAGTCAATTGAGATTCTAGAGTGGAAATGGGAATAGATCACCATGGATTTTGTGGTGGGTCTCCCCAGGACCCAAAGAGGTCATGATGCGATATGGGTTGTGGTAGATTGCCTTACCAAGTCAGCACACTTCCTTGCCTTTAAGACCACTTTCAAGGTGACATACCTAGCCAAGCTATACATCAGGGAGATAGTATAGTTGCATGGTGTACTAGGTTTGATCATTTCCGATTGAGACCCAAAATTTACATCCAAGTTGTGGAAGAGGTATAGGAAGATCTTGGTACAAGAAAAAAGTTCAGTACAACTTACCATCCCCAGACTAATGGACAGTCAGAGAGGACAATTCAGACATTAGAAGATCTGTTGAGAGCATGTTTGCTCGATTGGGGTAGATCGTGTGAGCAGTACTTTCCCTTAGCTGAGTTTGCGTTCAACAATAGCTACCAAGCTAGCATCGGGATGCCTCCAAATAAGCCCTATATGGGATATCATGTAGGTTACTGCTTCACTAGGATGATGTCTATGAGAGGACCTTGTTGAGGTCATACGAGCTCCAGGTGTATGTAGATAAAGTCACTTTGATCAAGAAGAGGTTGAAGAGAGCCGACGATCGATATGTTGATGCGAAGCAGACTGACTTGTAGTTCACTGTGGGAGAGCATGTGTTTTTTAAAAGTTGTGTCCCTGATACGTGGGTCCATTTGAGGTTATATAACAGATTGGTGAAGTTGCATATCATTTGGCATTACCCCCTCAGTATAGTATGATGCATGATGTTTTCCATGTGTCCAATCTGAAGCTCTATGTGAAGGACCTGAGCCATGTGCTGAACATTGAACCTATTGAACTTCAAGGGAGGCTGACATACCCTGAGTTACTTATGAGGGTACTAGATACCAAGGTGAAAGAGCTTAGGAGTAAGAATATAGAGATCGTAAAGGTTCTTTGGAAGCACCATGGAGAGGATGAAGCCACATGGGAGCTAAAGATGGACATGGAAAAAGCCTATCCTGATTTGTTTACTTGATTCCTTGGATTTTGTGGGAAAGCGTCTTATAAGGAGGGGAGGATGTTATATCCTCAATTTTCATATGTATGGGTTGAAACGTAATTTCTCCAATAAAGTGTGCGGTTATGAAAATTGTATGATTTATGTACTTTGAATGGATTTCTTTGATAATATTCCTTTTTTCATAAATGTTATCATGGGCCTTATTCTTGTAATAAGTCCAATATGAATAAAAGAGAATACATATGGAAATAAATCTAATAATAAGAGAAACTGAGTTAATGTTGAGAAATAAATGGAATTCTCTAGACGGTTAAGTGTTTCCTCATTATGGATTGGATCTCTGATCCAGATGGCTTCTTTTGATAAAAGGAATCCAAATAAATAAATAAAAATGAAAGAGAGAGAAAATATGAATAAATTATGCCTTAATAAGTTTTAACTTGCATATGAATAAAATTCCTTTATCCTTTCGAGTTTGGGACTCAAACTTTGCACACGTATAGATAATGTTAATACAAAGTTTCCCCTAAAATTTGGAAGTAAAAGGATAAACAAGGAGAGAGTTATGGATTTTATAAGATTCCTAAAGTGAGAGGATAATCATTCAAATACATTAAATGTCACATTCCATTTAGGAATAAATATTTGATTTATCCATGATGTGGGAAATTAGGACCATAGATCTCATGATCTAGGTCACAAATGTCATGATCTGACAGCTTGTGTGCTTCGTCCCACTCGAGTCAAGAATCAGAGAGGAACAGGAGGTACCAATCTTTGACCTCTATTTTTGTGATTTTGAGAGACCAAGAAAGGTTAAAGATTACTCTGATGAGTCTGGGAGGAGTTTCTGGTCCAGGAGGATATAGGATTCCATGCCTTTTGGGACTCTTTTAGAGTTTCCCCAATTGGGGTCCTCTCAAAAACCCTACCCTATATAACGGGGGTGATACATCATACCAACAATCAAATAAACAACTCTCGCGAGACCAGGCGAAGCTGACGAACACAACTGTTCTCTCAATTTGAGATTTGGTCTCGACCTTCACCTCTATCTTGGAGCAATTCTAGGCGGAGATAGCATCGAGTCATCCTAGCGGTGGAGAGCAGTCAGCAAGAAATTTAAGGACTCATTGAGTTTGGGGAGGCGAGACGAAGGGACTGGTGGTCCTAGCTTGTGTGTATGTGGAGCATGGAATGAAGTCAACCAGTTGGTTGACTTTTTGTTCACATTAGGTGGAGACTGAAGGTAAATGATGACCTGTGGTGAAAAGTCAGGTCTACCCTCAAGCGATTAATTGTAAGGTGAGTCCTTTTTAGTCCTTTCGCGTGGTTTGTTTTGAGCGGGATGTGTGTTTCCTTGTAGGTGTGGGTGCCGACACGGCGTGAGCCGATTGGCTCATGCCTGACCCCACTGGTGTGACTCAAGGGAGTCAGATTATATGTGTTTCGATCCCTGATTGACTAAGAAAGGTTTTATATTTAAAAATCACAAGTAATTATAAAAATATCATATGTGGGCAAATTATATATGAAAGTTGAGCAGAAAAATGTGTAGATTGCAAAAAAATATAATTGAAGCCTGGATTTTTTGCAATTCAAAAAGGTATATAAAGTTGTCACCTATAATGCATTTATGAATAGAAAACCCTAATTGTGATATTGATGAGATTTAGTAAATTTCTTGGATGATTTAAGTTGATATTAACTTGTTGTTAATAAAAATGAAGATTTAGATCTAAAAGAGCTGATCTTTATGATTAATTGGTTCCATTTAGGGTTTCATGTGTATAAAGTGCATTAATGGGCTAGAAACCCTAAGTTAGCTAATTATGACTTTTAATGAGTTATATTGTGTAAACCTAAGTATAAGATAGAGATAGGATGATCCTAATTCTAATTGTGAATAAAGGGGATTTAATGTGAATAATTGAGTAGTTAGGGTTTTGTGCATATAAAAGCTATTTTAGGGTTTGTTGACCTAAAAAGGTAAAGTTTGAAAAATAAATCTAAGAAACCCTAATGCAACCTAGAAACCCTAGAGGGGACTCCCAAGTCAATAAAAGAGTTTATGAGGAATATGTAATGATTAGGTAATATGTGCTTTTCAAGATACACCGGGGCTTGTGTGATTTGCTTGATTGGTTGATTGGATTACCTGATTAGATTGGATACTTTGCTTGACTCTTTGAGACCTCTAAATTAGGTATGTGGTTTTTTTTATGATTACTCGCTTTAGTTTCACGACGATTTCCAAGGTTTCATCGATTGCATAAAAATATCTACTTGGATGACTTTGTTTTTTGCAATCTAGAAAGTGACTATGATTATCACCAAGTATATATATATATATGACTTTCCCAAACCTACATACCATCTCTGGATGTAAGATCTAAGAGGACCAAGCCCTGGAGGGAAGATCAAAGGTGTCCAAGCCCCGAAGGGAAGACCATAGGGCATCTAGAGAGGTGACCCATAAGGTACCAAGCTCAGGATGGAGAAGGTAGCCTAAAGTCCCTTACAAGGACTAAACCCAAAGAAAGGTATCCCAAAGGATGAATAAAATTAATTGGGAAGTTATATTGAAAATGTAATCTTGAATTGTTAACAACTATTTGATGTGATTAGGTTGTTAGAATATATGTGCAAAAATTTTCTTGCCACCACATACCAGTATATTCTTTATACTGACTGACGTTTTGTTTGTCAATGTTTTAGGAAATCTTTGAAAGTGGATAAACATTAAAGTGACATTTGAAGAATAAAGCTATATAAGTATTTGAGGATTTAGTTAGATAGAACTCTACTTTTGGTAAAGTTCCAAACTCCTATTTTTGAAAAGGTATGTAAAAAGTAATTTTTTATTTTGCTTTAATCTTAGTCTTTGGTAGAATCTATTAATTATTTTTTATTATTTGCAAAACCATTGTTCTTGTTTTGTGACAGAGTCTCTAGCTTCTTGCTCTCCCTTAATTGGGTGTTATCAAGGTGTGGGGTCATACATAATCCCAATTGATTTCTCTTACCACATTATACATCATCTATATACTAACAGAAGCAAGCTAGGGTTATCATCCAATGTGAATTGTTGAATAACCCTAAAAATTATGCTACACAACTCAATTACATCTTTTATTAAGACCTCAGGAGTTTAAGATGTACCATTCAAACTTCCAATTGACCACTACAAAGTCTCAATCAGTTCCGTACAAGATTTGGGAGAGCCACAATCCTGAGATATGTTCCCCTTAGTTAGTATGAGTCCACCGTAGTGACATATCAATCAAGCTGCAATCAACCTAGTCTGCCCTTGATAGAGAGGTCATGACACTACAAAACTAGGGTATCCAACCCTATCATTCAAGGTACGACCGCAATTATCCTCAATCACATCTCATATACATATTCATATTCATCTGAGATACAACCTTGACCATTTTCTATAACCTTAGGATTAGGATGATAAGGATATACCCTCCCTACACCCACATATACTCAACAATATATGACTCTGAGTTTCACTTCTGGAATACTCAGTCCCTATCTAGCAAGTTCAAACACTAGAATAGTTCTACGGAACAGGGTACCACATGATTAGGATTTCACTTGATTACTTATTGCCAATTGGGTGAATTCAGGCTACATGAATCAAGTTACATATAAGACCTCAATAATTTCTACAAAACATTGGTATATAACAACTCAAATGGACGCGGAAAAGAATTCCTCTCGATCAGGAGGGGATTGAAGATGATCCAAAGGGCCCCTTTTCATTTGGCTTACCCCACTCTCACAGGTGGTTGGGAGTTGAAGGACATCATCCAGAAGACATAAAATGTATGAGATATATTCCTATCACAACATTATAAGGTACTAGTTCATTACTATCCATGAAGACTATATTTCTATCAGGTCTCACAACATGCCCAAAAGCCATCCAGACCAAATTAGTATTACTTTCTCAAGTACATCATTATATTTCGTTGTCCTACAGAGGGCTCAGCATGTCATCAACTGTGAGAACCCGTTACACTAAATGAGATTACTCAAAACACAAAACACAATTACTCCTTAATTAAACACACACCCAAAAAATAGGGTAAATTAAAACCAATTTCAACAATTACCAATTTCTTAGAAACATTTATATAAAATCCCAGCAACTTGCTTTGATTCACATAATGCTCAATATTCTTTACAACTTCCCTATAGCCTTAGCTACAACATAAACTTTGCAAAGGTACACTATTCACATATTCAACATATACAAGCATCAACATGTTGTAGAAAGCTTGATTCAATCGAACATCATATACAAATTTTTCATCTGGAACTGAGAGTACAAGGATGATCTAGGACATACTAGACCACCAAACAACCATCTCTAGAATTTATTACCTCAGATTCTTCTCACTATCATGATATTGTTGTCACTGTTATCGATCACCTAAAAAAATTTTGTGACCCACGAGGTGAGACTTAGTTCCAGCGAGAGACAATTGGGCAGATTGAACAGTTCAAGCATGCTAGACAAATTGAGCAAATAAGCTTATCAACAAGTATGAATATCAATGTATATATAGGTAACAGATAAACCCATTTCTTTTATCAAATATCTACTCAAGTTTCATTAGATTACATCTAATAACAATCATCTTCATTGATCTGACTATCATCATATGTCTAACTAACAATACAAGCAATCTAGAAGCATAAGCATATTTAATATGTCTAGTGGTATGACATGGATATCGATATTGCATATTTAATAAAGTGAACCAGTCTACATAATAAGTAGAGCTAACATCATAGCACAACTAATTTCATAAGCATAATTAGCAATTTAAGCATTTCTAATTACATATGCATGGCTAGTAGTATTAGACATTGCTAGAAGCATAATATTAAATATCAGTGTCAGTATATTTGACAACATAAATAGTTTTACAACATGAGCACATCTACAACACAAGCATATCTATCATCGCTCATTGTACTATATGTCATCTCTATATAAGAAGATCAAACAAGGGTTATCATCCAATGTGAGGCATTGTGTATATCCCTAAATAGATATTATACACATCTGTCTTACATCTTTTATTACGCCCTAGGGAGTTTGAGTCGTACCACTCAAAGTCCAACTGATAACCACTTGGTCACAATTAGTTCCATTTAAATATCTAGGAAGAGGCAAACTCCAAGATCTTCTCCATACTCGGTCAATATGAGTCTGCACCGTAGTGACATATAATCAAACTGCAAAATAGTGACATATAGTCCTATAACTAGCCCACCTTGGTATAGGTCACATCACTAGCATCCAGGGTATTCAAACCCAATCACTGAGGTACAACCACAGTTGTCCTCTAATCACATCATGTTATAATCACTGAGACCCGAGCATAGTCATTCTCAAAAAGTGGGCTACATATGACCGTAACCATCCTCCCAAAACACTTGGTGTTAGGATGATAAGCACCCCACATACTCAGCAATATGCACTATGAGTTTCCCTTAGGAATAATCATTTCACAATCTGGCATGTTCTGACACTCAAATGGATCTATGGCATAGGGCATTACATGATTAGGGTTACACTTGACTAGTTATTGTGAATTGGGTGAATTAAGGCTTCATAATACAAATGAACATACAAACCCTAATTCATTTCCATCAAGTGTATAAGCATTGCAACTTTATAAGATATAAAACATTTAAAGTATAGATCTTAATCCTATTACCATATGCTATCATCCATTGCATTATAATGAACCACATTATCATCATATCATTTCAAGATATCCATTTCTTATCACAAGTTCCAGGGTTTCAACCCTTATTGGAACATGAAAAGGATTTCACTTCAATTAGGGCTCAACATGCCCAAAGGTCATGTAAGACCATCACATTATTCATAGCAAGGTCATCCTCATCATTCCATGCCTTAAATAAGGCTCAAAAGATCATCAACAATTATGTGTCCATAGGTATTATTATGGAAAGGCACTATGATATTAAAATAGCACTACATTGTAGTTTAAACACAATAAGAGTGTAATTCATTTTCACATTAATCATGTAAGAGGGTTGATTATAAACAATAACCATCTTTTAGTTACATTAAGGTACCCACTTATTATGGTCATTTATCAAATATAACTATCTGACAGCAAAGGTAAGACAACAAATTTATGATATTGAATCATCAAATTTTTATCACTAGGACCCACATATAATATCATGGGACTGATTCTAATCCATTGGATGTGGAAGCATCCAATCTCCTTCATTGGATCGGGTTCATTGTTCAAAGTTATCAATTGAAATATAGGTCTTACCATTACATCAATTGAACCAAGGAACCATTGGTTTAAGGTTTAATTGAATCTATAATTACATCCTTAACTCACCATATGTGGTGATGACCTGATCCACCATTAGTTGTGACCATTAAGTCACCATTGATTGTTAGATTACCACTATATTCATTTAACACCATCAGATATTAAGGTAATGTCATCATTGATTAATAACATCATTAGAGAATCACACCATTGCTCATTGTGATTCCAAGAGAGCCTAACACTGACCTAAGGTGTGACTATCAGTTCACATCATCTTTCATAACCCTTGGTCACCACCTTCAGTTCATGGGTTGTCATGAGGGCCACACCATTGAGTCATGTATTTAGAAGAAAAAATAACCTAGAACCCCTAATATGGAACATCGTTTGATAGGTTCTTAGCACCATAGGTGGTGATACCAACCTGAACTAAGTCATATAATTCCTTAGGAAGAACATGTACATGATTACGGGTTCATCTAGAACTAGAAACAAAATAGGAAACATCATAAAAATCGAAATCCCAAACAAGCTTAGCTTCTTAATGCTTAAATCACCATGTTTAAGTAAGAACATGAGCTAACAAGCTTATAGTAACCAATATAAGTAAAGAGGGTTATAAAACTCGCCTCTACTGAGAAGCACAGACTTCTATCAGCAAGAAACTTGAGCCAAGAAGGTATAAAACCCAAGGTGAAGCTCTGAACACGGCCAAGCATGCACTCTTCTTCATAATGAATCAAAACCCTAGAAGAAGAAGCAACAAAGGTAGAATCTTGAGCTCTAAAGCACATTTTACCATCAAAAAGAAGATTTTTGACCTGGAGGAAGGTCTAAGGAAGGAGAAGAACAAGAAAAATGGAGAATGAAGGGATAAAACAACTGGCCTTGGTCGAAAACCTAGAAGATGACCTTAGAAACCCTAGGTAGGGATAGATGGAGATCTAAGAGACCTTCTTCTCCAAAAAGAGGTTGTCTTTTACTTTAGACCACTTTATTCTATAGCCAAAGAGAGTAAGGTATGTTCTCTAAGCTAGAGGAAAGAGGCAGTGAGCAATGATTTTGATTTGGAGATAGTAAGGGGTCAAGCATGGGGTGCCCATGAGCTTTCCATGTGTCCATAGCCTAGAGCTTCTATGTCCATGCAACACCTCCCTCACTTGCCACATGAACTTTCTCCCCTTTATCTATTCCATTATCCTTATCTTTATCCTTATCCTTATCTTGACCCTTATCCTTATCTTTAACATTACTCTTATCCTTATCCATAAAGCGGGATACCCCTAAAATGTCCTTGAAGAGGAACACCTCCAAACAAAGAACAACTAGGAGTTCCATAGGCCAACAAAATAGAGAATGATAAGGAAAACTCTAAGGATCATAATGCTTGTGACAATTTACAAAGAAAACCTCCCAATTAGGTAAATTGCATAAAATTCTAGAATGTACATAAAATTTCATAACTTGCTCAAACAATGTCCAAATTGGACCAAATTTGAAACTTAAGATTGACTTATGATTCTGAAGCATATCAAAATGTTGGATTTAGGTTCAAAGCATTCAATTATGGTAATATAACATTTTCAATTATTTAAGAAAAGTTAGGGGTCTCACATCAACATACTTATTACCTTCATACCCATCATCAAGGTTCACCAATTCATAAGGAATAATTATGACATTTCCAAGAGTAACATGAAAAAAGCTAATTTTAGCAATATGAAGTGTGTTTACTCATTTTCTCAACATTAGAGGAAGACAAGTGTATTAAATTAGCACCATTTTATCATTATAAGAATGATTCAAAAATGCATATTGGATATGCATTATAAATCAACATCAAGAAATAATCATTAGTTCTTTATCAAACTAGGCGACACATGGGAAAATAATCATTTCATTGGAACAATTATGTAGACACTAGGGCAACCATTGTTTCATTTTCTCCAATAAATAACTCATTAGTTCCTTTAAGACATATAGAAATACAATCGGTTCATTCTTACACTTAGTCTAAACATAAGTCTTATACCTAGAATCTCCATCAGATCATTAACCTATTTAGATAAATCAAAACCATCAGATGATCCGAAAACTCAACAAAAGAAATACAATTGAGTCATTAGCATCATTTAATCAAAACATGGCCTTTAGTTTACTTACATCCATAGAGAAAAACCATTAACGTAAGGACAACAAAACCATCAAATTATTAGTATACTTAACCAAGAGAAATACCATCAGATCATGATCTCAAAAAAATCCATATGTCTCTATATAATCACAACCATTGAATCATGGTCACTAGTAAAGCCATCGTTTCTTAGTTTAGTCGATTATTCATCTCGTGGAGTAGAAGAGCCATCAGTTGTGAGAACTACAAAAGCCATCAGTTGTGGTCAAGAGGCAAACCATCAATTGTAAATACTAGGTAAACCATCAATTGTGAATCAAAAGGTAGACCATCCATTGTTAGGCTAGTGATACCATAATTTTTCAAGCATAGTGAAACCATCATTTGCCAAACTAACGAAGCCATCAATTGTCAAGAATTAGGTGAAATCAGATCTTCTTCATTGAATATAAACCATCGTTTCCAAGTGCTAAAGAAATCATCGATTCATACACTTTGGGAAAGCATCAACTTAGGTATCAAACATGACCATGGATTCTTTAATGTAGTATAACCATCTATTCCCAAGCTAAACAAAACCCTAGTTTCACCTACTAGTGAAATGATCATTTGAAATGTGCAAGGAAACCATCAAGTCAGCAACTAGGTACAAACCATCATTTGGAAAGGGGAGTCAGACCATCCATCCATGATTAATGTGATAATTAGTTCCTAAAACTTAAGGTAAAACCATAATTTCAACACTCAAGGAAACCATCGGTTGATATGGGGAGTTAAACCATCGATCATGGAGCTAAGTTAGAAATGAGTTCATAACACTTAAGGAGGAACCATTTTGTAATATGCAAGGTTTAGGTAGCATAATTCAAAGGAAAATCATACTCATGATCGAAAGGTAGTTTATCTACACAAATACTAATGTGCATGCTCAAAACCTACTCAAAGGATTGTCTTTCTACATGTTACTATGTTTTTAGAGTAAGATCAACATACAACAAGTTAAGAGAAAACAAGAAATGTGAATAAATGAATAACATTCAATGATCAATAAATAATATTTCATATAATATTTCCCTTTGATTCAAAAGATGATAGTTAACTAAATGAATGTATTATTAAATTATAAGACTTTGTCCAAATATTAAAGTACCAAAATTTCAAAATTTCAAAATGTTGTCAAAATGATTCATAAAGATAAATGTAATGGGCCAATTGTGAATAAGGTGGATTAAACCAATTAGACATTAGTAATTCATTTGAAGACTCATTTGTATCAAGAAACATGATAATTTGATCCAAAATAATGACTAGGACATATAATGAAGGACTATGTGAAAATGAACATAGGTTTGGGTATTTGATTATTTATAGTTCAAAATAGGTTTAATACCCAAAATGGGTATAACTAAGTGATAAGATTTGTATAGGTGATTATGTTTAAGGCTTATTCTCATTATATGATATATATACTCATATGTTAGTGCATTAGATGATTTTGATTTATATGAGTATATTAGTATCTATATTCTATATAATGTGTGAGTTTTGGATTAAATTATTTTTTGAAGTTAAAGTATTTTACATCCAAGTTAAATTTCATCTAAGCAAGATTCTTATTTTGGTAAGTAGGTCAGGGTGATAAGATTTTATATCTAGAGATAGAGAGAAGGAATAAACATGACTTTTGGAACTTTAGTGATGTCCAAATGATTAGGATATGAAATAAGGAATCAAGACTGGCTTTAACATTATCCTCTATATCAAAGGTAAGTGGGCTATGTCCTTGAATCCATGTTACATATATAGACTAATAGTCGAATTAGCCTACTCAAAATAATCCATTAGACACATAGTCTAATTTTCATTATAGCCAGCATAATAGAATTACAATCTCAGATAGCTCGTCCCTAGATCTTATAAAGTATTTGTTCCAATTTATTCTTAGTAGTTAACACACAAATACTACAACTCTGAATACAATGATGATAATCTATTTCAATATGTTAATTCCTTGTTATCATCTAGAATTTATAATTCTTTTAGATACCAGAATCAAATACAAAATTTAAAATTCAGATTTAACACAGTTATATACTAATTGCAATTTAAAATTTAAAATATAATTAATATAATAGAAATAGAATAATTTATCTCTATCTTTTCAAATTCTATTTCTTAGACTGGAACTCAATTTTTTCATACAATGTCAAAGTAGAATTTACACTTTAGAAATATAGAATGACAGAATAGAATACAACACTCGGAATTTGACAATGTTACTTGAGATACCCAATTAGAACATAAAGAGAACTAGAAACAAAAATAGAAAATGAATAGAAAATGAAACTAGACAATGATTTATTACTAAATAATAAGTCCTCACTTAATACATTATTGTGGTACACATAAGAGTTTTAATTTATACCAAAAAAGGTGTGTTGCACCACAAAAGATACTTTTTGGCATAGAAGACACCTCGGTGTCACCCATTGGCTTTTGGGGAAACATAAGGCGTGTTGCATCATAGAAGGCACAGAGTATGACAGAAGAGGACTTATTGTATAATAGTGTCCACAATAAGATAAAATATGAAAATAAAATATGTTCACTTCAGTTACAGATTCCTCATGTTCATAATGTAGTTATTTTTCTTGTAATTATTAGAATTCAATATCACTTACTCTAACCTAAGTTTCCTTTGTGCATGGTTGTGGACAAGATGTCACCCTGTTTCAATATTTTAAAAGAATATTGAAGTTAGAGTTTGGAAGTAAGAGTTTGGAGGATTGCTTTGTGGGGTGCCATCTACAAGATCCAAGATTGAGTTTTAGATTTCAAACTTTATATTATTGTAGTAGGTTTCATTTCTAAGGATCTATGAGAATGCATTTCCACATTAGTCTACAGTGGTTCTTGTCTATTATTATTGTTATGTGTATCAAGTTGGTGACTTTCCCAAAAAAATGTCCAGATTCATTGCATGTGATAAATAAAATTAGGATGTTACAATGTGGTATCATAGCAAGTATTTAGAAGTCCATCAGGAAAATTCTGATATTCTTAGTTTATGTTTCCTATTAGAAGCCAAGTGAAACTAGAGTATAGATTCAGAAAGACATTTAGAAGACCCAATTATCGAAGAAGTGAGAGAAAGATACAAGAATCAAGCTAGATGCCTATTTAGGATATAAAAGTGGAGTTATGAATTAGAGTTATGTGTCTAATTTTTAGACTTTTATGTTAACTGTAGAATTTTATATTGCATGCCCTCTCTCTTTTTTCCCACAGGTTTTTGGATTGGGACACAAATTTGTAGGAAATTTTAGAGGGGAAGTTATGTGCACAAATATAAATGTATGATACTCGTCTCACTCTTCCTAGTGCATATGGTATAAGGCATGTGTATTGTGAGATGCTAATATAAGTGTGATAAGATATGCCACATTTAAATGTTTGAGTGGGAGGTATGTGTCGCGAGGTGACAAAGATAAAGAGTTGACATGAAAATTTTGAGGTATATGGTCACCTAAAACTAACTTCACACATACTAGGGACTAGAATACATGTTAAGGTTGGTTACCACAAATTATAAGAGTGTGTTGGGTACACTAAAGCAGTAACCCTAAGTTGGTAGCCCCTTCTGTAACGTCCCAGGATTTGAGGCCTCAGATATAATGATCTTATAAGGAATGATTGGACTACCCATATCACCAAGGTCCACCTCCTTTTTAGGGAGCCCATCACTAAAGAAATGCATAGTTAAGCATGCTAAGCTTGGAGTAGTACTAGGATGGGTGACTAGTCAGGAATTTGATCCTGTATTGTGTGTGAGTGAGATTAAAGCACACAGTTAGGGCTAGTGGTGGTATGTGGGGCCAGTCGTCATTCCTAAAACTCTAGTAGAGCCTTGGGCAGTGGGCCCAGGTGTTACAAATGGTATCATAGACATAACCCCTCCAGTATGTGGGGCTTACACGGGCATGTGGCATGCCAATCTTGGGTCGTGCGGTCCAGGCATGTTGGAAAGGGTTGTCCATGGTTGACGTAGCCACCCTTGCACTGGTATTCCATGATCAGGAGCTGGGTGTCCATGGGCCATTCTGGGTCTACATTGAAATGGGGAAATATTATGAGGCCATATAGTTGAGCCTTAACAAGGACGTCAACAGTCTAAGTGGGAGAGATTGTAACGTCCCAGGATTTGAGGCCTCAGATATAATGATCTTATAAAGAATGATTGGACTACCCATATTGTAATGACCCTGACCTGGGATATGAGTTAAACACTATTTGTTTTGGCTAATAAAGTTTCTTAGAACTTTAATATAATCCTCTAAGGTGTTTTTTATCATCTGACAAACTTATTTTCCAAGTTTGGTCCTGATTGAATGTTGTTTGAGCAATGTTCCTTTGTTTTGGACCAAAGTGCAATTTACCCAATATGAGCGGTTATATTTTAATATATCACATTTTGAACGTGCCTTATGTGTTTTAACATCATAATAAAGAGAATGATGCTAAGTGGTGGCTTGTGGAAAGCCTAAATTCTAAGATTGAACTTGTTTGAATAATACTAGTGCCTTGTGCACCAATTTTGGTACAAATTGTAATTTACGCAAAATGCAGTGTTGATATGCAAATGATCACCTATAGAGTGTTCCTACTTCCTCTATGTATAATTTATAGGAGATATAATGAATTATACACCATGTTTAAATCATTTATGAGTGGTAGTATTCTTGGTGATGAAAAGACCAAGAAAGGGGTTGAATGGAAACCCTACTTTGAGCTTGTATTGAGTGTATCAGGTTGTAGTGTTAAATGGGAGTCCCTATCGGCCAAAGAGCCAAAGAGGAGACCCCCATATAATGTTTTTAACTCTTTGAATTTTCAAAAACGAGCTAAGAACCTTAATAAAGCAATGGATATCAACTTGCAACTTTCCTTGGGAAAGGTTGCATTGAATTGTGAATATAATAATGTGAGTGGAAGTGGCTTGTCCTAGAAGATAACCAAAGGGGGGGCCGACCCTTATCCCTTGCATTATCCTCAAGTTTTTATTTTTCATTGAAAGATAAAGATGTATTACATGCAATAACATGTGTCAATCCATGCATGGCCATGTGGCACCTACTAGTAGTAAGGTGATGACACTTCTTACACTCTCCCGCATGAACCTCAAGTATATTTACCATTCCTTTCACCTCTTAGTGAAATGTTTGGAATTATAACACATCCTTTCTCTTATATATCATGCATAGAGCCTTGGTATCGTGCATAGGTGTTGTGGTATAGTGCATAGGGCTTGGGTATCGTCCATAGCAAGTGGTATCAGCCATAGCAAGTTGATATCGGCAAAAAAAAGTGATATTGGCCACAAGTGAGGGCATATTGTGCATGAGTAGTGAAGTATCGTGCAAAGGTGATAAGGTTCAAGAAAGAGCTCAAATCCTAACCCTAAGGTAAGGCCATGATCAACTTCAACCTTGGATTGAAGCAAGGATCTAGGGTTATGATCTTTCTTTCTTTTCTTCTTCACCAAGTTCTTAACTATGGTGATTACTAGTATATGAAGGAGTTTTGAACGAGCTTTGGAATTTTTATAAGTCATCTTCAACCTTAGGAACGTGAATATTTGGATCTTGGAGCTTTGAAGTTGTTCTTGAGGCGAGTTATATAACTTGAACCCAATTATATTATTATGCACTTTCAATTTCTCTTGTTGATCTACTTGAAATTTCGATTTCTCTTGAATCAATGATGATCATTTGAGTTATAAAAGCTTCATGGGACTGATGTCCATGACTTAGAACAGTAAGAACAAGATTCTATAGGTTTATGGTGATGACATCATCAAGGGTAAAGTGATATCGGGTTGAAACACACACCTCTTTGCCCGATATGGTGTGAAGCACACAAACACCTCTTTGCCTGATATGGTGTGAAGCACACACACACCTCTTTTCCTGATATGGTGTGAAGCACACACAAACCTCTTTACCCGATATGGTGTGAAGCACACATACACCTCTAAAGTGATATGGCAAGCAAGCATACACCTCTTTGCTTGATATGGTGTGAAGCACACATTCACCTCTTACCCGATATGGTAAGAACACATACACCTCTAAAGTGATATGGGTAGCAAGCATACACCTCTAAACCGATATTGGGTTAAGCATACACCTATAAACCGATATTGGGTTAAGCATACACCTCTTGGATGATATGGTGTTGAGAACACATCTCTAAAACGATATGGTGGGTAACCCAATACACTAGATGACAAAAGTGGTAAGGTGGTTAATACCCTAGAACATGTGATGGCCAATACACAAAATTATGATGTGGACAATATCTTCAAGTGAGGTGAGGATGTTTCATCCATGTGTGATGAAGGTAATACACCATATGATTGGAAGGGTCGATACATTGATGGGTAAGGGTATGCGAGATATGATGATGTCTAGCTCAATATACACCTAACCCAATACATGAGTTCAACTTGACATACATGATTCAACCCGATACACTTTGTAAAGGTGATGGAAAGACACTCTTAGAAGTGATGAGTGTAACACCAAGTAATGGTGTGGCTAATACCTTGATAGGTGAAACACCTAAAGTGAATGATAATTGTCAATCTTGTATCAACAATGTCTTAACCCGAGATGATTCCATATCACTTGATGATAGTTGGGTAATTCAAGTGTGTGACTTATGGACAATACAAAACAGGATAAATGTGATGAGTTAGTGCATAAAGTATTAGGATGAGAAATACCATAATACAAGATAAGTTGATAAACTTAAGTAAGTTAAAAGTGATGAGGGAAGTGATATACTAAGGCATGATAAATATCACATCCAGCACCTCAAGGTTGATACACCTTGATGCATCTCAAATCTAATATACTTGGATGAGTAACACATGAAGTGTGTCATGTCAATTGTTACATTAAGATGTAATAAGTTTAATGAAATTTGATAAGTGTAGGCTAACATGGCTTGAGAAAGGGTTAATCCAAGTTAATAAAGTATTACGTAATCAATATCCTAGTGAGGATGAGAGAGAGACTCATACTTTGTGTTGATAATCATTTAATTATAAATGATAGGAATAAATAAGTATGACTGAATACTTATGATATCAATGTATGCTCCTAGATGTGTGGAGGAATGAATTAGGATTTGATCATTGATAATATGATCTTGAAAACCTAAATGGTTAATAATGGAAACCCCTAACCCTAATGAAGAGTGATGATATGTATGTGAAATCTTAATTGATAAGAAAGGGAAACCCTAACTCTAATATTGGGATAATGGTATTACCCTTGTTTTGCATGATGTTGATATGTATTTGATATGGATGTTATCATGAAATACTAACCATTCAGGTATCATGAGATGATGAGCATAGCCAGGTATGAGTTATGATGTTTTTTATGATAAAGATTTAAATGGGCCTTGTGAGCCATGTGAATATTTGTTGCCTAGTGAGAGGTGACAAGATGCTTAATGGGACTTGTGAGCCATGTGATTATTTGTTGCCTAGTGAGAGGTGACAAGAAGTTTAATGGGCCTTGTGAGCCATGTGATATGCTTTTGCAACAAGTATCATGTATACCTTGGTCAGAGGACCTAGAGGTAATAGTTACCTGATAAGTGGTAAGATTATTAAGTAATGAACTAAGGGTTTGAATGCCCATATCTAGTAATCATGATGATGAAAATGATGAGGGATGAGAATTCCCAGTAATGAAATAAGGGATTGAAATCCTAAATGTTGTATGTGTTCTAAAGATTTGAAAAGTACTTGATAGATGTATTACACCTTTCATTGTAGCATCTGTTATAATAATTCATGTTTTAAACTTGACTGATGCTAAAAGATACGGTAATGCACTTAATTAATCAAGTAGAATCTTATCATGTAGCGCCCTGACCATAGATCCATCACCGTCAGTAGCTGCTGAATGGTGAAATAGGTTTTCCCATGGGATCTCTTAGAGGGCATATTTTTTAATATGCGGGGGTGATGGGTGTGAATATCCTTACACCCTAATGAGGGATTGATGTGTAGATAATTGATATCTCTCAATCCTTCATTATAAATGTCAGGATGGATGTATCATGAATCTCCTGATGATGATGAATGCTGGGATTGATGTGTAGATAACTGAAATCTCTCGATCCTGAAGAGAGTGCATCATGTGGCTGTAGCTCTATAGTGAAGTTGCCAGTACACCCTGGAAAGCTATTTAGCAGTTGACACGAGATGTCCTACTTGTGGTCTCGCACTAACTGAGACAAGTGAGGTCATGGAATCCAGCTCTTCCATTGACCTTGTATGGTACTGATTTTGACTTTGTAGTGGTGGGTTGGAGTATGAGTGGTATACCTCATCTCCTCAGGGCATAAGTGTGATTGTAAAATGTAATCATCCGTGTAGCGTATTTGCTTAAGGATTGAATATAGAAATCATTGGTTGATGTTACGTTTCTTTTATATATCTTAAATGGATAGATGTTATACATGTTCTTCCTATTCCTTATAAAATGAATAGATGATTTAATGTTTTATCATGTATAGCTACAATGCTTCAGAAGATGATATTGCTGAACTCTGCTTAAACAGTGATTAAAATCCTATTATTAATGTAAAAGAATCCTCTTCCCAGTTTTATATTGTTTAACTGTGATAATAATATTGTTAACAGAGAGTTATATCTCTCGTTGGGACATGTGTCTCACCCTGTTGGTCACCAACATTTTTAGGTGGATGCGGACGAAGAGGTAGAGACCATTCTATAGAGGTACATCAAGAGTAACAGGGACAATAGTAATAACTCAGGTTGAGTATATAGTCCATCATGTCTTGTAGATAGAAGTTCTATGTGTCGTCTTTGTAATCTCAGGTCCTTGGAGTCAATACATAATGGTTTTATAAACAATCTAAGATTTTGGCTTGATTTCCTCGAGTTTTTATGTTGCTTCAGTATATGTTTTGACAAAGCAACTATTATATGTTATCCCCGAGATGAGATGCTACAATGTTGGTACAATGTGAATAATGATGTATATAAGGTTTTGGTTCTTCCTTAAAAAGTTTTCCTGGAAATGGATCTTTTTGCAAAATGGTTTTAATTTTTAGTGATTTTTGTTAATCCACTATTTATATTTATTTCGCTTAATTAGTAACAATTTATATGTCGGTTTGGTAGCGGTCATTACAAGTTTTGGTATCAGAGCTTAAGGTTTTCTAAGTATACAAAGACATAGGACGAAGGTATTGAGTCTATTCTAGTATCCTCCAATATACTCTATAGTGACTTATGCTTAAGCAGGACAAAGGGTAAAGTTTAAAAATGACTGGAGAACACGAGGAACACATTGCTAAGAGAAATGTAGTTTCACCAGGAGAGGGTGCAAGGGATCAAGCAAGAGAAGAATGAGTGCTTGAGAATTCCCATCTTGACCCAATCAGGATTAAGAATCATGTTTTTATGCTCTTGTTGGGAAGGTAAGGACAATAGTGATGCATATAATAGACTGGATACTAGCATTACAACCTAGGTTACCAATCCTCAATGTAGAAACTTTGGGTTCTGAAAGGGTTCTTGAATGACATAGTCATGTTGGAACAGTGGAAAACGTGGGAAAGATTAACATATGGTGAGAAAATAGTCTTTTTCATAAGTATAGATAGATAGTACATCTGTGATGGTAATGCCCAAGGAGGGGCACTAAGTTGAGAATTAAGGAAAGGTCTCTACAATTCTAGAGACATTTGCCTAGTTGTTCTAAAAAGACAGTTTTTGGTGCCACCAGGGCAATAAATGCCTAGTGTACTAGGGTATTAGTCACTAAGTAAAGGAAAAGGTCCTAACGTTCCACCTATAAGAACTTCTAACTTAGCTTATACATCCGTAATAAGATAGATAAGACCATGTATGAGGACAAAACATGTTATAGATAAAACATGTTATAGATACGGACATGTTGAGCATACTAAACCCACTTGTTCAAAAAGAAGGGAGGAAATGACCCAACAACCGAGATAGACTCAATAGAGCTTACAAAAGTTACAGTCCAATAGTGTAAAAAGGCAAAAGAAACAACATGAAACAACCAGAATCTATGTGTTGAGTCAACCTGAAGTGGTAGATGACCGCGAGGGGTAAAGTCAGATAAAGCCTTTTCCATTTTGATATGCCTTCTCTTGATTTTATCTGATAATCATAAGAGGGATTGTTGTTATTGACTTCCCTATTGATTTCCCTATGGGAACACATGGAAGAAATGATGAGAACTAGAATTTATATTATGTTCAATATTCTTTTAAATGCTTCATAATTGCTCTTATCTGTATGAAAGAGGATGAGGCATAGAGGTGATGCCTGGAGAAAATCCAGGGATGCTAAGTCTTATGTTTTTGATGATAGGAAAAGTAAGGAATATGATAATAAACAAAGTGCATACTACCTAATCTCAGTACTTATATACCCTGGATAGGTATTCAACTATTGAAGATAAGGTAAGTATGGAACTCTTAGATTGTTATCTTTCTGATTACTCTGATCAAGTAGTCATTTTGAGACAATCTAGTGAGCGTAATGAAACTGGAAATATGGCATGGATATTTTTATCACATCCCAAGTGCAATAAATTGGAATCTAAGATGATCTCAGATCAATCTGTGTGTATGAGGAAGTAAAAAGTATAATCCTCATGATAAGAGAAAGAAAACAAGGTAGATGATCCTTGTCTGATAAAGTTTGTGTGAATAATAAAGATCTTTTCCATAATGTGAAAATGGGAAATGTGATAAAATCACAAAATGTTCATAAACATGTTAGATAATAACAATGAAAGGAATGATGATATGAGGGGTTGCTAAGTGGACTTTCTCAACTAAATATGGATTGCTAAGTGGACTTCCCCAACTAAATACTTGTCTCCTCTTTGATGAACAACCTTGGGTAATGATGGGGTGATAAAAGGAATATGTTCCTTTATGTTCTTTAATTTCAGGGACATGGAAATCAAGTGAGTCTTATGACACTTGATGTGCATGAGTTTGAAGTGTTCAATTGATGAATACTTAGAAAAGTATCAGTTCGTCTGGGACTTTGGTTCCAAGATAATGATGTGTAATATATAATGTCCCAAGATAAAAGAAAGATCCTTTTGTATGTTTGACTTTGGTATTAACAACAGACAGATGGATATGATGAGGATATGATATGTTTTCGACACATGTGAAGGATACCAAGGTAAGGAATTCAGGTATCCAAGATGTGCCAAGTGGTATGGGAAAGTGAGAATATAACTCCTAATCAGATGATTTATGTTGGTTACCTGGAATGGCCAACTGTGAAATCAGTCTAGTTACACAAAATAGTATGGACATCATATGTTATGGGTTTATGCTTTGCATAAACATGACATCGATAAGGATGCACTAATTGAAGGAACAATTGAAGAATCATTTTGATAAAAGCTTATCAAGCTAAAATTAAATTCCTTAGAATACCCCCATCTAGATCTGTTGAGGCAACTTATACATAACATCTAGAGATATCTCTGAGATAAGTTCTTCTTTAATAAGTAGCCTCTCCTTAAGGCAAGAAAATAAATAGATAATGAGATAGTTTGTACCAGTAATAAGTAAGTTTTGTGTTGTGATAACATATTAGAGTGGCACTAAATATATACGATAAGACTTGTAGTCCCAAGTGGGTGACAAAACGTAACCCTGATCTATCCTTGAAAGTGAGATGCTAAACTAAGTGAGGAGTATGGAAAACTCCCAAGGTCAAGGATCTTATCACATAAGTTGTAAGTTGAGAAGGTGGCAAATAACTAAGGTTTGACATCTAAGTTAGAAAAAGGTATGTATAATGCTTCTCTGACTAAGAAAAGTGTTACCTGACACAGAGTTGACTATGTAGTCAGTATTAGAAAGGATAGCTGAGCATGTGTCATATGTGACCGATCTTATGATGATCTTTATTGGAAGGAATTTGTTCTGGTCAAAGTTCTATGCCATCTCCATGACATCAAGATGTTATGTGGAGACTTTGTGATATGATGCATGAATGACAATTGTCTTCCTTCATCTGGGATTTTGGGGATGAAATCCTTGTTAGGGGTTTATAACTTATAATAACCCTGACCTAGGATCTGAGTTAAACCCTATTTGTTTTGGCTAATAAATTTTCTTAGAACTTTAATATAATACTATAAGGTGTTTTTTTATCATGTGACACACTTATGTTCCAAGTTTGGTCCTAATTGAATGTTGTTTGAGCAATATTCCCTTATTTTGGACCAAAGTGCAATTTACCCAATATGAGGGGTTATATTGCAATATGTCACATTTTTAACGTGCCTTAAGTGTTTTAGAATCATAATAAAGATAATAATGCTAAGTGGTGGCTTGTGGAAAGACTAAATTCCAAGTTTGAACGTGTTTGAATAATGCTAGTACCTTCTGCACCAATTTTGGTACAAATTGTAATTGACCCAAAATGTATAGTTGATATGCAAATTACTACCTCTAGAGTGTTCCTACTTCCTCTATGTATCATTTATAGGAGAGATAATGAATGAAACACCATGTTTAAATCATTTATGAGTGGTAGTATTCTTGGTGATGAAAAGACCAAGAAAGGGGTTGAATGGAAACCCTAATTTGAGCTTGTATTGAGTGTATCGGGTTGTAGTGTTAAATGGGAGTCCCTATCGGCCAAGGAGCGAACAAGGAGAACCCCATATCATGTTTTTAACTCGTTGAATTTTGAAAAACGAGCTAAGCACCTCAATAAAACAATGGATATCGGCTTGCGACTTTCCTTGGGAAAGGTTGCATTGAATTATGAATATAATAATGTGAGTGGAAATGGCTTGTCCTAGAAGATAGCCAAAGGGGCCCCGAACCTTATCCCTTGCATTATCCTCATGTTTTTATTTTGAATAGAAAAATAAAGATGGATTACATGCAAGAACATGTGTCAATCCATGCATGGTCATGTGGCTCCTACTAGTAGTTAGGTGATGACACCTCTTACACTCTCTCCCATGAACCTCAAGTATATATACCCTTCCTTTCACCTCTTAGTGAAACTTTTCGAATTCTAACACCTCCTTGCTCTTAGATATCGTGTATAGAGCCTTGTTATCATGCATAGGTGATGTGGTATCATGCATAGGGCTTGGGTATCGGTCATAGCAAGTGTTATTGGCCATAGCATGTTGATATCGGCCATAGCAAGTTGATATCGGCCAAATAAAGTGATATTGGCCACAAGTGAAGGGGATATCGGCCACAAGTGAGGGAATATTGTGCATGAGTAGTGAGGTATCGTGCAAAGGTGCTAAGGGTCAAGAAGGAGCTCAAATCCTAACCCTAAGGTAAGACCATGATCATCTTCAACCTTGGATTGAAGCATGGATCTAGGGTTCTGATCATTCTTTCTTTTCTTCTTCACCAAGTTCTTAGCTATGGAGATTCCTTGTATATGAAGGAGTTTTAAACGAGCTTTGGACTTTTTATCAACATTAGGAACGTGAAGCTTTGGATATTGGAGCTTTGAAGTTGTTTCTTGAGGTGGTTTATATAACTTGAACCCAATTATATTATTATGCACTTTCAATTTTGTCATACTTGTTGATCTACTTGCAATTTCGATTTCTATTGAATAATTGATGATCCTTCGAGTTCTAAAAGCTTCATGGAACTATTGTCCGTGACTTAGAATAGTAAGAACAAGAGTTTAGAGGTTTATGGTGATGACATCATCAAGGGTAAAGTGATATCAGGTTGAAACACACACCTCTTTTCCCAATGTGGTGTGAAGCCCACACGCCCCTCTTTGTCCAATATGGTGTGAAGCACAAACACACACCTCTTTGCCCGATATGGTGTGAAGCACACACACACCTCTTTGCGCGATATACTGTGAAGCACACATACACCTCTAAAGTGATATGACAAGCAAGCATACACCTCTTTGCCCGATATGGTGTGAAGCACACATACACCTCTTACCCGATATGGTAAGCACACGTACACCTCTAAAGTGATTAGGGTAGCAAGCATACACCTCTAAATCAATATTGAGTTAAGCATAAACCTCTAAACCGATATTGGGTTAAGCTTACACCTCTTGGATGATATGGTGTTGAGAACACATCTCTAAAACGATATGGGGGGTAACACAATGCACTAGATGACAAAAGTGGTAAGGTGGTTAATACCCTAGAACATGTGATGGCCAATACACTGAAGTATGGTGTGGCCAATATCTTAAAGTGAGATTAGGATGTTATATCTATGTATGGTGAAGTTAATACACCATATGATTGGAAGGGTTGATACCTTGATGGGTAAGGGTATGAGGCATACGATGATGTCTAGCTCAATATACACCTAACGCAATACATGTATTCAACTTGACATACATGATTCAACCCGATACACTTTGTAAAGATGAGGGAAGGACACTCTTAGGTGTGATGAGTGTAACACCAAGTAATGGTGTGGGTAATACTTTGATAGGTGAAACACCTAAAGTGAATGATAATGGTAAATCCTATATCAACAATGTCTTAACCTGAGATGAGTCCATATCACTTGATGATAGTTGGGTAATTCAAGTGTGTGAGTTATGGCCAATACATAACAGGATAAATGTGATGAGTTAGTACATAAAGTATTAGGATGAGAAATACCCTAATACAATATAAGTTGATAAACTTAAGTAAGTTAAAAGTGATGAGGGAAGTGATATACCAAGGCATGATAAATATCAAATCCAACACCTCAAGGTTGATACACCTTGATGCATCTCAAATCCAATATACTTGGATGAGTAACACATGAAGTGTATCATGTCAATTGTTACATTAATATGTAATGAATTTAATGCACTTTGATAAGGCTAACATGCCTTGAGAAAGGATTAAGCCAAGTTAATAAAGTATGATGTAAACAATATCCTAGTGAGGATGAGAGAGAGACTCATACTTTGTGTTGATAATCATTTAAGGATAAATGATGAGAATTAATAAGTATGACTGAATAATTATGATATCAATGTATGCTCCTAGATGTGTGGAGAAATGAATTAGGGTTTGATCATTGATAATATGATCTTGAAAACCTCAATTATTAATAATGGAAAACCCTAACCCTAATGAAGGGTGATGATATGTATGTGAAATATTAATTGATAAGAAAGGGAAACCCTAACTATAATATTGGGATAATGGTATTACCCTTGTTTTGCATGATGTTGATATGTATTTGATATGGTTGTTATCATGATATACTAACAATGCAGGTATCATTAGATGATGAGAATAGCCAGGTATGAGCTATGATGTTTTTTATGATAAAGATTTAAATGGGCCTTGTGATCCATGGAAATATTTGTTTCCTAGTGAGAGGTGACAAGATGCTTAATGGGCCTTGTGAGCCATGTGATTATTTGTTTCCTAGTGAGAGGTGACAAAAAGTTTAATGGGCCTTGTGAGGCATGTGAGATGCTTGTGCAACAAGTATCATGTATACCTTGGTCTGAAGACCAAGAGGTAATAGTTACCTGATAAGTGGTAATAGTATTCAGTGATGAACTAAGGGTTTCAATACCCATATCTAGTAATAATGATGATGAAAATGTTGAGGGATGAGAATTCCCAATAATGGGATAAGGGATTGAAATCCTAAATGTTATATGTGTTCTAAAGATTTGAAAAGTACTTGATAGATGTATTACACCTTTTATTATACCATATGTTATAATAATTCATGTTTGAACCTTGACTGATGCTAAAAGATACGATAATGCACTTAATTAATCAAGTGTAATCTTATCATGTAGCGCCCTGATCATAGATCCATCAGCATCAGTAGTTGCTGAATGGTGAAATAGGTTTTCCCACAGGATATCTTGGAGGGTATATTTTTGAATATGTGGGGGTGATGGGTGTGAATATCCTTACGCCCTAATGAGGTATTGATGTGTAGATAATTAAGATCTCTCAATCCTTCATTATAAATGTCAGGATGGATGTATCATGAATCTCCTGATGATGATGAATGCCAAGATTGATGTGTAGATAACTAAAATCTCTCCATCCCGAAGAGAGTGCATGCTGCGGCTGTAGCTCTATAGCGAAGTTGCCAGTATTCCCTGGAAAACTATTTAGTAGTTGACATGAGATGTCCTTCTTGTGGTCTCACACTGACTGAGACAAGTAAGGTCATGGCAGTCGACTCTTCCATTGACCTTGTATGGTACTGATTATGACTTTACAGTGGTCGATTGGAGTATGAGTGGTATACCTCATCTCCTCAGGACATAAGTGTGATTGTAAAATGTAATCAAACGTGTAGAATATTTTCTTAAGGATTGAATACAAATTTCATTGGTTGATGTTACATTTCTTTTATAAATCTTAAATGGATATATGTTATACATGTTCTTCCTATTCCTTATAAAATGAATAGATGATTTACTATTTTATCATATATAGCTGTAATACTTCAGAAGACGATATTGCTCTACTTTTCTTAAGCAGTGATTAAAATCATGCTATTAATGTAAAAGAATCCTCTGCCCAATTTTATAATGTTTAACTGTGATAATAATATTTTTAGCGGAGAGTTATATCTCTCGCTGGGACATGGGTCTCACCCCGTTGGTCACCAACGTTTTTAGGTGGACATAGATGAAGAGGTAGAGACCATATTATAGAGGTACATCAACAACAGCAGGGACAACAGTAATAGCTCAGGTTGAGTATAATGTATGGCGTGTCTTTTAGATAGAAGTTCTATGTGTCGTCTCTGTACTCTCAAGTCCTTGGAGTCAGTACATAATGGTTTTATAAATAATCTAAGATTTTGGCTTGTATGCCTCTAGGTTTTATGTTGCTTCAGTATATGTTTTGACAGAGAAACAGTTATATGTTATACTCAAGAAGAGATGGTACAATGTAGGTACAATGTGAATAATGATGTATATAATGTTTTGGTTCTTCCATAAAAAGTTTTCCTAGAAATGGATCTCTTTGCAAAATGGTTTTAATTTTTTATTGATTTTTGTTAATCCGTTGTTTATGTTTATTCTACTTAATTAGTAAAAAAATTTCTATCGATTTGGTGGCAGTCGTTACACATATCACCAAGGTGAACCTCCTTTTTAGGGAGCCCATCACTAAGGAACTCTATTCTTAAGCGTGCTCAACTTGGAGTAGTACTAGGATGGGTGACCAGTCGGGAAGTTAATCCTAGCTTGTGCATGAGTGAGATTAAAGTGCACAGTTAAGGATAGTGGTGGTCTGTGGGGCCACTCGTCATTCCTGAAACTCAACTAGATCCTTGGGCAGTGGGCCTAGGTGTTACACCTTCTATAGTTGAACTAAATTTCAAGGACAAAATTCCCTCTAACATGGGTAGATTTATCACACCCCAGATTTTTGGTAAGTATCTACATGAATGTTAGTTCTACTAAGAGAAATTTTAATTAGGTGAGATTAGGACAAATGGGACAAGTTGCACATGTTTCATGCCATTATGGAGTGTTTTTATTAATATATGAAACCCAAGGGAGTTTTGGTCAAGTTGACCCTCATGGATGCCAGAAAGCTCATAAGAAATTTAGGATATATTAATATGATGATAGTTTTGTCTCAAATGTTATGATAATGTGATTATCAATTGACTATACACCATACCTAAGGGTACTTTATACTTTTTGCTAAATTAGGATCTTAAAACATGTAGTGCTGAAATTTAAGAATGATATTATGTTCCTTCCATATATAAGAGGTGGTATGGTTTTGTTGAAGTTTAGAGTCGAATTGGTGATTCAATTTTTTGATCTAGGTCATGGGAAAGTTAGATCACATTCAATATACTAGAGTAGTCTAGGTAGTGAATTAGGTTGTGAGGATATTTTTACATGAATAATATATATATATATATATATATATATATATATATATATATATATATATATATATATATATATATATATATATATATATATATATATATATATATATATATATATAAGTGTTGGTCGAGTTTTGGGACCAATCAAGATTGAGGAGTATCATATAGAGATTTTAGAACAAACTTTGTCAAGAGTATAGCATTTTGAGGCCTATTTGAGAAATGAACCAAGGAAATAGAAGGTTGAACTATTGGTTCATGGCCAACTCGGTGACTCAATTGAGAAAATCCAATCCATTGAAACAGGAAATGCTTTGTAAAAAAGAGAAGGAAGTCTTGTGACCTCTATTATTCTAAGACAAGGTCATGATCATAGTCCAGTCTTCTCTAATTACATTATGAGATCGAGAAAGAAGGGAGGTTGATGTCACGAGGGAAGCAGTTTGTTGGGGTTTTGGTCGAAGAGAAGATTGAGGAGAAGAGGGTAGGTGGCAGTAGTGTTGGGCGGGTTGGGTATTTGTGTCCTCAACCTCCTTAAGACTCGCAACCTCATCAATCACCATGAGAATTAAGCATGAAGGTAGAGGAGTGAAGATCAGGCAAAGAAAGTCCTACACACCATGATCAGAGGGGCATCAAAGAGCCTCCTAGCATTGCACATAGGGGAAAATAGGGGAACGTTTCCCATGCCAGTGGGTAAGGAAGAAATAGATCTCAATGTTATTTAGACCATCAATTCCATGTGTGTATATGCTTTATGTCAAATTGGCCCATCTTGTATGCTTGTATCACCCAAAATGATGATATTCAAGTTGAGAAAAGTCAAGTCTGACTCCATCCGTGGTTCTTCGAGGCCTGGTTTCCCTATCCTCATGCGGCTCCAGTGAAGAGGGTCATCACCTATCACTACAGAGGAAGACCCATCGAGCAGGGAGGTTCGTCTTTGGGAGAGACAATGTTGGATTTGTTAGATCTTCAATTGAAGGCTCGGATGTCTCCCGGTCTCCCCGTCCTTCAACCACTAACATGTGTGATACCGCATCGTCCGCAACATCCCCTCGATGCCATAAAATGTTGTCCAATGCTCCAAGATGCCGCAAGCCGGTACAATACCTCCATGCCCTCTTTCCCACCTACCGGGCCTAGGTGCTAAGAAAACTCGAACCTACATGGCCCATTCTTGACGCAATGAAGGTAAAAATCTTCCATAAACCTTAATCAAGGGTTAAACTTCAAACCCTCATATCTCCTTGACCCCTTAACCAAATGGCATGAAATTATATACCATTTGGATCAGAAAAATGACATATTGCTAAAGATTCTATCATACTCTGTTGTTTCTACATCATATACCATTGTTTTACTAAAAACGTGTCCATTATGAATTTTTGAGTGTTAATCACTCTCTGTCATGTTTAACATATGGGTATAATAATCTTTTGGATACCATTTATGCAATAGGTACCTCTACTCTTTTATATACAAAATCTAATGAGTTGGACCATATATATGCACCCTAATGTTATGTTGACCTACCATGACCTAAAAGTGTTTCATATGTGTACTTGATTTAAGTAATTTGATCTAGTGTAAAGTCTTGGATCTAATTAGCAATTTGAGATGTTTTGTACATTGAAATCAATAACCTTCGTGGTGTCTGGTATATCTTTTAACCAATGGTAGGCCCTTTCTCCTATGTCGGACTCATATGGCAATTTGATGAACTAATGTGCCCTAAATGTGATGTTCATGTACTTATGTGGTTGCATCCTGGATGCTTGTGCTAAACTGGATCATTAATTATTCAAATCTCTATGTCCTCTTCCAAATCAGTCATTGAATGACTTGTTTTACTAATTACCAAGTAGCATACTCATGTAATCCTTTTGACAATATGTAATACCTAGCGTGATCTACATGAACATGTTGTTTGTTTGAAATCTAACCTTTCTAAGAACATGCTATAATGTTGCACCTGATATCTTAAAGACACCAAATCTATAGTTTTACTCTATTTGCATCACTATAAGACAAAATAATCTATCCTAGACAATTTTATAGATCTATGACATGGAATTAAGATCATATTGCATGAAATGGATATAATGTGACTAGTTGTGAATTTGTGTTTTTAACCATGATGATAACTTAGACCTCATGCTTCCCCTACATCTGAATCAGATCTTAACTTTACCATGATATTACTCTTAATGTGGATGGTTCACCTAGACCTAGGGCTAAATGGTGATCCTTGAACTATGTTGATTAATGGCATGCAAGTTGGGAAGTTTGGAACTATGTTGAACTATTTTGAAACCTAGGATCACGAGAAACATCCACATTAATCATATGATGATTTGATTATCAATGCTCTATTTGGTCTAAGATCATGTGTTACATCTTGTGTATCTTAGGTCCATGTTGGCTTTAGCCTCCTCTAGATATACTCAAGAATCATAACTTGTTCTCTACTCACAAGGTACGTTCTTGTCTTGACCCTACTATGTTATTGTCTTGTTTGTATGTATGCTCGTATGAAGGCTTGGATAGATAATTACTTGTTTGAGCTATTGTTCCTATAAATACCTCTTTCATGTTTGAACATCATATGTTGACAAAATCATGAACATTATATAAAGAAATCCATTATGATATGATGGATAAAGAAAAATAAAACATGCTTTGTATAAGAACAAATTTCCTCACCTTGTTTCATGTTCTTTCTTAGTAATCGATCTATCCAAGCACCGTTTATATATATTATTAAACTATTTACATGCCTTTTCATAGAGTACTTAATTCTTTAGCATTAATATGTTTTTTAAATCAATTTTGTGGTTGTAAAATGAAGTTTTGCTGCACTCAAGACTCTAAGATCTGAAATGTATCACCAATGGGTATGTTTGAATCTAGAAATGGGTACACTTTTCTTATATCCTTGTTTAGTATCTTGTTCTTACTGCTTTACATATATGTTGTTTGTGTGAAATATTCGATCCATTCTATGGACGGGCACCCAACTCCTACTTCCACTGACTCTGTAGTCAGTGGGGGTAGGAGGAGGGTAACAAATGGCTCTGTGACAAATGGTATCAGAGTCATACACATAGACATCTATATATGTATAATGCATAACACATGTTAAGAACCCATATAGGATTAAAATCCTTTCCCCAAGTTTAGAGAGTCTTTTAGCATCTCTTCTCTTTGTTAAGAACAACCTAAGCCACCCAAGTAGATGATGGTTAGGTAGTATTATCATCTCCTCATGTGATTCTCCTCTCATGACTATTAATCAAATGAAGTCTTAATTTTGGGTAGCTTACGCATAGGAAAAGTATAACTCATTTAAAATGGTGAAAGTTGATTAAGATGAAATGCCATGATCTGATCTTGAACTGAAAACCCTATTTGATGTATAAAGTTACTCCTGAAAGTGGTGTACTCATATCTAAAGTCTATGAAGCTCAATGATTTCAGATTATATATATGTGCTTTCTATGTTTTAGGTAAATTGATGATATGGTGAAATAAGGTGGAACTCATGCTTTACACCTCATGTTTGATGAGGTCCCTATTTATTAAACCAATGTTGCTCTATTTTTGACTAAACCTCAAACATAGTTAAGCAAACTTTTCCCCTATTTGATATGTACCATGATCATGCCACGAAATGACTTTGTCTTTGAGACCCTAGATCGTGATGTAAAGACTTGTTACAAAAGGAAACTCCCCTATTGACTACTATTCCTCTTTGTAGACTCAATTTGAATGATATGGAGGATCTAGATATGAATCTTGCACTATTATGCTCAAGCTCTTGAGTTCCCAACTTTACTTCTCAATTGCCAAGATTTACCCTTACCTTAATCATGAAAGGAAGGGAACACGATGGTGACCTCTATCTTGCAAAATCTTGAAGAATGGTTTCCCTATTATGTTTGATCTTTGATATCATGAATTTGTGAAGTACAATTTCACAATTGATACTCAACCTCAAAATCTCAATTTAATAACGACCTTGGAATACTATAACATTAACTATAGCTAGAGGTCAAGTTCCAAGAAAGATCTCAGCTTAGATCATTCATCAACCATGAACACCACAAAAATAAACTTGATATTGTTTCCATGAAATGTGGCTCAATTGTTGCTCGATTATCACACACGGATGAATGATCACCCCTAGAAGGATAATCAATCAGTTTAACAATTCAAATAACCTCAAATGTCACCTAATATTTGGAGGGTTTAATTGTACAAAGCATGAAAGAATGGATTTTAAGTATAATTCTTAAACCCAACTATGCCATCTCTAAGGGATGTAACGAAAAGTCACTGAGGAAGTGGTTGACACTAGGTGTACAAGCCCAAGAGGGAAGGTCACCAAGAGGTCAAGCCCAGGAGGGAAGACCAACATGAAGACCAAGCCTAGGAGGGAAGGTATCCAAGAGGTCAATCCCAGGAGGGAAGACCCACAAGAAGACCAAACCTAGGAGGGAAGGTCGCTAAGAGGTCAAGGCTAGGAGGGAAGGCCAACAAGAAGACCAAGCCCTGAAGGGAAGGTAGCCAAGAGATCAAGTAGAGGAGGAAAGGACAACATGAAGACCAAGCCCAAGAGGGAAGGTAGCTAAGACGTCAAGCCAAGGAGGGAAGGCCACCATGAAGACCAAGCCTAGGAGGGAAGATCACCAAGAGGTCAAGCCCAATAGGGAGGCCAACATGAAGACCAATCCCATAGGGAAGGGCACCGAGAAGATCAAGCCCAGGAGGGAAGGTCGCCATGAGCCCAATGTTGGGACATAAAGCAAATGATGTGCACCCTAAGAGATGGACAAAATCTGGGTTAAAGAATTACATAGAAAATAATATGCATGGTTGTTGTTGGAGAAATCTCAAGAAAAATGAGAATGACATCCCAATAAAAACCTTAGGAAGGGTAGAACCCTAAGACACCCCTAAGGTCAAAAATAAGAATCTAAACCCCATCATTAAATGCTTGAATCCTTGACTTAGACATCCAACCTTGACTCTTGATATTGAATAATGAAATTATGACTCATGATTAATGATCTTGATGTTGATTCGACTCCTATAATCTCCCTATGTGTATCATGAGATCACCCTCGAAATATGACTAATACTTTCGTGTTCCCAAACTTTGAAATTTTGAATTTATGACTATGTTGGTTCACTTGAGTTATGACTAAAGGGTGAGCACCATATGTACTATGGTGGGACCTTCCATTGATTTTGACCATGAAAACCACAATGTTGGAATATGATGTCAGTCTTGAATTATTGAAATGAAAAATCTCAATCATGGATCCCACCTAGACCAATGTAGAAGCTAGGACTCTAAATTTTGGGAACAAAAGTCATACCTTACTCTTGATCTCAATTTGCTTGACCTAAAATGTGATCTCTCCGAATTTGGGTTCTATGAGATAAACTATCCAATTTGTGACTCAAGCTATGATACTCCATAATTGATGACCTATATGTAGACCAGGATGCTCCATTATTCGATTCTAAAATGAGTGGAAGTGTAAGTAGTGATATCACCTTATGAGGGTACTCTGAGGATTTTGATGTTTAATAGAAAAACTCAATCTCAATTGGTAACTTGTTTTAATTTTGGGGACAAAATTAAAACAAGTTACCAATTGAGATGGACTTTTTCTATTAAACATCAAAATCCTTAGAGTACCCTCATAAGGTGATATCAAAATTCCTTATAAGGTGGGGAGGATGTGATAACCTGGAACTACATACTTTGAATACAACTTCTAATGTTGATCTCACTCTTATTCTCACCCTCAATTCCATGTGTGTATATGTTTGATGCCAGATTGGCCCATATGTATGCTTGTATCTCCCTGAATGATGATATTCAAGTCGATAAAAGTCAAGTTTGAATTCATATCACCTTTCATCACCTTCTCCTTGATTTTTTTTATCATGACCTTGACGACTTTTATACTAAATTCTTGTCCTAGTGTTGTATATCTCCCTCTCTCAGTTCCAATGCATCTCGTTTTGCTCAAATCAGAGCTGCGAGGAAAAATATATGCTCATTTGAAATTATTTTCATTTAACATTGTTTTTAACCACTTTTATAAAATTTTGTAACCTTTTGGACCCAATGGGGGCACGGACCATATGAGGTATACACACTCTCTTCCTTGTACAATTCAGTAATCCACTTCACTGCAAACTTTTTGATGAATTGTGGCCCTTACATTGTAAGCTGCAGATTGCCTCCCTAATCTAATAGTTCAAAAGTCTCCCCCTTTCCCCATATGGCCCACTGACGCAAGAAGCACTAAGCTTCACCTAACCTCACTTTTCCTCCACCAATCCTCCTCATTCTCACTCTTTTTTTTCCAAATAGAAGCCTGATGCATGGGTTTTGAGTCGCTTTTACAGGCTGATTTTATATGTGTTTTGTGCACTTATTTGTCATTTCTTTGTTTATATTTGAATAAATCACTATTGTTGGCATGTACACTCTATTTGCATCAAATCATTCTTATTTTATCATATTTATATGATTTTATACATTCCATGGACTTATATTCAATTTTCTACATTTTTTCAGGTATATTATGCATAGTGAAGAGTCGGTGCCACCGACACCTGCAGTCGGTGCCACCGATGTGGCATCAGTGACCAGGAAAAAATTGGCCAAAGAAGTCGGTAGCACCGACCACTAAGTTGGTACCACTGAGACCAAGCTCTAGTGACGGAAGTGATTCCCCAGACAAGTCGATGGCATCGACCACATAGGTCGGTGCCACCGAGTTAGCTTCATTGAGAAAGAGAGGAAACTCGCATCATCTCGGTGCCACCGACATCCCAGTCGATGGCAGGGACTCAGCTAGAGATTGAAAAAGGCCTGATATCATCGGTGCCAACGACTCTGTCGAATTTTAGCAATCTAAATCGGCCACCCAATCCAACGGTCCACGTTATGTGGTACCGTAAGTGACCTAAGACAAAAAGGGAGGACGGCCAGACCTAAAGGGGACATCATGTTGCACCACAGAATGACGAGAGAAGAGAGGGAGAGAAGCATGGAGCTGAAGGATGACAACCGAACGATTCGAGCACCGTTGACAGGCGTTTCTACCGTCGGAAGGCTGCAGAATGTGCGTTTCTCGAGGAGGATCATCTGGAACATCACCTTTCCAGGGGTTACACTAATCTCCTTCATGTTTCCCACATTTTTCTTCTCTCCTTCCATGCATTTGCAATTGAAAACCAAGCAGGGCTAAACCCCTTTATTCCTTAGGACCTGGGAATAGTCCGGTGAACCACTGTATCGAATTTTACATGATTTAATGTAATTTTCCTTCCCAATTCATGGATATTTATGTGTGTGAATGAATGTTATTTTGTTGATTGATCACCTTCATTGGAAATCTTAGGTGAATAATTAATTTGCAAGGAGAATTAAATGCCTGAAACCCACACATAAATACTATCTTACACATTCTTTGGTAAAGGTAATGCACGGGTAGTGGGAAGATACCTAGAGATTGAACATAAAGCACCTGTTCTAAGATATAAATTACCATGGACATGGAATTAGCATAGAATTAGGTAGTGGATTGTACCGTGAAAGTGGGCAATTCTCGCTACGGGCTTTCTATTCAGGAAGAGGGTAAATTGTATAAAAGTCAATAAAAGAAGATACAGTGGGGATCCAGGGAGAAATTGGTGTTTCTAAGGAATTCCATCTCTCGTGATTCAAACAAACCATTTTTAATTTTAATTTTCTCTTGTTTTGCTTTGAAAACTGATTCTCTCAAATTTTATACCGGCTTAGCTGATCGTATTGTAGTTAGTAGTAGTAACTAAGACTACGTCTCCCTGTGTTCGACTCGGGCCTCACAAGGCATGTATTACATAATGCGTACACTTGCGTTTAGACGTATGTAAAATACGTGTCAAGTTTTTGGCAACGTTGTCGGGGAGATGGCGATGTCTCAGCACTATGAGTGTTGCAGTCAGCCATTCTAGGACACTGTTTAATTTATGTGCCTTTTAATATTATATATATATATATATATATATATTCATTTCATATTCATTTATCACATTGTCTCTTAGGGTACCTTGTATAACTATTTTCAATCATTCAGGTACTAGTGTATGGAGGCAACAAGGACCACATACAACGGAGAAGCTACACCTACATTTCCAGGGGCTGGCGAAGCCTCAATTCATTAGAAGGCATACCATTGTCACCCAGGCAACAAGAAATGGGAGACGATAATCCGGGAGCAGAAAAGACCACCTGGGAAAGAATAAAAGCATCTTCCTCAGCGGCATAGACATGGCCAATTAAGAAGCAACATGTGAATGTGGCTCAATACAAGATTGATCCAGGTTTGCTTGCACGTGTCAAGTCACAAGCATTCTATGGGAACGCTCATGAAGACCCAATGGCACATATTAGTAATTTTGTGGAAATCAGTGATATGGTCAAATTCGATAGGTTTCCTCAAACCACTATCTATCTAAAGTTGTTTCCATCATCACTGGCTAACAAAGCAAAGGAATGGTTGCACAACTTGCCTAAAGAGTCGATAGAGACATGGGACGGCATGGTGGAGGCATTCTTTGAAAGATATTTTCCTCTAGAGAAGACAAATGAGCTTATCAAGAATATCCATAACTTCAAACAACATGCATCTGAATCGTATTCCGAGGCATGGGAGCGTTTCTAGATAATGCTCAAGAAGGTTCCACATCATGGGATAGATTTGGAAAACCAAGTAAAAATGTTTTATTTTGGGCTGCGGAAAAGTGAATAAACTATTCGAGACAGTGCATGCTCGGGATTCTTCCTTAATAACCCACCATCAACATGTCAAGAGATTTTGAAGAACATTATGAGAAATTAGGCTTGGGGAAGTGAGAGAGACAATCTAGAGCAGATCAAAAGCATAGGGAGTCCAAGGCAATTTCTGTTGGCTAAATGGACATCTAAAAATCCCTTTGTTTTGATTATGACAAACATTTCATTCTTATTAATCTAACGAGCTACTTGAGTGTGCAGGATGACAAAGTAGCAAGGGAAAATCCAAGAGCTTACTTAGTTATATTTTCATGCAATGTAATCAATGTTGTAAAACTTGTACAAATATATAATGTACAAGTACTTAGAATTGCATGTAAATCAAGCGTTAGATTTTCCCTAGCCAAACACCATAGTTAGACATGTCATCCCATTTTATTAGGATCACCTTTGCACACTCACACATATAATTAATGCTTAAATTGAAACCTTGAAACAGGATCATTCTCAGTCGACAAACTCCTCGACCGAGACACTCTCGGTCGACCATCTTCTCGACCGAGAAAGATCCAAAGTAGCCGTTAGACACAACAGACAAGTTAGTTGGTAGTTGAAGAAAGACGTTGCAAATCACTTGTTCCAGAGAGCCTGTCGGTCGACAAAAGTTCGACCGAGTAGGTGTCTCGGTCGACCATTTGTCGACCGAGATGGTCTCTGACAGCAACTGCAGAATAAAGTAATTAGCCGTTGTTAAAGCAACAACTTTGTACCTAACGGCTAGTTAAGCACTTAGAAACCCCTAGAAGTTGTCTAGAACGTCCTTAAGCATACTTAGGCCATTCCTATAAATAGGACAAGCCATAGGACACTAGAATTCACTTGTTACACTTGAGAATACACTTGAGCATACTTGAGCAATCTTTTGCAAGCAATTTGAGCACTGTGATCATTGGCCTACATTCTCCTTAGCTCAATCTCGTGTCCTATAGGCTAGATTCTCCTACCCACAACAATCACAAGTTCACATACTTGGCTAGGAGATCTTACGCTTGATCTAGGCATATCAAGCCTCGGGCTTAAAGGATAAGTTGTAATTTCCTTTTCCTTTCTTGTTCATGTTTATCTTTTGTACTCTCCTTGATACTCCTAGGGTTGGAGGCTGCGGATTGGAGAGGGTTGACTTCTCAGGTGGAGAAGGGGACTTCAAGCTACTTCAAGAAGGCTATCGCAAGGGAAGCTACTTCAGAAGGCTGGTGCAACGGGAGTAGTTGGTGCATCTACTTCAAGGGAAGGCTGCTTCAAGGTTGGCGATTACTTCTAGGTGAAGGCTGCTTGAAGGGTTTAGGAAAAGACATTGTATTTTATGTAAATTCCTTGAAGAGGTAATAAAATAAATTTCTTTTCAAATCCCGGTTGGGTAAGCAACCGGGTAGTGGATTGACGGCTATAGTATTTGCTATAGTTGGAACCACTCTAAACCTTGTGTCTCCTTGTCCAATATTTTCATTGTGGTTGTTCGAGTTCAATAATTGTTAAATTGTCTATAAAACTCTATTCACCCCCCTCTAGTAGTTTTCAATTTCTTCCTTGAATGAAAAGTTGGACCTTATTGCAAAGAATTTTCTTGAGAAGTAGGTAATTTTTCTGAAGAGGAAGAGCAAGTGAAATACATGTGTCAGTAAGGATACCGCAATAATGACTACACATGGAGGAAGGATCCTAAGTTCTCATGGAAGGATCCAAAAAACTTCTTGCAGGATTCGGATCAGCAGAATCAGCAAAGGCCAGTGCAACAGCAACGTCTAGTGGCAGAAGAGAGCACTAATGACATCTTGAAAAAGATTATGAAGCAGAATGACATGTTACTCAATAATGTTCAGCGGGACCTCCAGAACCACAGTGCGTAGATGAGAACATTTGACACATCATTATCTCAGCTTGCAGTAGATGTGGTCGTGTTAAAAAAACCTTCTCAACTGGGATTCCCAGGAAATATTGACACTCCAACGAGGAATCAATAGGTCAAAGTCATACTATTGCGAAGTGGGAAGAAGACATTGACCCCACAATATGAGGAGAATGAGGCAACCAATACTGTTGACAGTAATGATTATGTGCCACAACAAACACAAGAAGAACCTGAGACATAGAACACAGGGGAGGAGCAATGGAAAGATGTTGAGCTTGAAAAACGGACATCATATGTACCACCACATCAGAGAACATAGGCGGTACCAACTCCATATCCCAATAGCTTGAAGGCGACAAAGCAGGACCAACAATTTAAGAAGTTTCTGGACAACTTTAGGAAGCTTTCTGTGAATATACCATTGATTGAGGCAATTGAACAAATGCCTTCATATGGAAAGTTTCTAAAGGATATCATTAATAGGAAGAGAAAGATTCCAGAGTCTAATGTAGTTGTCTTAAGAGGGCAAGTCAGTGCCTTCATCTTAGGTATGCTTCCACCAAAGAGGCAAGATCTTGGTTGTTTCAATATTACATTCTATATCGGGAAGACAAGGTTTGGTGAGGCACTTTGTGATTCAGGGGCAAGCATTAACTTGATGCCCCTATCTACTTTAAAAAATCTTGGTCTCTAAACATCAAGGTAGAGCAGCTTGATGATATAGTTGGTAGAAAACTTAGTAGTTACACCGTATGGCATTTGCGAGGATGTGCTTATAAAGGTGGACTGGTTTGTTTTTCCTACATATTTTGTAGTAATGGAGATGCAAGCTAAACATGGAAACAAACTCCTGCTAGAACGACCCTTCCAAGCTACATCCGACATGATTTTAGAGATGGGTAGAGGCCGCTTGACTATGGGGATTAAAGACGACAGGTTCGAGATAACCATGTCAGGAAATTCCAAATCATCTTATTCTCAGGAGCAATGCAATATGGTACAACACATGGAAAATAGTATTTCCTTGTTCTTAGGAAAACCATTCCTGGACATGACACATGTTATGACAAAGGTGGACAAGGGTACACTTGTTGTAGATATTATGGAGAACACCAAGGTGCTCTCACTTACCAAGGCAGTAGGATACTCGAATGATAAAGAATTGGAAGTGAGTCTGTCTACCGTAGATGAAGATGCAGAGGATACCATATTATAGGTCCACCTGCGGCTTCCTCTAGAGGCTTGTCTCATGAACAAAAGTGATGATTTTGTTCTGGACCAGTCAAGGGAGAAGTGTATGCAGCTACTTAAGGTGATGCCATGCCATTACATGAGGCATTTTGAGGACTTAGGGCCATTACCACCGCCTTTGGTGTCTTCACTCCTAAACCCACTCGAGATAGAACTCAAGTCGTTGCCGCCTCATCTGATGTATGTTTTTCTAGCAGTAGAGGAGAAGCTACCAGTCATCATCTCAGCATCATTGAGTGTTTCAGAAGAAGAATAATTGATCATTGTGGCGTCCCAAGATTTTCTAAAACTTAATCTGATGTGTGACATCCAAATTGAAACCCTCACCTGAATGAGGATCCCAATTTAAACATCCCACATGAGGCTAAGAAATAGAAAATCAAGGGAGTCAAAAGGAAATAATTAGTAGCACATGCACATGAACAATAATAAAACCACAACACATGTTCACCATTCAACATATAATTACAACATGAATTGTTACAACATTTGATATTACATATTGAACAGCAAACTTCTAATACATATACATGTACTACCACTAAACTACAGGATCTGAAGACAATAGGTCCACCTGTACATCAGCTCACCACACCACTCTCATCTATCCTGGTTCTTCAAGAGCATAACCACAACCTAAACAAAAGATTACATGCGGTACACATCAACACAATATTCAAGAATATTGTACTGAGTACGCCTACATGTCTTTTATTTACCTCTCATCATATGTTGGCAATAAGATAAAACTAATACTTGGCAGTAATAAAGAAATATAAGAAAAGCGTATACTTGCACAAAGATATTCATCAACAAAAGAGAACACATATTTTAACACATTTTCCATTATATCATCCATGCATTGACCACCGAAGGTTGAATGCATTAAGGACTTTATGATCACTACCAAAGAGTTGGATCATATGTGCAATGTGACCACTACCAAAGAGTTGGGTCCAAGCACACTACCAAAGAGTTGGTGCTTCCATATGTACAATGTGACCACTATCAAAGAGTTCAGTCACTTCCAAGCACACTGCCATAGAGTTGGTGCTTTCATAAAATGGAATAGATATATTATGTTTGATGTGTTCATAACAATATGTATGGAAATTCAAGCAACATATCATATAAGACAATCATTTCAATCAATACCATATGCCAAGTCTTTACTACCTTATAACACAATCATAATGTATAATAAGCCAAGTAAGAGGTAATGGCCTACCTTGATCAAGAGACAAACCTAATCATCATATCCTCATATCAACTATAACTTGTTAAACCTGATCAAGACAAGATCATATACTATCATCAGGTTCACATCATCTTACATCTCATCTTAACCCTAATCGTGTTCATTAGAGTTTCTCTTAGTTCGTTAGGATATGTGTATCATTATTTGTATTATTATCTGATGATCATCTCACTGATATCATTTTCCAGATTACATCTCATTATCAAAGTTCATCATCTGAACATTAGGTTCCATATCATTTTTTTGCACATATTAACCCTAGGTTACATCATTAACCTAGATTAGGGTTTTATAACATGTATTAAGATTCATCTTCATATAACATGGATTCTGTTCATCTTTATGATCTCATAATTAAAATTGAGATTCCATATACTGATATGACCTTACTTTGTAAATTTCATCATTTATTGAGCATGTGTGCATTTATTGCATTTTATTTAGGGTTATTATCCCTAAGTAGACATTCTAAGAAAATTACATGATTTCATGCATCAACATCATGATTACTGACCTTATATGGACTAAAAACATGATTTATGATTTATAAACAAGTTCTCATAATTTTAGGCCATCATTTACTATTTATAACAAATGGTATAAGCATTATACAACTTACATGATATTCCTAACATTAGTGCATCAAGACACTGATTTTATAGTACCATGTTATTCTACTCATTTTTCTAAGAATTTGGATACTTTGTTTGCATTTTTCTGATATTCGAGTAAATTACTATGAATTATCTAAGAACTAGATATTTACTGAATGGTTTACCTTTTTGGGCCAATTGCCAGCCGACATGTGGCTTCTAGGGCGCGTTGATCCTCATCTGAGCCGGTGGTTCACGCTATGGTTCATTAGTTTTTCCCTAGTCTGGTTGGACCCAGTTCATCCCTTTCTTTCTCCGATCCACACGAAGATGACCCCCCACTCTCTCTCTCGTTCCGCACCCAAGGCATCACAACGTCAGTCAATGGAACTCTGTATCCCACTAGTAGTAGTGCCGCTGTGATGGAACTGCTCTCTGATGAGCAATATCTCACCACCAGGTCCTCCTCGTCCACCATTAATCCTTCCCTCAGCTTCGTCCACACTGGAGAGATCTCCACAGCCCCCGGATTTTGATGTTTCATCCCCAGACCCTTGCTTCTGCAAGCTCACCGCCATGAAGCTCTTCCACGGTGGAGAAAAAGGGGAATCTTGCCGCTGGACCTCTTTCTTGACCCCTTTCCAGGTTGAGCAGCTTCAGTCGACTAGCATAGATCGAAGGGAACTCATAGCTGGTGTTGAAACGGCTTGAAGAACCGCCCCTAGCTCTGAGCTCCTCTCTGGCCGACTTTGGCTTCGACAGCCATGAAAAGCTTTGCGATTTGGGAACAGAGATACATGGGTGAATTCCCCTAACTTCGTGCTTACTTTCTCCTTCTTCGTCTTCCTCAAAACGACCTTCTAACTCCATATTCTACTCATGGCCACCACATGCAGGATACGGTGGAGAGACAGTGGGGAGTTGGCTTCCGTTCTCCCTACTGGAGCGATCGCACAGCTCGTTTTAGGGGTCTCTGCACTCCTCCACTCGAGTTGCACTTAACTACTCGGTCGCTTCTTCTTTTGGGTGCATGTCTAGAGATCGTGGTGGTGTGGATTCTCACATGCCACTCTGCTCCCATGACTCCTCCAGATCCGGAGCTTGGAGGTGATCTCAGGGCCGTCCAAAAAGCATCTAACAGTTGTACAAGGCCCTTTACAAGACCAAATCTGGGGTTCATTGAAGTCAGCACTCCCAGCCACTGGATTAGCCATAAATGGCCAAGATCTAGCCACATGACCCGCCCTCAATCAAAGGGGCACGTGACACATCACCTAATATCGAATCTTAGGTCTATTAATCATCAATATACATTTATTTCATAAAATACAAACTTAAATAACTCTCTCTAGGAGCATCCAAATGCCACCAAATTTTAACCATAGCTTCTTTACCTCTCGAGATACCTTCTACTCGAATTTGATGACAAAAATCTTCTATTAGACCATTCAATTAAATTCCTCAAAAAGGCATAAACTTATGGATCTTAATCATTATATAAATCTCAATCAACATTCCAACTTTACTAAAAACACTTGGAACTCTCATTATAACTCAAGATATGGATTCAAATATGTTATTGGAGATTTATGGATTTCAAAAATCCACTCCATCACAATCACAGTGTTGAAGAATCATAGAGGTGCTTTTGGGTGGTCTGTGGCTGATATCAAGGGGATTTCTCCCACCTTATGCCAACATAAGATTCATCTAGAAGATGGCGTGAAGCCAGTCATTCAACCTCAACGTCACTTAAATCTGATTATGATGGAGGTGGTAAAGAAGGAGGTAATCAAGATACTGTCAGTAGGTATTATTTATGCTATTTCTGACTCTATGTGGGTAAGTCTGACACAGGTAGTACCTAAGAAGGGGGGAATCACTATCACCACCAATGCATCTAACGAGCAAATAACCACTAGATTAGTGACATGATCGTGTGTTTGTATCGATTATCGCCGGCTGAACGCTGCAACCCTTAAAGACCATTTCCCGTTACCGTTTATAGATCAAATTTTGGAGCGAATTGTCGGTCGCTCCCACTTTTGTTTTCTTGATGGATATTTAGGTTACAATCAGATTTCAATAGAGCCTAAGGATCAGGAGAAGCCTACCTTCACTTGTCCTTATGGCATCCTCACTTATCGTCGTATTCCTTTCGGGTTGTGCTACACACCCGTGACTTTTCAAAGGTGTATGTTAGCGATTTTCTCAGATATGGTAGAGCGATGTCTTGAAGTTTTTATGGATGATTTTTTGGTTTATTGGACGTCATTTGAAGATTGCTTAAACAATTTGGACAAAGTGTTGTAGAGATTTGAAGACACCCATTTAATGCTTAATTGGGAGAAATATCACACGATGGTTAGTGAGGGCATTGTTTTAGGCCACAAAGTGTCTAGAAAAGGATTGGAGGTAGATATGGTTAAAATAAAGGTGATCTCAAAACTCCCTCCACCGACATCGGTGAAGGTAGTTACGAGCTTTCTAGGCCATGCCAGGTTTTATCGCCAATTTATTAAAGATTTTTCAAAAATCGCTAAGCCTTTGTCTGTGTTACAACCCCAATTTTTGGGTTCAATTGGTGAGAAATATAATTTCTCATATTAAAGATAATTGAACAAATAATGATATAATTTGTTTTGAAGACATGGATTTTGTTTACAATAGCCTTGATGTTTGTGTTGTGGGCTTTATTGGCTATTGGGCCCAAATAATAAAGAAAATTCAATTAGTAATTGAATAATTGAATATTTGAGAAAAGGAAGAGGTAGAAACCTCTAGAAGGCAAAGAGATGTAATCCAATGATGGATTTCATGCCTCTTGGGTTCCTTGGGTTCCAAGGAGTCCAAAGTTGCATAAAGAGTGCAATAAGAAAAGAAAAGATTAATTAAGTATTTCTTTATTAAGAAAGAAATTGAAAATAATGGTAAAATGTGAGAAATGAGTGGAAAGAGGCATAAATGAGTTTCCTTGGTGAAATTTCGTATCCATGAGGTTGCTAATATTAAAAGGGATGCCAATGAGGAAAATAAAAGAGAAATAAAGAGAAATGCTCAAAAAGAGATATTTTAATGAGAAATAAACAAGATAATGTGAAATAATGAATAAAGATGCATCTAGAAGGATACTAAGTATCCAATAAAAAGAATTTCGAATAATGGAATGTCTTGGGATCCAAGGAGTCCCAATAAAGAAGAAAGAGAGAATGCCAAAATTGCAAAATAAAAGGATAATGTGATACATTATTAATGAATTTTGTGTTGTTTTTAAAAGGTGGTATTTTCTATTAAAAGGAAACATGATTTTGTGATAAATAACTAAACGACAAGTTTAAAGAGAATAAGAAAGAGGAATTTTGAATTCCTAAATATCCATGCAACAAGGAATATCAAGGAAATAAAAGTTAATGAAGAAAGAGAGAGATGGTTGCTTCACAACCAAGGTAAATGTATTTCCTTTCGAGTTGGGACTTGAGTCCTCATGAGGCACGCCTTAGGGCTTCATACTCCACCCTATATAAAGGGTAGAACCCTAGTTCGAGTTCTAAAGAGATCCTACATCTTTCTCTCTCTACTCCATTGCTTCTTTACATTTGAAACCCTAACCATGTGAAGTATCTCATCTATGGAGTAATGAGAGACCAGAGGATGAACATGTTTGATGTGGCTTGCTCCCATGATATCAGGAGGAGTTTTGCTGTCAGTTTTGCACCCTGGATCGTATGTGACCGCAGCAGCATTGCTGCAGGGCCGCTGAGTTGTGCAGGCCCGGACAGCGCGAGCCGTCTACCTTGGCCACAGGTTAAGGGCGACCCTGGGTGCATGGGGGAGCTCCGGAGGAGAGGGTATACTCCCTGGGGGTCGGTGGACCCTGGAAAAGAGGGGGGCGCGCCGCGTTTTGGCTGCAGTCGGCGGCCATGACCTGAGATGGGGGTTGAAGAAGATCAAACCTTTTTGACGACTTTACCCCTCTGCGCCATGCATCGCCAGCCACTTACGCGAGGGTAAGAATGTAATTTGGTTATATTTCTTCTAGCTGGTCGCCGATAAACAAGTAATCACTTAAAGCTGATGTGTCAATCTGCGATTGGTCAGAATTTGCATATCTTGCAAAAAGTGTAGAATTTGCTAGGAAACTCGGTTTAAAACGAACTTTATATGAATTTTGATCAGAAGAACACAAGGAATCCATTAAAAATAGTTTTATAGCCTGAATCCGATTATAGTTCGAAATATAGTGTAAATTATCATTTTTAATGAATTAAAGATTAAGAAACCCTATTTTGAAATGAGTAAAGTGTTTAATAGGGTTTAATGGATCATTAGAGTTGATGTTAACCTGTTAAATGTAAAAAGGTATATTATGTTCAAAAAGGAAGAACTTTGCACATGATTAGTCTAATTTAGATTTTATGTGCGTAAATATCCTTGAAATTGAAAAGTACATAAAGTTATCATCTTTAATGATTTAATTAAGGAAAAACCCTTAGACTTGATGATAAATGGACTTAATGACGTTATTTGGATAATTCAAGTTGATATTAACCTGTTGTTCATAAAAGTGAGAATAGGATCTAAAAAGATGTTCTTTTTATATAATTGGTTTAATTTAGGGTTTCGTGCATGATTAGGCACTAATGAGCTTGAAAACCCTAATTTAGATGAATATGTCTTTTAATTGTTTTAATAGTTCAAATCCATAAATAAATAGGGATATGATGATCCTAAGTCAATTTGGGTATAAAAGACTATTAAAATGAATAGTTGAGCAATTAAGGTTCATATAAATGGAAAAGAGTATTTTAGGGTTTGTTGACCTAAAATGGATAAAGTTTGAGGAATTGATCTAAGAAACCCTAATGGATATTAATGAAACCTTAATGCAGATTAGAAACTGATGGAGCTTCCACTTACGTGGAATTACGTGCACCACTAAAAATCCTAAAGATGATAAGTCTTTAGGTTTAGCCTAGCTTATACTAGATAGAGAACTCCACCCACGTATGCTAAGATACATGGAAGTCTTATCGTAGTATAGTTAAGGGTCGAATCCACGGGACAACGGTCTTGTTGGTAGCAACAAGATAGAAAACGTTGGAATTTCACTTAATCACTTATTAGTTGGTATTTAGATCGAAAGGTTGGTTTGATTGTTTTAAACTAAGAACATGTAAAGTAAAGTAAGCAAGTAAATTTAAGGAAGTTAAACAATGATAATAAGTCACTAGGGTGTGATTGCTTTTCACCGCCGCTACACATGGATCAAGACATGCAAAATAAAACATAACCTGCAACAAGAGTTTAGTCAGTTAGTATCTTTGTAGGTTTAGTTTCCTTTCAGAGAACTAACTAGAAGAAGTGTGGGAATGATGCAATGCCAACCATCCCCGAACGAATGGTCAACTGCTTTTCATCACTCCCTTCTCAAAGTGCGTTCCTCGACATGCCAAAGTTGTACTTTTATACGTCAACTGATTCCATTTCATAGTATGAAAGTACAACATTTGGGAGTGAGTTTACTCTACTTCTCAAAAGCACTCCTAGATACTGAAACAAGCACATGGTGGATACATGCACCAAGAACCAACATACAAATGAGTTTCGAATCTAATAGTACAAACGTAGACAATTCATACTAAAAGATAATAGATAACACAAGTTGGTGATCAAGCAACGAGCATTCAATAAACGTTTGGTGTTGAACTAAAAAGATATAATCTATATATTGCAAACTATGGATTACATTTACATGAGATGAAAACATGGGTAGCGGGGCTACTCCCCGCACCCCAGTGAGAGAGACTACTCGCTCATAACTAGGACAAAGAAGGAGGCAAGAAGAGAGAGAGAGAGCATCATCCCCACAAATGAGAGAGGAAAGTCAACCCCATGGAGAGAGAGATGATCCACCAGCTTCACAGGTTGCGTGATGATGAGATCCCCTCTTCCCACCTTCTTTGGTGGAGAGACAGAAAGCAGCTTTGAGATGGAGTGTGGATCGTAGATCGGTAGCCCCTGGGTGGAGGATGGAAGTCAGATTTGCACTGGAGTGATTGAGGCAGCCTCTGGACGTCTGAAAACTTGATATCTTTTGGAGGATCCTTGGGGTCTTATTTATAGGCCTTAAGTGAAGTCCAAACGGTTCGGAGACCGTTTGGACCTCAAGACCGTTTGGACCTTAAGACCGTTTGGACCTCAAGACCGTTTGGATCTCAAGACCGTTTGGATCTCAAGACCGTTTGGCTTCATGCGGTCTCAGGACCATGTGACTCCATGCGGTCTCGGGACCGATTGGCTTCATGCAGTCTTGGGATCGTGTGACTCCATGCAATCTCGGGACCGATTGGCTTCATGCGGTCTCGGGACCGATTGACTCCATGCGATCTCGGGACTGATTGGCTTCATGTGGTCTCAGGACCATGCGACTCCATGCGGTCTTGGGACCGATTGGCTTCATGCGGTCTCAGGACCGTGTGACTCCATGCGGTCTCAGGACCGATTGGCTTCATGCGGTCTCGGGACCATGTGACTCCATGCGGTCTCGGGACCGATTGGCTTCATGCGGTCTTGGGACCGTGTGACTCCATGCGGTCTCAGGACCGATTGGCTTCATGTGTTCTTGGGACCATGTGACTCCATGCGGTCTCGGGACCGATTGGCTTCATGTAGTCTTGGGACCGTTTGAGCTTATGCGGTCTTGAGGCTGGTTGAGTCTTTTATGATTTTTTTGTGTCTTTTTCTGCAAATATAAAGGGGATAAGTTTGTCTAATAGTATATTTACACTAAGAGGGAATATTTAGGTATTATGTATAATTTTAATTGAGAAAGAGTGTAGAAAACTAAAGAAAAGATGGAGATAATCATCCCAAGATTGGAGGTTATCACCCCCCTAACTTAGAGTCTAGCTATTCCTCAAGTTAGATAGAGCTGAGACATATAATGGCGAGGCGATTTTATTTAGTTAGGATTTCCATACTCTTGCTTCAATTCTCAACATGAGTTCTCCTAAAGTCATATCAGGTCTTATTGTTTGCCTTGACTCTTTCAGGTTTTGAGAGTTGCTTGGGTCTCAAGTTCCTTTCGTATCTCGTAGCTTGCATCGAGACCACTTTTATTCTGTGCATGTTGTTGACTCTAATCAGCTTTATACCTCTCTGAAGAACCTACTGGAAGCTAGAGTGGGTATGAGGGTTGGCTAAAGGCTTGAAATGTAACTCCCCCTTCAAGTGGGGGAGGGGTTGTTTATGCTTTTAGAAACTCACTACCGGACACGACACATCTGCCTTTGTGAGGGCAGCTGAATGTACCAGCCGGGTGAGTCCTTTATAAGCCTTTCATATATTTAGATACCTTAGGGTTTCACTACCGGGCATGACACATCTGCCTTCATGAGGGCAGCTGAATGTGCCGGTCGGGTGAGACCTTCATTGGTTCTTTATATAGATCCTTATTTATGGCACAACTCTCATACTTTTATTCAACTCTCTGGCTTTTATTCAAAGACTCGTAGGCTTGGGTTTTGGGGTTTTTTGGGAGATTGTTTTGGGCGGCCAAGCCTCTTTTATTTGAAGAGAGGAAAACTGTTCTTAGAGTTTTTCAACATGCACTTATTTGATATCTTTTTGTGATCCTCTTGCAAGACTTCTTGATTTGGAAGTCTCCTGATGCCCCTCTCATCCTTGAGAGCTTGGCTTATTTACGCCTTGATATTGACATGTGGAGAGTCAGATATAGAAGTGAAACAAAAGCATGAAAAGTGATGGTAGAGAGACATTATTAAGTTGCCATTATATGTCTAAGTGCTATTTACTTTTGAGGACTAACATGATTCTACAGTTAGCTGAGGGTGATTTTATTCCAAAATAATTACATAAAAAGAATGCTAAAAGTGTAAAGGAAAATAAGAAAATATGTACAAAAAGGAAGGAGAAGATGGAAAAAGAGGGGTTAGAAATGATACCTCGCCCTTGTCTAATGTACCCCCCTAACTTATCACTCACTTTGTCCTTAGAGTGTCAAAGTGATAGGTTGAGAAGTACGATGACAACGGCTGCAGACTAAGTTAATCCTGAGTTTGCCCCTGTTGTTTGAAGTAGATTAGCTGCAAACTGTTCGCGTAGAGCGTGATAATCCACGTCAGTCATATCCTCTACTGGTCTTTGAAGGACCATGATGGTGTACATCCAATAGAGGATGTGGAAGCTGCAATCATTTGATTCCCAAATTTGTTGGGGGCATTTGTGGCTGAAGGAAGGGCGATGAAAATGTTCTTTGTCGTAAGCCCTTGTATGCTGACTCAAAAAGGCGATTAATTTGTCAGCGCATTCTTTCGCCACTACCTCCGTGGGCGTCTTTGGTGTAACAACATAATTCTTCTATCGAGGATTGTACTGGATGTTGGAACTGTTATAGATTGTAGTTGTTCCTTCGGGAAGGTTTGTTACCAAAAGCATCCAGTGCTCATGATAATGGAAGGGTAGCATGATGAACTTTGGTGTTGTGTGTTGTAGAAAGGAGACTAGCACTTCCGTTGTGTTTAAGTTCTTTAGCTTTAAAAGATCATCCTTCATGTACGGGGATGCCATATATGTTGTGGGGTTATTTTGGCCGAGGAGAAATTGATAGGCGGGCATTAGGCTTACGAAGAGAGATCCTTTAAACTGTATAGTCTCTCAAAGCGTGTCTGCCATTATTAGAATGTCACCAGACATGAATACGAGTTCATCCTTCTCGGAGGAAAACCTCGACATGATGAGGCATAGTTCAATGTCGGAGAGACCCTTGCAAGCACTGAGGTCAAAGTCTGGGAAAGTTGGTTCTATGGCAGACAAAAGATCTATGTCGCTTTTACTTTGCTCGGGAGCTGTGGTTGGCTCCTTCGATTTCTCCAACTCTTTCAAAGTCTGTCAGAAAGGTCGCCTCTACGGACGATGTATTGTTGAAAAAAGGTAACGAGGGACGTCATCTGGTGCCATTGTCGGGTCCTTGAAGAACCTTCTTTCACAAATGAGCTCCATGGTATAACGCCCTCGCAAGGAGTGAAAATCTTTAGTGACTAAATCTGTAAAAGGGATTTCTTGGTTCAACGCTTGGATGTGACAGATGGTGCAAAAAGCACAGTCCCCAGATCCCTCGGCAGCTTGAACTTGCGGATTAATTATTTGGAACCAGGGTTGGCTCCAGTCTTGATGGAGGGATGGGCGTGCAACCCAAATTAACTTAAGCATCCAGAAGGTATACATCTTGCATCGCCTGCTGCTTCACCAACAAAATTTATTGTGCCGGCAGGTAGCTCAGTGCCGCAAAAATGATATACCTTGGCGTCCCGAGCCTCGGTGTCTACAATCATAAATAACCAGTGGTTCGAAACTTGAAAGGGCATGGTAAGATAACGTGCCCGTCGTGCTAAACCAGCACGCAGCCACTCTATTGACTTTGCTCGTATATCTTTGTATAAAAGGTCAATAGACAGAGCAAGTGAGGCATTAAAAACTGGCTGCTGTCTCTTAGGGCTTCTGTACACTTCTATACAGTTGGCGAGTAGGACACGGAAGATTGCCATTGGCATCGTGGACCGTGGTCGCAGGATGTTGCAGAAGTCTTCTCGTGTCAACTTGCACTTAGTTTTTGTGTTATGGTAGATGATGTCTTCCCCCGCTTTGGCATCGTCGACAATAGTTTTCAGTATAAAAATGTCCTGAGCATCTAGTGTGGAGATGGCCGCTATATCTAAATCGTGCATCTTATGCGGTAGAGGTGGTGGCGGGGGGAGCTCCTGTGGGGGGGTGAGGAGGTTTGTTCCAGGACTGCTGCATAGTCTTGCAGATCGTCATCTGAATTAGAAGTAGAATCGAGTTCATCATCTGTATCTAAACGCACACGTTCTGACTCGTCCTGGTCTTGGGGGAAAGGCACTGATTTGTCAAGTGCGGAGAAAGTTTGAGCGGTTGTTGCTGGTGGGCTTGCGCTGGTTCCTAATATACATTGGTGGAACTCAGTGAAAGCCGCGTCTTTAGCAGACACCCCAATGGATCCCAAAGCAGAATAATCAATGAATTGGTCCCCATATGACATGTTTACATTTTCATTGTGGGGGGACTTGGGGTGGTGTTCATCTTCTTGGTGACCTTTGTCGGAACCTTTCAGAGAAGGTTCTGCTGCTTGGCCTGGGTCCTCTCCATCATCAGATTTGTCACCTGAGGAAGTGGTGTCATTGTTAGAATTGGCAGAGGAGTCAGAGTCTTCTTCGTCATCATTGTCACTGTCTTTGGCAGCTGATGCTTTGGCTGCGAGCTTCTTGCTTGCTTTCTTTTTGCACCGCCGATGGGTGGCTTGTAACTCATGGAACGCCACTTGCACATGCTCGTGTATTTCGAGCAGTGAGTCGTGTGTTTCTTTGAGATCGTTATATCGGCCTTCGGCGGAGAGGAGTCGATTTGTAAGATCTATTACTTGAGCACGTAGTTGCTGGATTTCAGTATTTGTTGACTCCTCTTGGCGATTGTTTAGGTGTGTTAGGGTGTTGCTGATGTTGTCCAAGCACGTGCTAAGATCTGTTTGTTGCTGCTTGAGCTCACCGAGTGTCTCGGGCAGAGGTTGAGTCTGTGTAGAGATCTCATCGACTTTCTTAGCCATCGCTTCTTGCTGGCGCTTCGCTCCAAGGACCAGCTCGGGTAAGTTGTTGTAGTGGTTGTTGATGTGATCAACTTGCTTAGCCACATCATCTTGTCATTGCTGAAAACCTTGGAGGATGTTGGGCAAGGCACGGTTCTGTTCGTCGATCACGGCCACCTGTTTGGATAATCCCTGCACACAAGAAAAAATAGAATGCAAAATGTTAGAAGGATCGGTGAGGAGGTTTCAGATGTTGTCGAATTAACGTCTGAGTTCCTCACCGATATTGGAAAAAGGGACCCCAGAAGCGGGAGGGTGGGGTGGTTGGGGTTTGTGTGGGATGGTGGTAGTGTCTTCAGGAAGAGACACTGATGGTGTCGCGAACATCGTGGTGACTATGGATGGGGTCACCAGCGGTGGTGGGGTGGTGGTGGATGGGAAAGGTGGTGGTATCTCTGGTGAAAGTGGTGGGAGTGATAGTGATGGGGTAGAGACTATGGAGGTGGAGGGGAAAGTGGTAAAGATGGGAGTAGGAGTGGAGAAGGGAGAGCCCGAAGGGATAAGGGGTGAAGAAGAGGATGCGGGTGGTAGTGTGGTTGTGGGGAAAAAGGAAGGGTGGTGGATGTTGGAAAGGTGGAGGGTGGTGAGGTGGTGGCAGTTAGCTCATCATTTAGACTCATAATGAAAGAGTCTAAAGATAAGGTGGAGATGTGATCGTCGGGGAGGGGGTTGTCTTCTGGATGTGGTTTGGAAGTTGGTGTCCCCGACAGCTGTTGATTCTGTGATAGTCTTGTGGATGGTTGTTTCACAGGAATTTTTGTTGTCCTAGTTGTCGGGGCGTTGATGCTGAGTTCAGTCTGTCCTGCCTTTATTTTCTTTGTTGGTGCTTTGACCATAGCTATGAGTTTGGTAAGCTCCTCGTCAGTGAAGAGGAGCTTTTCCTTGTCGTAATCTGCGAGCTCCGGAAGTGGTAACAGGGTTCTGGATGATTTTACTGTAGGGCAGAAAACGTAATGTAGTTTCACATCCTTCTCCTTGATAATGAAGGAGTTCTTCAAGGTTTGTTCGTTAGTGAGGATGTCGCCCTTTATTTGCGTGCATCTAGGTAGAGGTCTGTCCATCTTGAGGTATTTGATGATGGATGTGACATGACCTCCCATGCAAATTTCCTTTCCCAGGGCGTAAGTTGATAGTTTCTGGATCATATGACGTCCAATGTTGACTGGCATCCCATGTAGAATGGACCAGAGAACAAAGAGATCCGAAATTATAACATTCCCTCCTTCTATCCTGGGGAAGAGTGTGCCGGCGAGGATTTTATGTAAAGTGTGCACTAGTCCAGATTGTATGTTGGATGCCTTACATGTTTTTGCATCATAGGTGGGGAGCCATGTCAGAGATTTCCAAAAGTTGTGCCTGTTGAAGTTAGGATTCTCAGTTCCCACAGCCTTGGCCTTCTTTAGCTGCTCCTGATTGTCAATAAAGATTTCATTCAGCATATTTTCTATTATGACAACCTTGTTGACGAAGAGTGTGGTGACCAGCCTATGGTCAGATCCATCCTGTGATCTATCCATGATGTCGACGGGCTCTTTGTTAAGAAAGGTGAAGAATTCAGTTATGGGTTCAGAATATGAGATCTCAGGTACCAAACACAGCCTTGCAAGGTTGGCTTTGTCTCGCATGTTGAAAATTCGGTTGTGGATCCCCATCTTATGTAGTATGCTGGAGTAGACGTACTTTGTGGGTTTTAGGATTTTGTCGGTGGAGGGGGCGATGTGTATGTAAAGGCTTTCTGGTGGTAGTGTTGTGGTGGTGACGGGAAGGAAAGAAGGAACAGTAATGGTTGCTGGAGCGACAGCAGAGGTGGTGATTGGTGGAGTGTTTCCTGCCAGGGTTTGCTCCCTTGCAGTGACAGGCCGGACCTGCTTTCTTGCTCGTTTCCTTGAGGGTTGTCCAGTTGCAGTTTCCTGGACCTTTCGTTTCCCCTTTGATTTTTCAGGTGGGGACTCGTCCTCGGAGTTTGTCTTGTATTCAGAGCCTTCATCACTAGAGGATATTTCTATTTCTTCTTCAAGCGCCTCAGCTAGACATTTGTTGAGGCGGTCAATGTCACATAAGACATCTATGATTTTAACCTTTGGTGGGGCCTGGCCAGTCTTGTTGTAGGTGTCTATGATCTTCTGGAGTTTGGCCCGGTCTTCCGTCATTTGCTCCTTTGTCCAGAAAGGAGCATCTTCAGATCCTGAGGCATGCTTAGCTGGTAATGCCATTTCTGAAAAGTGGAAAATCATGAGTAAGAACAACATGCTTAGAAATAAAATTAGATTTTATTTTTATTTATGTGGTTTTATATTTTAATGAAACTTAAGCGACTGTGGAAAGCCAAACGGTTTGAAGACCGTTTGGTCCCAAACGGTTTGAAGACCGTTCGGTCCCAAACGGTTTCAGGACCGTTTGGTTCCAAACAGTTTGAAGACCGTTTGGTCCCAAACGGTTTGAAGACCGTTTGGTCTCAAACGGTTTCAGGACCGCTTGGTTCCAAACGATTTAAAGACCGTTTGGTCCCAAATAGTTTGAAGATCGTTTGGTCCCAAACGGTTTCGGGACCGATTGGTTCCAAACAGTTTGAAGACCGTTTGGTAGGGGAAACGTCGGGAGGCGGTCGGCGAAAGAGTAGCGGAGTCGGCGGTGAAAATAAGGACAACGGAGATAAAGACGATGGTGGCAATAAAAAAGGGGATCGCGGCGGTGCCGTAGACGGCGGAAAAGGTGAAGATAGTGGTGGCGGATTGATAGAATAGGGATTTTGTGGCGCCGGAGCCTGCGTCGGTGAAGGTGGTGTGCCAACCTTATTGTTGTTGGTGGAGATGACGATGGTGAAGCGGAGAGTGGCGACACTGCGGTGAGGTTGTCGTAAAGAAACATGGAACCGTAGAGGGATGGTTGGTGAGGAGGACCAGCGTTGCAAGGCGCGCGGAGACAGTAGCAGGAAGAGTCGTTCGCACAAGGGTTTAAGGAATGCTCGAGAGTCGAAAGGGAGAAGAAGGAGTGGGGGTTTATATTTATAGGAAAAGGGGGGTTGACCTTACAAAACCCTAGGTCAAACGGTTTAGTGACCGTTTGGACTCCAAACAGTTGCAGGACCGTTTGGCTCCAAACGGTTGCAGGACCGTTTGGCTCCAAACGGTTTCAAGACCGTTTGGCTCCAAATGGTTGCAAGACGGTTTGGCTCCAAACGGTTTCAGGACCGTTTGGGAGGGTTAAGGTTGAAAGGATTTTTATATTTTTATGTTTGTTTTGGTTATGTAAAATTTTTATATTTTCAGAAGATAAACCTAAGGTAAATAAAAGAACGGAAAATAAAAGAAGAAGTTGAAATCTTGGGTTGCCTCCCAAGTAGCGCCTGGGTTTTATGTCGCTGGCTCGACGAAGCTTTGATGTTGTTATGCTGACGACGTGGTGTCTCTAATTTCGATGGTTTGTCTTGGCATTTTATCTGCTGGAGTGTAATATTTTTTCAAACGATGGTCGTTGACCGTCCTTTCTCCTCCGTTATTGTCGATAATTATGACAACTCTAGTTGGGTATATATGCTTTATGGTGAAGGGCCCGGAGCATTTTGTTCTGAGTTTTCCGGGGAACAACTTGAGCTTGGAGTTGAAAAGGAGCACTTTGTCGCCGATGGCGATGTCTTTCCTTTTAAGATGACCATCATGCCACATTTTGGTTTGTTCCTTATAGATCCTGGCACTTTTATAAGCGGTCATTCGGAGCTCCTCGAGCTCCTGTAGCTGGAGTTGTCTATTTTGTCTGCCACTTTTAAGATAAAAATTTAGCTGTTTGATGGCCCACCAAGTTTTGTGTTCCAGTTCCACTGGAAGATGACATGACTTCCCGTATACCAAACGGAACGGGGTTGTCCCGATTGGTGTTTTATAGGCTGTTCGGTATGCCCAAAGGGCATTGAGAAGCTTGGTTGACCAGTCAGAGCGGTTTCTGTTGACTGTTTTTTCTAGGATCGCCTTTAGTTGTCTATTCGATACCTCAACCTGACCACTGGTCTGTGGATGGTAAGGCGTTGCTACTTTGTGGTTGACTCCATACTTTTTCAACATGGCTTCAAAAATTTGTTCCAGGAAATGGGTCCCACCATCTGATATGACAGTTCTGGGGACTCCAAATCTGGGGAAAACCAATTGGTTTGGAATCACTGGACACATTGGGTGTAGCTTCGACCCATTTTGAGACATAGTCCACTGCAACCAGGATGTAAGTGAAACCATAGGAAGCAGGAAAAGGGCCCATTAAGTCTATCCCCCACACATCGAAAATATCAATTTCTTTCCACATTGTGAGGGGCATTTCGTTCCTTTTGGATATGTTACCAGAAAATTGACATTTGTTGTATGATTTCACAAAATCATAGGAGTCATTTGCTATGGTTGGCCAGAAGAAACCAGATTGTAGAACTTTTATAGCAGTTTTCTTTGCACTCATGTGCCCCCCCGTGGGTCCTGAATGGCAATGCTCTAGGATGGGGGTGATCTCTTCTTCTGGTAAGTAGCGACGGAAAAGTCCGTCAGCACAAAGGTGAAACAGGTAAGGTTCATCCCAATAATATTGCTTTATGTCATGGAGGAATTTCCTTTTGTCATGGTGGGAAGCGGATGGGTGAATGATTCTTGTAGCTAGATAATTGACAATATCTGCGTACCAAGGGAATCCATGAGTAGCCTTCATTAGTTGGTCGTCTGGAAGAGAATCTCAGACAGGGATTTTATCTTCATCTTCAACTTCGATACGACTGAGATGGTCGGCTACGACGTTTTCCACTCCGCTTTTATCTTTAATTTCCAAATAAAATTCCTAAAGCATCAACACCCAGTGGATAAGTCTGGGTTTGGCATCTTGTTTCTGAATAAGGTATTGAATGGCGGAGTGGTCAGTGTAGACGATGACCTTGGATCCGATCAAATAGGAGCGGAATTTCTCAAACACGTAGATGACAACCAGGAACTCCTTCTCTATAGCAGTGTAGTTCTTCTGTGCTTCATCTAGCATTTTAGATGTGTAGTAAATAATGTAAGGTTTCTTGTCGATCCACTGTCCTAACACAGCTCCTATGGTGTAATCCCTTGCGTCGCACATGATTTCAAAAGGTTGCGACCAATCTGGGGCTCACAGAATAGGTGCAGAAATTAAAGCATTTTTGAGAGTTGAGAAACTTTGCATGCAGTCTTGGTTAAAGATGAACTCAGTGTCTTTCATCAGGAGTTGGGTCATGGGTTTTTCTATTTTTGAGAAATCCTTGATAAATCTCCTGTAAAACCCCGCATGACCCAAGAAAGCTCGTACTCCTTTTATGTCCTTTGGTGGCGGCAACTTTGAGATAACATCGATTTTTGCCTTATCGACCTCAATCCCTTTGTCACTCACTCTGTGCCCGAGGACGACACCTTCAGTTACCATGAAATGGCATTTTTCCGAATTCAATATGAGGTTCGTTTCCTCGCATCGTTGTAAAACTTGTCCAAGGTTGATTAGACAGTTATCGAAAGAATCTCCGTAAACTGAGAAATCATCCATGAGCACTTCCATTATGGATTCTATTAATCCTGTGAAAATGGCGGACATACACCTTTGTAAGGTAGCAGGTGTGTTACATAACCCGAATGACATTCTTCTAAAAGCATAGGTTCCAAAAGGGAAGGTGAAGGTAGTTTTCTCTTGGTCTTCCGGGTGTATGGGAATTTGGTAGAACCCGGAATAACCATCGAGATAGCAGAAGTATTTCTGATGGGCTAGGCGTTCTAGGACCTCATCAAGAAAGGGCAGAGGGAAGTGATATTTCCGCGTGGATTTGTTCAGCTTCCTATAGTCGATACACATCCTCCACCCCATCACCGTCCTAGTGGGTACTGACTCATTTTTGTCGTTAAGCACGATAGTAGTGCCTCCCTTTTTAGGAACTACTTGGACGGGGCTGACCCACTGGGAGTCAGAGATCGGGTAGATTATGCCGGCTTTTAGTAATTTAAGGACTTCCAGGAGAATCACTTCTTTGAGATTAGGGTTCAGCTTCCTCTGATGTTCGCGTGATGGCCTAAATTCTTTGACCATGGGTAGTCTGTGCATGCATAGGGCAGGATTTATGCCCGTCAGATCAGTTATCTTATATCCAATGGCCTTTTTGTGTTTCTTCAGCTCATCCAGAAGTCTTGCTTCCTGGTTTTCTGTTAAGGTGGAACTAATGATGATCAGGCATAATTTTTCCTCGTCCAAGAAGGCATGTTTGAGTCCCATGGGCAGAGTCTTCATCTCAGGAGCCTTAGGTGGCTCAGTTGCTTCTATAATGGTGACAACTTTGAGTTCTTCAAAGGTGGCCTTCGGTGCTTCTTCGGCCTTCTGTAAGTGTTGCAGACACTTTTGAACCAACTCATTTGCAGAGAATTCAACTTCTGGGTTGGTTAGGACATTCTCTAACTCGTCTGCTGGCTCAGATATTTCTAATTGAGACATTTGATGTATTGCGTCTAGAAGAAAAACCTCCTCTTAGATGTTGGGGCCTTTCATTCTATTGAGGACTCGGAATTGAATTGCTTCTTTTCTGAGCCTTAGAATGATGGTACCAGCTTCAACATCGATAAGCACCCTGGCAGTAGCGAGGAAAGGTCTGCCAAAAACTATCGGGTATCTCAGACCTTCCTTAATATCCATGATGACAAAGTCGCACGGGACATAGGCATCCTTGCCTGTCCTAACTGGAATATCTTCAATAATTTCAAGAGGTGCGGTGATTGTAGAGTCAGCTAATTGAATTGTCATTGTTGTAGGAAGCAATTCGGTGAAACCTAATCATTTGCACATAGAATAGGGAATAATGGATATGCTGGCCCCTAGGTCAGCTAATCCCTTTTTGGTTGATGCATTCCCAATGCAGCATTGAATTCCGAAGGAACCTGGGTCCTTCTTCATCTTTGGCATTTTATTGAGGATGATGTCAAAGGTGGCTTGGGCAAGCTTGACAGTTTCTTGTTCCTCAGTGATGTACTTCCTTGATAACAGAGTTTTGAGGTATTTTGCCCAAGCCGGTACCTCATAGAGGGCATCAAGGAGTGGGATATCGATGTAAAGTTTCTTCATCACCTCCTTGAATTTTTGGAACCTGGTATCCATTTTTGTTTCTCGCAGTCTTCCTGGATATGGGATACTTGGTTTATACTGTAAGATTTCCGGCTCTGTGGACACTTGTTCTTTTCCTTTTCCCTATGCATTCTCTGTGGACTTCTCTATTCCTGGCTTCAGGCTCTCATTTGTCATAAAGGTACGTGTATCATCATCATCAAGAGTGATCCTGGTAGTTTCATGAAGGGTGCGTCCAGATCTCATAGTAACGGCATTCAACTGTTCAGGCCTATTCTGTCCATGTCTAGGATTCGATTCAGGATGCCCTGCAAATGTGCCTACTGGAGGCTTCAGTTGTGCAGCAATTTGGGCAAGTTGAGCCTCTACTGCCTTTTGCTGAGCTTGTTGGTTAGCAAGCATAGTCTGTTGAGATTGCAGCATCTGCCTTATCAAAGTCATCTCATCCTCTGGCTGAGAAGGAGTATTCTTCTAAGGAATTTGTTGTTGTCCTTGTTGAGGTTGTTGCGAAGGTAGCGCTAACTGAGGTTGCTGCAACTGAGGGTGCAGCTGTGGGTGGAGAGGAGGATGATTATATTGATAGTAGACAGACAGATTCCTGGGGTAGTTGGATCTCGGAAAGTTATTCCTGGGGTTCCCTTGATTTTGATTGAAGTTGCTTGGGAATCCAGGTGGCAACCTACTGGAGGATCCGCCCTACGTCTGGTGTTGTGAATTTGCGGTCCCAGTAGGGTTCCCGTATTGGAATCCTGGGTGGTTCCTTGGTTGATTAGGATTATAATAAACTTGTCCAGGAATGGAATGAATAGAATTGACTTGTTCTGGCAATTGCTCTTCAGATTGGTCAATGATTGGTTCGTACTGTTGTATTAGTGGATGCATATCCATCATCACGTTGTAAAGCATACCGCATGAAAGAGTTGGTTGATTAGATGCATGATAGGCTTCACAGGTCCCTGTGGCAGCCTTGACCTGTTGAACCTGAGAATTTTTCTTCTTGTCAAATTCTCCAAGAGAAGTTTCGAGAGCTTGTTGCTTATGAGCTATGGTTTTCTAGGCTTCAACAATAGCCTTCATCTCTATTGATTCTTCAGCTTTATAGACCTTGAGGACTCCTTTGCCAGCTGATCGTCCCCAGTTGGACTGATTCTCAGATCCGAGTGTGACTATTTTCCAGGCATCCTTGTAATTCTTTCTCATAAAGTTTCCTTCAGATGAGGAATCCAAAAATTGCTTTATGTCATCACTCACTCCCCTATAGAATATTTCTATTAGTTGGTTTTGGGAGATTCTGTGATGAGGGCACTTTCACAGAAACTCTTTGAACCTTTCCCATGCTTCAGCAAGTGATTCTCTGGGAAGTTGAGAGAAGTGATTAATCTGCCCCCTGATCTCGTAAGTCAGTGAAGGGGGAAAGAACTTCTCCAAGAACTTTTCTTCCAGGGGAGCCCATGTGGTGATTATTGGCTCCCTGTCAAGTGAGTTATACCAGCTCAGAGCTATCCCAGACAGAGTGAAGTGAAACAGATGAAGCATTATTGCATCGAAGGCAACTCCGGCCTGTGGGACCAGTCGACACAGTGCCTTAAACCTCTTTAGATGATCCATGCAGTCATCTCCAGAATCTCCAGAGAATGAGATGCCCTGCATGATCTGAATCCATTGGGTCCGGATCTCAAAGTTGGGAATGTTGATGATCGGAGGTCGGATCGGATGGTTGTCTTCGTAGTTCGTTGGGACATCATAACCCCTCAACTGCTTGTTCCTTAGTTCCAACTGAGCAGCTTGGTTTGCTGCCTCATTTTCAGCTCTGATGCGGGCCTATTCTTTCGCACGAATCTCCGATTGAATCTGAGCATGAGTATCAGCGATGAGTTGTGCTCTTTGAGCGGAGATGGCGGCGTTGACCCTCTCCATCACCAATGCAGCCTGGCGTTGATCTTCAGCCATTTGCCTGGCTCTTTGGCAATTGAGTCTAATGCGGCGATGGAAGCTTCTCTCTACCTTAGAGTCATACTCTGGATCATGGGAGAATCCACAGTTATGCGATGATCGCATACACGTTTTCTACCTGAGTAGAGAAAAGAAAACACCTTTTAGATGATGGCAGAGATATAATGATTTCAAGAAGATATGGATTGATTATTAAAAGAAAGTGTAAAACCCTAACCAACTAGCAAGATACTAAATGAAATTAAAACGTTTTGTTGTCCCCGGCAACGGTGTCAAATTTTTGATGGAGCTTCCACTTACGTGGAATTGCGTGCACCACTAAAAATCCTAAAGATGATAAGTCTTTAGGTTTAGCCTTGCTTATACTAGATAGAGAACTCCACCCACATATGCTAAGATACGTGGAAGTCTTATCGTAGTATAGTTAAGGGTCGAATCCACGGGACAATGGTCTTGTTGGTAGCAACAAGATAGAAAACGTTGGAATTTCACTTAATGACTTATTAGTTGGTATTTAGATCAAAAGGTTGGTTTGATTATTTTAAACTAAGAACATGTAAAGTAAAGTAAGCAAATAAATTTAAGGAAGTTAAACAATGATAAGAAGTCACTAGGGTGTGATCGGTTTTCACCGCCGCTACACATGGATCAAGACATGCAAAATAAAACATAACCTGCAACAAGAGTTTAGTCAGTTAGTATCTTTATAGGTTTAGTTTCCTTTTGGAGAACTAACTACAAGAAGTGTGGGAATGATGCAACGCCAGCCATCCCCGAATGAATGGTCAACTGCTTTGCATCATTCCCTTCTCAAAGTGTGTTCCTCGACTTGCCAAAGTTTTACTTTTATACGTCAACTGACTCCATTTCATAGTATGAAAGTACAATATTTGGGAGTGAGTTTACTCCACTTCTCGAAAGAACTCCTAGATACTGAAACAAGAACATGGTGGATACATGCACCAAGAACCAACATACAAATGAGTTTCGAATCTAATAGTACAAACGTAGAAAATTCATACTAAAAGATAAAAGATAACACAAGTTGGTGATCAAGCAACGAGCATTCATTAAACATTTGGTGTTGAACTAAAAAGATATAATCTCTATATTGCAAACTATGGATTACATTTACATGAGATGAAAACATGGGTAGCGGGGCTACTCCCCACACCCCAGTGAGAGAGACTACTCACTCATAACTAGGACAAAGAAGGAGGCAAGAAGAGAGAGAGAGAGAGGGTCTGTAACACCCCTCCCTAGGGTTACATACATAACCAGCGGAAGCACAGCCTAATCCCCAACATTATCCATAATGTGGGGTACTTGGCATTTCGGGGAGGGACTATCACAACTATGATATTCATTGCACAAAATAGAGTTTAAATAAACCATCACATGATCAAGATTACAATTTCTCATTCTCAAACCTTAACAAAGTTTACATGTGCATACATATGGTAAAAGGAAAAAGATCTATAAACTGGGTATGGTTGGCACCCCACCAAAACTCTTCTCCTTGAAGGTCCTTGAGCTAGGGTTTCCTTCTTAGGTGGACTTCCCTCCTTAGCTAGATTCCAACCTGTGGGCATCACGCCCCCATCCATGCATCAAACAAATGGTAAGTGGATTGAACATGTTATAATATAAGAAAACTTGAAAACTGAAAATAAGCATTAACATTAAACATTAAACATTGAAAAGACATTCATTTTCTTTTAGATCAATTTCTTCAACCTTAACCTATATAAGTAACCTCGGGTCTCACAAATGATCCTCTTCTCTTATTCACCGAAGTGCCTCTTAGGTTGCACCAAAGTGCCTCTTCTCTTATGCACCGAAGTGCCTCTTCTCTTATGAGGTACTTATATAAGCTTCATTTTATCATTCTCTTTCTCTTAATGCTCTTATCTTTACTTTAAACTTTATTGGTAACGATTATCACTAAAGTTCATGAAGGTGATAGCATACCTCATAAGCAACTCAAACTATATTAATCTTACTGACTTTAACAATTAGAAATAGTAATTAACATAAACATGGCATTCATTGCAATTCATACATGCATACTTTAAATCAAACAAATTAACTATGTTCAATTGCATGGACCACTTACTTTTTCACTTGGAGAGTGAATTCTCTCCCTTCCTAGGTTGACTGAGTCTTACCACTCTCTGGGTCTAAAGAACCCTAATTTCCCTGTTCATAAGATATGTCACATCAAATATATATATATATATATATATATATATATATATATATATATATATATATATATATATTATTCATAATACTAAACCCTAGATTCATTTCTACACAATCAAGTGATGTCGATTTAGAATCAGACTCTAAAAACCACATATTCGGATTCCTCGTGAAAAACCATTTCCAAAACATATTTTTGCTCATTTTTCTGAGCATCGAGCGATTTACTACGAATTCATGAAGGACAACCAACCAGAAATCAAAGAAATGCCACGTAGGCAACCTTTTATCCACTGGGACCCTGGGACCGGGTGAGTTGGGCCAATGAGAGCCTGCCATCTCAGCACAGGTCTCTCCCAACTGGATTAGTTTCCAAAGAAATGGGAAAATGTGAAAGTCCAAAAATACCCATCCATCTGAACTCATCGAATTGAAACAACGAGGACACCTTGGTCATTTAGTGGCCTGGATTGTTTCTGCTTCAGGCCATGGCTCATGAGCAGCAACCACAGATGATCCCTGCAGGTGATCCCATGGGGCACTAGGGTTCAAGCCAAATGGAGAGGAGCATTAGCTCCACTTTGTTCTTACGAAGCCAGGGACCTTTTACAGAGGTCTAGTTGCTGCTGGTGCAGTGAGCTCGGCTCACCGGAAAGGCCAACAGACCTAGGACATGGCGAGGAAAACAAACGAGAGGGAAGGAGGGATACTCGAGCCCTAAAAACTTGAATGGACAACTCGCGAGAACAAAATGAAGGCGAGGGGGTATCCGTTGCTTGAGACAAAAGCCAATGGACAGTGAATGGAGCGGAGAACACATAAGAACAAGGGAAACGACCCCATAATTGGGCACGAAGCCACGAGCAAGAAAAAGACAAACTAAGGGCAGATAAACACTCCCTTGCACCTACCGAAGTTAGGCGATGAATAAAAGCGGCCGGAGATGCACTGAAATGCTAAGAGGACAGGCGCCGATGAACCCCTATACTGGCCTTTACAGGGTACGATGATGAGGGGCATCACGAGGAACACCGGCGGTAGGAAAACGTAGAAGAGTCTGCGTGGATGCTTACCGAACGTGTAATTGAGCTGGGGTGGATAGAGGAGGTCGGGTAAAGCCGCGGTCGTCGGAGATGAAGGAAGAGTAGGTTGGGAAGTTCTGCAGTGATGGGACTCTAATTGATTGTGGAGGAGGAATACCTCAGGGCAGGCGGTGCTTTTGAGGGCTTGATCGATTAGTGGAGAGGTTTAGGGTAGCGGCTGCACAAAACGACGGGGAGAGCAGCGTCGGCCCTAATGGGAGTTTCCTATATACTCCACGAGAGGGAGAGTTCAAGGGATCGGTGGATGTGTAGGAGAGAGACGAAGCCAGAGCCGCAATAATCTCACAAAACCGATAAGTGAAGAGGGAGAAATCAATCGTTGAATAAAACGGGCTGTAGGCGTCTGACTTGCCCAAATGGCGAGAGGTAGGGGACGAACCAGCTACCGTCGGATCAAGATCGAGAGGCCAGAAAATTGTGTGCAAATAAGGGTAATGCGTGACAGGGATTTAAATCCCGGGATCATAAGGAAATCGGGTGCAATGAAAGTAAATCCAATCAAATTAAATACAAAACTTTCCTAATTTAATTGGAGTGTCAAACGAACTCCAAATGAGTCCAAATTTGGTCCATTGACTATTTATATGGTCTAGAATATTCCTAGATAATTAGATTTAAGTTTCCTCAACGTTTGGTCCACGTTTTCTATTTTCATCTATTATCTAAATTTAAGTGTACAAACTAATTAAATAATTAAGGGGAAACTCTCCTTTGTGGATTTTTACTCCAAAATTCGAGATAGACAATATTTGTCTCTTTCAAAATCATACCACACCTCTTTATTGCCTTCTTGTGTACTTTATTTGAAGGAGAGAGAAAACAAGGGGAATATTACTTCCCTCTTATGTATTTAAGAAAAAAAAAGGAAAGGTGGCCAAAAGATGCCAAGAGAGCACTCATGTTCTCATATTTTTGAAATAGATGAATAAGGGGCACATCATTATTTCTTTTTGTTAATTCGAAGAAGAGGAGAGAGAAAATGAACTTTAGGGTTTTAAAAAGGAAAGGCATACTTGTTGTCCAAGTGGTTTAAATTTCGAATTTCTTTATTCTTCCTCTTTCTCTTTCTCTTTCATTCCTTTTTGACTTAATTAGTAAATGGAAAACATATTACTATTTTTACAAAACTATTTACCATACATTTAAAATAAAGAAGAAACTTATTTTGAGTCCTTTTATTATTTCTCTTTGCATTGAAATCCTAGAAATAAAACTAATTTGGACGAATTGTAATAAGGCCCTTAACAAATTATTATTTGAAGAAAACTACATAAAAGGCTTTATTTTACTCTTGAAAATTAGGGATGTTACATTACTACCCACCTTAATTAAATTTCGTCCTCGAAATTTCGCTAGGCTACCCACCTTAGGAATTTTCATATTCTTAACATAGAGCATTGATATATTCTCATTACCATGTAAAACCATAGTTCCATACATTGCATGAAAGATAAAGCTTTGAAAGGAAAGGAACTATACTACTAGACTCTACTCGGTCTTATCTTCTTCACTATCATCTACCATAGCAAAGATTCTAGCATGTCTCTTTTCCTTAGGTGCTTGGTTGACATTAGGCTCCTTCTTTTGAAATTTGGGGCAGTTAGGTCTAATGTGGCCTTTCTCGCCACACGCATAGCAAACACCTGTTCCAAACCTACATTCACCTAGGTGATATTTGGAACACTTAGCACATTGGGTCTTCCCATCCTGGTTTGCATGCTGGTTTGGAACAGCTTCAGCCAGTGCCTTCCTTTTCTTATCATTGTGGTGATTGGAGTTGTGGTTGTTGTGATGACTCTCCTTCTTCCAAGCTCTTCCTGGAGGATCCTCTAACTATAGGGAAGCATCTAGGGCACTCTGGAGTGTGCGATGCCCACGTCCTGCCAAGGCAAAGCTAAGGTCTGGCTTGAGACCTCGAATGAACTTCTTGGTCTTGCGACTTTCATCATAGTCGTAGCTGTACTTCTGCAAGATCTGGAACTTCATCGCATATTGGGTGACTGTCATGTCACCATGTTGACGTAAGTTCCGAAATTCTTCCTCCTTCTTCTTGATCATGGCCTCATATATATAGTGGTTTTTGAAGGCTTCAGAAAAATCATCCCATGTGAATGGAGGAGCATCAGCTGCACGAGAACCTAGTAGGTTCTCCCACCAAGTCCTAGCAGCACCCTTTAGCATATGCATCCCAAAACAGACCCTGGAGTGGTTGGGGCAGTCTAAGTCACGGAAGCAATGTTCCATGTGTTGCATCCAGCTCTCATCTTTCCCCACCACGTCCACCTCTTCTTCCCCAGCAAAGGAGTCAGGCTTGATCTTCAAAAAGTCGACTAGGGAAAGCTCGGGGTTGACCCTAGGGTTGTCCATTTGTCCTTCTCCTCTTCCCATGGCAGTGGCTAGGGCTCAAACAAGGACATCAAAGGGAACCATGGGGGTTTCATGATGTGGAGATCCTCGTTGTTCTCCCATGCTAACAGATTCACCTTCATCTCCATCCATGGCTACCTTTCCATTCTCACCTTTCTTCTTAGGAGCCATCACTGTGAAAAAGACACAAACTACATGAGATCACGAGAAAAGCCTAGTGGCCAACCATATTTTGGCTCTCATACCATTATTGTAACACCCCTCCCTAGGGTTACATACATAACCAGCGGAAGCACAGCCTAATCCCCAACATTATCCATAATGTGGGGTACTTGGCATTTCGGGGAGGTACTATCACAACTATGATATTCATTGCACAAAATAGAGTTTAAATAAACCATCACAGGTTCAAGATTACAATTTCTCATTCTCAAACCTTAACAAAGTTTACATGTGCATACATATGGTAAAAGGAAAAAGATCTATAAACTGGGTATGGTTGTCACCCCACCAAAACTCTTCTCCTTGAAGGTCCTTGAGCTAGGGTTTCCTTCTTAGGTGAACTTCCCTCCTTAGCTAGCTTCCAACCTGTGGGCATCACGCCCCCAACCATGCATCAAACAAATGGTAAGTGGATTGAACATGTTATAATATAAGAAAATTTGAAAACTGAAAATAAGCATTAACATTAAACATTGAACATTGAAAAGACATTCATTTTCTTTTAGATCAATTTTTTCAATCTTAACCTATATAAGTAACCTCGGGTTGCACAAATGTGCCTCTTCTCTTATGCACCGAAGTGCCTCTTAGGTTGCACCAAAGTGCCTCTTCTCTTATGCACCGAAGTGCCTCTTCTCTTATGAGGTACTTATATAAGCTTCATTTTATCATTCTCTTTCTCTTAATGCTCTTATCTTTACTTTAAACTTTATTGGTAACGATTATCACTAAAGTTCATGAAGGTGATAGCATACCTCATAAGCAACTCAAACTATATTAATCTTACTAACTTTAACAATTAGAAATAGTAATTAACATAAACATGGCATTCATTGCAATTCATACATGCATACTTTAAATCAAACAAATTAACTATGTTCAATTGCATGGACCACTTACTTTTTCACTTGGAGAGTGAATTCTCTCCCTTCCTAGGTTGATTGAGTCTTACCACTCTCTGGGTCTAAAGAACCCTAATTTCCCTGTTCATAAGATATGTCACATCAAATATATATATATATATATATATATATATATATATATATATATATTATTCATAATACTAAACCCTAGATTCATTTCCACACAATCAAGTGATGTCGATTTAGAATTAGACTCTAAAAACCACATATTCGGATTCCTCATGAAAAACCATTTCCAAAACATATTTTTGCTCATTTTTCTGAGCATCGAGCGATTTACTACGAATTTATGAAGGACAACCAGTCAGAAATCAAAGAAATGCCACGTAGGCAACCTTTTATCCACTGGGACCCTGGGACCGAGTGAGTTGGGCCAATGAGAGCCCGCCATCTCAGCACGGGTCTCTCCCAGCCGGATTAGTTTCCAAAGAAATGGGAAAATGTGAAAGTCCAAAAATACCCATCCATCTGAACTCATCGAATTGAAACAACGAGGACACCTTGGTCATTTAGTGGCCTGGATTGTTTCTGCTTCAGGCCATGGCTCACGAGCAGCAACCACAGATGATCCCTGTAGGTGATCCCGCGGGGCACTGGGGTTCAAGCCAAACAGAGAGGAGCATTAGGTCCACTTTGTTCTTACGAAGCCAGGGACCTTTTATAGAGGTCTAGCTGCTGCTGGTGCGGTGAGCTCGGCTCACCGGAAAGGCCAACAGACCTAGGCCATGGCGAGGAAAACAAACGAGAGGGAAGGAGGGATACTCGAGCCCTAAAACTTGAACGGAGAACTCGTGAGAACAAAACGAAGGCGAGGGGGTATACGTTGCTTGATACAAAAGCCAATGGACAGTGAATGGAGCGGAGAACACAGAAGAACAGGGGAAACGACCCCATAATTGGGCATGAAGCCACGAGCAAGAAAAAGACAAACTAAGGGCAGATAAACACTCCCTTGCACCTATCGAAGTCAGGAAATGAAGAAAAGAGGCTGGAGATGCACTGAAATGCTGAGAGGACAGGCACCGGTGAACCCCTATACTGGCCTTTACAGGGTACGACAATGAGGGGCATCGCGAGGAACACCGACGGTAGGAAAACGTAGAAGAGTCTGTGTGGATGCTTACCGAACGTGTAATTGAGCTAGGGTGGATAGAGGAGGTCGGACAAAGCCACGGTCGCCAGAGATGAAGGAAGAGTAGGTTGGGAAGTTCTGGAGTGATGGGACTCTAATTGATTGTGGAGGAGGAATACCTCAGGGCAGGCAGTGCTTTTGAGGGCTTGATAGATTAGTGGAGAGGGTTAGGGTAGCGGCTGTGCAAAACGGTGGGGAGAGCAGCGTCGGCCCTAATTGGCATTTCCTATATACTCCACGAGAGGGAGAGTTCAAGGGATCAGTGGATGTGCAGGAGAGAGACGAAGCCAGAGCCGCAATAATCTCACAAAACCGATAACTGAAGAGGGAGAAATCAATCGTTGAATAAAACGGGTTGTAGGCGTCTGACTTGCCCAAATGGTGAGAGGTAGGGGACGAACCAGCTACCGTCGGATCAAGATCGAGAGGCCAGAAAATCATGCGCAAATAAGGGTAACGCGTGACAGGGATATAAATCCCGGGATCATAGGGAAATCGGGTGCATTGAAAGTAAATCCAATCAAATTAAATACAAAACTTTCCTAATTTAATTGGAGGGTCAAATGAACTCTAAATGAGTCCAAATTTGGACCATTGACTATTTATATGGTCTAGAATATTCCTAGACAATTAGATTTAAGTTTCCTCAACGTTTCATCCACGTTTTTTTTCATCTCTTATCTAAATTTAAGTGTACAAACTAATTAAATAATTAAGGGGAAACTTTCCTTTGTGGATTTTTACTCCAAAATTCAAGATAGACAATATTTGTCTCTTTAAAAATCATACCACACCTCTTTATTGCATTATTGTGTACTTTATTTGAAGGAGAGAGAAAACAAGGGGAATATTACTTCCCTCTTATGTATTTAAGAAAAAAAAGGAAAGGTGGCCAAAAGATGCCAAGAGAGCACTCATGTTCTCATATTTTCGAAATAGATGAATAAGGGGCACATCATTATTTCTTTTTGTTAATTCGAAGAAGAGGAGAGAGAAAATGAACTTTAGGGTTTTAAAAAGGAAAGGCATACTTGTTGTCCAAGTGGTTTAAATTTCGAATTTCTTTATTCTTCCTCTTTCTCTTTCTCTTTCATTCCTTTTTGACTTAATTAGTAAATGGAAAATATATTACTATTTTTACACAACTATTTACCATACATTTAAAATAAAGAAGAAACTTATTTTGAGTCCTTTTATTATTTCTCTTTGCATTGAAATCCTAGAAATAAAACTAATTTGGACGAATTGCATTAAGGCCCGTAACAAATTATTATTTGAAGAAAACTACATAAAAGGCTTTATTTTACTCTTGAAAATTAGGGATGTTACAGCGTCATCCCCACAAAGGAGAGAGGAAAGTCAACCATTTGGAGAGAGAGAGAGACGATCTACCAGCTTCACAGGTTGCGTGATGACGAGATCCCCTCTTCCCACCTTCTTTGGCGGAGAGAGAGAAAGTAGCTTTGAGATGGAGTGTGGATCTCAGACCGGTAACCCTTGGGTGGAGGATGGAAGTTGGATTTGCTCTGGAGTGATCGAGGCAGCCTTTGGACGTCTGAAAACTTGATATCTTTTGGAGGACCCTTGGGGTCTTATTTATAGGCCTTAAGTGAAGTCCAAACGGTTTGGGGACCGTTTGGACCTCAAGACCGTTTGCACCTTAAGACCGTTTGGACCTCAAGACCGTTTGGATCTCAAGACCGTTTGGATCTCAAGACCGTTTGGCTTCATGTGGTCTCAGGACCGTGTGACTCCATGCGGTCTCGAGACCGATTGGCTTCATGCGGTCTTGGGACCGTGTGACTCCATGCGGTCTCGGGACCGATTGGCTTCATGCGGTCTCGGGACCGATTGACTCCATGCGGTCTCGGGACTGATTGGCTTCATGCGGTCTCGGGACCGTGTGACTCCATGCGGTCTCGGGACCAATTGGCTTCATGCGGTCTCGGGACCGTGTGACTCCATGCGGTCTCAGGACCGATTGGCTTCATGCGGTCTTGGGACCGTGTGACTCCATGCAGTCTCGGGACCGATTGGCTTCATGCGGTCTTGGGACCGTGTGACTCCATGCGGTCTCGGGATCGATTGGCTTCATGCGGTCTTGGGACCGTTTGAGCTTATGCGGTCTTGAGACTGGTTGAGTCTTTTATGATTTTTTTGTGTCTTTTTCTGCAAATATAAAGGGGATAAGTTAGTCTAATAGTATATTTACAATAAGAGGGAATATTTAGGTATTATGTATAATTTTAATTGAGAAAGAGTGTAGAAAACTAAAGAAAAGACTGAGATAATCCCCCAAGATTGAAGGTTATCAGAAACCATAGAAAGTGAATCCAAGTCAATAAAGTAGATTCTTGATAAAGTGTGTAATAAATAGAGTACATATTCTTTTCAGGAATTATGTGATGATTGAATTACTTGCTTGGATCTGTTGATTGGCTTGATTGTATATACATGAAGTATATGTTGAATAATCTGCATGACTCATCAAATCAGGTATGTGGTTACGCTTATGAATAATCGCTCTAGTTTCACGACGATTCCTGAAGTTTTAATCGGTTGCTTGAAAATAAATATTGGATGTTTATTTATTTCATGCAACTATAAAGTGACTATGATTATCACTATAAATGTGCGTATATAACTGACTAGATCTGGTCCACCTCTATTGCTTTGAAAAGGCTAAGAAAAAAAAGGGGTAATCCTAGAGCAAGGTCTAGGTTACCGAGAGTTAGAAACTGGGCTACCTACGTGTAGTGCCATGAGACTCGTTAGCCTTCCATGATTTATGGAGTGGTCTACTTACGAGTAGTGCCATGTGACTCAACCCTAGAAATTGGCTCACTTATAGGTGGATCATGAGGGGTTTAATGGGGACAACATAGAGGATAGGGTACTCTTGGATCACGGAGTTATATCTAAAATGTAATCTTGGTTGTTAAATGATTAATTGGATGATTACATCGTTAACGTATTTACATGATTATTGTTTCCCCCACATACCAACTTCGGCTGACCGACATTTTATTTGTCGGCGTTTTAGGTACAAGCCGAAAGGACAAATAGTAAATCATCATATTATGAAATACATGAAGTTAAATACAAGGAGGATTAGTTAGAGTAGAATCCTTATGTGGATAGAAGTTTAGAGATCCAAGTTTTTAAAAAGGTATGAAAAAATTTATTTTGTTATAGCTTGTGAGTTTAGTAGGTTAAAATTTGATAATTATTCTTGGTTAATTGCCAAACCTTTGATCCGGAAGTTATGGGTGTGGCTACGACCTCTCGGTCTCCCTTAATTGGGGGTTATCGGGAGGTGGGGTCATAACATTTGGTATCAGAGCGTAGGTTCCTCATTTAACCATTAATAATTATTAAATTTTACAAACTCCATAGAACCCAAGGGAGTTATTAGAGGATTATCCAAAAGATGGAGGTGTCTAGAAAAGGATAAGACCGGGGGCTGGCAATATTTTCCTCTGCACCGCTAGTCAGAATACGAGGACTCCCAGATCTGTGGGACTGCCTGGCCAAAGTCTTAGGGTATGAATCGAAATAAGACACCTTTAGGACTTCTCATCTTATTCATCCCTTCTCATCACGAAATTCTGATAAGGACCTAAAGGATTAGGGTTTTCTTTCTTCTCCTCATCCTCTTAAGGTATGGGTAAGGTTAATAAGGTTTAAGGAATCCTCCACCAAATTAATGAAAGGCATGTAAATAAGATGTCATGGACATAAACTTAATAGATTAAGCGCAAACTAAAGAATAGGTACATGCTTAGGTCGTATGACATAAGTTGTCATGTCCTCAGAAGAGACCTGAGGCTATACCTTCTTGTCAGGAGGATAAGTTAGTCTTAGAGATAGAGATCTCCATTGCAAGTAGAGACATGGCACATCCTCTGAGGATGATGCTAACCCTAACCCTAAGTGACAGTTAGAGAGAGATGAGTTGGATCAGGTGTTTGAAAGGGCATGCCTTTGGGATGCCATATGATCCATGGGTGACCTAGCACCTTTGGCAACCCAACCCTAGGAAGGGTCGTGCATGTTAGGGTAAAGGATAGCTCCTTAGATGATGATGTTAGTGAAGGACCATAGAAACCCTATGGGCTTGTGCAAGTAGGGTATAGCTGGCACCTTGGGCACGTCATAGTGCTGACAGTAGGATGAAACCCTGGATAAGGAATCATGATGGAGCACAAAGGGTTATGGATGATCTTGAGAAAACATAAGTTCAAATCTAGGCTTCACCCATGTTGGGCATGCTTTTGAGGTTGATCCTTCATGATGAGAGAACCTCTAATGGTGAGGGTGGATGTAGGGTTAGCCCTAGAGAGAGTAGGAAACCCAGCAAGAAGGTTGGAAGCCTAAAACCCTGAGATATGAGGAACTATGGATGATAGTGGTTGCCTCATGATCAATCCCTGGAAGTTGATGATATCTTGGTTGCCTTTAGAGGGACCAAACCTTAGAGAAAGAAGATGAAGATTCTTGTACCTATGTGCCCATGGTATAGGTGTTTACCTTCTGAGGTAGGAAGAAGAGTTCCTTAGACCTAGAAAGGTTTAGTAACGGGTTATGAGGCCTTGTAACTTGTTGGTTCTCCTTAAGAAGGACCCAACTCTAAGTGTTGCTCGAGTTGAAGGATGACAAGGAGTGCATGTCATGCCTTTTTCATGCTTGGTTCGTAGTTAAGAGACAAAGCATGCAGTAGGACACCTAAAAGTGAACCTAGGGTTCCTAGGCCTAAGAGGGGAAGAGGTGTACCTAAGGCTCATGATGAGAAGTTGAGTTCCTATAGAAGCGAGCATGGTACTCCTCATGAATAGAGGAAAAGGGAAGCCCCTTAATTTTAATGTGTGTTTGATGAACCCCTCACAACTAGGTTGATGATAAAAAAAAAGGTATGATCTTGGTCCAACATTAAGGAAAGAGGACAAGTATGACCTAGCATGGTTCAGTAGGTGATCTGCTTGTGCCTTAATAGCTTGGTAGGGTTAAGTAGGCTCATGTGGATGTAAACCCTAGACCTAAAAGCTTTTGTGACCTTGTTGTCAAGAGATAGTTTTCCTCCCGTCCTGGGAGAGGGACCCTTTGGTAGGGTGTATACCAGTTTTGTGGGTTTTGAGCAAACCTAGAGAGGTAACATAGGATCTTGAGAAGCTAAGTGAAAGGTACATGGTATGAGAATGAACCTACAGACCCATAGATATCCATCTCTATGTGCATATGGATGTGTTACCATGGAGGTAACCGATATGGGGCTTGACAAGGAAGGCAGGCTGCCATGATCCCTATGAAAGGATGTAAGTCAACCCACGAATGCAGAGAGAGAGATGTTGAAGGCATGGGTAAGGTTCTACGTTGGACATGTACTATAAGAGAATCCTAAGTCTATCATAGGGTCAGGTAGGGATAAGACCGATAGAGGTAGGAGTTACCTAATTCCCTAAGTTGCACATGACCATAGGGTCGGGAGGTAACAACTATCATTGTTTGAGGACCATGGGTTAGGAGATTGATCACCTTCATGAACTCATGGGACCCAAAGGGCAGATGAGTAGGGCACTCCCTTGATGCATGAGAGAAGAGGGATGACCCCAAAAGAGTCGGTACCCTATAGACCTAGAGGAGATGAACAAGGATATAAACCTCAGTAGGTTCAAGACTAGTTTGATATCATGATGTCTGTGATGTAGAGACATATGTGGCATGTTGCAACTTAGATTTAAAAGTGTACTGGCAAGGTGGGATGTACCATCTCTACTCTTGGAACATGAAGAATTATGTATTTGGACTACAGCCAAATGCTTATTTCCTCTTGTTATGAGAGTGAGACATAGGACATTACGCATGCCACACACCAAGGATAAGAGATGATGTAGGTTGGAACGTTTCTACAAAAAATGGGGATAGAGAAGATAACCTACCTTGGTAAAGTGAATGATACATGGATGGTTTGCAAACACTAAGAGGAATGAGGTAGTCACCTTACGAGAATGATTTTATCATGATCTATGTAGAACTTACAAGTCATGCAAGGTTGGATTTGATTACCAGGAAAATGAGCTCAAAAGTGTTCTCAATGAATTTAGACTTAGAGTTTGAGACGCGATGATAAGTGGAATACATGGAAGTGTATGTCTTCAATGTTACCTAATACCTAAGGATGTGAAGTGGTAATGGATGCTCTGGTTGAGATACATCTGACTTGTTTGACGCTAGAGGAGGTTGTTTGGCTAACCCTAAGTTTGGAAAGGAGAGGTGTTTGGATAACACTCAGATGTAACAAGATGCGTTGAAAAGTTAAGGGTTTTTTGGTTAGCCAGTCTAGTCCTTGATGCAATGAAAGGATGGTGGTAGAACCTCAGATGTACTTCTTTGGAAAAGAAGGTGATGAAACACCGAATAGAGTGGTTTAGGGTTTCAGAGGAATCGATCTTGAAGAATCATGACATACAAGAAATCATGATTGAAGATCACCACACACCGGGGAAAATGGCAATAGCACTTTGGATGCTTAAGATGAAGTTGCAGGTGGTTTATGGCCATGCAAGCCAGGAGGTAAAGGACGAACCCCAGTAACTGAGTGTATCGATATAGAGGACAAAAGAGTCCCTGAGAGGGAATGGGAGCTCAACACTGTGGATGTTGTGATAGGTCTCCCCTGGGCCAAGGAAGGTCGAAATGCAATATGGGTTATGGTAGGTTGCCTTACCTAGATGACATGATAAAGAAAGAGTGCTGTTAAGGGACAAAGCTGGTTGAACTATCCATTAGAGAGATGGTCCAACTACACCATGATGTGAGTTCAAAGGATCTTGACTTTGACCTAGAGGTTCACTTCCATAAAGTGGGAGTAGGTACATGAAGAACTCAAAGTTAGTATAGTTTATCACCCCTAACTATGGTTAGTATGATCCAGAATAAAGGGTCTGATGAGGGCATATGTGCTTGATTTGGGGTGATAGTTAGAGACAGTTTTCTCCTATGAAAGATGTGAAGATAGCCACCATAGCCAGTATCGGGATTTATAAGAAGCTATGTAAGGGAGGTTGTGTCGGTCACCTCTTCAAAGGTGATGTTGGTGAAAGAACCACATGATGGTTAGAAGAGGACTACAATGTGTGTAGATGAAGTCGCTTTGATCATGTAATGGCTGAAAGGAGCCTAGAGATGACGAAAGTCATGAGCAGATGCAAAGTAGATTGACATGTAGTCCACTGTGGGAGAATATGTGACATGAAAATTCGACCCCTCTAAGTTATAACTAAGAGAGTTGAGTCCCCGAGACATGGTTTGGTGGAGAAGGTTAAGTTTGACCTTACCCCTCAGGATAAAGTAATGTGTGATGAGTTCCATGTGTCATGTTTAGAGCACTATGTGAGGTACCCGACCATGTGCTGAGCAATGAACCTAGTGAGCCCCAAGGGAGGCTAACATGGCCTGAGTCACCTGTGCAGTTTATAGACGTCGGATGAAAGAACTCAGAGAAAAGAATATGTAATGAAAAAGGTTCTGTGGAAGTGCCATGAATACGGTAAAGCCACATAGGGGCCAATGATGGACATGGAAAAGTCTTATCCTGAATTGTTTGTTTGCTTGATAAAATTTTGAGGACAAAATTCCTATAAGAGGGGAAGGATGTTACAACCCCAATTTTTGGGTTCAATTGGTGAGAAATATAATTTCTCATATTAAATATAATTGAACAAATAATGTATAATTTGTTTTGAAGACATGGATTTTGTTTACAATAGCCTTGATGTTTGTGTTGTGGCCTTTATTGGCTATTGGGCCCAAATAACAAAGAAAATTCAATTAGTAATTGAATAATTGAATATTTGAGAAAAGGAAGAGGTAGAAACCTCTAGAAGGCAAAGAGATGTAATCCAAGGATGGATTATGTGCCTCTTGGGTTCCTTGGGTTCCAAGGAGTCCAAAGTTGCATAAAAAGTGCAATAAGAAAAGAAAAGATTAATTAAGTATTTCTTTATTAAGAAAGAAATTGAAAATAATGGTAAAATGTGGGAAATGAGTGGAAAGAGGCATGAATGAGATTCCTTGGTGAAATTTCGTATCCATGAGGTTGCTAATATTAAAAGGGATGCCAATGAGGAAAATAAAAGAGAAATAAAGAGAAATCCTCAAAAAGAGATATTTTAATGAGAAATAAACAAGATAATGTGAAATAATGAATAAAGATGCATCTAGAAGGATAATAAGTATCCAATAAAAAGAATTTCGAAATAATGGAATGTCTTGGGATCCAAGGAGTCCCAATAAACAAGAAAGAGAGAATGCCAAAATTGCAAAATAAAAGGATAATGTGATACATTATTAATGAATTTTGTGTTGTTTTTAAAAGGTGGTATTTTCTATTAAAAGGAAACATGATTTTGTGAAAAATAACTAAAAGGCAAGTTTAAAGAGAATAAGAAAGAGGAATTTCGAATTCCTAAATATCCATGCAACAAGGAATATCAAGGAAATAAAAGTTAATGAAGAAAGAGAGAGATGGTTAATTCACAACCAAGGTAAATGTATTTCCTATTGAGTTGGGACTTGAGTCCTCATGAGGCACGCCTTAGGGCTTCATACTCCACCCTATACAAAGGGTAGAACCCTGGTTCAAGTTCTAAAGGGATCCTACATCCTTCTCTCTCTACTCCATTGCTTCTTTACGTTTGAAACCCTAACCATGTGAGGTATCACATCTATGGAGTAACGAGGGACCAGAGGATGAACGTGTTTGATGCGGCTTTCTCCCACGACATCAGGAGGAGTTTTGCTGTCAGTTTTGCGCCCTGGATCGTATGTGACTGCAGCAGCATGGCTGCAGGGCCACCGAGTTGGGCAGGCCCAGACAGCGTGAGACGGCTACCTTGGCCACAAGTTAAGGGAGACCCCGGGTGTGTGGGGGAGCTCCGGAGGAGAGGGTATACTCCCTGGGGGTCAGTGGACCCTGGAAAAGAGGGGGGGGGGGCGCGCCGCGTTTTGGCTGCAGTCGGCGACCATGACCTGAGATGGAGGTTGAAGAAGATAAGACCTTTTTGACGACTTTACCCCTCCGCCCCATGCATCGCCAGCCACTTACGCGAGGGTAAGAACGTAATTTGGTTATATATCTTTTAGCTGGACGCTGATAAATAAGTAATCACTTAAAGCTGATGTGTCAGTCTGCGATTGGTCAGAATTTGCATATCTTGCAAAAAGTGTAGAATTTGCTAGGAAACTCGGTTTAAAATGAACTTTATATGAATTTTGATCCGAAGAACACAAGGAATCCATTAAAAATAGTTTTATATCCTGAATCTGATCATAGTTCGAAATATAGTGTAAATTATCATATTTAATGAATTAAAGATTAAGAAACCCTATTTTGAAATGAGTAAAGTGTTTAATAGGGTTTAATGGATCATTAGAGTTGATGTTAACCTGTTCAATGTAAAAAGGTACATTATGTTCAAAAAGGAAGAACTTTGCACATGATTAGTCTAATTTGGAGTTTATGTGCGTAAATATGCTTAAAATTGAAAAGTACATAAAGTTATCATCTTTAATGATTTAATTAAGGAAAAACCCTTAGACTTGATGATAAATGGACTTAATGATGTTATTTGGATCATTCAAGTTGATATTAACCTGTTGTTAATAAAAGTGAGAATAGGATCTAAAAAGAAGATCTTTTTATATAATTGGTTTAATTTAGGTTTCGTGCATGATTAGGCACTAATGAGCTTGAAAACCCTAATTTAGATGAATATGTATTTTAATTGTTTTAATAGTTCAAATCCATAAATAAATAGGGATGTGATGATCCTAAGTCAATTTGGGTATAAAAGACTATTAAAATGAATAGTTGAGCAATTAAGGTTCATATAAATGGAAAAGAGTATTTTAGGGTTTGTTGACCTAAAATGGATAAAGTTTGAGGAATTGATCTAAGAAACCCTAATGGATATTAATGAAGCCTTAATGCGGATTAGAAACCCTAGAAAGTGAATCCAAGTCAATAAAGTAGATTCTTGATAAAGTGTGTAATAAATAGAGTACATATTCTTTTCAGGAATTATGTGATGATTGAATTACTTGCTTGGATCTGTTGATTGGCTTGATTGTATATACATGAAGTATATGTTGAATAATCTGCATGACTCATCAAATCAGGTATGTGGTTACGCTTATGAATAATCAATCTAGTTTCACAGCGATTCCCGAAGTTTTAATCGGTTTCTTGAAAATAACGGTTGGATGTTTATTTATTTCAAGCAACTATAAAGTGACTATGATTATCACTATAAATGTGCATATATAACTGACAAGATCCGGGTCCACTTCTATTGCTTTGAAAAGGCTAAGAAAAAAAAGGGGTAATCCTAGAGCAAGCTCTAGGTTACCGAGAGTTAGAAACTGGGCTACCTACGTGTAGTGCCATGAGACTCGTTAGCCTTCCATGAGTTAAGGAGTGGGCTACTTACGAGTAGTGCCATGTGACTCAACCCTAGAAATTGGTTCACTTATAGGTGGATCATGAGGGGTTTAATGGGGACAACATAGAGGATAGGGTACTCTTAGATCGCGGAGTTATATCTAAAATGTAATCTTGGTTATTAAATGATTAATTGGATGATTACATCGTTAACATATTTACATGATTATTGTTTCCCCCACATATCAGCTTCAGCTGACTGACGTTTTGTTTGTCGGTGTTTTAGGTACAAGCCGAAAGGACAAACAGTAAATCGTCATATTGTGAAATACATGAAGTTAAATACAAGGAGGATTAGTTCGAGTAGAATCCTTAAGTGGATAGAAGTTTATAGATCCAAGTTTTCAAAAAGGTATGCAAACATTTATTTTCTTATAGATTTTCAGTTTAGTAGGTTAAAATTTGATAATTATTCTTGGTTAATTTCCGAACCTTTGATCTGGAAGTTATGGATGCGGCTTCGACCTCTCGGTCTCCCTTAATTGGGGGTTATCAGGAGGTGGGGTCGTAACAGTCTGGGCTTTTGGAAAAGGATGTTGAGGTCAATTTTGATGAGAGGTGTTTAAAAGCTTTTGAGAATTTGAAATAGAAACTCATATCTGCACCAGTTGTACAGGCTCCGGATTGGAGCCAACCATTTGAGTTGATGTGTGATGCATCAGATTATGCAGTAGGGGTTGTGTTAGGGCAACGTCTCAACAAGGTCCCTACGGTCATTTATTATGCATCTAAAACTCTTAATGATTCATAATTAAATTACACCACCACAAAAAAGGAACTCTTGGTTGTTGTTTTTGCTTTTGAAAAGTTTAGTCAATACCTTGTAGGAGCTAAAGTGGTGGTGTGGATAGATCATGCACCCATTAAGTACTTACTACAGAAAAAGGACGCCAAGCCTAGACTTATCCGTTGGATCCTTTTATTGTAGGAGTTTGATATTGAGGTGAAAGATAAGGTCAGGATTGTGAATGTGGTGGCTGACCACCTATCTAGGTTAGAGAGGGTAGATGAGAAATACATTGACATACCCATCCTAGAAACCTTTCCCGATGAACAATTATTTGTTATTAATCATAAAGACCCTTGGTTTGCGCATATTGTGAATTATCTTATTTGCAAAGAGTTGCCTAATGATTGGGAGTATCAAGAAAAGAAGAATTTTTTCCATTCACTGTGTTATTATTTTTCGGATGATCTTATCTTGTTGAGAAAATGCAGGGATGGTATTTTGAGAATATAGGTGCCAAATACCGAGTATGAGAGTGTGTTGAAACATTGTCACACACTACCTATAGGAGGGCACCATGCTAGTTCTAGTACAACTACAAAAGTTCTAGAAAGTGGTTTGTATTGGCCAACGTTGTTCAAAGATGCCTATGATTTTGTGCGGAGGTGCAAAGCATGCCAACGGTCTGGTAACATATCCAAGCGGAAAGAGATGCACCTGAATGTGTTCCAAGAGGTAGATGTTTTTTATTTATGGGGATTAGATTTTATGGGACCCTTTGTGTCCTCTAATTCCTGCCTTTATATATTGTTGGCCGTTGACTATGTGTCAAAGTGGGTGGAAGCAATTCCAACCCGCACCAATGATGCCACAGTTGTATGAAAATTTGTCAAAGATCCCATTTTCTATAGGTTTGGAGTGCCTAGGATGATCATTAGTGATGGGGGAAATCATTTCACTAATCACAAGTTTGGGGAACTTTTGAGCAAGTATGGGGTGACGCATCGGGTGGGTACACCCTATCACCCACAAACTCAAGGACAAGTAGAGATATCAAATAGAGAGATTAAGAAGATCCTTGAGAAGACAGTGTCGTCAAGTAGGAAAAATTGGAGTGAGTTATTGGTTGATGCACTTTGGGCCTATAGGACATCCTACAAGACACCCATAGGAACCACACCCTTTAGGTTAGTTTATGGCAGGCACCGCTAAAGGGCGAAACCTTCAGCGTCAGTTTCTAACCGACACCATAACCCTTCCCGCCACTGAAAACATGCCAGCAAGGGAACTAGAAGTGTCGTTTCTTAACAAAAACTAACACTATATCATGATCAAAGACATTGGTTATTAAACCAACACCGATGCCATAGCCCTTCCCGCCACCGAAAATGCGCCAGCAAGGGAACTATAAGTGTCGGTTAGTAAAGAAAATTGACACTATATCATGCTTAAACACATTGGTTATTAAACAATAATCGACGCCATATCCCTTCCAGCACGACTGTGCTTCCCAACACATTCATGGTACTTGGCCACTATAGGTGTCAGTTCTTATAGATAACCGACGCCAGCCATGGAAGAGACATCAGTTTTTTGCTAATAACCGACGATGTATGTCTTTGTTCTCAGTTTTATACAAATAATCGACGCCTATGTTCTAATTTTTTTTCTTATCACTTTGCAGGCCTACTATATGATTGGTCAGTAGGATGCAGAACCTATAGTTCAATTCTGAACTGTAGGTTTACATCATCCATTGATATCAGCCAACAACAGGCCACAAACCTACAAAGTCATTCACATTCATACAAATGTATTGATCAGATACATGTAGAAACCTGCAAAGTCATTTACATTCACATTCAGTTCCATTTATTTCATCTCTTTTCACATTCAGACATTCATGTATGATCAGAAAAAGTCATTCACATTCACACATATGACAATTTAGAAAAAATCATTTACATTCACACAAAAATAATTATGAGAACAAAGTTTAGAAATATCATTCTTTATTCATCATTGTCATCATTGTCATCAAAACCCCAATTATATTTAAAAATTCCCACTACTTGTAGGGCTTTTTCCCATTCTTCTCTTATAACATCTAATTCCTCCCTCGTATAGGGAGTATGTACATCTAATAACTTTCCAACTGTACTGAAGTCAGTTTTAAACACCTGCAAAGAGAATGACGTATAGATATAATTAATAATATATAATAAGATAGATATATGTCATATTATCTAATGAGACTATATATAATACCTTCTGTATAGTATCGATTTCCATTGTGGAATGTTTGATGATAAGGTCCATAAATTGCATCACATAGTAGGCACATGCCCAACCGTTGTCTTATGTAGTACATTATAAATTGAAACATACAAAATATTCAAAAATACAAATAAGCACAGTTCACATATATAATATATACATTGGAGTCAGGAAATTACTTTCACATTCTCCCAAATTAGTCGCTGATTCTTTTTCCAGGGGACCTTTCCTCCATCTTTTTTGAACTCTTGTAAAGTCCTACATGTTAATGTAACACATTAAATTGCATAATTAAATAGTAATGTAATAATAGATGTTAATGGATATAAAAATATGAAATATTTCTCACGAGAATAATGACCTTTTCATTGTGTGTCCATATAATGTATTCAATTCATTCCCCGTAGGATCTAGATAATAGACAGTCAACGTCTTGGGGACAATAACTAGTAACTCCCAATGCCTACCACTACATGTAAGAAAGTTAAAAGTTAATAACTCAAAATCCACAATAAAAATGTAATTTTATTAAGTCCAAATTATAAGCAAATTAAACTTACTCGACATTGAATGGAGCTATTATCATTGTCTTCTTATTTTTACTAAAATATTCAAAACCATCACATCTGTATGAGGTAACTATAGAAGGGTCTATAACTACAAGACTAATCAAAGATGGAACCAAAAATCCCACATGGGAAAATGCAAAATATGTACATATCATGTGTAAGTGGCTGCAAAACACGTATTACGTATGCATTAATATATAAGATGCCAAATCACTGTATATAAAACAAGGTATACAGATGTATAAAAAAGATCTCACCATATACATAGTTGTATCATAGATGTGTTCAGCCAATCATAATGAAACAACTCCAAAATATCTTGTATAAATATCTTATTTTCGTATGATTGACCTGCATTAATACCTATGCATTAATATGTATGCAAAACTTGTGTAAATAGATTGCTATCGTATGATTGACCTGCAACATCCTCTGGAATTGTAACATTTATAGGGCAATTTCGATCATGTTCGCCGATCCATACTGCCATACCCCTACAATCAGGACCTAATGAGGTGTGTAGGTCCCTTGCAAGCCAACTTGGTAGTTGAGGAGGTGGACATGGAGGTTGAGATGTAGTGGGTGTCATCTTTTTGACCTTTATATATAATTTCAGATCAATTGACTCATATATACACACTGACAAATTAATGTAATTTAAATTTACCATACAATATTAGTATAGACGACATCCACTTTGGGCCACATTATCACTCCGCCTTCTGCCTCACCAAGCATTTCAGAATCTAGGTGGGCATATGGCAGTTGAAGATCCCTCCAATCAGAGAGTATAGGTATCGGGCTCACACGAATCGCACTAGCTGGTACTAGAGTCCCATGAAACATCTCCCTTTGAAGGGTTGGGTAAGCATGTGCCTCTGCAATGATATATTCTTGACTTTTTAGATGACATGGCTTCAACCTCTACAAATTTACGTAAAGAATGTTATATACATATATACATGGTGGTGGGTCTACATGATTACTCCCAACCTCAGTAGTAGGAGTAATAGAAGTGAGGCACGTCATAAGTACCGTCTGAGTGACAGTCTGAGACACCTGCCACTTCACCATTGCTTCTTGGACTTTCCTCTCAATTAATTCATCTACTTATACATGGATAAAAGAAATTTAGCTATCGATTATTGAATTCCCTTTCACAATAACATTCTAAAAAAAGAATAGGTTACCTCAACTTGTGAAATTCCCTCTTTTGGGACAGGTTTGTGTTAGGATGGCCCAAAGAACGCTTTCATGCCCACACCAGTGCCTGCACCCCTAACATGCCTAGGATGCTCTGGGTTACCCAAAGCAACTATCAATTCATCCCTTGTGCCCTCAGGGATGAACTTGCCTTCCTTCCTCTGCTCGTGTAGCTCTCGCTAATCGCCATCAATAGAAATTGGTAAGTAAACATAATAATAATAAATGTCAATCAATTTCTCTAAGAGTTGAATTTTATCATTTTTGCAGCTGCCTCAACAGTTGCGGCCTTCGTTATATCTCCCTTCTTGTTTTTCCTCCCAACTATCCACATAGCATGGCAAGGCAGAGGTGCGATACCAATAGTTGAGGACTTCTGAGTAACAGCAGACTGAGTAGTAGACTCAGCCTGTAGCCTTTGGTGAACGTCTGCGTAGCCTCCTGGACCCATTGTGTGGTCATGCACATTCAATTCACACCTTTCTCTTTGAGCATCATTGATAGCCTTATTAGTAAGCACATTGATTTGGTTAGTAACACTAAAGGTTAATCTTGAATAGGTGAATACATAAGAATGTATATTAATTAAATTGGGAGTGGCACTTAATACCTTGAATTCATCCATTTTTCTTTGGGTAACAAACTCCTCCCAGTCTTTGGTGTCTAGGTAGTTCCATTGCTCAGTGGCTGCCTTCTGCCTAAATTTATTTTTTAAAGAGAATACAAACAAAAATTATTAGTGTAGAGATAGTAAAAAATGATCAATGTCCAGAATTGGAAATCAATCAAGAACCTCTTCTGAGCATCGCATATGTAATCTTGGGTGAGATTTGTCCTATAGTTCCTTAGGACCCTCCCACAACATTGCATCATGCATTTATGATGTAGCTTTTCATCTAGATCAAATATACTCTGCAAAATAGAATTGCTATTAACTAGTATTCTAAAAATTAGTAATCTACAAAAATAGAATTGCAAATAATAATAACTCACGCATAGTTCCTTCCATACTAAGTCTTTCTTACCCTTAGGAACTTTATGCTAGGATTCAAAAATAGGACTACAATGGCTGTGAGTAAGAACCCCAAGATATGAAATAAATGAGTTACAGTTCACTCCAACTAGATTTCCTACATGATCAAAATCCACAGCCAGTTTAGGTCCATTGCCCCTTTGTTGTAGTAACTTTTTCATCATTGTGATGCCCCTCACTTTCTCATTTTTTTTTTGCTACTCATCAAGTTCCCTAATTTCTTCAGGGGGTACATCACCAACCTAAAATTTGACAAAAAAAACACACTTACAGGATATAACTATAAATGAACATATAGATAGAAACCTCATGGATATATTTTTAAAACTTACACTGTGAGGCGGCACATTGACGTCCTCACCCTCACGGTAATCATCAGCACAGTCATCAGGAGAATGCTCAGCCATTTGAAAGTTCACATTCACATTATGAAGTTCACATTGTAAAGTAATTCACATTGTAAAGTTCACATTCACATTGTAAAGTTCACATTCACATTGTAAAGTTCAGATGTAAAGTTCACATTTAGAAAAATAAAACATATAAAAAAATATAAACATGCATGCCTCTAATATTGCGATCTTTTATCAATTAACAATCCTTCATTGCGATCTCCGCGCACATACAAGTCATCATTAGCTTCAATATTTGGTGGTGTTGGCAACCCAACTGAGAATGGACTAGAGTCATCATACTTATCATAGTATTGTTCTTCATCTATAGAATCTTCAATGAACTATCTTTTACCATGAAGAACAACCGACCATTTATCATTGCAAGATCATCGATATAAAATACTTGTTTCACCTGTGATGACAATATGAATGGTTCACCCTTCTCGCCAATCTTTTCAAAGTTCACTAATGTAAAAACCAATTCATCCACTATAACTCCTTTGGTGTTATCATCCCAATTACATTTAAATAGAGGAATTCTGAAATCTACGTAGTCAAACTCCCATATGTCTTCAATGTCACTGTAATATGACATTTTAGCTTCACGTGGACTCTTATCTTTTGCACTTGCAAAAAACAATGAAGACACTTGAAGGGTGACTGCACTGTTTTAGACGACACTCTTATCATCTTGATGCTTTGTGTAATATGAGAATCCATTTATGTCAAACCCTTCATAAGACATAACATTCAATTTTGGTTTAAACGCAAGGCATTTGATAGTTTCAGTAAGATTATCTAGTGTTTGAGATAGTTTATGTAAGAATTTATTTTCAAACCATTTAATAAATGTCTTGTTATGCTCTCTAGCAAGACACATTGAATTGGCTCGAGGATATTGTCTCTTGATGAAATTGGTATGTTCCTCGATATAAACACTCACTTTGTCGATGTTGTGTAAAATATACAAGTGACCTTGTTCCAACTGCTCACGGCTGATTACTTTCATCTGTGATCCCAAAATTCCTCTGCCAAAATGCTCCTCAATATTCTTGTCATTAACAGGAGCGTCATTACCACTCAGAAAGTCATTGCAAAAATCCATAACCTCACTCACCACATAATCCTCAATAATACTCCCTTCAGGCTGATAACAGTTTCGAACATCACCTTTAAAAATGCTCATGTATCATTCAAAGGTATACATCCAATGAAAGAAAATTGGTCCCAACATTTTCACTTCCCTAGTCAAGTAGACAACAAGATATACCATGATATCAAAGAATGAAGGAGGAAAATACATCTCAAGCTGACATAGGGTAACAACCACTTCCCTTTGCAATTTATTGAGAGTATCAGGGTCAATAACACTGCTACACAGACTGTTGAAAAAAGAAACAAAGTCTAGTGATTGCAAACCTTACATTCTTCGGCAATATAGATTGAATTGCCACGGGCAATATTTGTTGCATTAGAGTGTGACAATCATGAGATTTAAGACATATCAACTTCATATTTTCATTGATACCAATATACGGATGTTGGATGAGTAACCCTGTGACACCTAAACATTTACCAAGCATTCACAAAAAGCTTTCTTCTCCTTTCTCGACATCGTGTAACAAGCGGGAGGTAAGTATGTTCTCCGATCGCTACTAACTACTTCTGTTAATTTTGTCCTTATTCCCATTTCACGTAGGTCCATTTTGGATTTTATCCCATCTTTAGTTTTACTTGGTATATTCAATAGAGTATCGATGACGCTATCACATACATTTTTCTCAATGTTCATGACTTCAATACAATGCCTGACTACCAAAGAACTCCAATAAGGAAGATCCCAAAATATTGACTTCTTCTTGAATAAAGATTTGTCACTATGTGTGGCCATCGTACATTGTGATATCCTACCAAATTCAAAGGCAAAGTCTTTTACTCTTTCATAAACATCCTCCCCTAGTATAGGTTTAGGTGCACTTCGTTCCTCATTCCATCCATTGAATGCTTTGTTCAACCTACGATACAAATGAAATTTTGGAAGAAACCTTCGATGACCAAGATATACAGTCTTGCTGCCGTGTTTTAGTCGCATTGAATCAGTGTTCTCTTCACATATAGGACACACTTTAGATCCTTTAACACTATATCCAGACAAATTCCCATATGCTAGAAAGTCATTCACAGTGCAAAACAACATAGCGTGCAAACAAAATGTCTCTCTTCATGTACCATCATAGGTCATCACGCCTTCACCCCAGAGTTTCTTCAAGTCATCAATCAGAAGTTCAAGATAAATGTCGATATCATTTCCAGGTTGTTTAGGACTCGATATCAACAATGACAACATAACGTACTTATTTTTCATACACAATCAGGGAGGAATATTGTATATAACAAGCATAATTGGCCAAGTGCTATGTTGGCTACTCAATGTCCCGTACAGATTCATCCCATCTGTACAAGCCCAAGTCTTAGATTCCTGACTTCTTCACCGAATTTAGGGTACAATAAATCAATCTTCTTCCACTATGGGGAATTAGACGCATGTCGTAGGATCCCATCATTATTTTTCTTAATATCTGCATGCCACCTCAAATTCTTCGCATGTATCAGATTGATAAACAAGAGTTGAAACTGTGGTATTATAGGAAGATACAACATCACCTTGGCAGGAGAACCAATTTTGGACTCCCCCGAAGTCGTCAATTTATACCTTGACGCACCACATTTGGGACAATCTTTCAAATCCACATAGTCCTTTTAAAATAATACACAATCATTCGGGCATGTGTGTATCTTCTTGGCCTGCATTCACATTGGGCACAATAATTTCTTTAACCAGTATGTTGAGATTGGCAGCTTGTTTTCTTCAGGAAGAATTTCTTTCAACAAAAACAATAATGATGTGAAGATTTTGTCGCTCCATCTATTGTTAGCTTTCAGCTTATACAATCTCAACACAGCACTAAGCTTCGTAAACTTACAACCTATGTATAACACTATCTCAGCATCATGCACAATGTTTCTAAACATGGGAGGTGGATCAGTGTGCTCTACCCCACAACTATCCAACATTGCATCAACAATGTCTACTGGAACTGGTTCGTTCACATCTATGTTATCAGAGGCAATTTCTTCTTCCACACAAGCACTGCTATCGACATCCACTGATTTTAGGTTTGAAATCTCTCCATGCCAGTGCCATTTTGTATAGCCTTGTACAATCCTATTGCACATGACATGACTTTGATTTCATCACCAGTGCTGACTTTCAAGGTGTTACCGCAATGCCTACATGGACAGTAGAACCTATCTCCAGGTTGTTTCCTCTGTTCCTTGGCAAATCTAATAAACTGATCAAGACCAAAAATAAACTCTGGGGTGCAGCGATTTGGAATGGACATCCATGATCTTTCCATTCTATGATCAAAGAGAAAACAAGTATATATTAGAACAAGATTAGGGTCTAGGGTTAAAAAATTAGAGTTTATGGTTAAAACTTTAGGGTTTAAGGTCTTATATATAATAAATGTGAACCACCTATCAATCACATTCTTGAACACCTAATCTCACTAGTAAGTGTATAATGTGTATTGGGTTTTAAAGAAAATTTCGGCAGCATTTCCCCGCTATTCTCCAAGTACATATTTACTTAGACAACAAACGAGGAAATGCTACCGCAATTTTCTTGAAAACCCAATACACATTATACACTTACATACTAAGTGAGATTAGGTGTTCAAGAACAGTCCCAAACCGGGGACTATCCAAGATTTACTCCTAATGAGTAAATGTTGGGTGCGTTTCTAGGCCAACAAATACATGTGTTGTCATTCTTATACCTACAATCCTAGTTTCATCATTCATATCCTAGTTCTTCAAGTTAGAGTGATTATTGATGTCTTTAGAAGCATGATTGGAAATTTAGGACAAAGTTCATCATTTACATTCCAAGCATGTCACATGAGTGCATTAGTATTTCCCTTTTACTAAAACCAAATTGGTGTATTAGTGAGTCTTCAAATAGATAAACACTTGAATATGACTCAATGAATCTTATGAATAGTCAACTCAACTATAGCTTGTTGGTTCTCATTCATGACTTGCATAATATTTTGTTGTTCCAAAATAGAAGCAAAATTTTACATGCCCCATATGACCCTAGAATGTTGACATGCCTAGGTTTAAAGCACTCATTAATCTTGAATAATGTTGACATGCCCCATAATAGGGAAAAATCAAGATGAGATCAATAAAAACATAAATCATAAAAAATGGACTGTATAATGAAATAATTGCTTAGTAATAATATATATTGCAAGATAAACAAAAGATCAACTCATTATTTTACAACCAAACATTTTTTTCATGCATCTTTCATTACACATTTATGGCCATTATTCATCTAGTGACTAAGGTTCTAGATTGCCTTTTACTACTTGCTACTTAATGATTATAATGTTTGGTTATTGTACATGAATCACCGAATATAAAGTCCATGAGGATAAACTAATATTTGGAAATGATAATGTGGCTTCTCTATATTAAATCTAATATGTCTTTCTTTCTTCTTCTCTATATTTAATTATTACATAAGTTGTGTGTGAACTTTGAGCTATTTAGGGGCAGTCACACTATTTTACTTTATCATTGTCCACCCAAGAAATGGGATTGGATCGATGTAATAACACTTCTATGATAGTTGGTATCAAAGACTAACACACTATGCATCTATGTAATTGTGAACTTAATTGTGAAATCCCTCATTTTCCTCTTATCAGGATTTAAACTATTATTTTTTTTTGCAATAGTAATCATCTGATTCATATACAATAGCCACATTTGGCTATTGTTAGGGTTTGCGTTAACCCATAGGGCTACACAACTATTCTAGGTGGAGATAGAGAGGACACAGCTAAAAAGGGGGTTGGAAGTCGACGACAGCGGCGAGCTCAGTCGGTGGAGAAAGGTACTTGTCTGGCGGCGGCAAGCTCAGGTTCTGAGCGGTAGGAGGCAGTGAGCAGTAGAAGTGGCGGGAAGCAGTCCGGTGGTAGGCGGCGGTGAGCAGTAGCGAAGAAGGGATGACAACGGTGAGCAGGCGAGCATGAGAAGGGAGTGGAGAGCACAACAGCGGCGGCGGAGGCGAGCACAATAGCAGCGGCGGCAGGAATTGCACAAATCGCCAGACCTAAGCAGAGTCAACAATGAAATAGAGAGAAGGGGAAGTGTCTACTTCGCACGCATGCTATTAAGTTAACAATAGGCATTAGTTATTAAAAATAATCAACGCTTATAACAATAGGCGTTAGTCACCAAAAACAAACTGAAACCTATGTTCAATGATAGTCGTCAGTTACAACTAGAAAAACTGATGTCTATCTACATATGCCGACAAAAAAATGTTCTCGAATTATGACCATAGTTTTCGGTTGTCGTAGAAAATTGACACCAAAGGGCGTGAAAATTTTCATGGGGACAGCGCGTGAAAACACATCGACGTCGGTTATTGCAAGAACATTGGCGATGAAAATGGGTCCAATTTTTGTCTCTCAAAAAACCTTTAGTGATCGGTTGATTTGTTAACAATCGACGCCGTATGTTAAATTTTGGAGGTAATTTTTTTACACTAGAAAATTCAGATTTGGCAATTGATTTTAGGCATCAGTTTCTTATTGAGGAACCGACGCTAAATAAAAATGGATACCCTTGTCTGGCCTCTCTTCAAAGATAGATGTCAGTTTGTGTATTCAACCGACGTTGTAGGGTTTAGGCGTCTGTTTCCTGTATACAACTGATGCATGTAAATGTGAAATTATATGCCATTTCTGTACTAGTGGTCCCTATGGTAATATATCAATAGTAGGGGTATCCAATAATAACCAGAGATCCAGTGGTACCCACCAATTGAAGTATATGACCCTTGTGGACCTACTTCCAATTGTAGTTACTTTGTATTATATATCAACCCTTGTGTAACCACATTATGTGTGGACATACACTTTTTAGCCTAGAGGAACCCCTCCTTAGTACCTAGGACAAGAGACCACAATTATACGACCAGTTGTTTAGCTACCATCAGCCCTTATGAGGCTCCCTCGACACAAACCCTGGCAGTAGTAGCAATCCTAAGCTCATTCCAATTGACCTTAAGACTTGTACGATGACACTACTATAGAATCGGGATACAACATCAGGTATTTATGATTTCTAGCATTTATTATTGACCGACGCCTAAGTAGGCATCACTAAAAACAAACACTTTTTTCATCAGTCAACTTATCTGAAGGTGTTTCTTTCATCGTCTGTTGGTGGTTACATTTTAAACCAACTACATAAAACACAGCAACTGTCGGAATACTGGTTTCTCTAGCACATATCACAGTGGTTAACCAATGTCACCGATGATGCTTAGTACATTCCGCGTCGATTATTGTAAAGGTAAAATGACAAAAAAATATACTTATTGGTAATGAACATTGAAAAAACGAAGTATTCATCGTCAGTTATCGTCATTTCACTAATGCAGAATATCTATGTAGTCAGTGTTTTATAAATAACAGACGGGTTGTTTTTTTATAGCATGTATGCAGACTTATTTTCCATGCCTACAAATACATGTTGGGAGCCAATATCCTTCATAACTTAAAGTTTTTAAGAACAACAAGCTCTTTGCAAGCATCACGGATTAACAACAGGCCGACAAACATGTAAGAAAAACAATCAAATATACAAAACATGCATAGGCATGCCAACAAACTTCAAGATTTTTTAAAATACACATCACAATCCACATTCAAGTCAAACTCTTCCAAAAAATCATATGGAATTTCTTCAATTCACATTTCAAATACACATCATAGTCAAACTCTTCCAAAAATCTAACATAATTGCAGTAGACTTACATAATATTGATGGTAGCAAAAATATGAATAATTTTATTTATATAATTGTAGTAAATTAGCCTTACATATTACAAAAACCTTAGTGTAGGAGGTTGTATGAGTCAATGACACTATTCAAAGATCTAATGGTTATACTTCAGGATGCAGTCATTTCTTATATATGATGGTACTATATGAAAAATGTGCAACAATTCTATTGTGTAGTTTGAATATGTTGCAGATGCCACATCTATGTGCAATCTTATGAATGTTCTTGAACACTATTCAATAAGATACATTATTTTGCATATAGATGCAACATCTGCAGCATATTCAAACTACACAATAGAATTGTTGCACATGTGTCTGATAGTAGTATCATAAGAGATGACTATATCCCTAGAAGTCATCACACTCTTCCAATAAGACCGCAAAGTCTTCTTCAGTGTCCTCTTCGTGAGTAACATCTGTGGCCTCTTCGATCTTGGAGCAAGACATCAACATCTACAAAATAAAAATGGTAACATAATGATGAATGCATATTCATCGTAGTTCAATCATCTTGTTTAGCCCAGTTTTGGTTACATTCTTTCTTTTATTGGCTTTATCTTCTAATATATGCATTTTCTTGACTTATTTGCTTTATTGAGCTTTTATTGGCCTTATCTTCTTATATGCAACTCATATTGTCTTAATCAATTTTACTCCTATTTTTATTGATTTTTTGTAACCTTGTGCAGGTCGTTTTGAGCTTTGGGTCTTATCCCCTAGGCCCATATCCTTTTCTTTTGGGCTTTGCTTAGTTCTAATCAGCAACGAGCGAGACCCTCTCCTCTTCTTCTCACTAACTCGCCTCTCAACAGACCGTTGGGCCCCACCGTTCTGTGACCGATACTCTTCTCTCTCCTGCAATCACGATCTCTGCAAACCTAAGTATCTTGACCTCTCTTCTCACTCGCGGTCTTAGCCTTTACATAATCATGGGCTCTCCCTTCTCCTCTGTCACAGAGATCGTGACTCCACCCTACATCAATCCTGATCGCGACTCTCTATACCCTAACCGTGGGCAACTGACTACGTCTCCTATAATCGCGACCTCAGTTCCACATGTCGCGACCACGACAATCCTCTAAACTACCGCAACCTCCTCAGACCCATGGACACCTGTCCGCGGAAATACCCACGACTGCGAATTTCCATGATCGCAACCTCTCCTCTCAGCGGAAATACCCGCAATCACGCGAACCACATACAACCGCGACCTGCTGGCAAGGTTTGCATAATCGTGACCAAGAGAGGGCAGAAAAGAAAGACCACGACCTTTACACGGAAAAGATCATGATCGTGGAAAAGATCGCGACCTGAAGGACAACTAATCGCGACCGCAATCTGGTTCCTGTAACCGACTTAACTCAAAAAGGGAAGTCATGACCACAGCAAAATGAAGCTACGACCTGCCTTAGCAATAAAAAGCCGTGACCGCGACAAAAGCCGTGACCCACTGCAGAAATGACAAGGTCGCAATTTTAAGTCGGTGCCCAGCCTGCCTATAAATAGGACACGACTCCAGTTAGCCAAATCATCAACTCCAGACGTCGTTAGGCTGCAGGTCTGTCCTGGGCCTAAGGAGACGATCTCCATAGTCAAGAACCTGCCCCCGTGGTGGTTTTGCGGCCTGTTCACCCAGATTTGGAGTGTAAACTCTAGACCTGCAAGCCACTTCGTCCAGATCTAGATCTGCTGCGTCTACGCCATTTCCACACTACCACGAGTTGCTCCTCCTACTGCGAGCCAAGGAAAATGAGAAGAAGAAGAAGAAGGTGGAGAGATAAGATCTGTCTCGTCTGTCGTGGTGTACTTCTCTCTTCTTCCGAATCTGCTCTGACGTTGTGTAGAAGATCGTTTCTCCACTGAGCTACGATCATCTTCTTCACCATGCTCATGACAGAAACTTCTCTCTCTCTTGTTATGCTTGTTTCTCTCACCATGAGCGAGTAGTTTACTTTTACTGGGGTGCAGGGACTATCCCCGCTACCCATGCTTTCATATCTCTTTGTTAAACATTCTATGGCATGTATATAATCTTTCATTTCATTGTTAATCGCCGATGTGTGCTTGTGGATTGATCACCTTCTTGCATTTATATTGTTCGTTTCCTTTGTTGCGAGAACTTCAATGCGTAGGTTTTGAATGTCAATTAATGCGGTTGACTCCCAAACTAGAAATAGAATGGGATTCCTTGAGGTCGTAAGTGTATGATCTGTGTGGTGATGAGCCATCTAGCCCACGGTGACGCTTCTGTATGCCTGGCGGCTGTATAGGGGGCCCACAACTTCATTTGGATTTTTGTATCTTCAGAGTCATAAGTATGTGATCTGGATGGTGATGAGACATCTGATACCTAAGGTGATGCTTATGTGAACCTAACGCCCATACGGGGGGTTCTGCAGCAGCTCTATTTGAATGGTTATATCTTACCTAGATGTTTGATGTTTGGATGTGATTGCATGTGTAGTGGTGGGGAAACCTGAGACCATCCCAGCGATCCTCATCATAAATCTTTAATCAACCTTTAATCTTGCTCTTTTTCTTTCCTCGCATTTAGTTTAATTAAACTCCAATCAACCAACCTTGTTCTAAATATTAGTCTTGATTCAGCTAGATTTGACTAGAGAAAGATTCTTAAAAATGTTGTCCCTTGGGATTTGATCCTCAACTATACTGCAATAAGACCCGTCCGCTTGCGGGTGGTATTATTGCATGTTGTTTTGGTTAAAAAAACTTAGGGATTTCAACCATAAGTGAGTTTGTTAGTGCGATAATATAAGCCATGTCAAATTTTGGCGTCGTTGCCGGGGACAACGGAATCATCTAGTTAAATCTAGTTCTTTTGAGACTAATTTAGGTTTTTCTTTTACTTTTGATACTATCGATCATATATACTTGAATTTGGTTCTACTCCGTCCATCTTACCAGTAAAAGATCTTTCCATCCTAGGTACCCACAAAGTCTAGTGTATGTGCCGCTCAGACAGTCCCGGACTCTCTGTTAGATTTGACCCTTAGATAGACAGAACCTTTAACCTTCAATACAGAGAGAACTAGGCAAGAATGGCTCAAGAGGAGGAAATTGCTTGAAGGGTAGCTCAAGCCCTTAATGCACAATGACATAGACTTATGCAAGAAGCCCGAGCTGCAGTCCAAGAAGAAATCCAAGCAGCCCAAGCAGAAGCTCAACAAGCAGAGTTACAAAAGGACCTTAAGGAGTTCTCAATCCCTAAATCTACTGACATTCATCATCATGTACAACCTCCTCCCATCAATGCTCCCAACTTTTAGATACGGGCACATTGGATCACTTTACGTAAAAATAGCCCTTTCTATGGTAAGCAAGGAGAAGATAGTCAAGAACATCTTCTGAGGTTTATAGATCTATGTGCCATGACAAAGCAAAATGGAGTCATAGATGATGCCATCAGACTCCGTCTATTCAAATACTCTCTTGCCGATAGAGCCATGAGTCGGTATAACTCCTTGCAATGCGAACCCATCACCACTTGGGAACACCTTCAAAATATTTTCCTAGAGAAATTATATCCTCCTTCTCTGACCTATGAAATTAGGGGCCGAATAATGCAATTCACTCAGGTCCCTGGAGAATCCCTAGCTGAAGCATGGGAAAGATACAAAGAGCTCTTGCGCAAGTGTCCACATCATGGCATCCCAAAGAATCAACTTATTGAAATCTTTTATAGAGGTGTGAATGATGATATCAAGAGGTTCTTGGATTCCTCGTCTGGAGGAAAATTCATGCGTCAGAGTAATGATAGCACATGGAAGGTTGTCACCCTTGGAGCTGAAAACCAAGCCAACTGGGGTAGACCTTTTGGCAAGGGAGTGCTGAAGGTAGCTATGGTTGAAGCAACACCCGAGTACAAGTCTATCGCTGAGTCTCTCAAACTCCTAGTTGCCAAGCAAGACCATCTAGAATCGTCTCTCGCAGCTTATGAAAGAATACGCTCACCCCCTCAACAACAAGAAAAAGTTAAATCAGCTTCACTCTTCTGTGAAGCATGCAAGGGAACTGATCATTCTACTCTAGCCTGTAACATTCTCTATGATGTTGTTTTGGGTAATACATGTGCCCAAGGAGATAATGGTCAAATGGAAAGCTTGAACGCCATCAATACCATCCCTGGTTAAGGGTACTATAGTCCGAATCAGAATAGGAACCATCCAGGTTTTCAATATGGAAATCCTTCTGGAGCGGAAAACTCATGACAACTTGGTTCAAATACTCCACAATGAGGCCTGCTAGGATTCCAGTATAACCAACAACCAAATTTTGGAAATTAAGGGAACTTTAGAGGAAACTACCAGAATAGAAACTACAACAATTATCAAAACAATTCTCAGTTTCAGAACCCCAACCAAGTCCCTTATCAACAGCAACAACAAGGGAAACAAGCCGGTCCCATCCATCCTGATGACAAATTGTCAACTATTGAGAAGATGTTGCAGTCGCAACAGACTATGATAGCTAACCGGCAAGCCCATCAAAAGGCTATTGAATCTCAACTAGATCAACTTGTAGCTAGCATGAAGACACCTACTAGAACCTTTGTCGGACAACCAGAGAACAATCCTAAGCATCCAGAGCAATTGAAAGCTATCACCACCAGGTCTGGAAAAGACTATTCTGACCCCCTTGTCAAGATACCAATAGCGGAGACGAACGATGATGACTTTGCAAATGACTAAGACTATACAATACCTGAGTCTCAACCGAAGGAACAACCAATCGCTGATGAGACAGACAAACAAGAGTGGAGGAACCTTTGGCTACAGAGGCAGAAGACACACCTGAGTCGGATGTGCCAGTATACAAGCCTCGTCCTCCTTTCCCAGCTCGTTTGAAGCAGACAAAGCTCGATACTCGATTCAACAAGTTCAAAGAAGATATAAAGAAGCTTCATGTAGATATACCCTTTGTAGATGTCATGGCCGACATACCAGCCTGGACTAAGTAATTAAAGTCTCTCCTCACAAGGAAGTACATAACTGAAGAATACGAGACAGTTAAGCTAGCATCAACTACCTCTGATATTATTCAGAGCAAGATGCCCAAGAAGCAGAAAGACCCGGGATCCTTTAGGATTTCATGTCACATCAGTGACTCCTCATGTAAGAAGGGATTGGCCGATCTCGGTGCTAGCATCTCTATCATGCCACTAAGCCTTTGTAAGAGGTTAGGGTTTGCAGAACTTCTCCCAGCTGGAATGACCATACAACTTGCAGACAACTCTATGACTCTTCCCTTAGGAATCATTGAAGATTTCCCTGTCAAGGATGGAAAAGACTCTTATGACCCCTGTGACTTTGTCATCATGGACACAAAGGAAGACGCCAGATACCCTCTTATATTTGGCCTTCCATTCCTCACCACTATAAGATCCTTGATCGACGTTGAAGTCGGGACCTTACTGCTCAGACTTGGGAAAGAAACCCTCGAGTTCAAAGTTTTTGAAAGCATGCAAAGACCGAGCATGCAGGAAGAAGTCTATTTGATTGATTGCATTGAGAAAATGTTGCTCCTCACACAAGAGGAATATGAACAAGACGATCCGTTAGAAGTAGCTCTAACAAACCCATCTGCTGATAATTCCATCAGCGAACAAGTTAAGGATTGTATCATTCACCTCAACTCTGTAGAAGAAGATCTTGAAGCTAAGTTCGAGGAACTCAAAGCTGTGAATGTAACTGAAGAACCATGTGAGAAGCCAAAAGCCCCTGAAATGAAGCCCCTGCCCAAGGGACTTAAGTACGTGTTTTTGGATGATCTCAAGGTTTGTCCAGTTATTATAAATTCTGATCTAATGACTGAGCAAGAAGATAAACTCCTGAAAGAAATAAAGGAAAGAAAGAAAGCTATCGGCTACAAGATGAGAGATCTCACCGGGGTCAGTCAAGCGCTTTGCATGCACAAAATCCCTATGGTAGAAGACCACAAGTCGACTGTCGAGCATCGACGGAAGTTGAATCCTAATATGAAGGAAGTAGTCTGCCGTGAAGTTATCAAGTTGCTCACTTCCGAAATCATCTATCTGATATCTGACTCGCCGTGGGTGAGTCATGTGCATGTCGTTCCAAAGAAGGGTGGAACTACTGTGATACAGAACAAAGAAAATGAACTCATCCCCACTCGAACAGTCACCAGGTGGAGGATGTGCATCGACTACAGGAAGTTAAACAAGGCAACACGTAAATATCATTTCTTGATGCCTTTTCTAGTTCAAGTCTTAGAGTGATTGGCTCACCAGGAATATTTTTGCTATCTTGATGGTTACTCTGGATTCTACCAAATTCCTATACATCCAGATGACCAAGAGAAAAATACTTTTACTTGCCCCTTTGGAACATACGCCATTAGAAGGATGCCATTCAGACTCTGTAATGCGCCCGCAACCTTCCAACGCTGCATGGCAGCCATATTTGTTGGTTTAACTGAAACCATAAGGATGTTTTTATGGATGATTTCTCTATATATGGGGATTCATATGATTCATGCCTAAGGCACCTCTCCCTGGTCCTCAAACGATGTGAAGAAGCACATCGTGCTAAATTGGGAGAAATGTCACTTTATGGTAAAAGAAGGCATTGTCCTTGGCCATAGTGTCAGTAACCGAGGAATTGAAGTGGATAAGGCCAAGATCGAAGTGATCTCCAAACTATCTATCCCTACCAATGTAAGATAAGTTCGAGCTTTCCTTGGTCATGCAGGCTTCTATAGAAGGTTTATTAAGGACTTCTCTAAGATAACCAAGCCCATGACAAACTTGTTGTTGAAGGACGCAGATTTCCATTTTGATGAAGAGTGTATCAAGAGTTTCAACAACCTAAAGCACTCCCTTACAACAACACCCATCATCCGAGCTCTAGATTGGGAACACCCATTTGAAATTATGTGTGATGCCAGTGATTATGCGGTGGGAGCCATTCTGGGCCAATGTATAGAGAAGAAACATCATGTCATCTATTATGCATCGAAGACCCTTGACGAAGCTCAAATGAACTATGCAACTACTGAGAAGGAAGTCCTAGCAGTCGTATATGCCTTTGATAAGTTTAGATCCTACCTTATTGGTTCAAAGGTGATTGTCTACACCGATCACGCTGCTATTCGTTATCTTCTAAAAAAGAAAGATGTAAAACCAAGGCTAATAAGATGGATTCTCCTATTACAAGAATTTGATCTTGATATTAGAGATAAAAGAGGCACAGAAAATGTTGTAGCAGACCACTTAAGTCGTATCCACACTCTGGAAACTGAGAAGATACCAATTAACGACGCTCGTCCAGATGACCAACTTATGAAAGTCTCAGAAGCTACTCCTTGGTACTCGGACTATGTGAACTACCTTGCCGCTGGTGTCGTCCACCCTAAGTGTACTGGCAATGCTCTAAAGAAATTCATGCATGATGTGAGGCAATATCATTGGGATGAACTGTACCTCTTCAAGCTCTGTTTTGATGGTCTCTACAGATGTTGTATCGCTGAGGAAGAAATTCAACTTATTTTAGAACAATGCCACTCGGGCCCAGTCGGAAGCCATATGAGTTCTAAGAAAACTTCTTTGAAGGTTCTGCAATGTGGGTTCTTTTGGCCTACCATATCCATAGATGCTTACAATTTTGTTCTGTCATGTGACAAGTGTCAGAGAACGGGAAACATTATGAAAAGAGATGAGATGCCACTTAAGCTATGGCAAGAAGTTGAGATTTTTGATGTTTGGGGAGTGGACTACATGGGTCCATTCCCATCCTCACATGGATTTTCCTACATCCTAGTCACAGTTGATTATGTCTCCAAATGGGTAGAGGCAATACCAATGGTTACTAGCCATTCAAAACCCATCATTAAAATGATCAAAGATATCATTTTTCCCCATTTTGGAATCCCGTGAACCGTGATATCCGATGGAGGTTCTAATTTTCTGGAAATAAGCTTTGAAGCGTTGTTGAGAAGATATGGTGTTATCCCTACCACCCACAAACAAGTGGGGAGGTAGAGGTTTTGAACCGTCAACTCAAAGCTATCCTGGAAAAGATAGTAGGACGCAACTGAAAGGATTGGTCAGTGAAAATCAATGACGCCTTATGGGCCTACCGAACTGCGTTCAAAACTCCCCTTGGAACAACACCCTTCAGACTTATCTATGGAAAATCATGTCACCGGCCTGTAGAACTAGAACATAAAGCATGGTGGGCAATCAAACAGCTGAATTTTGACATAAAGAAAGTAGGCAAAGTCAAGATTCTACAACTTTAAGAGTTGGATGAACTACGAATGACAGCTTATGAGAATGTACGAATCTACAAGGAACGCACGAAACTTTGGCATGATGGTCATCTGAAGAGGAAGGACATTCAAGTGGGAGACCAAGTTCTGTTGTTCAACTCAAGACTGAAGTTATTCCCAAGAAAACTCCATTCTCGATGGTCGGGACCATACATTGTCAAAAGCATCTATCCACATGGTGCATTTACCTTATGGAGTGAGAAGTCAGGTGATTTTGTGGCAAATGGCCAACGCTTGAAAAGATATTTCACCACAGTTGATAGTAGCACTGAAGAATTGATGAATCTATCCAAACCGACATACCTACCAGAGAGATAAAGAAATCACGTCGAGCCATCGACGTAAAACAAAGGCGCTTGTCGGGAGGCAACCCAATCTTTAACTTAGTTTTTACTTTTAGTTTCGTTTTTAGAAAATTTTGCAACTGGTAGGCAATGCATCGCAGGATGCAGTCTTAAGTTCTGATAGTTTCCATTTTTGAGATTTCATATGGAGGACGCGTCGCCGAAAGGAATGCAACCACATCTGGTGGACCAACCGGCACGAGTTTTCCCCTCCATCTTGGATTTAGAGTTTGCTCGAGATGAGCAAATTTCTAAGTTCGGAGTGGAGGGTGGATGGTACATACCTTAGTTTCCACCCTCTCCTGTCTATTTCAGACTTAAGATCTCATCATTGCAATTTTGAGCAAATTTTTCAAAAAATTTCAAACATTTTCATAACAGTTTGTATAGGAACTTGATGAAGTTTTGATGCTTTTGTTTCAATCAAAACCTTTACCTAGCCGGCTGTCATGTTTTTCCATGCAGTTTTGAATCCTTATACCCTCCTTATTCGAAGCGAAGCCTCAAGGAGAACAATTTCTGAAACTAGCCAATGATTAGAAATCACCGTGTGAAGCTTATGAATCCTAACATCATGATCAGTAGATATGGCAAGTATCTGTCAAACTGAGAGGGATCAAACATGTTGTGCTTCCTATCTGACTAGTGGAACAATAACATGGAATCTCCACCGCACCCTCATCAAGTCATTATTTGAGCAGAGTATGATAAGGAGAACGATCCGTTGCACTGAATTGTAAATCAAGTTGCATTCTGATTTGAACTCTTTTCTACTCTTCTTCCATCATCTTCTTACCCCTCCGTCCATCAAAACTAAATAAAAATAGCCAGTATAGTGCCAAACCCTAAGTTCGGGGTGGCACACTCTCTCTCCCTTCACGCTTCTTCCATACCCCTCGTTACGAAATAGGGGTGTATCACCAAGAAAAGATGCCAAAGCGCACACAAAAAGAAATGCAATCTCGAGTCGAATAGAGGAGAGGTTCGCACCCAAAAAAATGCAATCAATGAAATTGCAAATCACATAATAAAAATCTCGAGTCGAATAGAGGAGAAATTTATTTCTTCCTTCCATACCACCCTTCACTCCCTTTTCCACCTACTGGCACAATGAATGCCTACGCTCACCAACATCCTAAAAACACCAGTGTCAGATCAGGTGCACACCTGTTGTTCTGTGGGTATCTCTAAACTATTATGAAACTCTATGACATGCTTGATTTTGGAAAAAGTAGAGAGGAAGTGATATTGGGAAGCGAACTCGGGAACGAAGATATGGTGAAATGTGTTCTGTGATCTTAGGATGTTGAGACACTTAGTCGTACCGAGTAGAAAAGAAACAATTATGATGTGAAGATGAAGCAATCACACGAGTTGAAAGAATTCATTAGGCGACCATTTCAGATTTTGTGTTACTCGAGGACGAGCAACATTTAAGTTTGGGGTATTTTGATGAATGCATATTCATCGTAGTTCAATCATCTCGTTTAGCCCATTTTTGGTTACATTCGTGCTTTTAGTGGCTTTATCTTCTAATATGTGCATTTTCTTAGCTTATCTGCTTTATTGAGCTTTTATTGGCCTTATCTTCTTATATGCAACTCATATTAGCTTAATCGATTTTACTCCTACTTTTATTGATTTTTTTTGTACCCATGTGCAGGTCATTTTGAGCTTTGGGCCTTATCCCCTAGGCCCATATCCTTTTCTTTTGGGCTTTGCTTAGTTCTGATCAGCAACGAGCGAGACCCTCTCCTCTTCTTCTCACTCACTCGCCTCTCAACAGACCGTTGGGCCCCACCATTCCATCACCGATACTCTTCTCTCTCCCGCAATCACGATCTCTGCAAACCTAAGTATCGCGACCTCTCTTCTCACCCGCGGTCTTAGCCTTTACATAATCACGGGCTCTCTGTTCTCCTCTGTCATAGAGATCGTGACTCCACCCTACATCAATCGCGATCGTGACTCTCTATACCCTAACTGCGGGCAACTGACTACGTCTCCTATAATCACGACCGTGGCTGCACGCATCGTGACCTCAGTTCCACATGCCGTGACCGCGACAATCCTCTAAAGTATCGCGACCTCCTCGGACCCATGGACACCTGTCCGTGGCAATACCTGTGACTGCGGATTTCCATTATCGTGACCTCACCTCTCCGCGGAAATACCCACGATCACGCTAACCACATACAACCGCGACCTGCTGGTAAGGTTTGCATAATTGTGACCAACAGAGGGCAGAAGAGAAAGACCGTGACCTAAACACAAAAAAGATCGCAATCGTTGAAAAGATCACGACTTGAAGGACAACTAATTGTGATCGCGATCTGGTTCCTGTAACCGACTTAACTCAAAAAGGGGAAGCCGCGACTACGGCAAAATGAAGCCACGACCTACCTTAGCAATCAAAAGTCGCAACCCACTGCAAAAATGACAAGGCCGTGATTTTTAGTCAGTGCCCAGCCTGCCTATAAATAGGACACAACTCCAGTCAGCCAAATCATCATCTCTAGACGTTGTTAGGCTGCAGGTCAGTCCTGGGCCTAAGGAGACGATCTCCATAGCCAAGAACCTACCCCCGTGGTGGTTTTGCAGCATGTTCACCCAGATCTAGAGTGTAAACTCTAGACCTGCAAGCCACTTCGTCCAGATCTAGATCTGCTGCGTCTACGCCATTTCCACGCCGCCACAAGTTGCTCCTCCTTCTACGAGCCAAGGACAATGAGAAGAAGAAGAAGGTGGAGAGAAGATGTGCCCCGTCTGTCATGGTGTACTTCTCTCTTCTTCCGGATCTGCTTTGACGTTGTGTAGAAGACTATTTCTCCATCGATCTGTGATCATCTTCTTCACCATGCTCATGGTGGAAACTTCTCTCTCTCTTGTTATGCTTGTTTCTCTCACCATGAGTGAGTAGTTTACTTTCACTGGGGTGCGGGGACTAGCCCCGCTACCCATGCTTTCATATATCTTTGTTAAACATTCCATGGCATGTATATAATCTTTCATTTCGTTGTTAATCATCGATGTATAATTGTGGATTGATCACCTGCTTGCATTTATCTTGTTTGTTTCCTATGTTGCGAGAACTTCAATGCGTAGGTTTTGAATGTCGATTAACGCGGTTGACTCCCAAACTAGAAATAGAATGGGATTCCTTGAGGTCGTAAGTGTATGATCCGCGTGGTGACGAGCCATCTAGCCCACGGTGATGCTTTTGTGTGCCTGACGCTTATATAGGGGGCCCACAACTTCATTTCGATTTTTGTATCTTCAAAGCCGTAAGTATGTGATCTGGATGGTGACGAGACATATGATACCTAAGGTGATGCTTACCCGAACTTGACGCTCGTACAGGGGGTTCTGCAGTAGCTCTATTTGAATGGTTATATCTTGCATGGATGTTTGATGTTTGGATGTGATTTCATGTGTAGTGGTGGTGAAACCCGAGACCATCCCAACGATCCTCATCATAAATCTTTAATCAACCTTTAATGTTGCTCTTTTTCTTTCCTCGCATTTAGTTTAATTAAACTCCAATCAACCAACCTTGTTCTAAATATTAGTCTTGATTCAACTATATTCGACTAGAGAAAGATTCTTAAAAATGTTGTCCCTTGGGATTCGATCCTCAACTATACTGCGATAAGACCTGTCCGCTTGTGGGTGGTATTATTGCACGTTGTTTTGGTTAAAAAAACTTAGGGATTTCAACCCTAAGTGAGTTTGTTAGTGCGATAATATAAGCCACGTCACATAATAAATAAATATAAGTTTGAGCACATGATAATAATAAATTAAAGATGACAATAGTGAACACAAGTTTAATTTCATTATTATCAACATCATCATCATCACCATTGTTATCGATCATCATCATCATTATCATGATAAGAAGAAAGACAAAGTTGATGGTTAATCCACATGCTAATTCCACATTATAAGCATGATTATCATATTAGAACTTATGTTACTAGTGAAATATGGTACTAGGTTTTAGTCAGACTATATAGGAATCATGGTTAAATTAACATGATTAAACGTACTTGCTACGGTAATTTTTCCAAATACTAACTAATATCACTCACCATATCACTATGGTCCTATGTTTATGGTAGGACCATCCTATCTTACTTTAGATGTTGAAGGAGTGATTGTCTAATTCTACCCCTTTGTAATGGGTGTTACATGTTCAAAACCAGGAGGGGGTTCAATATTTATGGTAGGATATGATGACTATTGGTCTTTTGATCGCTTTGAGTAATTGTCTTTTGACTCCTCTAAGGAATCATCAACCCATATAAAGTTAGGTGTTTGTTTATCTCTAAAATAAAATTGGTACTCCCACACATACTTTCATATTCTTCATCGATAGAAAACAAACTGTGTTAGTAGCTATTCCTTGAGGCAATAGTAGTATGGAGATAACATGATGGTGAAATAGAGTGTTGGCTCAAGCACTTGGTGATGGATCGTGACAATGAAATCTACAAAATAAAATGTTTAACATAATAAATCAACAATATATTGAGGGAAAAAGATGTGCACGCAATCACCATCAAAACCACCATCATCAATCATCATCATTATCATCATTAGAACCATCATCACCATCATCATCTTCACCATCATCATCATCATCTTCACCATCACTGTCATCCCATCATCATCATCATCATCACCATCAACATCAATCATGATGATGATCATGATGTTGTTGATGATGATGTTGTGATTGGTGGTGATGATGATGATGATGGCGATGATGATCATGATCATGATGATGATTGATGATGATGGTGATGGTGATGGTGATGGTGATGGCAATATGATTATGGTGATGATGATGATTGATGATGTTCATGATGGCGATGATGATGATTGATGATGCTTGTGATGGTGATGGTGATGATGATGATGATGATGGTGATTAATGTAATGGTGATGATGATGGTGGTGATTATGATGATGATGATGATGATTCTGATGATGATGATGGGATGATCATTATCATCCCATCATCTTCATCATCATCATCATCATCATCATTATCATCATCATCTTCACCACCACCATTATAATGATCATCATCAAATTTACCATCATCATCATCATCATCCCATCATCATCATCATCATCATCATCACCATCTTCACAATCATCATCCCATCATCTTAACCACCACCACCATCATCATCACCATCATCATCATCATCATCATCATCATCATCATCATCATCATCATCATCATCATCATCATCATCATCATCATCATCATCATGATCATCATCATCATAATCACCACAACCACCACCACCGCCACCACCACCACCACCACCTCCATCATCATCATCATCATCATCATCAATAATGATGATGATGATGATGATGATTGATGATGATTGATGGTGATCATGATGATGGTGGTGATGATAATGATTGATGATGATCATGATGGTGATTGATGATGATTGATGATTATTGATGATGATGATGATGATGATGGTAGTGGTGGTGGTGGTGGTGGTGGTGGTGGTGGTGGTGGTGGTGGTGGAGGAGGAGGAGGAGGAGATAGTAATGATGATGATGATGATGATCATGATGATGATCATGAATCATCGTCATTATCATCACCATCATCATCAACATCATAAATTGTCATCATAATCCCATCACCAGCCCATCATCAATAATCATCATCTCCATCCTCATAAACATGATCAATCATCATCACCATCCCATCATCATCCTATCATCAATCCTCATCATCACCATCATCATCAACATCATCAATCATCATCGTCATCCCGTCATCATCTCATCATCGTCGTCGTCATCATCATCATCATCATCATCATCATCATCATCATCATCATCATCATCATAATCATCATCATCATCATCATCATCATCACCACCACCACCACCACCACCATCATCATCATCACCACCACCACCACCACCATCATCATCATCATCCCATCATCCAATCATCATCATGCTTCATCACCATCACCATCACAAGAATAAGAAATATAGATTGAACCCTAAAACCTAAGCACTCATTTATTAAGAACAAGAAAACCATCTTCAAGTCATGATAGGTCAAAGAGGCATTAGGATGCATATAAGTGGTCCAAGGCATCAAACTACGAGAATATAATATTATAAATAAAAAAATGATCATGAAACGATTTCAAATATGAATACGAAATATAGGGAAGAGGAGGAAGAGGGGAGAGAAAATCTAAGGAATAGAGAAAACCTATAGAGGCCATGGAGGAAGAGGATACCACATAGTAGCTCAGCGAGTAGTAGTAGAGGAGGTAACATAGTAGCTCAATGGTAGAATTAGCTCAGCATCACAATAACTCGGCTGCAATAGTAGCTCAGAGGCGATCAACAACAAAAATGGAGGCTACCTGACATTTTTGGCCTCTTAGTGGAGGAGAGTCAGTGATTGTGGCAGCAGTGGTAGGATAGGACCAGGAAGAAGAGAAATGCAGAGAGGAGGTAGTCGTGGGGAGGAGGAAGCAAAGAGGAGGAGTTGGAGATGGAGGGGATGGGGAGGAGTAGTGGTAGAAATGAGGTAGTGGCGGAGAGGAGGCAGTAAGGAGGAGCTGAAGGTGGAGGAGCAGTCAGTCACGTGAGGAGGACCTGGAGGTAGAGCAACAGGAGAGGAACCACCAGAGTAGGTTTCTAGAGAAACAAGGGGTAGAGTAATGAGGAGGGAAATCATTTCTTGGGGTTAAGTCATCTACACACCATTGGTTTTTTATTAAAAAATTGTTGAGAAGTATGATGTGGGGTGGGGAAAATTTCATGGGTCACATGGCCTGAACATCTTTCATCATAGGTCACTCAAGAAAACACTAAAGATAAAGTTCAATTCATTCCCTTGGGGAAGATGGTGCGTGCATATATTCCTCTCGGCAGTTGCTCTGAAAAAAATTGACGGTATAGGTTTTTTTTTAGGCAAATTAAATGCTCCCAAAATTTTTGCGTGAAATTCTAATTTCGTTGGTGATATATAGAGTCAGTTACTTTGAGAAAAGACTGATGGTAAAAGAAAACACATCCCACATTTTCTTAGGTGGGAAACCCGTGGTGGTATCCAACCTAGAACTAAAGGGAAAAATAACATCGTCAGTTGTGTGCAAAAATATAATCGAGTTGTATCCATATTCTGTAGTAGTGCAAGTCACACAGTAGTGGATTTTTCTTGGATGGTACGATCGAAGACGGTCAGGGAAAAAGTAAAAGAGAAAGATAATTGCTTTCCGTTGCATCCAGATAAGAGTCTAGAAGTCAAATCAGTCAATTATGTTTAATTGGTCAACATAGTAGTAGTCAGTCTAGTAGTCAAGTCAACTCAGAGTTAGTGACAAATCAGAAAAAGAACAGCAAGGATAATTTTTTGATATTTGTATAGTTCTTTTGATGCATGAAAATGTCAATTGAAATTTTTTGTACACCTAGTCTTTTAAGCTACATTACTACTTTGCTTTTATGTCAATTATTCAAGAATGCTAAATGCCTAATTCAATGATTTAGACTTTTTAATTTTTTACTCAATCACTAAGTGAGTAGGCTCACCACTCTACCAATTTTTTTTAGGGAAAGAATGTGGATTCAAGATGTCAATGCATCAGATTAGATCTTCCACAAGAGTTAAGTATTAGATTAGTTAAGCTCAATCAGTCCATGTCACTTTAGGTCCTTATAAAGGAATAAGAGAAGTTGTAAATGATTCTATGTAACATTGTGTCTTTATAAATAGAGTATGTTTTCAATTATTAAGTCTCATGTACATGGAAGCACAAAAACTAGAATAATATTTTAGAAATTTATGTTTATGTTTGAACTAATATTTGAGGAATCAATACTTTAATTCCATTGCATAGTTAGTTGATGTAACAAAATGTGAGGAACCAAAGAGTTTGATTTCGGAAATAGTTAAGATTGATATTTCTATGATGGTTAGTCCTCAATTTATGCCCCAATATCTTTATTGGTGGATATTTTGAGATGTGGGTGTAACAAGAACTCCATAGATTTTCAAAATGAAAATGAAAGTGTAACGAAATGACCTCAACATTGCAGTGAAACAAATACCAAAATCACAGTGAAATCTGATGAAGTAGCAACTCAAATGGAGTCCAATAGCACGACTGTGCCAAAAAGATACCAACACAGGCATGCCAGCAAGAATGGTCGTGCTTTCTAGCTCACACAAAAAACATGCCAAGGAGAATGAAATTAGTTCAAACCCCCACCATGACTATGATACCCAACATGGATGTGGCACCATATATCACAGTCGTGCTGCCCAATACAACCATGCTACTAACCCTTAAAAGTTTCACCTATGATTTTTTCTATCACTACCACATTTGGTCCTCTTCAGCATGCCCATTCCACCACTCCATCACCATATCCATTCTGCCCAGAATAGGCGTGCTTCCAACTATGTTTCTTCCTTCTAATCATTTAACCTATATGCCCTAATAAACCTTATGCTCCCCAATCCACTATATGAACAAGTGTGGTGATTGAGAGTTAACCATTAGATAAGGCGTCACTTACTACCACCCTCTAAAGAATTCATTGCACCTCCCACCTACTCACACTCTATTTCCACCATATTCCATCTTAAAACCCTAGATTTCTAGGGTTTAGACTATTCCCATCCATTATCCTATGCTTTCCATCCATCAAGGAGGAAGGATAACGTGCATATACAGCTAGAGGTGAATAAGGAGGAGTCTTTACCAAGAATCTATGACATTTTACTCACAGACTTCTTCGTTCTCTGATTTTTGTATTTTGAGTAGCTATGCCCCCTAGGTGGGTTATTTGTGGTTGAAAATGTGGCTTTGACACCATGTTGGGGGGAAATAATGTGTATACTCTATGTTTTCATTTGTGAATGCTTATGATCTACTTCTATCTCATTTTTCATAGATTACTTTTTGTTTTGTTCTTGGAAACACTTAGGTTCAAGGGGAAATGGCTTATATTTATAGGATTTGCTCCTTGGTCCAACTAGTGGATCCTTATCTATCTACCCATCTTCCTACATATCTGCCAATTCTCATACTCATAAATGCAAGATGGGAGGTGACATGAGGTGTAAAACCCTCATCTATACCTCAATTACAACCCCTGGACCCTAATTTCTCTAAGTTATTCCATCTTAGAGACATAGACTTGTTGGATCTTAGTTTAATTCCACCTAAAACCTAACCAAATGAGCTTTGTAAGGTTAGATAGGGGGTGGCATGGACTAGTTACTCTATGCATACTCTATTCCATCCTTAGCCACTTAGTATCTTATGACAATTCTCTATCATATAATTTGATTATTTAGTTTGATAATATAAATAAATGAGTGATTCTTTCATGTTATGACCCCCAACCTAGGTGACATACACATTACTCCAAACAATCCACATTTCCATTATTTGATTAAGATCCTAATTTTGCTCTTGCTTAGTTAGTGCTAGATTAGTTATATTCTTTACTTCTCTTCTTAGTTACTTGCTTGGTTCATGCCCGTTCAATCTTTTTAGGATAGTTAGTGCTACTCTTTGGTCTCTTGTTCTTTCTTTATCTAGTCATTTTCTAGTCTAGTCCTTTGTTTTCTCTTTTGCCTAAATTTCTACTGTAGGGTCTCTTTTGCCTAGTTAATCTAATTGGCATATCTAGTTTGATAGTTAGGATTGCTTTGTTAGTTTAGCATTGAGTATGAGGTCTTTATTTCTTTCCTTATCATACTTGCTCTTTTCTTGCTTAGTTTTCTTTTTTTGTTAATTAGACCTAATTTGTGTAGGGTTAAAGTAGGTTTTCTTTTTGCCTTTTCTTAATTGCTTTTTGACACTAGTATAACTCTCAAAACAAAGATTAAACCCATGAATCTTATGCTCCACTTTAGGAACCTCGCTTGAATAAACTAAGATCTAGTGCCAAATCTCTCCCTTGGGTTCGACCTCGACTTGCCATTCTTTATACTACTCCTGAGCATGTACACTTTCTGATTTGTTTAACAGTGCCTACAAATTGGGTTTTGTAAATATCAATAGACCCACGTGTGTTCCTAGGGTGCATAAAACCACATCAATTGTTTGGGAGTACATGTGGACACCTCAAGCTTTCTGACATCATTGTCGGGGAGAGTTTCTATGACCTAGATTGTTAGTTTATTTTTGACCTTTTCTATTTCTCTCACAATTGCTATTCACTATTGTCTGAGTTACTATTTGGATATTGGTTTACTAACTTGTCTTCTTTTTCTTGGTCGTGTCTTGTGCAAGTGATACTACATGCATGTCTGGAGATCAATCTCTTTCTATTGATTTTTTTCCTTAAGAATCCAAATATAGGAAGAAGAATGTGAAGAAATTGGCACAATCGACACTTAGAAGCCAAGATGGGAGACTGAGATGGACACCACACAAGAGAAACCACACCCTCCTCCACTTATCCAAAGACTATTTCATGACTACTTCATGCCTACCAATTACAATTTACCTATTACATCTACAATAAATCAAATGCCAAAGTAGTAGTTCTCAATTTTATTGACTCTTCTTGGGCTTCTCCCTACCTTCTTTGGGGTTGAAAATGAAAATCCATACTAACATATAGATGCCTCTCCGGACACTTTCTCTATCTTTAGGACTCTAGTAGCTACTGGAAATTCAATATGGTTCACATTGTTCGCTTTCTCTCTCGAGGACAAGGCAAAGGAATGGTACTCCTCGAAGACCAAGATTGTCACTTGGAAAGTCGTGAAGAATAAATTTTTGAAAAGTTTTACACTATTGCGAAGTTGACCCAAAGGAGGAAGTAAATCATGTCTTGCAGTCAAAATGAGAATGAGAAGTTCCCTAAGACATTGAAGAGGTTTCAGAAGTTGTTGAGAGAATTTCCCCATAATGTGGTGCCTATATCAAAATTGGACCAATCCTTCTACAGTGGATTTTCTGAGAGGGGCCAAATAGTTATTGACTCATCTTGTAGACGTTCTTTGATGGACAAGACACCAGAAGAATCATGGACATTGTTTGAACATTTAGTTGAAAATTCAATACACCATGCTCAAAGTGTAGACGACCATTGTGATAGAAACATGGGAGTTGCACCTTCTCGTATCAAGGATGATATCAATTCTCACATGATGAAAATCTTGGTCAACATGATGAATTTGATAAAGACATATTTGGGAGGCTCTTCTAGCTAATATATCTATTTCGTGGAGCCTATTAAAGAAGGACTGAAGGCACTTTATTCCTATTGTAAACACAACAATAAAGGCCATATGTCTAATTCGTAGACTCTAAAATGGACAAATCACCCTAATTTCTCATAGAAGCAACAAGGGGAAGAACGACAAGGACAATCAATGCAACATCAAGGAAAATGATGCAAATCTAAGTCTGAAGAAGTTCCTAGAAGGTTGAGAAACCTTAATGATGTAAAGAAAGATGTGTCCTCCCATGGACAAAGCATTTTCTAACAAGATAAAGGGATTGACCAAATCTCTTTTTCACTTGCTCTTTGTGAGGAGGGGTGAATTATTTCCTAGGATTTCGTTAATGTAAATAGTGTTAGTGGATCCATGGGTGCTTTTCAAGGTTCCTATATCCAGAAACAAGGGCAAGTGTCATCTTTGCAATGGTACTAAGGTCCTTCTACACTCCATTCTCCTCCTCTACCACAATTTACATTCAACTTCCAACTCTCCCCACCACCGCCACCATATCAACAACCCCAACAACAATCTACACAACAAACACCCAACATCCTTCAAAATCCTAATCCACCACATCAAGGACCATGATATCCACCATCAAAAACATGAGAAGCCCCCCTCCTCCCCATGAGCAAGTGAACATGGTGATTGTTTTGAGGAATAGAAAGTTTTTTGAGTAGCCTAAGAAGGGCAAGAAGCAAGTTGACAAAGGTCATCATAGAATACCATTCCTAGAAGTATCTTATGAGAGTGCTAAGACCACTAAAAATTCTACTATCCCACCTTCTTGTGAGAGTTCCAAGGGAACTAAAAATTTTGTTGTCCCACCATCTTTTGAGATGATAACACCATGTGTCCAACAATGATTTAAGATGAAACCAACAAGCATTCCAACAACTGATTCAAGAAGCCCTCGTGTCATTCACCAAGATTCATAAGTTTCAATGTGATTGAGGCCCCTATCTTGGATTTTCTAGAAGATCCGTCCCCTGAGAGGAAGAAAAGCATAACATAAACATTTTGGAGTTCTTGAGAAAAATGAAGTTGAACACCTTGTTTCTTAATATCATCAAGAAAATTCTAACATATGATTTCTTAAGGGTGTTTTTACCTTGAAGAGAAATATAATGGGGAGGTTAACCAAGAATATCATATTGATCGAAAAAGAGAGCATCACATTCTACAACCATTTCCCCCTAAAAGAAGGGTGATCCAGGTGTCTGTTTCATCCCTTTCTATATTGATCGTCAACTCATTAAGAACATTCTTGACTCTGGCTCGTGTCACCATCATGCCCTACAATATGTATGCCAATTTAAGATTGAGAAAATAGATGGATGCTGATTGTACTCTCCAATTGGAGGATGGATCTACTAGGATACCCATGGGTAGGGTGAATGATTTCTTAGTGGTGGTGGACAAGAAGACGTGCATTGTTCCTAATTGATTTTCTTGATTTAGACATGGTGTTGGGGACATAAGCATTCCTATAATCTAGGGAGAACCATTATTTTCTACAACTAATCCAAAGATTAAGGTGCAGATTAGTACATTAAAAGTACTCAAACGAAAAGGTACGAAGACATGTGCATTAACGACCGTTGTTTTGGGATCTAGGATGATAACCCAAAAGAGGAGAAAGTTGAAAAAAATAATCTTGATATTTCACAAATTCCTTCGGATGAGGATCATATTGTGTAATTATTTGAGAGGATTACCTATGTTGAGGATGGAAACACCTTGTTTGTAGAAAAGAAACCAAGCCTGGGTGAAGGCATTTAATCCAACATTTATGGGACGTTTAGTATCTTTTCACTCAAGCCCCCACTTTGTTATACTTTTGTTTTTACACTTCCAAGAAACACACACAAATCTTTTAATAGATTATTCTAGTTTTTAGATTTGTAGGTGTAAGTCAGGAAATGAGGTACAACAACTGCAATGTGAAAGAAATTTGATGAGAAATCATTTTAGTCTAAAGTGTGATGAAGTATTGAAGTTTGAAGTGTTTTTGGATGTTGAAACATCCACCATATACGTGGTACTTCATAACGGGTGTGGTGGAATTGAGGATTTTACAATAGACATTGAAGGTTGAGCAAAGAACATCAACATAGGTGTGGTGACCAAAATGGTTGTGATGCAAGTGAGTTACCACGAGCATGGAAACCAACATGACAATGACACCAACTAGCCAACATGACTATGCTCTCTAGTACAAGCATGGTATCCCAAACCCACCACTTAAGTGAAAGAAAAGATGGAACATCAACATGATCATAAACATTTTCACACGATTACCCATGGCACACGTAGACTACATAGGGGCGACACTCCAATCCTTCCCAGGTTGGATCTTGCTTCATCAAGATCAAATCAAGTTCTAATACACTCTATAACCCTTTCCCCTACCCGTAGATCTCATTTCTCATCCATTTCAACCCCAAAATCACAATCTCTATTTCCATTCTATCCCACCTCTCCACAAAAAAAACCTAGATCCACCATCAATCTCTCACTAAAATAGTGGTGATGGAAAAGAAATCCACCATCATCTTTTCCTACTATCGCCACATCATAAACACCTCCACTGACATCCCACAACCCTACCCGATCCCCTCCAACTCCATCTCTAGCTCCCATGCTCACATGACATTAGGATGTCAATCATGTCTTTGCTCTGCTTCTAGGAACCACACCTCATGTGCTACTTACAATGAAGAGAAAGAAGTGGCGTCCACATCTACATTGATACCATAATCAATTCCATGGAGCTAGAAGTCACTACTCATCCATGAAGAGGAAAAGATACAACTAGCATGTGTTCTTTCTGTGCTCTGCCATGGTCCATGGTTGCACATCATTCTACATCATCAATCATGCAACAACTAGAATCGCATGTACAATCTCAAAGGCAGTTGTGTCTTGACGATGATGCAGACAAGGAATAAGAGCAGCCTATAAGGTTGATGCTATATAACTTGGACACTGATCTAGGTTCACACACCTATAAGGAGGAGGAACAGGAAGAGGAAGACGACACTGGTGATGAGGAACTTTGGCAAGATCTTATTGACATTGGGGAAAGTATAGAGGTGTACATATTGAAGGAAATTGGGAAACACCTAGCAATGTTTTTTATGGGAGGGACATCAAAAGGAAGATCATTATCGAGCCTTTTTACCTATAATGCATGACTAGAAGAGTTATCACCACCCTCAATGCATGAAAAAGTACAATATAGGTATTCATGACCCATTCCTATTTCAAACATTATATGGAGTCAATTGGCTTATTGGATGTGATAACATTGTTTAAAAACATACATTGAGCTTACACATCAACTTTTTTCCACTATTGAGAAAATATTATACAAAGGGGATGAGGTCATTCACTTTGTATTATCGAATGAAACTCACATTCTCACAACCTCCATGCTTAAAAGAACTTTTTCTCCCAACCCCAAAGTGGCATCTCTCCTTAATGAAGGGATGACTGAGAAGTACTTAAAATGTTAACTATGTGGGGATGTGGAAGGGGTTGACCGGGCACAACAACTTTGTTGCAAGGAAATCAAAGACAAGATTTATAAATAATCCCTACTGAAGGAATAATCAAAAGGTTCTAGAGAATACTATCTTTTCTGAGTAAGAAAGCAATGGGAGCTGTAGAAATGAAGATTTGTTTGTGTTGGTCTAAATGAGAAAAGGCAAGCATGTCAAACTAGTATGTTTTTTTACCTCTTGTGTAGCTTTTCTTAATGTCAGTTTCTATTAAAAAATGACATTATATTTCTACAGTGTCAGTTGGTATTGAACAAATATCACTACTGGTCAAGCCTTGTCAATTAAGAAGAAAACAAGAGTACCATTTCACTATAATGTCAGTTTTGTTGTGAAGAATTGACTTCTAAGGTCGCCCACAAAATTCAATTTTTTAGTGAAAAATTGATATATGCTTACTGTGTCGGTTGTAAAAAAACCGATGAAAAAGTCATTTCTGCAAATAAGTTTTGCCTTAAAAAACACTATCATAAATTTTTCCACAAAACCGTTGTCGTAGGGAAAGTATACCACAAAAAAACTTACCTCCATAAATCATGTGTCTCTGGCTATTACTCAACAATCCGAAGACAAAGGGTTCCCACCATATGTCCCTCAAAAAATATTTCCCTACAAATTAGCTGATAACATGGTCTTTCTTATGCAAGTGACGCCTAAAGTCTTACCAATGTTGACATTTTTAGTATGGATAAGTACATGTGGTGTTAGTTTTTTGGTGGGAAATTGATGTTGTAGGTCAACATATATCGACGGTTCTTCAAGGAAATTGGCGCCTAAATTCTTATCGAGGTTGGCATTTTTAGCAGGGATATGTACACATGGCATCAATTTTTTGGTGGGAAACTAACAATATAGGCTGACATATGGCATCATTTCTTCAAGGAAAATCGGTGCTTAAAGTCTTAGTCATGGGGATTTTGCAACAAACAACACCTAAGTTCCACTTAACAACACCCACAAAACAAGATTCCCCTATTCTTTGTTTCATCACATGATATTTCCCTCATTGTGATGATAGGTTATATTTTCCATGTCTTAATAAGTTTATAGATTTGTAAAGGAATGTAGGAAACAACTTGGAGATAGGTTCTATTGTCCATGTCAAAATTATAGTAACAACTTGAAAGTCAAAATTGTTATCAAAATCAAAAGTCATTTCATGTGCAACAGGATTGTACAAGGCTATATAAAATGATATTGGAATTAAGAGATTCCTATTATGAGATCAGTAGATGTTGATATCAGTGCTTGTGTTGAAGAAGAAATTGCCGACGGTGATGTAGATGTGAACAAACCGATTCTGATAAAAATGGTTGATGTGATGCTATATAGTCATATTGATACACCTTCCTTATTTATAAACATTGTGCATGATGTTGAGAGACCATTATAATTAGGTTGTACTAAGTTTATGAAGTTGAGTGTTATGTTCAGATTGTATACTCTGAAGGCTAACAATAGATGCAACAACAAAAGCTTTATGTCTCTATTGTCTTTGTTGAAAGAAATCCTTCCTAAAGGCAACAAGATTTAAATCTCAACATAGTAATTAAAGAAAATGTTACATCCAATGGGAATGGTGGCTAAGAAGATACATGATTGCCCAAATGATTGTGTTTTATTTCAAAAGGACTATATCTATTTGAAAGATTGTCCAAAATGTGGGGCGTCAAGGTACAAAATGACGACTTCAGTTAAGGCCAAAATTAGCTCTCCTATCAAGGTGATGTGGCATCTACATATCATACCAATGTTTCAACTCTAGTTTTCCAACACCATGGAAGCACACAATTTATCTTGGCATGCAGAGGGAAAGGAAAACAATGACTGCATCCTAAAACATGCATCTGATTCCCCACAATGGAAGAAAATTGATTTATTGTACCCTAAATTTACTAAAGAAGTCAGGAATCTAAGACATCGGCTTTGTATTGATGGGATGAATCCATACAGAATATGCAACCAACATAACACTTTTCTTTTTAAGATTGTTATATACAATCTTCCTCCCTAGTTGTGTATAAAAAATAAGCACATCTTGTTGTATTTGTTGATATCGAGCCCCAAACAACTCGACAATAATATTGATGTTTTTCTTGAACCTTTGATTGATGAGTTGAAGAAACTATGAGGAGAAGGTGTGATGACATATGTTGCTTTGCGTAGAGAGACATTTCATTTGCATGTGATGTTGTTTTGCACTATTAACAACTTTCCAACATATGGGAATATGTTTGTGTACAATGTAAAATGATCCAAAGCATGCCCTATATGTGAGGAGAACACTGATTTAATACGACTAAAATAAGGCGACAAGACTATATATCTTTGTCATTGAATGTTTATTAAAAAAATCATCCTTGGTGAAGGTGGGAAAAGCATTCAATGGATCAAATGAGGAAAAAAGTTACCCTAAATCTATATCAAAGGAGGTTGGTTATACAAGAGTAAACAACTTTGTCAATGAATTTAGTAAGAGATCACAATGTACTATTTCCATATAGAGTGACAACTTTTATTCAAGAAGAGGTCAATATTTTGGGATCTTTCTTATTGAAGGTCTTTGGTAGTTAGGCATTGTATTGATGTCTTGCATGTTGAGAAAAATGTATGTGATAGTGTCATTGGTACTCTATGGAATAAATCGGTAAGACTAAAGATGGCATCGAATACAGAATGGACCTACCTAAAATGGGTAGAACAAAAAAGGAATTAACAATAGAAGTTAGTAGTGATAAAAATATATATTTAGCTCCTTCTTGTTACATGTTGTCTAGACATAATAAGAAAATTTGTGAGTGCTTGCTTAGTGTTAAGGTACCATAGGTATACTCTTCCTATATTCATAGATTGGTATCAATGAAGGATCTAAATTTTATATGTATTAAATCTCATAATTGTTACATGCTAATGCAACAAATATTTCTTGAGGCTGTTCGATCTATATTGTTGAAGCATGTAAGATTTGCAATCACGAGATCTTGTTTCTTCTTCAACACTCTATACAGTAAAGTTATTGATCCTGAGAATCTTGATATGTTGCGAAGAGAAGTGATGATTACTTTGTACCAACTTAATATGTATTTTCCTTCTTTATTCTATGATATCATGGTACATCTTTTTGTCCATTTCACTAGAGGAGTGAAAATATTGGGTCTAGTTTTCTTGCATTGGATGTACCCTTTTGAATGGTACATGAGTATTTTTAAAGGTGATGTTCAAAATCCTTATCAATCCAAAAGGAGTAATATTGAGGGTTATGTGGATAGGAGGTTATGGACTTTTGCAATGACTTTTTGGGTTGTAAAGAAGATCCTGCCAACAAAATAGATACCAATCCCTAATTTCGGAAAAGGACTTTAGGAGCATGAGTGAAACTAATTAGTCATGAGATGTGGGAACAAGTACACTTGCATGTTTTACAGAACATCAATGAAGTGAATATTTCTATTATAGAACATACCAATTTTATCAAGAAAAAATATCCACAAGCTTGAGCAATGTGGCTTGCTAGTGAGCACAATAGGACATTTATTAGGTGGTTTTAAGATAAATTCTCCCATCAACTATCTCAAACACCAAATAATTTTGCTAAAAATATCAAATAGCTCACCTTTAAACAAAAATAAATGTTTTCTTATGAAGGGTTTGGCATAAATGAATTTTCATATGACACAAAATGTCAAGATGATAAGAGTGTCATCCAAAATAGTGAGGTCACCCTCCAAGCATCTTCATTGTATTTTTCTAGTGAGAATGATAAGAGTCCACATGAAGCAAAAATGTCATATTACAATGTCATTGAAAACATATCAAAGTTTGATTACACAATTTTAGAGTTCCCATCTTTAGGCATAATTGTGTTGATAAGACCAAAGGAGTTGTAGTGGATGAATTCGGTTTCATATCAGTGAATTTCGAAAAGATTGGCGAGAATGGTGAACCATCATAATGGGATCACAAGTGAAGCAATTATTCTACATCGAAGATCTTGCAAATGAAAAATGGTTTATTATTCTTCATCGGAAAAGGCAGTTCATTGTAGATCCGATTAAGAAGAGTACCATGACAAGTATGATGACTCCAATCCATCCTCAGTTGGCTTGCCAACACCAAATATTGAATCTAACATTGAATTATACCCACGTGGAGATCACACAAAAGGAATATTAACTTATCAAAGATCTATCCAATACTAGATGCATGCATTTTATTTTTTTAATTCTAGATGTGCATTTACATTCTTTATTATAGTTATATATGATTCATGTGTGACATGTACATTTTACATTCTTTATCACTTATGCTTCATTCTTTGATTATTTCCTTGATGGTGTTTGACTATGAGGATGAGCACCATGATGATGTGTGCCGTGAGGATGAGCACTATGATGGTGAAAGCTATATTGTATTATTACATAGATGTGAATTTTACATTCACTATCACAATATCATATGTAGATGTGAATTTTTCATATTCTATGACGTATATGTGTTTCTTGACAATTTTAGGATGAGCATCTTTAGGATGTGAACCCTAAGGGTCTTGCTGGCTTTGTAGAGGAACAATGTGATCATGCATGTAGAAGAGGAATCACCTTGATGAAAAAGTTAGTAGCACAAAGGGGTAAAGGACCAAAGTTGGTTATTGACTTTGATGGTTCTTATTGTAGAAAAGTGGAAATAATAATAGAATCTTGGATTGAAGTTGATCCTTCCAAGAAAGACTACATATGGAAGTACTTATGTGTCATATTTTATTCTTTTTAAGGATATTCACAGTTTAACTTTTATAAATATTCCATTAAGTATATAAAATCTTGCAGAGCATCTTTGTACTTGATGAAAAACTATATCGTAAAGTAGTGATGTAACACTATGGGAGGGTATTAAGGAATTATCAGACAAGTATAATAGGAGAATACATAATCAACAATAAGAAGAAGAAATCCTCCACTGAATAATGGGCCTATCTTGACCTAAAGTTGTCGGAAGAATTTGTTTCTTCAAGACAAACAAATGAATTCAAGGTATTAAGCCTCCTTTATTTGGTACATATATACTTATGATTAATTAGATGAATTCAATGTATTACACTAATTAACATATGGTAAAATTAAACTTTGTAAAAATGGTAAAATTTAACTTTGCATACTATATGTTCATTATTGACCTTGATTACCAATTGTTATGTCTTACTTACCAATTACTATTGATGATGATTCGTGGGATCTCTACAAGCAAAGAAAAGAAGGAAAGTTCATCCTTGAGGGAAAAAGGAATGAATTCATAGTTGCTCTAGATACTCTAGAGCATTCTGGACGTGTTAGGACTGGTGGAGCTGGTGTCGGTATAAGATCTTTTTTCGGTCATCAGAGAAGCACACATATGTCAAGAAAGGAGTCTGGTCACAAGAGTAGGTGTAAGACATGATTATAAAGGGAATAGAGGACATAATGAGACAATATCATTCTTCTCATTATCTATCTTTGACAGTATTTGTGCCACCCCCTCATCATATGAGGTGGATCCCCCTCTTACAAAGGTGGTTCAAAGTAATCTCATGGACCTGTTAGTTAGCATTGTCAGTGTACATATTTTAGTGATATAATAGTCTTTCAGGTGAATTTATAATATGTTTGTACTTAGGTGTATAACACTATATATATAAATTTGTAGGATTTGAGGCATTGTAGTCTTTTACTAGAAAATCAATATGTTGTTACACTGGGCGAGTCTTACCCAACCCTTCCAGGTGAAATGATTTGTGGTCATCTAATATCTGTTGATGTGGAGTGTGTGTCTCTCAGGCTTGTATACCCCTCTTGAAAATAGACACCACTGCCACATGCCCACCCCAACCATGAAACAATAGGTGATGTAGAAGGTGGAATGGTTATGTGGATCAAGCAGGGTTGTCTGCATTGATGTATGCTAATGTTTCATTGCATTTTTATTTGTGATTATTTTCTACTTATGTATATAATTGGCAATTGATATGAGAATATATTTTTAAGGTCATAGCATGTAAAAGAAACCTATAGTTTACCCTCCACTTCCTCCTCTAGATATTCAATTACCTACTTAAATTGCAAAGGAACATTTTGAATCGCTAAGTCCTAGGTGTAGGGGGTTGACAATATAGCTAAGCAACTTAGAAGAAGGATCGACTATGATGGTCCATATTAAAGAGGATGATGTATGTCAAGCTCACTATACTAGTGTATTCATTCAAGATATTTTGGAGCTATTTACTTATGCTTGGTTGAGTACAACTGTGATCAAACTTTGGATATGGTGAGATCTTATGGAAAAATACCTCATTCTATATATGTGAAAATATATATTGATCTATTTTCTTATATATTAATACATACATATATGTTTTACAGCCAGTTATATAGGGTGTGTGGAGATTTCACACTAACCAATGTGGCATTTCTCCCATCATGTGATTAGCCATGATAAAGACCCAAAATATGTTGGTGATTACTGCTCTACCACATTGAAATATTTTGTTAATGCAAGAGAGAGCGTGATTATTTCTAATTTCATTGTTGGGTATGTTTTGGGAACTCTACTTATAGTTTTGACTTATAGTCATTAAGTTGAACACATTATGTAACCTATAGTTATAAAGAACAATAGATTATGCATCCTATTGGATAGGTTGACAACATATTTGTAGACCTTCTATTTAAAAAAAATAATTGTGGTATCAGTTATTATAAAAAATGACATTGTAGATATGTGGCAATACAAAATCGTTGACACCTCTACTCTTATCAATTAAAATTTTACTTTATAAGGAAATACAACATCAATTTTGGTGACCAAACCTACCCAACAAATAACATGTGGTGTTAGTTATTTAAAGAAATCTGACATTGTTACCCTATGGGGTTAGTTGTTTTTACCAAAACTGACAATAGTGCTACCCATCCAGCAACACAGTTGAGCTTCCCAACACAGCTGTTCCTACAAAAAATCATTATGCTCAGCATTACCATGCTTCCAGTACGATTGTGCTTCTCTTTGGCATCATTTTTTTTAAGAAACTGACATGTTACCTTATGGCAACGGTTTTTGCTTGCCACAAACTGACGAAACAAAGAGATTACATGACACTATATCACTCTGAGTCGTCGATTGAGTCATTGATTTTTGTTTTCATGACAACTAAAACTCACACAATGGCATCAGTTTGACCATTCCTAAAAAGCCAACGTAGAAGGTCCTTATCTATAGTGTTGCCCACTTAGGTGTCAGTAAAAAAATGACATTATAGGTATATTTTAACTGACACTAAATGTGGTATTTGTACTACTGAACCTAGGGGTGTTAATAATTTACCACATGATGATGATTTCATTCAAAAGTAAGAATCCATCTATCATGGGAGGGATTGTGACTTCTATTACACTTGCCCAAGGTTGTGATTAGACATGTTTTACCAAGGAATAGGGACACAAGCATGTACACCTACAACACCTTTTGTACTTGCCATAGGTTGTGACCAAACAAGCTTCACCATGGAAGACGGACGCAAGCATGTAGACCTACAACACCTTAGGCGCTCTACCATGATTTCCATTGTAGACAAAAGAAAAGTCAAATCCCTTTACAAAGACATTAAACTCGAGCAACCTTACCCCACTTCACCTCACCTAGAGGATTTTGGCCCATTTTTATATTTCCTACACACTTAGAGAAGATGCGAGTGGGATCATCCTAGAGATGTTTAGAGGGAGCCTCTTCTTGATTTTCTTGAAGAAGTGGGGGAGACAAATGGAAATGACCAACGAAGTGTGGTAGAAGATAGAGAAGCACATAGGATGAGGAGAAGCGAATAAGAGGAAACACCATAGTAGCAACCCATAGTGACACATATGACATGCCCACTATAAATGCATAACTGGAGGGTATCCTAAAGATAGAGGTCACCATCTGGTTAGATCAACAATATATGCATCATTAAATCAACTACATGTACCATTTTCAACATGCCAAGGTGTAGAGGAACCCCCAATGGGGGGAGGATTTCTACGAAAGCCTATCTTGATATCAGGAGACATACCTACATCCATAGGATGACTATAAGGGACAATACTACCAGAATCCTCCACCAAATGAGGACCACCAAAGTTTCCACAATAATAATGACATCTACGCTGTCACTCATAGATTTTGCTATCATACTGAGGAGAACATGATTCAAAAGTTTGGGTGTGTTAGGATAGTACACCCTCATATCTCATGATTCTACTATCTTGCCATTTATTTTTCTTACTTGGCATACATGAATGCATATAGTTCAATTTCTTGCATTTTTCTTAATTTTTCCAAAATTTATGCTCTTTTTCACATTCCTCATACTAATTTGCATTTCTTGTAGGATTTCTTGTGTTTTAGCTAGGATTTGCTTACTTATTAATTGGTTCTTTCTAGTCTAGGTTTAGATGTGATTTTAGGGCAATATGGAACCATTTTGGCCAATTTTGTCCAAGTTTGATCTATTTTCCCGTTGGCATGTTTCAAATTAATCTCTATTTATTGTAATCTGAATGGATAAAACTTGCAGAATGCATCCCAATGTTGTTATTATAGGCTAAATGAGGTCTATGTTGGAATTTTGCATGTGTTCCAAGCCTCTTGCGGGAAATTTATTGTACTAGAAAAAATGTGATTCCTGCCAGCATTGAATGCTTGCGATCATTCATTCCTTGTGGAAAGAATGTAACATACAATAATTGTGCATTTTATGCATGTTTTGTCTATTTTACTGAATATTCTCATATTATCTTTCTTTAAGAAAATCATACATGGATATTCATCACTTATGACCCCTCTTTGACTTGAAATTTCTTCCATCATTTTCTTACCTCTCTACCTCATGGAAGGATGCCAAAGTGCACACATTAGTGTTAACCTCCCTCAAAAATAGGGGTGTCCATATCTATACCTCCTCACTTCTTGCAATCACCAGATGCCATCGTACACATGGGGAAAATAAAAAGAAAAGAAATAAGAGATGTCTTTATGTAATATCCCATCAAGAAAAAAAAGAATGGGTGCTCCTACACAATACACTTCACTACTTTCCACAACCCTTTCTTCTCTTTTTATGCCTATTAGGGCTAGAGAAAATCAACCCTAGCCCACACACCCATGCACAAGACAAGTGGGTCATAAGAGGTGAAATGCAGTGTATGATTGAGTCCTAGCATGTGAAACAATAACTCTAACAATTTTGATGTATTCTATGCATGATATAATCTATCCAGGGTATTGTGAAAAGTTACATTACTTACATATCTGATTGGTGTCCCATATTTGAAGTTCTTGTGCTATGTACTTGAATCAAATTTAACATAGAAAAATGAATAGAGAGTATTGGATTGCACCCCTCATTCCACATGTGAACTCCATTTATCCAATGAATATTATGATGATTACATTCTTCCATGCCTTTATTGAATGAAGTGAAAATGAGAGATTGAGTTGCATCATACAGAGGATAAGTATGTTTTAAGTTTGGGGTGGTGATGTAGTCATAATCTAGGACATCATGTTGTGCTATTTTTTTCTTTTAATGATGTCCAAATATATTAGCGTGCATCTTACTTCTTCCAATGAATGGTTTATTACGAAATGCGCTTTTGTTGGTTCTTTTCAAGTTTTTTAGGTACTTTGACCATTCTTTGGATGAAGGAATAGAGGGAGGAGAAGGAGGATATGAGGGGTTTTTCACCCTTGGAGGAGCCAAAAGAGATTCCAAGAGCTGCCCCTACGTACCAACTTGTGGTCAAGGGTCAAGCTAAAGAAAAGAACTCCATAGATTGTCAAAATGAAGATCAAAGTGCAAGGAAATGACCTCAAGCTAAAGAAAAGAACTCCATAGATTGTCAAAACATTGACAGGATGAACTGGGCTTTTATCTACGACACCTTGCAGCGCACAAGCATACCAACTAAAATTACTACCATCATCATGGAAATCATAAGTAAAGGCTCGACATCCATCCTGTGGGAAGGTGAACTTTTGCCCCCCTTTAAAGCTACCCAAGGAGTCCGTCAGGGCAACCCTATCAGCCCATACGTCTTTGTCTTGTGCATGGAACGGATGAGTCAAGCTATATTTGGCTCCGTAGAAGGTGATAAATGGAAACCCATTACTCTCTCCCGCGGAGGTTTGAAGTTGTCCCACGTATTCTTTGCCGGCGACATTCTTCTCTTAGGTGAAGCTTCTGTAAAACAAGCTCGTATCATCTCATCTATCCTCAAGGATTTCACCTTGGCTTCCGGGCAATCTGTCTCCAAGCCTAAATCATGTTTCTTCTTTAGTAAGAATACAACTCAACCACTGAGGAGAATGATCATCCGGAAGTTGGGATTTCCTTGGACCAGTGACCTTGGGAAATACCTTGGCGTACCGGTTATTCATCACCGTGTCAACAAAGAAACTCATGGTGATATCTTAGCTTCGATTCAGAGGAGGATGAATAGTTGGGCCCTAGAAATCTTGTCTCTAGCGGGCCGGGTGACCTTGGCCAAATCCACCTTGCAGGCCATTCCATCTTATAATATGCAAACTGTTAAACTCTCATCGCGCCTCTACAATGAGATCAATAAGCACATTCGGCGGTTCATCTGGTCTGGAGGTTCCTACCAAAGGAAAACATCCCTAGTATCCTGGAAAAAAGTCTCTTCTAGTAAAGACATTGGGGGTCTTTCCATCTGGGATACCAGAGATCAAAACGATGCTTTAATGATGAAGAACGTTTGGGCTTTCCTCACTGACCCATCTAAGGTCTAGGTCAAGGTGATGAAGGACAGATATATGAATAACGGAAGGCTCAAATCAGTACCGAGCTCCCCAGTTTGGAGCTTTATCAAGAGGAAGCTCAATAAGGTCACCAAACAAAGTCATATAGCAATCAACAACGGGAGGCACACAAACATGTGGGATGGCAAATGTATTTCAGGTCGCTCGGTGCTGGACTTCCACCCTCATTGGCCAATTCCCCAAGACATATGGGATCTCACTATAGACTCCATGGCGTGCTCTGACGGGGTGGTGCATCTCTCCCCTATCCACGCATGATTTAAATTGACATGTTAGTTTTAGTACCATATCCATGCACCATTAGCAAAAAGTTAAATTTAGCATAATTTTTAATATGTCTACCTGATTTAATCCATCTTTATAGTAATCGAGACATCATCTATTTGCCTTTTGCTCCAAATCTAGTTATAGAATTCATGCATTCATATTTCAGATTTCATATTTTAACCCCTTGGATGGTGTAAATCTTCATTGTGACCATTGTATTGAAAATTATTCAATGGTTAGAACCCATCGTATGAAGCCTATGATGTTATTCATCATGCTCCCCAGAAAATATGGCCAGTTGTATGGAACTAATAGGGATCAAATATGATCTTCCTCATACCAGTTAGTGAGTCATATCCTATTATTCACCACTATATCCATAGTTTATGCCATTATTTGTATTTAATTGATTGAAGGATTCACTTGATGTGCTAAACTTGCACATGATCTAAACCACTTTCTACACTTTTTCTTCTATTGTCATAGCTTTAATCCATAAAAAAGAATGAAATTATGTAAGGTAACAAACCTAAGTTCAGGATGACATACCTCTCCTTCTCACTTTAATGGCTTCTTCCATACCCCTCTCTATGTAATTGAGGTGCATTACCTAGACATAGGTAAGGTTCCAGTGTACTCTAAAAGAAAACATTGTAAATCATTTGAGGAAAAGTAAAGAAATAAAAAATGAAAGCAAATTCAAAATGAGGCAGTGTAATCAACAAAAAAAATGAGGTGGTGTGCAATCTTTCTCTCCATACCCCATTTCCTTCTTTTTTCCACCTAGGAGCACTCTACAATGCTCCATTGTACCCTTTATGTACCACAATGTTGGATTATGTGCAACTTGTAGATTTTCTGAGATTCTTTGATTTTTTTTCATCAAATTCTTGTACATGTGTGATTTTGGGGATTTTTGTGAGTAAGTGATCTTATGAATCAAAATTGAAAACCATAATATAGCTAGTCAATTCTGTGATCTTAGGAGGTTAGGGATTCTTGTCCATTTTAGAATTAGGGATTTAAACATATTGTACAAGGAAGGGAGACACAAGGATGAGCAATGATTATGTTTTGGATTGTTTGACGGATGCATATTCATCATAGTAGAACTCACATGTTTAGCTTTATTCTAGATTTCATTCATGCAATTTACCATAAATTATATTCTTATGGTTTAATCTTGTTTTATTATGTTTTGATGGAAATGAATTTCTCTTCTTATAGGAAATACTCAAGAGTAGAGAACAATGAGATGAATTATCCCTCATACACAGTTTATGGTTTATGAGATCATAACTCCCCAACTACAAAACAAAAATTGAGTGATGATGTCACACTTATAGACCACCAACCACCCAAGAATCCAACCGATTGGTTAGATCCCCTAACCGACTAGTTGGTAGGAGGCCCTTAATCATTACCATGCCACCAATAAGATCATTGGTTCATATTCTAAGACGTTTAGCTCAACATGCCAGGAATTTACAAGAACTAATGAAGGCTCTCATTTTATCATATCATTTCTAGTCTATTGATCGACAACTTTACAAGATGCTAAGATACATGTGAGATGGTCGTCTCACTCCATGAGCCGGTCAAATCACCAATTTTAGGAGTGCAACTCAACAACCAAATGATTGATTCACCCCTCGTGTCGATCAGATGGGATTGGGACATGCATAAAGATACAATCAAGATGACTAATTGTCCATCCAACTAATGAACTTGGCTCCCTATCAATTCAGAATAAGTGCCAATGTGACCACTTAGTTTATATTCTTGTGGGCTTGACAAAAGTACATAGTAAAAAATTGACCTAAATGGAAGAGGATTCCCTCTCCTCTCATTCAAGTGCATGTCACTAGATTCAAAGGTATATGACAATGATTAAGAAGACCTATTCGGTTGATGTGTTAAATTCACCCTCATCTATGGATTGAATATTGGCCATTGAAGACCATGACTCTCTCTCTCTCTATTCTCTAAAGTAATGATGATAGATTCCTATTCCTCCTTACTTGAATTTTTTTGTATACGATGAGTGAGTAGTTACCTTGTTGGGGTATAGGCAATAGCCCCACTACCAGTATTTTGTGATTTGAATATGTTTTTACCTTCATGTGGTGTAGTTAGATCGTAAATACAATGATTCATTAATTTCTTTCTCATTTGGCCAACTTAATTGCATGATTATAATATCCTGAGTGCAATAACTTTGAAACTTAGGATGGGAAACTAATTTTGTTTGCATTAAATCTTGATGAGAACTTTGAAGTCTAGTATTTGGGTTGATAGAAGAGGACCCTTGTATAACATGACAAAAATATTTTAATGAATTTAATATGTGTGATCCTTCATTCTAAAAGGATTTGAATTTATAGGGTGTCAAACATATATTTCTTGTGTATGCTAATATACTAACAATGAGAATGCAATTGGCAGTGTTGAAACCACGATCACCTTAGTGATTTTCATTTTATAATGAATTCAACTTAATATGAAATTCTTATTCATTCCAATTAGTTTATGTAATCAAATTCAACCTTTTAGATAAGAAATAAATATTGATTCTAATTTGGATCAGATTAATGAGTAAATTCTTAAAATGGTGTTCCCTTGGGATCCACTGAAACAATGCTATGATACATCTGATTTCCTGAGGGTGGGTTTATTCTACAATTGCAGAGGTAAATCTAGTGTTTCAACCTCAGTGAATTTGCAATGGGATGTACAATTCACATTAGATACCAAAGAGTATAATGGTCACATATTGTGATATTAAATATATATCAGAGTCAAATATAAACTTAGCCAAAAGTTTGAAACATATAGTCTAGAAGTAGGCTAAGATAAAGAAACTTAAAGATTTCTCTAAATCATTTGAATAAAATTTTGAGGAATACACAAGGATACAAAAAGATTTAAGACTGATAGGATAAATATAAATATGTGTCAGAAAACATATAATATAAAACAATTGTGCAATAAGATACAATGGATTTGAATATTTCACTATATACAAAAGTTTTTTTGAACCAAAAATAGTTGTTCAATTATTAAAAATTGAACTGTTACATCACTTGGCTCATGTCATGATGTTTTTGAGAAGCTTATCATGAAGAACACACATAATGGAAATAAGTACAACCAAATAAAAGATTATGTAATTAAGAATGATAGTGTCTCAATCATTTTCTAACTAATTTTGAATCTAATAAGGTTTTATACCAAATATACAAGTATTATGTAATAGATAAATTCACTTCATATCAAGAATAAATATTTGCCAATATAAAATGCATTAGGCATGAATGTTAGGCTTCTAATATAGTTAATTTGGTTAATCAAGTTGTATTAATATGGATCTATAAATGCAACAATTTTCATACCAAATGAAGAATCAACTTGGACCAAGAATAGTGGTTGTTACAAAAATGTAGTCACATAGAGAGAAATATATTATATGGTGTAGGAAATTGTAAAACAGTTTCATGGTTTATTACATTGAAAATCTTATAGGCCATGAATGCTATTAGATAATATTATGAAAAGAAAATGTCCCAATACATATTAGATAGTATTATGAAAAGAAAATGCTATTAGATAATCTCAATACTCACATTATTAAACTAGTATTTGATTATCATATACCAGCATAATATATTCCCTTGTAAAAGATAATTCAAGTAGGGAAATTATATGTAACTAATGAAGTACATGCCTTTCACATGACAAATTTAAAATTCAAGACATCAAGTTCTATAAAGAAATATCCATGACCATTTGAATAAGTTAACATGTTTGTTTTGAATTTCTTTAATATATTAAAAGTAAAGTTTTCACATGGAAAGGATATTCCTAAGTAAATAAATCAACTTTGGGAGATATATGAAAAGATATTATTGATAAAAAATCCACATAAACATGTTTTTACGTACCCTGATCTTGAATATCTCCCTTTATTCCTTACAATGTAGAAGTATATTTAGGAACTCCTCCCATAAGTATTAACAAGGAAAACATGTGTCTATACACAATGGGTTTAGGATGTGAATTTCAAAATTACATATACTTTACAAAGTAAAGAACAATGATAGGTCTCGCCCATTGTCTTGTATCAATTTTTTTGTTCCTTAGGCAATAATGATTCCCCTTATGTTATGAGGAAATCTTTGGGAAAATCACAAATATGACATGTACCATATAAGCATGATATTAAGGTACATTTCTCATAATACTTAGAACAATTGTAATTTTCCTTATGTGCAACATTATAGATTGTATAATCAATATCTAAGAAATCACTTGATGTCAATATTGAAGCTAAAAGCATGATAATTGATTTCAAATGAAGATTAAATTGTTAACAACAAAGATTTATAAGATATTACTGATTTGTATTCATTTAAAAACACACATACAAAAATTTGTGAGGCTTTATCTTTATAAATATGCATTCATTTAAAATTTTGAACATTAAGATAAATCATGAACCATAAATTTTGATATGTGAAACATGCAGTCCAAAGACGTATGAGGAATATTCAATTCGTCTCAATAAAATACTAAAATATAGTTTTTGAGTACATCAATATGACTAAATTCAATTCGAAATTGAGAAAATTTAAACAAATGTAAGAAATGAATTACAGTAGAAAACAACAATTGATACAAATAAGGATAAAAAGTATCATGAAAAATAAATTTCATGATAGTTATATCTAAATGAAGGATTTATGAATTTGATAAGAATGATTCTCTAAACACTTAAACAAACTACAAGTTTAGGTATATTTTGTAACTAGATATGTACTCAAAAACTTTTATTGTAAGATATATAAATATGTTAATATTATTTTTGCAAGTTTTTAGTAATCATACCTCATTTGTATAATCCACGCTTGTTGTGAAGCATTGGCCTTGACTTTCATCTTCTTTATCATGAGGAGAGGTTGAGAATTCTTTGACCTTGTTCTGACCTTCATTGCCATGATGATGATGATGATGATGATGATGATGATGATGATGATGATGCATCATCATTTTCATCATTCAAAGTTACATGTGGTAATATAGGTGTTTTTCTTTCATTTTTTATCACTTTCATTTCTTGAAATTTTTCTTCACAAGCATTTTCAACTTGATGATTTTCCCCTTCAAGATCATATTTCAGCCTTTGTTTTCTATCTATCTTCTAGATTGGGGAAAGGCACCTATATGACATGCTCTAATACCAATTGAGATAAGAATCTAGGGGGTGAAGAGATTCCCTTAGATAATTTTTTATACTAAAATGTGAAACGATTTTAGAATCAAATTGTTGGATAATTAAAACATTTCAGGAGATGTGAAGGATCACAAACGTAATATACAAACATTCAAAATGGTTTTCTCTTAACAGACAACAATTACGTACACTCTTAATTCTTTTCATAACCACCATCATTTGTGAAAATTATTTATTCAACAAAATGGAGATATGATAGTGAATTAAAAATTGCATACTTACAAATATCATAAACTAAAATGGATCTACTTTATGATTGGCTACTGGATATGTCAAAACTGATTTCATTTACTCGTGGATGGTAAGAAACCACCACACCTCCTTTATTTACTTTAGACATGGGAGGAAGATACTTCTTCCTCTGGTCGTAGTGGATATGGAAAGACACCACATTATCATTTGATGGTAGTGGACATGATAGATAACTAGTAGTTTTTCAAAATGGTGACAACAAAAAATAATCATACCAATTGTTTTTCTTTTGCATGAGAGGATCACCAAAACTTGAGCATGCCTTCTTCAAATCTGATATATTTTTGCTTCCTTACCTTGAAGCAACTTTAGAAGGTTCCAAAGAGATAAATAGATTGAGGAAGTATAAACCAAGTCAAGAAAGCCACTTGTTGTTGTCTAGATTCTATAGATGATGTAACTTTTAGGAAAGGGATAATATTGCAATGCTGGCATTTTTCAACCAAAAAACTTTCTGGAAGAATTAACACATATATAATATAATTAAAGCATGGTAAAATACTAGGTGTCTGGCATATTGAAGCACTCAAATAAACATAGTAAAAGAATTGAAAGATAAGGTTTGATATAATGAGACTACAAGTTTTAGATCACATTACCAACATGAACCAAAAAGAAAACAACAAAGGATAAACTCCAAACCTAGGAGGATCGCCTAAGATAATGCCCCACCAGTGAAATATCACTAGTACAAATACTACCTCTAGAGTCGGTTAAAATGAACCTATAACGTTAATTTCATACCGACGCCTAAGTGTGCGACACTAGAGTCATAGGTATAAGACGTTGGTTCTAAGGGGACAAGCAAAATGATGACGGATATTCAACCGTAGTTGTTATGATAAATGAAACCAACACAGGTATGAGTCTTAGCCTTCAGTTATATAACAAACACCAATGTCATATGCCCATACTATGTCACATTTGTAAATGGAAAATGTTTCTTTATCCTCGGTTTACAAACATAACCGACACCTATTCTGCATCATAGTCTTTGGTTATGTCCCTTAAACTGAAGATTAAGAGATACAATGATGGTCTCTTCACAGAATCTGACGAATATGGTCGTGCTATCTAGAACGGTCGAGTGTCTATCACGGTAATTTTGGTGTAATCTTATAGTGTCGATTTTATGCCCAAAATCGACGACTAAGACCTTACCTGTTGGTTTTTTTGGAAACAACTGATGGCTAAGGTTTTTTTAAAATACAAAGTCTGCAGAGCTATTGTCTGGTTGTTCAACATGATGCAGAACTTGTAGTTATGAACTATAGGTTAACAACATCTTATGTGTTCAACTTAACAACAGGTCAACAAACCTGCAAAACAAACACAATCCCCCCACATACAAGATTAATTTTCCAATTCCATTATCATCATATGTACAAACATAATTCTATTCATTCATCATTACATTCATTCACACACATGATACTGCATTCACATGCACCGATTATATTTTCATCACATGCACCAATTCCATTCTCATGGCATGTAGAAACATAATCCTCATTGTAATCATTCATCTTCACATTCACACACATGTATATATTCATCATTCACATATGCATCAATAATTTACTCGCATCAAATGTAAAGTTGCAAGAAGTCATAAGCACCACATGTATATAGAAATAATGACATATGAAAGTTTAGAAAACTCAATATTTATCCCAATCGAATTCAAATTTCACATCCTTAACGAAGGTGTATGCCCATTGTTCTCATATCTCATTTAGTTATTATGATGTATAAGGTTTTTCATTTCAAACACCTACAAAGAGAATGACATATGCAATTAAAAAGTTGATATTTTCATATTATCAAATGAGACTATTTACTTACGATGATTAAGACTACATATATATGTTACATTTTGTATGTAGTTGATGTCCAGTGCCCCATATCTGACAATCATGTACGTATACCACATCAAGAGCATCCACATGCCCAACCATTTTCTTGTACATGCACTATAAATTTCAACATACAAAACGTTAATAAATAAAAGTAAGCATAGTTGGCACAAATATGCATTAGTGTCAGAAAACTACATCAACATTTTGGCAATCTATCACTTTCTTTTTCTTGTCCACCTTTCCTCCAACCTTTTTGAAATCTATTATAGCCATATAAATTAATGTAACACATTGAATTGCATTAGTAAATAGTCATGTAATAATATATATTAACGGATATAAATATAAATTTACTCTCGTGAATAATGCCATTTTCAATTCGTGTCCCCCACTGTCTACTTCATCACCCTTAGGATCTAGATAATGCACAATTAGCATCGTGGGGATAATAAACAACAACATCCAATGGTTATTCCTAAGTGAAAAGAAGCAAACCAAATAAAACTCAAAATCCATAATGAAATGTAATTGTTAATTCAAAATTGTTAGCAAAGTAAGTAAACTTACACAGTATTTTATGAATCTATAATCACACTCTTTTTTTCTTTACCAAAATATTTAAATGTGGTAGAGCAATATTGCATAATAGGTGTAGGTTATTTAACAACACATATAATCAATGATGGAACTAGAAATGCCACATGGGGTAGTGTCAACTCTATACAGACCCTATGTAAGTGGTTGCAAAACAAATATCATGTATGAATGAATATATAAGAAAACATATCAACATATATAAAATGAGGTATTTAGCTATATAAGATCTCATCATATCCAAAGTTCTATCATAGATGTATTCAACCAATCATAAGTAAACATTTCCAAAACATCTTGCAAAATTATACTAGTATCGTGAGGTTGTCTTACAAGGTACTCCTTAATATGGATCATTATAGGTAAACCTTCTTCAAAGTTTCCTATTCATACTGCCATATCCTTGCAATGAGGACCAAATGAGTCAAATAGGTCCTTTGCAAGACAACCAGGTAATTGAGGAGGAGATGGAGGTGGAGGACAAGTTGTAGGGGGTTTCTTGGGCATTATGTCATGCATACATATATTCTCATATTTATATAGATACAAACACACTATAAATTTAGCATACATCGATATAGACAACTCCTTCTTTGGGCCATGCAACCAAACCACCTTCTGCATCACCTATCATCTCATAGAAAAGCCTCAACATCACGTGAATTTCATTGGCAGGCAATGGAACACCATGAATCATGTCACCTTCAAGGCGTGAGTAAGCCTCACCCAGTGCAATGATATATCATTGTAATAAAAGATAGCATGGACTCAACTCTTATAAATTTGCATAGAGTGTTATATATATATATACCTAAACCCAAACATTATACAAATCATTATGAAAGACTAATGTCAAAAAGATACTTACAACAAGTGTGCTAGGTGGTGGGTCAATGGGATTACTCCCAATCACATTTGTCATAAGGGGGTCCACCTCGTATGAAGAGTAGGGTGCATCAGGTACTGTCTGAGGAGTTGAATGAGAAACATAATACTATCTCATTACTTCATCTATACCCTTTGTAATCATCTCTTGTGCTTCTTTTTTTTTCCTTCTAAGAGTCCTTCTTTCTGGATAGATTTGCGCTTATGCTCTAATGGCCCAAAGAAGGCTCTTAACTAATACTAGTGCCAACAGCCCTAACACGCCCAGGATGTTGTGGGTTACCTAGAGAAACTGTCAATTCATATGTTGTGCTCTCTAGGATGAACTTGTCTTGTTTCCTTTACTCGTGGAGCTCCTTATAATCATCATCAATAGTAATTTGTTAGTAAAACATAACAATCAAGGTCAAGGTAAAACATAACAATCATCAATAGCAATTTCTCTTAGAGTTGACTTTTACCATTTTTATAGTTGCCTCGACAGTTGCAGGGTTGGGTATTTCTCTAGATTTGGTTTTCCCCCCAACTATCCACAAATCATGGTGAGGTAGAGGTTCAAGAATAGTATAGGACTCAGTAGTCTCAGGAGTAGATTGTTGAGAAGAAGATTCTTGTAGTAGCTTTTGGTGAAGATTTGCATAGCCACCTGAACCCGTCATGTGATTGTGCACATTCTTTTCATGCCTTTATCTTTCAGTATCACTTATAACCTATTTAGTCAAAAAATATGATTAAATATGTAATACAATGAATTTATAAGAATGTATTCAAAATGAGGAGTGAGGCTTAATACCTTGAATTTGTTGGTTTGTCTCTTAGCAACAAATCCCTCCTACAATGTTTCATTACCTTTTTACGATGCAAGTTTTCATCCAGGTTAAATTTTCTCTATAAAACTTTATATACTTAATGGAGTATTCTCAAATACAAATTATAAATAGCTTTTGAAATATAATTGTAAATGATAATATCTCACACAGTTCCTTCCATTTTAAGTTTGTCTTGCTTTGGTCAATTTTATATTAGGATTCTATATTTACTTATAGTTTTCTACAATTAATAACTCTTAGATATGACACAAAAGAACTACGGTTCTTCCCAATAGGATTTACTTGAGCATCAAACTCTACGACCAACTTTGATATGTTATCCCTTTTCTTTAGTAGTGTGTTCATTATGATGATGCCTTGTATTGTTGCATGCTTACGATGTTTCACATCAAGCTTGCAAATATCCTCAAGGTGCACATCATCGTCTTAAAATTGACAAAATGCACATATAACTCATAAAAAGATATAACAATGTAATATGATACTTCAGGTGGACTCTTATCTTTTGTACTAGTAAAATACAATGAAGACGCTTAAAGGGTGACCGCACTATTTTGGATGGCACTCTTATCGTCTTGACACTTGTGTAATATGAAAATTCATTTATGTCAAATCCTTCATAAGACATACCATTCATTTTTGGCTCAAGGTGAGGCATTTGATATTTTCCGCAACATTATTTTGTATTTGAGATAGCTGACGTAAGATGTTATCTTCAAACCACCTAATAAATGTCTTGTTATGCTCTCTAGAAAGCCACATAAAATTGGCTAGGGGATATTTTGTCTTGATGAAACTGGTATGTTCGGTGATATGAATACTCAATTCTCGATGTTGTGTAAAATATACAATTGTGCTTGTTCCCTCATTCCACGACTGATTACTTTCACTCATGCTACTAAAATCCCTTTGTCGGAATAGTCCTCAATATTCTTGTCGTTCACTGGATCTTCATTACAACTCAGAAAGTCATTGCAAAAGTACATAACCTCCTTGTCCACATAACCTTAAATAATACTCCCTTCAGGCCGATAACGATTTTGAACATTGCCTTTTATAAACACTCATGTACCATTCAAAAAGGGATACATCTGATGCAAGAAAATTGGCCCCAAATTTTTCATTTCCCTAGTCAAATGGATAATAAGATTTACCATGATATCAAAAATATATCTCAAGCTAGCACTGAATAACAACCACTTCTTTTTGCAACTTATCCAGATTCTCATGATCAATAACTTTGCTACATAGAGTGTTGAAGAAGAAAGATACCTTGGTGATTGCAAACCTTACATGCTCTGATAGTAAAGATGGAATTTACATAGGCAATATTTGTTGCATTAGAGTGTGAAAATCATGATATTTAAGACCTATCAACTTTAGATCCTTCATTTTTACCAATCTACATATATCAGAAGAGTATCCCTATGGTACTTTAACATTAAGCAAGCACTCACAAAAAGTTTTCTTCTCCTTTCTAGACAATGTGTAGCAATGAAGGTGGTAAATTTGTTTTTCGATCACTACTACTCCTTTTGTTAATTCTTTCCTTATGCCCATTTCACGTAGGTCCATTTTAGATTTGATGTCATCTTTAGTTTTACCTGGTATATTTAATAGAGCATCAATGATGCTATCACAAACATTTTTCTCCACATGCATGAGATCGATATAGTTCCTAACTGCCAAAGAGCTCCAATAAGAAAGATCCCAGAATATTGACCTCTTCTTGTATAAAGATTTGTCACTCTATGTGAGATTGGTACATTGTGATCTCTTAATTAATGCATTGACAAAGCCTTTTACTCTTTCATAGACAACCTCCCCTCATATAGGTTTGGGGGTACTTTGTTCTTTATTCAATCCATTAAATGCTTTGTGCAACCTTCAATAAGGATAAACTTTTGGAAGAAACCTTTGATGACCAAGATATACAATCGTGTTGCCATGTTTAGTCATATTGAATCAATGTTCACTTCACATAGAGGGCATGATTTGGATCCTTTTACATTGCGTCCAGACAAACTCCCATATGTTGGAAAGTCATCAATAGAGTAAAACAACATACCATGCAAATAAAATGCATTTCTATGTGAAGCATCATAGGTCATCACATCTTATCCCCAGAGTTCCTTTAAGTCATCAATCAGAGGTTCAAGATAAACATCAATATCATTTCTAGGTTGTTTAAGGCCCAATATCAAAGATCACAACATGGCATACTTATTTTGCATACACAACCAGGGAGGAAGATTGTATATAACAATCATAACATGCCAAGTTCTTTGTTGGCTACTCAATGTATCATATGGATTCATCCCATCAGCATAAATCCCATGTCTTAGAATATTAACTTCTTCACCATATTTAGGGTACAATAAATCAATCTTCTTCCCTTGTGGGGAATCCAACACATGTTGTAGGATCACATCATTATTTTTATTTACCTCTGCATGCAACCTTATATTCTCTGCATCCACAGTATTGGAAAAGAAGCATTGAAATCATTGTATTATAGGTAGATACCACATCACCTTGGCAGGAGAGCCAGTTTTGGACTTCCCTAAAGTGATCATTTCATACCTTAAGCCCCACATGTTGGATAATCTTTCAAATCAACATAGTCCTTTTAAAATAAGACATGTCATTTGGGCATGCATGTATCTTATTATCCTTCATTCCCATTGGGTGCAACATTTCTTTTAATTCATATGTTGAGATTGGGAGCTTTTCTCCATTAGGAAGAATTCCTTTCAACAAAGACAACAATGATGTGAAGCTTTTGTCACTCCATATATTGTTAGCCTTCAAAGTACACAATGCTCAACTTCATGAACTTAGTACAACCTAAGTATAAATGTCTCTCGACATCATGCACAATGTTTCTAAATAAGGAAGATGGGTCGGTGTGATCTTCCCCACAACTATCTAGCATAGCATCGACCATGTCTATCAGAATTAGGTCCTTCACATATACATCATAGGCAAAATTTTCTTTTTCAGCATGAGTACTGTTGTCCATGTTTACTGGTCTAATAGTAGGAATCATTCCATGCCAGTACCATTTTGTATAGCCATGTACAATCCCATTGCACATAACATAACTTTTGATTTTGTTAATAGTGTTGATTCTTAAGTTGTTACTGCAATTTATACATGAACAATAGAACCTATCTCTAGTTCATTTCCTATGTTCCTCTGCACATAAAATGATCTAGACCAGTAATAAAATCTGGGGTGCAGTGATTTAGAACAGACATCCATGAGCTATCCATTCTTTGATCTAAGATAAAACAAGTATTAGGACTTTGGGTTTACATGATTAGGGTTTAGGGTTTAAATGAGTAGGGTTTAGGAATAAGGGTTTATAGGTGAGGGTTTATTATTTAGAATTTAGGGATAAGGGTTTATAGATGAGGTTTTATCATTTAGGGTTTGGGAATAGGGGTTTACAGATTATAGTTTAGGTTTTATGGATTAGGATTTAGGGTTTATGTTTTATATATTAGGGTTCAGAGTTCAATAATGAATGTGGGTCCCACCTAATCCCATTTTTGAACACCTAATCTCACTAGTAAGTGTATGATGTGTGATTGGTTTTCAAGAAAATTTTGACATCATTTCCCCACAGTTCTTCAAGTACACTGGTGTCGATGGGCAGATACCCACCTACATACATGTACTTAGAGAACAAACTGGGAAGTGCTGACGAAACATCTTGAAAACTAAATACATGATATAAACTTACATACTAAGTGAGATTAAGTGTTCAAGAACAGTCCTAAACTGGAGACTATACAAGATTTAATCCTAGTGAGTAAATATCAGACAAGTTTCAAGAACAACAAAATACATGTATGTTATCATTCCTATACCTATGATACTAGTTTCATCATTCATAGGGTTTTTAGAGAAAGGAGTTAGGGTTATTAGGGTTTAGTTGGGATAGTTTGATTACACTACGGATTCCAAGAAAATGTAGATGAAAAATAACAATCAAACTAAAATTAACCCTAATTAATTGATGTTAATCAACTACACAATTTTGAAGAGTAACTATTGAACTAAGTTAAATCATTCACTAACAAGAGAGTCTTGTTGAACCAAATATGATGAAATTGGAAATTATTGAACACAGCATGATGAACACAATATTGAAGTGAAATCTTGAAGAGAAATTATTGAACAAAATATGATGAAACTATAAAAAGAAAGCTAAGTAAGCCACACCACTGGAAGGGGGTAGTGGCTCACCTTCTAAGCAGTGATGACAATGGCAATGGTGAAAACCAACTGAGGTGACGACGACAATGGCTTCAAGATAAGGCATCCAAGCAATAGCTCCCCAAGTTAAGAGCTTCAAAGATGACATCCAAGTGGCAGCGCCCAAGCAGAGAGTTGCTATGATAGACTAGTAGCTAGACCAGCAGTGGTTCCAAGCGGCAACTCCGACAGAAGATCCAAGCAGCAGCTCCAAGCAACATCATCTAAGCGGCAGCTTCGGCGGCGAAGTCATCCAGAATTGTCAGAGAGAGCTAGGCAATGTCAGGGGGAATAATGAAATAGAAATTGGGGTAAGTTTGTTTCACATGGGTTCTATCAAGTTTTACATAGTTGACAATTTCTTGAAAATATCGACACCTAGGTAAATATTTGTCATTTTTAACATAAACTGATTACATAATCGAGTAAGATAGACATCGATTTTCTTGAAAAAATCGATGCATAAGGCCTTCATTAGGACAAAAAAATCATCTTGGGTAGGGCCTGAGTTATTGGCTATTCACTGGGAACCAACACCTAACCTTCTCATTTATACATCAGTTTAACCTAAAAAACCAATGTAAGAGGTGATTATCTAAATGAAAAAATTTCCTTGAGTAGTGCCTGAGACGTCGATTGTTTTCCTCTAACCGACACTATGGTGCAATTTGGAGACATTTTTTGTAGGGACGTGGTACTGACCATCCAACACCTATTTCTTAGCAAAGGAATTAACACTGACCGTGCAATTTTTCACCAGTTTTCTTGCGAATCAATGTTGGTTTTTGGAGAAACAACAGATGTAATAAGTATTTTGGAGGCAAATTTTTTCACGCGAAGGTGTTATCTTAAAGTTTTTGGAGGAAAACATTTATCCTTGAAAATTTGTATTTTTTGGGTTATTTTAGACATCAGCTTTGTAAGAATTTAACTGACATTAAAGAAAAAGCAGTGCCCATGTTTTTCCAAAATCGGCATGACTTGATCAATGGTGAAGTTTATGCTATTTAACCGACCTTTTGTGATCTATAATGTCATTTTTTCATTGGAACTGACATTGGGAAAAGTGACATCAGAGGTCAGAAATGTACTAGTGGATATTCTCTAAATTTGTGAGTCCTCACGCTACTCCTTAGACATCTTCTCACTACCTACAAACATTCACATCCCTAGCCATGCGAAAAGGAAGGAAATCTAGAGATTAGAGTAAGTGACAAACAAATTTAATAACATTAGAATAAAGTACATAAATGGCTAAAAGATATATAGAACAAGAATCAAACATCTTGTAGTTACTTATTTTATCTTTATGGTCATATTGGCACAATGTGCCCTCATGACATCAAAGTGCCCTCTATAGAACAACACACCCTTTGTTCACACAAAGTGTCCTCTATGACACCAAAGTGTCCTTTATGGTGTTGCACACCATATGTTGGCACAACATGTCCTGTATGACAGCCACAGTGTTTGGAGCATTGCATCCTCTAAATAGTCCCTAGATACTCTGGTAAGGACTTGTCATATAATGTATGTAATTAGGATTTTAGTGTCATATTAATCTCTACATCCTTAATCTCATATCTATCACTCTTAAATTGTTATCTATGAATCTAAATCTTTCCTCATAAAGTCTAAACTAAATATAAATTTAAGTTTCTAAGTAAAATCTATATCTACTCCAAAAAAAACCAAAGATATACTCTACTATCTTGTTATTTAACTTATCAAAATCAAAGTTTTGTAAAGACATATTAGTACTTTGACTATTACATAATAGGAAATACTCTATATATGATATATCTATACTAATCCTCTCAATATTATATTAGGGGCATGGTTTACTTACCTATGGTAGGTTGTATCCCTATCAACACTACTTCTAGAAAATTGGATCTACCTCTCTCCTAAAAATCCAAAGCTTTTATCAGATCATACATCCTTATAGGTCATCATACTTAGGGTCATTTGGGTATTTCCAATTATTTAGTAGTCAAAGTACTAGTAGATATTCGAGATCTTATATTATGATAAATTAAATAATAATATTTTAGAGTATTCAGTTCATTTCAAGAGTAAATATATAAGTTATTCAGTAAATTTGATTTATATTCCGTTCAAAATATAAGAGAAGAGATTTATAATTAGAGAAAACATATTAAGAGTTTGAGGTAAGAAATTAAGAATGTATTACGATGACACAGAAGCCCTATTACATATGATAAGTTCTCATTGGAGAGTCTTATGAAGATTCAAAGGGCGTAATGTGCCACACACTGCATGTGTCATATAGGACATATTGTGCCAATAGAGGGTGCACCACACCATAGAGGACATTTCACTATCATAGAGGATACTTTGTGCCAACATAGGGTGCATTGCACCATAGAGGATACTTCAATATCATTGAGGGCACGTTGTTCCAATAGAGGGCTTATTGTATAATGGTGGTCACGAAGATAAAATAAGTAACCAAAAGGTATTTGAGTCTTACTCTGTATATCTTTTAGTCATTTATGAAATTTATTTTTTTATTATTAAGAATTTAGTGCCACTTACCTTGACCATGTACCATTTTCTTTGTGCATGGCTAGAGATGAGACATTCACAAGTATCAATCTTCCATACGAGTTACCTAGAGAAAGAGCAAAACTATATATTTGAGAGGTTTTTGTGGTGGGGTGCCATCTACACATTCCCAGAGCTCCAATTAGGGTTACATACTTTATACTTTATATAAAATGGAGTTGCATAAGAATGTAATCAGGTTTTACTACTAATAATTTATGACAATGACTTTTATACACTAGTCTTGTGATGCCCCGATGCGCCACAAATGAGATTACTCAAAACCAAACATGGAATTATTGGTGAAGACCATCGCTGCAATAAATGAGACTACTCACATCAATCGCAAAATTATCACTAATCACAAAATTTCCACAAAACATGGTAAATTAAAACCAATTTCAATTTAATATACCAAGCGGAAGTATTTTGTAAGCAAGTCTTCAACATAGGCCATCTATATTCATTATATGCCAAAAGATTATACATGTTTAGTTCAAGGCTGTCAAACTATCATCATTATACATATTACAACATGTTCATATGTACCTGCCATTTCTAAACAGACACGACATAATACCAAAACTGTGTCGGTATATAAAACATTAAATCTCCCCAAACACTTGAGAGTAAATGGACAACACATAGGTCTTCTACTACAAAACTCTAACTAGTAGCTTGTCCAACCTTCATCTATTGTTCACTCTACTGCTCGGCACCTACACCACAACCTCGAACTCATCGTCCATGACAACCTAAAAAGTTGTCAAACCCATTGAGTGAGACAGAAGTCCCATCGAGAGTTATAACTCTTCGCCAACGTCTATTATAAGAATTTTAATATAAAGGAACAATAAATAGAGAAGGTATACTATTTGAGAAACTTAAGCAAATACAACTAAATAGTAGAATATTTTATGTTTCTAAAATGAATATGAAGAACATGTATAATAGCTGATTTCTCTTATCACATTATAATTCAAGAGATCAGTATAAAGCTATGACATGGGGTCATCCCATATGACTCGTAATTGATCCTAAGAAAAATATACTACAAGGTTGTTTAACCAATTTTATGCCCTGAGGATTTGAGGCATATCACTCAAATCCAAAAAATCACTGCTAAGTCAAAATCATCACCATACAAGATCAATGGACGAGCTAAACTCCATGATCATCACCAACACTACTTGGTCAATTCAAGTCTACAATGCAGTGACATATAGTCATATTTCTAAAAGACATCAACTTGTAGTCATAGCTACAGTCCTATAAAGACAACAACTCATAGTCAAACTATGTACATGTAAAGAACTAGTCTACCTTAGTATATCACACAACACTAGAGATCTGGCTCATACTTAGCCGTTCAATAATAAACAATATATCACTATTCCATAATATAAGGACACATGGAAATATCTCACTTGCACCCTGCATATTCAACAATATGTGCTCTGAATTTTCTCATCGGAGTTACTCGTTTCACCATCTAGCTAGATACTAATGATATAGATGAATCTATGGTATAGAGAAACTACATGATTAGGGTTTTACTTGATTAGACATGCCAATTGAGTATCTTTTAATGCATCAATCAAGTTACAATGTATTAACCCTAAACAAAATCTACAAAAATAGAGAGAAAATGCAACTTCAGAAGATAACGAATGTATTATGTGAAAACTTGTCTCATTCTCAAATGGTACCTGTAATACTGTTATTTTCAATATTATCATTAACAATACAACTCTATGGTAATTAAATCCCTCATTTTCACACAAAGCACTTGTTGGATCATTAGATCAATTCATATAATCTGGCATAGTCTGTATCACAAAAGATCATCAACATTACTCATAATTACTACTTTGTATTGTATAGGGCTCACCATAGCATTCACTTAGCTATGCCATTCATTTCACCTGTAAGTTTATGTTGCACAAGTAGGAGAGAGAAAATACTATCCATGAATAACAATTCTTCAAATATAGTGAAAACATTATCATAATATCATTAGATTATGGTTTGGATTTATATGTACTCAATTTGGGTTTAGTAGCATCATACCACCTCTCAACCCTGATTCCATTACTTCCCTTTTTGTTGGAGAATCAAGTATCATTGTTGATGGTTAGCGATTTGTATTCTCATCCCTTAATAAATAAACCTTTACTTGAAGTATTGAAAATGTGCTTACTTACATGTGTGTACCTTAACCACCTTTAGCACATGAGTGTTGATCATCTTTGACACATGAGTGTCGATCTGTTAGCAATGGAGGTTTGTGACCCAGACCAGGTATAGGGTGGGTCACAACCAAAACACAACCCATGTGAGACGACCGTAACACAACCCAAGGTCTGGTCCTATCATTACACCTAGTTACAACTAGAACACCATCAAAGCACAACCTCGCAACCGAGACACAAGAAGATACCAGCATGGCATTACGACCGTGAAACCATGGCTATGCAATGCTACATAGTGATTGCAAAAAAGTGTGCCATGATTGTTTCTTTCTAGGAGTGTCATAATCATCAAGCATGGCATCAAGACCAAGTTATACAACATGTCATTTTCTTCTTTACAAACTATGTGTTATGACCCAACCTAAACAAGTTTTGACTGCAGCTAATCTTATATCAACCTGATACAACTTGGACACCAACTAACAAGTGTAGCCACTATCAAACTTAGTCATATTAGTCGCAACGTCACCTAAAAACCAAAATATGATGTTGTGTCAAGACCCAGCCTGTAGGTGATGACTAGTCTAAGGTCAAGGGGTGTGTTGTGATTAAAACCACCCTACCAAGCGGTGTGAATCGCAACAAAAGTCTAGGGGTTGGTCTTGACCACCTACAACACCCATAGCAGATCTGAAATAGGATCAAAATAGATGATCAACCTAGAACACCAAGCATCACAGGGTGAGCATCACCATATTCTTAAGTGTTCAAGGAACCCTAACCATGATGATGAAGTTCATCAAAGAGAAATGTTTTAAGGGGAAAATCGAGATCCTTATGCATGTATAGTTAGATCAAAACTTTCCATTTATTCAACTGTCGAATTCATAAAACAAGTAGTAAGATCAAATGTAAAGATAAATATAATAGAGATAGGAGAAGTTATAAAACCCGCCTAATTTTGGGTGAGGAACAACATACTAAAACTCAAGCTTTCAAGACCTTCAACCAAACTCCAATAGTTTGTCCTAGGGAAACACCTCCAAGAAGAAGAAAAATCCATGATCAGAAGGAGGTTCAGAGAAAGGAACATATATCTTGGCCGAACCAAAAAGAAAGGATTATCTTTCACTCGAGTTCACCGTGATAACCCTAACTTATGATCTTTGTAAGAAATGGATCTTCAAGAAGATCTACCATGGATGGTCCATGACCAAAGAGGAAGAAGAAGACGAAGAGTTTCATAAGAAAAACATGATCTAGAAGGAAGGGTCACTTACCAAGAGATGATTCTCCAAGATTTACCACCAAAAGCTATCATTAGAAGAAGATCTTCAATCATGCACCACAGATCGGCCACCCAAAGATCAAGTTTTGCTTCTTCTTCTCCTAAAGATCCAAGGATGGTCTCAAGGAAGAAGATGAAGTTGTAGGTCGAAAAAGATTGCTTGGTTGTGAAGAGGAGTGAAGATCTTTGGGGTGTCAACACCATAGCTCACCAAGGGACACATGCCCTCCAAGGAGATAAATTTTCCTCTACTCACATGAATATATCCATGGTCATATTCATCCAACAACTATGTTGTAACCCACTAGGTCAGTTGCCTTCTTGTTGTGGTTGCAACATAATCTTCATCAACTTGTCTCAAGTTGAGACACTTTGAAGTGAAAACCCTAGGTCACATGTGCATGGGCAAGTTACTAGAAAAGAAGTTCAACCTACCCCTCACAAGGTTTTTGCAGTCACGACCATGCATTCAAGCATTTATCTCATTCACAACTCTCACCATAGGTGGTGTCAGTTCATAACATCAAACCCTAGGTCAAACACCAAGTCAACCATGCAAACCCTAGAAGCCCTAGGAACCTGAATATCACATGATGATGTCACACCATCATCTAAGATTCAAACAAAATGTCCCACATCATATTCTTCTCTCTCGTGATATCAAAATACAAGATTCCCTCTCTTCATGTGATGCTTTGCAAATTAACCCTCACTTATGGGAAAATTGCAAACTAGTCCAAAACATACACATATATTGCAAAATAGCTCAAACATTAATCAAATTGGACCCATAATGAAAATACAAGTATGTCACATGATGTTAAAACATCTGAAGAGCTTATATTATAGTTTAAGAATATCATTATACAACGTAAACACAATTAAGCATTAAGCTAGATTAGGAGTCTTACAACTATAAACTCCTAATAGGGATTTCACCCCCAAAATCCTATACAAAAAGAGACAGATACTTCTTCCACATCTCATCTTCAAGTTCCCACGTGGCTTCTTCAATGCCACAAAACCTTAACTAAAACAATGTCCTTTTTCTTCAACTTCTTGATCCTTCTATCCAGGATCAACATAGGTCCTTCTACATAAGACATCATTATCTAACTCTACCTCCACAGGTTGAAGAGTCAACTTCGTATCAGGGTGACACTTTCTCAAAATGGAGATATGGAACATATGATGTAACTTCTGCAACTCAAATGGAAGCCCAAACTTATAAGCCACCTTTCCAACATGTGCAACTACAGGATAAGGTCCCATATATCTGGGAGCTAACTTACCCTTCTTTCTAAACCTTAGAACACACTTCCATGGAGAGACTTTAAGATACACCATGTCTCCCACTTGGAATTCTAAAGGTCTACAACGATTATCAGCATAAGATTTCTATTTATCATGAACTACCTTTAACTGTTGTTGAATGACTTTGATCATTTTATGTCGTCTGTTGTACTAGATCAAGAACTAAGATCTGATATTCTCCTATCTCATACCATCACAAAGGAGATCTACAATGTCTCCCATAAAAGGCTTCATAAGGTGCCATATCAATACTCCTTTGATAACTATTATTGTAGGAAAACTCTATCAAACTAAGATGGATATCCCAAATGCCCACAAATTGTAATACATAGGATCTTAGCATATCCTCCAAGGTCTAAATTATCCTTTTAGAGTATCCATCTATCTGTGGATGGAAAGCAATGTTGCACCTTAACTGCGTACCCATTGTTGTATGAAAATGTTCCCAAAAGTGACTAGTGAACTGAGGACGTTTGTCTGATACTAAAGTAGCTGGGACACCATGTAAACATACTATTTTGTTGGCATACACCTGTGCAAGCCTCTCAGGTGTATATGTTGTCTTTACTGATAGAAAGTGTGTTGACTTAGTCAACCTATCCACGATTACCAAATTAAATCACAACCTTTGGCTGTCCTTGGAAGTCCAACCACAAAATCCATTGTAATATGATCCCACTTCCACTGAGGTATAGGCAATGGTTGCAACATCCCTACATGTTTTTGATGTTTGGTTTTAACCTACTGATACACTACACACTTATCTATGAACTCAGCTACATCACATTTGATTCATGGCCACTAATACATATCTTTTAGATTCTGATACATCTTGGTGCTTCCCGGATGCATAGCATACATAGAGGAGTGAAATTCTTCGAGAACTGAAGTCCTCATATTATATTTACCACACATGATTGATCTACCATGATATCACATTATCCCATCATCAAATTCATGGAAGACATCACACTTTTGACTACCCAACTCTTCCCAAACCTGTCATGCCATAGTATCATTCTGTCGTGCATCTTTAATATGTTGATTCAATGTCAACTTTACTTGTAACTATGCCAATAAACCTTCTAACATGGACACTTCCAACTGTACATTCATTCTTTGTAAGGAGACAAACATGTCTCTCTTATGGCACACCAAATCACTCAATTGTGCTTTATTAGAGGATGATGATGTAGAAGATTTTCTACTTAAGGCATCTTCCAGTACGTTCGCTTTTCCTGGATGGTAATTTATTGTCCAATCATAGTCTTTAATCAACTCCATCCAACATCATTGTTGCATGTTCAGTTCCTTCTTAAAAAAGATATATTGTAAGTTCTTATGGTCGGTGAAGATCTGACACATCTCTTCGTACAAGTTGTCTCTCCATATTTACAAAGCATGGACCACAGCTGCTAATTCCAGATCATGCATCATATTTCTCCTCATTTTTCTTAAGTTGTTGTGAAGAAAAATAAATCACATTCTTATCCTGCATCAACACATAGCCTAGACAATTTTTAGATGCATCAAAAAAGACAATGTTACCTTTTCCTTATTCTGGAAGCACTAATACCATTGGTAAGCTTTGTTAGGGGTAAAGTGACCACACTGAAGTTCTTTATGAACCTTTTGTAATATCCTACGAATCCTAGAAAATTGTGAACCTCTATAGGTGTCTTTGGTTGATCCCATTCCAATGTTTACTCTACTTTCTTTGGGTATACACATATTCCTTTAGCAGATATTGCATGTCCAAGGAAAGCTACTTCCTTTAATCAGAACTTGCACTTACTAAACTTTGCATATAATTGGTGTTGCCTCAACAAAGTCAAATCCTAACGTAAGTGTTGCTCATATTGTTGGCCATCTTCAGAGTAGACCAGGATATCGTCTATAAACACAACTATAAAATGATCTAGATGGGGTATGAACAATGTACTCATCAAATCCATATAAGCTATTGGTGCATTGGTTAGAGCCCAATCAGCATAACCACAAACTCATAATGACCATATCTTGTCCTAAAAGTGTACTTAGATACATCATCTTCCTTAATCCTCAACTGATGATAACCTGACCTTGGATCTATCTTAGAGAAGACAATGGCACCTCACAGTTGATCAAACAAATCGTCTATGCATGGCAACAAATACTTATTCTTAATCGTCATCTTATTCAACTGTCGGTAGTCAATACAAAATCTCATTGATCCATCCTTTTTCCTTACAAATAGAATAGGAGAAACCAAAGGAGACCTGCTCAGCCTAATGAAACTTTTCTCAAGAAGGTCTTGCAACTATTTCTTAAGCTCCTTCATTTCTAGTGGTGCCTTCCTATATGGTGTCTATTCTATGGGTTAGGTTCCTGAAGCTAGATTGATTTCAAAATCAATCTCTCTAGGAGGAAGTACACCTGGGAACTCATCGGGAAACACATCTTCAAATTCTTGTACAATTGGCACTTCCTGAATACTAGGACCCTTTTCCTTGGTATCCACCATGTGTGCTAAAAATGCATCACATCCTTGTCTCATCCATTTCTCTAATATCATTGCTGAAACCAGACATGTCAAAAGAATATTCCTATCACCCTGGAAAACCCATAAAACATAACCATGTATGAAGGTTGTTATCTTAGTACTACAGTCCAGGATCACTTGATACTTTTTCAAAGTATCCATCCCAAGGATTACATCAAACACATGCATATCAAGTGGTAAGAGATCCACTTGAATGCTATGTCCTAAAAAAGATAGAACATAAGATAGACATACTTCCCACAACTCGATGTAGCCAACTAGAGGAGTTTCTAGATAAAGGCTATCTTGTCTACGACTGACAAATACAAAACAACTAGCAATTACTTCTCTAGTGATAAAGTAATGTATTGCACATGGGTCAATCAAAATAGATACGAAACATGAAGAAGACAAATCAAAATGAAATAATTCCATCTAACCTATCACAACGCTATGGTTGACAACTCCCTCTTGTTGATTCATCACATAGAATCGAGTTGTCACCTATTGTCGCCCTCTACCTCTTCTAGCATGTCCCATTGAACCATCTTGTGATGCCTATCTATGTCCTCTGCCACTATGTTAATGTCATTGTTGTGAACTCTGTTGACTCTGCCTAGGTTGTTGAGTCACTTCTTCATCCTTTATAGGGAAATATCCACTTAGTGTGCCCCAATTGTCCACACTTGAAGTAGGTTTTTCCCTGATACCATGGCCTTGACGGCCCTGTCACTGATATTGACATTGCACTCTGAGCTCCTATAGGTGGAAAACTATGACCTCTTCCTCTACTTTGTGTCCACTACGAGTGAGTTATTGACCTCTGTTGAGACTATGGTGCTGAGTACCTAGAATTTTTGAAGCCTCTAGAAGATTTTCCTTGATACGGCATAGGCCTCTTCTTGGCCTTTGATTCACGTTTCTATATTACAGATCTCTCCACTCTCCTAACAGACCACAAAAATTGCAAACCTTTATCTATTCTCTAAGGATGACACTAGGGTTTATAGCTTAGTACTCAATATTTTCTCAAAGCGCCTAATCCTCTCCTAGCCTGTCGTTTCCATATTCAAACAAACCTAAGAAGCTCCATAAACTTAGCTTCATAAGCACTAGTTGACATGGTTCCTTATTTAATATTCTTGAACTATACAATCTTTTCCTCTAAGTAAGTCTCGAGAAAGTACCAACTCACAAACGCCCATTGGAATTCTTCCCAAGTAATCACAACACCCAACATTTTCTCTTATTTAATAGTCCACCAGTGACCATCACTCCCCTTCAACAGATATACAACATGTTTTAACTTATCTTCCTCAGAGATGTTAAGGACCCTAAAGGCCTTTTCCAGCTCTACCCGCCACATGTCTTCATCAGCTGGATCAGATGTACCTACTTATTCCAATGCTCCCACACATTGGAGTCTCTCGAAAGTCTTTCTAGAACTTTGGGTTTCATCACCTAGAACGGTTTCCCTAGGTTGGTTTATGGGAATTATATCCACCATGTGTGTCAAAGTAGCCATAAAATGCCCAAACATATCCCTAAAAGTAGGATTATCTACATCAGTTGGCTTGACTTAAGGCATCTTAGGTACAATGTCAGCCCTTTCTTGCCTCCTTGCACCACCTTCCACAACATGTTATTCATGTTCTCCAGACATCTTTTCTTTTCTTCTTCTTCTCCTGTGTAAGTAGAAGTGACTATAAGAGATATTGGAGGACACTAGAATAGACATAAACCCTAGTCTTGTGCCCCTATAGACTCAACGAACCTATATCTATGATACCGCTAAATTATGACGACCATCACCATAATAAATGAGATTACACAACACAAATAGTTGAATTATCACTAACCACAAAATTAAAAAAAAATAGGGTAAATTAAAACCAATTGCAATTTAATATCTCAAGAAGAAGTATTTGTAAACAAGCCTTCAACATAGGTCATATGTATTCATGATATGCCAAAAGATTATACATGTTAAGTTCAAGGCTATCAAACTATCATGTTTATACATATTACAACATGTTCATATGTACCTGCTATTTCTAAACAAACATGTCATAATACCAAAATCTATGTTTTGGTATACAAAACACAAAATCTCCTCAAAGACTTGAGAGTATAGGGACGACACATAAGACTTCTACTACAAACTCTAACTAGTAGCATGTCCAACCTTCGACAGCTACTGTTCACTCTTTTTCTCAACACCTGCACCACGACCTCGACCTCCTTGTCCACGACCACCTAAAAAATTGTGGAACCCATAGAGTGGGACCAAAACTCCTAGCAAGAGTTATAACTCTTCACCAACTTCTATTATAAGCATTGTAATATAAAGGAATAGTAAATAGAGAAGGTATACAACTTGAGCAACTTGACCAAATACAACTGAATAGTAGAATGTTTTATACTTTTAAAAGGAATATGAAGAACATGTATAACAATTGATATCTCTTATAATGATATAATTCAAGAGATCAGTATAAAGCTAAGGCATGGGGTCATCCAATGTGATTTGTAATTGATCCTAAGCAAAATATACTACACGGTTGTTTAACCAATTTTATGCCTTGGGGTTTTGAGGCATACCACTCAAATCCAACCGATCACTACAAAGTCAAAATATGTACCATACAAGATCAATGGAAGATCCAGACTCCATGATCATCACCAACACTACTTGGTCAGTTCAAGTCTGCAATGCAATGACATATAGTCATACTACTAAAAGACAACAACTTGTAGTCATAGATACAGTCATGTAGAGAGAGTAACTCATAGTCAAGCTATGGTCTTATAAACAACTAGTCTTCCTTGGTACATGGAACAACACTTGAGAACTGGCTCATACTTGTTTGTTCAATAATAAACAATATATCGCTATTCCACAATTTAAGGACACAAGGAAATATATCACTTACACCCCACATATTCAAAAATATGCACTATGGGTTTTCCCGTAGGAGTTACTCGTTTCACCATTCAGCTAGATATTGACGATGTAGATGGATCTATGATACATGGCAACTACATGATTAGGGTTTTACTTGATTAGACATGCCAATTGAGTATCTTTTAATGCATCAATAAAGTTGAAATGTATTAACCCTAAACAAAATCTACAAAAATAGAGAGAGAATGCAACTTCAGAAAATATCAAACGTATTAAGTGAAAACTTGTCTCATCTTCACATGACACTTGTAATACTCTCATTTTCAATATTATCATTAATAATACAACACTATGGGATATCAATCCCTCATTTTTACACGCATCACTTGTTGGTTCGTTAGACCAATTCATATAATCTTGCATATTCAATATCGCATAAGAGCCTCAACATTACTTATAATTACTACTTTGTATTGTATAGGGCTCACTATTGCATTAACCTAGATATGCAATTCATTTCACCTGCAAGTTTATGTTTCACAAGTAGGAGAGAGAAAATACTATCCATGAATAACAATTCTTCAAATATAGTGAACACACTTATCATAATATCATCATATTAGAGTTACAGTTTATATGTACTCGATTAGGGTTTAGTAGCATCATGCCACCTCTCAACCCTAATTCCATTACTTCCCTTTTTGTTGAAGAGTCAAGTATCATTGTTGATGGTTAGCCAAGTATACTCTCATCCCTGATTAAATAAACCTTTACTCTAAGTATTGACCATGTTCTTACTTGTGTGTACCTTGACCACCTTTAACACATGTGTGTTGATCATCTTTGACGCATGAGTGTTGATTTGTTCAGCAATGGAGCATCGCGACCTGACTAGGTATGGGGTGTGTTGTTGCGACCGAAACACAACCCATGTGTCATGATTGTAACACAACCCAAGGTCTGGTCCCATCATTACACCTAATTACAACTGGAACACCATAAAAACACAATGTCGCGATTGTGACACAAGAAGATACCAGCATGGTGTTGTGACCGTGACACCATGGCTTTGCAATGCTACATCACAGTTGTAACAAAGTGCCTCGTGACTGCTGCTTTCCATGTGTGTCATGACCATCAAGCATGACGTCAAGATCAAGTCATACAATAGGTCATTTTCTTCTTTACTAACTATGTTTCATGACCCAACCTAAACATGTTTTAACTACAACAAATCTAACATCAACCTGATACAACCTGCACACCAACTAACAAGTGTAGACACTATCAAACTTAGTCATCTTGGCCGCAACATCAACCAACAACCAAATCTGACTCTGCGTCGTGACCCAGCTGGTAGGTGACAACTAGTCTAAGGTTAAGGGGTGTGTTGTGGTCGAAACCACCCTACCAAGGGGTGTCGACCACAACAAAAGTCCAGGGGTTGGTCTCGACCACATGTAACACCCATAGAAGATCTAAACTAGGATCAAAACAAGTGATCAACCCAGAACACCAAGCATCACAGGGTGAGCATCACCATATTCTTGAGTGTTCAAGGAACCCTAACCATGATGATGAAGTTCATCAAAATAGAGAAGTTTTAAGGGGAAAAACCAAGATCCTTATACACATATAATAATATCAAAACTTTCTATTTATTCAACATGATGAATTCATAAAACAAGTAGTAAGATCAAATTTAAAGATGCATATAATAGAGATAGGAGAAATTATAAAACATGCCTAATTTTGGGTGAGGAGAAACCTCCTAAGACTCAAGCTTTCAAGACCTTCAACCGAACTCCAACACTTTGTCCAATGGAAGCACCTCCAAGAAGAAGAAAAATCCATGACCAGAAGGAGGTTAAGAGAAAAGAAAATAGATCTTGGCTGAACCAAAAAGAAAGGATTATCTTTCACTAGAGTTAAACATAATAACCCTAGCTTATGATGTTTGTAAGAAAGGGATATTCAAGAAGAACTAAAATGGATGATCCATGGCCAAAGAGGAAGAATAAGATGAATAGTTTCAAAAGAAAAACATGAACTAGAAGGAAGGGTCACTTACCAAGAGATGATTCTCCAAGATTCACCCCCAAAAGCTATCCCTAGCACAAGATCTTCAACCATGCACCAAAGATCGACCACCAAAAGATCAAGTTTTGTTTCTTCTTGCTCCTAAAGCTCCGAGGGCTGTCCCAAGGAAGAAGATGAAGTTGTAGGCCAAAAACGATTGCTTGGTTGTGAAGAGGATGGTTTATATACCCAAAAGGAGGTGAAAAGTGAAGATCTTTGAGGTGTCAACACCATAGCTCACCAAGGGACACATGTCCTCCAAGGAGATAACTTTTCCTCCACTCACATGCAAATATACATGGTCATGTTTATCTAACAATTATGTCATGACCCACTAGGTTGGTTTCCCTCTTATTGCGGTTACAACACAATCTTCATCAACTTGTCTCGAGTCGAGACACTTTAAAGTGAAAACCCTAGGTCACATGTGAATGGCCAAGTTACTAGATAACAAGATGCTTCAACCTACCCCTCACAAGGTTGTTACAGTCGTGACCATGCATTCAAGAATGTGCCTTGGTCGCAACCCTCACCATATGTGGTGTAGAGGTCATAACATCAAACCCTAGGTCAAACACCAAGTAAACTATGCATATCATAGAAGCCCTAGGAACCCTAATATCACATGATGATGTCACACCATCATCCAAGATTCAAACAAAACATCCCACATAATATTCTTATCTCTCATGATATAAAAATAAAAGATTCCCTCTTTTCATGTGACATTTTGCAAATTAACCCTCACTTATGGGTAAATTGCAAACTAGTCCAAAACATACACATATATTGTAAACTAGCTCAAACATTAATCAAAATTGGCCCATAATGAAAATACAAGTATGTCACATGATGTTAAAACATATCAAGAGCTTAGAATAAAGTTTAAGAATCTCACTATACAAGGTAAATATAATTAAGCATTAAGCTAGTTCGTGAGTCTTACATTATCACTAAACAAGCAGATTATAAAAAATATTAAAAATTATAACCGATTTAGCGAAAGAACCATAAGCCAAAAACATGTCACACATATGTCCACAAGCATGTCACATGAATTACATATTATATCACAAGGTGCTTAATCATTCTTGTCATCAATGTATTACATGAGGTATTTGTTCCCCATATAGACATATGCACATGCCATATTTTACATACATGGCTCATAAGCCAAAAACCTCATATCGATAACATATCTACAAAACACAAAGAGAACACTCCCAAAGACCTGAGTGTACATGGATGACATCTAGGACTCTATCACCAAAAGACTAGCATCACATCAAACCTTATCAACTACTTCTCTTGTTGTTGCTCTTCCTCAATTGCATGATCTCTACCTCTTCATGCACGACCACCTAAAAGATATGGAAACCCACGACGGGTGATACCAAACATCCCAGTGAGAGATATAACTCTCCGCCAATGCCTCTTAAAGCACAAATAACTAAGAAGGTAGATATAACACATAATAGGTTAAGTAGATTCAATTAAATGATATGTATCCAACAGGTAAAGCAGATTAAGTAAAAGTAGCAATTCTCACTGAGAAATAGAACAATTAATATTCTAAAAAGGAATATGAAGAACATGTATAACCGTTGATTTTTCTTACCGCCTTATAATTCAAGAAATCAGTACAAGGGAAAAGCAAGGGTATCATCCAATGTTATTCACATTTGTCCCTAAGCAAAACACTACATATATGTATTATGTATTTTATTATTATTTCCCTGAGGATTTGAGTCGTACCACCCAAATCCAACTAAACACTGCTAATTTGAAATTGTTTCCATACAAGGTCAATGGAAGAGCTGGAATCCATGACCTCCCCAACACCTCTTGGTCAGTATAAGAGAAAACACCACAAAGACATATCAGTCAACTACAACACTAACATATAGTCAAGCTGAAGGATTGGCTCAAGCATGTACATCCACATATATATTCACACCTAGCCCACCTTGGTACAAGTACGGTGCTAGAAGAACAAGATCACCCATGGTCGTTCAAAAAAGAAGGACTGGCTCACTCATGGCCATCCATATCACAAGGAGAGAAGCTCATGCATGGTCATCTCATATCATCTGTAGTTGTGGATGCAAGGAGATACTCGACTTTCACCCCCACATATTCAAAAATATGCTCTCTGAGTTTCCCATAGGAAGGACTTGTTTCACCATCTAGCACTAAGACTGACATTAGAATGGATCTATGGCACAGGGCACCAACATGATTAGAGTTTCACTTGATTAATTAAGCCAAGTGGGTATCTTTTAGAATCAAAAAAGTTACAACGTACAAAGTCAAAACAAAATCTACAAGAATAAGGAAAATAGTGCAACTCCAAAAGATATAAAACATATAAGGTGAGAACTAGTCACATCATCATCACATGATACTTATAGCACTGCCATTGACAAGGCCATCACCAATGTCATCATTGTGGGACATAAATCTATCAATCATATCACTGGAGGATACCACCTCACAATGGGCATCAAGCCTACACTATGTCATAGGACCCAACCACATAATCCCTACATTATACAGATCACATTATGCCTCAACAATGTGCATTGTCACAATCCTATGTAAATAGAGGATTCATTATAGAATTCACATAGCTATGCCATTCAAGTTCACATCTGCTGCAAGGTTAGGGTTCATAAACAAGAGAGAGAAAACAATATAATATGATAAACACTTCAAGAGATAGAAGAAAATGCATCACATTGCCCAACATTAGGGTTAGGGATACATGTATAGTCGATTAGGGTTTTATAGCTTTGTTCAATCACCAAACCCTAGGTACACCATTTCCCACTTTCTTGGAGCATATCATAAGTAGGAAATCATTAACTAACTGTGCTTAGAGCATTATGTCAACAAAACTAGGTATCACTATCATATACATGTGTACGTGTATCAATTCATTGTGCCATACATATGTCACAACCACACACCATCCAAGTGTCGCGACCTCAAGCCATCAAAGGGTCACGACCATCACCCCACATAGTGTTTCAACCTTGATAGGGCATGGCATCTCAACCCAAAAAGAGAGCATGTCTCGAACATGCACAAACAAGCATCTCAATCTAGATCAACCACATGTCATGACCAACCATAGGACACACATTTCAACTATAGAAAATAAAATGTCTTGACCACCTACTAACGGGGTGTCGCAACCACAAGCTAGCATGGCGTCTTGACCACTCCCAAACATGGTGTCACGATCGTGACACCCACTTGTCTCAACCAAGCCACAACTAGGTCACGACCGAAGGCACAAGGTGGCATGTTACGACCAACCATAGGACAGGCATATCAACCACAACAAACAAAACGTCTCGACCACCTACTAATAGGGTGTCATTGTTGGGTTTTAAGGGAGGCAGAGAAGCAGTGGAAACAAAAAAATTTCTCCCTCAAACCCAGAACAAAAGGAATCACGTCAATGTCCATATAATAGGAAAGATGGTTTGTCGATGCATACCTTGTCTCGAGGCTTGCTTGGCGACAGTACCTCACGCCTTGCGCAGTCTTCACCTCTGGTCTTGGATGGTGTCTGTGCAGCTCCTGGTTGCACCGGGACTGAAGACTCCTGGTCTCACCGAGACTGTTGGGATTGGCAGTTGTCCTCCGAGCGATAGATGTCTCCCGCCTCTACAGTTGTCCACACGGACTGCCTGGAACTCCGATCTCCTTGTCCCACAAGGAATCAGAAGGAGTCGCACCCTCCTGTCGGCGTACTAGTCACCGACACACTCTCCTGCCACTAGTCTCTTTTTGCAGTTGTCTTTCCCTTGTTGTGCCTCCCTTATCGGGTAGCACTTGCTTGGGCTCTCTCGGTTACCAAAACAAGAGAGAACGGCAACTTTACAGAGAAATTGGTTGCACTAAGTTGTACTTTGAGAAGCCCCCAATACCCCTATATATATAGGAGGGTCATGGGACAGGGTTCTCTATCCCGGGCAATGCAGGACTAAAGCAGGAGTAGAAGGGTTTGAGATTTTCCACAAAAACAACCAACTGCGTAACTTGAACCGATCGTTTCAAAACTGAAACGGTCAGTTGGGGATCTGAGCCAGTCGGTTGACACATCAACCGATCAACTGGGACCCATGAAATGGTCGGTTCACTTCTGAACCGATCGGTTTGTGGTCTTGATCAGTTCCTGATTGACTATTCTTGTTTTGTTTCAAATTGGTATCAAATACCAATCCTTGTTCCAATTAAATTAGGCAAGTGAAACGAAAGGAAATTTCTCACCAATCTTACTTTCCCAACTTGCTCGGTTGGACTTGAACCGATCGTTTCAACACTCGAATGGATCATTTCACCCTATCCATGAGCCGATATGTTCACCAAGCTCAGCCGATCGGTTCATCACATGAGTCAATCGGTTGGGAGTGCAGATTGTGCAGAATAAGTCAATCACAGTTTCAATCAATCCAATACTCTAATCAATTAGTCCAACACCTTGAACACTATGATACTGAGCTATCAATTGATTGGGTGTTTAATTGAACTACTAAAATCCTTTTGTAATCAATCTAAACATGTTTGTGGACAAACTCCTATTCCAAGTTAAATCCTATGTGTGTGACCCTGCAGGTCCATTTCACGTTGGCAGTGAAATTCCATAACACTTATGACTTCACAAGAAAATAGCGGTGCCTAGTCACACATTAGTGCTACCCAAGTGAAATAGAAAGTTGGAGAACAACTTTCAATCCTACAATCCGTGAATGGTGTTACAGTGAATGTATAATTCCTTTGTCACTGATATCCTGAATGAACTCGAGGCATGGAACAATCATCCTGTCAATGTTCATTCATTTCCTTGATCTCAGTGCAGACTGGGTGAGATATGTGTGACATCAATATCACATATTGATTCACACGTGCATGTGCATCCCTTTCTCAATCCTACTCATCAAGTGGCCAAGGACATCAAACTCCCTCAGGAGGGACAAATCCCAGATCTATCACTCACCCCTCAAAAGCCCCATGTGTCAAAGCCACCCAATCATCACCTTTATAACAACCCATGTTTCAGGACTGCGTTTGATGATGTCAAAGTGTATCCAACGACATGTGTTGAGTGTAGTGATTTTAGGTCTAAGAATCACACTCACCACAATCACTGTGAGAGCTGACTATGATTACCAAGTCATGGTTCCATGTGTCACTCTCATGGTGGGTCTGTCCGGTACCTTGTTCTCTAACAAGTACCTATGTTCTTGGTTTGATATCACTATATCATGACTAATGAGATTCTGTCATCAACCAACACACAATCTAGTCTTTAGTGTTATTGATGTCTATGGTTATTTCCACAATAACAACCGACTAGGGACCAAACAAGAATGTATACTCTTGACATCCGCATAATCTCATCATTTAGGTCCTTAACCTAAAAGCATATTTCATTGAGTAAAAATCATTCTTTAGACATCTATCATGTTACACTATCATCTCCTAAACAGTTTAAACATATAGATTGGAAATTGTCTTTATTATTATTCAAATCATTTACAAAGTATCCCATTACAATCATCATATGACTTGCTCTATGGGCATACATACCAACAGACTCCCACTTGCACTTTAGAGCCAGTCACCAAGGAACCTCATCCCTTGTGACCTAGCATGACCATCATGCTTCTGTTGAGAAGGGGCCTTAGTCAGTGGATCAGCTATGTTGTCTTCAGTTGGTACTTTGCAAATCTTCACATCTCCTCACCGTACGATCTCTTGTATGAGATGGAAGCGCCGAAGTATGTGCTTGGACCGCTGATGGGATCTGGGTTCCTTAGCTTGTGCAATAGCTCCATTATTGTCACAATAAAGCTCAATTGCATCATAGCTACTGGGAACTACACCAAGTTCAGAAATGAACGTCTTGATCCACACAGCCTCCTTTGTTGCATGTGAAGCAGCAATATACTCGGCCTTTGTAGTAGAATCGGCAACTGTTTCTTGCTTGGAACTCTTCCAGCTCACAGCTCCATTATTAAGGAAAAATACAAATCTTGATTGTGATCTGTAATCATCTTTATTGGTTTGGAAGCTTGCATCGGTGTAACCCTTTACAACCAGCTCTTCCTCACTGCCGTAAACAAGAAACTGATCCTTAGTCCTTCGCAAGTACTTGAGGATGTTCTTTATGGTTGTCCAGTGAGCATCCCCGGTATCTGACAGGTACCTTCTCATCATGCTTAGAGCATACGAGACATCTGGGCATGTACATAACATAGCATACATGATGGATCTGATGGCTGATGCATATGGGATCCCATTCATACGCTCCCTCTCTTCACAAGATTGGGGACATTGAGCTCTAGAGATGGTGACTCCATGTAGCATGGGGATGTTGCCTCACTTTCAGTTCTCCATGCTGAACCGCTTCAGCACTTTGTCGATGTACGTCCTCTGACTTAGTCCGAGAAGCCTTCTAGATCTATCTCTATAGATCTTAATTCCTAGAATGTAGGATGCTTCTCCTAAGTCCTTCATTGAGAAAGTATTCCCATGCCAAGTCTTTACCTTCTCTAAGGCTAAGACATCATTCCCCATCAAAAGTATGTCATCCACATACAATATGAGGAATGTGGTCTAGCTCCCACTAACCTTCTTGTACACACAAGGTTCATATTCATTTTGAGTAAAGCCAAACACTTTGACTTCCTCATCAAATCAAAGATTCCAACTCTGAGATGCTTGCTTCAATCCATAGATTGACCTTTGTAGCTTACAGACTTTATTGGCATTCTTTGGATCTACAAAACCTTCAGGCTGTGTCATGTACACATCCTCATTTATATTCCCGTGAAGGAATGCGATTTTTACATCCATCTACCAAATTGCATTGTCATAATAAGCTGCAATAGCAAGCATGATCATGATGGACTTAATCATGGAAACTGGAGAAAAGGTTTCGTCATAGTCAACACCTTGAACTTGTCGAAATCCCTTCGCAACCAATCTGCCTTTATAAGTTTGTGCATTGCCATCCATGTCGGTCTTTTTCTTAAAGACCCACTTGCACCCTATGGGTTTTACCCCTTCGGGTGGTTCCACCAAAGTCCATACTTTGTTGGAGTACATGGATTCCATCTCAGATCTCATGGCTTCAAGCCATTTCTCATAATCTAGTCCCTCCATAGCCTCTATGTAGTTAGTTGGATCATCATCTATGATCAACTCACCACCTTCCTGAGTCACAAGGTATCCAAACCTCTCAGGTTCAAGGTGGGTCCTACTAGATCTACGAGGTCCTTGTGTTACCAGAGGAGAATGAGATCCCACAACACCTTGTGAATCTCCATTTTCCTCTTGTACATCTACCAGTTCTATGTTTTCCTGTTGGGCTTGAACTTCTTGAAGCTCTATTTTCCTCCCATTGCTTCCTTTAGAAATAAATTCCTTCTCTAGGAACACAGCTGTCCTAGAAACAAACACTTTGTTGTCAGTAGGGTGGTATAGATAATATCCCCTCATTTCCTTGGGAAATCCAACAAAATAACATTTATCAGACTTGGGTCCAAGCTTATCAGGAAACATTTTCCTAACATAAGCCTCACAACCCCAAATATTTAGAAAAGACAAATTGGGACGCTTCCCAGTCCATATCGCATATGGTGTCTTTTGATCCGATTTAGATGGTACTCAGTTAAGTGTAAACACGACGGTTTCAAGAGCATGACCCTAGAAAGAAATCACAAGATCAGCAAAAGTCATCATTGATCGCACCATATCTAACAATGTGTGATTCCTTCTTTCAGACACACTGTTATGTTGTGGTGTTCCAGGCAGAGTCCATTGTGATACAATACCACGGGCTCACAGAAGGTCCTCAAACTCTTGGCTTAAGTATTCTCCACCTCGATCGGATCGAAGTGCTTTAATACTTTTACAAGTTGGTTATGTTCTTCATTCATGAAATCCTTGAACCTTTCAAGGGTTTCTGACTTATGCTTCATCAGGTACACATAGCCATACCTACTGAAATCATCAGTGAAGGTAATGAAGTACTGATACCCTTTTCTGGCATTAGTTCTAAAAGGCCCACATACATCAGTATGTATGAGTCCTAATAGATCACTAGCTCTCTCACCTTTACCTGAAAAGGGAGTCTTGGCCATCTTTCCCAACAAACAAGATTCACATGTCTCTATTGATTCATAATCAAAAGAGCCTAGATAACCATCTTTATGGAGTCTAGAAATGTGCTTCTCATTTATGTGCCCTAGACGACAATGCCAAAGATATGTTTCATTTGAGTTGTTGAGTTTTTTTTCCTTTTGGTGTTTACGTTGTATACAGTTGTCTCTAGATCTATCAAGTATAGACCACAAGACATTGGGGCACTGCCATAAAATATCCCATCTTTAGAAATGGAACAATTTCCATTCTTAATAAGAAATTCAAATCCATCCTTGTCCAAACAAGAGACAGAAATGATATTCCTATTTATGGCAGGTACATAATAGCAGTTCTTCAACTCTATTATTAGCCCACTTGGTAGAGTTAACTCATAGGTTCCTACGGCACTGGCAGCAACTCTTGCCCCATTTGCAACACGTAGTTCAACCTCGCCTTTCCCCAAAGGCCTACTTCTCTTAAGATCCTTCACATTTGAACAAATGTGAGATCCGCATCTGGTATCAAGTACCCATGATGAAGTAGTAAAGTTAATCTCTATCACGTATACACCAGAAGTAGAGATCTCTATCTCTGACTTCTTCTTCCATCGTTCCTTCCATCCTCTCCATGTAGAAGAAATTGGTTTGGCGAGAGAACCCTTCTCTCCCTTACCTATCGTTCCATTGATCTTTATCAATGAACTTTCTTTCTTCTTCACCAACGCTTTAAGAATACGTAGAGTGGATTCAAAGGCTCCTAGTATATCTGGATTGTGCAGAACACTTCTCACAGTCCTCAACCAGTTATGGAATTTGTTCTCAATTAATTTGCCCATTTTAAAAGATGATTCCTTTGCCATTCTACAAGAGAAAATTGCATTTTTTCAAAACTCCTTTTGATTTGATTTGAATAAAATTTGATGATAGTTAATTAGGCCTTTAGTTAATTACCGCTCCCACTATTTTGACTCAAATTGACAGCCCTCACCATCAATTCAGAAGATTGCAGTGCACAATCTTCTAGTGGGTCAAGATCTTGAAATCCTCTGAGCCATGGACCAGCTTGGGTTGTCACACACAACTCAGATCTTCTAGGTAGGCAACTCTTGCCAATTGCATCATATGCAACTCTTGAAAGATGTCATATGCAACTCCTTCACATGATCATCTCCATGCCTCAAGGTGCTAGATCCTATCTAGGTCACCTTGTTAAGTCCGACCCAAAGCCAACACGATGAACATGCACCCTGCTTGGGCAGACCCACAGATTCATCCTTCACGCTCCCATGAGATAGACGGTGCACCACGCTTGGGCATGCCCACACTTGGTCGATCAAGTTTTTCACATGTGTCACATTTGGAAGGCATCTAAAACTTTAATATTTAATGAGGGATTTGGTTTTTATATACATATACATATTCAATCACCACTATATATAGTACGTATCATATACATACTATATCCCACAGAAAACATGTAAAACGATAAAAGCAATGATTATGGCCATCCTATTGTGATTCCTCGAGCCAAGAGGAATCACAGTCATCTAGGTCTACATCACATGCAACCTATACAAGATGAAATCTATGCCTGCCTTTCTAGGTTTGATCAGCTCATCTTCATGACTGATCGGCATGCCATCAAGTTGATCATTTGGGTGCCACCAGTCGATCGACTGGCACCTCTAGCTAATCGGTTCACTGGTCATCGTGTATCTCCTCAGATCGCCACCCGCTCGTCTCGCTCCTTGAACCGGTCCTATGGAACACCAACCGATCGGTTCACACCTTGAACCAATCGTCTCAGGTCGTCCGCCGTTCTTTGACATAATAAGAAATAAAATCTATCCTATTTACAATTGAATTGTAAAACCCCGAGTTACATTCAGGGGGAGCAAAGGTAGGAAAAGAAATCTCGAATTATTTTGAATTACATCAGGAATAGGAGAAAGGGAATCGGTGCGCAGACTGAGATGCAAGCAACCACATACAATCACATACAGATATAGGATTTATAGGCCATAACCATGCTACACATCCACCACAAAACTCGTTTAAGGGAGACGCGTATCGAGTGCATTAATATTACATATCATATATGTATATTTGGGATTTTTGGATTGGACATGCATAAAGCCAATTTTATTTGCATCGTATGCAATAAATAAAGGCGACAAACCAAAATCAATAATATCGATAATCCTAAAATATAGAGCAGTTGACGTGGCTCTGATACCACTGTTGGGTTTTAAGGGAGGCAGAGAAGCAGCGGAAACAAAAAACATTCTCCCTCAAACCCAGAACAAAAGGAATCGCGTTAACGTCTATACAATAGGAAAGATGGTTTATGGATGCATACCTTATCCCGAGGCTTGCTCGGCGACAGTACCTCGCGCCTTGCACGGTCTTCACCTCCGATCTTAGACGGTGTCTGTGCAGCTCATGGTCGCACCGGGACTGAAGACTCCTGGTCTCACTGGGACTGTCAGGATTGACAGTTATCCTCCGAGTGACATATGTCTCCCGCCTCTGCAGTCGTCCACACGGACTGCCTAGAACTCCGATCTCCTTGTCCCACAAGGAATCAGAAGGAGTCGCACCCTCCTATCAGCGTACTAGTCGCCGACACACTCTCCTGCCACTAGTCACTTTTTGTAGTTGTCTTTCCCTTGATGTGCCTCCCTTATCGGGTAGCACTTGCTTGGGCTCTCTTGGTTACCAAACCTAGAGAGAACGACAACTTTACAGAGCAATTGGTTGCACTGAGTTGTACTTTGAGAAGCCCCCAATACCCCTATATATATAGGAGGGTCATGGGACAGGGTTCTCTATCCCGGGAAATGCGGGACTAAAGCAGGAGTAGAAGGGTTTGAGATTTTCCACAAAAACAACCAACTGCGTAACCTGAATCAAACGTTTCACAACTGAAACAGTTGGTTGGGGATCTGAGCCGGTCGGTTGACACCTCAACTGATCGGTTGGGACCCATGAAACGGTCAGATCATTTCTAAACCGGTCGGTTCGTGGTCCTGATCAGTTCCGGATTGACTTTTCTTCTTTTATTTCAAATTGGTATCAAATACCAATCCTTGTTCCAATCAAATTGGGCAAGTGAAACGAAAGGGAATTTCTCACCAATCTTACTTTCCCAACTTGCTCGGTTGGACTTGAACCGATCGTTTCAACACTTGAATGGATTGTTTCACCCTGTCCATGAGCCAATCGACTCACCAGTTGAGCCGATCGGTTCACGAAGCTCATCCGATCGGTTCATCACATGAGTCGATCGGTTGGGAGTGCAGATTGTGCAGAATCAGTCAATCGCAGTTTCAATCAATCTGATACTCTAATCAATCAGTCCAACACCTTGAACACTATGATACTGAGCTATCAATTGTTTGAGTGTTTAATTGAACTACTAAACTCCTTTAGTAATCAATCTAAACATGTTTGTGGACAAACTTCTATTCCAGGTTAAATCCTATGTGTGTGACCCTGCAGGTCCATTTCACGTTGGCAGTGAAAGTCCATAGCACTTATGACTTCACAAGCAAAGAGCGGTGCCTAGTCACACATCAGTGCTACCCAAGTGAAATAGAAAGTTGGAGAATAACTTTCAATCCTACAATTCGTGAATGGTGTTACAGTGAATGTATAATTCCTTTGTCACTGATATCCTGAATGAACTCGAGGCATGGAACAATCATCCTGTCAATGTTCATTCATTTCCTTGATCTCAGAGCAGACTGGGTGAGATATGTGTGACATCAATATCACATATTGATTCACACGTGCATGCTCATGCCTTTCTCAATCCTACTCATCAAGTGGCCAAGGACATCAAACTCCCTCAGGAGGGACAAATACCATATCTATCACTCACCCCTCAAAAGCCCCATGTGTCAAATCCACCCAATCATCACCTTTATAACAACCCATGTTTCAGGACTGCGTTTGATGATGTCAAAGTGTACCCAACGACATGTGTTGATTGTAGTGATTCCAGGTCTAAGAATCACACTCACCACCATCACTGTGAGAGCTCACTGTGATTACCAAGTCATGGTTCCATGTGTCACTCTCACGGTGGGTCTGTCTGGTACCTTGTTCTCTAACAAGTACCTATGTGCTTGGTTTGATATCACTATATCATAACTAATGACATTATGTCATCAACCAACACACAATCTAGTCTTTAGTGTTATTGATGTCTATGGTTATTTCCACAATAACAACTAACTAGGGACCAAACAAGAATGTATACTCTTGACATCTGCATGATCTCATCATTTAGGTCCTTAACCTAAAAGCATATGTCATTCAGTAAAAAACATTCTTTAGACATCTATCATGTTACACTATCATCTCAGAAACAGTTTAAACATATAGATCGGAAATTGCCTTTATTATTATTCAAATCATTTACAAAGTATCCCATTACAATCATCATATGACTTGCTCTATGGGCATACATACCAACAGTCATGACCGCCAACTAGCATGGTGACTCGACCACTCCCAAACTTGGTGTCACGACCATGACACCCACTTGTCTCGACCAAGCTACAACTAGGTCATGACCCAAGGCACAAAGTGACATGTGTGACTGAGACCAAGAAAACAACATGTCCATCATCCCATGAACAAGGTGTCTCGGCCAAGACCAAAATAGACCATAATGAATAAAACAAAGCCAGCCATCTCGACCGAGACAAACATAAGGCATGTCAACCAAAAACCCAAAAAGGAACCAAAGTGTCTCGACCAAGACCAACTATGGAAAAAAGACCATCACCAAGATTAGGGAAAAACCAAGACCAAAGCAGAAGATAACCTTCAGTGAAAAAAAACCACCATCCTCAAGGAGGAAAAGCCTCATGCAAAATGATCACCAAAAACCATAAAAAGCACATGAGTCATGAAACCATCATGAAGGAACCTTTTGAAAGAGAGAGAAACCCATGTTCAACTCATCTAAAATAGAACTAAAATCTCATGACCTCAAGACACACGAACTTCGTACATGTGGTCAACACCAAGGTCAAACGATAGAAGGAAAACCACCATTTCATAACCATCTCCAAAATTTGGGTACCTTACATTAGGGTTTCAGATTTTAAGAAAACCAAGCATGAGAACTACCATCATTATAGTTCTAGGGCATGGTATCATCTATGGGCATAATAGGGATACGTTTTAGAGAGAGAAACAACAACATGCAAGTAGAGGATAGTGCAATAATAGAGAGGGTAGAGTGTTATATAACCCGCCCTAAGGAAGATCACTCCAAGGATCACAAGCTCCAAGCACATGATCACCAAGGAAAGAAAAAGCCCCAACAAAAGCTCCATTGTCGTCCACAAGATCATCTCAAAGAGAAGAAGATATCAAGGCCAAAAGTTGTTGAAGAAAAGAGGGTAAAAAATCCCTAGGCCGAACCAAAGGAAGAAGGGGGAAAGGAGAGAAGCAACTCCCTCTCACTAGGGTACCGCCTTGCCAAAATATGTCCTATGACCCTTGTGATGAGGAGCTTACTCTAAAGAATGAGCACCATGGATGATCCATGGTCTAAGGCCAAGAAAAGAGAAGAAGATGAGGTAGAAGATCCAAGGAAATTGTAAAAAAGAAAGGCAAACACTTACCAAGGTTGAAGATGAGCAAGAGTCACCACATGCAAGTGATCTGATCACCAAAGCTCCAAGGAATCAATCCTTCTTGCTCCTCAAGGCTCCAAGGACGAGTAAGAGAGGGTGAGGAAGAAAGAGGGTTGAAATGTTCACTTGCAGCAAGATAAGTGGGTTTATATAGTAAAGGAACAGAGAGGTAGGGTGAGGGGTGATGTGTCAACAACTAAAGGCACCAAAGGGACACTTGTCAACCCAAGAAACCAACATGCAACCACTTAAAACATGCATGCACGAGATGGTGATACAACCTATGTGGGGTCTTGACAACTTGGGTCACCACCACCTTGGTTTCGGTTGTGACACTCCTAAGAGGTCAAAACAACACCATAGCATGTGCTTAGCTTGAGACAAAAGGATCACCACCACTCAAGATTGAAACACAACACACAAGGACAACTTTCTCGACCCAAGACTAACATGGTCGAGACAAAAACACACCCAAGAAAGGTGTCTCAGTCGATACAAGGTTGAGACACACCCAACCAAGCACACATGGTCGAGATAAGGCAAAACCATAGAAACCCTGATCACCTCTAGTGATGCCACCACTCATCCAAGGCCCAATCAAGGTGCCCCAAAGCATCACATTCTCTCTCATGAAGCCAAGAAAGAGAAGGAACATTGTAGATGTTGCAAATTGAAATATAACCCTCACAAATGGGTAAATTGCAATTTTTTTGGTCAGTCAAAAATGTGTGTTGCTATTACCAAAAAGTTTGGGCACAAAGTACCCCTTTACAGCTAGATAGACTAAAGAAACCACCTATGATCAGATACCCCTCGCAGGGAGTATTCAAAGATCTTTAGACAAGGAAACCAAAACTACAAAGACCAAATACATTTACAAAGCTAAGAAATCGACATTCTTGCCAGAAGAATGTCTGTTTCAATATGCAATTACACACGTTCAGACCACCCACAAAAAGTAATAATAAATCAAAATAGGACATAAACTGGAAGCCTTCCTAGTGCCAGCTTTGAAAACTATTGATCTTCACAGACCTTCAAAATCTTCATGTCTCCATATGGATGAGCATGAGCATCCAACAAGGAACCCCCTACAACATGCAGGACATGGGATGAACCCAGGTCAGCAAACAAAAGAGTTGTAGGAGAGTGATTCGATAGGGTCCTTCCATGAGCTGACCATCGAACATTGTCTTTGAACTAGATAACTACCTTTCCTCCACTGGCGTTTGACTCATTCCCTAAAAATGTGAAATCTAGGTAGGTATCCAGCCCCTCTTCAATAGTCGACAATCATCATATTACAGGACCATGTGAGGCTCAGCTACACGCAGTAGCAAGAGGGATCCAAGGAGGAGAAGAAGAAGTAATCTGTCCCCCCCTCTAGAACCCAACCCCACACGAGACTCCTGTTTGCACAGAAGCACTTCATCGAACACCTAGAGGGCGTTCAAATGCTCAGGTGTAGAGGAAACACATGCAACTGGGGGAGAGTGGAATCTTCCCCCTACCACCATAGAGTCGATGACCCCGTGGAATGAACTGGCATCGCTGACTCAAACTGAATTGCCCAAATCTGAAGAAGAGGACCTGACATCATGGTTGAGGAGGGAGGTGTCTTCATCAGGAGACACAGGATTGTTCTAGCCTAATGACGATTCACCCATCCTCGTCGTCATTGGTGAAGGGGACGTGTTGCTAAGCTGGTCGAGTCAAAGCCAGTCAGCCCAGTGACAGGATCCACCGCCAAACCCACCAAGGTGAAAATCAGGGCGGGGTCAAGGACCCATTGTCACCCAGGAAACACCGCGTTGTGGTCATTGGGACACAGACGAAATGGCCTTCACCACCCTGGATGAACTAGGACTCACTCAGAGAGAGGAGTAAGGGGTTCTTGAAAAGCAATGGTGAGGGATCACTATGCTTCGCCTGGGAAGACGGAATAAGCATGGAGCCCCAGATCTGGGAGGGGAGGTTCTTCTCCATCAGTCACTCTTGGATTGGGTGGAGGTCGATCAGATCGACATAGCCAATCCACAGATCCACATCCTGGCTCCTCGCTTGTCTTGTCCCCCTTCCTCCAGGTCAGCTGAGGAGAAGACCCCAACCACACCTTTACTCCAGGAAATCGCACCAATCATCGATCAGACCTCGCCGTGGCTGTGTGGCTGTGTGGCTTCCAGGGGGAGGAAAGCATCAAGGAAGTGCTCCCTCCCCCCAGTAGCGGCCGCCGGGAGAAGTCTAGAGAGAAGGGAGAGTGGGTGCCCTAGAGAGAAGGGAGAGTGGGTAAATTGCAATTTGACCCAATATAAGCATAAACATCATCCACACAAGCTCAAATTGGAAACTTAAGCTCTCTACAAGCTCTAAAAGTATCTCAAAAGATTGGATTGAGGTTCTAAGCACTTAATCAGGAAAGCAAATAGAGTTAGTCCAAAACACAGGGTCAAGGTGTTACAAGTCTGAGATTGTCCCTGTGGCATCCAACTCACGAAAACAAGATTAACTAATGCAGAAGCGATTGTTAGCAGCGGAATTACTGAAAATCACTAAAAATTAAATGTTTTTACAAAGAGATCCATAAACTAAAATACTCTTTCATAAGGGACCAAAGTAACTTAATTACATCCCAGTTCATCAGTACATCTCTTGTACCATTCCTTCTCGAGTGTTACAAGCATCAGTTGCCCTGTTATATTATACATAGGCAGTACAAAAATCTTGAGGCATCAAGCCAAAATCTCATATCAATATTAAACTAACTACTGACTCCTAGGACCTGAGAGTACAGAGACGACACATAGGACTCTCTATTAATAGGACATGACAACCAGTGTTTCCACCTAAGGATTCATCATTGTCCTTGGTTCTGCTGATGTTGTTGTTGTTCTTCCCTTGTTGTAGGGTTCCTACCTCTTCTTCGGTGTCTACCTAAAAAGTTGAATCCCATGGGGTGAGATAATTGAAAATTGTCCCAGTGAGAGATATAACTCTCCACCAGAAACATAAGTATTCAACAACAGCTAAATTATTGACTAAACAATTTAGAACAGTATTCTCTATTCAAGTCATTTCAGTTATATCTTGATAGAGTAGTATGTCATTTATTTAATAAGGAATATGAAGAACATGTATAACATTTATCCAACTAAGACATACTAAGCAATGTATCATCAACCATTGATTCTCGTATTTCAGCTCTAAGCAAATACGCTACACAGCCGATTACATTTTACAATCATACTTAATGCCCTGAGGATATGAGGTATACCGCTCATACTCCAACTGACCATTGCAAAATCAAAATTGGTACCATACATAGGTCAATAGAAGAGCCGGATTCCCATGACCTCATCTTTCTCAGTCAGTGTGAGCACCAACTATAGGACATCTAGTGCCTCTACCAAATAGCTTTCCAGGGTATATTGGCAACTTCGCTGTTAGAGTTACAGTGGCATGATGTACTCTCTTCGCTATCGAGAGATGTTGTATTTATCTCACATCGATCTGGCATTAACATCATCAGGAGATTAGTGATACATCCATCCCAACATATATATAATGAAGGATTGAGATATTTAATATTTATCTCACATCAATTCCTCCAATAGGGTGTAAGGATATTCGCGCCCATAACCCCCACATAATCAAAAGTATGCCCCCCAGGAGTTCCCGTTGGAAAACCTGTTTCACCATCACCAAACTACTGACGATGATGGATCTATGGTCAGGTCTCTACATGATATCATTTCACTTGATTATTTAAGTATATTACAATATTCTTTTAGCATAAAACATGTTTTCAAACATAAACCATTATAACAATTGCTATAAAGAATGAGTACTATTTCTATCAAGTTCTCTTCACAACTTTATTAACATTGGGATCTCAGTCCCTTATCATCTCATCATCATGATTCAAGAATATGGGTGTTCATACCCTTAGATCATCAAAGCACTTGTTACCACTTTAACATGTAACTTAATGCCTTCGGGTCATCTGACCAATGTAAACATAATAATTGCAATGCAGGTATTTCACATGGCTCTTATAGCCCAATAATCTCTCTTGTTACCTCTCACTAGGCAACACATCATATTATGGCTCACCAATCTCATAAGGCATTTTCAATTAACAAAACATCATAGCTCATACCTGGCTATATTTATCATCTTATGATACCTGCATGATTAGTACAGATGATAACAGTTACATCAATTTCATATCAACACTATACAAAACAATTATAGCATCACTATTCAAGGGTAACACCACTATTCCCTTACTAGGGTTAGGTTTTCCCTTTTTATTTCAATCAAGGTTACTCATCCCCTTTGCTCAATTAGTACCAATGATTCTTCATTTCATTGTCCAAGATTAGAGTTGCATGCTATATAGTATAACTCAGAATTAGGGTTTCACATGCACCTTCACCTTATTTAGAATTAGGGTTTACTATTCACATCACATCACCCTAGATTAGGGTTTATATTCAATAACCCACAATTAGGGTTTACTATTCACATCACATCACCCTAGATTAGGGTTTATATTCAATAACCCACAATTAGGGTTTACTATTCACTCCAAAAAGAGTTGATCATCAAAATACCCCAAATTAGGGTTTCTCATATCATTAGCCTAAATTAGTATCATACCATCACCATGGATTAGGGTTTCACCTATCATTGTCCTTAATTAGGGTTAGGGTTCATCAACCTTCTTAATTAGGGTTTCATGATTTCTTTCATGAATCATACCCTAATTACACATTCATATATATTGAAAGTATTGAAACTTAACCACTACATGATTATCATTCATGTAGGAAGTCCTATCTCTATCATCCTCTATCAGATGATACTTACTTCAAACTTGATTAGATTAGGTCAACTCAACTTGATTGGAGAGTTGACACATGTATTGTGTCATTACTTCCATAATCATTATAAGGATTAATCATTCAAGAGGTACTAATCGTCCTATCTTATTAAGGTACAATTACTATAATCACCCTTGAATTACATCATGTAATGATCAATTAAAAAATTGAACTTTCATCATCTTAAGTGTACATGGGGTTTTGGTTAATTACTTCCAAACGGTCTTGGTCACTTTAGACCTCAAACGGTCTTGACCAACTAGACCTCAAACGGTCTTTCTTGAAATACCTCCAAACGGTCTAAGAATGTTTAGACCTCCAAACGGTCTTGATCAACACTTCAAACCGTTTAACAAAGTAGGTGCTTGAAACCGTTTGACAAATTAGGTGCTTGAAACTGTTTAACAAAGTTGATGCTTAAAACCGTTTGAGTCTCAATCAGTTTGGGATCGTTTGGTCCCAAACGGTCTTGAGACCGTTTGGAATCAAATGGTATTGAGACTATTTGGTCCAAACCTCCTCAAAACTGATTGGACCAAAAATGGTCTCAACCACTCAAATTAATTTAGGGTTTCCAAGATTGATTCCCTCATCGATTGAATCCATGTAACCGCTCATCAATTGAACCTAAACATCATACTTCAGGTGAGCTTAATAATTATCTTTCAATTGATTTAACTTCCAATTAATCATCAATTATGGTTTTGAGCCCAATTGGATTAGGGTTTGAAATCAATGAACCATCAATATTAGTCATTGTGAAACTAATTACTTTAAATCATTGGACCACCATTCAAATTGGGCATGACCTGACCTCAAACGGTCTTGAGGTCATTTGGATAACCTCCAAATGGTCTTGGTTGAATTCCAAATGGTCTTGAGACCGTTTGGGTGATCTCCAAATGGTCTTGAGACCATTTGGGTTAATCAACCCAAAATTCTAAGTCAAATAATTACAAAATCAACACTTAACCCGATTAGCGTTTGGTAATTGATGGTCCATCAACTAATGAACCCTTTAGAGTTAATCAAATAAAATTAATGGATCATCAACCATCATCATTAGCATCAAAACTCCAAATGGTCAGCTGTGGTCAACTCTTCCAAATGGTTTGAAACTGTTTACTCCCAAACGGTTTGATGAAACCGTTTAAGTTCAAATGATCTTATGGAAACCGATTGAACACTTTTGTTGAAACTGTTTGGAATAGGATTTTCTTGGGAAAAGTGTTCAAGATGATTTCATCATAATATTCCTTCGTTCATCCAAGAACTACTGCCATTTTCATGGAAAATACAATAATGAATCAAAGGAAGTTCACAATAGAACAAAATGAACAACAATTCATGGAGAATTGAATGCAATATCAATGTTTAAGGGTTTAAGTTATATAACCCTCCTTATAATCTGATTCCAAGATCCAAGATCCACGACTAAAATGGTGGATGAAGCTTTGACAACTTCCCAAGGTCTGTTCTCAAGCTTTTGGATGAAATAGTTGGCTAGAGTTGAAGATTGAATGAAGAAAATAAGAAATCAAGCATTGATTTTCAGTTTTCACCATGAAACCAAGGTGAAAGAAGGTCAAGAAATTACCAATAGGTTGGGGGTAGTCCTTCTCCTGTTCCTAAGCCCTCTTGTGGTCATCCAAAGAAAGAAGAGAAAAGTAATACTGAAAAAGATCCTTAAGTGGGTGGGAATTGGGATATGTATTAGGAAATCCAAGGAAAGAGAAAATGGAATTGATTCCTTTAATTTCCAAAATTATTTCCACAACTTCCCCCTCAATTCATTGGCCATGAATCCATCTTCTTCCCCTTTCAAAACCTATTCATTATCCAAGAATTAAAGGAAAAGAAATTAAGCACCTTAATCATATTATACTAATATCCCATTTTAGTGGATATTACTTTTTATTAACTTAATGTGAGAGGAGTCTCCACTCACTCAAGATCTTTTCATGTCTTTGCAAGGCACAATATCGTCTAATCCTTTTCAAACTCATCCCTCAACTTTTGGTTGAAGGGCTCTTCAATTAATATATTTCTTTTTGCATTAATTTGAATTAAAGTTCCATTTATGCTTAAATCTTGATTATTTTAATATCAAGATTCTCTCTCCTCCACAATAATTCAAATGAGGCACCCCTCTAATTTTCTTTTCTATACATGATGACAAGAAACATGGGGCACCCTATAGAAGTGGTAATTTGCATATTGAACCCTAGGTTTTGGGTAAATTGCACATTACACCAAAACTGGGTTTTAATGCACAAAGATTGCTCAACAAGCTCTATCTTGGTGCTCAAGCATGTGGAAACCATACCACTACGTCATACTCATTCTTATGATGTCTCAACATCTGAGGAACATTATATCATGTACAATTTGCAAGTTAACCCCTCAACTTGGGTAATTTGCACTTTAGTCCAAAACTAACAAAACAATGTTTCAACATTATTCAAAAAGGACTAAAATTGAAATATAAGTTCCTCTTGAGCCTTAATTACTTTTCAAGAAATAAGAGCAAGCATTTAATCAAATTTATTAGGCAAAACATCTAGGGTTAGAACATAACCCAGGTTAGGGATGGTACAAATTATCCACCCCTTACAAGGATTTTGTCCGTGAAATCATCAACAAAAACATTTAAGAGAAAAGAGTAGGGCATTTCCTCCTCATCTCTTCCTCTAGTTCCCATGTAGCTTCTTCAATGCCACGGTGGTTCCATAGGAATTTTACAAGACAAATGTCTTTCTTTTTCAGCTTTTTAATTCTTTTGTCAAGGATCGTCACAGGTCCCTCAACATATGATATATCATCATTTAATTCTACCTCCACAGGTTGAAGAACTAATTATGTGTCAGGATGACACTTTCTTAGCATAGATATGTGGAACACTGGATGCAACTTGTGCAACTTAGGTGGCAACTCCATCTTATAGGCTACCTTCCCAATCTGTTCAATGATTGGATAAGGCCCCATAAATCTAGGAGCTAACTTTCCTTTCCTTCCAAATCTAAGAACTCCTTTACAAGGTGAGACCTTAAGATATACTCTATCTCCAACTTGGAATTCTAAAGGTCTTCGTCATTTGTCGGCGTATGATTTCTATCTATCCTGTGCAGTCTTTAACTATTGTTGTATTACTGTAATCTTCTCAGTTGTCTGTTGCACTAGCTTAGGACCCAAAAGTTTATTTTCTCCAGTTTCATACCAACATAAAGGAGATCTACAACGTCTACCATATAAAACTTCATATGGTGCCATATCAATACTGTGCTGATAGCTATTATTGTAAGCAAACTCTATCAAGCTTAGGTGTAGATCCCAACTTCCTACAAACTGAAGGGCACGTGCCCTAAGGAAGTCCTCCAAGGTTTGTATAGTCCTTTCAGATTGTCCATTTGTTTGTGGGTGAAAGGTTGTACTAAACCTGAACTGTGTACCCAAAGCTTTATAAAGTCATTCCCAAAAATGACTTGTGAACTGAGGACCTCTATCAAAAACAATGGTAGCTAGAATCCCATGCAGTCACACTATCTCATCTACATATAACTATGCCAGCTTCTCAGCAGTGTAGGTTATTTTGACAGGTAAGAAATGTGTTGTATTTGTCAACCTATAAACTATCACTAATATGGAATCATGACCTTCGGTTGTTCTAGGAAAACCAACCATAAAGTCCATGGTCACATGATCCCATTTACACTACAGTATAGGCAAAGGTTGCATTGTTCTTGCGGGCTTTTGATATTCAGCCTTAACCTACTGACACATCGGACACCGCATAACAAACTTAGCTACATCTTTCTTCAATCTAGGCCACCAATACATATCTTTTAAGTTATGATACATCTTGGTTCTCCCTAGATGCATAGCATACATTGAAGAATGATCTTCTTCCAGAACTAACTTCCTCAAGTCATTGGCATTAGGTACTACCATCCTACCATGGTAACAGACTACCTGATCCTCTGACTCATGAAAGCCATCCCATTTCTCACTACCATACTCTGATCTAATCTGTTGAACTACAACATCAGCTTGTTGTGCTTCTTTAATATGTTGTCTCAAAGTTGGTTTTATGTGCATCTCAGCTAACAGCCCGGCTAACAATGATACTTTAAATTGTACATTGTATTGCCTCAAAGATATAAACATATCCTTCTTAGAGTACAATAAAGAATTCAATTGTGCTTTATCTAAGGTTGGTGTTGCTGATTTTCTGTTTAATGCATCAGCAACCACATTAGCCTTCCCTGGATGATAATGAATTGTACAATCATAGTCCTTGATTAACTCCATCCAGCGGCATTGCCTCAAGTTTAGCTCATGTTGTGAGAAGATGTACTTTAGGTTTTTATGATCTGTGAAAATTTGGAATGTCTCTCCATAGAGATAATGTCTCCAGATCTTCAAAGCATGGACCACAACAGCTAGCTCTGGATCATGTATTGGATAATTCTCCTCGTGTTTCTTAAGTTGTTGAGAAGCGAAAGAAATCACTTGCTTATCCTGCATCAACACACATCCTAGACCATTCTTAGATGGATCACAGAAAACTACGTACCCTTTTCTCTGCTCAGGTAACACCAACACAGGTGCACTTGTCAACCTTTCTTTCGATAACTGAAAAGAATGTTGACACTTGTCATTCCAGACAAAAGGAACTTCCTTCCTGGTTAACTTGGTTAGGGGTAAAGCTATTGAACTGAAGTTCTTGATGAATCTCCTGTAATAGCCTGCCAACCCTAAGAAACTGTGAATTTCTGTCGGTGTCTTTAGTTGTTCCCATTGCAGGATAGATTCTACCTTCTTAGGATCAACACGAATACCTGAAGAAGATATTACGTGTCGTAGGAAAGAAACTTCTGGTAACCAGAACTCACATTTGCTAAACTTAGCATACAACTTATGCTCTCTTAGCAAAGTCAAAGTCTGACGGAGGTCCTGCTCATGCTATTGAGCATCTCTACTGTAGATCAAGATGTCATCTATAAAGACGACTATACACTGATCAAGGAAAGGTCAAAAGATTCTATTCATGAGTTCCATAAATGCAATTGGTGCATTAGTTAGTCCAAATGACATAACTGTGAACTCATAGTGACCATACCTTGTCCTAAAGGCAGACTTAGGTATGTCACCCTCCTTAATACGTAACTCATGGTATCCCAACCTCAAATCTATCTTAGAAAAGACAATTGCACCACACAACTGATCAAACAGGTCATCTATCCTTGGTAAAGGATACTTGTTCTTTATAGTTACTTTATTTAACTCTCTGTAATCAATGCATAATCACATCGATCGATCCTTCTTCTTAACAAAGAGGACCGGAGCACCCCATGGTGAAGTACTCAGTCGAATAAAACCCTTCTCAAGAAGCTCCTAAAGTTTCTTCTTGAGCTCTTCCATCTCAACAGGTGTCATCCTATACGGTGTTTGTGCTATAGGTTGCGTTCTCAGAATTAGATTAATCTCAAAATCAATCTCTTGGGGAAGAGGTACACCTGGAAGTTCTTCAGGGAACACATCCTCAAATTCCCTGACTATCAGAACTTCAGAAGGATGAGGGCTCTCCATGGTGGTATCTACCACATATGCCAAAAATGCAAAACATCCTTGCCTCATCAACTTCTCAGCTACCATGGTTGACACCAGACAGGTTGGAAGAATCTTTCTATCTCCTTAAAAGATCCATGTGTCACTATCATTTGTGAATACAGCTTGCTTGGACTCACAATCCAAGACAACCTTGTACTTTTCTAGGGTATCCATTCCAAGAATTATATCAAACCCATGCATCTCAAGTGGTATAAGGTCCACTTGAATGTGATGTTCAGAAAAGAAAAGAGTGCAGGGAGAACACACCTCTCGTAACACAGTAGATCCCATCAAAGGAGTTTCTAACTTCAAACTCTCTGCCCTATGACTGATTGTCATATTGTAGTAAAAAATCACTCTTTTAGTGATGAAAGAATGTGTAGCACCCGGATCAATTAAAATAGATATGACGCAAGATGTAGACATATCAGAATAAAATAATTCCATCTGACCTGCCACAACCAGAGGGTTGACTACTGCATCAGGCTGATTCATCGCATAGAATCTCATCGTCACCTGTGGTTGACTTGGTGCTCGATTACTGGGTGCCAACGATCCAGCTTGGGACGCTTGTCCACGTCCTCTAGCTCCACTTGGAAACGGTTGCCTCTGAGAGCCTTGCTGACTCTACCTCTAAGGTTGAGTCACACTTGTTTCTCTGGCTCGACAATCCTTCATCAGATGTCCCATCTTTCCACATATAAAACAACCTCTGTTCCCTGGCTGTGGTCTAGATGGTCCTTTTACCGATACTGATGTTGTGTTGTGGGATCCTTCCGGAGGTAAACTACGACATCTACCCCTATTTGACATCCACTGCGTCTGGGTATTAAACCTTGGTGGTGATATTGGTGCAGAAAACCTCGGTTTCTTAAAACTTTTGGACAAGGGTCCTTGAAACTGGGGATACACTTTCTTACTCTTAGTCTATTGCTTCTCAGTCACAGGCCTCTCAATATGTCTGACAGACTCCACAAAAGTAGAAAACCTCTCCCTATTCTCTAAAGCAGACACAGGAGTGGTCAAATCGGCTTTCAACCCCTTCTCAAAATGTTGAATCCTTTCTTCATCGGTAGCTGCCATATGCGGACAGAATCACATAAGCTCCATGAACTTAGCCTCATACTCGTTAATGTTCATTGGTCCTTGCCTTAACCTCTCAAACTGAGAGATCTTCTCATCTAGGAACGTCTTAGGAAAGTATCTATTGACGAATTCTCGTCGGAATACTTCCCATCTGATCTCTACACCCAGCCTCTTGCCTTCTTTTATGGTCCATCAGTGTCCAACACTCCCCTTAAGAAGGTACACTGCGTGTCTAACCTTCTCAGCTTCTGGGATGTTAAGGATTCTAAAGACCTTCTCTAGTTCAGTCAGCCACATGTCAGCATCTGCTGGGTTAGTTGTCCCAGCATATTTTGTGGCTCCGACCCGACAAAGTCATTCAAATGTCTTGTCGACTCCCTGTCCTTCATGGTGGGTAGGTGCCCTAGGTGCAGGCAATGGAATCCTATCTGTCATATGAGTCATGGCTGCCATAAACTACCCAAACATGACTTGGAAGGCTGGGTTCCCCATATCTGCTTGACTGAATTGGGGTTGTTTAGGTATGGGCTCCTCCCTATCTTGGTCTCTTGCACCTCCTCCTGGTGCAGCAACGTTGCTCTCGGCAACATGTTCATCGTGTGATCTAGACATCTTTAGTTTTTTTCTTCTCCTCCTATATGAGTAGAAGACACTATCAGATAAACTAGAAGACACTAGAACAGACTCAACAACCTTAATCCTATGTCTCTGTAGACTCAGCGAACCTAGAGCTCTGATACCAACTAAATTGTGGCATCTAACTCACGAAAACAAGATTAACTAATGCGGGAGTGATCGTTAGCAGTGGAATTACTAAAAATCACTAAAAATTAAAACTTTTTACAAAGAGATCCATAAACTGAAATACTCTTTCATAAGGGACCATAGTAACTTAATTACATTCCAGTTCAGCAGTACATCTCTTGTACCATTCCTTCTCGAGTGTTACAAGCACCAGCTGCCCTGTTAGACTATACATAGGCAGTACAAAAGCTCGAGGCATCTAGCCAAAATCTCATATCAATATTAAACTAGCTACTGACTCCTAGGACCTGAGAGTACAAAGACGACACATAGGACTCTCTATTAATAGGTCATGACAACCAGTGTTTCCACCTGAAGATTCACTACTGTCCTTGGTTTTGATGTTGTTGCTGCTATTCTTCCCTTGTTGTAGGGTTCCTGCCTCTTCTTCAGTGTCTACCTAAAAAGTTGAATCCCATGGGGGTGAGACAATTGAAAATTGTCCCAGCGAGAGATATAACTCTCCACAAGAAACATTATTATTGCAATTAATAGAATAAAACTGAGCAAAAGAATCATAAGTATTCAACAACATCTAAATTATTGACTAAACAATTTAGAGCAATATTCTCTATTCAAGTCATTTCAGCTATATCTTGATAGAGTAGTATGTCATTTATTTAATAAGGAATATGAAGAACATGTATAGAATTTAGCCAACTAAGACATACTAAGCAATGTATCATCAACCATTGATTCTCGTATTTCATCTCTAAGAAAATACGCTACACGGATGATTACATTTTACAATCATACTTAATGCCCTGAGGAGATGAGGTATATTGCTCATACTCCAACTGACAATTGCGAAATCAAAATCGGTACCATACATAGGTCAATAGAAGAGTCGGATTCCCATGACCTCATCTTCCCAAGTCAGTCTGAGGACCAACTGCAGGACATCTAGTGTCTCTGCCAAATAGCTTTCCAGGGTATACTGGCAACTTCTCTATTAGAGTTACAGTGGCATGTTGTACTCTCTTCACAATCGAGAGATGTTATATTTATCTCACATTGATCCAGCATTAACATCATCGAGAGATTAGTGATACATCCATCCCGACATATATATAGAAGGATTGAGAGATTTAATATTTATCTCACATCAATTCCTCCATTAGGGTGTAAGGATATTCACACCCATAACCCCCACATACTCAAAAGTATGCCCTCTAGGAGTTCCCATAGGAAAACCTATTTCACCATCACCAAACTACTGACGATGATGGATCTATGGTCAGGGCTCTACATGATATCATTTCACTTCATTATTTAAGTATATTACAATATTCTTTTAGCATAAAACATGTTTTCAAACATAAACCATTATAACAATTGCTATAAAGAATGAGTACTATTTCTATCAAGTTCTCTTCACAACTTTATTAATATTGGGATCTCAGTCCCTTATCATCCCATCATCATGATTCAATAATATGGGTATTCAAACCCTTAGATCATCAAAGCACTTGTTACCACTTTAACAGGTAACTTAATGCCTTCAGGTCATCTAACCAATGTAAACATAATAGTTGCAATATAGGTATTTCACATGGCTCTTAAATCCCAATAATCTCTCTTGTTAACTCTCACTAGGCAACACAACATATTATGGCTCCCCAGTCCCATAAGGCATTTTCAATAAACAAAACATCATAGCTCATACCTAGCTATATTCATCATCTTATGATACCTGCATGAGTAGTACAGATGATAACAATTACATCAATTTCATATTAGCACTATACAAAACAATTATAGCATCACTATTCAAGGGTAACACCACTATTCCCTTACTAGGGTTAGGTTTTCCCTTTTTATTTCAATCAAGGTTACTCATCCCCTTTGCTCAATTAGGACCAATGATTCTTCATTTCATTGTCCAAGATTAGAGTTTCATGTTATATAGTATAACTCAAAATTAAGGTTTCACATATACCTTCACCTTATTTAGAATTAGGGTTTACTATTCACATCACATCACCCTAGATTAGGGTTTATATTCAATAACCCACAATTAGGGTTTAATATTCACATCACATCACCCTAGATTACGGTTTATATTCAATAACCCACAATTAGGGTTTACTATTCACATCACATCACCCTAGATTAGGGTTTATATTCAATAACCCACAATTAGGGTTTACTATTCACATCACATCACCCTAGATTAGGGTTTATATTCAATAACCCACAATTATGGTTTACTATTCACCCCAAAAAGAGTTGATCATCAAAATACCCCAAATTAGGGTTTCTCATATCATTACCCTAAATTAGGATCGTACCATCACCATGGATTAGGGTTTCACCTATCATTTTCCTCAATTAGGGTTAGGGTTCATCAACCTTCTTAATTAGGGTTTCATGATTTCTTTCATGAATCATACCCTAATTACACATTCATATATATTGAAAGTATTGAAACTTAACCACTACATGATTATCATTCATGTAGGAAGTCCTCTCTCTCTCATCCTCTATAAGATGATACTTACTTCAAACTTGATTAGATTAGGTCAACTCAACTTGATTGGAGAGTTGACACAAGTATTGTGTCATTACTTCCATAATCATTAAGGATTAATCATTCAAGATGTACTAATCACCCTATCTTATTAAGGTAGAATTACTATAATCACCCTTGAATTACATCATGTAATGATCAATTAAACAATTGATCTTTAACCATCTTAAGTGTACATACGGTTTTTGTAACATACCAGATCTCAAATCCTACCCTAGAACTTTGACCTTTTGGGTTTTTTCAAACAAGGTTGAGGTTATGATGATCCTAATAATCTAATGCATGAACAATGTAATCTAATATGTCATATAACTCATTTGGTAATAATAAAATGAGAAATAACTTAATTTCATGCATAATGTGGTTAATGGGCCTCTATTGGGCCATATGATGTAATCCATGTAATAAAGCCTCAAAATAAAGAATAGACTTAAAATTCGTAATCTACACATCAAAATAAGCCTACATGTCAATTTTCATTTAATTTGGACAACCTTGAAATAATATGGTAAATTAGGAGAGAGAAATTGCCTAAAAAGTGTAATTAATAAATAAATATAATAAATGACTCCAAAAGAGGGAAATAATGTTATATTCGTGATTTACATAATAAATATAGCCTTTGGGTGAATTTTCATCCAATTTAGAGAAAGTTTGCTTAAAAGGTTATATCAGGAGAGAGAAAGTATGTAGAACCTTCAAAATATTAAATAAATATGCAAATATATCCAATATGTAAAATTGATGACAAATTCGTATCCTACACATTAAATATAACTTGTGGGTCAAGTTTCATAAAATTTGGATAATCCTAAAGCCATTAATAAAGGAGGAAAGAGAAAATAGTAATTTATTTATTTGACACATTAAAAGTTCTTAAAAGGAAAATCTAATTTTATAATCAAAATCTACATGCCTAATTTAGCCTCTGTGCAAAATTTCAACTAATTCGGGTCTCGTTTGTGCCCTCAAAAGAGGAAAGAGAAAAAGGATAATAATGTAATGTCACTTTATTAAATAAACTCGATTTTTGTCACGATTTTCCTTCTTATGTGCCTCTTCACAGTGGCCGTTGGATCTCGGATGGACGACATCCAGTCGTCTCCTACCTTGAGTAGGAGCGCCTCCGTGCGTGTACAGTGTCGACACAAAGGGTGATCTTGCGGCCCCTTTTTCTCGGTTGTTTCTCGATCGTTTTCCCTGATTTTTCTTGCGTTGGTTTTGGGAGAGATTTCCACACACTCTGAGCTATTATACAACTCCTCCCGTGCCCTATTTTGGAAACACCCAAATCTCCTTCTTTCCTTCTCAAACCATGACTCTCTAAACTTTCTGGCGGCAAACCCTGCCTATATATTTGGGTTCCCTCGGCTCCGTCCGGACTCCAAGATTCATCCTCACACCTCAATTAGCCTTGTTGGAGAGTTATGGACCATATTTGATCTGGTTTACCCTCATGTCTTACGGCGGACCGTGCAAGCTACCTGTTTCACCGAACTTCAATCAGATGCAGAGGTAGATTCAGTTTCTCCTCTTCTACCTTTCCGTTTTGTTAGTTTTTGGTTTCGTCGCAAAACCGCTTTTTCCCCAAACCGGCGCAAGATCCTGCTCATGAGGTGCTGGACATGGCGTGAGCCAGGCGGAAGGGATGAATCCCTATGCGTTTTTCCTGTCTTGCCCTCACCTTGTTTGGTTTCTTTCTTTCTCTCCTGGGGGTATTTTGGTCGTTTCCGCCTTATGTTCTTTTGCTTTGAGCAAGTCTGGTCGTCCGCTGACTCGTGACTTGCCCACTTGTGATTGGGCCAAGTCACCTGGTCCGCGGGGCCCTCTCGCTCTCTCTCTTCTCTTTTGCAAGTCGTTTGCTGACGTGTTATTTTCTCATTGTCCGAATTTCTAAAATCCATAACTAATTATTTACTGATCAGAAAAATATAAATAAATAGCCGTTGGATTTAGAAAAATAAGGGATTTCTAATGGAATTGGTTTTATCGTATGAATCTGATGTTTTAAACATGTGTTTTAATAGATTTAATTAAATAAGATAATAACTTGTATAATTCATAACTAATATAATTCATAACTAATATAAGTTAGAAAAATATAATAAAATATGTTTTGAACTCAGGAAAATATAATCTAAAATATGGAATGGTTTTGGAAACCTAATTCATATATTAATAAAAAGGTGATTTTTAGGGTTTTGTATATTAATGGAAACCTAACCCTAATCTCACATATATGCTAAATAGGTGTTTTGAAGCCTAGGCTTGGACCTAGATGTGACCCTGCATCGTTTGACTCTAAAGTTGAGGTATGCTTGCATCCCCTATTATGTCTATATTGAGCAATTTCTATTCTCTCTTAATGTATGCTTGCATCCCCTATTATGTCTATATTGAGCAATTTCTATTCTCTCTTAATGTATGCTTGCATCCCACATTGTTTTTATATTGAGCAATAGCCTATCTTTATCATTCTCTTGGTCCTATGGACAGTAGCCTATACACATTGCTCTTTTCTTTTGAAATCATGCTTCATGTGAAGTATCTTATTTTATTGTTGATCTTGTGATCATAGATATTCTCTTGGAATCTTATCTTGTTGCCTTAGTGCAAGTTGAACTTTTGATATTATATGCCCACTGTGATGTGGATGTTTACTTGGTGATACATGCCCACTTTGAAGTGGATTTGTTTATATGTTTGAGTTGTCCATTGTGTGATGGCAACATTGTTTATTCTGACTATACTTTCTACTTGCCTCTACATTATACATGCTATGTGATTCAGTAGCACTAGAGTAGTGTAATTACATTGGTTTTGGGGTAGTATTCCCCTATTGTTTATTTGGAGGGTGGCAGTATACCATTCCTCTGTAAATCGAGTGTGGCAGTAATCCATGCTCAAACTTTATATATTGGGAGATTGGCAGTATTCCTTTCTCTATCAGGTTCAAGTTTGTGCTTGGCCGCCAATTGTTATTTATATTGTTCTAGGGCTATGCTTATCTCACATGCATGCAGGTTGATGATGATATGTGCTTTGTTTCCCACCATGGTAGTGGATGTTTATATTGATAGCACATTCTTATTATTTGTTGGTTATGGCAAGTATCCCTTTTATTGTGATTTTACTCTCTTGATACCCGTTTGGGTGGTACTTATCTCTTGCTTGGGAAGCCTTGTATATTTTGATGTCTCTATATCCTTATATTGCTCAAATTGTTTTTAGTATGCACATACCAGCCTTTGACGATATCTCTTTTGTTTCTCTTTTGCTGGGGTATGCTTCCAACCCTAGGTGGAAGACTTGGATGCATGGCATGTTGACCTGGACTTAGTTTGAGATGATGAAGCTTGGAGACAATCTTGAGGTGGTTTAGATTTCCTCTACATGGATCCTTGTGATGTAAGTTTAAGTTTGTAACCCTTTGTTTTATAATTGAATATAGTCAAATATTTTCTTCCGCTGCTATACATTGGTCTTTTGAATACCATTATATAAAGATTTGAAAATTTTACACCCACTCCATCACACCTTTTGAGTGTGTTTGGATTGGAGGTTCTGTTGTTCAAATTTTTAGTAAGGAGGTGTTTTCACTTCTTTACAGTTTGGGTTAATTACTTCCAAACGGTCTTGGTCACTTTAGACCTCAAACAGTCTTGACCAACTACACCTCAAACGGTCTTGACCAACTAGACCTCAAATGGTCTTGCTTGAAATACCTCCAAATGGTCTAAGACCGTTTAGACCTCCAAACGGTCTTGATCAACACTTGAAACCATTTAGCAAAGTAGGTGCTTGAAACCATTTGACAAATTAGGTGCTTGAAACCGTTTAACAAAGTTGATGCTTAAACTCGTTTGAGTCTCAATCGTTTTGGGATCATTTGGTCCCAAACAGTCTTGAGACCGTTTGGTCCAAACCTCCTCAAAACCGATTGGACCAAAAATGGTCTCAACCACTCAAATTAATTTAGGGTTTCCAAGATTGATTCCCTCATCGATTGAATCCATGTAACCACTCATCAATTGAACCTAAACATCATACTTCAAGTGAGATTAATAATTATCCTTCAATTGATTTAACTTCCAATTAATCATCAATTAGGGTTTTGAACCCAATTGGATTAGGGTTTGAAATCAATGAACCATCAATATTAGTCATTGTGAAACTAATTACTTTAAAATCATTGGACCACCATTCAAATTAGGGATGACCTGACCTCAAACGGCCTTGAGGTTATTTGGATGACCTCCAAATGGTCTTGGTTGACCTCCAAATGGTCCTGAGACCGTTTGGGTGATCTCCAAATGGTCTTGAGACCATTTGGGTTAATCAACCCAAAATTCTAAGTCAAATAATTACAAAATCAACACTTAACCCGATTAGCATTTGGTAATTGATGGTCCTTCAACTAATGAACCCTTTAGAGTTAATCAAATAAAACTAATGGATCATCAACCATCATCATTAGCATTAAAACTCCAAACGGTCAACTATGGTCAACTCTTCCAAATAGTTTGAAACCGTTTACTCCCAAACGGTTTGATGAAACTGTTTAAGTTCAAACGGTCTTGTGGAAACCGATTGAACACTTTTGTTGAAACTGTTTGGAATAGGATTTTCTTGGGAAAAGTGTACAAGATGATGTCATCATCATCTTCCTTCATTCATCCAAGAACTACTGCCATTTTCATGGAAAATACAACAATGAATCAAAGGAAGTTCAAAATAGAACAAAATGAACAACAATTCATGGAGAATTGAATGCAATATCAATGTTTAAGGGTTTAAGTTATATAACCCGCCTTCTAATCTGATTCCAAGCTCCAAGATCCACGAATAAAATGGTGGATGAAGCTTTTACAACTGCCCAAGGTCTGTTCTCAAGCTTTTGGATGAAATAGTGGGCTAGAGTTGAAGATTGAATGAAGAAAATAAGAAATCAAGCATTGATTTTCAGTTTTCACCATGAAACCAAGGTGAAAGAAGGTCAAGAAATTACCAACAGGTTGGGGGTAGTCCTTCTCCTGTTACTAAGCTCTCTTTTGGCCATCCAAAGAAAGAAGAGAAAAGGAATTACGAAAAAGATCCTTAAGTGGGTGGGAATTGGGATATGTATAAGGAAATCCAAGGAAAGAGAAAATGGAATTGATTCCTTTAATTTCCAAAATTATTTCCACAACTTCCCCCTCAATTCCTTGGCCATGAAGACATCTTATTACCCTTGTAAAACCTCTTCATTATCAAAGAATTAAAGGAAAATAAATTAAGCACCTTAATCATATTATACTAATATCCCATTTTAGTGGATATTACTTTTTATTAACTTAATGTGAGTGGCGTCTCCACTCACTCAAGATCTTTTCGTGCCTTTGCAAGGCACAAGCTCACCCAATCCTTTACAAAATCATCCCTCAACTTTTGGTTGAAAGGCTCTTCAATTAATATATTTCTTTTTGCATTAATTTGAATTAAAGTTCTATTTATGCTTAAATCTTGATTATTTTAATATCAAGATTCTCTCTCCTCCAAAATAATTCAAATGAGGCACCCCTCTCATTTTATTTTCTCTACATGATGCCAAGAAACATGGGGGACCCTCTAGAAGTGGTAATTTGCATATTTAACCCTAGGTTTTGGGTAAATTGCACATTACACCAAAACTAGGTTTTAATGCACAAAGATTGCTCAACAAGCTCTATCTTGGTGCTCAAGCTTGTGGAAACCATACCACTACATAATACTCATTCTTATGATGTCTCAACATCTGAGGAACATTATATCATGTACAATTTGCAAGTTAACCCCTCAACTTGGGTAATTTGCACTTTAGTCCAAAACTAACAAAACAAGGTTTCAACATTATTCAAAAAGGACTAAAATTGAAATATAAGTTCCTCTTGAGCCTTAATTACTTTTCAAGAAATAAGAGCAAGCATTGAATCAACTTTATTAGGCAAAACACCTAGGGTTAGAACATAACCCAGGTCAGGGATGTTACAGTCTCACTCCTATCATTGTTGTTATGAATATCATGTTAGTTTCACTCCCAAGTTTAAAAAGAGTTGTTTAGCTTCTACTTATGTGATTAAAAATTTGAGGTGTTACAAAGATTTAACTTGAGCACTATGGAAATTGTAAGGTATATAAGAAATTCTAGCAATGCTCAAGATCAATAAATGGCTCAAGTGTTTAAAAAACATCCTTCAATGGTTATTTTCTATGGGGATATGATACAATATTGATAGAGGATTATCTTGAAGCGTGTAATCTCCATATAGTCATTGAGTTGAGTAAAAATGACATCTAATAATAAACTTAACAATATGTCTTGGTTAAATTTGAACTTTGAGCAAGGTGAAGTTCAATTGGATTGTGACCTTGATAGAAGGTGTATAAAATAGAATGTATCAAGCACAATGACTAAGCTTTGATTGTAACATTAGCTTGGTTACCCATCAGTTGAACTAAGAATTTAGATAGATAACTCTCAGTGAAATGTGTTGTTTAATAGAAAGTGATACTTGTGTCTTAACAACTCTATAATCATAATTTGTATGAACTAAGAGTTTTGGAAACTATCTTTTGAGTTGAACTATGAATTCAACCAAAAGAACTATGTTGGCCCACTCACCAAATATAATATTTGGTTCTAAGAAATTTTCTAATGATAAGTATCAATCCTATAGCACTTTAGCATCTTGAATAAGGGTACAACATGTCTTAATCTCATTAGCACTTGCCTTTCTTTAGATAAAAGGTAAGCTGAAAAATTACATGTTTTACATCATTTTTTGTAAATAAACATATCAATTAAGTCACATTCAATGCTTTTCCAAATCAATGCTCTTATAGCTCATATTAGTTAGGATTACAGAATAGGATATATTTCACTCGTCCATAGAGGTGTATGATACTCACTTAATCCAACAAACAAGACTTTAAGCTGAACTAATTTCAAATTGTATGAAAAAAACCTACATTCAACTATCAATCATCACTAAGCATTCTATACCTACTTTCAACTATCAATCATCACTAAGCATTCTATACCTGAAGTGTTAAAAAGGCATAGAAGACTCGTATTAGTATGGGTAACACTATGTGAATATACAAACAACAATATGAGGACGATGAAAATACCTATGCAGAAGACCTACATATGTGTTTCAGCGTTTTTCATTCTAAATGTGAGATTTCATATTATAATTTATTTGTAAAAAATAGTAGAAAATATTAGAATTTAGAAGAAGGTGCTCTACAATAAGGCTGGAGAACATGGATAATGAGGATTACACAGTTGTAATTTCTATCAATACATTTTTGACAATTAATTGAAGTTTAATTATAATAAAAAGGAAGGCAGATGGACAACAAGTCAACGTCGACAAAGCCAATAACCACTAAATAAATAACCAAGTAGAGAACATGATTGGCGAAGAAGATCGTAAAATTCTATTAAACAACCTCAAAAAGATGACAAGGATTGTCGCTCCCTCACGATCCCGTGTCTACAATAGAATCTCAAGATAGAGACTTCTGGTTAGACAGTACGAGAGGATACGACAATTCTATAGGGATTAGGAATGACAATACAAAAAGGATAAGGAAATAATGTCTTGGACTCCAAGTCTAACATTAATTATACTTTCCTAATATTGTTAAATATTATTTCTTATCCAATTAGGATATCCAATTACGATAAGAGACAAAATCCTAACACATACAGTACCGAACATACTGCCCTTCGGATGTTTTATTCGAAGTCCTATTTGTAATATATCGTGTCTATTTGTATTTGTTAGGAGGGAGGGAGGGAGGAGAGAGAGAGGGGGGTGGGATGGTGGGGGGGTGTGTGTTTGAATAAGTCGGATGCCTTAACCAACATGGTCGAACCAACCGTCCCACGCGGCACGAGGGAGGAGCTGTCCAATGATTCGTCACGGCGTAGCTGGCGAGCTTTGTCTGCCAGTGAAAGTTTGCGTCGTTCTGTGACCATATACCTGTCTATTATTGGCATACGCCATACCAAGCCATTCCATACTTGAAATCAATGTAGCATATTATTATTTTTTCTTTCAGAAAATTGTGGCTGAGTTCTACCCTATTGGACAAACCAACCACTCCCACTTGATGACTCTATTGCTATTTTAATCGACTTCTTTTGCCGATTTTCTTATAGGAATCCGTAACAAATCATTGATCAACTTGTTGTTTTCCGTGCTTGTTCAGCTTGAGAGAGAGACAGAGAGAGTTGCGTGACCCTCGAGAATGGTCACGGCGGCAGTGTTATTGGTCAACACATGCATAATGCCGTTGTCCAGTGGGGGAATTAGGGTGCGGTTGCTGTTGCTGTTGCGGGAAGTATTGGTAGATGAATCTTTGTCATGGTATGCTTTTTGGTGTTGAGCAAGTGTGAGGGTATCTTGTGGTGAGGTCGGGGAATCATTATCATTAGCAAACGACGTTGTTTGTTAGGAGTTAATTGTCCACATGAGTCCACATTTTGAAAGCACCACATGAGTCCACATGATTGAGCGAAAATCAATAGAATTTGTTATCTGCAGTTCTGTTGTTGAGTTCTATGTATGGGTCAACAGAATGGGAAGATTCCTGAAGCATTGAAGGCAATCGTTTTGTAAGGATACGTGAGGGACGCTTGACCCTAGGGGGTTTGAATTGTTGATCGTAGCATATGAGGTTTATTGTCCCGATGGGATTTGGCGTATTTGTGATAGAAACTATTGGTTTAAGTTGAATTTCGAAGTGGGATTCTTCCTTAGGGCAAAAACATTGATCAAAACGGGATTCATCATGATATTTACACCTCAGTCATGTTCACCTCTCACCCCCTTCACACACGTCATGGTCAACACAACCCACGATGATGGTTAGGTGTAAGCATTTAGAGAGAAACGCACACAACTGAATACTTCTTTTTTTTATTCTACATAAAGCTAATAGCGGCTAAATGTTTTTCTCATAATTCAACTATCAAATATGAAGTAGGCTTCTATATATGTTGTCTTCAAAGGAGACTCAGCGAGCAATAATTTTTTTATTGGTATATTTCTTTCCTAAAAAAATCTTATTGTTGTACCTTTTTACTAAGAACTGTGCTTAGATAATCAGTGGCGGGTCTAGAAAACCATAATAAGGGAGTTGAATTAGATTCAATATAGAAACCCATGTTCAACGTCTATGTTCCATTTTCATTTTCATTAACGTACGTGGCACATTACATGGACATAAAGTATACTAAATTAGATGTATATGATCAATTTTGTGTGTATTATCTATTTAGAAGATACTTTTTTATCTAATAATAATGAATAGTACATGACATGCTGTTGACTATAACGAATTATGTATAAAAATATTACAAACACGACTCTAACAAATAAACAAATCAAAATATAAAATTAGTAATACTTATGAAACATGGAAATTAAATGTCGAATGTGAGTCTAAGGACCAATTGACATAAATTAAACAACATGACAAAATTAATGTAAACGTCTTTCACAAATTTTTGATCCAAAATTAAAATAAAAATCCGCAGGTTAGAACAAATATACAAGATAACGAGGGACCCCTAAATAAAAATGTAACAACATGTCATCAGATGGTTTTTTTTTCATATATTTGCCACTTCTATTTTTGAATAAAATTTATTTAAAACATGATTTGAAATGGTAACAACAGATGCAAGCTGCGCTATGTATAAATTTAAATTCTCTTTTTTTATAGATTAAAATTGTGAACCTATACACACGGTCCACTAAGTTAAATTGTTTCTTCTCTTTTTGTTGGACAAAACAATCTTGGGGATGAATCAAACTTGCATAAAAAAAAAATTTGGCACAATTGAATAGACCAATTGGAGTACTCAATTCCTTCACTTGTTTTTTGTTTATTATTTTCTTACGTATTTGTTTGCTTAGACTAAAAAATTGTCCAACAATTCGCGCTGGTGGAATGAGAAGTTGCTCATTTAACCAATTCATCAAGTCGCTTCCTTTGGCACTACACTCGCACCAAAGACATATATATTAATGTTGTGTATAAACTTAAGTCTATACATACTTTAAATGGATTTTGGAGGTTGGGGGGGTGTGGGGTGTGCTAAAGCCCCGACAGACTGTAGAACCGCCCAGTAACACCCACGTATTGTCAGAGGTGATAAAGTCTAAATGAGGAGCAAGAAGATTTCTGTCTCAAAATTATGTATTACAATATCACACTCGAGTCTAATTCATAGATGATTGGATCTCCATATCTAAAAAAAAATATTTAACGAGATTTCGTCAGATTCAAATATTAGTTATCCTTGACCAAACAGTTCAAAGATATACATTAACAACACTTTGACGTCATCTTTACTTCCCACATGTAATATTCCATATAACTTAACGTCGCCTCTCAAGATAAAGAACATATAATATGCATCATCGTAGTCTTGTTCATGACATTGTAGTGATGCCATGATATATGCATTGAACTGCATATACAAATACGTTATTACATATTGGTATTTTTGGTTTCTAAGCTTCATTGACGGTCTGACTATGAGGATTCAAACGTCCTAATGGGAAGAGAATATTGAATGGAAGATTGGAAAACTTTTAGTCCCGACTAGAGATAGCATGTTGTCTTATGCAACAATTTCTTTGCTCACGTCGAATATTTTGTTAGGCCTAGTGGATAGAGAGTATGGATAACATCTATGAATGTGTGTAAAACAATTTGCGATAGTCTCAAGAAATCCATGGCTTATTAGTGACCTCAATGGAAGGCTCCTGATACCTGAGTTGAAGGTCTCAACATCCCTACAGGCTTCAACTCACATAGTGGTTTTGGAAAGCTAAGTCATGGCGATAAGGAGAAACGCATATGCAAGCATGAAAATATGTGTTAACGATGTGGAAGAAAGATGAGAGTGAGGTAGAGGTAGGAAGCAATTTATCATTAGCAATTTGAGTCCTCTCTATCATTCACATTAGGAACTCAACTTGGATTTTATGACAAAATTTAAAAGGGGTGAAAGAAGAATTGCTACACCTTAGTATTGTTGTACAACATGCAACTTAGCCTAAACTTATAGATGATTAAATCTCTAGAACTAGATCAAGAAATGCAATAGAAAGACAATACCTCTATAGATCTATTCATATGTATATGTGAATTATTGTACACTAGATATGGTCAAAGATGTATATTAAAAACATTTAAACTAGATTTTGGCCAATAACAAAAATTTCATATAGATTGGCATGAAAGAAGATATTTTATTGTCTCAAGAAGATTAAAAGACAATTGAAGTTTTTTTTTAAGAAAAATATCACGATTATGGAAAGTCATTTGTTTATTTTATACGTAAGTTATTTTTACCATTACTCTTCCTCCCTAAATTTCTAGTTAAATGGATCTTCCTACCTTACAGTTTGAACTATACATTTATATTTTCATTATTGAGTTTATCGTTTGAACTTGGACCAACTCCCATATGTCAAAAGATCAATGCAGCCAATGTACCACCCACTATTTTATATATATTAGTTAAATATTCAACTTGTGGATTTACACAACACAAATGTTACTTAATTGATGTCAATGGATCTAGAATGAATTGAATTGGAGTTAGGTTGAGCTTATTTGAGGTTAAATTTACCACTAAGGTTATTTGAATGTGACCACAAAACTATACAATACAAATCTCTCTCTTCCCACTATTCCCTCCTCCCTTACTCCTAATTTTCTCTATCTCCCTCTATCCATTACTTCTCCTCTCCTCTCTTTCTCTCTCTCCTAATATTTCTTTTTCTCTCTCTTACCACTACTTCCATCCTTCCTTCATCATTTTCTTTCTCTTCTCACCACTTTCCCCTCCTCCCTATTTTATTTCTCTCTCCCATTACTTCCTCCTCCCACTTTTATTATTTCTCTCTCTTCCCACTACTTATCTCTCTGAATACCTTTCTCATTTCTTCATCTCCTCCCACTCTTTATGTTACACCCCGATCTCACAATTACCACTAATCATGAGATTAGGGCATAAATTGAGGATTTAACATAATACAAAGATCACCCTTAACTCTTTCTTTTCTTAATCACTTAAAATTAACCTAAAGGTAAATCTTATAACTTGGAATAAACATAAATCTTACTAAACTACGGAAGTAACTACTAATTACATTACTAGATAGGTAAAGAAGATTTACACAACTTATTACATTTTTCATGTGGAATTTAAAGCACAACAGATAACTTAAAACTAATCTACATATTACATTAAATTCTCTCTCTACCACACCACATGCCCTAAGGACCGAGGGGAAAGGACTAAGAGACCTCTATTCTAACTATGAACTGCCTTCTAAGAGCTTGGATGATAAGATCCTTCAGCTTCCTCATGTTGACGCTGACCTGAAAAATATTTCAGTAGGTTGGTGAGCTACTGGCTCAGTGAATAGAATTTCACCCAACCATCGTAGATAACTCATTTATGTTTATTAAACTGAAAGAAAATGCAATAATTACTACACTGAGCAGATCTAACAATTACAATTAAATATGTCTGGGAATGTAAATATTACATTAAAAGAACAACTAATGTGAAATTGTACCCGAATTTTTCTTAACCTTTCTTACTTATAAGAAACTCTTTACACCTATATGAACATATTTTAGTTATACCATGATCATCTGCAGTGTACTCTACATATAAAGACTCATAACGAACTACGATCTCACCGTACAAGACTTAGCTGACACACCCGGGAATGCTAGCCCTGACTACGTCGTTGGTCTGCAATAGGAAAATGGCTCTCTGGCCTCAGCACACCTATTATGTCGTAAAAATTGGACTCCTCCTCTAACCTGGGCACACAGGCGGAGAGTCAAGCCACCTATTGGCTTTACTGTACTCTAGTGCCACTAGGATCTCTAGTTGATGTTGGACGCTACATTCTGTATTTTTAAGGAGACTTCCACTAGGGATTCGTCCCATGTACCAACTGTTAGTACGTTCCGACCCATGTATATTGGACACTGCCAGGGTTAGGTCATTTCATCCCTACGACGTGGACCTCTCATAGGGAATCCATGGTGTTCAGGGCCCTTAAGTCTATTATTTTATTATTCTTAGAAAGCTCTTACTATATTGTATATTTTCCTTACTTATACTTGACTCTGGTATCTCTATGTTACCGCATATATTTATTTGAAGTTTATAATACAACATGTATATCATTCCAAACTTGGCAGAGAAGTATATTTAATACATTGTAATTTACTATAAAATCAACATACTGTAAATGATGGTAGATTAAAATTCTTAAATAAATGGAATACATATCAACTTGGCACATATACACTGAAATCATGTAATTGAGCTTCTTAATACACTGATAAAAGTTAATTTCTTGACATATGAGAAATCGTCATTAACACGTAAAATTAATTGTACTTTCTTGGAAAATGTGCACATCAAACCAAATCATTAGTTGTGCATCACATAACTTAATTAAGAGTTAATTACTTATCATATAATGAATTATTGTTAATAAGTGAGAATTTCTAATAATATTCTTAAGAAATGTGCCAATTTGCGTAAATACTAAATCACACACATTAACTATAACAGAGAGCGTGCAACATATTTATATTGAGACATTGCATGTCATCGTCTATTTCTTTAAATCATGAAACTAGTTAATTACTAAATCATATAGCCTAGGTTTATACCCAAACTGTATAACTACTGTAAATATGGGGTCGTGTGCTACTATCTTTAACTTTTAAAGTGAGTGATTTAGAATTTAATCAACCATCTAGTTCCAGTAATCCAAATAACATAGAATAGTTAAATAATTAGGTTGTGTAAAAGAATTCAAGAAAAAACGTGCAGTGAGAAATCAACCAACGCCAAGACTTCCCAGCACTTGGGTAATCGCTGTTACCCGTGAATAACAAAAATCTAACTGAATTCGTGAGTTTCATGGAATTAGCATTGTTTAGTGAGTGAAATTCTATTCAAAGAGGTTCGAGATGGACAAAATCGACTGGAAACGTGCCTAAAGACTATTTCTGGACATCCATGGGGTCGTCTTCAACCTTGGGCACCCTGGATTTGAGCCTGCTTCAAGCAACATCTTCACACGCACGCACAGGTGGAGAGGGCTCAACTAATTTTTCGTTGCCTGTGGCTAGTTGGTGGCGGATTTGTGTTTGGGCCTCAAGGCCAGACTCGATGGTGGCGTTTGGTGGTGTTGGCCATGCCAAAATGGCCCTTGGCCGCTGATGCAGCTGTTGTGCGGCCGCTGCTGCTAGGGGCATCGCCCTAGTAGGTCGGGGCGCCTCATTTTTCTGGTTTGGACCTCAAGCTGAGCTCAAGGTCGGCGTTCCCTAGTTGCTTGTTGTGCCCAATGGCTCCTGGTTGTGCTGGTGGCATCACCACACCTGGTGCCGGTCAGGGCACTGCCCTAGCTGGTCCGATTGCAAGTGGTTGGGGCCGCTAGAGCGAGGATGAGGAAGGAGAAAGGAAGAAGAAGAAGAAGAAAGGAGGACGACGCCAGCTGAAACAGAGCTAAGGGACTCGAAATCACCCCTGCCTTCTCTCCCTCTGCTGCAATCAGGATCTTCTTGGGCGCCGCTTCAAGCGGTGTTCTATTCTATCGGGAGGAAGGGGATAAGGGAAAGGGGGCTAATAATAATCAGTAAATTGCAGTCTAGGTCCAAGGAACTTGAAAATGTCATAACTTTTTCCTTGGAGGTCCAATTCAAGTGATTCCTTTTGCAAATTTTCAAGGACGAGATTCTCTACCTTCTCAGGGTATAAAAACACAATAACTAAACCATCTTATCTAGGTTAATAATCTTAGGTAGTTAACTTAACGATTAACACTACAGTTAACATTAATTACATTAGATGAATCAATCTCGACTAATGATTCACACCTTAGCTTATCTTGATTAACCATGATGTTTAACAAGGTACTTAACACTAATAAAGGTAATTCATGCTAATAGAGGTACTTAGTGACTAACCTCAATGTGGGTTGTAACAATCTCCCTCCCTTAAAATAATTTTGTCCCGAAATTCCTAAAAAAGAAAAGGAAACTTGTTACGCATCTCTGACTCAAGCTCCCACGTGGCTTCCTCTAGGTTGTGGTTCCTCCCAAAAACTTTCACTAATGATATCTCTCGATTCTTGAGCTTCTTAATCCTCTAATCAACTATTTGTACCAGTCCTTCAACATGGGACACATCTTTTCTGAGCTGTGTAGGTTCTGGTTCTATTATATTCTCTGTACCAGGGTAACACTTCTTCAGCATCGATACATGAAACACATCATGTAGATTAGCCAAATCAGATGGCAAATCCAACCTGTAAGCTACAGGTCCAATCCTCTCAATGACAAGATATGGGCCCATAAACCTAGGAGTTAGTTTGGCTCTCTTGCTAAACCTCAACACTCCTTTCCATGGTGAAACTTTCAGATACACTTCATCACCAAACTCAAACTCAAGAGGTCTATGTGTCTTGTCGGCGTAACACTTTTACCTGTCCTGTGCAGCTTTCAACTATTCTCTGATCACTGTAATCTTTTCTGTAGTCAAATCCACTATCTCTGGTCCAAGAATCTCTTTTTCATCCACCTCATACCAACATACGGGTGATCTACACTTTCTTCCATACAGGGCTTCATATAGGGCCATACTAAGACTGGAATGGTGACTATTGTTGTATGCAAACTCTATAAGGCTCAAGTGTTCTTCCCAAATTCCACTAAAATGTAGGACACATGCTCTCAGCATGTCCTCAAGAGTCTGAATGGTCCTCTCTAACTGACCATCCATCTGCAGGTGAAAAGTTGTACTGAATCTCAACTTTGGGCCTAAAGCATGATGCAACTGATTCCAAAACCTGGATGTGAACTTAGGATCTCTATTTGATATTATTGAAACTGGGATACCATGCAACCTGATAATCTCGTCCACATATATCTTAGACAACTTCGGGACATCAAAGGTTGACTTAACAAGAAGAAAGTGAGCAGACTTAGTCAGTTTATCCACAATCACCCATATCGAGTCACAACCTCTAGATGTCCTGGGCAACCCTACCACAAAATCCATTGTGATATGTTCCCACTTCCATTCTGGTATAGGAAGAGATTGCAAGGTACCTGCGGGTTTCTAATGATCAGCCTTAACCTGCTGGCACACACTACACCTAGCCACATACTCAGCTACATCCTTTTTCATACCTAACCACCTTTACAACTCCTTAATATTCCTATACATCTTAGTGTTGCCAGGATGCATAGTGTACATTGATGCATGCACTTCCTCAAGATTTTGTTCTTTCAAATCACTATTTCTAGGTACACACAACCTGTGATGCTGATACAACAAACTATCATCTAAAAACATGAACTCTGGTCTTTTTCCCCTGCCATGTCCTGCATGATCTACTGTAACTCACTGTCACTCTACTATAGTTCCTTGATCTGATCATAAAAGGTAGGCTTGACTTGTATCTGTGCAATCAAACCACTCTGTTATGTAACCCCTAAGTCTAAGTTCAACTTCCACATCTCTACTAGAAAGTCTCTCCTGAAACATGCCATAGAGAATACATCAGTTGTTGAACTTGACTTCCTGCTCAGAGCATCTGCTACCACATTTGGTTTTCCAAGATGATAATCTATCGTTACTTCATAATCCTTGATCAATTCTAACCATCTCTGTTGTCTTAGATTCAAATTCTTCTGGGTGAAGATATATTTCAAACTCTTATGATCCGTAAACACCTGGAATGCCTCACCATAAAAATAGTGACACCATGTCTTAAGAGCATGAACTATTGTAGCTAACTCCAGATAATGTTTCGAGTAATTCTCCTCATTCTTCTTAAGTTGTCTAGATGCATAAGCTACTACTTTTCCTTCCTGCATCAACACACAACCTAAACCTCTCCTTGATGCATCACAAAACAGTGTGTACTCTTTATCTACCTTGGGCAGGATCAACACTAGTTTTGTAGTTAACCTCTTCTTCAAGATCTGAAAACTCTTCTCATAGTTGTCTGAACAGACAAACGGTGCATTCTTTCTTGTTAAGCGTGTCAAAGGTGACACTATAACACTGAAGTTCTAAATGAACCTCCTGTAGTAACCTACCAATCCTAAGAAGCTTTTGATCTCAGTAGGAGTCTTAGGCTGCTTCCATTATAGAATAGATTTGACTTTCTTAGGGTCAACACTTACTCCATCTCTTGAGATGATATGTCCAAGAAAAGACACCTCAGCTAACTAGAACTCACACTTACTAAACTTAGCATATAACTGGTGATGTCTCAACAACTGTAACACTATCCTCAGATGATGGTCATGCTACTCATCATCTCTGGAATAAATCAGAATGTCATCTATGAAAACCACTATAAACTAATCCAAGAACATCTTGAAAATCTAGTTCATCATATCCATGAAAGTTGTTGGGGCATTAGCCAGTCCAAACGACATGACCAGAAACTCATAATGCCTGTATCTTATTCTGAAAGTCGACTTAGGAATATCTGAAGCCTTTATCCTCAACTGATGATATCCAGATCTCAAGTCTATCTTAGAAAGATCGTCGCTCCATGCAATTGATCAAACAGATCATCTATCCTTGGAAGCGGGTACTTATTCTTGATGGTGATCTTATTCAACTGTTTGTAGTCTATACATAACCTCATAGTACCATCTTTCTTTTTCAAAAACAAGACTGGAGCTCCCCATGGCGAAGAACTAGGTCGAATGAAACCCTTATCCAGTAACTCCTGTAACTAGATCTTTAGTTCCTTCAATTCTACAGATGCCATTCTGTAGGCTGGCAGCACTACAGGGTGACTACCTGGCAACACCTGGATCTCAAAGTCTTATCTCTCTTTCAGGAGGTAGACCTGGCAACTCATCTGGGAAAACATCTGGGAACTCACAGACCACTAGCACATCCCATAGGATGACTGTGCTCTTCTCTGCTCTGGTACCTACTACATGTGCCAAGAATGCCTCACAACCTTTCTGAAACATCTTATCAGCTACATCGGCTGATATGATACACGTAGGAAAAACTTTCTTGTCTCCATTATTGACACAAGAAAATCCACCCTATTGAAAGACAGCCTCCTTCTTCCAACAATTGAGTTGAACTCGATACATCTCTAGGCAATACATACCCAAGATAACTTGAAAAGATTTAATATCTAGGGGTATAAGATTAACAGCGATGGTGTAACCACCAAAGGTCAACAAACATATGGGATAAAACTATGTCAACACTATCGGTTCACCTAACGGAACCCTCAACAACAACTCAAAAGGTAACTCCTGGGTTAACAGGTTAAGTTCACAAGCTAAAGAACTCTGTATAAATGAGTGAGTAGCACCCGGATCTATCAAAACTGTAATTGAAATGCTATTAAAGAAAAACATTTCTCTTGTAATTACTCGGGAAGAAACAATACCTTCTTGTTGTGTTAGAGAGAAGAAGCATCATGAAGCTCTTCCTCTCCCACGATGTCCTCGTTGTCTTTCCCTTCCACTGGATACTCCTCCTCCTCAGGAACCTGAAGCTACTAAAGAACTCGCTCCTCCAGTTGGAGCATGTCTCAGAACATTCTGGTATTATGACTGGGAACCATGTGTTGCCACCTGTTAAAGCTGGGGACATTACCTTCTGAAGTGTCCCACCTATCCGCAGTTGTGACAACCCTAAAAATCTACACCCCAACACTGACCGGAGTGTGGCTTTCCATAGATATCACACATTCATATATCTTTCCTTGGCGGACCTGTCACTGACACTAATGATCCCGTAGACCTAGTTGGAGGTGTCCATGTAAACTGTGTATTCCATCTTCTAGAATTGGGCCTTCCTCCACTTGGTGAAAACCTAGATCCTTGTCTCCCAAAATAGCCAAGTCCTCATCCTATCTTAGAAAAGAAACCACCACCTCCTATGTATCCACCACTACTTTATCCCCCTCTACTAAAGTCTCTAGATCTTTTCTTAATCTCAGTCTTCTTATCAGCATCAACTGACTCTTCTACACGTCTTGCTACTTCCACAAATTCCCCAAAGTTTTCTCTATCTCTTCAACCAATGGCTGACATGGTGTGTCTAATTTCTGATCTTAATCCTTGTTGAAATCTTCTGCACTTTTCTACATCATCAGGTACAAGTTGTAGATAGAAATTTGCCAACCTTGTGAAATGTGCCTCGTATTCACCAATTGTCATATTTCCTTGTCTAATATTCTCTAACTGTTTAATCTTATCACTTAGGAAGGTAGGAGGATAATGCTTAAGGTGAAACTCATCCACAAAGTCTTTCCAGGTCATATCTGCATTTCTCCTTTTATCTTCCACTCCTCGCCACCAAAGCTCAACATCTCCCTTGAGTAAATAGATTGCATGATTGATTTGCTTATTTTCTGATAACTCCATTAAATGAAAGACCTTTTCCAGTTGTCAAAGTCACACCTCTGCCACAGCTAGATCTGTTGTTCTAGAAAATTCAGTTCCACCAAGCTTTTTCACCAACTTGTAGGATCTCATCAGATCCTTACTAAAAGATGAAGACTTCCTGTCCATCTTGTATTCTTCTTTTGTCTCTAGAAAATATGATACATCCTTGTTGCCTCATTATCCTCTTCACCTTGAGCCATTGCTTGAGGGTCAGGGCTGTAATGGCTCTCAGCTTGCTCCTCACCATGTCCACGTCCTCTTCCTTCCATCTGCATGTCCATACAGAACACATATGTTAGAAAATTGCAGTTCAAAGAGGAAAACACCTAAGTCCTAATCCTATTAGTCTCTTATCATCCCCTGACCTTGACTTAGAGTAACTACGTACTCAACCTAGGCTCTCATGACCTTGATCTAATACCAAACTTGTTACACCCCGATCTCACAATTACCACTAATTATGAGATTAGGGCATAAATTGAGGATTTAACGTAATACTAAGATCACCCTTAACTTTTTCTTTCCTTAATCACTTAAAATTAACCTAAAGGTAAATCTTATAACTTGGAATAAACTAAAATCTTACTAAACTGCGGAAGTAACTACTAATTACATTACTAGATAGGTAAAGCAGATTTACACAACTTATTACATTTTTCATGCGGAATTTAAAGCACAACAGATAACTTAAAACTAATCTACACATTACATTACATTCTCTCTCTACCACACCACATGCCCCAAAGACTGAGGGGAAAGGACTAAGAGACCTCTATTCTAACTATGAACTACCTTCTAAGATCTTGGATGATAAGATCCTTCAACTTTTTTTGGATAAGGTAAAATATTACTAACCATCAAGAGAACTACAAAAGAGCATATAGGATTATAACACACTCCGTATACTATACAAGGTCAATCCAAACCCCACATCAACCTGACCACAGGTTTGACCTTAAGCAAGGTACCCGGGTTCACTTTACAAAACCAAGCCAAGTTATTTACAATGTCATCAAAAAGGTGGAACTTGTCCTTACCCCTTTTGCCATGGATCTTGTTGTTTCTCTCCTGTCAAACAAGAAAAATCAGGCTAGACCACACGAGGCCCGCAAATTTTCTCATATGTCTATCACCTTTAGTCCTTTCTAAAATCCATATCATGGAAGACTGAAGGTTAGGAATTGGGGTACCACCCCACATGAGCTTGAGGGAGCAGCAAGTCCATAGGTATTTAGTGTACACACACTCGAAGAAAATATGCTCATGTGTTTCATTTTCCTGCCGGCAAAGAACACAACCAGGTTCCAAAATAGTTCCCCATCTATTCAGCCTATCCTTAGGTTGGTCTGCCGACAAAGATCCTTCAACTTCCTCGTGTTAACATTGACCTGAAAAATGTTTCAGTAGGTTGGTGAGATACTGGCTTAGTGAATATAATTTCACCCAACCATCACAGATAACTCATTTATGTTTATTAAACTGAAATAAAAAGCAAGAATTACTACACTGAGCAGATCTAACAATTACAATTAAATACCACATGGAATGTAAATATTACATTAAAAGAACAATTGTTGTGAAATTGTACCTGAATCTTTCTTAACCTTTCTTACTTATAAGAAACTCTTTAAACCTATATGAACATATTTTAGTTATGTCCTGATCACATGTAGTGTACTCTACATATGAAGACTCATAACGAACTATGATCTCACCGTACAAGACTTAGATGACACACCCGGGAATGCTAAGCCTGACTACGTCACTGGTCTGCAATAGGAAAATGGCTCTCCAGCCTCGGCACACCTGTTATGTCATAAAAACTGGACTACACCTCTAACCTGAGCACACAAGCAGAGAGTCAAGCCACCTATTGGCTTTATTGTACTCTAGCCACCAAGATCTCTGGTTGATGTTGGACACTATATTCTATATTTTTAAGGAGACTTCCACTAGGGCTTCGTCCCGGTACCACTTGTTAGTATGTTCCGACCCCCCTATACTAGACACTGCCAGGGTTAGTTCGTTTCATCCCTATGACGCAGACCTCTCATAGGGAATCTAAGGTGTTCATGGCCCTCAAGTCTATTATTTTATTATTCTTAGAAAGCTCTTACTATATTGTATCTTTTCCTTACTTATACTTGACTATAGTATCTCTATTATACCGCATATATTTATTTGAAGTTTAAAATACTACATGTATATCATTCAAAACTTGGTAGAGCAATATATTTAATACATTGTAATTTACTATGAAATCAACATACTGTAAATGCAGGTAGACTAAAATTCTTAAATAATTTGAATACATGTCAACTTGCCACATATACACTAAAATCATGCAATTGAGCTTCTTAATACACTGATAAAAGTTAATTGCTTGACATATGAGAAATTTTTATTAACACATGTAAAATTAATTGTACTTTCTTAGAAAATGTGTACATCAACCCAAATCCTGAGTTGTGCATCACATAACTCAATTAAGAGTTAATTACTTACCATGGAACAAATTATTGTTAATAACTGAGAATTTCTAATAATATTCTTAAGAAACGTGCCAATTTGTGTAAATACTAAATCACACACATTAACTATAACAGAGAGCATGCAACAGATTTATATTGAGACATTGCATGTCATTGTCTATTTCTTTAAATCGTGCAACTAGTTAATTACTAAATCATATAGCCTGGGTTTATATCCAAACCCCACAGCTATTGTAAATACGGGGTCGTGTGCTACTATCTTTAACTTTTAAACTGAGCAATTTAGAATTTAATCAACCATCTAGTTCCAGTAATCCAAATCACACAGAACAGTTAAATAATTAGGGTCGTGCAAACGAATTTAAGAAAAATGTGCAACGAGAAATTGACCAACGCCAAGACTGCCCGACACTTGGGTAATTGTTGTTACCTGCGAATAACACAAATCTAACTGAATTCGTCAGTTTCATAGAATTAGCACTGCTTAGTGAGTGAAATTCTACTCACTAAGCACCTAAAGCCAGTTTGCGGGCATCCACATGGTCATCTTCAACCTTGGGCACCCTGGATTTGAGCCTGCTGCAAGCAGCAACTTCACACGCACGCACAGATGGAGAGGGATCATCTAATTCGTCATTTCTTGTGGCCAGTTGGCAGGGGATTTATGTTCGGGCCTCAAGGCCAGACTCGATGGTGGCATTTGGTGGTGCTGGCCACGCCAAAATGCCCCTAGACACTACTGCAACTGTTGTGCAGCCGCTGCTGCTAGGGGCGCCGCCTTAGCAGGTCGGGGCACCTCATCTTTCTAGTTTGGACCTCAAGCCGAGCTCAAGGTCGGCATTCCTTAGTTGCTTGCTGCGCCCAACGACTCCTAGCTGTGCTGGTGGTGGCACCGCACCTGCTGTAGGTCGGGGCACTGCCATAGCTGGTCGGGTTGCAAGTGGTTGGGGCCGCTAGGGAGAGGATGAGGAAGGAGAAAGGAATAAAAAGAAGAAAGGAGGACGATGCCAGCTGAAACGAAGCTAAGGGACTCGAAATCACCCCTGCCTTCTCTCCCATTGTTGTGATCAGGCTCTGCTTGGGCACCGCTTCAAGTGGCATTCTGTTCGATCGGGAGGAAGGGGATAAGGGAAAGGGGGCTAATAATAATGGATAAATTGCAGTCTAGGTCCAAGGAACTTGAAAATGCCATAACTTTTGTCTTGGAGGTCCAATTCAAGTGATTCCTTTTACAAATTTTCAAGCACATGATTCTCAACTTTATCAAGGCATAAAAATAGAATAATTAAACCACCTTATCTAGGTTAATCATCTTAGGTAATTAACTTAACAATTAATACTATAGTTAACATTAATTACATTAGATGAATCAATCTCGACTAATGATTCACATCTTAGCTTATCTTGATTAACCATGATGTTTAACAAGGTACTTAGCACTAATCAAGGTACTTCACGCTAATTGAGGTACTTACTCACTAACCTCAATGTGAGTTGTAACACTTTATTTTTCTATAATAATACAACTAACAGAGCAATAACATTCCATCAAAACTTCATAACTATTATAGATTTATCTTCATGCATGCCTCATAATTCTCTATTTCTCTCTCTTCCAACTACTTCTCATTTCTTCATCTCATGTAACTCTTTGTTTTTCTCTCATAATAAAGCTAATAGAGCAATAATATTCTATCAAATATTCATAATCCAATAAGAACATCACAACTATTATAGATTTATCTTCATGCAAGTGGCTTATCTTTTGACAAAAACCCAGATCTGACAACACAATATGTTTCAACTCTGACACTAATATTACTTTCCTCATAGTTACTTATTATAGGAGGAGGTAATATTTAGACCCACTTGGATACATTTCTATTCTAATTATCATGGATGTGAAAAAGGATTTTAATTTTTTAATGAAATGAATGAATGCTTCATCAGAAATTTTAGATACAAATATAACTATTGAACGTTACATTTCTTAGTCTGGGGAAGAATGGTTATGCCCACCCATGCTTGACTTGTTTGCACTATAATTGTGACAATTCAGGAACTCTAATATTTTATACATAATATACTTGAATATGTATAGTCACCTGAGTATATGTAGAACCACACACCCCCACCACCACACATACAAACAAATTCTGATTACAAAAGCCTTTAAAATTCTACATTTGTTTGGTTCAATGAAATAGTTGATTAGTGTTTGTGTCCACCCTTGTGTAGGGAAATACGACATTAGATAGGAAACATAAATAAAAAATTTACTGACATATTTTCCATTAACCAGTGGATCACGTCAATAACTATGTAATGGAAAGGATGGTTTCACGAAGATATATCTGGTCCTGGAGCAAGTCCAACGACAATCTTTGTCAATGTAGATGCACACTCTATCTTGAATGGTTTCTATGCAACTCCTAGTTTCTCTGAGACTCATTTGACTGCTCCTCCAGGGACACTATTGGGACTGGTCTGACTACTCCTCCATGGATAGCAGACTCAAACATCGTTCTCTACAACAACTCCTCTCGTCACGAACTGCTGGTTGACCTCGTCCTCCTTAGCAATGGGAAAAGGTCACCTCACCGCTAGAAAAGTCCACACAGACCAACTAGAACTCCTTTCATCCTATAAGAATGGAAAGGAAGGAGTTGTCCCTTCTGTTGGTGTAAGCCTACTCTCCCACAACAATGATCCTTAGTTGTTTCTCTCCCATAACTATCCCTCCCTAGTCGGGTAGGACTTGCTTGGTCTCTCTTGGTTATCACAACTAGAGAGGACAAAAATTGTCACAGTATATGATTCTCAATTGTCTTGTTGTGGTCTGGGAAGCCCCCAATAACCCTCTATTTATAGGCGGGGTTAGGGCCAACTTTACTAGTCTGTGCAGGAGTGGAAGGGACCGGAAGATCTCAAATTTTCATAACAATTCTAGAAACTTCACAATCTGCAACAACTGAAATAGTCGTCTGGCATACCCAGATGGTCATCTTGCACTGGAGACGGTCGCCTCGCACTGTGAGACGGTCATTTTGTAGTTTCCCAGTTTTGTACATATGTCTGCAATTCAATTCCAATTAGTGCACGTCATGACGTCAGCACCAATCCTTGATGCAATCAAATTGCATTCCCCAAACGTCTATTTGGTGCATGTCAGAAGGGTGTATCGCTCCATCTGAGACAGTTGTATTGTAGACCAATTCAGGATAAATTCCAATCAATGCACAATACAATAAGCCTAACACTCCAAACGAAAGTCTCAACGCTTGAACTGATCATTTGGCAGTCCAATCATCTGATTGTTATGTGAATAGAATATGTAAACATTTTAATAATCAATCCAATCATCATTCAAGATTAATCTCCTCTTCTACATGAGTTCCTATGTGTGTGACCCTATAGGTCCCATATTACGTTGGCAGTGAATGTACATAACAACTTATGACATCACAAGCAATGAGTGGTGCCTAGTCACACATCATTGCTACCCAAGTAAATGGAAAGTTGGAAAACAACTTCAACCTACAAATTGTGTATCATGTTACAATATTTGTATAGTTCCTTAGTCACTGCTATCCAAATTGAACTAGAGGCATGGAACAATCATCCTCATCATTATTCAAACTTATTTCTTGAATAAGAGCAGACCGTCTGAGATATATGTAAGCTCACTATCACATATTGACTCACATGTATGCAGACACACATTTCTCAGTCTCACTATGAAAGCCTTGGATATCATACTCCCTTAGGAGGGAAAAATCCCATCTCTATCACTCACAGTCAGTCTGCATGTGTCACAGTCACCCAATCATCACCTTTATAACAACCCATGTTTCAGGATTACGTTTGATGATGTCAAAGCATACCAAATGACATGTGATGAATGTAGTAATTTCAGGTCTAAAAACCACAAACACCACCATCACTATACGATGTGATTCTGACTTAACTAGTTAAGGTTTTTATGTATCACTCTTATGATGGGTCTATCCGATACATTGTTCTCTAACATGTATTTGTGTGCTTGGTTTGATATTGCCATATAATGATTAATGAGATTCTATCATCAACCAACTCACGTTCTAATCTTATGTGTCATTGTTGTATGTATACCTTCCACAATAACAATCGATCAGGGACATAACAAGAATGTATATACTCTTAACATTTGTATGATTTCATTGTTCAGGTCCTCAACTTGAAGACATATGTAATCGAGTAATAAAAATATCTAGACATTTATTGTGTTATTTCATTATCTTAAAATTGAACAAACATATTAAATTGGAAGCCTACCTTTATTATTAATCAAATCATTTATAAGTTATGCCATTCCAATCATCATATGATTGGCTATCTGTATATACATACCAACACCTTAGTTTTCATTTACATATTTAAATAAGTTATGTGCCAAACGACTCTAATTATCTCAGCACTACAACCCGTCATACATGAATGTTTCCTTCTTATTGGTATTTTGGGGGTAGGGGGTTTTAGATTGTAAGCTACCATAAATGGTAGAAAAAGGATATATGATACATATTTTATATCTATTTTTACATTATGAAAATACATACAAATTGTATCAACCACAATACACATTAACGAACCATTAATACAAAAATAACATATGAAAGTATAAAATAGTTGATCACAAAAGACTATTATGCTGGTCTATAATAGATATACTTCTTGAGGTCCAAAATTGTATAGGAACAGTACAAAATATGTTATGTTCACATAAGACTAAAATTATATGCTCTAGTACAAAAATAATACCCTTAAAGAAAGTTATATAAGTTTTATGTACATGTTGTCCTATTTACGTTACACATTTATACAAGGTGTACATTAAAAATGTACACATCAATCTAAAAATCATACACATAAATACCAAAATATGGACAGTTAGTGATCATTATATTGCCATTAATGAGGTTTATTTTCCTTGTAATGATGAAGTGTTTATTTGAGAGAGTGTGTCACCACCCTAAAAAGTAAACGAGTATTTGGTGGGGCTACAATTTACTAAAGCATAATGAAGGATCCAATTGGGAAAAAGGTGGGGTGAGAAGAAGCAACACGTCACATCTTTCATAGGTCTCAACCTTCATCCTAACAAGTTTAAAAATAAAAAACTTACAAAAATGTCTTCACAGAAGCATGGGCAACAAATTGACCTGTCAGTCCTTTCTGGATGACAAATCCTATAGATCTAAAAACAAAATTGTAAGTAGTAGAAGATGGTAGCATGATGTTCTTATTGGTGATGTGTTGAAGGCATCGCAGAAGAGAGAGACATCATCAACAAGTACTCCAAAAGTATCAAATGCAAAAGGCAAAAAATGATGGTGATTTGCTATACAAGTTGCACCAAGCTTTTGTACCTTTTATGTAGAAGAATCGCTAGCTTCCTAGCCTGCTTTAAAGTTACTTGAAAGAACAACTGACAAAGGAGAGACTCCAATGAGGTCAACACATGTGTGTTTCCCATCTATCCAGTCAAATAACAAGATGTCAGTATGACGTTGAGAGTTGATACCATCAAGTCGTGTGCCAAGAAAGGACACAAAAGCCTCTTTTAGAGCATTTACCCCAGCTCAAGAGACAAGGTTAAAAAGAGTATTTCAAACTAAGTCATGTTGAAACTTATATCCAGGTCTTATGCATCAATGAACATCATGATCATCGAAGGTGTCAAGCTCTACAGTGTTACAAAGTGGGAAACATTAATCTCTTGGGTACAAGGAAATGATAAGTATATAATGAAGAATATATCAATACTCAATAGGTGACATGGATAAACCAAGTCCATGAATGGGAATGACAAGAAAGAAGGCTTGTGCATGGCTGATTGGGAGAGAAGAGAGGACAACTAGTTGTTGTTGAGAGAGGCCACTTGCAGTCAATTGTTGGACAATAGTTTTGTAGTAAGCGTTTGTCAAAATAGACTGGGTCTTTTAAGTACCAGAAGGCGTACATGATAATTGGGACCAATAAAGGATGACAAGATCTTAGGGATGACATCATGTGTGGTAACGAAAGAAGAACATGTTGGTACATATCCAACCTCCCACAGGATGTGGTTTTGGAGTTCTTGGTTGTGGATTTGAGAGGAAACATAAGAAAACTTGTTGACATCATGAGAAGATTTAATGCCCAACCCTATGAGGTGCATAGGAAGCATGACCAAGCACCACTATAGATCACCAAATCTTGGGCCATCCCCAACAATGTTACCTACTAGACATTGATGAAGCACATAATCAAAATCATCCAATGCAGAACAAGTAGACGTTGGGGGTGTCGTTTGAAGAGAAAACAATATCTTGGGCATCACAATACATGATCGAGAAAAAGTAGCTCACATTATGGTAATTGAAGTAAAGCCAAATGATCTATCATGACAAGAGTTTTAGCCACACATTCCTTGAGAAGCTCCAAGAGAAAAGCTAGATCTGTGGAAACATGGCCTCTTGAAATCTTCACTCTACATATAGGACGGGATATGTTAGTAGGTACAATACCAAACTCTAGGGATCATCTTGGATCATGTGAAGGCCAAAAGATTTCCATCTTCTTGATATTAATATGAAGACAAAAGCCATGACCTCATTCTTGGATAACATATAACACCTTGGAGACTGCAGTAGTGTCACCAATGAGGGCTCCATCATCAAGATAGAAAGATAGAAGGTCGATATGACATTCATCCTTCAGTTGCAAAATAACAGGATGAAAACCAATGAAAAAAGAAGTGGCCCCAACAGATCACCTTGTTAGACCCTAGCCATTGAAAGGAGGCTCACTTTGATCCATGTCGAGAGGAGCTATAATGCAATTCAACCCGACGTGCAATAGTTGGGCAATGAAGATGAACTCCTTAAATATGGTGGATCTATCAACCATATTAAAATCATTATTGAAGTCAACAAGGGCCATCTTAAGAGTGGTAAGATGATGTTGGTCATAGACAAGGGAGTGACAACATGTAGGAAAACTTCAACATCCCTAAAAATACCAACACTAAATTTATGATCGTTAAGATAATTGATAGCATCAAGAATGACATCCTTCATTGAAATCTTGGAAACTAGGTGATGCCAGATAGTTCCAACCGCAATAGGCTATATGGTATAGTTCCAACCGCAATAGGCTAAATGACATTGTCTAGCTTGAGAACATAGATTCAAAGGAGCACTAGCAACATAGGGAGCTAGGGAGGCAGGACAAGGACCGACAAGCAAAAGGTTGACCATAGTTGACACTGCATTCAAAAAGTCATCTTTAACAGCCGCTACTACACCACACATAGCATCAAGAAGGTGTTGTGCACAAAGACCATTACATGCACAAGCTATCCCTTTCTAGAAAGATAAGACTGCCTCTTCAACTATAGCATGAGAAGAAACAAAATGAAAGCAAGAAATATCTGACACAAGTTGTACCTTAAGTGGAGGGCTTTGGGGATGTTTTGCTTCAAGCTCCAGATGAGTAATAGGGTTAGAGGGGGCAATGTCGTTAGAGGAGAGAACTCAGATGGCAGCTGAAAATTGTCCATCCTTGATCTTTGTCTTTACATGGAAAACTCTGACTTTGACATATCGTGCACGCACAAAAGGACAATGGTGGGACAAGATCTAAGCAAGGAGTTGTTGGATACTGTCAGGTCCTGAATTCCATATTTCTAACCTTAAATATCATAAGTTGATGAGGCTAAACACACTTTCGTGTTGCTCGTTCTAGGGCGGATTCAGGAGAAAAGCGGTGGAGAACACACACAGTGATCAACTAAAAATGAACCCAAGCATCAATAGAGCAAATACAAGAAACCCCTTGTTGTAAGGCAACACATATAGTGTCGGTGAATGGCAATTGATAAAGAAGCATGGTGCTCTTTACTATAGGGAAACCAACACAAAAGATAGAATCAATATGATTCTGGTTGAGCTCGAGATGATTCTAGGAGGTGGTGGCGGTTCAATATGCTGACTGGCCATCAAGGTACTTGGAATAGGAGCCAAAAAGCCAGGCTTAATGGGGATAGTCATGCCAACAATCATGTCGATCGTATCCTGACCAGGACGATAGAGTAGTGATAGTAGCATTAGAGCCGTCAAAAGCGCGGTGGGGGCAAGCTTTGAACCAAGATTGAGTGGAAACACATAAGCCATGCATCCAACGTTTGCATGTGACTAAGCCTTTCCAAACATCACTATACTCCAACACCTTATGAATGCCCAAAATATGAATTGGTGAGGATAAATATACCGCCAAAAATAATTAGTAAAATTACTTGAAGTAAATGACCTGCCGCGACATGTGTGGAGACTCTTAAAAGGACATGTGATAAGGACACATGTGTTGGCCGACTTGGCAGCAGTTAGAACGGAACATGATGAGAAATGACCGATTCACGACCAGAAATAATCACCCAATAATTCTATTACATATACATTTGGATAATTTCCAAATAAATAAATATTATATATTGCTATATAGAGAAAATAACAAACGATAATGAGCAATAATGTCGGTACAATCAATTGAACAAATATTGTCGGTACTAACAACTTTGCTACATAAAAAGTTAAAAGACAGTTTAGCTGATTATAGTCCAACCGCATTTATATAAAGTCTGGACTGGGAAAACAAAATGATGACAGGGATTTAATAATCCGCATCTATTCCCTCCCTGACCTCCTCGTCGTGTTCTGTATGGAAAAACAAAAAGGATGACTGGGATTTAATAATCTGGCGCAAGTCACAATATTCGGTGTTTCATATAAATTATCGAAAACGGAGACAATGTGAAAGGGCGTACTCCGTAAGTCCACAGGTCCTCCAATCAAACCCCGAACAGGTTGGATTTGTGGAAGTTCATACTCCGTTAAATTCGCAACGTAAAAGCAACTCGAAACGTCATCTACTGCTACCCGACACGACCCCATCTCATTCATCCTCGTAGTCACCTTCTGCCATAGTAGTACAGCATGGATGTACCTGCGCTTGATCCCAAACCAAATTCTCACATTGGTGCCTGGGATCAGCAAACATATGCATTAGCCACCTCGAAATCAAGATAGGGAAAGGGATGGGGCGGACATTTTTTACTTCCTTTGATACAAGTGATCGCATCCCTGACGTTGCGGAGAGAGTTCGTCCTTGATATCAGTATGGAACATACCCACATACTTCAACTTGGGAGGACCCACGTGACGAGTTCATATAGTCAACCAGCCAAGTTGATACTCCGCCCACTGAGAGGCAGCCCACCCCATTGATACCGTTGGATTTGGTGCAGAGCTCTTCTATTTTAGATTTTGTCTTTCACATGGCAAATCATTCACCAAGTCCTATATAAGCTCTTGCAAAGGTTACATACTGACTTGATTGCCATGTAACCGTTAATTTTGATTTGGACTGCTGCTATAATTTCCCATGAACTCTTATAGTTTAGAAGACAAGCTAAGGATTGACATGTTACAAAATGCAACCACCAACCTCAATGATTCGAAGATTTGTGAATATTTTCGTACCTTCAAATTGAATATAATGAAAAAATCCAAGTGTTTATAGAGCAAAAAGAATCATAATTTTACTTACGTTTACAGTACGACAAACTCACTTGTAACAAAAAAAAGTCTTACTTAGTATAACTAAACATCAAATCCAAATGACAATATTTTTAAGAAAAAAATCAAAATTTGCACTAATTAAGAATATAATAATTAATAAGGATGTATTTTTTATAGTTACTTTCTTAAAACTACGAGTTAAAAGAAAACTAATTAAATTTTTTTTTTGAAAAATATAATAAAAGAAAAGAGCAAGAGTTTCACCATCACTACCTGCATTCACTCTCTCACTATATCAACACAACCATGAATAAGCAAACATTGAGGACATGTATAATTCAATCCTTTTGAAATGAGGAACATACACAAATATATATCACTCTAGGGTCCCCTTTGTGTTACCTAAGAAGACCATTTACACATCATCTCAGAAACCACCCATCTAAAGTACTCATTTGGGGTTAACTAGAAGCAATTGATATCCTAGATTTTGTGTTACAAAATATTCTACATTCAGTATCTTACAAACAATCAATATGTTGGCCAAGAAATATTGAAAGATGAAAAATGATTGATTCAAATTGCAATGAGTTCATATAAGTGAATATGCAAACAAGAAAGAACAATGTGTGCAACGGAGATAATCCATGTACTCATATAGCTAAACTATTCTTTCACATATTCATGAAATAGGAAAACATAGAGAAGGGTGATCTTACGTATGCATGGAAAAGATATTTAGGGTGTGCAAAACCATCTTGTAAAAGGTTGTTGCAGTCTCGAATCATGCTCTTTGATAGAACGTGTCTTCACATCAAACCGTCAAAATTTGTCTATGTAACTCTCCAATGATGGTCAAGATCTGGGATGTGGGTCTGCATGCAATAGGATTCCTTGACTAGATGTCTCTATATCATTGTTCAAGAATGCCCCATGGTTTTATGTCAATCTGACATCATTAAATGTCTTTGGGGAGTTTTGTATAGAATTGTTGCGCCTACTAGATTGACTCAAGGCCTAGTGGATTGGTTAACTATGAAAACACACACACACATTTGACATTAAATTTTCTATACCCCTAAGGCTAGTGACATAACTCTTCATGCATTTCTTGTCTATTTGTTATATGCATATTATTAATATTTCTCTAGAAGCCCCTAATATGCTAAAAAATGATCCTTTATAGACTATTTGGTGTGTAAGATGGATATATAATTTTATTTATTTGTTAATCCCTAAATATATTTCCCACGATGAATTTAAGTTCTCTCTTAAAACATACATGGTCTGAAATCCGTAATACATGTGTAAATTGTTCTAAAAATTGATTTTATGATTTTTTATACTATAATATGGGAAACAGTCTTACATACCTTTGGTTACTGTATGGATGATATATTACTGTAAGGCCCCTAAACTTGTTTAATGATTTTAATGAGCTTAATTATCATAATTGAATGCTTAGAACCCTAATATAACCTTTTGATATGTTTTGAAATCATAATACAAGCTTAAGTTTCAAATTTGGTCCAATTTGGACATTGTTTGAGCAAGTTATGCAATTTTCTGTACATTTTGGACTTTTCTGCAATTTACCCAATTGAGGGGTTTTCTTTCCAATTTTTCACATAAATTATGTTCCTTATATGTTATATTTTCATTCTTGAATATTTTAATCCATGGGGATCCTAGTTGAGCCATGGTTTGAAGATGTTTTCATCAAAGGTATTTTAGGGTTTACCCCTTCATGGATGAGATAACTTCAATAGCTATCAACTAATGAATTATGTGATTGGCTGGGAAATTCGACAAAGGAAAGCTAAGAAGATCTATACATATAGAGGGAGATCTTCTTGTGTGTGTTTTTGTATATTCTTAATCATTTAAGGTCATGGACACTTGGATAGATACTAGAACTTCAACTTTTTCTTTTTGCTTTATCTTAAAGTTCATATACTTATCCCCAAGCACCAAAATAAGCCATTTTCTCTCCACACTTCCATCCTTCTCTGACCTTCATTCTCCCTCTGTGCTTCTGCAAATTCCCTGCCCAAGGAAGAAGAAAGTGGGGATCTACTTGGAAAAAAATTCTAGGGTTGCAATTGATTTCCATTTTGGGTCTAAAAAGCTTCCTCCTAGTGATCTTGACCTAAAAGTGTAAGTTTTACCTCATTTCCTCCATTTATTTCTTTTCTCTTCTACCTCCTATATCTCCCCAGGTCGGAACCCTTCAGTTCCATGGTGAAAGTGGCCCTAGAACTCCAAAATCTATCCTTCTTGTTTCTTTTTCTAGGGTTTTGCTTCTTTGTGGAGAGAAATGCCTATTTCGCCAAGTTCAGATCTAAATCTGGGGATTTCTTGCATTATTTGCTCGAGATTCTTTCTGTTTGGGATCTGAACTATTCTATATAGGCGATTTATATAACATTATTCACTTATATTGCTTATTGAAATCTTGTTAGTTCATGTTTATGCTTGAATGTGATGATCTAAGCATAAAGAAACTATGCTTGTTTAGAATTTTGAATTTTTGTGTTGTTCCCTATTCTGTTCCAGTTTTACATGAACTTGTAAACATGTGTATGACCTTTCTAACATGTAACATGATCTAGGACAGGTTGATAGAAACAACCTATGGTGCTATGTACAAAACAATTGATGGTTCAAATTAGAGTTCTCAAGCTATTTCCTTCCCTATCACACAACCGATGGTCATACCATTCAACAACCAATGGTGTTGCTATCTTGGAAACTGATGTTCGTGATAAAGGGTTTCAAATTTATGGTGACAAGCTATGGTCACCCCCTTAGGTCAGGTTTTGTCTCAATTAGACGTTTAATTATCATTTACAAAGTATTCTAATGATGTTATCAATCGATGATGACATTAGCTTAATATTTGATGGTGTTAACTGATTGTATTACTGATCTAACAACCAATGGTGACCTAATGATCAAAATTAATGGTGGATCAGGTAATCACCATGTATGATGAGTTAAGAATGTAATTGTATATTTGACTAAACCTTGAACCAATGGTTCCTTGGTTCAATTGATCTAATGGTTAGACCTATACTTCAATTGATAACCTTGAACAATGAACTTGATCTAATGAATAATATTGGATGCTTTAACATCCAATGGATTAGAATAAATCACATGGTATTATATTTGGGTCCTAGTGATGATAATTCGATGGTTCAATACCATTAATTTGTAATCTTACCTTTGCCATTATATAGTTATATTGGATAAGTCACTATAATAAGTGGATGCGTAACTCCCATGTGATCTAGCTTGTTATACCTAACCTTAATGTAGTTATATGATGTTTATTGTTTATAATCAGACCTCTTGAATGATTAATGTGATAATGAATTACACTCTTCTTGTGTTGAGACCACAATGTAGTACTATTTGAATATCACAGTTTCCTTCCATGTTAATATCTATGGACATATATGTGCTAATGATCTTTTGAGCCTTGTTTAAGGCATGGAATGATGATGATAACCTTACTATTAATAATGTGATGATCTTAACAACCTTTGGGAATGTTTGAATCCATAATTGAGGTGAAATCCTCTTCATGTTCCAATAAGGGTTAAAACCCTGGAACTTGTGATAAGATATTGGTATCTTGTAATAGTATGATGATAAGTGTGGTCCATTAATTTGCAATGAATGATAGCATGTGGTAATGTGATTAAGATTTATATCTGAAATGTTTTATATCTTTTGAAGTTGTTATACATATACTCTTATTAGAAAAGAATTAGGGTTTGAATGTCCACTTGTATGATAAAGCCTTAATGCATTCAATTGGTATTAATCAAGTGTAACCTTAATCATGTAGAGCCATGTGTCGTAGAACCATCTTCAGTGTCAGAACTTACTAGATGGGGGAAAAGAGTATTCCCAAGGGAAACTCAGAGCGCATATTGTTGAGTATGTTGGGGTGGCAAGTTGAGGATATATCCTTGTTATCCACAATTGTAGGTTATGGAGGATGGATATGGCCATGCCTCTGACATTTGATGTGATTGAGGACAACTACGGTTGTACCTCGGATTAGAGGGTTTTGTATACCCTATTTTCTAGTGCCGTAACTTGTACTAAGGATAGACTAGTTGTTATTAGTTGACTATATGTCACTATTGGCAGTTTGACTGGTATGTCACTGCAGTTTACTCGTACTGATTGAGGGGAAGAGATCTTAGGACACTGACACTCCTTGATCTTATACGAAACTGAATTGCACTTCGCAGTGGTCAGTTGGACTTTGAGTGGTACGACTCAAACTCCCTAGGGCATAATAATAAAATATATAATACCGACCGTGTAGTATAATTGCTAGGGTTTAATACCTATCACATTGGTTGATTAACCTTTGTCTTGTTTTTACACTAAATAGTTCTTACATGATGCAAACTTATGAAAATTGTGTAATTCTACTTGATGCTACAACTTATTTTCTTAACTGCTTAGTAAGATTAAACTGTTCAATCTGTTCATATTATTTATTCAATACCCTAACTGATCAATGTATTTACTATTAATTAATATGTTATAATCAATATATGTTGGAGAGAGTTATATCTCTCGCTCGGACTGGGTCTCACCCGTGGGTCACCACATTTTTTTAGGTGGTCGCGGGCAATGAGGTCGAGGTCGCACTGTGGAAGAGAACCAACCTGGTGATCAATAGATTCAGAAGGCTGGTTAGTTGTAGATGTTAGTAGTAGAGTCCTAGTGTCATCCCTATACTCTCAAGTCCAGGTATGGGATGTGTTTTATAGATGATATACTCGTATCGACATGAGATTTTAGTAGTATGCCAATGTTTGTAAATATATGACATGTACATGTGAAATATCTTTTGTATGCAAGATGTGAATGAGGTCTTTGGATCCATATGTAAATACTTGTTACAGTATATGAGAATGGAATGATGGACCTTTTGTAAGTGTTCTAGAGTTTATTTTCATTGTTGGAATTGGTTTTAATTATTCTGCATTTTTGACTATATGATTAATTAGTAGTTGATTTTTGTGTGTGTTTTGAGTAACCTCGTTTAGCGTGACGAGGTGTCACAGTTAAGTTGGTATCAGAGCTCTAGGTTTACTGAGTCTACATGGACATAGGACTTAGGTTTGAGTCTTTTCTTATGTATCCAACATATCTGATCATATTTTATGCTTATGTAGATATGTCTAGAGGACATGAAGAACACGTTCAGAGTAGCAATGTTGCACTAGGAGGATGTGTAGGGAGGTAGGCACGCAATGAGGGAGTGCCAGAAGTAGGGCCAGAGCATCCCACAATGCCTCATCTAGACCCGACAATGATGGCCAATCCTGAGTTTCAGTCTATGTTTAGACAGATGATGGCCACAATTACACATATTACTGAAAAAGCGCCAACACCTCAATCTAGGGATGCCCCCTCTAATGTGAAGTCCCAAGGTGTCGGGAAGACATTTGAATGTCTTAGATGTTTTGGGGAAATTGAATATGCAAGTACTTTTGATCCAGCATACGCTGATATGTGGTTGACTAAGCTAGAAAAGGCGTTCAAAATCCTAAACATCGCTGAAGAAGACAAAGTTAAGCATGTGGTAAACCTGTTGAAGGGTATTGCTGGCCATTAGTGGGCCATAGAAGAGGAGAAAAGGCCAGGAGTTGTGATAGGATGGGAGGAGTTTCAGAGGGAATTTGTTAGCCGATATTTTCCAAAGACCTATCTGGATGAGAAAATCTCTCAGTTTGAGAAGATTCATCAGGGAGCGATGACTATTAATGAGTATGAGTCAAAGTTTATGGAACTTCTGAGGTTCTATCCGCACATGGAAGAAACAGACAAGGAAAGGATCCAGAGATTTGAGAAGGGTCTGAGTACGGAGTTGACTACTACAACATCAACCTTAGAGAATAGGGAAAGGTTTTCCACCCTTTTGGAATCTATCAGGACGATTGAGAGGTCTGCCATAGAGAAGCGTGAAGCTAATGCTAAGAAGCGACCTATGCAGTTTCAAGGGCAATCATCTGGAGGCTTTAAGAAGATGAGGTTTTCCCGCCACAATCGCAACCAAGGTCAACCTTCACTGAACCAAGATCACACACACCATCACAGTGGACCCTGAGTCGGGGTAGAGGTCATAGTTTTCCACCAAAGAGAGCCCGCAATACCTCATCGGTTTCAGTGAAAGGGCCGTTTAGGCCATATCAAGACACCAGAACATGTTACAAGTGTAGGCAAGTGGGGCATATCAGACCTTATTTCCCTATGAAAGTTGAGGTGGTGACTTAGTAGCCAAGGAAAAGTCAACAAGGTCCACAACAACGACAGTTTCGTAGTGGAAGTGGAAGAGGATGTGGTCAGGTATCCCTGGCAGGATCCTCTAGACAAGCAAGCAGAGGACATGGACAATAGCAGGTGACAAGAAGGTTCTATGCCATGACCGAACCAGAAGCAGTGGTCAATCCACGAGTCGTGATAGGTCAGATGGAGTTATTTCATTCTGCTTTGTCTACTTCTTGTTTTGTATTTGTGTTAGGAGACCCGGGTGTGACACACTCCTTTATCACCAGAGAGGTGATAGATAGTTGTTATCTACCAGCTTAGTCTTTGATCTGATAGCCTATGGCCAGAGACTCCTTTGGTTGATTCCACCGAGTTGCGGGAAGTGTGCCCTTCTTGTGTTCTTTCTTTTTCTGTACACAACCTTCAAGTGCATCTTTTGCCACTTGACATGCATGATTTTGATGTAATTTAAGGAATGGATACCTTGGAAAAATACAAGGTAGTCTTGGACTATAGTACTAAGGTGGCGACGTTGCATGATGGAGATGTAAAGTGGTCTCATAAGCACAAGAGTTTACCACCTATTTAAATACAGAACATGCCACAGAAGGCGTACAACAGGATAAAAAAGCTACATCAAATATACATCGTGAAACCTCATCAAAATGCCTCTAAGGACCTGAGAGTACATGGATGACTCTAGGACTCTACTACAAAACACCCAACAACAGCAACAACATATCCAACCTTGCTTCCTACTGTTCTTCTTATTTCTCAGCCGCAACCTCACAACCACCACCACGTCTAGCTCGATCACCTAAAAAGGTTTTAAACCAACAAGGTGAGACACACAGTCCCAGTGAGAAACATAACCCCCGCCGAAACTATAAAACCTCAAAGGAGAGCTAGAACATGTAACTGATATAAGCAGATTATATATGAGCAGCATACTGAGCAGAACTAACATGTTATAACATCTTACCAAGATATCCAGGAGGCATATAACCACATATTTCTTTATGGAACATGATTGACAAGATAAGTTATATAAGAACTTATCATAACATCTGAGGAACATGTAAGTAAATTTCAAGATATAACTAGAGAAACTATACAAGCAAGGCCTCAACCAATGTTTCATGTTTTGCCCTAAGCAATATACACTATACGGCTGGATTACCATTTGTTATGCCCTGAGGAAGTGAGTCATACCTCTCAAATCCAACCTTCGGCTGTGAAGCCCAAAACCGGTGCCATACAAGGTCAATGGAAGAGCCGGACTCCATGACCTCACCTCCTCGTGGTCAGTGCATGAGAATCAACAAGCATGACCGCAATCTCATGCTTTAAGTGACTTCAGCCACACAGGGTCAGGCTACCCTCTACCTAGTCGACCTTGGTATAGGTATCGACGCTAGAAAACCAAGCCACGAGCCTGTTCACCATGCTGCATCATCATTGAGCCATGGGCCTATTCACCGTGATCTATCAAATATCCTGAGCCATGGGCCTGAAACCATGCTCTAAACATGCACTACTACTTAGGGCGTAGGCGCACCCCACATATTCAATAATATGCGTTCCAGGTTAACCCGCAGGAGAACTCATTTCACCATCACCAAACTCCTAATGATGATGGATCTATGGCCAGGGTAAACTACATGAAATATTCATTTGTAGTTAATTAAATTGTTTTAAGTGGATTGCAAGATTCAACCAACTTATGCAACATGTAAACTATAACACAAGTAACCAACATAGATCTCATTATCATGTGTCACACTATCACTGTTAATCTCAAAGCCACCAAAATCATCCTAATCCATCACAAGGATCCAACATTACATGATAGCACTCGGCCTCTTGCCAAACATCAAGATCCATCTCAAGGATCCACATCATAGGGATTTAATCCCATCATCAAGGCACACATTGCCATTCCATGGGTAACACCCATCATATATCACTGGGTTCATCATAACCCTTGATGTTCAACATCATATCGTTGCCATGCCATCATTATGGCTATTACTTGATTTCATATCCATACACATGGAACCTACATGGTTAGCATAATCATAGAGAAACAATGGTACTTGTACAAGGAACATTTACAACTCTTTACTTTAATATGGGAATCAACCATGCAACATAGAAGAATGTATCAAGGCATAGCATTCTTAAATCTATATCAAAGCATAACAACATTAGGGTTACCAACCTAACACAAGGTACAACCCTCACTATAGGTGTATCAGGTAAGGGACAACCCTCACTAAAGGTACATTAGTTACACCCGACTTATCCAGCTGTGTTGGCGAACACTATTGACCAGCCTCCATCCCGGGCAACCCCTATGTCGGGCAACACCCAACCACTGGTAACAGGCAACTCTTAACCCGTGACACTCAGGAATGCATCACCCCATCATGGGCAATGTGTTGCAACAGACTATCGGATAGCACCATCCATATCGCCCATCACAAAGATAGCCCATCAAAACCATATCGGTTAAAGGAACAAGGGAGCAACGACCATAAGCACTCTAACAACCAGCCTATAATGCCCAAGAGAAACATCATGTGTCACACTATCACTGTTAATCTCAAAGCCACCAAAATCATCCTAATCCATCACAAGGATCCAACATTACATGATAGCACTCGGCCTCTTGCCAAACATCAAAATCCATCTCAAGGATCCACATCATAGGGATTTAATCCCATCATCAAGGCACACATTTCCATTCCATGGGTAACACCCATCATATATCACTGGGTTCATCATAACCCTTGATGTTCAACATCATATCGTTGCCATGCCATCATTATGGCTATTACTTGATTTCATATCCATACACATGGAACCTACATGGTTAGCATAATCATAGAGAAACAATGGTACTTGTACAAGGAACATTTACAACTCCTTACTTTAATATGGGAATCAACCATGACCTCACCTCCTCGTGGTCAGTGCATGAGAATCAACAAGCAGGACCGCAATCTCATGCTTTAAGTGGCTTCAGCCACACAGGGTCAGGCTACCCTCTACCTAGCCGACCTTGGTATAGGTATCGACGCTAGAAAACCAAGCCACGAGCCTGTTCACCATGCTGCATCATCATTGAGCCATGGGCCTATTCACCGTGATCTATCAAATATCCTGAGCCATGGGCCTGAAACCATGCTCTAAACATGCACTACTACTTAGGGCGTAGGCGCACCCCACATATTCAATAATATGCGTTCCAGGTTAACCCGCAGGAGAACTCATTTCACCATCACCAAACTCCTAATGATGATGGATCTATGGCCAGGGTAAACTACATGAAATATTCATTTGTAGTTAATTAAATTGTTTTAAGTGGATTGCAAGATTCAACCAACTTATGCAACATGTAAACTATAACACAAGTAACCAACATAGATCTCATTATCATGTGTCACACTATCACTGTTAATCTCAAAGCCACCAAAATCATCCTAATCCATCACAAGGATCCAACATTACATGATAGCACTCGGCCTCTTGCCAAACATCAAGATCCATCTCAAGGATCCACATCATAGGGATTTAATCCCATCATCAAGGCACACATTGCCATTCCATGGGTAACACCCATCATATATCACTGGGTTCATCATAACCCTTGATGTTCAACATCATATCGTTGCCATGCCATCATTATGGCTATTACTTGATTTCATATCCATACACATGGAACCTACATGGTTAGCATAATCATAGAGAAACAATGGTACTTGTACAAGGAACATTTACAACTCCTTACTTTAATATGGGAATCAACCATGCAACATAGATGAATGTATCAAGGCATAGCATTCTTAAATCTATATCAAAGCATAACAACATTAGGGTTACCAACCTAACACAAGGTACAACCCTCACTATAGGTGTATCAGGTAAGGGACAACCCTCACTAAAGGTACATTAGTTACACCCGACTTATCCAGCTGTGTTGGCGAACACTATTGACCAACCTCCATCCCGGGCAACCCCTATGTCGGGCAACACCCAACCACTGGTAACATGCAACTCTTAACCCGTGACACTCAGGAATGCATCACCCCATGATGGGCAATGCGTTGCAACAGACTATCGGATAGCACCATCCATATCGCCCATCACAAAGATAGCCCATCAAAACCATATCGGTCAAAGGAACAAGGGAGCAACGACCATAAGCACTCTAACAACCAGCCTATAATGCCCAAGAGAAACACCATCATAACGGGAAAGAACCCAGCACAACGCTATGTCGGGTGATGCTATTGACAGGCAACACCATTCCAGGCAACGCCTCAGAGTAACACGTCACAACAGGCAACACCCATATCGCCTGATACAACAACACAACAACCATCTACTATATCGGCCAAAGAAAACAAAGAGGAAACAAGCTACCCGAGCAAGGTTCATACATATCGGCCAAGGATTAGAGCTCACCTCAAAACTCAAGGAAGGAGGGGTGTTGCTCAGTCACCAAGGCATGGCCTAACCATGTCGTCTAGGGTACTCAAGAGAATACATCGAGCAAACACTATATCGCCCAAGAGAATATTAGCCAACAACATCTAGGATAAGGATTCATGCCAGTCTGAAGGTCAACAAGACATCCATCAAACATATCGCCCAAGCTCATCCCTACAAAGAGGGATATGGGGAACCACCTTACACAAAATGATATCGGGCAGCAAGACATCTTGGGTTGTCAAAGGTATCAGGTTGATCATCTTCAACCTCAAGACTACCACCAAGAAACCCTAAAGGGTCAAGAGAGTTGGCTCACCTCTCAACAACCAAGTGAGAAGGGTTTTGCACAACTTCCATCACATATCGGGCAGCAAGGTGGGTCATCACCATATCAGCCAACCCACCAACCTCAACTAGGTCAAGACCAACCAAAGGCTCACCTCTCAAGTCCATGGCAAGAGAGGGGTGTTGCCCAAGAAACTAGAGTATAGACTCACATCTCAACGACTAAGGAAGAGAGGGGTTTTTCCTACACCACTAGAGCCCAATCTCACCTCTCAAAACCAAAGGGAGAGAAAGGAGTTTTGCCCCAAGAACACACCACACACACCATACCTCTTTAGGATAAGAAACCCTAAGCTCACCTCTCAACTAAACAAGAGAGAGGTATTGCTTGAGGTTCTACAACCCAAAGGATCAGCCAACACAAAGGGAAACCAACACACCACCTATCTTCCAACAAGATCTAGGGCTCATAATGGGTAGCAACATAACTGTCTTAAAAAGATATGTAAGGCCGGTCAAGATAACATAGTAATGCAACATGTAAAAGAGGTAGTATAGTTAGGGTTAGGAGTTATGTAACCCACCTTAAGCACACTTCCAAGCTCCAAAGCTCCAAAGCTCCAAGCACCACCTCACCAGGATGTATCGGCCACCACCAAGGAAGACGAAAGCAGCAACATCAGCAGCAAGATGTATCGGCCACCAAGGGGGAAGAGAGAAAATGGTTAAGGGGGCAAAGAGATCCCAAGCAAGAGAAAAGAGACACATATATAGAAGAGGGTAAAGGGTAGGAACAAGCAAGGTTTCGTCCTCCCTAAGAACACTTGTCTATGGAGAAAATCCACCTTCTAGATCATCCACCTCCACACGTCCAAAGCCTTTTCCACCTTGCTAGCAACAAGCACTAAGTTTCCATAAGGGGTGACACAAATGATGCTAGGTGGAGGGGTGTGTGTTTCCCAACATGGAAACCCGTCCCACCCACCAGCATCCTCTGGCCGATACGCCTCCCTGGGCGATAGACCACTTCTCGACACACTCTTGGCCGATACACCCTTGCCCGATACACCAAGCAAGGAGGTGGCACCAAGCTCAAACAAGGCCCAAGAGAGCCCAACAACAAGCCTAAGCTTCAACAAGCTCAAACGAGGCCCAAGGCAATTGAAGCAAGGCATCCAACCCATCCTCTCAACTCTAGGGGATGTAAGGAGAGAGAAGATATCTCTCAAGGTGAAAAACTTGCACACCAACCCTAGAAGTTGGGTAATTTGCAAGTTGCACCTCAACCTCTTAACAAGAACAAACAAACCCTAATCACAACTCAGGTGATTAGGCAAGCCTCTAAACACAGGGTTTATGCAAAACAAACAGGGTAAGTCCAAAATGGAGGTTAGGGTCCTTACAAGCCATAAACCCCTATAAAATGATTTTGTCCCCGAAATTTGAAGATAAAAGAAAGGGATACTTCCTCCTCATCTCTTCCTCTAGATCCCACGTGGCTTCCTCAATGCCATGATGATACGAAAGAACCTTCACAAGATCTAGGTCCTTCCTCTTCAGCTTCTTCACTTGTTTGTCAAGGATCAACACTGGACCTTCCTCATAGGTCACATCTTCATCAAGCTCAACCTCAATTGGATGTATCACTGTCTCTGTGCCTAGATGACTTTTCTTCATCATACTGACATGGAATACTGGATGCAACCTATGCAACTCTGGTAGTAGCTCTAACTTGTAAGCTACTTTGCCAACATGTGCTGTCACCGGATATGGCACCATATACCTGGGAGCCAACTTGCCCTTCTGGCCAAACCTCAACACACCTTTCCATGGAAAGACCTTGAGATATACCTTGTCTCCCACCTATAATTCTATGGGTCGTCGATGATTATCTACATACGAATTCTGTCTATCCTTTGTCCCTTTCAACTATTGATGTATCACCTTGATCTTCTCTGTCGCCTGTTATACTAACTCAAGACCTAGAAGCTGATACTCTCCAGACTCATACCAACATAAAGGAGATATGCAATTTCTACCATATAAAGCCTCATAAGGTGCCATGTCGATACTCCCTTGGTAACAGTTGTTGTAGGTGAACTCTATTAAACTGAGATGCATGTCCCAATTACCTAGGAACTACAAAACACAGGCTTGGAGAAGATCTTCCAAAGTCTGAATAGTCCTTTCAGACTGTCCATCTATATATGGATGGAAGGCAGTACTGAATCTCAACTATGTTCCTAATTCTCTGTGCAACTGTTCCCAAAAAAATGACTCGTGAACTGAGGACCTCTGTCTGAGACTATCGTTACTAGCACACCGTACAAATGCACTATCTCATCCACACACACCTGGTCAAGCTTCTCTGATGTATATGTTGTTTTCACAGGTATGAAATGAGCAGACTTTGTCAACCTGTCCACTATCACCCAGATGGAATCATGATTTCTAGCTGTCCTTGGAAGACCAACTACGAAATCCATGGTTACATGATCCCATTTCCACTGTGGTATTGACAAGGGTTTCAACATACCTGCCAGCTTCTAATCCTCAGCCTTAACCTACTGGCATACCACACACTTAGCCACGAACTCGGCCACGTCTCTCTTCAAGCCAGGCCACCAATACATGTCCTTTAGATTGTGATACATCTTGGTGACACCTGGATGCATAGCATACATCGATGTGTGTGCTTCCTTGAGCAATAACTTCCTTAGATCATCCACATCAGGAACCATCATCCTGTTATGATAACAAACTAGTCCATCTTCAGACTCATGGAAGCCATCACGCTTCTCACTACCAAACTCTGATCTAATCAACTGAACTATAGCAACTGCCTACTGTGCTTCTTTGATCTATTGCCTCAACGTAGGCTTCACTTGCATCTGTGCCATTAGTCCTTCCAACAAAGAGACTTCCAACTGTACATTCATCTGCCGCAAAGAGACGAACATATCCCGCCTATGGCATATCAAAGAACTCAATTGTGCCTTCTTTGTAAGAAGAGAAGAAGACTTCCTATTAAGCGCATCAGCTACCACATTCGCCTTACCAGGATGATACTCAATGGTGCAATCATAATTGATAACCTCCCATTTTGTGATGTTATCTTACTAGTTTTCCTCAGTTTTCCATACTCTTTCTTAAATAAATTAGACACAATCTTTAATTTTCCATTTTATTGTAAATATACCATCAGATTAACTTTTCCCCTTTTGTTTCTTACAGAAAAGCACAATTTTTTTTACAAAAGCTCCAAACGGTACCAATACTGAATGGACACCAAAACGGTCCCAAGACCAAATGGACACCAAGAGGTCCCAAGACCGAATGAACACCAAACGGTCCCAAGACCAAATGGATACCAAACAGTCCCACGACCGAATGAACACCAAATGGTCCCAAGACCGAATGGACACCAAACGGTCCCAAGACCGAATGGACACCAAACAATCCCAAGACCGAATGAAGATCAACCGGTCCCGAGATCGTATGAAGCTACTCGACCCCAAGATCGAATGAAAGCAAATGGTTTCAGACCGAGAGGACTCAAACGGTCTCTAGACTGAGAGAATCCAAACGGTCTCCAAACTGTGTGAAAATCCAAACGGTCTCCAAGACCGTTTGGACCCACTTACCCCAAACCATTTAAGGCTCACTCAAAATCCTATAAATAGAACCCAAAGGGGTCCTCACAGGGCATGAAGTTTCAGACGTCCAAAGGCTGCCTCTATTATTTCAGAGCCATTCCATTCTTCACCCACTGCCCTGAGGCTGCCATTCTAAGATTCATACTCCATCTCCAACCTACTTTCTCTCTCATCGACAAAGAAGGTGGGAAGAGGAGGATTCATCATCAAGCAAGCTATGAAGAGTGAAGATCATTACTCTCTCTCTCTCTCTCTAAGGGGTCGACCTTCCTCCCTCCTTCGTGGAGATGACACACACTCTCTCTCTTCTCGCCCCCTTCTTTGTTCTTGCCATTAGTGAGTAGTCTTATACACTAGGGTGCGGGGAGTAGCCCCGCTACCCATGCTTTCATTTCATGCATTGTAATTCTTGAGTTTGCAATAGAAAAACACTATCTTTCCAGTTCAACATCAATCTTTTAATGAATGTTAGTTGCTTGATCACCAACTTGTGTTATCTATTATCTATTAGTACAAATTGTCTATATTTGTACTTCTAGATTCAAATATCGACTGCTTGTTGGTTCTAGATTGTATGTAGTAACCATACATTTGGTTCGATATCTAGGAGCGTTTCTCAAGAAGTGGAGTAAACTCACCTCCATCGTTGTACTTTCATACTATGAAATGAAATCAGTTGACGTATGAAAGTACAACTTTGACGGGTTGAGGAACACACTTTGCGAGGGGAGTGATGCAAAGTAAGTGACCATTCGCCTGGGGATGGTTGGCATTGCAACACTTCCACGTTTCTCGTAGTTAGTTATCCGAAAGGAGGCTAAGCCTACAAAGATACTAACTATTTAGACTCTTTTCTCTACAAACCAAGTTATTGTGATGTATGTTTTGATCCATGTGTAGTGGTGGTGAAAGCTGATCACATCCTAGTGGTTTCTTAACATTGTTTACAACCTTAAATTTACTTTCCTACTTTTACTTTACTCGCACTTAGTTTAAACAACCAAACCAACTCTTTGATCTAAATACCGAATTTTAAGGAGTTAAATGAAATTCTAACATTTTCCATCTTGTTGATCTTAACAAGACCATTATCATGTGGATTCGACCCTTAACTATACTACGATAAGACTTCCATGTATCCTAGCACACATGGGTGGAGTTTTTAATCTAGTATAAGCAAGGCTAAACCTAAAAGACTTACTATCTTTAGGATTTTTAGTGGTGCACACAACTCCACACAAGTGGAAGCTCCATCAGTAATCGTTGATCAACTCCATCTAGCGATTCTATCACATGTTCATCTCACTCTACGAGAAGATGTACTTCAGGTTCTTATGATCTGTAAAGATATGACACACCTCCCCATAAATATAGTGTCTCCAAATCTTCAACGCATGGACTACCATTGCCAATTCCAAATGATGTGTCAGATAACTCTCCTCATGTTTCTTAAGTTGTCGCAAAGCAAAAGAAACCACATGATCCTCCTACATCAGCACGCAACCTAAGCCTTTCTTGGAAGCATCGTGGAAAACAACGTAGCCTTTCTCAGGTTCTGGCAACACCAGCACTGGAGCACTAGTCAGCTTCTCCTTTAAGATCTAAAAAACTTGTTGACAATGATCATCCCAAACAAAAGGTACATCCTTCCTGGTCAACTTCATCAATGACAATGTGATCACACTAAAATCCTTTATAAACCTTTGGTAGTATCCTGCTAAACCTAGAAAATTGGGAACTTCATTCGACATCTTTGGTTGCTCCCATTCCGCAACTGACTCCACCTTCTTGGGGTCCACTCTGACTCCTTTTGCAAATATCACATGACCCAAGAAAGTTACTTCCTTCAACCAGAACTTGCACTTACTAAACTTGGCATAGAACTTATGTTAGTGAAGGAGAGTCAACGCTTGTCGAAGGTGCTGTTCATGTTGTTGACTATCTCGACTATAGATCAAGATGTCGTCTATGAAGCCCATAACAAACTAGTCTAGAAACGGATGGAACACCCTGTTCATCAGATCCATGAAAGAAGCAGGTGCATTGGTTAGCCCGAACGGCATAACAACAAACTTAAAGTGACCATACCTCGTCCTAAAAGTTGACTTTGGAATGTCATCTGTCTTGGTCCTCAACTGATGATATACAAATCATAGATTGATCTTTGAGAACACTGTAGAACCACACAACTGATCAAACAGATCGTCTATCCTGAACAAAGGATACTTGTTCTTGATCATAACTTTGTTTATATGCCAATAATCTATGCATATACGCATCGATCCATCCTTCTTATTTATGAAGAGAACTAGAGCACCCCACGATGATGTGATCGGTCGGATGAAACCTTTATCCAACAACTCCTGTAACTGCTTCTTCAATTCTTCCATTTCAACTAGAGCCATCTTGTATGGTGTCTGAGCAATTGGTTGTGTCTCTGGCACTAGATTGATCTCAAATTCAATCTCTCGAGGTGGGGGGACATTGGGAAACTCATCCACGAACTCTCTAACAATAGGCACATCCTCAAGGCTAGAACCTTCCGCTTTAGTATCCACAACATGAGCCAAGAACGCTCTACAACCTTGCAGTAACAAATTCTCTAGCACCATAGCTGATACCACACACGTCGAAAGAATCTTCCTATCTCCTTGGAAGATCCACTTCTCACCATCTTCGGTAAACACTGTCTGCTTGGAACCACAGTCCAACACAACCTTATACTTCTCTAAGGTATCCATCCCAAGGATTACATCGAATCCATGCATATCAAGTGGTATGAGATCCACTTGTATATTGTGTCCCGAAAAGGATAGAACACATGATGGACACACTTCTCGAAGCATTGAGGAACCATCAAGAGGGGTTTCTAACAACAAGCTATCTTTCTTACAACTAACAGATAAAAGACAACTATCAAGCATACTACATGCGATAAAAGAGTGAGTAGCACCCAGGTCAACCAGAATAGATATAACGCAAGAAGAAGACAAATCAGAATGAAGTAACTCCATCTGACCTTCCACCACTCGTGGGTTGACTACCGCCTCAGGCTGACTCATAGCATAGAATTGAGTCATTGCTTGCTGTCCATGTCCTCTGCTTCCTTGAGCAGACGATCCTACTTGCGACGCTTGGCCGCATCCTATCCCTCTAGCACCATTAAACTATTGTCTATCTAACCCCTGTTGATTCTACCTCGACTACTGGGTCACTTCGACATCTCTCCTTGGGAAATTTGACTTCAAATGCCCTATCTCTCCACAAATATAGCATGACTTTTCCTCTAATTGCGGCCTAGATAGCCATGTCACTACTACTAAAGTTGTGTTGTAAGCTCTGGATGGCGAATAACCACACCCTCTTCCTTTACTTGGTGACCACTGTGATGGTGTACTAGAACCTTGCCTCACAGAAGGTGCAGAAAACCTCAGCTTCTTGTGGCTGTCAAACCTCTATCTCTGGAACTGAGCATGCCTTTTCTTGGACATAGTCTCTCTCTTTTCTCAGATTGACCATTCAATCCTTCAGACAAACTCCACAAATGTGGCAAGCCGGTCTCGGTTTTCTAAAGAAGCAGCAGGTTTCGACAGCTCGACACTCAAACCTTTCTCAAAACATACAATCCTCTCATCATCTGTTGCCTCCATGTGAGGACAAAACCTCAACAAGTCCATAAACTTGGCTTCATACTCGGTGATGCTCATAGATCCTTGGCACAGACATTCAAACTAATTGATCTTCTCATCCAGATACGTCTTTGGGAAGTATCGATTCATGAACTCTCACTGGAAGATGTCCCAACAGATCACCCCACTGGGTCGCTTCTCCTCCTCGATGGCCCACTAGTGGCCAACACTACCTTTCAGAAGGTAGACAGCGTGCTTGACTTTGTCTGCCTCAGGGATGTCAAGGATCCAGAAGGCCTTCTCAAGACTTGTCAACCACATATTTGCATCTACTGGATCATCCATTCTAACATAATTTGAAGCTCTGACTCGGCAAAGTCACTCAAAGGTCTTCCCAATACCCGAAGATTCACCATGGGGAGCCTATGCTCTTGACAAAGGCACTGGCAATCTATCTACCATGTGATTCATTATTGTCATTACCTATCCCATAAGGTGTTGGTAGATAGGATTCTCAAGAATGGTTGTGTCGATTTTGGGGGACCTCAGGAACCCAATCTTCATGTGCCTACACACTCTCTCCATCAACTGATGCAAGGACACTGCTCTCGGCAGCATGTTCTTCGTGACTTCCAGATATCTTTTAGCTTTATCTTCTACTGGGGGCAGAAGGTTATTATGAGAAAATCTAGAAAAATCACAAGAACAAACACAAAACCTAGTCCTAGATCCCTGTAGACTCAGCGAACCTAGAGCTCTAATACCAAACTTATTGTGTGACATCCCTCTATCACATAGACAACAAAATGCCACGCGAAAACATGTGGAACCATCATAAACATCATATTACCAAAAACACAGGTCAATTAAACCGATTGTGGAAAGCAGATAAGAAAAGAACTATTACATCTAGATCCACATCCTGCAAGGAAACATGTTATATGAATATACATAAACTTGATACATGTCCACATCTCATAGGATCTAGCTATCTCATAAGCATAAGAGTTCACGACCTGTTTAAATACAGAATAGGCCACATCAGGCCAATAGCAGGATAAACAAGCTACATCAAATATACATTGTGAAACCTCGTCAAAATGCCTCCCAGGACCTGAGAGTACATGGATGACTCTAGGACTCTACTACAAAACACCCAACAACAATAGCAGCATATCCAACCTTACTTCCTACTGTTCATCTTGCTGCTCAACCGCAACCTCACGACCACCACCACATCTAGCTCGATCACCTAAAAAGGTTTTAAACCAACAGGGTGAGACACACAGTCCCAGTGATAAACATAACCCCCACCAAAACTATAAAACCTCAAAGGAGAGCTAGAATAGATAGAACAAGTAACTGATATAAGCAGATCATATATGAGCATCATACTGAGCAGAAATAACATGTTATACCATCTTACTAAGATATCCAGGAGGCATATAACCAGATATTTCTTTATGGAACATGATTTGCAAGATAAGTTATATAATAACTTATCATAACATCTGAGGAATATGTAAGTAACTTTCAAGATATAATTAGCGCAACTATACAAGAAAGGCCTCAACCAATGTTTCATGTTTTGCCCTAAGCAATATACACTATACGGCTGGATTACCATTTATTATGCCCTTAGGAAGTGTGCTATACCGCTCAAATCCAACCTTCGGCTGTGAAGCCCAAAACCAGTGTCATACAAGGTCAATGGAAGAGCTGGACTCCATAACCTCACCTCCTCATGGTCATTTCATGAGAATCAACAAGCACGACCACAACCTCATGCTTTAAGTGGCCTCAGCCACATAAGGTCAGGAAACCCTCTGCCTAGCCCACCTTGATAAAGGTAATAGTGCTAGAAAACCAAGCCACGGGCCTGTTCACTGTGCTCCATCATCATTGAGCCATGGGCCTGTTCACCTTGCTCTGTCACATATCTTGAGCCATGGGCCTATTCACCATGATCTAACCACACCGAGCCACGGGCCTAAAACTATTCTCTAAACATTCACTACTACTTAGGGTGTAGGCACACCCTACATATTAAATAATATGCATTACGGGTTAACCCACAGGAGAACCCATTTCACCATCACCAAACTCCTAATGATGATGGATCTATGGCTAGGGCAAACTACATGAAAGATTCATTTGTAGTTAATTAACATGTTTTAAGTGGATTGTAAGATTCAACCAAGTTATGCAACATGTAAACTATAACACAAGTAAGAAACATAGATCTCATTATCATGTGTCACACTATCACTATTAATCTCAAAGCCACCAAAATCATCCGGATCCATCACAAGGATCCAACTTTACATGTTACCACTTGGCCTCTCGCCAAACATGAAGATCCATCTCAAGGATCCACATCACAGGGATTCAATCCCATTCTAACATCCCTGGCCTGGGTTATGCCTTAACCCTAGAAGTTTTTGTTAATCAAGATAATTAAATCCTTAATTTTAATTTGTGAAAAGTATTTAAGGCTCAAGAGGAGCTTATGTTTCAATTTTGGTCATGTTTGAATAATGTTGAAGCAATGTTTTCTTATTTTGGACTAATGTGCAAATTACCCAAGTTAAGGGGGTTAACTTGCAAATGTTACATAATAATATGTTCCTCATATGTTGAAGCATCGTAGGAATGAAGATGATGCAGAGGAATGGCTTATGAAAGCCTGAGTACCAAGAAAGAGCTGATAAAACAATGTCTCTGCATTAAAACCTAGTTTTGGTGTAAAGTGCAATTTACCCAAAACCTAGGGTTCAATATGCAAATTACCACGAGCCTCACTTGAATTAGGTTGGAGGAGAGATAATCTTGATATTAAAATAATCAATATTTAAGCCTAATTGAAACTCTAATTCAATTTAATGCACAAATAAATAAAATAATTGAAGGGCCTTCAACCAAAATTAATATGGTTGGATTCAGATGTGTGTGGACATCCTTGAGCCTTGCAAAGGCACAAGTATATCCCAAGGAGGTGAAAACTCCACTCACCATTATTATAAGAAAAAGAATTTCCACTCAAATATGGATATTCTTATTATAAAGGTTAAGGTGCTTAATTTCTTTTCCCATAATTCTTGGATAATGGAAGGGAGCTTGGTGGGGATAGAGATTCCTTTGTATACAAGAAATCAAGGGGTAAGAGGTGGCAACAATTTTGGAATTAATAGACTTTTATAAAACATTTTCTCTCTCATTGATTTCCTTATAAAAAGGCCTTTTCCAAGCCAAATGAAAGGCTTTTCCGTTTCCACTTCTTCTCCTTGCTTGGAAAATGACCAAGGGATCTAGGGAGGACCTGGAGGATGACCCCCAACCTGTTGGTAAGGTTCTTGATCCCTTTTCACCTTGATTCCATAGTGGAAATAAAAAATAAATCATTGATTTCTTCTTAATCCGATCTCCTCTTCAACCCTAGCCAAACGTTTCAACCAAAAGCTTGAGGACGAGCCCAAGGAGAGTTGCAAAAGCTTCATCCACCATTATTGGCATGAGCTTGGAGATTTGGAGCTCAATTGGAGGCAGGTTTTATAACTTGAACCCTTAATATTGTTATTTCAATCAATTCCTTATCAATTAATGATCCTTTTCATATTTTCGAAATTTGTTTTGGTTGATTGATGCAACCACCATGAAAATCACAGCAGGTTTCATGAGTTTAGAGCTTGATGATGATGACATCATCATAAGCACACACCTCCCCAAATATCTAGGCCAAACGGTTTCAATTGAAATGTTCAAACAGTTTACATATAGTTTCTCAAACGGTTTCCCAAACCGTTTGGGAGAAAACAGTTTCAAAACCATTTGCGGGCGTTGACCAAGGTTGACCATTTAGAAAATTGTTGATGGTTAATGACCTACTAAATGTAATTAATTAGTTTCAATTGGTTCATTAGTTGAAGGACCATCGATCACCAAACCCTAATCGGGTTAAGTGTTGATTTTGGAATTGATTGATTTGGAACTTTGGGTTGATTAGCCCAAACTGTTACAAGTCCGTTTAAGGGTCACCCAAGACCGTTTGGAGGTCTAGGGTTGAGTATGGTTGGGTATTTGAAGATCCAAAGATACCAATCTAATTTGCAATCAAATGTTGATTTAATGATCAATCCAATGACTCAAACCCTAATTGCATGTCATGGATTTTGATGATATGATGGGCAAACGGTCTCAAGACCATTTGAAGGTCATCTAAATGACCTCAAAACCGTTTGAGGTCAGGTCATGTTCAATTTGGATGGTGATCCAATGATTTCAAAGCAATTCATTTCACAATGATTAATATTGAGAGTTCATTGATTTCAACCCTAATCCAATTGGATTCATAACCCTAATTGATGGTTAATTGGGATTCAAATCAAGTGAAGGATAATTCATTTTACTCATTTGAAGTGTGGTGCTTAGGTCCAATTGATGTGTAATTACCTGAATTCAATTGATGAGGGAGTTAACCTTGGAAAACCTAAACCGATTGGAATGGTTGAGACCATCTTTGGTCCATTCGGTTTTGAGGAGGTTTGGACCAAACGGTCTCAAGACCGTTTGAATCCAAACGGTCTCAAGAGAATTTGGGACCAAATGATCCCAAACTGTTTGAGGCCCAATCGATCTCATGAGTGCTTTAGCAAACAGTTTCAAGTAGTTACTTTAGCAAACAGTTTCAAGTACTTACTTTAGCAAACGGTTTCAAGTACTTCCTTTAGCAAACAGTTTCAAGTACCAGATTTACCAAATGGTTTCAAACCCTTAGACCAAGACCATTTGAGGTTTGGTTGGTCAAGACCATTTGAGGTCTAAGTGACCAAGACCGAATGAGAACTAATTAACCAAAACAGTATGGACACCTAAGGTGATTAAAGGTCAATTGTTTAAGTGAACAATTACATGATGTAATCCAAGGGTGATTATAATAATGGTATCCTTAGTAAGATAGGGCGATTAGTACCATTTGGATAAATCTCTAATGGTCATGATGATGATGACATAATCCATGGTATCAATTCTTATTTCAAGATGAGTGACTTAGTCTAATCAAATCTGAAGTAAGCATCACCTTATAGAAGATGAGAGAGAGGGGACTTCCTACATGAATGATAATCATGTAATGGATAAGCCTCAACACCTTCAACATGAATGATTAAGCAATTAGGGTATGATCCTTAATAAAGAGATCATGAAACCTTAATCAAGGAGGTTGTCGAGCCCTAACCTAAATCTTGGGCAATATCATATGTACCCCAAATCAAAGGTAATGTTGTGACTCTAAACCAGTTTGATAATATGGGGAATTCAAATTCAGGGTAACTTCATGAGAAACCCTAATTGAGGGTGAATTCATGAGAAACCCTAATTGAGGGTGAACCATGAGAAACCCTAATTGAGGGTGAATCTATGAGAAACCCTAATTGAGGGTAGATCTATAAGAAACCCTAATTGAGGTTAATGTTATAAGAAACCCTAATTGAGGTTACTGTTATAAGAAACCCTAATTGAGGTTGATGTTATGAGAAACCCTAAATCAGGGTAATGTGATGTGAATAATAAACCCTAATTGCGGGTTATGGAATGAGAAACCCTGATCTAGAGTAATGCCATATGAAACCCTAAATTAGAATGATGTTATATGGAATCCTAATGCAATGATGTGATGTAAGACTCAATCATGGATGATGCCATGTAATGATACCGTGATATGTGAAACTTTAGTAATGGTATAATAGTCAATATACTAAAGTGGAGTGTAGCTAATATGATCATATAAGAAGAGGATGTTATAACCATTTAGGGTAAGGTTGATGAACCATATGAATGGTAATGTGGATATTCTAATGAATAAGGGTCTAAGAGACAAGATAATGCCTAGATCCTTGTATATCCAACTCTATACATGTGTAACAACCCTTTACATCTTACAAAGATGAGGACAAGGAACTCTTAGGAGTGATGTATGCAATACTATATAATGATGTGGATAACATCTAAGAGTTGAAATATCTAAATTGATGGATAATGGTTTATCCTATATTCAACACTACCTAACCATTGGATAAGTTGACATCATTAAAGATAGTGGGACAATTCTAATGTGTGACTTAGGCACCATATGATGAAAGTGACAAATTAGTGAATAAAGTATTAAGAGGGAAATACCTTAATACAAGGTTAGTTAATTAACTTAAGTAAGATGGAAATGAGAATAAAGTGATACATCAAGTCATGATAGATATCACATTCAACATTTTAGGGTAGACATACCTTGAAGAATCTCTAATCCAATATTCTTGGATAAGAAACATATGAAGTGTGTGATATGTAATTGTTACAATAAAGATGTAATGAACTAAATGTACTTTGATAAATGTTGACTAATATACCTTGAGAATGGGGTAGGTCAAATCAATGAGTATGATGTAATCATACCATGATAAGGATGAGAAATGAACTCATACTTTGAATTGATGATCATTAATGATATATGATGAGAATAGTGATCATAAGCATATACTTATGATATCTTTGAATACTCCTAGAGGTGTGGAGCAAAACATTAGGGTTAAACTAATAATATGAGCATGAAACCCTAATTAATGTGAGATGGGAAACCCTAACCCTAATTTTGGGTAAAGGGAATGAAAAGCCCTATTTGATAGTAAACCCTAATCCCGACAAAGGAATGGTGGTGTTGCTATTGTATCACATAATGTGATAGATGACTTTTATGACTGTCATCATGTTTAATGACCATGCAGATATTATGAGATGATGGACATAGCCAGATTTGAGTTATGACATTATAAAACAAAATGTTGATTGGCCTTATGTGCCTTAATGTTGTTATTACTTAGTAAAAGTAACAGAATGAACATGGGCTTTATGAGTCTTATGAATAAGTTGTTGCCTAGAGAAAGGTGACAAGATAATTTATGGCCTTGTGAGCCATGTGAGATGCTTGTGTAACAAGTATCATGTATACCTCGGTCTGAGGACTTGGAGGTAATAGTTACCTAATAAGTGGTAACAGTGATTAGTAATGAATTGAGGGTATGAATACCCAGTTTTGATAAGTAAAATAATGATGTTGCTGTGAGATGTGAACTTTCAAGTAATGAGATAAGGGATTAAGATCCCAATGTATTATAAGTTCTAGTAAAGCTATAGATAAGAGCTTACATGTTTCTTTACAGCAATTGTCATAATAATTCCTATTTGAGAACTTGACTGATGCTAAAAGAATATGCTAAAGTATTTAATTAATCAAGTGAAATCATATCATGTAGAGCCCTGACCATAGATCCATCATCGTCAGCAATAGGTGATGGTGAAACGGGTACTCGACGGCAAAACCGGAACGTATATTTTGAATATGTGGGGGCAATGGGCGAATGTATCCTGAAATCCTAATGAGGGAATTGAGGAATGGTAAACATTAAAGCTCTCAATCCTTCATTACTTGTACCAGGATGGATGTATCATGAATCACCCGAAGATTGGGACAGATGCAGTACACATTTCCCAATAATGTTAATTTTGGATCGATGGAGATAAACATGAAATCTCACGATTGTGAAGAGAGTATAGCACACCACTGTAACTGTAATAGTGAAGTTGCCAGTATACCCTGGAAAGCTATATAGCAGAGATACAAGATGTCCTGCATGTGGTCTCAAGCTGACCGAGATGTGGGAGGTCTTGGTAGCCGACTCTACCTTTGACCTTGTATGGTACCGATTTCAACTTCACAATGGTCGGTTGGAGTATGAGTGGTATACCTCATCTCCTCAGGGCATAAGTGTGGTTGTAAAATGCAATCAGCCGTATAGCATGTTTGCTTAAGGATTGAATATGGAAATTCATTGGCTGATGTTACATTTCTTTTATGCATCTCTAGATGATAGATGTTATTCATATCTCTTTATATTCATTGCAAGTAGATGGATGAATTATATGTCTACCATGGATAGATGCAATACTCTCATTAGTAAAGGAGATTAATTTACTCTGTTCATTCAATGATTAGTATTGATGTTAATACATAAGAACTCCTACCCAGTTTTATTATAATAAACTGTTATAATAATGTTTTGGAGGAGAGTTATATCTCCTGATGGGGCAATGTATAATTGTCTCACCCCCGTTGGATCTAATGTTTTTAGGTGGACGCAAACGAAGAGGCAGAAACCCTATAGCAGAGAAAGAACAACAACAACATCAGGGACAATAGTAATGTCTCAGGTGGAGACATTGTCTGTCAAGTTATAGTTAGTAGTCCTATGTGTCATCTCTGTACTCTCAGGTCCATAGAGTTTATAGTTAGTATTTGTTTTTATGAATCGATCTGAGATTTTGGCTTGATTCCTCAAGGTTTCTTATGTTGTCTGTATATAATGTTACTAGGAAAGCTGATGTTGTAATCCTTGAGAAGAGATGGTACAAGTTATGTACTTTTGAACCAAAATGTAAATGTTATACAATGGTTTTTAATGAAAGAGTTTTTCCTATGTTGGATCTCTTTGCAAAAAGTTTTAATTTTTAGTGATTTTCAGTAACCCACTGCAAATGATTCACTTCCTCTTAAGTAAATATTGTTTCTGTGAGTTGGATGCCACACCCATCATCAAGGCACACATTGCCATTCCATGGGTAACACCCATCATATATCACTGGGTTCATCATAACCCTTGATGTTCAACATCATATCATTACCATGCCATAATTATGGTTATTACCTGATTTCATATCCATACACATGGAACCTGCATGGTTAGCATAATCATAGAGAAACAATGGTATTTGTACAAGGGACATTTACAACTCCTTACTTTAATATGGGAATCAACCATGCAACATAAATGAATGTATCAAGGCATAACATTCTTAAATCTATATCAAAGCATAACAACCTCATGTACCAAAGAATAACAACATTAGGGTTACCAACCGAACACAAGGTACAACCCTCACTATATGTGTATCGGGTAAGGACAACCCTCACCAAAGGTACATCAGTTACACCCAACATATCCAGCTGTGTCGGCCAACACTATCGACCAACCACCATCCCGGGCAACCCCTATGCCGGGCAACACCCAACAACTGGTAACAGGCAACTCTTAACCCATGACACTCTAGAATGCATCACCCCATGAAGGGCAACACGTTGCAACAGACTGTCGAATAGCACCATCCATATCACCCATCACAAAGATAGCCCATCAAAACCATATCAGTCAAAGGAACAAGGGAGCAACGACCATAAGCACTCTAAGAACCGGCCTATAACGCACAAGAGACACACCATCATAATGAGCAAGAACCCATCACAATGTTGTGTCGAGTGATGCCATTGATGGGCAACACCATTCCAGGCAATGCCTCACAGCAACATGTCACAACAGGCAACACCCATATTGCCCGACACAACAACACAACCACCACCTACTATATCGGCCAAAGAAAACAAAGAGGCAACAAGCTACCCTAATGCCCAAGGCAACTCTAATGTCCAAGCGAGGTTCATACATATTGACCAAGGGTTAGAGCTCACCTCACAACTCAAGGAAGAGGGGTGTTGCTCAGTCACCAAGGCTTGGCCTAACCATGTTGTCCAGGGTACTCAAGAGGACACATCGGGAAAACACTATATCACCCAAGAGCATATCGGCCAACAACATCTAGAGTAAGGATTCATGTTGGTCAGAAGGTCAACAAGACATCCATCAAACATATCACCCAAGCTCAACCCTAAAGAAAGGGATATCAGGAACCACCTTTCACAAAATGATATCAGGCAACAAGACATCTTGGGTTGTCAAAGGTATCAGGTTGATCATCTTCAACCCCAAGACTGCCACCAAGAAACCCTAAAGGGTCAAGAGAGTAGGCTCACCTCTCAACAATCAAGTGAGAAGGGTTTTGCACAACTTCCATCACATATCAGGAAGCAAGGGGGGTCATCACCATATCGGCCAACCCACCAACTTAAACTAGGTCAAGACCAACTAAAGGCTCACCTCTCAAGTCCATGGCAAGATAGGCGTGTTGCCCAAACAACTAGAGTGTAGACTCACCTCTCAATGACTAAGGAAGAGAGGGGTTTTGCCTACACCACTAGAGCTCAAGCTCACCTCTCAAAACCAAAGGGAGATAAAGGAGTTTTTCCCCAAGAACACACCACACACACCATACCTCTTCAGGATAAGAAACCCTAAGCTCACCTCTCAACTAAATGAGAGAGGGGTATTGCTTGAGGTTCTACAACCCAAAGGATCGGCCAACACAAAGGGAAACCAACACATCACTTGTCGTCCAACAAGATCTAGGGCTCATAACGGGAAGCAACATAACCGTCTTAAAAAGATATGTAAGGCCGATCAAGATAGCATAGTAATGCAACATGTAAAATAGGTAGTATAGTTATGGTTAGGAGTTATGTAACCCTCCATAAGCACATTTCCAAGCTCCAAAGCTCCAAGCACCACCTCAGCAGGATGTATCGGCCACCACCAAGGAAGAAGAAAGTAGTAGAAACATTAGGATGTATCGGCCACCAAGGGGGAAGAGAGAAAATGGTTAAGGGGCAAAGAGATCCCAAACAAGAGAAAAGAGACACATATATAGAAGAGGGTAAAGGGTAGGAACAAGCAAGGTGTCGTCCTCCCTAATAACACTGGTCCATGGAGAAAATCCACCTTCTAGCTCATCCACCTCCACATGTCCAAAGCCTTTGCTACCTTGCTAGCAACAAGCACTAAGTGTCCATAAGGGGTGACACAAACGATGCTAGGTGGAGGGGTGTGTGTCGCCCAACATGGCAACCCGTCACACCCACTAGCACCCTATGGCCAATACACCTCCCTGGACGATACACCACCGCCCGACACACTCTTGGCTGATACACCCTTACCCGATACACCAGGCAAGGAGGCGACACTAAGCTCAAACAAGGCCCAAGAGAGCCCAACAACAAGCCTAAGATTCAACAAGCTCAAACGAGGCCCAAAGCAACTGAAGAAAGACACCCAACCCATCCTCTCAACTCTAGAGGATGCAAGGAGAGATAAGATATCTCTCAAGGTGACAAACATGCACACCAACCCAAGAACTTGGGTAATTTGCAAGTTGCACCTCAACCTCTTAACAAGCACAAACAAACCCTAATCATAAATCAGGTGATTAGGCAAGCCTATAAAATAGGGTTTAGGCAAAGCAAATAGTGTAATCCCAAAATGGAGGTTAGGGTCCTTACAGGTTTTATCGGGCTGAGCACTTCCCCTTGGGGTGCTCCTGTATTGTTTGTTAAAAAGTAGGATGGTTCAATGACGTTGTGTATAGACTACAGATAGTTGAACAAGGTGATAATAAAGAATAAGTATCCTTTGCCGAGGATTGATGATATTTTTGATCAGTTGATAGGTGCCACTGTGTTTTTAAAGATAGACCTGAGGTCAAGTTATCATCAGTTGAGAATTAAGGCTGATGACATACCCAAGTCAGCTTTGAGGACTAGGTATGGTCATTATGAGTTTGTGGTTATGTTGTTTGGGCTAACCAATGCACCTGCAACTTTTATGGATCCAATGAATAGGGTGTTTAGACCTTATCTAGATCAGTGTGTGGTCATGTTCATAGATGATATCCTGAGATACTCTAAGGATAGTCAACAACATGAGCAACACCTTTGCTAGGCATTGACTTTATTGAGGCATCATCAACTATATGCTAATTTCAGCAAGTGTGAATTCTATTTATGTGAAGTGTCTTTTCAGGGCCATGTTATATCTGCAAAAGGCATTTGTGTTGATCCCAAGAAAGTGGAATCTGTACTAGAATGAGAACAACCCAAGACACCAACAAAGATCTGCAGTTTCCTAGGTTTGGTAGGCTACTACATGAGGTTCAACAAAGACTTCAGTTCTATAGTGTTACCCCTAACTAGGTTAACCAAGAAGGATGTTCCTTTTTCCTATAATGACAAGTGTTAATGTTCTTTCCAGATTTTGAAAAAAAAGTTGACTAGTGCACTGGTGTTAGTACTGCTAGAGCAATGGAAAGGCTATATTGTCTTTTGTGATGCTTCAAAGAATGGGTTGGGATGTGTGATGATGTAGGATAAAAATGTGATTTCTTTTGCTTCGCGACAACTTAAGAAACATGGGAAGAATTACCCAACACATGATTTGGATCTTGCAGCGGTGGCCCATGCCTTAAAGATCTAGAGACACAATCTCTACGGAGAAAAGTTTCAGATCTTCACTGACCACAAGAATCTATATATCATCTCAAAATAGGAGTTGAATATGAGGTAGAGGAGATGGATGGAGCTTATTAAGGATTATGATTGCACAATAGATTACCATCCAGGGAAAGCTAATGTGGTCGATGATTCATTGAGTAGAAAGTCATCTTCATCATCAATGGTAGATAATGCACAATTAAATTCCTTGATGTGACATAAGAGAGATATGCTAGTGTCTCTTTTCCAGATGAATGTATAGCGAGACGTTTCCTTGTTGGAAAGATTGTTGGAACAGTTACAAGTGAAACCTACCTTGAGACAGTAGATTCATGATGCACAATAGAATGATATTGTGATACAGAATATACGATCATGGATTAGAAGTGAAAAGTATGATGGCTTTCATGAGGAAGATGATGGTACAATTTGTTACCATGGTAGGGTAGTAATTCCCAATGTTGATGGGTTGAGGAAGAAGGTACTTGAGGAGGCTCACTCCTCGATGTATGCAATGCATCTTGGAAGTACCAAGATGTACCAAAACTTGAAAGACATGTATTGGTGGCTAGGTCTAAAGCGTGATGTGGCAGAGTTCATTGCCAGATGTCCAATTTTTCAGCAGGTGAAGGCTGAGCACCAGAAGCCTGTAGGGACATTACAACCCTTGCCAATACCACAGAGGAAATGTGATCATAATACTGTGGACTTTGTGGTTGGTCTTCCTAGGACAACCAAGGGTCATGATTCCATATGGGTGATAGTAGATAGATTTGACTAAGTCAGCTCATTTTCTGCCAATTAAGATGACGTTTATAGAAGAGAAATTGGCACAAATATATATTGATGAGATAGTCTGTCTACATGGCATTTCAGTGACTATAGTTTCTGACAAAGTTTTATAGTTTACAAGTCATTTTTAGGAGCGTCTGCATTTTGCAATGGGAACACAACTGAGATTCAACAAAACTTTTGTAACGACCATCATCGAACTGACAAACAAATCATTACTAATTATGCGGAATAATCATACGCAACAAATTAACAAAAATCACTAAAAATTAAAACCATTTTGCAAAGAGATCCATTTCCAGGAAAACTCTTTAAGGAATAACCAAAACTTGATATTCACATTGATCATATATTGTACATACAATGTACCATTTCTTCTTGAGGACAATATATAACAGTTTCTTTCTCAAAACATATACTTAAAGAAACATCAAACCTCAAGGCATACAAGCCAAAATCTTAGATTGTTCATAAAACCAACACATACTAAATCCAAAGACATGAGAGTACATAGACAACACATAGGACTTCTATCTACAAGACACGACAGACAATGCACTCAACATGAGCTGTCACTGTTGTCCCTGCTGTTGTTGTTCTCCTTCTATAGTATGGTCTCAACCCCCCTTGTGCACATCCATCTAAAAAAATGTGGATCCCTCGGGGTGAGACAATTGTCCCAGCGAGAGATATAACTCTCTACCAACAATGTTATTATCACAGGTAAATAGTATTAAACTGAGCAGAGGATAAGTAGTTTAGAACATTCTCATCTTTTAAAGCATTGCAACTATCTATGATAGAGTAGTAAATCATCTATTCACTTTATAAGGATTATGAAAAACATGTATAACAATTACCCATCATACTATATCAACATCTCAAGATTATCATGTGATGCTCATTTTCATGGTATGTCATCCATGAATCATTCTCATTTCTATATGTTGACCTTAGCCAATCTGTTAGCCAGATATTAAATTGTACCAGTCATGAGAGTGTACATCATCATATTCTGTCCAGGCATTGGACTATGCCAATCCTGTGCAACCATTCTAGGCATTGGACTATGCCAATCTTGTGCAAACATTCCAGGAATTGGACTATGCCAATCCTGTGCAACCATTCTAGGCATTGGACTATGCCAATCCTGTGCAAACATTCCAGGCATTGGACTATTACCAATCCTTTGCAATTATTCCAGGTATTGTGTTATTACAAATCTTGTGCAATTATTCCAGGTATTGGGTTATGACCAATCCCGTGACATTATTCCAGGCATTGGGTTATTACCAATCATGTGCAATTATTCCAGGTATTGGGTTATGGCCAATCCTGTGCAATTATTGTAGGTATTGGGTTATCACCAATCCCATGACATTATTCCAGGTTTTAGGTTATTACCAATCATGTGCAATTATTCCAGATATTGGGTTATGACCAATCCTGTGCAATTATTCTATGTATTGGGTTATGACCAATCCTATGACATTATTCCATGTATTAGGTTATTACCAATCATGTACAATTATTCCCGGTATTGAGTTATGACCAATCCTTTGCAATTATTCTAGGTATTGGGTTATTACCAATCCTGTGCAATTATTCCAGGTATTAGGTTATGACCAATCCTGTGAAATTATTCCAGGTATTGGGTTATGACCAATCCTATGATATTATTCCAGGTATTGGGTTATTACCAATCCTTTGCAATTATTCCGAGTATTCGGTTATGACCAATCCTATGACATTATTCCAGGTATTGGGTTATTACCAATCCTGTGCAATTATTCCAGGTATTGGCTTACGACCAATCATGTGCAATTATTCTAGGTATTAGGTTATGACCAATCATGTGACATGATTCTAGGTATTGGGTTATTACCAATCCTATGCAATTATTCCAGGTATTGGGTTATAATCAATCATGAGCAACTATTCCAGGTATTGGGTAATGACTAATCCTATGACATTATTCCAGGTATTGGGTTATTACCAATCTTGTGCAATTATTCCAAGTATTAGGTTATGAACAATCTTGTGCAATTATTCCAGGTATTGGGTTATGACCAATCCTATGACATTATTCCAGGTACTGGGTTATTACCAATCATATGCAATTATTCTAGGTATTGGGTGATGACCAATCCTGTACAATTATTCTAGGTATTGGGTTATGCCAATCCTGTGCATCATCATTGAATACCACATCACCTTTACTAGGTATTAAACATTGGCCAAGCCATCATACTTATTCACATACTTTATGTAATTCAAGTATTCCTCTTATCTCCTTTAAGCTTATTCAAAACACTATAGCCCTTATTTGGCTATAAGCATAAAGTATGTATGATCAAGATTTCATTATTATTATTGTATCCATTTATTATTATTATTATGTTACTAAGTTTCCATTTCCTAATTTATTTTAAACATTATCATTTCTTAAATGAGACTTTTATAAACATCTTGTTACCTCTCACTAGGAAACAACTACTCTCATGGCTCATAAGGCCCATTACACATCTTGTCACCTCTCACTAGGCAACAACTAACCTCATGGCTCACAAGGCCCATTAAACATCTTGTCAACTCTCACTAGGCAACAACTATTAGGGTTAGGGTTTCCCTTTATAGCTGAATAGGGTTTCATGTTCATATTATCAATCCAAACCCTAATTCATTACTCCACACATCTAGGAGCATACATTAATATCATGAGTATTCAATCATACTTATTTATTCTCATCATTTGCCATTAAATGATTATGTAATACCCAGATTTTCATAACACATGAGCGGAAGCTATATTTTTTTTCTTCATCTGGGAGTATCACAAACATGATGATCATTGCAACTAAAGAAAATGAAACACTTTGCATAATTGGAAAACTAATTCATACATAGTATGACAAAGAAAAACAAGTCATGTAATATACCATGATAACAAGACTATACATAATAAAAGATTTCTAAACCACAGTAGCTGGCACCCCACTAGGCAAGCTTGAAATCTGCTAGTCCTTTGCTTGTCCTTTTGTTCTTCAATTTCTCCAAAACTTGTAGACATCGCATCCCCAGCCATGCATTGGGAAAATAACAGTCGTTAGAGTAAGTGGCATGAGAATTCTAAAATATACATTGCTAAAGAACTAAAATTAGATTTTATAAACATAAAGCTAACATCAAACTCTGAGTAAAATCTGTAACATATTCTCTCTTATTACTTAATTTGAATTCTTATCTATCTACCTTATCTTTCTCTAGAGACATGTACCCTGGTACATGGATCTCAAGACATGCACCACAATGCATGGGTCATACTTATCTTAGCTAATTCCCTCTCATCATACTTATGGATGAGATTATGGGCATACGCTAGCCTAAGGTATCTTTCACTTACAATTTTTATCTGAGTGTGGCCACCATTATACAATAAGTCCTCCTAAATTGGCATATCTACGCCCTGAATTGCTACTGAAGTACCCTGAATTGGCATTACATGCCTTTGAATGACACCGATGTGTCTCTGAATTGGCGTGGCTATGCCCTGAATTGGTGCTGCAACACCTATGAATTGGAGTAAACACTCCTCTGAATTGGCAACGAATGCCTTGGAGTTGACAACAAATGCCTCCGAATTGTCCCGGGACTCCCTGAATGAGGACTTATCATATAATGTATTATGTGAAGGTTTTGACTTATTTATCTTAAGTCTAAACTTACTTAATTCGTAATCTGAACTAAAGTTGAATACTGATTGCTTTACTAAATTCTGAATCTGAATTTATCTTATATTAAAACTAAATACTAATAATTGAACTTATCTGAAACTGATTACTGAGTATTGAGCATGTACTAAATTCTAAATTTGAATCTGAATATTTTATTCTTAAGTTCTAAATTGAATCTACATTGGAACATGAATATACATTTCAATTACTATGTAACTAAGTTTTAGGTCTAAAACCCTTATCATGTACCTTTATTCTATATCTGCCTACCTATACAATGAGTAGTCCAAGTTTGAATCTAAATCTGATGTGCTTATTATCTAGATAAACCTTAATATGAAACTCTAATTTAATAGAGACGACTTTATTGATACTGAATATGACTAAAAAGTATAAAGGCACAAAAAAAGGATCTGAACTAGATATAGAAATAGTAAGTATACAAAGTATCTTTAGTCAAGTTTATGAAAGTAGCTCAAGTACAAAATATCTAAAAACATGAATTCTGACAAGATGATCTAACCTTTGTAAGATCTTATTGAATCTCATCTTACCATGAATCTTAATGTTTACATATATGCTTACATGTTACAACTTAAACCTTAAAATAATAATCTGATATAATCTTATTTTGAAACTTAATCATAACTTAATGCATCATAATTCCTATTATCCTCATAATTTAATTAAAAACACATTCTAATCCATGTAGTATATTTATCTTGAAAATTGGATCATGCCTTAATATGTTCAAAACTTGTATTCTCACTTTGTACTTAACTTCTAGATATTACTCATTATATAGAACTTGATTAACTACCTAGTTCTTGGATCTCTCTATATATAAGAAAACATGATTCTAAATGGAAATCTTAATACACGTTTGTATCTGTATATAAAATATATGAGAAATATTGACAACATAGTTATACTTCAAATCTCGATATAAAGTTATCCCAAAATTATCTATTAAGTATGACTATATATCTTATTTTGCAGTCTTATTCATTAATATGAATCAGCAGTAAGAAATCTTATAGAAATATGGTCCTTTAAATATTCTCATAGACATGGTGCATGAGTCCCAATCATATTGAGCAACATATCTCTACTTGAGATATTGAGCATATAAACTTACATAATTATAGAAGTACGGGAAAATCTTTCTTGAATATCTTAACTTTAAAATCTTAGAACATTGAATCACATAAATCATAAAAATCTGACTTAAGAAACATGTAAATATACTGAGCTTAAAATATGAATACTCATGGGCATGAACCACTTACTTTTATTTTTCTTCACTCACGAATCTGTCCTTGGATCCTCCTGACTAGAAACCCAAAACTACCCAGCGCTCATCTCCTTCTTCTGCTACACATCTGGTTCACGCTGTGTGACATGCATCCTACACTCCAAACCCACTCTATCCCGAGAGAACCCACATCTTCAATGAAACAAGCTGCCCGACGGTCCTACCTTGCTTCTAGCATGCTCCTACAAGGCCGATGAGCTTTCTCCCCCTCTTGTTCTCCTTGCCTCGAAGACTTACTATGACCACAACTGCCTAACTGCCATCATCTTTGTTCTTCTCCTTTCTCATGTGACATCGGCTGTGAAGGAACTGAAGTTCTGAGGGTCCCCTCTGGAAGCCTCCTCATCGCCAGTAGTCGAGGTCATGCCATGTCCCTCGCAGACACCGATGCTTCCTCTCCTTTCCTTGTTCTTTTCTCCTTCACATTCGTGTGTGCACATCTCTTGACTGAAACATTGTTTGCACCTTAGGAAGGCTGTCGGTAGGATGCCGACTAGGATTGCCGCTTGGCCTATGCCGTACAAAATCTTCTCCGCCTTGGTTCTAGTTTGCCCGACCATGACATATGTCAATATTGCTGCTTCTCTTTGCCCTACACCACCAAGACATTGTGATTCTGGCAAGGCCCTTCATCACGTCTAAACTCCCCCTCATGCTTCTGAGCTTCTTTCATTGACAAGGACGTCATGATGAGGGGTGAATAGGTGTGGTTGCCACCCTTCCGAGAACGTGTCCCGCTAAGGTATTCATATCCATTTTCGTTCTCTTCTCGATTTACCTAAAGTCAATGTGTGAAACCTCCTCCAACCCCTCGTCATATTTATAGGTAGCAACCATATCCCTATTGGTTCCCATGCTGATCGGGACTTCTGGATCATCTTGGATGCCTACGTATGTGCATTGAGGGTAGGATGTTCCTCGTCTCAAGACAAGAAGTCCCGAGAGAAAGGCCTCTTCTTCAGAAGTCTCCACCTTATCTACTTTCTATTATGTTCCATTTCACTCGCGATGAGAGTCTAGCTTGTAAATTAAATAAAGAGCTAGTGTAAAGTTTGTTCCATATAAAACATCAAACGAAACAAAATGGAATATGATACACCTTCTAACTCAATTTCTTATAATAAAACACATCACTTCTTTTACTTAGATCCTCCTCGGGTCTTGTTTATTTATATATTCTAATCGTCGATTAATTAGATCGTTATGTGGATATATCACTCCTCATTTATCCTCAATCATTTAAAATTATTCAACTCATCACATTATCCTTTCTCGTATTATCTATACTACTGAACTACTCCATATATTAACAACTTAAACATAGGATCTGTCTCATCTAATTCTTCATATGAAAAATGTTCTCAAATCTAAATGCACATTCATAATTTTCACTTAAGCATTCAAACTAAATCTTATATATGTTATTGTGGTAAGATCATTTTGAATTAAGTATACCTTTAACTTTGAAAGATCAAGTTGACTCTAATCTTTATTAAATTCAAGCATAATCCTTCCATCAGCTAATAAACGAATGTCAAGCAAATTTTTTTACTTGCTCACCCATTTGAGCACCTCAATTAAGGAATGTCTAAACACCTTTATGTATAATGTCAATTTCCTTATTCATCCAAATGTTCCCAAGGTTGGATGGAACTTTATTATGAACAGACAAATTAAAACTTAGTTTTAATTGAACCATCCCAACATTATAAGATGGTCAAATTATAACTTGACCCCTAAGGTGCAATAAACACTCATATGGGCTCAAATTGGACTGGAAGATAATACATTTAGGCTCATATGTCTCAATCTCAAATTGTTAAGGTTTTCATGAATGCAGTTCTCATTGACTTAGATATCATCTAAAAGTTAGAATGTGACAATACTACCCACCTTATTGGGAATTTCATCCTCAAAATTTCTCTAGGACACTACTCACCTTAGGGTTTTGCTTAACTCTTCATTCATTAATAGTTGATATTAAGGTACACTTATGTTCACAATTTTGCATGAAATAAGACATGTAATGTATTTCATTAAATGATTATGTGAGCATTATTTGTTACCTTGGTCTACTACTCAACTCATACTTATGGTCTATGAAGCTAAACTTGTCTCTACACTTAGGGCGTCTGGCTCGACCTTGTCATGAATTTATAACATTAGGTATAGTTGACCATCTAATCATAGGTCTTCCAGGTACCTCCTACATTTCTGCATATGTGGTGATCAAGCACATACCCAGAGATGTGAGATCCTAACATGCTATCTCTCACTAGCCTACTAATACATGTGTCTCATACCACACAAACTAGTAAGAAATAAGAGATGCATTAAAATCTAGTGCTTATGACATTCCTCTTAAATTCTCAATTGGCTGGCCATAACCATTGAGAATGGAGAAGCAACATCATTAGCTAGGGTTAGGTTGAATCTTGAGACCTAGAATTAGTAAACATCTATCCATGACATCTCTATTTCTTCTAAGGTGAAAACTCTTAGTCATTCTAGGTCATTGTATCTTTCTTTTGAAATCTATCCCTAAACCCTAATCTCTTATCTTCATCCTAGGGTGACTATGAGAATCATCTTTTACTAGTGGCCATTTACCAAATTGCTCTGATACCATATTGTAACACCCATATTTTCATAACACATGACCGAAAGCTATATTTTTTTCTTCATCTGGGAGTGTCACAAACATGATGATCATTGCAACTAAATAAAATGAAACACTTTGCATAACTGGAAAACTGATTCATACATAGTATGACAAAGAAAAACAAGTCATCCAATCTACCATGATAACAAGACTATACATAATAAAAGTTGTCTAAACTGTTTGTCACCATGGTAGATGGCACCCCACTAGGCAAGCTTGAAATCTCCTAGTCCTTTGCTTGTCCTTTTGTTCTTCAATTTCTCTAAAACCTGCGGACATCGCGTCCCCATCCATGCATTGCGAAAATAATAGTCGTTAGAGTAAGTAACATGAGTATTCTAAAATATACATTGCTAAAGATCTAAAATTGGATTTTATAAACATAAAGCTAACATCAAACTCTGAGTAAAATCTATAACATATTTTGTCTTATTACTTAATCTGAATTCTTATCTTTCTACCTTATCTTTCTCTAGAGACATGTACCCTGGTACATGGATCTCAAGACATGCACCACAGTGCATGGGTCATACTTATCTTATCTAATTCCCTCACATCATACTTATGGATGAGATTATGGGCATACGCTAGCCTAAGGTATCTTTTACTTACAATTTTTATCTGATTGTGGCCACCATTATCTAATAAGTCCTCCTAAATTGGCGTATCTACGCCCTAAATTGGTACCAAAGTACCCTAAATTGGCACTACATGCCTCTGAATGACACCAATGTGTCTCAGAATTGGCGTGTCTACACCCTGAATTGGTGCTACAACACTCTGAATTGGAGTAAACACTCCTATGAATTGGCAACAAATGCCTCTGAGTTGACAATAAATGCCTCTGAATCGTCCCGGGACTCCATAAATGAGGACTTATCATATAATGTATTATGTGAAGGTTTTGACTTATTTATCTTAAGTCTAAACTTACTTAATTCTTCATCTGAACTGAAGTTGAATACTGATTGCTTTACTGAATTCTGAATTTGAACTTATCTTATATTAAAACAGAATACTAATAATTGAACTTATCTGAAACTGATTACTGAGTACTGAGCATGTACTGAATTCTAAATCTGAATCTGAATATTTTATTCTTAAGTTCTGAACTGAATCTACATTGGAACATGAATATACATCTCAATTACTATGCAACTGAGTTTTAGGTCTGAAACCCTTATCATGTACCTTTATTCTATATCTGCCTACCCATAAAATGAGTAGTCCAAGTTTGAATCTAAATTGGATGTTCTTATTATCTAGATAAATCTTAATATGAAACTCTAATTTAATAGAGATGACTTTATTGATACTGAATATGACTAAAGAGTATAAAGTCTAAAAAAAAAAGGATCTGAACTGGATTTAGAAATACTAAGTACACAAAGTATCTTTAGTTAAGTTTATGAAAGTAGCTCAAGTGCAAAATATCTAAAAACATGAATTCTGACAAGATGATCTAACCTTTATAAGATCTTATTGAATCTCATCTTACCATGAATCTTAATGTTTACATATAAGCTTACATGTTACAACTTAAACCTTAAAATAATAATCTTATATAATCTTATCTTGAAACTTAATCATAACTTAATGCATCATAGCTCCTATTATCCTCATAATTCAATTAAAAACACAGTCTAAACCATGTAGTATATTTATCTTGAAAATTGGATCATGCCTTAATATGTTCAACACCTGTATTCTCACTTTGTACTTAACTTCTAGATATTACTCATTCTATAGAACTTGGTTAACTACCTAGTTCTTGGATCTCTCTATATATAAGAATATATGATTATAAATGGAAATCTTAATACATGTTTGTATATATATATATATACATACATATATATATACATATATATATATATATGAGAAATCTTGACAACATAGTTATACTTCAAATCTCAATATAAAGTTATCCCAAATTATCTATTATGTATGACTATATATCTTATTTTGCAGTCTTATTCATTAATATGAATCAGCAGTAAGAAATCTTATAGAAACATGGCCCTTTAAATATTTTCATAGACATGGTCCATGAGTCCCAATCATATTGAGAAACATATCTCTACTTGAGATATTGAGCATATAAACTTACATAATTATAGAAGTATGGGAAAATCTTTCTTGAATATGTTAACTTTAAAATCGTAGAACATTGAATCACATATATTATAAAAGTCTGACTTAAGAAACATGTAAATAAACTGAGCTTAAAATATGAATACTCATGGGCATGAACCACTTACTTTTATTTTTCTATGCTCACGAATCTCTCCTTGGATCCACCTGACAGGCAACCCAAAACTACCCAGCGCTCGTCTCCTTCCTCTGCTACACATTTGGTTCACGCTGTGTGACATGCATCCTACACTCCTGACCCACTCTATCCGGAGATAACCCACATCTTGAATGAAACAAGCTGCTCGACGTTCCTACCTTGCTTCTAGCATGCTCCTACAAGGCCGAGGATCTTTCTCTCCCTCTTGTTCTCATTGCCTCGAAGACTTACTACGGCCACAACTGCCTAAGTGCCATCATCTTTGTTCTTCTCCTTTCTCGTGTGACACCGGATGTGAAGGAACTGAAATTCTGAGGGTCTCCTCTAGAAGCCTCCTCACCACCAGTAGCCGAGGTCATGCCATGTCCCTCGCAGACACCGATTCTTCCTCTCCTTTCCTTTTTCTTATCTCCTTCACGTTCGTGTGTGCACATCTCTTGATTGCACCATAGTCTGCACCTTAGGAAGGCAGTCAGTAGGCTGCCGACCAGGATTTCCGCTTGGCCTACGCTGTACAAAATCTTCTCCGCCTTGGTTCTAGTTTGCCCGACCGTGACATATGCCAGTATTGCTACTGCTCTTTGCCCTACACCACCAAGACATTGTGTTACGACCCCACCTCTCGATAACCCCCAATTAAGGGAGACCAAGTGGTTGAAGCCGCACCCATTAATCCCGGATCAAAGGTTCGACATATAACCATAAGCAATTATTAAATTCTAATAGACTATACTGAAAATGGTAATAAATTTTTTTCTTTGCATACCTTTGAAAAGATTGGAACAAACTAAACTTCTAACCTCAGCTGAACTATTCTAACTAGTTCCTCCTTGTTCTTTAATTCTTGAATTCACAAGGTGTCATTTTACTGTTTGTTCTTTTCATTGTACCTAAAACGCCGACAAACAAAACGTCAGTCAGCCGAAACTGGTATGTGGAGGAAACAGATAATGTTCAACTATGTTAACAATATAATCATTCAATTAATCATTTAACAATCAAGATTACATTTTAAGCCATACAACTCAATCCATACATATTATCGAACTCTGGGTTGTCCCTGTAGTGGACATAGATTTCACCTCTCTTTTAGGTAATAGAGTCGCATGGCACTATCCAAAGACAACCCAATATCTAACTCATTGTGACTTGATGGTCCTACCTCAATGGTAGCCATGTACTAAGTCAAACATAGACCTGATGGACCTACCCAATAGGTAGCCATGTACTAGGTCATCCATAGACCTGATGGACCTACCCAATAGGTAGCCATGTACTAGGTCATCCATAGACCTGATGGACCTACCCAATAGGTAGCCATGTACTAGGCCTTTCTCTAACCTGATGGACCTACCCATAGGCAGCCATGTACTAGGTTAGATATAATGCCACAGAGAGAACCAGGATCTGAGTTTGTAGGCATATATCCTTTTTGATAGTCATAGCCACATTATAGTTTGCAATATGAACATCCAAACATTTTAGTTGCATTCAATGCGATTAAAAATCCGAGAATCCATTGGAAAACTAAAGCCGTTATTCATAATTAACCACATACCTGTCTTGGAGATCTCAAGCAACAATTTATCCAAATCCAAGCCAATCAATCAATCAAGCAAACATTGATCCTGAAAACATTTATAATGTCTAATTGTCACAAGCATATCCCAAACAACTACTTATTGACTTGGGACACCTTTCTAAGGTTTCTAAGTCTCATTAGGATGCATTAGGGTTTCTTAGATCAATTTCTCAAACTTTATCCTTTTTAGGTCAACAAACCCTAAAACTACTTTTCCACTCATAAAAACCCTAATTACTCAAATTATCCACATTAAGGATCTTTTATGCTCAAATTGGCTTAGGATCATCACTTCTCTATTTTATTCATGGATTTACACAATTAAACCAATTAAAAGACATATTCATCTAAATTAGGGTTTTCAAGCTCATTAGTGCATAATCATGCACGAAACCCTAAATTAAACCAAATATATAGAAAGGTCATATTTTTAAATCCTATTTTCTCTTTCATTAACAACAGTTCAATATCAGCTTGAATTATCCATCTATCATCAACTCTAAGGGTTTTTCCTTAATTGAATCATTAAAGATGATAACTTTATGCCCTTTTCAAATTTCATGCATATTTAAGCACATAAACCCTAAATTAGACTAATCACGTGCAAAGTTCTTCGTTTTTGTACTCAATGTTCCTTTTTACATTTAACAGATTAATATCAATTCTAAAGATCTATTAAACCCTATTAAACACATTAATCATATCAAAATAGGGTTCCTTAATCTTTAATTCATTAAAGATGATGATTTACACTACATTTCAAACTATGATCAGATTCAGGCTATAAAACTATTTTTAATGGGTTCCTTGCATTTTTCTGATCAAAATACATATATAATTTGTCTTGATCGGAGTTACAAATAGCAAGATATGATTTTAGCAAGAAAATTACCTTCCGGCCAATCAGATGGCGCAACGTCATCCCCTTTCTATGCAGCACGGCTTGCCTATTGAAAACATTTCGAATAGATGATTTTACCCCCGGTTAAGTGAGTCCTTCTTCACCCCGCTGGGGGGCATACTCGTCCAATCGACTTCTGATCCATCTTCTTCCTTGGGCTGAAGCGGCAGACCGCCCTAGCGGCCGTGGCAGACTGTAGCAGGTCGTTCCTCATCACCTCAGCTCTCGAGCTCCAGCCGGAACTCGTCCCTTACCTCCGTCCACACCCCCCGCACTCCAGAAGGCCGCAAGCCCTGGCCAAGACCACTCTTCCCATGGACTTCAAGACAATGCTTCATTGCGGGCTTGCACTCCTCTTGTAGGTGTTGTGTGAGGACGACAGAGAAGAGGTGGTGGCGGATTCCTTCTGGGTAGTCGTGGGAGCGCCCTACCTCCAACCAGACTACAAACAACCTCGTCGTTGCTCTATGGATAGGACTAAGCATTCGTTAGGGTTTTACGTGCAAGAACAAGAAGAAGGAAAAGAAGGTGCGTGGAACTCTCGTTTTCGCTTAGCCACAGGTTCTTTCCTTTATATAGGAGGGTAGCCATGCCCCAGCATGCTTGCCCATGAATATACAAAGCTTCTTTCCAATTGGGATATGAATCCTTCAATGAGAAGAAACCTTCTCTCTCTCTCTATTATTCCTTTGATATCCTTTATCCTTGATATATTAGAATTCAAATTTCTTCTTACTTATTCTCTCTTTCCTTTCTTTTTAATCCATTGACACGAAATTCTATTTCTTTTAATCAAAATTACTTTCTTTTTAACAACACCTCATAATTCATTAATAACACAACACATTATCCTCTTATTTTGCCTTTTTTTTCTCTTTCTTTCCTCTTTATTGGGACTCCTTGAATCCCAAGAAACTCTATGATTTCAAAATTAATTTATAAGGATACTTATTATCCTTCTAGATGCATCTATATGCATTATTTCACATTATCTTGATTATTTCTTATTAAAATATCTCTTTTTGAGGATTTCTTTTTTATTTTCCTCATTGGTATTCCTTTTATCATTAGTAATCCTTGGGATACGAAATTCCACCAAGGATAACTCAACTATACCTCTTTTCACTTATTTCCCACATACTCCCATTATTTTCAATTTCTTTCTTAATAAAGAAATACTTAATTAATCTTTTCTTCTCTTATTGCTTTCTTTTTACAACTTTGGACTCCTTGGAACCCAAGGAACCCAAGAGACACGAAATCCTCTTTGGATTTGCCTTCTAGAGGTTTCTACATATTTGTTTTCTCGAATATTCAATTATTCATTCACTAATTGAATTTTCTTTGTTATTTCCTTGTTATTGGGCCCAATAGCCAATAAAGCCCACAACACAAACATCAAGGCTATTGTAAACGAAATCCATTTATTTGAAGCAAATTATATCATTATTTGTTCAAATATCTTTAATATGAGAAATTACATTTCTCACCATTTGAACCCAAAAAATTGGGGTTATAACATCCTTCCCCTCTTATAGGAATTTTGTCCTCAAAATTCAGGCAAGCAAACAAATAATTCAGGATAAGACTTTTCCATGTCCATCATTGGCCCCTATGTGGCTTTGCCGTACTCATGGCGTTTCCAAAGAACCTTTTTCATCACATATTCTTTTCTCTGAGTTCTTTCATCCTGACGTCTATAAACTACACAGGTGACTCATGCCATTTCAGCCTCCCTTGGGGCTCACTAGGTTCATTGCTCAGCACATGGTCGGGGTACCTCACATAGTGCTCTAAATTGGACACATGGAAACATTTCCCATTACTCTATCCTGAGGGGTAGGGTCAAACCTAACCTTCTCCACCCATCCATCTCTAATGGACCCATGTATCAAGGACTTAGCTCTCTTAGTTATAATTTAGAGGGGTCGCATTTTCATGTCACATATTCTCCCATAGTAACTTGTATGTCAGTCTACTTTGCATCTGCTCACGACTCTCATCATCTCTAGGCTCCTTCCAGCCCTTGCACAATCAAAGTGACTTCATCTACACGCACTGTGGTCCCTTTTCTAACCATCATGTGGTACTTTTCTAACCATCATGTGGTCCTTTCACCAACATCACTTTACTGAAGTGGTGATCGACACAACCTCCCTTACAGAGCTTCATATAAAACCCGATACTGGCTATGGTGGTCATTGTCACATCTTTCATAGGACAAGAACTGTCTCTAGATATCACCCTGAACGAGCACACATGCCCTCATCAGACCCTTTAGCTTGGATCATACTAACCATAGTTAGGGGTGATAAACTATACTAACATAGAGTTCTTCATGTACCTACTTCCACTTTATGGAAGTGAACCTTTAGGTCAAACTCAAGAACCTTTGAACTTGCTTCATGGTGTAGTTGAACCATCTCTCTCATGGGTAGTTCAACTAGATCTGTCCCTTAACAGAACTCTTTCTTTCTTATGTAATCTAGGTAAGGCGATCTACCATAACCCATATTGCATCTTGACCTTCCTCGGTCTAGGGAAGACCTATCACAACATCCATAGTTTTGAGCTCTCATTCCCTCTCAGGGATTCTTTTGTCCTCTATATCGATACACTGGGTTACTAGGGTTCTTCCTTCACCTCCTGGCTTGCATGGCCATAAACCACATGCAACTTCATCTTAAGCATCCAAAGTGCTATTGCCATTTTCCATGGTGTATGGTGATCTTCAATCATGATTTCATGTATGTCATGATTCTTCCAAGATCGATTCCCCCGAAACCCTAAACCACTCTAGTCGGGGTTTCATCACCTTCTCTTCCAAAGAAGTACATCTGAGGTTTTACCACCATCCTTTCATTGCATCCAGGACTAGACTGGCTAACCAAACAAGCATAACTTTTCAATGTATCTTGTTACATCTGAGTGTTATCCAAAAACCTCTCCTTTTTTAACTTAAGGTTAGCCAATCAACCCTTTTTAGCTTCTGGTCAAACAAGTCAGATGTATCTCAACCAGAGCATCCATTACCACTTCACATCCTTAGGTATTAGGTAACATTACACTTCCATGTATTTCACTTATCATGTCACCTCAAAATATATGTTTATCTTCATAAGAACACTCTCTGATTCCATCATCATGGTGACCAAACTCAACCTGGTATAACTTGTAAGTTCCACATAGCTCATGATAAAAAAACATCCTCATAAGGGGACTACCTCATTCCTCTTAGTGTTTACAAACCATCCATGTATCATTCACTTTACCAGTGTAGATATCTTCTCTATCCCCATTTCTCATGGCAACGTTCCAACCTACATCATCTCTTATCCTTGGTGTATGACATGCATAATGTCCTATCTCTCACCCCCATAACAAGAGGAAATAAGCATTTGGCTGCAGTCCAAATACATAGTTCTTCCTGTTCTAAGAGTAGAGATGGTACATCCCAAATTTCCAGTACACCTTTAAAACTAAGTTGCAACGTGCCACATATGTCTCTTCATCACAAACATCATGATATCAAACTAGTCTTGAACTTACTGAGGTTTATATCCTTGGTCATCTCCTCTAGGTCTGTAGGGTATCGATTCTTTTGGGGTCATCCCTCTTCCCTCATGCATCAAGAGAGTTCCCTACTCATCTGCCCTTTGGGTCCCATGAGTTCATGAAGGTGATCAATCTCCTAACCCATGGCCCTTAGACAACGATAGCTGTTACCTCCCAACCCTATGGTCATGTGCAACTGGGGAATTAGGCAACTCCTACTCTCATCGCTCTTATCCCTACCTGTCCCTAGGATAGACTTAGGATTCTCCATTATAGAACATGTTCATCGACTCTTCATCATCTCTCTTTCTGCATTCATGGGCTGGCTCCCATCCTTTCATAGGGATCATGGCAACCTACCCACCTTGGTCAAACCTCATATCGGTTACCTCCATGGTAACACATCCATATGCACATAGAGATGGATATCTATGGGTCTGTAGGTTCATTCTCATACCATGTACCTTTCACAAGATCCTATGAGACCTATATAGGTTACCTTGAACCAACAAAACTGATATACACCCTTTCAAAAGGGGTCCCTTTCCCAGGATGGGAGGAAAACTATCTCTAAGGTCACAAAAGCTCTTAGGTCTAGGGTTTACATCCATACGAGCCTACTTAACCCTAGCAAGACATTAAGGCACAAGCAGATCACTTACCGAACCATGCTAGGTCATACTTGTCCTCTTTCCTCGACATTGGATCAAGATCATACCTTTCTTTATCATCAACCTAGTTGTGAGGGGTTCATCAAACATACCTTAAACTTAAAGGGCTCCCCTTTTCCTCTATACGTGAGGAGTACCATGCTCGTTTCTATAGGAACTCAATTCTCATTATGAGCATCAGGTATACCACTTCCCCTCTTAGGCCTAGGAACCCTAGGTTCACTTGTAGGTGTCCAACCGCGTGCTCTATCTCCTAACCATGAATCAAGCTTGCAAAAGGCATAACGTGCACTTCCTGGAATCCTTCAACCTTCAACTCGAGCAACACTTAGAGTTGGATCCTCCTCAAAGACAAACCATAAGGTACAAGGCCTCATAACATGCTACTAAACATGTCTAGGTCTAAGGAACTCTTCTTCCTACCTCGGAAGGTAAGCATCTATACCATAGGCACGTAGGTACCAGAAGCTTCATTTTTTCTCAAGGGTTTGGTCCCTCTAAGGGCAACCAAGGTATCATCAACTTTGAGGGATCGATCATGAGGCAACCACTATCATCCATTGTTCAGGGTTTTAGGCTTCCAACCTTCTTGCTAGGTTTCCTGCTCTCTCTAGAGATAACCCCACATCCAACCTCACCATTAGAGGTCCTCTCTTCATGAAGGATCAACCTTGAAAGCATGCTCTACATGGGTGAAGCCTAGGTTCGAACTTATGGTTGCTCAAGATCATCCATAACCCTTTATGCTCCATCATAATTCCTTATCCAGGGTTTCATCCTACTGTCGGCACCATGACGTGCCCTAGGCGCCAGCTATACCCTACTTGCACAAGCCCATAGGGTTTCTAAGGTCCTTCACTAATGTCATCATCTTAGGAGCTATCCTTTACCCTAACATGCACGACCCTTCCCAGGGTTGGGTTGCCAAAGGTGCTAGGTCACCCATGGATCATATGGCATCCCAAAGGCATGTCCTTTCAAACACCTGGTCCAACTCATCTCTCTCTAACCTTCACTTAGGGTTAGGGTTAGCATCATCCTCAGAGGATGTGCCAGGTCTCTACTTGCAATGGAGATCTCTATCTCCAAGACTAACTTATGCTCCTGACAAGAAGGTCCAGCCTCATGTCTCTTCTGAGGACATGACATCTTATGTCATACGTCCTAAGCATGTATCTATTATTTATTTTGCGCTTAATTTATTAAGCTTATGTCCATCACATCTTATTTACATGCCTTTCATTAATTTAATGGAGGATTCCTTAAACCTTATTAACCTTACCCATACCTCAAGAGGGTGAGGAGAAGAAAGAAAACCCTAATCCTTTAGGTCCTTATCAGAATTTTGTGATGAGAAGGGATGAATAAGATGAGAAGTCCTAAAGGTATCTTATTTCGATTTATACCCTAAGACTTTGGCCAGGCGGTCACACGGGTCCGAGAGTCCTTGTATTCCGACTAGCGGTGCGGAGGAAAATCTTGCCAGCCCCTGGTCGTGATCCCTTTCGAGATACCTCCACCTTTCATATACTCCTCTAATAACTCCCTTGGGTTCTATGGAGTTTGTAAAATTTAATAATTATTAACAGTTAATTGAGGAACCTAAGCTCTGATACCAAATGTTACGACCCCACCTCCTGATAACCCCCAATTAAGGGAGACGAATAGGTTGAAGCCGCACCCATTAATCCCGAATCAAAGGTTCGACATATAACCATAAACAATTATTAAATTCTAACAGACTATACTGAAAATGGTAATAAATTTTTTTTCTTTGCATACCTTTGAAAAGATTGGAACAAACTAAACTTCTAACCTCAACTGAACTATTCTAACTAGTTCCTCCTTGTTCTTTAATTCTTGAATTCACAAGGTGTCATTTTACTGTTTGTTCTTTTCATTGTACCTAAAACGTCGACAAACAAAACGTCAGTCAGCCGAAGCTGGTATGTGGAGGAAACAGATAATGTTCAACTATGTTAACAATATAATCATTCAATTAATCATTTAACAATCAAGATTACATTTTAAGCCATACAACTCAATCCATACATATTCTCGAACTCTGGGTTGTCCCTACAGTGGACATAGATTTCACCTCTCTTTTAGGTAATAGAGTCGCATGGCACTATCCGAAGATAGCCCAATATCTAACTCATTGTGACTTGATGGTCCTACCTCAATGGTAGCCATGTACTAAGTCAACCATAGACCTGATGGACCTACCCAATAGGTAGCCATGTACTAGGTCATCCATAGACCTGATGGACCTACCCAATAGGTAGCCATGTACTAGGTCATCCATAGACCTAATGGACCTACCCAATAGGTAGCCATGTACTAGGACTTTCTCTAACCTCATGGACCTACCCATAGGCAGGCATGTACTAGGTTAGCTATAATGCCACAGAGAGAACCAGGATCTGAGTTTGTAGGCATATATCCTTTGTGATAGTCATAGCCACATTATAGTTTGCAATAGGAACATCCAAACATTTTAGTTGCATTCAATGCGATTAAACATCCAGGAATCCATCGGAAAACTAAAGCGGTTATTCATAATTAACCACATACCTGTCTTGGAGATCTCAAGCAACAATTTATCCAAATCCAAGCCAATCAATCAATCAAGCAAACATTGATCCTGAAAACATGTATAATGTCTAATTGTCACAAGCATATCCCAAACAACTCCTTATTGACTTGGGACACCTTTCTAAGGTTTCTAAGTCTCATTAGGATGCATTAGGGTTTCTTAGATCAATTTCTCAAACTTTATCCTTTTTAGGTCAACAAACCCTAAAACAACTTTTCCATTCATAAAAACCCTAATTACTCAAATTATCCACATTAAGGATCTTTTATGCTCAAATTGTCTTACGATCATCACTTCTCTACTTTATTCGTGGATTTAAACAATTAAACAAATTAAAAGACATATTCATCTAAATTAGGGTTTTCAAGCTCATTAGTGCATAATCATGCACGAAACCCTAAATTAAACCAAATATATAAAAAGTTCATATTTTTAAATCCTATTTTCTCTTTCATTAACAACAGTTTAATATCAGCTTGAATTATCCATCTATCATCAACTGTAAGGATTTTTCCTTAATTGAATCATTAAAGATGATAACTTTATGCCCTTTTCAAATTCCATGCATATTTAAGCACATAAACCCTAAATTAGACTAATCACGTGCAAAGTTCTTCCTTTTTGAACTCAATGTTCCTTTTTACATTTAACAGATTAATATCAACTCTAAAGATCCATTAAACCCTATTAAACACATTAATCATATCAAAATAGGGTTCCTTAATCTTTAATTCATTAAAGATAATGATTTACACTACATTTATAACTATGATCAGATTCAGTCTATAAAACTATTTTAATGGGTTCCTTGCATTTTTCTTATCAAGATACATATAAAATTTGTCTTGATTGGAGTTACGAATAGCAAGATATGATTTTAGCAAGAAAATTACCTTCCGTCCAATCAGATTGCGCCACATCATCCCCTTTCTATGCAACACGGCTTGCCTATTGAAAACATTTTGAATAGAAGATTTTACCCCCGGTTAAGTGAGTCCTTCTTCACCCCGCTGGGGGGCATACTCGTCCAATCGACTTCTGATCCATCTTCTTCCTTGGGCTGAAGCGGCAGACCGCCCTAGCGGCCGTGGCAGACTGTAGCAGGTCGTTCCTCATCACCTCAACACTCGAGCTCCAGCCAGAACTCATCCCTTACCTCCATCCACACCCCCTGCACTCCAGAAGGCTGCAAGCCCTGGCCGAGACCACTCTTCCCATGGACTTCAAGCCAATGCTTCATTGCGGGCTTGCAGTCCTCCTGTAGGTGCTGTGTGAGGACGGCAGAGAAGAGGTGGTGGCAGATACCTTCTCGGTAGTCGTGGGAGCGCCCTGCCTCTGACCAGACTACAAACAACCTCGTCGTTGCTCTATGGATAGGACTAAGCATCCGTTAGGGTTTTATGTGCAAGAACAAGAAGAAGGAAAAGAAGGTGCGTGGAACTCTCATTTTCTCTTAGCCACGGGTTCTTTCCTTTATATAGGAGGGTAGCCATGCCCCAGCATGCTTGCCCACAAATATACAAAGCCTCTTTCCAATTGGGATATGAATCCTTCAATGAGAAGAAACCTTCTCTCTCTCTCTATTATTCCTTTGATATCCTTTATCCTTGATATATTAGAATTCGAATTTCTTCTTACTTATTCTCTCTTTCCTTTCTTTTTAATCCATTGACACGAAATTCTATTTCTTTTAATCAAAGTTACTTTCTTTTTAACAACACCTCATAATTCATTAATAACGCAACACATTATTCTCTTATTTTGCCTTTTTTTTCTTTTTCTTTCCTCTTTATTGGGACTCCTTGAATCCCAAGAAACTCTATGATTTCGAAATTACTTTATAAGGATACTTATTATCCTTCTAGATGCATCTATATGCATTATTTCACATTATCTTGATTCTTTCTTATTAAAATATCTCTTTTTGATGATTTCTTTTTTATTTCTCTTTTATTTTCCTCATTGGTATTCCTTTTATCATTAGTAATCCTTGGGATACGAAATTCCACCAAGGATAACTCAATTATACATCGTTTCACTTATTTCCCACATACTCCCATTATTTTCAATTTCTTTCTTAATAAAGAATTACTTAATTAATCTTTTCTTCTCTTATTGCTTTCTTTTTACAACTTTGGACTCCTTGGAACCCAAGGAACCCAAGAGACACGAAATCCTCTTTGGATTTTCCTTCTAGAGGTTTCTACATATTTCTTTTCTCGAATATTCAATTATTCATTCACTAATTGAATTTTCTTTGTTATTTCCTTGTTATTGGGCCCAATAGCCAATAAATCCCACAACACAAACATCAAGGCTATTGTAAACGAAATCCATTTATTTGAAGCAAATTATATCATTATTTGTTCAAATATCTTTAATATGAGAAATTACATTTCTCACCATTTGAACCCAAAAAATTGGGGTTATAACACATTGTGATTCCGGCGAGGCCCTTCATCACTTCTAAACTCCCCCTCATGCTTCTGAGCTTCTTTCATGGCAAGGACGTCATGATGAGGGGTGAATAGGTGTGGTTGCCACCCTTCTGGGAATGTGGCCATCTAAGGTATTCATATCCTTTTCCGTTCTCTTCTCGATTTACCTAAAGTCAATGTGTGAAACCTCCTCCAACCCCTCGTCATATTTATAGGCAGCAGCCATATCCCTATTGGTTCCCATGCCGATCGGGACTTCTGGATCATCTTGGATTCCTACATATGTGCACTGAGGGTAGGATGTTCCTCGTCTCAAGATAAGAATTCCCGAGAGAAAGGCCTCTTCTTCAGAAGTCTCCACCTTATCTACTTTCTATCCTGTTCCGTTTCACTCATGATGAGAGTCTAGCTTGTAAATTAAATAAAGAGCTAGTATAAAGTTTGATCCATATAAAACGTCAAATGAAACAAAATGGAATATGATACACCTTCTAACTCAATTTCTTATAATAAAACACGTCACTTCTTTTACTTAGATCCTCCTCGGGTCTTGTTTATTTATATATTCTAATCGTCAATTAATTAGATCATTATGTGGATATATCACTCCTCATTTATTGTCAATCATTTAAAATTATTAAACTCATCACATTATCCTTTCTCGTATTATCTATACTACTGAACAACTCCATATATTAACAACTTAAACATAGGATCCGTCTCATCTAATTCTTCATATGAAAAATGTTCTCAATTCTAAATGCACATTCTTAATTTTCACTTAAGTATTAAAACTAAATCTTATATATGTTATTGTGGTAAGATCATTTAAATTAAGTATACCTTCAACTTTGAAAGATCAAGTCGACTCTAATCTTTATTAAATTCAAACATAATCCTTCCATCAGCTAATAAACAAATGTCAAGCAATTTTTTTTACTTGCTCACCTATTTGAGCACCTCAATTAGGGAATGTCTAAACACCTTTATGTATAAATTCTATTTCCTTATTCATCCAAAGGTTCCCAAGGTTGGATGGAACTTTATTATGAACAAACAAATTAAAACTTAGTTTTAATTGAACCATCCTAGCATTATAAGATGGTCAAATTATAACTTGACCCCTAAGGTGCAATAAACACTCATATGGGCTCAAATTGTACTGGAAGATAATACATTTGGGCTCATATGTCCCAATCTCAAATTGTTAAGGTTTTCATGAATACAGTTCTCATTGACTTAGATATCATCTAAAAGTTAGAATGTGACAAATTATCAATACAAAGTATGAGTTTTTTTCTTATCCTTACTAGGATATTGATTACTTTATACTTTATTAAGTTGGATCAACCTTTCCTTCAAGGTACATTACACTACTTAATAAATATTCATTAAACTCCATACCTCTTAATGTATGACTTGATATAAGACACTTCATGTGTTACTTCATGAAGTATATTGCATTTAAGATGCTTTCCTTCATTTGAGTTTTGAGGTGCTTCCACCATATCGGGTATGAGGTGCGTGCTTGCTGACCATATAACCTTAGAGGTGTATGTGTGCTTACCATATCGAGTTTGAGGTGTATGAATGCTTACCATCTCGGGTTTGAGGTGTATGTGTGCTTAACATATCACCCTTGAGGTGTATGTTTGCTTCCATATCGGGTTTGAGGTGTATGTGTGCTTCCATATCACTTTTGAGGTGTGTGTGTGTGCTTCACACCAAATCGGGAAAAGAGGTGTGTGTGTGCTTCACACCATATCGGGAAAAGAGGTGTGTGTGTGCTTCACACCATATCGGGAAAAGAGGTGTATGCTTGATCCATATCACTTTTGAGGTGTATGTGTGATTCACACCATATCAGGCAGAGAGGTGTGTGCTTAACCCAATATCATTTTTGAGGTGTTTTCTTGACCTCATATCATGCAAGAGGTTTATACTACACCATCATATCATGCAAGAAAGTATAAAATCATATCCATATAGTTTTAGTGAAGTAGGAGCATCACCTTATTGGGTTAGAGGTGCCTACTTGTGTGCTTGAACCCGATATCACTTTATAAGGTGATACCATATTCTTCAAGATGTAGACCTTCATTCTAACTGTTATAGTTCATGGAAATAGGTCTAAGAAACTACTATAACTCATAATGTCATCAACTATTTCAGAAAATTTTGGAATTCAAAGTAGTTCGTTAAGTATAGTAATTTAGGTGATGAATAATAACATGGTTGAGTTCAAGTTATATATTTTTCCTTAAGAACAACTTCAAAGCTCCAAGCTCCACGTTCCTAAGGTTTAAGATGACTTATAAAATGTCCAAGGCTTGTTCACAACTCCTTCGTATACAAGGAATCACCATGGATAAGAAAAGAAAGGAAGATTATAACCCTAAAATCATGCTTCAATCCAAGGTTGAAGATGATCATGGCCTCACCTTAGGGTTAAGTATTGAGATCCTTCTTGCTCCTTAGCACCTTGCATGATACATCACTACCCTTTCATGATATTCCATCACTTGTGGTCTATATCCCCCTCACTTGTAGCTAAAAACACTTCACTTGACCGATATCGACTTGCTATGGCCGATATCAATATGCTATGGCCGATATTACTTTCTATGACCGATATCAATATGCTATGGCCGATATTACTTGCTATGGCCGATACACAAGGCCTATGCACGATACCACATCTCCTATGCATGACACAAAGTCTCCATGAATGATATATAAGAGCAAGGAGGTGGCAGGATTTGAAAAAGTTCACTAAGGGGTGAAAGAAGGGGTATATATACTTGTTGTTCATGAAGAAGTCTGAAAATGAGGTGTCATCAATTTGAGCTACTAGGTTCCACGTGTCCATGCATGTTTGACACGTGTACATGCATGCATTAACATTTATCTTGACATGCAAAACTATTGAGGATAATCTAGGGATGAATTTTCGTCCATTACTTATCCCTTTGAATAAAATATATCAACAAAATTACCACTTCATTCACAACGCGATACAACTTTTCTAAGGAAGTTGTAAACCGATACACTTCACCTCCTTGAGGTGCTTTGCACGACATGACCTTTGACAAGAGTCCAAAAACCGATATGAGACTCCTCCTATGGCTCCTTGGTCGATAGGCACTCATATATAAGCTTTTCAACTTAATACAACTCAAGTTAAGGTTTCATATTCAACCCTTTTCTTGGTCATTTCATCACCAAGATTACCATCACTCATAATTGATTCAAACATGGTGTCTCCTTATTTCTCTCTCCTCTGCATTTTCCTACTCTAGAGGTGGTAATTTGCATATCAACCCTACATTTTGGGTAAATTACAATTTGTACCAAAATTGGTGCACAATGCACTAGCATTATTCAAACAAGTTCAAACATGGAATTTAGGCTTTCCACAAGACACCACTTAGCATAATTCTCTCTATTATGATGTAAAACACTTAACGCATGTTCAACATGTGACAATGTGCAATATAGCCCCTCACCTTGGGTAAATTGTACTTTGTCCAAAACAAAGGAACATTGCTCAAACAACATTCAATTAGGACCAAACTTGGAACATAAGTGTGTCACATGATAACAAAAAACCTGAGAGGATTATATTAAATTTCTAAGAAACTTACTTAGCCAAAACAAATAGGGTTACCTCATAACCCAGGTCAGGGTCATTACAAGTTATAAACCCCTAACAATGATTTCGTCCCCAAAATCCCAGGTAAAGGGAGACATATTATTCATTAATCATATCTTCATGTATCCACATAATCATCTTAATGTCATGTAGATGTCATAGAACTTTGATCAACAGAAAGTTCTTTCACACATGGTTATCATAGAATCTGTCATACAGGACACATAATCCACTGTCTTTTCATTATTGATTGTAGAGTCAACTCTGTGTCAGGTAACATTTTTCTTAGTCAGAGAATCATTATACATACCTTATTTACCTAAGGTGTCAAACCTCACTTATGTGTCACCTTTTTAACTTACATCTTTATGTAATAAGATCCTTGATCTTGGGAGTTTTCCATACCCCTTACTTAGTTTGTCATTTCTCTTTCAAGGAAAGACCAGAGTTGCGTTTTGTCACCCACTTGGGACTATAAGTCTCTTCATACATCTGGTGTGCCATCTAATATGTTGACACAACACTAAACTTTCTTACTACTTGTACCAACTATCTCATTAGTTGTACATTCTCTTGTCATAAGAGGAGCTTACTTATTATAGAAGAACTATCTCAGAGGTATCTCTAGATGTTATGTATAAGCTGCCTCAACAAATCTAGATAGGGATATTCTAGGAAGTTATCTTTAGCTTGATCAACTTTTCCAAAACAATTCTATAATTGTTCCTTCAACTCATACATATTTGCTAATGTTATGTTTATGCGGGGCATAAACCCCTAACATATGGTATCCATACTACAATATGTAACTAGACTTATTTCAAAGTTGGCCATTCTAGGTAACCAAACATTACTTCTTATTAGGAGTCATGTTCCCATTTTCTCATATCATTGAAAGTTCTTGGATACTAGGATTCTTTACCTTAGTATCCATTGTATGTGCCAAAAAAACACATCACAACATCATCATGATTACTAGATCTGGGTATTCAAACTTTCAGTCCATCACTGAACATTGTTACCTCTCATCAGGTAATTGTTACCTCTAGGTCCTCAGACCAAGGTATACATTATACTAAACATCTTCTTTTGTTTATAAATTGATTTATGATTAACCCAGATCCCTTCGTATATCAATTAGGATGTGGTAGAAATATCCATGCCACATATTTGACTTCATTATGCTCTTTAGATTGTCTCAATTACTACTTGATCAGAGTAATCAGATAGATAGCAATCTAAGAGTATCATACTCACCTTATCTTCAATAGATGAATACCTGGCCAGGGTATTCAAGAACTGAAATTAGGTAGTATGCATTTGTTTTATATTATGTTTCTTACTCTTATCATCTCTTTTGATTTTACTACTTAGTATCACTAACTTTCTCTTGGTGTTCCTTTTATATCTCTTCCCTCTCTACATGAAGAGGGAAATTTCAAAACATATAAGAGAATATTGGATTGAATATAAGTTCTCATCCTTCTTATCTCTTCCTTATATCCTCATAGGACTAATTAAAGGAAGCTCAACAACAACTACCTTCTTATAATTATCAGATAAAATCTAGAGAAGACATATTAGAATGAGAAATCTCTATCTGACTGTCACCCCTCACAGTCATCTACCACTTTAGGTTGACTCAAACATAGAGTCAAGCTATTTCGTATTGTTACTTTTGCCTTTTTACACTTTTGGTTTGTAACTTTCGTAAGCCCTGCCGAGTCTGCCTCGGTTGTTGGGTCATTTCCTCCCTTTTTTTGAAAAAAAGGGTTTAGTATGCTCAACATGTCTATATCTATAACATGTCTTATCCTCGTACCATAGTCTTATCGGTCTAATTACTAATATAGCAACTAAGTTAGGAGTTCTAACAGGGGGAAAGTTAGGACTTTTGCCTCTACCTAGTGATTACTACCCTTCTGTACTAGGCATTTATTGCACTGGTGTCACCAAAAACTTTGTCTTTTTAGACAACTAGGCAAATGTCTATAGAATTATAGAGACCTTTCCTTAATTCTCAGCTTATTGCCCCTCACAGATGTACTATCTATCTATACTTATGGCAGAGTCTATTTTCTTGCCATATGTTAATTCTTCCCACATTTTCCACTATTCCAACATGACTATGTCATTTAGGAACCCTTTCAGAACCCAAAATTTTTGCATTGAGGGCTAATAACCTAGGTTATAATGCTAGTATCCAGTCTACTGTATGCATCATTGTTGTCCTAACCAGCCCAACAAGAGCATAAAAAATAGGATTCTCTATCCTGATTGGGTCAAAATGGGAATTCTCAAGCACTCGTTCTTCTCTTGACTGATCCCTTGCACCCTTTCTTAGTGCAACAATATTGCTCTTAAAACATGTTCCTCGTGTTCTCCAGCCATTTTTAAACTTCACCCTTTCTTCTGCATAAGCAGATGTCACTATAGGATATACTAGAGGACACTAGAACAGACTCAACACCTTAGTCCTATGTCTCTATAGACTCAACGCACCTTAAGCTCTGATACCAAACTTGTAACGACCATCATCAAACTGACAAACAAATCATTACTAATTACGCAGAATAATCATACACTGTGGATTAACAAAAATCACTAAAAATTAAAACCATTTTTCAAAGAGATCCATTTCTAGGAAAACTCTTCAAGGAATGACCAAAACTTGATATTCACATTAATCATATATTGTACATACACTATACCATTTCTTCTTGAGGACAATGTATAACGGTTTCTTTCTCAAAACATATACTAAAACCAACATCAAACCTTGAGGCATACAAGCCAAAATCTCATATTATTCATAAAACTAACACGTACTAAATCCAAGGACCTGAGAGTATAGAGACAACACATAGGACTTCTATCTACGAGACACGACAGACAATACACTCAACCTGAGATGTCACTGTTGTCCCTGCTATTGTTGTTCTCCTTCTATAGTATAGTCTCAACCCCCCTCGTGCATGTCCACCTAAAAAAATGTGGATCCCATGGGGTGAGACAATTGTCCCAACGAGAGATATAACTTCCACCAACAATGTTATTATCATAGGTAAATAGTATTAAACTGAGCAGAGGATAAGTAGTGTAGAACATTCTCATCTTTTAAAGCATTGCAACTATCTATGATAGAGCAGTAAATCATCTATTCACTTTATAAGGAATATGAAGAACATGTATTACATTTACGCATCATACTATGTCAACATCTCAAGCTTATCCCGTGATGCTCATTTTCATGGTATGTCATCCATGAATCATTCTCATTTCTAAATGTTGACCTTAGCCAATCTGTTAGCCAGCTATTAAATTGCACCAGTCATGTGAGTATACATCATCATATTCTGTCCAAGAATTAGACTATGTCAATCATGTGCAACCATTCCAAGCATTGGACTATGCCAATTCTGTGCAAACATTCCAGGCATTGGACTATGCCAATCCTGTATGACCATTCCAGGCATTGGACTATGCCAATCATGTATAAACATTCCAGGCATTGGACTATTACCAATCATGTGAAATTATTCCAGGTATTGGGTTATTACCAATCATGTGTAATTATTCCAGGTATTGGGTTATGACTGATCCTGTGACATTATTCCAGGCATTGGTTTATTACCAATCATGTGCAATTATTCTAGGGTATTGGGTTATGGCCAATCCTATGCAATTATTCTAGGTATTGGGTTATGAGCAATCCTATGCCATTATTCCAGGTATTGGGTTATTACCAATCTTGTGCAATTATTCGAGGTATTGGGTTATGGCCAATCATGTGCAATTATTCCAGGTATTTGGTTATGACCAATCCTGTGACATTATTCCAGGTATTGAGTTATTACCAATCATGTGCAATTATTCCAGGTATTGGGTTATGACCAATCCTATGCAATTATTTCAGGTATTGGGTTATGACCAATCCTGTGACATTATTCCAGGTATTGGGTTATTACCAATCCTGTACAATTATTCCAGGTATTGGGTTATGACCAATCCTATGTAATTATTCCAAGTATTGGGTTATCACTAATCCTGTGACATTATTCCAGGTATTGGGTTATTACCAATCCTATACAATTATTCTAGGTATTGGGTTATGACCAATCTTGTGACATTATTCCAGGTATTGGGTTATTACCAATCCTATGCAATTATTCCAGGTATTGGGTTATGACCAAACTTGTGCAATTATTCTAGGTATTGGGTTATGACCAATCCTGTGACATTATTCCAGGTATTGGGTTATTACCAATCCTGTGCAATTATTCCAGGTATTGGGTTATGACCAATCCTGTGCAGTTATTCCAGGTATTGGGTTATGAACACTCCTATGACATTATTCCAGGTATTGGGTTATTACCAATCCTATGCAATTATTCTAGGTATTGGGTTATGACCAATCATGTGCAATTATTCTAGGTATTGGGTTATAACCAATCCTATGACATTATTCTAGGTATTGGGTTATTAGCAATCCTATGCAATTATTCCAGGTATTGGGCTATGACCAATCCTATGCAATTATTCCTGGTATTGGGTTATGCCAATCTTATACATCATCACTGAATACCACATCACCTTTACTAGGTATTAAACCTTGTCCAAGCCATCATACTTATTCACATCCTTTATGTAATTCAAGTATTCCTCTTATCTCCTTTAAGCTTATGCTAAACACTATAACCCTTATTTGGCTATAAGCATAAAGCATGTATGATCAAGATTTCATTATTATTATTGTATCCATTTATTATTATTATTATGTTACTAAGTTTCCATTTCCTAGTTCATTTTGAACATTATCATTTCTTACATGAGACTTTTATAAAAATCTTGTTACCTCTCACTAGGCAACAACTACTCTCATGGCTCACAAGGGCCATTACACATTTTTTCACCTCTCATTAGGCAACAACTAACCACATGGCTCACTAGGCCCATTAAACATCTTGTGACCTCTCACTAGGAAACAACTATTAGGGTTAGGGTTTCCCTTTATAGCCGAATAGGGTTTCAAGTTCATATTATCAATCCAAACCCTAATTCATTTTTCCACACATCTAGGAGCATACATTAATATCATAAGTATTCAATCATACTTATTTATTCTCATCATTTTTCATTAAATTATTATCAACACAAAGTATGCGATTTTCTCTTATCCTTACTAGGATATTGATTACTTCATACTTTATTAAGTTGGCTCAACCTTTCCTTCAAGGTACATTAGCCTACTTAATCAATATTCATTAAACTCCATACCTCTTAATGTGTGACTTGACTTGATATAAGACACTTCATGTGTTACTACATAAAGTATATTACATTTAAGATGCTTTCCTTCATTGGAGTTTTGAGGTGCTTCCACCATATCAAGTATGAGGTGTGTGCTTGCTGCCCATATAACCTTACAGGTGTATGTTTGCTTACCATATAAAGTTCGAGGTGTAGGTATGCTTATCATCTTGGGTTTGAGGTGTATGTGTGCTTAACATATCACCCTTGAGGTGTATGTATACTTCCATATTGGGTTTTAGGTGTATGTGTGTTTCACACCATATCGGGCAAAGAGGTGTGTGTGTGTGTTTCACACCATATCAGGCAAAGAGGTGTATGCTTGATCCATATCACTTTTGAGGTGTATGTGTGATTCACACCATATCGGGCAGAGAGGTGTGTGCTTAACCCAATATCATTTTTGAGGTGTATTCTTGACCTCATATCATGAAAGAGGTGCATACTTCACCACCATATTGTGCAAGAAAGTATAAAATCATATCCATATCGTTTTAGTGAAGTAGGTGCATCACCTTATCAGGTTAGAGGTGCCTACTTGTGTGCTTGAACCCGATATCACTTTATAAGGTGATACCATATTCTTCAAGCTCTAGACCTTCGTTCTAAATATTATAGTTCATGGAAATAGGTATAAGAAACTACTATAACTCATAATGTCATCAACTATTTCAGAAAATTTCAGAATTAAAAGTAGTTCATTAAGTATAGCAATTTAGGTGATGAATAATAACATGGTTGAGTTCAAGTTTTATAACCCGCCTTAAGAACAACTTCAAAGCTCCAAGATCCAAATATCCACGTTCCTAAGGTTGAAGATGACTTATCAAATGTCGAAGTCTCGTTCACAACTCCTTCATATATAAGGAATCACCATGGATAAGCAATTGGTGAAGAAGAAAAGAAAGGAATATTATAACCCTAAAATCATGCTTCAATCCAAGGTTTAAGATGATCATGGCCTCACCTTAGGGTTAAGTATTGAGATCCTTATTGATACTTAGCACCTTGCACGATACCTCACTACCATTGCACGATATGACATCACTTGTGGCCGATATCCCCCTCACTTGTGGCCAAAAACACTTCACTTGACTGATATCGACTTGCTATGGTCGATCTCAACATGATATGGTCGATATTACTTGCTATGGCCGATACCCAAGGCCTATGAACAATACCACATCACCTATGCACGACACAAAGGCTCCATTCACGATATCTAAGAGCAAGAAGGTGGTAGGATTAAAAAACGTTCACTAAGGGGTGAAAGAAGGGGTATATATACTTGTTGTGCATGAAGAAGTGTGAAAATGAGGTGTCATCAATTTGAGCTACTAGGTGCCACGTGTACATGCATGGTTGACACATTTGCATGCATGCATTAACTTTTATCTTGACATGAAAAACTCTTGAGGATAATCTAGGGATGAATTTTCGTCCATTACTTATCCCTTTGAATAAAATATATCAACAAAATCACCACTTTATTCACAACCCGATACAACTTTTCTAAGGAAGTTGTAAACCGATACACTTCACCTCATTGAGGTTCTTTTCAAGACATGGCCTTTTCAAAGAGTCCCAAAACTTATATGAGACTCCTCCTATGGCTCCTTGGACGATAGGCACTCATATATAAGCTTTTCAACTTGATACAACTCAAGTTAAGGTTTCATATTCAACCCTTTTCTTGGTCATTTCATCACAAGATTTACCATCACTCATAATTGATTCAAAAATTGTGTCTCCTTCTTTATATCTCCTCCAAATGATACTAGAAGGGAGTAGGGACACTCTAGAATTGGTAATTTTCATATCAACCCTACATTTTGGGTAAATTACAATTTGTACCAAAATTGGTGCACAATGCACTAGCATTATTCAAACAAGTTCAAACTTGGAATTTAGGCTTTCCACAAGTCACCACTTAGCATCATTATCTCTCTTATTATGATAAAACACTTAAGGCATGTTCAACATGTGACAATTAGCAATATAGCCCCTCACCTTGGGTAAATTGCACTTTGGTCCAAAACAAAGGAACATTGCTCAAACAGCTTTCAATCAAGACCAAACTTGGAACATAAGTGTGTCACATGATAGAAAAACACCTTATAGGATTATATTAAATTTCTAAGCAACTTACTTAGCCAAAACAAATAGGGTTACCTCATAACCCAGGTCAGGATCATTACAACTTTTCATCTGCAGATTGATGGCCTGTCTAAAAGAACTATTTAGACTTTAGAGGATCTCTTGAGGGCATGTGTGCTGCAATTTCTTGGTAGTTGGGATGTACATCTGACTCTGATAGAGTTTGTGTAAAATAATATCTATCAAAGAATAATAGATATGGATCCTTATGAGGCTCTGTATGGGAGATGATGTCGGTCTCCTCTTTGCTGGTATGAGACAGGTGAATATCAACTTTTGGGTCCCGAGCTAATACAATAGACTACAGAAAAGATTAAAGTGATACAACAACAGTTGGAAGTAGCCCAAGACAGGTAGAAATCTTATGCAGATAACTGACATGGACCACTTGAGTTCCAAGTGGGAGATAGAGTATATCTTATGGTTTCTCCTTGGAAAGGTGTGCTGAGGTTTGGAAAGAAGGGTAAGTTGGCTCCTAGATTTATGGGACCATACCCTATCCTAGCTCGTGTTGAAAAGGTAGCATATTAGTTGAAGCTACCACCAGAGCTACGTACATTGCATAATGTCTTTCACATATGTATGTTGAGGAAATGCCACCAGATACTGACCAGGCAATCCAACTAGTAGAAGTTGAGTTAGATGAGAATATCTCCTATGTTGAGGGTCCTGTGTTGATTTTGGATAGAAGGGTGAAAAAGATGAAGAGAAAAGATATAATACTAGTGAAAGTTTTGTGTAATCATCATGACATAGAGGAAGACACATGGGAACTAGAGAATGAGATCCGTAGAAAATACCCATCTCATTTTGTATAGGATTTTGGGGCAAAATCCTTGTTAGGGGTTTGTAGTTGTAAGGCCCCTGAACTTGTTTAATGAGTTGAATAAACTTAATTACCATATTTGAATGCTTAAAACCCTAATATAGCATTTTTATATGTTTTTAAGTCATAAGACAAGCTTAAGTTTCAAATTTGGTCCAATTTGGACATTGTTTGAGCAAGTTAAGCAATTTTCTGTACATTTTGGACTAATCTGTAATTTACCCAATTGAGGGGTTATCTTTGCAATTTGTCACATACATTATGTTACTAAGATGTCATATTATCATTATTGACTATTTTGATCCATGGGGATCCTATTTGAGCCATGGTTTGAAGATGTTTTCATCAATGCTATTTTAGGGTTTACCCCTTCATGGATGAGATACCTTTAGTAGTTATCAACTAATGAATTATGTGATTGGCTGGGAAATTTGACAAAGTAAAGCTAAGAAGGTCTATAAAGATAGTGGGAGAGCTTCTTGTGTGTGTTCTTGTATATTCTTAATAATTTAAGGCCATGGACACTTGGATAGATACTAGAACTTCAACTTTTTCTTTTTGCTTTATCTTAAAGTTCATATACTTATCTCCAAGCACCAAAACGAGCCATTTTCTCTCCACCACTTCCCTCCTTATCTGACCTTCTTTCTCCCTCTGTGCTTCTGCGAATTCCCTGCCCAAGGAAGAAGAAAGTGGGGATCTTCTTGGAAAAACATTCTAGGGTTGCAATTGATTTCCTTTTTGGGTCTAAAATGCTTCCTCCTAGTGATCTTGACCTAAATGTGTAAGTTGTACCTTATTTCCTCTGTTTATTTCTTTTCTCTTTTTCCTCCTATATCTCTCCAGGTTGGAACCCTGCTGTTCCATGATGAAAGTGGCCCTAGAACTCAAAAATATATCCTTCTTTTTTCTTTTTCTAGGGTTTTCCTTCTTTCTGGAGAGAAGTGCATATTTGGCCAAGTTCAAATTTGAATCTAGGGATTTCTTGCCTTATTTGCTCTAGATTCTTGATTTTTGGGATATGATTTACACTATAGAGGCGAGTTATATAACATTATTCACTTATATTGCTTACTAGAAGCTTATTAGTTCATGTTTATGCTTGAATGTGATGATCTAAGCATAAAGAAACTATGCTTGTTTAGAATTTCGAATTTTTGTGGTGTTCCTTGTTATGTTACATTTCTATATGAAGTTGTAAACATGTGTATGACCTTTATAAGGTGTAACATGATCTGGGACATGTTGATAGAAACAACCTATGGTGCTATGTACAAAACAATTGATGGCTCAAATTAGAGTTTTCAAGCTATTTCCTTCCCTATCACACAACCGATGGTCATACCATTCAACAACCAATGGTGTTGCTATCCTGGAAACCGATGTTTGTGATCAATGGTATCAAATTTAAGGTGAAAACCTATGGTCACCCCCTTAGGTCAGGTTTTGGCTCAATTAGACGTTTAATTATCATTTACAAAGTATTCTAATGATGTTATCAATCGATGATGACATTAGCTTAATATTTGGTGTTAACTAAATGTATAACTGATCTAACAACCAATGGTGACCTAATTATCACAATTAATGGTGGATCAGGTCATCACCATGTATGATGAGTTAAGAATGTAATTGTAGATGTGACTAAACCTTGAACCAATGGATCCTTGGTTCAATTGATCTAATGGTTAGACCTATACTTCAATTGATAACCTTGAACAATGAATTGGATCAAATGAATAATATTGGATGGTTTAACATCCAATGGATTAGAATAAATCACATGGTATTATATGTGGGTCCTAGTGATGATAATTTTATGGTTCAATACCATTAATTTGTAGTCTTACCTTTGCCATTATATAGTTATATTATATAATCACTATAATAAGTGGATGCGTAACTCCCATGTGATCTAGCTTGTTATACCTAACCTTAATGTAATTATATGATGTTGATTGGTTATAATCATACCTCTTGAATGATTAATGTGATAATGAATTACACTCTTCTTGTGTTGAAACCACAATGTAGTATTATTTGAATATCATAGTGCCTTGCCATGTTAATATTTATGGACATATATGTGCTAATGATCTTTTGAGCCTTGTTTAAGGCATGGAATGATGATGATAACCTTACTATGAATAATGTGCTAGTATTAATGACCTTTGGGCATGTTTGAAGACATGATTGAGGTGAAATCCTCTTCATGTTCCAATAAGGGTTAAAACCCTAGAACTTGTGATAAGATATTGGTATCTTGTAATAGTATGATGATAAGTGTGGTCCATTAATTTGCAATGAATGATAGCATGCGGTAATGTGATTAAGATTTATATATCAAATGTTTTATATCTTTTGAAGTTGTTATACATATCTTGTTATAAAATAATTTGGGTTTGAATGTCCACTTGTATGATAAAGCCTTAATGCATTCAATTGGCAATAATTAATCAAGTGTAATCTTAATCATGTAGAGCCATGTGCCGTAGAGCCATCTTCAGTGTCAGAACTTACTAGATGGTGAAATGAGTATTCCCAAGGGAAACTCAGAGTGCATACTGTTGAGTATGTGGGAGTGGCAAGTTGAGGATATACCTTGTCATCCATAATTGCAGGTTTTGGAGGATGGCTATGGCCATGCCTCTAACATTTGATTTGATTGAGGATAGTTGTAGTTGTACCTCAGATTAGAGGGTTTTGTATACCCTTTTTTCTAGTATCATAACTTGTACCAAGTATGGACCAGTTGTTATAAGTTGACTATATCTCACTATTAGCAGTTTGACTGGTATGTCACTGCATTTTACTCCTACTAACCGAGGGGAAGAGATCTTAGGATACAGACACTCCTAGATCTTATAAGGAACTGAATAACACTTTGTAGTGGTCAGTTGGACTTTGAGTGGTACGACTCAAACTTCCCAGGGCATAATAATAAAAGATATAATACCAGCTGTGTAGTATAATTGCTAGGGTTTAATACATATCACATTGGTTGATTAACCCTTGTCTTGTTTTTACACTACATAGTTCTTACATGATGGAGACTTATGAAAATTGTGTAATTCTATTAATGTTACAACTTATTTGCTTAACTGCTTGGTATGCTTAAACTGTTCAATCTGCTCATATTGCTTATTCAATACCCTAACTGCTCAATGTATTTACTGTTAATTAATATGTTATAATCAATTTATGTTGGAGAGAGTTATATCTCTTACTAGGGCTGGGTCTCACCCGTGGGTCACCACATTTTTTTAGGTGGTCACGGGAAATGAGGTTGAGGTCGCACTGTGGAAGAGAACCAACCTGGTGATCAATAGATTTAGAAGGTTGGTTAGGTGTATATGTTAGTAGTAGATCCCTAGTGTCATCCCTGTACTCTCATGTTCGGGTATGGGATGTGTTTGATAGATGATATACTCGTATCGAAATGAGATTTTGGTAGTATATCAATGTTTGTAAATATTAGGCATGTTAATGTGAAATAATTTTTGTATGCAGGATGTGATTGAGGTCTTTAGACCCATATGTAAATACTTGTTACATTATATGAGAATGGAATGATGGACCTTTTGTAAGTGTTCTAGAGTTTATTTACATTGTTGTAATTGGTTTTAATTATTCCACATTTTTACTATGTGATTAATTAGTAGTTGATTGTGTTTTTTGTTTTGAGTAATCTCATTTAGCATGACGATGTGTCACAATTACCATTAGTTTAAGGCTTTTCCTAGACATTATGTTGTTTAACTCCTAGTTGGACATGATCCTAATAGTAAAGGTAGCTCATCTATGTTATGTTTGGTCTTTCTATACCTAGATCTTAAAAATAGAACAATGTTTGCATCCATTGGAGTTTTAAGTTTAAATTTGAAGTGTGACTAGTTAATTGTTTTGAATTTATCTCTAAAAGTTAATATTCTACTGATTTTCCAAATAGAAGTTATTATTGTTATGGTCCTAATGAAAAATTTGACATCCATGCATCTTAAATAATGGTTTGATCCTCTTTATGGCCAAAGATGGTTAGATACACTGTAACGTAAAATGGTTTTATACGTTTTATGTCTTCTAAAGTTGCAATACACGATTTATTTCACAGTCATCTAGGTTCTCATATGTAACTTGATTGATACAATTGAAAAATATATAGCTGACCTAATTAATCAAGTGTAACCTTAGTCATTTAGTGCCCAATGATTGTGGAACTATCTCATTGTCAGAACTTACTAGATAGTAAAATAAGTAATCCGTGTAACAGTTTTAATTATAATAAGGAGCTTACAATCATATACTATATAGTGTATGCGAGCGTACAGAGGGTTTATCTCCACTAACACAATTTGGACCCTTGGTGTCAGTTTTCTTAACGTTAAATTTCAAGGTAAATCAACACTGTAGAGTTATGACATTGGGTAATAAAGCATAAATGTCATAATTGGTCAAGTCGTTTCATTTATAAAAAACATGGGTACCACTTTTATTTTTGTGATAGTTTCTTGGGAAAAAATGACATCGCAGACAGCTTGTGGAATTTTCTTTCTCAGAATTTTTTTTGGTAAAGTACATGTCAAATCGATTGACAAGGAATGACGATGGAGACCTTCCTCCAAAAATAATTTTACCTCCAAAAGCCTATTTCATCACTTATTGTCTAAAAAATTGAAATCATATGTCACGTGCCATAGAAATTTTTTTACTTCCTAAAATCATGTGGTGTCAGTTCCTCCTACTGTAACCAAATTTACTGGGTTCCTGCCACATACCCCATAAAAGATTGTTCCCCAAATTTACTTATGTTATCAGTAAAGGAACGAGGTTGGTATTTTTTCAATAGGGAGAAGGACTTTTTTTTGTTGATTTTTCAACTTAAATCGATGAACCTATATCATTGAGTTTGGTCAATAAACCAACAACATAGTGTTTAGTGAAGGTTTTATAAAGCTGAATCTATGAATAAGTGCTACTTAGTAGATCCTATAGATTGTTTTTCTCCCATTCTCTATTTCATCATGATATACCTAGCTGCTAACTCTGATGACGAGGATACCAATGACCTAACTACTAGCTCTCTTTGCCACTTCTAGTCATCGTCGCTGCCTCCATTACAACCATAACCACCGCCATTTTCCCTTTCTAGGCCTTTCTCCACCTCCAATAACTTCTTCTCTCCACCCACTGCCCTCCTCTTTGTGGCTCCACTGCCTCTATTCCTACTTGGAGATGATGCCACCACCTACACTCCAACTTGCTGCCACTCATGTCATCGCCTCTACTTGCCACCGCTGTCACCTCTATTTCTACTTGGAACTAAGAGTTCAGAGCATGGATCTTGGACCACAATCCATCACCTCTGCTTACCTCCTCCTTCTATTGGTCGCCATTCTCTATGATTCTACATCTAAGACAGTTTTCATTTTTAGAAGTAATTGTTGATTTGTTATGAAAATGCATGTATTATGTCTTATTATAGTCTTTTTAGGTAACTACATTATAGTTTTCTATCTAATTAAATTTGAAAACTATGCTTATGGAAATGCATGAAAGGTTGCTTGTTTGGTTTCCTTATAATTAGTCATATAAATATTGAATATTATGCTTGGTATCAGTATGCCTATTTAGTGCAATCAATGATGTTGGTTTGAATTTGTTCTTGATAAATATATGCCGTGCCTATCTAAATAAAATTTTTTCCAAGTTGTTGAAATCAATTGTAGGTTTTTAACGATAAATATTGACTAGGTTGTGTTAATATAATATCCATATTTTAAAGTATATTTTGTTTGCACCTAGGATATGAATGATGAAACTAGGATCACATGTATAGAAATCACATCATACATGTATTCTATTGGTCTAGAAACCTTTCTAAGATTTACTCATTAGGAGTAGATCTTGGATAGTCCTCAGTTTGGGAGTATGTTTTAACACTTACTCCAACTTAGGATGTAAGTGTATAATGTGTATTATCTTTTTAAGATGTTTTGCCAACACTTCCCTTTTTATTCACTAAGTACATATGTAGGTGGGTATTTTCCCATCTACATAAATGTATTTGGAGAAACATAGGGAAATTCTTATGAAATATTTTTGAAAATAGAATACTCAATATACACTTACTAGTGAGATTAGGTGTTCAAGAATCAAATAGGTGGAGCACATTCTATACCTTAAACCCTAATCTCTGAACCCTAGCCCTAAACCTTAAATTCTAAACCCTCATTCAATACAAACATATTTAATTTTGAAATTGAAGTATCTAACAAATGATCAATACTCATTTTTACTGATCATAGATTAGATTGATCATGGATGTCCATTCCAAATTGCTGCGCTCTGAAGCTTATTACTGATTTTGATCAGTTTGTAAGATTTGTGGAGGAACATAGGACTAGACCTGAAGATAGGTTCTATTGTCCATGTATGAATTGCAGTAGCAACTTGAAAGTTGACACTATTTACAAAATTAGAAGTCATTCCATGTGCAATAGGAATGTACATGGCCATACAAATGGTACTAACATGGAGATATTCCAACTATGAGATCAGTAGATGTCAATAGTGGTACTTGTATTGAAGAAGAAATTTACCATGATGTTGATGTGAAAGAATTGATTCCAATAGACATAGTTGATGTGGTGTTAGATAGTTGTGGGGTAAATTGATGTTTAGAGACAGTTGCGCTTAAGTTTTACTAAGTTTACAAATTTGAGTGTTGTGTTGAGATTGTATACTTTGAAGGCTAACATTATATGGAGAGAAAAAAACTTCACATCTCTGTTGTCTTTAATGTAAGGAATTTTTCCTGAAGACAATGATCTTCCAATCTCAACATATGAAATCAAAAAACTGTTGTGGCTAATTTTATTTATCACATGCATGGAAGCTAGACATTTTTTTCTATTGGGAGTGTCACAACCATGATACACATAACAATAATAATATACAAGAAACATTACAAACTAATGTGCAAATGCATTCTCATAATTTCTTAGAAATAAAACAAAGTAAAAGAGTGTAAAATATGATATCTAAACATCAATCTTGGTCCTGTAGATGGGTACCCGCCAAGAAATTGTCCTAACTCTTACTTGGAAAATCTGACTTGGATATTCTTTCTAAAGCTTGAAAGTTGTGGACATGTCATCCCCGACAATGAATAAAGTGAAGCCGAGGTTAGAGTAAGTGGTATTGTATTCTAATAATTGCATGAACAAAAACTATGTTATGAGAACTAGGAATCTATAACTAAAGTAAACATATTTTACTTACATATTTTATCATTTTGTGGCCACTATTAAAGAATAAATCCTCTTTTGTGACACTATGTGCCTTATATGGCGCAACACACCTTCTGTGGCATGAAAACCTTCCCCTGACACTGAGGTGTATTATGGCACAAAGTACTTCTATGGTGCAATGCACCTTCTGTGGATTCCTTTTGTTCTTTATACAACAATACTTCTATTCTGTGAGGACTTATTATATAGTATCAAATTATGTTATTGTGTCATGAGGGAAGAGTGAATCAGCAATCTTAGTGTCTCCTCTCTCCTTTTCCTAAGATTGAAGTATGAACTCCTTATTCCAATCCAGAAACCGTTTCTATTTTTTGTGTATTTCTAATTCTTATTTTATTTCTATTTATATTTATCTTCTAATTGTGTGTCTCAATTAACTAAGAAAATTCTCAAGTTATGTACTCTATTCTGGCATTCTATATTTCTAAATTGAAATTCTATTTTGACATTGTATCAAAAGTCTAAGTTATGGTCTAATACATAGAATCTGAAAAGATAGGGATACATTATCATAATTCTATTCTAATTTTATTTAATTCTATTCTAAATTCTAAATCTCAATTGGTAAATAATTGTTATAAATATGAACTCTAGATTTTGTATATGATTTTGATATTCTAAAACAATTCTAAATTCTAGATGATAATAAGGAAGTAACATACAAAAATAAATTCTCATCATTGTATTATGAGTTGTAGTAATTGCATTCAAATGCTAAGCATTTATGCAATAATAATAATTTAGAACTGGCACTTTATAAAGTCTAGGCATGAGCTATTTGAGGCAGTAATTCTATTATGTTGGAAAGTAATAGTCTACAATGAACATTAGACTATGTGTCCAATGGATTATTTTGAGTAGGATAATTAGACTATTAGTCCAAAATATGTAACAGAAGTTCAAGGACATGCCCCACTTACCTTTTATAAAGAGGATAATCTTGAAGGTATTCTAGATTCCTTGTTCCATATCCTAATGACCTAGACATCACCAGAATTCTACAAGTCATGATTCGTTCTTCACTACATCTCTAAATCTCAAATTCCATCATTCTAACCTCCTAACCAAAATATGATACTTAATTGGATGAAATTAAACTCTAGTGTAAAGCATTCAATTTCTAAACATTAAATCAATCCAAAGTCACACATTATATAGCATAAATGTAATGACATGCCCATATAAATCAATATTGTCTAATGCACTATTATATGAGTATATACATCATATGCTAAGAGTAATAGTTGAATATAATCACCTATATCAACCTTACTCACTTAATTGTTACTTTAGAGAACTGAAAATCATTGTCACGGAATTGTTTGTTACCCTCCTCCTACCCCCACTGACTATAGTTTTAGTGGTAGTACGCGTTGGGCGCCCGTCCGTAGAATGGATTGAATATTTCACACAGGCAACATATATGTAAAGTAGTAGCAACAAGATACTAAACAAGGAGATAATAAAAGTGTACCCATTACTAGATTCAAACATACCCATTGGTGATACATTTCAGATCTTAGAGTCTTGAGTGCAGTGGATCTTCATTTGGAAACTAAAAAATTGATAAACAAAACATATTGATGCTAAAGCATTAAGTACACTATGTAAAAAGCATGTTAACAGTTTAATAATATATATAAACGGTGCTTGGCTAGATCGAGTACTAAGCAAGAACAAGAAGCAAGGTGAGGAAACTTGTTCTTATACAGAGCATGTTTTAGTTTTCTTTATCCATCATATCATAATGGATTTCTTTATATAATGTTCATGATTTTGTCAACATATGATATTCAAATATGAAAGTAGTATTCATAGGAACAATAGCTTAAACAAGTAATTATCTTGCCAAGCCTTCATAAGATCATACATACAAACAAGCCAATAATATAGTAGGGTCAAGATGAGAACGTTCCTTGTGAGTTGAGTACAAGTTATGATTCTTGAGTATATCTAGAGGAGGCCAAAGCCAACATAGACCAGGATACACAAGATCTACATAGGGTTTTAGACCAAATAGAGAATTGATAATCAAATCATCATATGATTCATGTGGATGTTTCCCCTAGTCCTAGGTTTCAAAATAGTTCAACATAGTTCCAAACTTCCCTACATGCATGTCATTAATCGACATAGTTCAAGGATCAACATTTAGCCCTAGGTCTAGGTGAACCATCCACATTAAGAGTAATAGCATGATAAAGTTAAGATCCAATTTAGATGTAGGGGAAGCATGAGGTCTAAGTTATCATCATGGTTAAACACTCAAATTCACAACTAGTCACATTATATCCATTTCATGCAATAGGGTCTTAATTCTGAGTCATTGATGCAAAAAAGACTCTAGGATAGATTATTTTGTCTTATAGTGCTACAAATAGAGTAAAACTACAGATTTGGAGTCTTTAAGATATCATGTGTGACATTATAGCATGTTCATAGCAAGGTTAGATTTCAAACAAGCAACATGCTCAAATAGATCACACTAGGTATTACATATTGTCAAAAGGATTACATTAGTATGCAACTTGGTAATTAGTAAATCAAGTCATTCAAGGACTGATTTGGAAGAGTACATAGAGGTTTGACTAATTAATGATCTAGTTTAGCATAAGCATCAAGGATGCAACCACATAAGTACATAAACATCACATTTAGGGCACATTAGTTCATCAAATTGTCATATGAGTCCAACACAGGATAAAGGGCCTACCCTTGGTTAAAAGAGATACCAGACACCATGAAGGTTACTGATTTCAAAGTACAAGTCATCTCAAAAGGATAATTAGGTGCAAGACTTTACACCATATCAAATTACATAAATTAAATACACATATGAAACACTTTTAGGTCATGGTAGGTCAACATAACATTAGGGTGCATATATATGGTCCAACTCATTACATTCTGTACAAAAAACGAGTAGAGCTACCTATTGCATAAATGGTATCCAAAATATTATTATACCCATATGTTAAACATGATAGAGGGTGATTAACACTCAAAAAGTCATAAAGGACAATTTTTTAGTAAAATATTAGTATATGATGCTGAAAAAGTAGAATATGATAGAATCTTTAGCAATATGGAATTGTTCTGATCAAAATGGTATATAATTTCATGCCATTTGGTTAAGGGGTCAAGGAGATATGAGGGTTTGAAGTTTAACCCTTGATTAGGGTTTATGGAATATTTTTACCTCCATTGCATCAATAACGGGACACGAAGGTCCAAGTTTTCTTAGATCCTAGACCCATGTAGGTGGGTAAGAGGGCCTGGAGGTAGTGTACCAGCTTGTGGTGTCTTCGAGAATTGGATGATGTTTTCTGGTGTCGAGGGGAAGTGCGGTGTCACACACGTTAGCGGTTGAAGTGTAGGGCGACCGCGAGACATCCGAGCCTTCAGTGCAAGATCTGATGACTCTGGCACTGTCTCTCCCAAAGACGAACTGCCCCACTCGATGGGTCTTCCCCGTGGTGGCAGGTCATGACCCTCTTCACCAGAGCCACATGAGGGTGGGCAACCAGGCCCCGAAGCACTGGGGACGGGGCTAGATGAATTTAGTCGGGCCTCCCAAAGGTGGAGGTAGATGAAGAATTAGCCGAGGGGTACTAGAATGGAGAACCCCCCAAAATAAAGGGGTGGCTGGTGGTGCCACCATGAATAGGAGAAGGGGGGATCGAGATCTAGCGCACCTGGGTGAGGTGAAAATGAGAGGGGAATGAATGGGAGAGTGTAAATAGACTCACATGGGGCTTTGACATGTATTTTTGTACGTCTAAATGCAAGTGTGCGTGCCACGTAATACAAGCCTTGTGAGGCCCGAGTCGAACACAGGGAGACGTAGTCTCAGTGACTACTACTAACTATGGTATGATTAGCTAAGCTAGTATAAAATTTGAGAGAATTAGTTTTCAAAGCAAAATAAGAGAAAATTAAAATAAAAAATGGTTTGTTTGAATCAGGAGAGATGGGATTCCTTAGGAACGCCAGTTTCACCATGGATCCTCACTGTATCTTCATTTACTGACTTTTATACAATTTACCCTATTCCTGAATAGAAAGCCCATAACGAGAATTGCCCGCTTTCACGATACAATCCACTACCTAATTCTAAGCCAATTCCATGTCTACGGTAATTTATATCTTAGATGAGGTGCTTTACGTTCAATCTCTAGGTATGTTCCCACTACCCATGCATTACCTTTACCAAAGAATGTATAAGATAGTGTTTATGTGTGGGTTTCAAGCATTTAATTCTCATTCCAGATTAATTATCGCCTAATATTTCCAATGAATGTGATCAATCAACAAAAGAAAATTCATTTACACGCATAAATATCCATGAATTAGGAAGGTAATTTGCATTAAATCATGTAAAAGTCGATACAATGGTTCCCGGGGCTATTCCTGGGTCCTAAGGAATAAATGGGTTTAGCCTTGCATGGTTTTCAATTGCAAATACATGGAAGGAGAGAAGAAAAATGCGAGAAACATGAAGGAGATTCATGTAACCCCTGGAAACGCGATGTTCCGGATGATCCTCCTCAAGAAACGCACGTTCTGCAACCTTTCGAAGGTAGAAACGCCTATCAACAGTGCTCGAATCATCCGGTTGTCATCTTTCGGCTTCGTGCTTCTCTCCCTCTTTTCTCTCATCATTCCCTTGTGCAATGTGATGTCCCCTTTAGGTCTGGCCATCCTCCCTTTTTGTCGTAGGTCACTTACGGTACCACATAACGTGGACCGTTGGATCAGGCGACCGATTTAGATTGCTAAAATCTGACAGAGTCAGTGGCACCGACTTGGTGGTCGGTGGCACTGATGGTATCAGGCCTTTATTGATCTATGGCTGAGTCGGTGCCATTGACTGGGATGTCAGTGGCGCCGAGCTGAGGTGAGTTTCCTCCCTTTCTCACTGAAGCTAACTCGGTGGCACCGACCTGTGTGGTCGATGCCATCAACTTGTCTGGGCGATCACTTTCATTGCTAGAGCTGGGTCTCGGTGGTACTGACTTAGTGGTCAGTGCTACTAACTTCTTTGGTCAATTTTTGCCTGGCCACTGATGCCACGTCGGTGGCACCGACTCGACACTATGCATAATATTACTAAGAAAATGCAGAAAATCGAATATAAGTCTGTGGAATGTATAAAATCATATAAATATGATGAAATAAGCATGATTTGATGCAAATAGAGTGTGCAGGCCAACAATAGTTATTTATACAAATATAAACAAAGAAATGACAAATAAGTGTACAAAACACATATAAAATTGGCCTGTAAAAGTGACTCAAAATCCGTGCATCAAACTCCCCTAAGCTGAATCTTGCTCGTCCTTGAGCAACAATACCTTTGGATCTGATTGAGATAAGTCAGCAAAATGACATCATGCATAAGGTACATCTAAAAATCCCCACCTTACGATCCTCATTCTGGCCTTAACTGACCACTGAACACTAACTGCCCTATAGGCGACTAAAAATCTCTGTCCAAGATGTTCGTCCCCCAATCAATGAAACACTATCAATTAAAGCAGTTAATATGATAAACTCATTTGGTTCATACTTGGTGCATCTTGTAATCTCCTACCTATGTTGCCCTTTTTCTCTACCTACCATCCAGATGCAAGTAGTTCTCCAAATAGATAATGAATGAGGAGAAAATCAATTGAGTGGCCTACCAATAAGAGCAACGGGTGGTTGCAATGGGTGGCTGTGGAAGAATCATGAGCACATAAAATCATTCATGCACTCAAAATTATGATAAGCCTATGATGATGTAATTTTTAGAATGCTCCTAATGCCTAATCATTGTGGTGAAATGATGCATGCAACTATTATTTCATCTCAAGATAAGACAAAATATCTACAAAACTACATCATGTACTAATTCTTCCTTATGATATAGGTAGGACTATGCTCTTTCTCCCTGACTTTCTGAAACTCCACTCAATCTCTTTTTTTTTCAACCCCCTTTCAACATGCTATTACGGGCTTCTACTTACACAACAATTTTTTAAATCATGACACTATTTTTTCTATATTTCAAGGGTATGGGAAAAGTCACTACATTCTTATGTTTTAGAAGAATGCTTAGCACATGATGATACTATATGCTTTATGTAATGCAGTTGTAACTATATGAACACAGATGTTATGCAACTAAATGACATGCACCAAAGTTTTTTTTGTTGTGCATGTATATTTTTCTATATTTTTTATTTTTTTACTAATGCAAGCAAAAATAAACAACTATTATGCAAAGTCTATTATGCAATGTAAATACAATAAAAAAGAAAGAATGATAAGATGTACTCAATCCTCTTATGGTGGGGTGTAAAACATATGTATGCAGTGGATGAGATCATACGACTAAGAGATAGAACCTTCAGAGAAAATCATATGTCCCTCTCTAATGACCTATGTATAGGGTAATCACGGGATTTCTTTCTTGAATTAAATTTAAGGTCACATTAGTGTTTGATCAGTTTAGGCTCAACAATCCTTGTCAATCACTTTCTTAGAAAAATTAGATGGTCATTTATGCTTTAATGTCCTAAATCTGACTTACTCGTGCACTTCTTTAGTTATGCATCTCTCGTACTCACAAGATCAGCTCACACATTTTAAATTTTATTCACAAAATTGCACCCACCCCAGATATTAATATTTTCACAGAAACCATGCATTTACTTCTCCACATATTACACTAGACAGAATGTGGATCCTACATAACTGAAAAACTAACAAAAACTACGGTAACAGAAAATAAAAGCTAAGATAGAAGTTGTTCCAGCACCCCCCCAAGCTTGAATATGACTATGGCCACATAGTCAATATCCCAACTCAAGAGGTGGAATAGTGATACCCGACTCAGAATGGTGGTGGTGGTGGATGTGTGGGATCTTAGGGAGGAAACATCCCCTGGAAAGTCAGATCAGATGGTGGCATGTCCGACGGCATCGGGTAACTTCCAAAATGCCCCTGGCTCCAGTAGTTATCAAAGAAAGGCTATTGATAAGCTTCCATCCACTGCATACGCTGATGTATATTCTCTTGGTTGTCCAAGAGAAGGCATTCATTTTCATAGATTGATTATTGGTTTGTATACAACCTTCCTTGAATGTCCTGAATGCCAGCCAGGGATTTGGTTTGCTGTTGTTGCTACATTTGGATGTCCTACATCATGCTATACATACCTACCATAGAATAGGAATCCTCTCCTTCTTGAGAGGGCGGTGGTGTAGAAGATGATGAGGCAGCATAATGGCGAGGATGCTTCCTCAGAGCCACTCTATGACATACAAGAAAGGTGTCCTCCACTTACTCCACATCATCGCTACCCGCTTCTTCCTCCTCAACCTGAGCATGTTATTGTCCAACATTGTCATCATTGCTTAGAGTCGGCCATCTATAGTGTCCAACACCCCTGATGTTGAATGCGGGATCAGGGAGTCGACATAGGTAGAAGGTATCATCAACTGAGCATGTGGCGTAGATGCAACTGGCATCCACAGTGATCAGGTCGGCTTGCTTGAAGTGGTGGCGGTCGATGCGCAACCTGGAATTCAGAGGCTCCAGAGTAGACAAGTCAAGGCCCAAATGAATGGCAATGGGGGTGATAAGTCCCCCAAACTGAATAGGTGTAGCTCGCTTAACATTGCACCGCATTTGCATGACGTGTTGGAGAAACAACGCTCCCCAGTTGACTGGCTTTCCTCCCATGAGTTGATATAAGAAATACAAGTCCAAAAGTTGTACCTTTGCTTGTGCCTAGGTTGACTTGGCAAATATCGTGTTTGTCAGCATCTGATGTAGCACCCGAACAAATGGATGCTCAAAATCTACCAATGAATTGAGGTGAAAGTTAATAAGTTTGCCTTCCGGCACTGTTACAAAGTCCTTCCATATGGCGTCCAGATCGACATTCTCTGGCTGACGACATGGCTCGTGTGGCCACCCATAAATATCATTGAAGGCCTAGAGAGTGAGAAAATAGTTGGTGTTTTAGAGGCAAAAATCTACCCTCCCCTCTCTACACTTGCCGTTTGATGGACGTGCTTGATCATGGGTGACCACCATCTCCAGAGATGCCATAAACTCGATAATGATTTCTTTGTATGTCGACTACCCACCAAAGATTGCCTTGACATATCTTCTATCCCAATCTTGTTTCTCGAGGACGTACGCCATATTGTCGGAAAATCCTATGTCCTCCAATAGTTGATAGTCTCCATATTGTGTGGGTGCAAATGACCACTTTGTAACTTCTTCATAGACCTTTTGCACCTCCATCGTGGGGTGGTTGATGTGTGGTCGTGAGATCAGAGTGCCAGGGGGTCCTCCTCTTCTGTACATGATAACTAAGCAAGTGGGGAAGAAGATTTAGAAAGAAAGAGCTCGATGTAGCTTCTGGATGCTCAGTTTAGCCGCTTGTTCTTGGGGTAGTCATGGTTCCTCAAGTTGTGAAGAAGAATCAAACCACACCCCCCTGATAATAGGGCTAGAACTGGCCTGGTGTGACAGAGTCAGTGGCACCGACATGGAGTCAGTGGCATCGACTTCCGGTACCAAATCCGCGTACTCGGTGCATCGAGGGTTGTTGGTTTGCGATCTTCATTTTTCCAGATTGCTGACGAGTCGGTGGCACCGACTTGGTGTCGGTGGCACCGACTTTTGGGCGAGATTGCAACTTTAGTGAATCCTCGTGTATGCATCTAGGACATAGATCATGGTTGTCCATGGATCAATGTTTCTGGCCTTCGGTGGTACTGACATCGGGGTCAGTGGTACCGATAAGATGATTGACACACGCCTGGGACCCAAGCTGAGTCGGTGCCACCGACTTGTACGTCGACGGTACCAACTCAGTTTATCAGTTAAACACGTCCAGGTTCTGCACTTTCTTTAGAGATGTCGGTAGCACCGACTTTGACATCAGTGGCTCCGACTCATTTCATCCGGAATGCCTGTCCCACTGACCGTGACTCAGTGGCACCGACTCAGCCATAGCCTGCACACCGAACAAATGAGTCCGGGTATCATTTAAAAAAAACTAATTACTATAAAATGACTTAAATAAAAATGAATAAAACAAACATCCTAATGGTTGGGTTACCTCCCAACAAGCGCCCTCGTTTAACATCCTAGGCTAGACAACTCTAAAGCGCAAGATCAAATGGGAGCGATGAGCTTCACCTCATCCACTTTTCTAGTGAAATCTTCCCCAAAGTAATGTTTCAATCTCTGTCCATTCACTAAGAAGGTCCTCTCCCCCTCTTTGATTCTCACAGACCCATGTGGGAACACCTCCTCTATGATAAAGGGTCCACTTCCCAGGGTGCAATTTTAGCCTAAAATTGAAAAGCAAGACACTCTCTCCCGAATAAAACACTCTCCTCTCGATATGCCTGTCATGGATTTGCTTTGTTCTTTCTTTGTACAATCTAGCATTTTCATAGGAATTCCATCTTAGTTCATCAAGTTCATTCAATTCCAACCTTCTCATCTTCCCAGCTTCATCGAGATCAAAATTTAGCCTTCTCAAAGCCCAATGAGCCTTGTGTTCTAATGCCACCAGTGGGTGTCGCTTGGAAATTGATGCTAAAGGATCTAAATAACCGACGCCAAAGACCTTTTCTATAGCAGTGGATCTCTGACTATTGTTGGGTACTCTGCTACTGAAATCGTACAAGTGGGATCTTCAATTATTGTTGGGGTACTCTACTACTAAAATAAAGCACCCCAGATACCTAGTCCTTTGGTGTTGGATATTTAGTGTATGGGTTGCTTGTTCCTATATCTAATAGTCCATTACCTATTTCACCCATCCCACTGCAGACCTACAATGAGGGTTCTATGGTGTTCAGGTCATTCATTATTATTATATTTCTTGATCATATATTTCTCTCAAGCTAATCTCTTTTCACTCTGTATTTTACTGACTACTTGGACTATTGAACAGAATTCACCGTTGCAACTGAGTTGAATGATTAGGATATTGTTTACCCTTCTCTTATGGTTTCACATTGCTTAAATGCTTAACATATTGATCACCCATCTCTCAAGATCTCTCAATGCTCATACACATATAACATTATTCATATTTTCAAACAAATATTATGTCTACTAATATAAACACTATCATTGAGAAGCAAATGTTAGGAGGCATTCCCTATGCAGAATTTATTCTAGGCTTTCATCAATACATAATGCCCATACTACAATGCCCATCATGACATGTGGACCACAAGAGTTTAAATCATCATATTTTTCTTTTTCTATGTAGTCACTAGTGTCTTGTAATTGTTGGTCTATGGTGCTAGGTGAGATTCATAGGTGGGGGATCAGGGTTGTAGCTCTGTAGCCTCCTCAAAATGAATAGACAACTAAGAACGTTGTGTAGGTTAATATGAAGATGAATACCTAGCATCTCTTAGAATTTCTTCCTATTGTTTTAGCTCATTTTCTTCACTAATCACTGCTTCATTCACAACAAAACCTTGTGGTGTTGCATCATATGAATCTATTTCTAGTCCTGGCATTGAATCACTTAGACGAGAATTATTAGAATATTTCCTCACTCAAATTACAATTCCCAATGCGTTGATCCAGCATGTAGACTTAGAGCCAAAGAGAAGTTTTTCTGTATTTGCTCTTCTTACTCTTTATTAGATATGCGACCATGCACTTGATATTTGTGATGGTGGTTTTGAAGGCTCTTCTCATTATTAGTAGGTTGGAATGGAGATGGTGGATAAGGAAATGAAGGAATTGTTCTTTCATGAGTTAGTGGATCAACTAGTTGAGTGAAATAATCAGTTGAAGGCTTTAGTGGTGTCAATCTCTAGCTGAAAGAATTGACTCAGGAACAAGATGATAAATTATAGGTTGTAGAGGGATGGCTAGTCATGGAAAAAGTAACCAATTTGAGGCACTAATATGATATTTAAGGATCTACACTTTTGTTTAGAATGATCTCAAGATGATCGATTCATTTTCGGAGATGATCATCTCTAATGTGTCTTCCTGATGTAGATGATGACAACTATAGGTGTTTGTGATGATTTGGGTGGTGGAGATAGTATATGGGGTTCATAGAGGGGTGTTGTGGATGGTTGAAAACATATATTTGAGTGGTGGGGGTGGACATTACCCAAACCCTATAAGGGTGGCAGTGGGGTGAGATTGGGAATAGAACTAGGAGAGAGGTGAAGAAGGTGTTGTAGTGGTGGAAAGATCCACGAGATAATTGAAGCGATCAGTCAAAATGAGCAGTAAGAGATGGCATCCATGCATTGTATTGTTAAGGGGGCGCTACAATGGGGCTTCATCTCTTGTTCTTCGGGAATACGACCATAGAGGGAGGAAATTTTTTTTACATGATTCAAGTGTTTTTTATCCCCCGTTTTTCATTTTGTTTTAGTGGAACTCAAACAAATCAAGCTGATAGACTGGGAATCCCAATAAATGAACTGATTATTTAGTGTGGATGATGCCTCCCATAATTTTTGGTTCTTTGGAGTTTCCTTGTCTAGTGAAAGGATATCAAGATGACTGACTTGGGTTTGGCTATAATTTACATATGATGGACATCTATCTTATTTGTTGCATGATAAGTTTGGATCTCTATTACTATGAATTTCCTAAAAACATTCCATCGATCGAATCATTGCATGAGCTGACTAGATGGGCTTTTTGATGCTCCCAACTATTGTAGGTTAGTAAATTGGCTAGAAGAAAAGCTATTGGGACATTTGTAGGAAGTTAGTGTGTAAATTCAATAACTCATCCTATCAACTCAAGGATTGGGATGATTGAATGGGATATTGTATGACTTCCCCTTCCTCAACCTATTGTGTGGGTCTAGGTTCTATAATTTGTATATTGTTCATCTTTCATCTACAATAAAAATAAATAGATCAAGATACCCTCCATGATTTGTATTACTTTGAATTACCATGCAAATACAACACAACTAATATAAGAAATAAAAATTGAATACAAGAAAAATAAAAAATCATCTTATTACTCAATAAGTGCCTTGCTTCACATCTTTAGCATGACATTTGCAGCTTAAGGAAATGCAAGGATCTCTAAATAAATCTATAGGAAGACTAGGTCTTCCATATGAACTTTGTGACAACCATGCATCTAAATTTTCTTTGAGTTCAATGTTATGTATATTGTTCCATAGAGCATGATAAATTTGTATAATAAGGGGTATGCAATTTAGGTCAATATGGGTTGGTACCCATTTCTCAATGTGTGGGTTGCATGATCAAATGACAAATGGTATACCTCTTAACTAGATTCATGATGAAAACTTATGAGTGGGGGCATCATCTTGAAATATTTAGCCACTGGTTGAAGAGTGTAAGGAGGAGTAATCAGGAATGGGTTGGATACCAGATCAAGCAAGTAGGATGGATGAAACTCTAGTTGCATCATTCATGTGTGGATATAGATCTCCACCACCACCATGGTTTGGGAGTAATGACAGAAATCTGGGTCGAAAGGAAATTGTGCCTCACCCAAAATTTGTTTGTTTCCTTTGTGCTAAGTGTAAACCAGTGCAAATTCAATTCTGTGTTGTGATACTCCTTAAATGGTACCCCAAATTTTCTCACTAGAGAGGCAAGCTACTCATCTATGTGAATTGGTTTGCACAATTTAGGATGTACATTTCTGGTCCTTGAGTGGGTTTCTTCATTTCATGAAAGACTTAAGAGTCTAAGTCTTGTTTTCTCACTCAAAGAATCAAACTTTGACTGCTACATCTATTAGTGATCTAGTAGTAGCGAGGAAGGGCCTACCAAAATTGAGAGGATAATGGAGATTCTCCTTGATTTCCATCGCCATGAATCACATGGGACATAGAAATTACCCACTTTCAATTCAACATCTTTGACAATAAATATTTGTTTGCCCATGAAGGTATCAGGTAACTGGATCACCATTCATGTGGATAGAAAGTCAGTGAGTCCCAATCTTCTACATAAACTTAGGGGCATGATGGTGGTGCTCGTCCCCTAATCAACTAATTCCTTGTAGCATATAAAATTTCCTACAAAACATAAAATACTAAAGTATCTGATATCTATGGATTTAAATGTGGGATTTTGTCCTCAATTAAATTAGATAATGTCCATATTAATTTCACAGTATCAAATTCTTTACTCCTTTGTTTTTCACTATGCATTGCCTTAAATAATTTAGAATATTAGGAGTTTTTAGCTAAAGCATCCAAGAAAATAAGGTCAACATGTAGTTTACTTGTAACCTCAAACTTAATTCTTAGTAGGATCTAAGTCAACTGATACTGTAGACATTATTTATAAATTGGAACCTCTAAAAGTGGTATATGTGATATAGAATATAACAACTAAACCGACCATGTGTCTTGACTCTATACCATCCTTGTAATACTTGTTGATTGATGATGTCATTGGACTTTCCCTCTCTAGTGAGACAAATTTGATGCGGGTTGTCATTTCCGTCAGCCACTCAATGAGCTTTTGGGTTATCTTTGGGATGGCATGAAAAAGCTCCTACTGGAGGATAAAATGAAGCAACCATTATCTCTATCTATGTCTCCATAGGTTTAGCGTAAGCTTGTTGATTCACTAGAATATTATTAGTCATATTGAACCTACTCTAGCCTACATATGTGGAGTTTCCATGTTGGTTGTTTTTTTGGATTTTTTTCCCTTGATTAAGATTCTATAATTGCTTCCCCTAACTGTAAGTTTTTCCTTGATTCCTTTAGTTTATGTATTGCTCCTACATTTGCTTGTATGAAGGTTTGTTGCTTGTTCTGTTGCAATCCTAGAAGAGTCAGATTTATTGTCCTTGTCAACATCATTGTGAATTTTAAGCATATCTGCCATTCCTATATTAAAATTTAGGATTCTTTCTCTACTAATTTAGATTGTAGGGTAAAGAATGGGGTTGATGGCACTGAGCATCTTCACTAGGGCATTGTCAAATACAATCTGATTCATGTCCATCCCATATTGATAAAGCAAATTGTGATCCATGTTTGTGTGTCCTTCTATCTTTTAAACTTGGCAAGCTTCTTTACTTGTCTTTGCTTTCTAGGGTGTGGATTTTCCTATCATATTCATTGAAAGAAGACTTCAATTTTTCTTATTCAATGCAAGCTTCTTTAGTGACTCAATTTTCCATTTTAACTCTAGGTTGTCTTCTTCCATGGTCACCTTTAGAACCCCTTTTTGGCATGTTCTACCCTAGAAGCTTGAATTTCAAATCCCAAGTTCAAAATCTTCAATGTTCATAACATTTCCTCATAAATTTACCTTCTAAAGGAGAATAAATAAAAAAATTATATCATCATGTACATCTCTATAAAATGTCTCAATAAGATGCACAAATAGATGTGTTATGATGAGGGAATCATTGTAGAAGTTCCTTGAATTATTACCAAACTTTATATACTTGGTAGTTTTACAAATTGAGTGATCTTCCTACTTATATTTATATGTGAGTGAGGGCTAATACAAATTCATTAGAAAACTATAATTTAAGTTAATCCCACACGGTGATATTGTCACCTTATAAAGAGTTCAACTAATATATGGCCTTCTTGGTGAGGGAATAGTAAAATAATGTAGCTTGATTGCTTCTTCCAATACACATGGAAGCCTACTCAGGACACAAAGATCAACAAACTTCTATAATTAACATTTTGCATCTTCACAAAATACACCAATAAAATAGTTATTCTACGTCATCTACACCTATTTAGTCTTGCTTCCAAATTAGGGTATTTTACTTTCTAAGGACTACATGATGATGGATGTCAATATCCCTAGGGATAGAAAAGTCCCTAAGTTCCCTCTGTTTCTCTAACTCTTAAGTTTCTACCTAAACTACTCAAACTTCTTCTTGGTATAGGTGCCTTTCTCTATCCCAATATCTTATCTCACTATGCATTCATTGCTCTATCCATCTTTTTTTATTCTCTCCTTAATACATTCTGACTCTACATTTGGAATTCTTCTTGTGGTAAGTTCTCTACAATAAATGCTTCAAGGATGTTTAGTGTTACCTGAAAGCAAGAAGACAATATGAGTGAAATGAACTGACAAAAGATTCAACTTCTAGAGAATAGGTAATATTACACATTATGAAATTAAAAATAGTAAACTAATTATAATTGAAATACATTAATTAGGAAATACTATTGTCCCCAACAACATCTCCAAAATCGTATGTGGGTTTTTATCGCACTATAGGTTCACTAGGGTTGAAAAACCCAGATATACCTATCTAATTGTATGATACTCCCACTCACAAGAAGATAGATCTTATCATATTATATTTTTGGGTTGGATTCTAAGGGATTAATATTAAGATTTTAACTCTTTAGTCTAATCTGAATTAGAGTCAATATACTTTAGTAATTTAAAGGTTGAAATTGGTTATTTAGACTAATTTCAATCAAGAACAATTTTGAATTAAGGCGTATTTAATTCAATAGAGAACATTGGGTGAGTGAGGTTTCACCACTACCACCTCAGTTCATTCATTTGTACTAGATCACCATATACGTAAACCATATGATTGAGGATAAAAACTTTCCAATCCTTTTAGAATAAAAAAAATAGCACAAATAGAAATTTTCGAGGGCTTTGCATCACATTACCCAAGTTTCCTCTTTCATTTTCTCCAAAGACCAACCTTCTAAATCTCTCATCTAAGAGTCAACAAAAAAATAAGATTCTCAATCTCAATCGAAGTTCTTAATAGTTAGGATATAATAAGTGTGCAATCAATTTGGCTAAATGAGGAATCACAAAATTCATCATTTCATGCACTAACAACTAATCCTAGAAAAGGTAGAACATATCAAAATCACAAAATATGGGTAATAGAGCCACTTCTCATACCCTACCGAGGTAATTACTTGCTCATGGTGTACGGAACAACACAAGTAATGGAAAGACAAGAAGCTATCTTTGTCATTATAAAGATGACGGAGATTTTTAGTATTTGATGGCCAATCATCAATCTGGATACAAGGAAAGATTTGACACGACAGTCGTAGATGGCTTTTACATCATTCTTATCTTCCTTTGAGTCAAATCATAGATTTTTAATGGGAGGAGGAGGAATCCCCTTCAAATTAAGTCGCTTTTTCCTTATTTACTTTTACCACTGAGCCTAAAAGAAGGGACAGGGTCATGATCATATGGTTGGGGAAAGTACTAAAAGGTGTGTTATAAAATACCAAAAAATTCATATGTTGTTTTCCACTACATTTTAAGTTGTATATGTGTTCAAATTAGGGATGAGCAAAGTTCTGCTTAATGTCCAAACTAAATCAAACCATTATATAGTCCAAAACGAAAACCCAAGTGAACTGTTATTTAAAATTTGGTTTGATTTGACTTAATTTCAAAACATCATACCATAATATGTCAAGTTATTTATTAAAAATATATTTACAATGAATTTTTTTGTCATATTTATTGAATCATATGACATGATAAATTTTTTTATTAAATAATATCTTTTTAGGTATATATATTGCATTTGCATAGTCTTACTAATATAACATGTGGGCATGATATTTCATGGTTTAGAAATTAGCATCTACTTTTTATACAAACGAAGAAGTATTTTGAACAAAAATTCAAGTAATAACTTGATGGAATATAGGAATAAAAATTTCCTTTATAGTAATATAGACTTTTTTTAAATATGGCAAGTAGTATTTTGACATTTCCTAATAATATAATAAATAGTATGATAAAGAGTAGGACATTCAACAACTTATTATTAATGACAACAATATAGATAGTAGCATTCACACTATAACAATGTAAAGTGGGAAATTTCTTCTACATCCCTATTATGAAATTGCTTCTCTCATATTGTGTTGTTTGGATTATCTAAACGGTAATTATAATGCTTAGTAGAGCATTTTTCCTTTTGGGAGTGTTCTTGATTATCTTAATATGTTTCTAAGAGTTTCTTTCTAATCATTAGAAGGAAAATTAACTTATCAAAATATGTAAGGGGTTTCTCTTCAATTTTTTTTTTCTTTCAAGGTTTTGACTATAGTTACCACAACATTGAGGTTTTATGAAGAAATTAAAAAATCATAAAATGGATTGTGGTATTTTAATATCTTCTTTTTTATGTCCATTATTTTGTGGACCTTTTTTTATTAGCATATTGTTTGAAATGTCATATTAACCATATGAATTATGATTTGTGTTATAAAATATGAGTTTTGTTCTCTTTCGTAGAATATATCGTTTTCATACTATCTCAATGTATATGTTTCTCTTACTTTTTTTTTGAGTTTTTGTTGCAATTATAATAGTGGACTATAAATGTAAATCACTTATTCATACGTGGAACCCACAATTATCTTTCTTTAGGTGCTTGGAAGATTTTGTTTGCAAATCCTATAATAGGTGCAAAACCAACAACTGTATCTTCTCATGTGTATAGTTTGACTAATTGTTTATACTTTCAAGGTTTTAAATACAATTCTTATAGTCATGAAGCATGATTGTCAAATATTAACTTTCATTCTATCTTTCAAATTTGAAGTTTTAAAGTCATGGACCATAATTAAAGTAATAACTCATGAGGAAGCAAAAATTAAAAAAAAAAATAGATGGTGACTCAAATGATGGTGACTCAAACCCATAACCTACAAATCAAAGGCACAATACTTAAACACCTAGCCAGACACCATATTTATATTACATACTTGACCAATGTGTATTCATTATTATTCAAACATTTGCATATTGTATATGCATATATATGCATACTTATTTTGGGGGGTGTTCCCCACTCAGTACCCCATGGCTTTGACACTACCTGCAAGAGTAGAACATAAGTGTGCTAGTTGGCACTAATTTGTATCAATAAGGAACCAATTCTATCAACTAGATGTACAACCAATGATCTTTGTTGTAGCTCTATGTATGTCCCTAATTCCAGTCGATAGACTCAAGGGCTAAGCCAATAATTTGGATTACTGATTTGTGCTCCTGACATAGGGGAGCTGATCAGATCATGGAGTAAGGCAAAATTCTCACGTGTAGTTTGGCTTCTTGTGTAGGGAACCCATTCGATCGACTCAAGAAATCAGACAATCAATTAGGAGTCTTCAAACTTTCTTGTAGCTCCAAGACATGGTGAGCTAATAATATGAAAAGATTAGTCAATCATCTTAGTGACTATATAATTATTGGTCAAAGGGCCTCTGTCGTACCACTTGTCTAGGAGATTCGTCCAATGAACTAGAGTCATGGGTTGGCTCTTGGCGATTTGTAAGTGTGAAATAATCACTACAACTAATTGGAGTTTAGGAGTGGTGATCCCATATGCCCTTATATGTGTTTTGGGTAAAATTGAGAGTGTGCTTCTTGACTATTGAGCATTTCCCACAAGAAGAGCAAGTAATTCCCATAAGAACATGATAAAATAGGAAAAATGTTTAAAACCATAATTGTAAGCCCTTAAAGGTAAAATGGGTGAACTAAATACTAAGTTAAGGTAAAGATACAAATGTAACTAAGATGAATATGCATTCATTAGTATCTCTCATAGAAAATATTGAACACATAGATTATATATACATGCACTGGCATCATTTTTTAAACTTAATGAGTTTTTCATTATAAATTCATTAGCTATTGCCTATTGATTCTTGTCTTGGTATCTTATAATTTAATATATAGATACCATACTATGTGTATTGATAGCATAATTTTTTATCCAACTTCTCTTCATACTACCTAATTTTTTGTATAAATGGTTATGCTTGATATTTAATCTTCTACTATGCCACTTAGGAATACTTTTGGTTCTTTTTTTTCCTTTCCATGGATTTACTACTATTACCAAGAGTGGTTTAAGATAGAATTTGTTTGCTCTCACTACCCTCAAATTTTTATAATAGAACAAAAAGATTGTTAGTGTCAGTGTTCTATTAATTAATTGGGTTTAGACCTATTGTAGTTATAGTTCTTGTTATTATGTAAGTATACTTAAGTGAGGATCCATCTACCTACTAAAGTGTACCCATGTATCCCTGGAATCCTATATATAGGATACCCAGAGCCTCTTTGAAAACTAAGGCATCAGTGTGAGTACTTTCTACATGGTATCAGATGTAGGATCCTAACTCTAATCTCTCCTAGATCTTCATCTTCACCTTGCTTCCTTTTCCTCCCTTGCCTATTCTTTCTCTCTCCCTCCTTAAAGGCCATCATCTCAAACAAAAGAAAAAAGTAGCTAGTGGCTCTCTAGAATCCAATAGCCACAACACCATCAACCACTACTGGGACAGCCTACCACCAGCCCCACAACAGTCAGAAGCCAACCTCCAACTGCCCGCACATGGGTTGTGGTGGCCACCAAGATGCTATGTTTCCTTCCATAGCAATCTACCACCCTCTCCTTATGTAATACTTCCCCTCCCTCCCTCTTCTCCCATGGTTCTTCCATAAATCTAAGCAAAAGAAACAAACAAAAAAGGAAGCAAAAGATTGTATTCTAATGTAGCATCAAAAAAGAAGGGACATCATCATATTTCTTCTTCCTCTCCATGTGGTTTCCCTAACCCACATGTCTGAGTGCCTTTGTTTGATTTAGAGAGTTTTTTTATGTTGAATATTGCATCACATTTATTCATATCATTTTATCTTCTTTTCTTGTTGTTCCTATATATATGTAGTGTAATGCCCAGACCCACAACCCAGAACTCGAACAAAGTTTCAAGAATGACAAGTAACCCCACTGACTATCACTAGCCTTGGATGTGTACTTTATTCTCACTCCTACACAACTCAAGAGCAACTTCCCAATAGGATACTGATCCTAGTACTACTCTAGATTGACCATGCTTAACTATAGAGTTTTTAATGATGGGAACCCTAGAAAGGAGGTACACCTTGGTGATATGGATAGTCCAATTATTTGTTTCAAGATCATTGTGTCCAAATCCTCAAATTATTGGTTGTTACAGTCTCTCCCACTTAGACCCCTGACATCCTTGTTGACATTCAACTATATGGCCTCATAATATTTTTCCATCTCAGAGCAGACCCAAAAGGCCCATGTACACTGAGCTTCCAATCATAGCTACTAGCACAAAGGTTCTCCACCACCATGGGTATCCCTTTTCAACATTCTTGGACCAGACTACTCAAAAGTTGGTGTATCACAGGCCCATGTGTTTCTCACCTACTAGAGGGGAATTAGCTCTAATACTATCTTAAATGTTTGGGCCCACCACCCAAGGCTCCGATAGAGTTTAGGAATGATGACCCCACATACCATCACTAGCCTCAGTTTCACACTATTCCCCCACTCGCGCATAGCCCGATAGGTTAGTCCTCCTAGTACTACTCTCAAATGAGCATGCTTAACCATGAAGTTCTTAGTGATGGGTTCCCTGAGAAGGAGGTACACCTTAGTGATATGAGTAGTCTAATTATTCCTTTTAAGATCATTTTTCCAAGCCCTCAAATCCTGGGATGTTACATATAGTGTCTTGTTTCTTCCTACTATGCCTCCATACTAGTAGTGTTTTTTCTTTCTACTATGTTGTTATATCAATAATGTCTTATTCTTATATCATGCCTTCAATCTGGTACCTTTAGTTATTGTGCCATGGCAGACAATTAAATTATTTCTTTTGTTATCTACAATGCCATGCCCCATGAAGATGATATTAAGCTTAATGGTGATAAGTTCTTAATATTAATGAATGTCATTTAAACTTTCCTAGAATCTCATGAGTAATTAAAATTCCTAAAAGATGTTGCACCTAAAGAACCCAATGATGCCTAGGTCATGAAAAATAGATAGGTTGTGTCCTTTCTTTAGGGATTTATGGAGCCTGATGTGGATGTTAAATTCATGTGACATAGGAATTCAAAACTCATGTGGGAAGAAATAAAATAGTTTTACATGCAGGAGGACAATTGTCTATGTTTATAATGAAAGATTGTCACAACACACCTAGATAATCACTCCTTGTCAAAGTACTATGATTCCATGAAATGTCTTTCCTCTGGGTGAATTCTTGTCTGACCAACCACCTCTTTTGAGCTTACCAAGGAGAGAGACAATCCCTTTAGCAGGCTCTTCCTTAATGGTATACATCCCCAGTATGTTGTATGAAAATTTCTTCTTGTTAGCACCACTCTCCCATCCATGGACTAGGCCTATGCACACCTATCTCAATTTGAGATGGCCTCCACCTTGGACCCTTCCAATGAGGTGTATAACACCTAAATCACATTGATTTTTTGCTTCTAAGGGATGCAGACTGGGTCATGATACACACACTGGCTTGTGAATAAAATGTACTTACTATGGCAAGCTAGGTTGTATTGAGGATGTGTTCTCATTCCAAACATGCCTACCCTTGTCACTATGGTAGAGGGTGTGTTGGGGGTACTATACATGTTGCACAAGATTCCATACCAACCATTGTTTATAACCTCTGGCAACAATTGTGGCTTCTACTGTGACTAGACATCCCACTCATGCCTTGCTGATGAAGGAGGAGTTCAAACATCTATATCATACTACATACCAGAATGGTGACTCTCCTCTTCATATCAGTATGCGTACCCTAACTAGCAAGTTTGTGACCCACCCAATATGACATCTTCGGCCCATCTAATTGATCATCAAGGTAATCCAAGGTCTTGTGTGCTTTCATCTAGTTCAACTTGGATAGTGAATTCTGGTTTTACTCAACACATCATTAGTATGCCGCACCTTCTTACCTCTTCTGACCCTTTTACCCCACATTCTACTGTCACCTTGGCATATGGATCAGTTAAATAGGAAAGTAAGTGTGTCACTATTCCTCTTGAATCCAAATTAAAATATACATTGCTCACTTTGTTCCCAATTTCCCATGTAATATTATATCAATGGCAAAACTAATTGATTCCCTTTGTTGTTTTGTAAGTCTTGGACCTTCTAGTTTTGTATTATAGGATTGGTAGAATTTAATGATGATGGGAAAGGGGGTGTTCTCTGCTGATCTATACTACTTATCTACCCATCTACAACCTCAAACTAGTATTCTTTTTGCAGTATCTCCTCTCCAACTACATCTTAGATTTAACCATCCTACTCTAGACAAGCTCAAGATCTTAGATAAATCTATTTATAATTTATCTTCTATTTTCTATCTCATATTTTTAAAGAATCCTAAAAAATTGATTTGATGCATAGTGATATATGTGGTCCATTTTAGACAACAAGTTGTAATGGTTTCAAATATTTTGTTACATTTGTAAAGTGATTTCTTGAGAATGGCATGAATCTATATTTTTCAAACATGTGATGATGTCTTTCCCCTTATCCATTCTTTGTATAAAATGCTTAGTGTTCAATTCTCTACATCCATTAAGATCATGTGCATCGATAATGCCCTTAAATCACCAAACTCATAGTTTCCTCTTTTTCTTGGGACATGGGAATCATCTACCAACATTTTTGTGCATGTTCACCACAACAAAATGGTATTATAGAGCATAAAAATGCACCTACTTTGCATTACATGATCCCTTTCTATTCATTAAAATCTTTCAAAAACTCTTTGGATCGGTTCTCTCCTCACAACATGTTTCTTAATCAAATGACAACCGTCTTTGGTTCTTCACAAGAGGAATCCTTCATCTGAACACCACACAATTTTACTGTGTCAAGTTTTTGGACACCTCAACTTTTTTCATAATCTTGATACTAAGGATGACAAGCTATATCCTCGCACAATAAGAATGGTTTTCCTAGGATACCCTATCTATCAAAAAGGTAAAAATGTCTTGATCCCAAAACTAGTCATACTAATATATTGATGTGACTTTTTGCAATGATGAAATGTTCTTCTCTTCATTGTCTTCTCTCAATGAACCTACACATGACTTGATATTGCTTCCTAAATCTTCTTCTCCAATCCTATTATCACTACCTCAAGAATCTAAACGGTGCATGGAAGTTCATCCCCAACTAGAAGCCTCACATTTTCATCTATTCCAATCAAACCCAACTTACCAATTTCACTTCACAAAGGTAAATGCTCATCCACCATTAAACATCCAATTTCTACCACATTTTCATATCTCACCTCTACCATGTTGTGTCTTCTTTTGCTACTATTATGGATGCCACCTTTATTCCCAAACCTCTAACCAATGCATTGAGACCTTGTTGGTGAAAATCTACCATGTTGGAAGAGATACGAGCTCTACATGATATTAATACATGGGATCTAGTTGATCCGCCACCAGGAAATAATGTTTTTGGTTATTTATGGATGTTTCTAGTCAAATGTCATTCTGATGGCTCTTTTAAGAGACTTAAAATGAACCTAGTTGCTATGGGTTTTATTCAAACCTTTGGTGTGGATTATTTCAAGAATTTTTCTCCTATTATATGGATTGCTTTGGTCAAAATTCTGATTTCTTATGTAGCTCATTTTGACTGCTTACTTATTCAACTAGGTATCAAGAATACTTCCTTACATGTTGATCTTCAAGAAGAGGCCTAAATGTAGCAAACTCTTGGCTTTATGGTTGAGGGGAAGTATTCTCAAACTTTTTTCCCCTAAGATGATTTTTATATGGAACTAAGCAATCCCCAAGATTTGTCTCAATAATCATAGTATAATCCTTGAGAAATTGGGTTTCTAGAGCTCATCTTCATATCATTCATTATTCTCATCAAAGTACTAAGAGGACATATTCTCCTTTCTATCTGTGTTGGTGACATAGCGATCATAGGTTGTGACCAAACTGGAATCAACCAACTAAAACATTCTCCACGAGCCCATTTCTCTATAAAGGAATTGGATAGAGTCCCTTCGCTCCTCCATAGGGATCGTCTTGTCCCAAAGGAATCATGTGTTGGACCTACTTCTATATATTGAGATGACATATGATAAACTTGTCTCCACTCCCATGGAATATCATACAAAGGCTCCTCTTGAGGGGGGACTATTGCCAGATCCATGAAAGTATCATCTAGTAGTTGGAAAATTGATCTATTTAACATTTATATGACTTGAAATAACCTATAATGTGGTACTTGTCAGTCGACATATGATTGAACCTCCCCAACAACATTGGTGCAACATCCAACATATTCTTTGCTATCTTAAGACTACCCCAAGTATAGGATTGTTCTACAAATGACCTAAAGAGAAGGTTATTACTATTTTTGGATATGCAGATGCAAATTGGGCAAGGAAAATGTCACAAATTTCTGATCCACCTCTGGTTTTTGTATTACATTAGGCAATCGTCCAATGGCCTAGATAAATAAAAGGTCATTATTTAGATCTCACTCTAGTACTGAAGTTGAATATCATTCTATGGTTCACACAAATATGTGATCTATAGTCAGTATGGTCCATTTTGACTGAGTTTTGAATACATGTTTAGACTCTAGCTCTCATATATTGTGATATCAAGATGTTACCTATATTTCCAACAATTTAGTGTTTTGTGAACATACAAAAATATTATGACTCCTCACATGTGGATTGATGATCGAATTATTGACCAAATTACTTTCTCTAGCACTTATTTAGTTCCAAGATGTGACAAAACAATGTCTCCTCTCCACCCAGAGGGGGAGCTTTAGTATAAGTGGTTTATTGGAGCTTTAGTATAATGGGAAGCACTTATTTGGGTCCATTGCATTTACTATTCCTATTTTTGTGTAAATACACTTAAGTGAGGATCCATTTACCCACTTAAGTGTACATCCCTGGACTCCTATACATAGGAGACACAAAGCCTCTTTACAAATTATTGGATTATTGTGATTATTTTCTACAAATATTATTAATTTTCACAAATTTTAGATACATGTAAACTATTTACAATAAATCTTCTTTTAGTTATTTGGTCAAGATATGGATTTGTTCCTTAATCTTGAAATATAGATAACTTTGTTTCCTATTTATTTTATTGCATCAATATTAAGAGATGAACTACATTTCCACCATAATTTTGTTGAACTAATTATCATATTCATGTTCAATACCACAAGGACATGGTATGATATCTAAACTTAGTTACATATTGTTTTTGCAATTATTAGTTTATTTCATGCCAATATCAGAAATTGGTATCACTAAACCACTTCCTCTAGCACTTATTCAATTCCAAGATGGTACAACACAATGTCTCCTCTCCAGCTTGAGGGGAAGTGTTAGTAGTAAATGCTTTATTGGATAATTGGTCTTAAGCCTATTGTATTTATAATTCCTATTTTTATGTAAGTACACTCAAGTGAGGATCCACTTACCCACTCAAGTGTATACATGCATCCCTTGACACCTATATATAAGAGACACATCACCTCTTTACAAGTTATTGGATTATTATGATTACTTTCTACAATGATAATTAACTTTCACAAATTGTATATACATGTAAAGTATTTATAGTAATTGTAATTTTTGTTACTTGATCAAGATATGGATTTGTTCCTTATTTGTGACATAGAGATAACTTTATTTTTCTTCTAATTTTAGCACACAATCTTCAAAGATAAACTACATTTCCACCATTGTTTTCTTGAACTCACTATCATATTATATCATTCCACCAAATCATGTGTATTCATTATCAAAAGGACATGGTATGATCTCTAAACTTAGATACATATTGTTTTTACCATTATCAATTTCTAACATGCCAAATCAAAAAAGGGAATATTGTTAGTCCAAGCGCATTTTGTACACAAATGTTGGATGAGTGAAATATTCTCCATTTTTCCTTCTAACTACAATATGCAATGTTTCAAGATGACATGAGTTAAAAATACATTTATATGTACAAGCGTTCCATGTGATCCTTGCCCACTTATTTTTTATCAGGCATATCAATAATTGTGTACTATATTGAAACATATTTTACCCTTAGTTATGACACTAGAGAGTTATTGAGTATAACACCTTCTATCAAATGATCATTTTGGTATGTGATCCAAGAAAGATATATTAGGTTGAACTCTTAGTTTCAAGATTACGGTTCACCAAACTCATAGTTTAGATGGGAGATGATTATTCAGTCTTATAGACTCAAAGGTCATTTTTTATTACACTATAAGTTTGATGGATAGCCATCTTAGTCCAACTCCAGCTCGATCAATGGGTAGTCAAACTACCTTTGCAATCAAAACTTAGTTGTTACCCTTGTGATCATCCATTCTATACACCTTTGATCAAAGCCACAATTTTACCAAATCTTAGTTGAAGTGTTAGTTCGATTATGAAAGATTATTAATGTACAAGTGATCATTAGATGTCATTTTTGACAGAACCTAACAACTCTATGTTGGCTATATGCTCCTCTAGGAGAACCCAGAGCTATCCCTATAAATAGTAACAAAGTAGGGTCCTATTTCACACACTTGGTCCATATAATCATCTTTGGAATTGCCAATTGCCATCTTTATTTAGAAATAGTGCTTAAGTTAGGTCTTTTCCCATTTTGTAATTTATATCTTTTAGAAAAGCTCGCTAGTAATGTTCTTCTTGCTTAATTTTTATTCTACTACTCATCACACTCTCTCTTTTGTAAGATTCTTGTAGAGGTACTTCATGGTAAGGAAGTGGAAATCTTCTAGAGTTGACGAGGTGTCCTTAAGCAATGGTGATCATCTGAAATAAAAAACAAGGATAGTTGTGGTGGTTTTTCTTGGCCACGTGAAATGAAAAATGGGTGGTGTCATCCCATATCCACGACAAGAAAAGGAGAAGGTGGTATATTATCGTGTTCAAGACAACCAAAGAAAGAAGTGGTGTCCTCCTACGTCCGTGACAATGAAAGGTATGGCCACCAACAAAGTAAACAAGATGGGTGATCTCCTGCAACCAATGGTAAAGGAGATACATTTTGATTTATCTTTCTTTTTCATTAGAGAGTCTTATATTTCTAGATTGTATTACCCTTCAAGTAAAAATAGATTATTTTTGGAATTATGATGATTGAAAAGACATTCATGGTCACTTCAAAATCTTGTGTTAATTGTGGTTTCCATCTTTCTTCTTCCCGTTTCTTGTTTTAATTGTCCACCAATTACAGCTAACGAGTGTTTACGTTAAAATTTTAAAATATGTCTAAGGGAGTCTATTCAACATTCCTCCCCCCCCCCCACACACACACACAAATTTTTTGTTCGTTTGTTTGGTTAGAGGTAAGTTCCAAGTGAAATATCAAAAAATAAACATTCCAAAGCCAATGGAATTCAACTATAGGATGGGATTGACTTCCGCTATTTTATACATGGAAGAAATACATGAGCATTTCATTTTAAAAACATTATTCAGTTTTAATGTCGAACCAAATGAATAAAGTTGAAACCATAATTGGAAATCAATGTCATACCATCATTTTCATCCCAACTAAACATGTCATCAGTGAAACCTATTGAAAACTTATGAAGTTAATAAAAGATAAGCCACAATATAATTATATCGTATTGAGCCGACCAAATAAGTCATTTCCACTTGGTTCTCAACTATTTTGATCTTTTCAAAGTCATGTATATGACATCAAAAATATTATGTCATTTCAAAATTAATATATGTATCATTTCCAAATAAACTCCATGCATAAGTAAAACGTAGAAGAAAAAAACATCGTGAGATGCCGTTCTGGAAACTACGTTTACGAAGTACATATACACTAGTTGCTAGAAACATTATTATAATAGGAAGTTCTCAAAACATTACATACAACAAAGTAGAAATATTTCCCAAAAATGTTCGTAACATTAATTTCTAATGCGTGCAAGATCAGGATTTGGAATACGATGATCAAGCCCATACTCCAGTATGTTTTTTGGGCTTACTGGTCATTTAGTAACATTAAAATTTGACTCAGTAACATAAGCAGCATTTTAAAGCGGTATATTGAACCACCTAAACCATCGGTTACAACCTTCAGGTTATCAATTAACATATCCGCACAGAATTTCTTATTCAGATATTGATTTTATGAAGCAACTTTACTATGGCAGCTTTGACTTCATCCCCTGATTAGCTCCCCTGAGCCTTCACGCAACTGTTATTAAAGTAGCAGTTGTGTGAAGTAAGCACCACTTCATGCAGTCCATATGTGAGGGAGTGTGGCTGATTTATGCCGAGGGATGCTTGAGCTTGTTCAGAATGCGACCTGTACCAGGTAGAAGAAACAATAAATCTGTTCTTGAATTATAAATGATGACTCAACTGGTTGACAAAAGGGAGGAAGAAGCCTGCCGTTGTCTGGGATCCGCGCCATCTGGGTCCATGGTAACTTAATTTCTTTGACAGCAAAAAACAGGATACAGTCAGCAAAGGTCAACGATAAGATGAGTAGTTTAAGCCAAGGTTAGGGATATATTCCTTTCTCAATTCACGTCAAGAGGAGGTGTCTTTCAGGGTGGATCGTTTAGGAGACATTTGAAACAGCAAGTCGTTGTCATTTGCCTCACCATGTGTGCTACCGTGATCGTAAGGCGCGGCTCAATCATATATACAGCATTAGATAGCATGGATAATTTATTCAACATTTTAGATATGGGAATTAAAAATGTGATCGCTCATGCAAGACTTCACACCAAGATGGCGCTTGTTATCAATTCAGCTAAAAAGACTTGTCTGTTTGCTTCGAATGCAAAAGAACTTGCGCACATCAGAGGAGGGAAACATACAAACTACACTTCTATTAGGATTTTTTGCTTGTGGTCTCTTTTCCTAACCACCCATGTGATGCATATGATATACTTTTAACTCTTAACATGACAATAGTAATAACAATAAATAAATAAATAAATAAATAAATAAATAAATAAATAAATATATATATATATATATATATATGACAACGATCCAGCGAGAAACATATCTTGGTGAGAGCATGAGAGGCATTTGAATAACTTTACATAGAGATCAATTTTTCATAATCCAACCGTATGGATTAAAAATATATCTTAATAGTTACCTTCCTACAAAATTTCATCATGATAGGACTGGCATTGCATTCATAACAAGCAAATACTTTTCAACGCTCAATCTTGAATTCCAAGCTGACCGTTGGATGAAAATACAAATTTTCTATATATGGACATGTGAAAAATATTGGATTACAGTGATTTTTGTGTGAAGGTAAATAAAATGATCTTCTTCCCATCCATATCGTTGGATATTGAAAAGAAACTATAACTTTATGGTTATTCAAATGTCTCTCATGTTGTCACCGTCAAATGTTACTCACTAGATCGCTAGCCTATATATATATATATATATATATATATATATATATATATATATATATATATATATATATATATATATATATATATATATATATATATATATATATAGGTTGTTCATTCGTTATCCGTGTGGGTAACCATATTTTTAATACCCACTGGTCACTCGCACATCCAAAAGAGTAACTATATGGTACAGAAGAGCAACTCTTTTGATCAAAAGAGTAACTGCATTGATATAAAAAGTAACTATATGACTAAAAAGTAACTGCGTAGAAAATATACAGTCAGTAAATATATGGACGAGTTTTTTTATTTTGGTGGGGCAAATGATATTATTTTTTGATCAAATTTTTTGGAAAACTAGATAAAATGATCCTCTACAATTGTGAAAAAAAATTAAAAAAAATATCAGGAAGGGTGCGCGGGTATTAAAGATGAGCCCATATATATATATATATATATATATATATATATATGAGCTCATCTTTAATACTCGCGCGGGTAGCCTGATTTTTCGCTACCCGCCCATCCAAAAGAGTAACTATATGGTACACAACAGTCTATCTGAGATCAAAAGAGTAACTGTGTGGTACGCAAAAGTAACTCTAAGACAAAAAAAGTAACTGCACAGAAAATATACAGTCAGTAAATATATGGACGAGTTTTTTGATTTGGGGGGGGGCAAATGATATTATTTTTGGATGACATTATTTAGGGAGCTAGATAAAATGCTCCTCTACAATTGTGATTTTTTTTAAAAAATATCAAGAAGGGTGTGCGGATAGCTACCCGCGGAGGTATTAAATAAATCCCCTATATATATATATATATGTATACCTAGTGTTTTAATTACATTGTAAGAACATGAAACAGTGCAAATCATTGCCTTTTATAAAATTAGCTCTTATCATTGTAACAATATAATGGAAACAGACCATCAGCCACATGTTAGTTACACTAGTATTATCACCATATATATGAGAAGTATCAAAGAATACATGACATATCAAAATCATTACATTTTATTCATACATAGGTCTTGGACACAACATCTACCCGAAGTTATGCATTTAGGTTCAATCATTGAAAGAAATATTGGTCTTTACTTCTTGGACAACTAAGAGAGTAAGCGAGGTCCTTGGAGGAAACAAGTGTAGTGTATGAACATTTTATCAGTTACTTATCCTGAATAATCAACATCACTATAAGAAGTTTGAGTGAAGTCATCTGATTGGAGATAATGTAGCCCGAAATTTGGAGTTTCAGATATATACCTAAGAATCCTCTTAACAGTAGTAAGATGCGAACTTTTTGAGACAACATGTAAAATGAGAACATAATCATACATGTAACATGATATTCAGTCTAGAGAAAGTAAGATATAGTTAATTACCACTCACACCTATATAAAGCTTCTCAATGGTTTTCTCACCTTTTTTGTCCTCATCAAGCTTTGTCGTCTTGAAAATGGAAAAGTTTATTTGCTTGAAATTTTTAATCCCAAAGTCTTTTAAGAGCTCATTTGTCTATTTACGCATTTTTATGAGGCTCTTAGCTTTTGTATGCTTAATTTGGAATTCCAAGAAGAATATTAATTCCACCAAACGTGCTCATTTTAAATTTACCTTAGATAAGAAAACTATGGTCCTCACAAAGATAAAGATTAGTGGCACCAAATACAGTATCAACATAAATTTAGATAGAAAAATTGTCTTTAGAAGCATGTTTAATAAGATCAGTATATTCGACTTTCCCCATGACTTAACTATTTTTTAGCAAAAAGGTCTATAATCTCTAATACCAAGCTCTAGGGGCTTGTTTGATACCATATAATGCCTTATGCCATAGTATAAATGGTTGGATTTTTTTGTCATTTTCAAATATTAGAGGTTGAGCCACATGTTGTATCCTTCATATCTCCATTTAATATGTACTTTTAACATTTATTTGGTGTTTTTTATCCTATGAGAAAAATATGTTGAAAGTAGATATTATATAGTAACACTTTCAAAAAAAAAGACTAGGAAATTTGAGTTGCACTTTAATTTGTCAGAAATATAAAGAAAACTATAAACAAGCATATAAATTAGTGATAGAATGCAAAAAAACCAAAAATGACTCTACAAAAGGGTGGATATGACAAAGAAAACTGCCCATAAATTGGGCACGGTAATCCTATTATAACTAGGGAAGGTGTGAGGCAATCTAATGCCTCCTGAGAAATTAATATTGCAAGATCAGATCTCCATTCTGAACAATGATTCGGTTTGGCTTAGATTTAAGGTAAAAAAAATGACAAAAATATGACTAAATGTTTGTGAATCTTTAGGGCCTTTAGATGACCATATATTTTCTTCTCATCAACCCTAAAGACTCTATGGATTAAGGGACTCCTCAATTCTCTAGATATCCCAGATAGAGACCTGTATGAGGAAAAAGGGATGAGTTGTGGGATATAATGAAAGATAATGGAGATATTTGTGAGTATATCAAGTTATATCTACATGTTGTATGATTGAATTAATGTTCTTAGCTAAAAATTTGCATGATGTAACTGAGATGGATTGTAGAAATGTGCTTGATTCTGAGCAGGTTGTTATTCTTTAAGCAATCAAGAAAAAATGTAAAGAATGATTGACTATTAAGCATTATAAAATGATATCAAGATGAAAGATATGACTATCTAGTTCAATTTTAAATTAGGAGGAAATATGTGACTAGAAAAACATGGTAAGATATATCTCAAATTAAGATAAATGAAAGATGTGAATATATTAGCAAAGAAAATTCTAGTTTAGTTTAAAATCAATTGTGTTAGAACAATTATGTTATTCAAGAAACCATACAGTCATAAGCAAGAAAGACCTTAAACATGACTAGTTGTTGTATTTTGAATAAGTAGATCAAATGAATAGTCAAGCAAGTTTCCCTAGAACAAGTAGGTACTAAACATGAATAAATAGATAGGCAATTTAAGAATAATTTGGGCATGTATGTCGATGAAAAGTTAAGATGTTTCAACTATATCTAGATGACATTATGCTCCCTTAATGTTTCTATAGTGGTGCTACCCAAATCACTAATCAGGGTTTAAGCCAATCAAAAATGGATCTGACTAATCATCCACTTTTTTCACTAACTGAAATCATCCTTAAATTTTTTTTCTTTCTTTAAATCAATAGAACTACTAAAACATTGAGTTAACTTAATAGATAACATTTTTATTTAATAATAATCTTCATGAGTTCACAACTGAGTTTTACTCTTACATCATATTCTATTAAAAGATACTAGTTCCAACATTAATATACACCAATTACAAGTTATTACAAAATTGCTCTCAATATTCACTCTCAAATTCCCAAGACCAAAGCAAGGACAAGAGACCATCTAACTAAGCTAATTATTCCTCTCAAGACCTAAGTTGGTTTATCCTTGATGAAAGTTGGTTTCTAGATCCTCCCGTTGAGCTAGACTAGTTCCTAAAAAAAGTTTCAGTATAGTGTGTGAGCTAGTGGATCATTTTGTGGAAAATAATCAAGAAACCATAATAATTTTGATGTATATTCTTCATATAATTACACACAGAAGAGTATGGTCATGGTAGTTGAATTACGTAAACTATAAAGCATGCTAGTAATTCATATAATAACTACAACCAGTAAACCAACTAAATCCATCCATTAATCTTTTAATTCATTTATATTATGTCATGGACCCACATGTACCATAGCATGTGGAAGTATCATAATAAGTTATGATATCATAGCATAAGACTTTGAGTCAACTCGGGACTCCAAATCTACTAATTAGCTCCCTATTCTATGATGGGGCTCTCCATGTCTAGCCTTGGTGGATAAATAGTTGGAAGATAAACTGGATTGTTCCTTTAAACCTAGGTACTAAACCTTAGGTTCAAAACACTTGTCTTAACCACTTTCATCAGTGACTCCATAAAGGCTGACTCACTTAGCAGTATATAAATCAATTAAATTGTACTGGATACCACTACAATATCTAGTTAATGTTCGGTACCTCAGTAATTTAAGGAGATTGTCCTCATTGGACTTACCCCTTTACCTCTCTAGTACACTCTGACTACCTCATCTTAGACACATCTAGTCCATAGGCATGTTTCCTCCTTTAAATGTAGACCTTTGTAATGGATTCTATAGTGTTTAGGGCATTTAACATCTAGTTAATTCTTTGGTATCATTGATAGACTTACTATTGTATCATTCTTAGCTTAACTATGTATCTAAGTATTTTATTTACTTTTTTTGAATATTGAAGTTGGTCTAAATCACTATAATCAATAAAGTGAAACACATGAACTGATGAACTAAGCATACTAATAAATATTAGAATGAAATACTCTTTGACTTGTCTAACTAGAAACAATCATAAAAAATATCAAAGATTCATAAGATGATTTGTTATTGTAGAAATTCGAGCAAACACAGAGCTCAGATGCCTCTAGGTTTAACATTAAGATTCACCATATTGTCATAGCTAACTTATCTAGAGTTGAATACATCTATAAGACATCAAAAATATGGTAAAACATTCAAAAGCTCAATTGAAAACTCATATTTTGGCTCAATAAATCTGAGATAGTAATCACCTAAAAGACAGTAAATGTGCTTAAAAATTTTGGGCTTAACATTAATATATTCAAGGTTCAAGGTAGTTCCACTCACTTGAGTTTGATGCTAGCGTATTGATCTCAAATCTAAGATTGCGATGACCATATGTTGGCCTACTCTTCTTTGTTTTGAGTCAAGAGCTTTAATGCCACCATATACAGGCCAAAACTGAGATACTAATATAGGTTATGTCTATTGAAGGATGAAGAATAAGGAAGGAGGAAAGTAACCACTGATTAACCTTGCTCAAGGCTTTGAACTAGGAAAATGAGAGATCACAAAGGAGAAACCACTGATTTAGATTTAGCTTGATGATTCTACAGCTAGGTCTACTATTCTCCCTGGTTCCTCATGTTATTCCCTAAAATCGCCCTAGGAATCACCTTCTTGTGCATCTTTTATGTATTTTTGGATTGTATTTGAGTAGAGGATTAACAAATTTCATAGAATTCTTATAATTATATCAAAAAAATTGATTATTTTCATGATTTTCTATGTTGAGAGACATTGCAACACATGTTTTACATTTCACATCATCTGCAAGAAGACCATCAATTTCTACCATTGATAGGGCAGTTTGTCGATTTATACCATCTATAGGTGAACCATTATTTCAGACCACAGAGAGTTGAATAGTCCACTTGCACCATTGGTAGGTGATCTCTCGATTTGTACTATTGGTAGATGACCCACCCGATATCTCTCTTAGTAGGTAGACCATTGGTCTGTGGCCTAGAAGAACTATTAAAATAGCCATTAGAAGAGCCATCAGAAGACCCATCGATTGTCAACTAATGGTATATCTGTGTGAAAAGTAAAAATACCATAACTTTCTCATTTAACCTATGATTTGGTTCATTCTTTTTGCATTCATAATTGAAATAACTACAATTAAACAATAGAAGTTTGACAAATTTCTAAACCTATAATCTCTTAAATAATTAATTCGTTGAATATTCTTGAATCTCTTTCTACCAATATGTACGGGTTATTACTATATCAATTAAGGTTCGAACCTCAATGATTCACAACCTATGTTTTATTTAACTTATAAAAGAATAAGTTTTAGTTAAAGTAAAACTTCAATAAACTAGCTAATAATGCAAAGTATTAACAAATGTGTAATTAGCACTAGGATTATCTTAAATCCTCAAATTACTAGTAAAGCAAAGATAGGTTATAGAAATATCCATCTCTAATAAAATTTCATATTGAAGTTCCTAGAAGATGAAAGGATACTTATTACACATCTCTAACTATAACTCCCATATAGATCCATCCACATCGTAATTCCTCCAAGGGTCCTTCATTAATGGTATCTTCCTCATTAGATTCTTCAAAATTCTACAATATAGAATTCTTATAGGACCTTCAACATGGGATATATGTTCTCTTAATTGTATTGACTCTAGATGCATGATCTTCTTTGTACCTCTTCAACATTGATACATGAAACACATCATATAAGTTAGCAAACTCTAGGAGGCAATACAAGTTTGTTTGCTACTAGTACGGTTCTTTGAATGATTGGATATGGATCCATATATATAGGAGTTAGTTTGCATCGATTTCCAAACCCTAGTATACCTTTTCATGGTGATACTTTCAAGTAAACCTCATCCCCAACCTCAAACTAAAGCGGTCTATAACATTTCTCTATATAGCTTTTCTATCTATCCTGTGCAACTTTTAGTTGTTGTATGATCACAGATATATTTTTATTCTTTCTTCCACCAGCTCTGGATATAGAATCTTCCTCTCACCAAATTCATACCAAAAAATATTGGATCTAAACTTTCTCCAGAACAAAGCTTCGTAAGGGGCATAACATAATCAGAATGGTAACTATTGTAATAGGAAAACTTTATAAGACTAAGGTGATTATTGTAACTACCACCAAACTGTAATACACATGATATCAACATGTCCTCTAGGGTTTGAAATGTCATACTCTGACTATCCATCTATCTAAAAGTGAAATGTTGTACTAAACTTCAAACTTGTACCCAAGGCACAATGTAGCTAATTCTAAAATGTAGATGTAAATTTTAGGTCTCTGTTAGATATAATAGAGACTAGTATTCCATGCAATCTATCCATCTCATATACATACTAATCATCTAGTTTTGGGTGCTTCCCAAGTTGATTTAATAGGGAGAAAATGGGTAGATTTGGTTAGTCTATCCACAATCACCAAAATAGAGTCAAAACCATGTGATGTTCTAGGTAATCCCACCATAAACTCCATGGTAATATATTCCCACTTTCATACAAAAATAGTGAGTGATTGTAGGGTACCTATATGTTGGTATGTGCCCAGAGAGCCAATCATATGATGATTGTAATGGAATAAATGTAAATGATTTGATCATTAATAAAGGAAAGCTTCCAATTTATTCTGTTTATTTAGTTTTGAGATAATGAAATAACATAATAAATTCTATAGAATGATACTAGTCAATGCCATATATCTTCATGTTGAGGACCTGAACAATGGGATCATATGGATGTTAAGAATAAATGCATTCTTGTTATGTCCCTAGTCGGTTGTTATTGTGGAAGGTAAATAGACAATAATGACACATAAGATCAGAGTGTGAGTTGGTTAATGACAGAATCTCATTAGTCATGATATGGTGATATCAAACCAAGCACACAAATACATGTTAAATAATAGTGTATCGGATGGACCCACCATAAGAGTGATACATGGAAACCTTAACTAGGTAAGTCAGAATCACATCTTATAGTGATGGTGGTGTTTGTGGTTCTTAGACTTGAAATCACTGCAGTTATCACATGTAGTTCGGTATGCTTTGACATTGTCAAATGCAATCCTAAAACATGGGTTGTTATAAAGGTGATGATTGGGTGACTATGACACATGGGGATAGATTGTGAGTGATAGAGATGGGATTTGTCCCTCCTAAGGGAGTATGATATCCAAGTCCTCTTGATTAGCAAGGCTGAGAAATGTGTGTCCACATACATGTGAGTCAATATGTGATATTGACCTTACATATATCTCAGACACTCTACTATGGTTCAAGAAAAAATTGAATAATACTAAGGATGACTTCTCCATACCTCTAGTTCAATCTGGATATCAGTGACAAAGGAACTATACAAACACTGTAACACCATACAAAGATTGTAGGTTGAAGTTGTTCTTCAACTTTTCATTTACTTGGGTAGAAATTATGTGTGACTAGACACCGCTCATTGCTTCTGATGTCATAAGTTGTTATGGACATTGACTGGAAACGTAATATGGGACCTATAAGGTCACACACATAGGAACTCATCTAGAAGAGGAGTTTGATATTGAAAGATGATTGGGTTGATTACTAAAGTGTTTAGGTATTCAATTCACGCAACAAATCAGCTGAATGGACTGCCAAAGGATCAGTTCAAGTGTTTGAGACAATCGTTTGAAGTGTCAGGTTGATTGTATTGTGCATTGGTTGGAATTTTACCTAACTCAGACTGTGAGATGCCCGTCTCACTTATGTGAGATGATCATCTTAGGTGGTGTGACACACCGTCTCACATGCACTGAATGACCATCTCAGGAGTGCAATTTGATTACATCAAGGATTGGTTCTGACGCCATGATGTGCACTAATTGGAATTGAATTCCTGACATATGTATAAAACTGGGAAACGATCGTCTCACAATGTGAGATGACCATCTCGCGTGCTAGACAACCATTTCGGCTTTTGCAGGTTGTGAAGTTTCCAGAATTGTTGTAAAAATTTGAGAACTTCCAATCCCTTCCACTCCCACACAATCTCATACAGACTGGGAACCCTGGACCAAACCCTGTCTATTAGAGGGGTACTGGGAACTTCCCAAAACACAATACAGACAATTGTTAATCAGTTTCTATTATAGTTATTGTCCTCTCTAATTGTGTTAACTGAGAGAGCCCAAGAAAGTTCTACCCAACTAAGGAGGGATAGCAAGAGAGAGAAACAATTGAGGATCATTGTTGTGGGAGAGCAGGTTGGTGACTAGTACACCAATGAGAGGGACAACTCCTTTCTATCCATTCTAGTAGGATGGTATGAGTTCTAGTTGGTCTGTGTGGACTTCTCTAGAGGCGAGGTGGACTTTGCCAGTTACTAAGGACGATGACGTCAACCAGCTCTATGTGATGAGAGGAGCTATTGCAAATGACAACGTTCGAGTCTGTTGTACCTGGAGGAGCAGTCAAACGAGTACCAGTGCAACCAGGAGCTACACAGACACCATCCAAGATAGAGTGTGAATCTACATCAACGAGGATTGTCATTGGACTTGCTGCAGGACCAGATATATCTATGTGAAACCATCATTTCCATTGCATAGTTATTGATGTGATCTGTTGGTTAATGGGAAATATGTTAGTAAAATTTTTATTTACACTGCCTATCTATTGCTATATTTCAAAATAATGGTATCAGAGCAACATCAATTAATTATATTTTGGAATAATCGATATGGTCAAATTTTTGGTTTTACCGTGTTTATTTATTACATATGATGTGAATATTTAAACATGGTTGATGTGCATGTCTGACTAATCACCGCATTAAAATCCAAGTGAATATATATATATATATATGTGGAATTTACATGTGTTTCCCTAAAAACAAGTATTGATGGTGGATGTGTAGCATGGTTATGGACAATAACCCCTATTATATGTGCATGGTTGTGGTTAGTTAATCTTGTTTAGATCGGTATGTGAACTAAGCCTCTCTCTTATCTTCCCAATGTAAAAGTATTATTCTCTTTGTAAGGAGTGGGATCCCATAGGGGAACCACTCCCTACTAAAAATTTGAACAATAGAACCTCCAGTCCAAACACACCTAAAAGTTATGCTAGTGTGGGTGTAAAATTTTCAAATCTTATTAATGGCATTCAAAACAACCAAAGTGTAGCATCAGAATAAAAACATTGACTATATTCAATTTATCATAAGGTTACAACAAAATATCATAATTTCCCACAAAGGGTTTACACGTATGATACAACATAAGGATCCAAGATAGAGGGAAGTTTAAACCACAACAACTTTGTCTCCAAGCATTAAAATCCTTAAGGTAAGTCCATGACTTTATGCCATGTCCTCCATGTCCTTCACCTAGGGTCGGAAGCATACCCCAACAATAAGAGAAATAGATAACATCACCAAAGGCTGGAATGTGCATACTAAAAGTAAATTGAGCAATATATGGAATAAAGGACAACAAATAAATAGAATCTTCCCATAGAAAATAAAAATACCACCTAAGTGGGTATCAAGAGAAAAGAATCACAATTAAATGATACTTGCCATTAAAACAACGTAAAAAGATTGTGCCATATATACATCTACTACCATGGTGAGAAATGAAGAACATATCAAGAAAGTAAGGCACACACCCTACAATCATCATCAATGACTTGCATGCATGTGAGATAAGCATATCCCTAGAACAATATAAATACAAAGTCAGCCAAGTCTCACAAACTTGAAACCTGATAGAGAATGACTACTGCCAAACTCCCAAATATATATAAAGTGGGCCAAACCTCATAAATTTGAAACCGGGGTATGGGGCCACCTCTATCCCAAAAGAGCATACTGCTCGAGCAGGAAATTACACATCTACCCATAAACAAAACCAATGCAATTACACTACTCTACTGCTACTGAATCACATAGCATGTTAATGTAGAGGCAAGTACAAAGTATAGTCATATTATACAAACTAGTCACCACAAAAAGTGACCAACATATACATCCACCTCACAAGTGGAAAAAAGACATCACATGTCATCATATTGAGTTCCATCATGTACAAATCATAATATAAGAGTCTAAAAGAATATCCATGATCACAAGACCAGTAACAAAATAAGATAGTTCACAAGAACCATGATATCAAAAGAAAAGATATTGTATATTAGATAATGTCCATAGGACCAAGAGAAAGAAAACATAGGTGAATTGCTCAACATAGAATAATAGGGGATGCAAAACATACCTCTCTATAGAGTCTAACAGTCCAAGATCACTCCTAGATCCAAATCAAGGTCTCCAAAGCACCTATTAATCATGTAGGTGAAATTAGGGTTAGGTTTCCATCAATTATTCAAAACCCTAAAATTGCCCTTTTTAATATTAGTGAATTAGGTTATCAAAACCACACCATATTTATGTTATATTTTTCTAAGTTCAAAACATATTTTATTATATTTTTTTGACTTATATATATTTAGTAATGAATTTTACAAGTTATTACTTATTTAGATTAATCAATTAAAATTTCTTATTATTAATCATTAGATTTAGTTGACAAAACCAACACCATTAGAAAGACCTTTTTTTTAATCTACCGACTATTTATTTGTATTTTTGGGATCAATAAATAATAAGTTATCAATTTTTGAAAATTGGCCAATAGGAAAAAAGAGAAAAAGCCACGCCATCGTTTACTTGCGAGAAATAGAGAAAGAGAGTTCGGGAATCGGTCTGTGACGTAGCCCAATCTGACGCATCTAAATCACCCAGTCAAGGGTCAAGATGACTTGTGAGAAAGCTAAAGGAAACACGTGACAAAAAGATGAATATGCCCCACGCGAGAAAGCACATAAAGGAGGTGGGGAGAGGGGTAAAATAGGGAAAGTGCCCTGGGGATTCATCCCCTACCTTGCACCAGCCGTGGCGTTGAGGTGATCTGAGAAAATTTGGGCATGTCCATATATCAACAAGGAAAACCAAATTAAGGGTAGAGAAAGAAAGCCAGGTCAAAATACAACTCATCGAACTGAAGAATTGAGATGTTGGTATCGCCCTACGCACAGGGTCTGCACCGCAAGCCAGAGAAAGAAGTGAGTTTAGAGGATGTGAAGCATGAAAGTTGATGCTAAATTGGGACCAGGAAACTACCGACCGGGGTGCAATGAAGCCAAATGATCCATTAGACTTATATAGGTCTTTGTCCCTCGTCCTTCAGTGTAATTCTTGAGAGACCAGATCTGGAAACTTTAGGCATGTAACAAAGGGAGATAGGGCTCAAGTAAAGTATCATTGGGTTCGGAATTGAAAAGGAAATCTTTTGGCAAAGAAATCTTGAAGAAAGACTAACTATGGAGAGAGAAATCAGAGTTCAAAATTCAACCAAGTCGGCGGCCTGCTTCCTTTTCCAGTGGAAGGTAGGTGACGATATCAGGGTTGTCTGATCTGAAATCTAATGGCCTAGATAGTGCGTCTGAGATTCTAGAGGTGTGACATTTAATTAAATCGAAAACCATATCCAAATCAGAATTCAAATAAAGTGTAAAACTCAATTATTTAATATTTTCTCTCTCTTCATTTGAGGGTGCAAAAAAATCCCAAATTAGGTGAATTTGACTCCCAACATAATTGGATACAATTAATCTGAATATAAAATTAGATTTTCCTTTTGAGAACTCTTGATATGTTAAATAAATCAAATCATATTTTCTTTTTCCTCATGCATTAATGATTATAAGATTCTCCAAATTTTATGAAACTTCACCCACAAGTCATATTTAATGTGTTGGATATGAATTTGCCATCAATTTCTCATGTTGAAGTTGTTTGAGAATTTATTTAATATATTCAAGGTTCTACACACTTTCTCTCTCTTGATTTCACCTTTTAAGCAAACTTTCTCCAAATTGGATGAAAATTCACCCAAAGGCTATATTTTTTATGTATGAATCCAAGATGATTTCCCTCTTTTGGAGTCATTTATTATTTTATTAGATATTTTGGAGAAAACTTAGATCTTCTTTATCCAAAATAAATCGAATTAATTATTATTATGTGAATAATGTAAAACTTGACTCCCAAGGCAATTGGGACTCAAGGAATACGATTATTAACTTAGATTCCACTTTTGGAATTTCTTTTAATGAGTTATGTCACAATTAAAATTTGTGGCTATTAATATCACATTATTACTTAGGTTATCATATTATTTCACCATTATCATTATTGCTCATTCATTTATGTTCCATATCTTAATATTATCACCAAATGAATTGTGTGATTATTTGTACGGAATTTTATATAATTCATTATTATCTCATGTGACATAGTTTATGTGTCTAATATTGATTTAAGACTAATGTGAGAACATTAGGTTACATTAGGGTGATTTATGCATGCATTAGCTCATTAGAGTTATAATAAACATCATTTAGATCTATCCTTAACCTTGTTTGGCTAAGCTTAAGAGATCAAACTTCTAGGGTAGGGTCCAAGATTTGGTATGTTACACTCTTCTACCTTTGCTCCCCTCAAATGTAACTCGAGGTTTCTCCATAGTTATGTAAAAGTAGGATAGCTTACTTTCTTGTTTTGTTAAAGAAGAAAAATTCCAACCGGACACACAGAGGATCTAAGCCGACCAGTTGGAGGGTCCCAGCTGACCAACTAGCAGGGCCGAGATGACCATCTGGAAGGGCCGAGATGATTGGCTGGCAAGCCGGCCAAGAGCCTGAAGGACCAGACAAGACCACTATCTGGAGGAGCCAAGAAATCATCTACAGGATGACCAACCGATCATTTGGAGGAGCCAGATGCCCGACTGAAGGTGACCAACAGACCGACCAGGAGGCGAGTCAACCAATTCAAAGGTTGAACCAATCAAACCAAATTGGCAAGCACAAAGCTTTATCAACAATAGGTTTTTGCATATGATGTAGACATATATTGTGGTAATTTCTTATGGATCCATGGAATTACATTAGGTTGGCCATGACCATTGCTTTTTGTTTATTACATGTTTTTGTTGTAGATTATAGCAAGTATAAGCTATGTACTATATATATGTAGTGATTGGTTAATGTATATGTATTATACAAACTCCCTCATTAAAATATTAAGTATTAGATGCTTTCCATATGCAACACACATGAAAATCTTGATCAACTAAGTGTGGGAATGCCCTAGCGTGGTGCCCCATTTAACTCGTGGAAATTTGATGGTAGATATGTGGGTCTTCCCTACAAGGGTGCATAGTCTATCGTGTTGTCTTATGGGTCAGGCTTAACTTGGTGATCTTAATTGGATTAAGCACCTAGAAGCATGCAGATGATTATCCCAAGGAGTTTTACATTAAATCTATCCAAGAGTTTCATATGATTCAATTGGTAAAATTTGCCTACCTAATAGAATCAAGTTGTGGGTGACATCCCTAGCGGGCTCGTGATTTGATGAAATTAGGATCTTGGCCCACTAGAATATTGTACGCAACAATATTTTGAATTGATATTGAGGGCTATCAATTTGAATAAAATAGTGGGAGTGATAGATAATTAAAGACCTAATTAATATCTACTTTTCAAATCAAATCAAATCAAAAATGGTTTTTGATAAATGCAAATTTTCTCTTGTAGAATCAAATGGAAAACATTCAATCATCGCAATCGGACAAACTAAATGAGATTTATTTCCATAACTGGTGGACCTTGAGAAGTGTTATGCATGTTCCTGAAACACCAGTGCTTGCATCCACTCCAAATTCACATAAGAGTGGCATGGATTCTTCTTTGAAGCATGCCAATGATGTTGTGAACATCAAGAACCTTATGCTGGGCTGTATGAACTATGAGTTGCATAAATAGTATCATAAGAATCAAAGTTATAATGTCTTTAAGGTGCTATTTGAGTGCAAACTAACATAGGGAGATCCAATAGGGCCTCATGTGCTCCATATGATTTGGCATATGAAGCATCTTAAAATATTGAGATTTCCTTTAGGTGAAGTGTTGGTCACATATATGATTTTGCAATCATTGCCTAAATCATATAGCCAATTTATCGAGTGTTATCACTTGAGTAACATGTCTAGACTGTTGTTAGAATTACTTGAAATGTTAATAAGTGTCGAAGCACAAATGAAGATGGAAAAATCCATGATGATGATCAATGGAGTTGAGTCCAAGGATAAAAGCAAGGCCAAGAAGCATTATGTGGCTAAGCTAAAGTCCAAATCTTCTGCACTTAAAATAAGGACAAGGATAAGGGAACCTAAGAAGATAAAGAAAGGGATTGAGATCTCTACTTTTGGTATATATGTTATTGAGGTTAACTTCACTAGTTCCTTATCATGGGTACTAGATACCAGATGTGGATCACACATTTTCTCAAATGTGAAGGATCTAAAAAGAAGTAGACCTTTAGAGAAAGGTGAGGTAGAACTACGAGTTGCAAATAGCACAAGAGTTGAGGCCAGTGTAGTTGGAACCTATGAGTTAACTCTACAAAGTGGGCTTGTAATAGAGTTAGAGAAATGCTATTACGTACTTGCCATTAATAGGAACATCATATATGTATCTTTTTTGGACAAGAATGGATTCCAAATCCTTATAAAAAATGAGAAATGTTCTATTAGTAAAGATGGTATCTTTTATGGAAGTGCCCCATTATCTTGTGGTTTATAATTGATAGTTCTAGAGACAAGAGTATATAACATAAATACCAAAAGAAAAAACTCAATGACTCAAACCAAACATACCTTTGGCATTGTCATCTAGGATACATAAATGAGAATCGCATATCTAGACTCCATAAAGATGGTTATCTGGACCCTTTTAATTTTGAATCAATAGACACATGTGAATCTGGTTTGTTGGGAAAGATGACTAAGACTCCATTAACTAGTAACAATGAGAGAGATAGTGATCTATTACGAATCATACTTATTGATGTATGTGGGCCTTTTAGAACAAATGCCAGAGGTGGTTATCAGTACTTCATTACCTACACTAATGATCTTAGTAGGTATGGTTATGTTTACTTGATGAAACATAAGTCAAAAACTCTTGAAACATTTAGAGAGTTTATGAATGCAGTACAGAACTAGCTTGGCAAAAGTATTAAGACACTTCGATCTGATCAAGGTGGATAATACTTAAGCCAAGAGTTTCAGGACCTTCTGAGAGCATGTGGTATTGTATGACATTGGACTCTACCTGGAACTCCACATCATAATGGTGTGTCAAAAAGAAGGAATCACACATTACTGGATATGGTGCGATCAATGATGAGTTTTCCTAATCTTCCAACTTTCTTGTGGGGTAAGCTCTTAAAACCTTTGTTTTAGACTTAACTGAGTACCATCTAAATTAGTTAAAGAAACACCATATGAGATGTGGCATGGGAAACATCTCAAGGTGTCTTTTATGAAGATTTGGGGATGTAAAGCATATGTTTGGAAAATGTTTCCCGAAAATATTGGCCCTAAGTATGATAAATGTTATTTTGTTGGATATCCCAAAGAAATAAGGGGTTTACTTCCTAGAAAAGGAATTTATTTCCAAAGGAGTCTGTGGGAGGAAAGTGGAACTCGAAGAGGTTCAAGACCAACAAGAGATCATTGAACCGATCAATGTACAAGAGGAACAAAGAGACTCACAAGTTGTTGTGGAATCTCAAATTCCTCAAGTAACATAGAACCTCGTAGATCTAGTAGGACACATCTTGAACTTGAGAAATATGGATATCTTGTGACTCAAGATGGTAGTGAATTGGGTCATAGATGATGAGTCAATATCCTATCAAGATGCTATTAAGGGACCAGAGTCTGAGAAATGGCTTGAGGCCATGAGATCTTATATGGAATCCATGTATAGAAACAAAGTATGGACTTTGGTGGATCCACCTAAAGGGGTAAAACTCATAGGGTGCAAATGGGTCTTGAAGAAGAAGATCGACATAGAAGGAAAAGTTCAAACCTATAAAGAAAGATTGGTTGCAAAGGGTTTCATATAAGTTCAAGGTGTTGACTATGACGAAACCTTATCTCCAATGGCCATGGTTAAGTCCATTAGGATAATGCTTGCTATTACAACTTATCATGAATATGAGATTTGGAAAATGGATGTTAGAATCACATTCATTAATGGGAATCTTTTTGAGGATGTGTATATGACACAACCTGAGGGTTTTATAAATCCAAAGTTTGCAAATAAAGTATGTGAGCTACAAAGGTCAATCTATGGATTGAAGCAAGCATCTTAGAGATGGAATCTTCATTTTGATGAGACAGTCAAAGAGTTTGTCTTTGTTCAAAATGAAGATGAACCATGTGTGTACAAGAAGGTTAGTGGAAGTATGGTCGTATTCCTCATATTGTATGTAGATGACATACTATTGATGGGGAATGACATCCCTACTTTACAAAAGTTAAAGACATGGCTTGGAAATACATTCTCTATGAAAGACTTGGGAGAAGCATACTAAATCTTGGGGATAAAGATCTATAGAGATAGATCAAGAAGGCTTCTTAGACTAAGTCAGAGCACATACATTGACAAAGTGTTGAAGCGCTTCAGCATGCAGAACTCAAAGAGAGGAAACCTGCCTGCACTGCATGGAGTGACCATCTCTAAGAGTCAATGTCCAAGTTCTTCTAAAGAAAGGGAACACATGAGTTTGATTCCATATGCCTCCGATCAATCATGTATGTTATGTTGTGTACCCATCCAGACGTCTCGTATGCCCTGAGCATTACAAGCAGATATCAATCAGATCTAGGTGAAGCTCACTAGAAAACTATGAAGAACATCCTCAAGTACTTGAGAAGGACTAAGGATCAGTTATTGGTCTTCGAAAGAGAGGAAGAGTTGGTGGTAAGAGGTTACATTGATGCAAGCTTCCAAACTGATAAAGATGATTATAAATCACAATCAGGATTTGTGTTTTGCCTAAACAATAGAGTTGTAAATTGGAAGAGTTCCAGGCAAGAAACACTTGTCGGTTCTACAACAGAGGCCAAGTATATTGCTGCATCAAATGCATCAAAGGAGGTTGTATGGATCAAGAAGTTCATAATATAACTTGGGGTCGTTTCAAGCATCAATGACACAATCAAGCTATATTGTGAAAATAATGGAGCTATTGCACAGGCTCAGGAACCCAAATCGTATCAGTGCTCAAAACATATACAAAGGCGGTATCATCTCATATGAGAGATCATGCGGTGAGGAAATGTAAAGATTTGCAAAGTACCAACTGAGAACAATGTTGATGATCCCTTTACTAAAGAACTTTCATAGCAGAAGCATGATGGTCATGTTAGGTAACTCAGTATACAATACATGTGTGATTGACTCTAAGTGCAAGTGGGAGTCTATTGGTATGTATGCCCAAAGAGCCAATTATATGATGATTGTAATGGCATAAATGTAAACTGTTTGATTATTAATAAAGGCAAGCTTCCAATTTATTTTGTTTATTTAGTTTTGAGATAATAAAATAACATAATAATGTGTAGAGAGTGATATTACTCAATTATGTATGCCTTCTAGTTAAGGACATGAACAATGAGATCAAATGGATGTTAAGAGTATATGCATTCTTGTTATGTACCTTATCAATTGTTATTGTGGAAGGTATATAGACAACAATGGCACATAAGATCAGAGTGTGAGTTGGTTGATGACAAAATCTCATTAGTCATGATATGGCAATCTCAAGCCAAGCACACAGATACATGTTAGAGAACAGTGTATCAGACGAACCCACCATAAGAGCGATACATGGAAACCTTAACTAGGTAAGTCAGAATCACATCTTAAAGTGATGGTGGTAGTTGTGGTTTTTAGACCTAAAATCACTGCACTCATCACATGTCCTTCGACATGCTTTGACATTGTAACATGCCAGGATTTGAGGCCTCGGATAACATGATCTTAAAAGGAATGATTGGACTACCCATATCACCAAGGTGCACCTCCTTTTCTAGGATCCCATCACTAAAGAACTCCATAGTTAAGCGTGCTCAACTTGGAGTAATACTAGGATGGGTGACCAGTCGGGAAGTTGACCTCGGCCTGCATGTGAGTGAGGATAAAGTGTGCAGTTAAGGCTAGTGGTGGTCTGTGGGGCCAGTCGTCATTCTTGAAACTCTACTAGAGTCTTGGGCAGTGGGCCCAGGCGTTACAAATGGTATCAGAGCCAATTCCCCTCCAATAGGTGGGGTCCACATGGGCATGGCATGCCATTCTTGAGCAGTGCAGTCCATGCATGAAGGAAAGGGTTGTCCATGATTGACGTAGCCACCCTTGCGTTGGTATTCCATGATCGGGAGTTGGGTGTCCATGGGTCATTGTGGGCCTGCACTGAAATGGGGAAGAGATTATGAGGCCTTATAGTTGATCCTTGACGAGGACGTCAAGAGTCTAAGTGGGGGAGATTGTAACATCCCATGATTTGAGGCCTCAGATAACATGATCTTAAAAGGAACTATTGGACTACCCATATCACCAAGGTGCACCTCCTTTTCCAGGAGCCCATCACTAAAGAACTCCATAGTTAAGCGTGCTCAGCTTGGAGTAGTACTAGGATGGGTGACCATCTGAGAATTTGACCCCATCTTGCGTGTGAGTGAGATGTGGGCCCAGGTATTACAGACATCATCAAATACAATCTTAAAACATGGGTTGTTTTAAAATGTGATGATTGGGTGACTGTGATATATGGGGATTGACTGTGAGTGATAGAGATGGGATTTGTCCTCCTAAGGGAGTATGATATCCAATACCTCTTAATTAATGAGACTGAGAAATATGTGGCCACACAGATGTGAGTTAATATATGATATTGAGCTTACATATATTTTATACTGTCTATTCTATTTCAAGAAACAAGATTGAAAAATAATGAGGATGACTGATCCATGCCTCTAGTTAAATATGGATATCAGTCACAAAGAAACTATGCAAGCACTATAACACCATACATAGATTGTAGGTTGAAGTTGTTCTCCAACTTTCCCTTTACTTGGGTAGCAATGATGTGTGACTAGACACCTCTCACAGCTTGTGATGTCATATGTTGTTACAGACATTCACTGCCAACGTAATATGGGACCTATATAGTCACACACATAGGAACTCATCTAGAAGAGGAGATTTTTCTTGAAAGATGATTGGATTGATTAGTAAAGTGTTTAGGTGTTGAATTCATGCAACAAATTAGCTTTCTAGACTGACAAATGATCAGTTCAAGTGTTGAGACAATCATTTGGGGTGTCAGGCTGATTGTATTGTACATTGGTTGGAATTCTACCTAACTCGGGCTGTGAGACACCTATCTCACTTGTGTGAGATGATCATCTTAAGTGGTATGAGACACTCATCTCACATGCACCAAATGGCCATCTCAGGAGTGCAATTTGATTGCATCAAGGATTGGTGTTGACGTCATGACGTGCACTAATTGGAATTGAATTGTCGACATATGTACAAAATTGGGAAACAACAAAATGACCATCTCGCTATGTGAGACAACCATCTTGCGTGCTAGACGACCATCTAGGCATGCCAAATGGCCATTTTGTCTATCGTAGGCTGTGAAGTTTCCAAAATTGTTGTGAAAATCTGAGATCTTCCAGTTCCTTCTGCTCCCGCACAATCCCGTACAGACTGGGAACCCTGGCCCAAACCCGCCTATAAATAGAGGGGTACTTGGGGCTTCTAAGAATACAATACATACAATTGAGAATCACTTTCACTCACAATTGTTATCCTCTTTGGCTATGGTAACTGAGAGAGCCCATGCAAGTCCTACCCGAGTAGGGAGGGATAGCAAGGGAGAGAAATAATTGATGATCATTATTATGGGAAAGTAGGTTGGTGACTAGTACACCAATATGAGGGAAACCTCCTTCCTATACATTCTAGAGGGAAAACGGGAGTTCTAGTTGGTCCATGTTGACTTCTCTAGAGGCGAGGTGACCTTTTCCCATTACTAAAGAGGATGACATCAACTTGCAATCTGTGACGAGAGGAGCTGCTACAGACGATGACATTCAAGTATGTTGTCCCTAGAGGAGCAGTTAGATGAGTCCCAGTGCAACCAGGAGCTGCACAAACACCATCCAAGATAGAGTGCACATCTACATCGATGAGGATTGTTACTAGACCTACTCCAGGACCAAGTATATATTTGTGAAACCATCCTTTCCATTGCATAGTTATTGATGTTAAATTTTTTGTTTCTGCTACCTTTCTAATGTAGTATTTCCCTAAACTACTGACATTAACTTGTTCGCACATACCACACCTGGCTACATACTCAGCCACATCTCTCTTCATGATTGGACACTAATAAAATTCTTTAAGGTGGTGTACATCTTCGAACTAATTGGATGCATTGCATACATAGAAGAGTGCGCTTCCTCAATAATCTTCTCTTTAACTCAATGTCATCTAGTTCACACAATTTGTTCTATTTTTTTTTGGGAAATAGGTAAATATATTCCAAAGGAATTATAGCAAGCTATACATATGAAACAGGGCATCTGAGAACTGACCCTACAAACACACCACCGGGTTTAGTTACAAAAACCCCAGTAGGTTCTAGAGTGAGCATTTACATTATAAAATATGTCACACCTAGTCTTGTATATTAGTCTGAGATTACGTCCTACTTCATCAACCAAGTTGAGTGCATCCCTTTCTTTCTGTGTGTTGATTCTGGTGTTTCTTTCATTCCAGATGAGGTAGCTTGTACATGCTAGACTAAGACCAGCAAAGCGTAAGGAGTTCTTATCGTTCTTGAAATGGTTGATGATCCAATTGGTGATGTTGTCCATTCCCTTAGGAACGTGAGATCCTTAATAGTTCCTAAGATCGACAATGCTTCAAACTTGGCTAGAATAATAACACTCAAAGAACAGATGGTTGATGGACTCGTCTTCTCTTTTACAGAGCCGACAACTCTTACTCACCCTGTATCCCCAATCCTCCAGTTTATCTATAGTAGGCAATCTCTTCTTCTTCACTCTATAGAGCTGTGTACTCCATTTGGGGCAGTGACCTTTGCCCCCAATTAGATCAACCCAATTGATGCTAGAACTGGTTGTACTGTTGACCCATGGTGGTTGGTTGCTAGAGTGCATCCACCTACCAGAGTCATCAATAGTATACAAATATTGGACACTCAGGTACTCCATGCACATTCTTCTCCAAACCGAAGAAGATCTACTATAGGCATTAAGACCGATATGATCACCATGTCTCTTTCTCATCCACTCAGACCATAGGCCATCAGGTTGGCAGAATTTGTTTTATTGATACAACATCCCATCATCTAAATACCTAGACTCTATAATCTTAGATTCTCACATATTATCCATGATTTGCTTCAATTCACTGTCACTTTATTGAAGATCTTTAATTTGATTTTAGTGTGTCAGTCTAACGTACATATTTGCAACCAACCCACCTTTTTGACACACTCAAACCAAAATACATATCTCTCATTTTTACTAGTAATTCTCTTTTTACTCATGCCATATAAAACAATTCTATATGTGATAGACTTCCTACTTAGTGCATCTTCCAAAACATTAGACTTCCCAAGGTGATAAATCATATTCTTTATAATCTCTAACCAATCTTAGGTTGAGATCCTTTTGTATAAATATGTACTTCAAACTGTTATGGTCAGTAAAAACCTGACATGAGTCACCATAAGGATAATGATACCATGTCTTCAAGACATGTACTACTACTTCCATATCAAGATCATGTATTGGATAATTTTCTTCATCCTTTTGAGTTTTCTAGAAGCATAGAACACCACTTTTCATTCCTAAATAAGAACACATCCAAAACATCTCCTAGATGCATCCGAGAAAATCATATATCCCTTATCTAACTCAAATAAAATTAAAATTTGTGTTGTAGTTAACTTCTTTGTTAGAGTTTTAAATCTTTTCTTACATGTTTTAGACCAGAAAAAGGCATATACTTATTTTTTAAATGTATGAGAGTTGTTTCTAATACACTGAAGTTTCTTATAAATATCCTATAATATTCAACTAACCCTAGAGAACTTCCAATCTCTATAGGAGTTGTGAGTTTATCCCATTGAAGAACATATTCCACTTTCATAGGGTCTACACTAACTCCCTCTCCTGATATGAAATGTTCGAGAAAGGAAACTTCACACAACTAGAAATTACATATGTTGAACTTCACATGTAATTTTTGTCTTAACAACTATATATATCCTTAAATGTTGCCCTTTTTGTTATGCATCTCTGAAATATATAAGGATATGATCCATAAAAACCACTATAAACTTATCTAGAAATGGTCAGAAAACTCTACTCATCATGTCCATAAAATCTACATTGGCATGTATCCAAAATACTAACTATGAATTCATAATATCCATATCTTGTTCTAAAGATGACTTAGGTAAATTTGATGCCTTTATCCTCAATTAATGATAATATGACCTAAGATCTATCTTTGATAAGATTGTTTATCTACACAACTAATCAAATAGATCATCAACCCTAGGTAAAGGATATATGATCTTGATGGTTATCTTATTCCTGTTGCATATATTCTATGTACAACGACATAGTTCCATCTTTCTTTTCCGCATAAAGGACTAGAGCTCCCCTAGGTGATATACTAGGTTGAATAAAACCCTTATCCAATAATTTACATAACTGCGTTTTAAATTCCTTTAGCACTATAGGTGCCATTCTATATGTTTCTAAGACTATTGGGTGACTATCAGGTAAAATTTTGTAAGTCAAAGTCAACATCTTTCTCAAGAGGAAAACAAGGTAACTCAATAGGAACAACATTTTAGAACTCGCACACGATGGGAACTCCATGTATGTTAACTGTTCTATTGTCTGCATTTGTGTCTACCACATGTACAAAAAAGGCCTCACACCCTTTTCTCATAATCTTATTAGCTACAATAGATGATAATGTGCATGTTGTTAAGAATTTTTAGTCTCCAGTGAAGACACAGGAAAAGACATCTTGCTGAAAGATAGTCTCTTTCTTCCAACTATGTAATTACGTCTCAAGGCAATCCATAACCAAAATTATATGAAAATAATTAATATATAAGGGTATGATATTAACCGCTATCATAATAGACACTAAAACTCAAAAGACATCTGGGACATACTTCACTCAAAGTTATCAATTCAACAAATGATAATCGTAACAGTAATTCATAATAAAAATCTTGAGTTAATAGATATAATCCACTAACTATTGATCTCTAAATAAATGAATGTGCCACACTAGGATCTATCAAAACTATAACTAAAATTATGTTAAAGATAAGCATATCTCTTGTAACAACTATGGGCTAAATTACTTCTTATGGTTGTTTCATAGAGGAGAAATGTCATGTATTTATCCCTCTTCTATGGTGTCCTCATTGTCTAATGTTACTACTAGGTGCTCCCCCTTTAGAGCCTAAATCCATAGAATAAGTTTCTCCTCTAGTTAAAGCCTACCTCTATGGAGTTTGACACTTAGATTGTGAACACTGTTTTGGATTGATTTGAAGCTTTGGAAATCTCCCTTAAAGTGTCCCATATGTCCCAAGTAGCAACATCCTTGAAAATCAGTTCCCCAACACTAATCAGATTGTGCCCAACCACAAGTGTCACATATAGTCGTGGCATGTCTTTGCTACCCTATCATGATGTCAATGATCATGAAGTCATGATGAAGGTGTCCACCTAGGCTGTGAATTCCATATTCTAAGGTTATATCTTCCTCTATTATGGGAAGATAGAATGTCACCTAATGTTTTCCTTCCAAAACAACCAAGACCTCATGCTATTGTGGAAAGTTAACAACACCACCCCTATATCTAGAACTACTATGTACTCCTATACCAAAATCTCCATATCTTTCCTTCACTCAAAATATTTATTAGAATTAGCTGACTCTTCAATACATCTTGTTGCCTCCATAAACTCCCCAAAGTTTTCTCTATCTCTTCGGACAACTACTAATATGATGTGTCTTTTTTTATCTTAAACCTACTTGAAACCTTCTATATTTATATATATCATCTGGTACAATCTATTGGACAAAAGTTGACCAATCTCATATAATATGTCTCATACTCACCAACTATCATACTATCATGTCTAATAATCTCGATTAGTCTGATTGTAATGACCACATTTGTGCTTAATTGGTAAACTACGGTTTACCTAAATGATTACATGCTTGATTAGATTGAACATTGTTTAGACTTGATTGGATGATAGTACATCAATTATGATGTTTCAAACCTAATAAGAAACTCTAACTATGATTTTAGTTTGAAGAATTACGGTTTGAGAAATGTAAACCCTAATCGGCAAAAATTAGGGTTTTGATAGTACATGAATATGGAATTTGATCAGGATAGCAGTGTGGTTAATGATTTTTCATATTTTCTAAAAATTTTGTATTTAATTGAATTTTGGATATGATATGTACAACTCAATCATACATATTGGAGAAAAATTTCAGAATATTTGAGTGTTCTTTGAATGTGGTTCATAGTTGAACATTACTTCAACAAAAATGCTGACAGAGTGCTTTTCAATAGTGTAGTGTTTTATTTTTAGTTATTTATTGGTAACTCCAAATGCTCTGAAATTTTACCTGGAGATCTAAAAATCAATAATAAACAATGTAAAATTTTCATAATTTTTGGATGCATTTATACCTTATCATAAGATGAATTACAGTAATATTTTTATGACGGAAAATTCAGCCCAAATAAGAGAAAGTATAGTGAGGGGTCAATGTATAATTGACCCAAGCAACTCAATTTCTCTATATGGTCAACCTAACACACAAGGAGATCTCATAATTCGTGATTCAATCTAGAGAAATGAAATCCTAGAGAGAGTTAGGGTTTGAGAGGAGAAAGTGATGGAGATGCTGACCTAGGGTTTTGTAGTTTGAAGAATGATGAAATCATGTAAGTTTAGCTTCTTTGCATAGACTTTAATGGTAAATCCTCTCTCACAAGTCAAGATTCCGTCCCTCCTCTGATTTGATCTGAAATGGTGTCAAAACTTCCCCTTTTCTAACTTTTTCTTCATAATCCCTCATTTTTAGGGTTTCTGAGTTGAAAAGAAGAAGAATCAGGTGAATTGCTAGGGATTTGATATGAGATCAAGATTTTCAGGGATGAACTGTGTTTTTAAGGTGTTTTCACACCTTAGGGCAAGTGAGAACTTCCTTTAACAGTATATTGCACGAAAATTGGTTAAATCATCCATAATCTTTAACTGCTTAGTATGCGACTACAAACCCTGAATTGTGTGTTTGATCGAAGTTGTTGCAAAATGATATGAAATGGATTCTTCCTCTGTTTGGATGAATTTCAGATGATAAAATCATATTAGAAATGTATTCAATATATCCTAATGAGAATTCCCTAAGTATTTGTAGAGGTTATAAGAGTAAACTGAAATATAGGGAATTTGTTTATGACTGAAATTTTTGTATAATTAAATAGAGAAATTTGTTTATCTAGATTCCCTTGGTTATGAATGATTATTTATCTAAATTCGTAGTACATATATGTTCGATACTATCTTGTATTTCATTTAAGGTGAATAGTGTTTGTTTGATATCTCAGTAAAGAGGGTGAAACCCTAGATGCGAGGAAAGTTGGATATTTGTGAATAGATATCGTGAAATCCATTTGAATAGATTTTCTTGCATGATAGACTATATTTATTCAATTTTGTTATTGATGCATGTTATCTCAGTGAATGGCATGTAAAACCAAATTCATCTCAGTTCCAAGGTTTCATACATATATTGATTTTATATGATTTGTTGATAGTAGTCTTTATTCAATGAATGTCTATGTCACATGGAATCCTTATGAGAGCCATGTGATAAGTGAATGGGGTAAATGAAACCCTAAGGATAGGATGTTCAATGAATCAAGTATTTTGATATCAATGTTCTTAGTATGAGATGTGGTGATGACTAACAGTTCATTTGTGGTAAATGTTATCAGATGGTCTATGAAATGAATGGTTTATAGAGCTAAACTAAGATATGTAATGTGATGATTGAATTGTGAATGTAAAAAGTAAATTAGACATGTAGATTCCCTAAACACCATAGATTCCCTATGAGAGGTCTACACCATAGGGATGAAATGACCTAACCCTAGCAGTGTCCAGTATACGGGGGTCGGAACGTACTAACAGGTGGTACGGGGGACGAAGCCCTAGTAGAAGTCTCATTAATATACATAATGCAGTGTCCAACATCAACCAGAGATCTTGGTGGTACTAGAGTATAGTAAAGCCAATAGGTGTCTTGACTCTCCGCCTATGTGCTTAGGTTAGAGGAGGAGTCCATGTTTTATGGCATAATATGTGTGTCGAGGCCAGAGAGACATTTTCCTGTTGCAGACCAGCGACATAGTCATGTTTAGCATTCCCGAGTGTGTTAGCTAAGTCTTGTATGGTGAGATCGTAGTTCGCTATGAGTCTTCATATGTAGAGTACACTACATATGATCAGGGTATAAGCTAAAATATGTCCATATAGGTTTAAAGAGTGTCTTATAAGTAAGAAAGGCTAAGAAAGATTTGAGTATAGTTTCCCAGCAATTATTCTTTGTATGTTTCTGAATTAATAGTTCTCTTTGAAATTAATAAAGCATGATCATATATTGATTTTCTCTTGTTGATATTTAGAGTATCTTGCCATATTTATGATTTTCAATGATCAATCTCTTTCAAGCTTACTACTGGTATAATTGATATCAGTTGCTCAAAAGCATATTTGTAATTATATCAGTGATTTAGACTGTTTCTTTGAAGTATTGATTGACTGAGTGAGTAGGCTCACCCCTCTACTCAAAATATTTTTAGGGAAATCACATGGACTTGAAGAAGGTCATTGCATCAGAGTAGATCTGCCACAAGAGTTAAGTCTGAGTTCGTTAAGTTTAGTTGGTCCTTGTCACTCTAGGTCCTTGTAAAGAAATAAGAGAGAGTACTAAATGATGATGTATAACATTATTCCTCTTTTAGCAATATATGTGAATCAACAAATCTTATGTGCTTAAAAGTATGAGAAACATAATGAATGCTCGTTCATGCATTTTTACTATTGAAACCAGATTAGAGAAATCAATGTTTAGATTCCCTTGTAAAGTTAGTTTATGTGGTTCAATGTGAGAAAACAAAGAGTTTGAAAAATAAGAAAAAGTTAAGGGTGATTTTTGTATTATGATAAATCCTCAATGTATGCCCTAATCTCATGATTAATGGAAATTGTGAGATCGGGGTGTAACAACTTGGTATCAGATCTTAGGCTGAGTTGTCAGGGACCATTAAGTTAGTAAATTAGAGTCATAAGTGTGGTAGATAGGAAATGTTATGATGTTATCTCTATGGATTTGAGTATTTGGATATCTTGGCCCGGTATCTGAGTACTTGGATCAACCAGTATCAAGCTACACTATCTATTCTTTCAAGTATACCCTAGCCAGGTTATTGGAGTTCGTCCTTCACCTCCTGGCATGCATGGTGACAAGCCACATGCAACTTCATCTTAGGCATCCAAAGTAATATTGCAACTTACTATCTTAGTAGCACCATGGTGTATAATGAACTTAAAATCATGATCTCATGAATGTCATGATTCCTCAAGGTTGATTCCTCAGAAACCCTAAAACATTCTAGTCATGGGTTTCATCACCTCCTTTTCCATAGAAGTGCATCTGAGGTTCTACAACCATCCTTCCATCACGACAAGCTCCAAGTTGGATAACTAGGCAACCACTAACTTGATCCACAGATCTCGTTACATCTGAGTGTTAGCCTAACATATCTCATAAACTTAGGGTTCACCTAACCCCTTCTTCCAGCTTGTCCACTAGCTAAACTGGATAGCTTCCTCTCAATAAGAGCATCCATTACCACTTCACATCCTTATGTGTTAGGTAATGTTGAAGACATACACCTCCATGTACTCCACTTATAATCTCATCTCGGACTTTAAGCCTATCTTCATCAAGGGAACTCAGAGCTCATTCTCTTGGTTATCAAACTCTACCTTGTATAGTTCATAAGTTCTACATAACTCATGATTAAAAAACATCCTCATAAAATGACTACCTTAGTTCTCTTAGTGTTTGTACAACATCCACACATCTTACACTCCACAAGGGTACATTATTATCTCTATCCTCATGCATCATATCAACATTTCCACTCACATTATCTTTATCTTTGATGTATGGTATGTGTATTTCCCTATCTCTCACTCCCATAATAAGAGGAAATAAGCATTTGGTTGTAGTCCAAATACAAAGTTCTTCTCGTTCCAAGAGTAGAGATGGTACATCCCACATTGCAAGTACACCTTCAAATCTAAGTTGAAACGTGCATCATATGTATCTACATCATGATCATCTTGATATCAAAGTTACTTCCATGGAAAATGGATCTCGAACCTACTTGGGTCCACAGACAATCCTTGGTCATCTCCTCTAAGTATATAGGGTGCTGACACTTTTGGGTTCATCCCTCTTCCCTTATGCATCCAAAGTGTGCCCTCCTCATCTGCCCTTTGTGTCCCATGAGTTCATGAAGGTGATCAATCTCCTAACCCATGGCCCTTAGACAATAATAGTTGTTACCTCCCGACCCTATGGTCATGTGCAACTAAGGAATTAGGAAACTCCTACTCCCATCAGTATTATCCCTACTTGACCCTAGGATAGACTTCAGATTCTAACATAGTACATGTCCAACTTCAAACCTTACCCAAGTCTCCATCATCTCTCTCGGCATTCGTGGTCTGACTTACATTCTTTCGTATGGATCATGGTGACCTATCTACCTCAGTCAGGCCCCATACTGGTTACCACCATGGTAACACATCCACATGCACTTAGAGATGGTTGTCTATGGGTGTACATGTTCATTCTTATACTGTGTACTTTCCACTTAGCTTCTCAAGATACTATGAGACCTCTTTAGGTTACCTCAAACCCCACAAAAGCTGATATACACCCTAAAAAAAGGGTCCCTCTCCCAGGATGGGAGGAAACTAAATCTTGATAACAAAGGTCACAACGTCCTTATGTCTAGGGTTTACCTTCACATGAGCATGCTTAGCCCTAGCAAGCTAATAAGGCACATAGATAACAAAAAGACCACCTTATAAAGCATGCTAGGTCTCCATGGTAGGTCCTACTTGTTTCTATTCCTTCACTTTGGACCATCATCATACATGCCCATGTCACCAACCTATATGTGAGGGGTTCATCAAACATATACCTTAATCTCAGGGGTTCCCATTCCTCTAAACATGAGGAGTATCATGCTCAGATCTATGGAAACTCACATCTCATCATGAGCATTAGGTACACCAAGCACTACTACTTCCCCTCTTAGGTCTAGGAACCCTAAGTTCAAGGTATGACATGCACTTCCTATTATCATTCCATTTGAACAATACCTCATAGTCGAGTCCTCCTCAAGGACAACCAACTAGGTATAAGGCTTCATAACTTGTTACTATACCTTTACAGGGTCTAAGGAACTCCTCTTCCTAACCCTAAAAGGGTAAACACCTATACCATAGAAACATAAGTACCAATAGCCTTATCCTCTCTCTAGAGTTTGGTTCCTCTAAAGGAAACAAAGATACCATAAGCCTCCAAGGATCATGCACGAGGCAACAGTAACCATCCATTTAGGTCGCATCATCCTCAACTCCTCAGGGTTCCTCCTAACCCAGAGTCTAAACTTCCAACCTTCTAGCTTGGGCCATGCTCTCTCTTTCTAGAGCTTAACCCTACAACAACCTTACTACTAGAGGTCCTCTCTCTAAGGTGGATCAAGCTCACAAGCGTACACCTACATGAATGAAACCTATGTTTGTATCAAGATTATCCATAGCTCTTTATGCTTATCTCATAATCTATCCAACATGGCCTTCTGGCCTGGGTTTCAAACTACTACCAGCACTACTAACATACTTAAGGTGCATACTATGTCGTGCTCATATCAGCCCATAGGGTTTCTATATGGTCATCACTAACTTCATCCATGAAGGAGTTATCCTTCACCCTAACATGCACGACCCCTTTACAAGTTGGGTCACCCAAACGGCACTAAGCCAACCAACCTCACATAGCTCATACTTCTCATAGGTATCCAAAACCAAAAGCATGTCAACCCACACACATGGTCGACCATGACATATAACTCATCATGCCATCTCTCTCTCTAACCACCACTTTGGGTTAGGGTTAGAATCATCCTCATAAGATGTGTCAGGTTTCTACCTTTAATGGAGGTTTCTTCCTCTGAGACCAACTCTCTACTTCATCCTCCTGACAAGAAGGTCTAACCTCATGTCTCTCCTGAGGGTATGACAACACATGTCAAATGACCTAAGCATGCAACTATTCTTTAGTTTACACTTAAACTATTATGCTTATGTCCATGACATCTTATTTACATGCTTTTAATTAATTTGGTGGAAGATTCCTTACCTTATTATACATACCCTGACCTCAAGAGGGTGAGGAAGAGAGAGAAAAACCCTAAACCTTAGAATCTTAATAAAATTAGGGTTGAGAAGGGACAAAAATATATAAGAGAGTCCTAAAGGTATCTTATTTTGAGTCAGATCCTAAGACATTGGCCAAGCAGTCACACATATCTGGTAGTCCTCAGATTTTGACTAGCGGTGTAGAGGAAAATATTTCCAACCCCCAGACATGATCCTTTTCTAGACACCTTTGTCTTTCAGAAAATCCTCTAATAACTATGTTGGGTTCTACATAGTTTGTAAAATTCAATAATTATTAAGGATTAAATGAGGAACCAATGTTCTGATACCAAATGTAACGACCCCACCTCCTGATAACCCTCAATTAAGGGATACTAAGAGGTCAGAGTTGTTATCCCAATTTCCGAGATCAAAGGTTTGACAAAGAATCAATAATAATTATTAAATTCTACCATGACTATACTGAAAGCTGGAATAAAATAAAACTTTGCATACCTTTTTCAAAAACTTGGATATCTAAATTCTATCCACATCTAGACTCTATTCTAACTAATCCACCTTGCACTTTATTTCTTAATTTCACAATATGCCACTTTACTGTTTGTCCTTTTCAATTTGTACCTAAAATGCCGACAAATAAAATGTCGGTCAGCATAAATGAATATGTTGATATGTGGGGGAAATAATAATCGTGCAATTAACTATAACATCATATTGCAGTCAATTATGATTTAACAATCAACCTTATGTTTTAAACATAACTGCTCGTCCATCCATACCCTTGCCTTTGTGATGTCCCTACAGTGGACCTGGATGCTACCTTCCTTATGGTAGATCCCCATTCAACCCCTCATGATCCTACCTAATAGGTGAATCCATTTCTAGGGTTGAGTCGCATGGCACTACCCATAGGTAGCCCACTCCTTAACTCGTGGTGTGCTAAAGAGTCGCATGGTACTACACGTGGGTAGCCCAATTCCTAACTCATGATAACCTGATGTCCTACTTAACAAATAGGCCATGTACCAGGTTACCCTTTTCATCATTTGCAAAGCCACAAAGGAGGACCAGGATCTGAGCTAGTCATGCATACATATTTATGGTGATAATCATAGTAACTTTATAGTTGCATGAAATAAAAGTCATGCAAGCGGTTATTTTCAAGCAACCGATAAAACATTCGGGAATCACCGTGAAACTAAAGTGATTAACCATAAGCATAACCACATACCTGATCCAGAGTAACTTGATTTCCAAACATTAATATTCAAGACAATCAAATAAGCAATCAATAATATCTTGAAATTAATGCATAACATCCAAGTGTCCTTATTTTATCCAAAACATTCTCAAGATCAACTTGGATTCCACCTTAGGATTTCTAGGCCAACTTCAGGGTTTTATTAGGGTTTTAGCCTCCATAATACTTTTATCATATTTAATACTATCTTAGTTCACAAACCCTAATTTCCACATCATAAGCCCAATTAAAGTCTATTGTTTCTCTTTTATACTAAAGCTACCATCTTTATCCTTTTAAGTTATTTCAAGATCATTAGACCCAATTATCATCTTCGACTTCTTTCAAATTGACAACTCACATTTCATTATAATCTAATATATGGACTCCATTTATTACTATTCCACATTTATCCATTAGAAAACCCTAATTACCATATTAAGGGTATTTATCCACAATTAGGAACTTTTATACTCGAAATATCTTAGACTCATCATATCTCAGTTTATACCAGAATTTGAACAATTAAAGCCATTAAGAGTCCTAATTACCAAAATTAGGGTTTCAAGGCCCATTAATGCATATTCACATACATGGAACCCTAAATTAAACCAACTATGAATAAATATCATCCTTTGGGATCTATTTTGTCCTTTTTACTAATAACAAGTTAATATAAACTTTAAACATCCATATAACCCTTCCCAATTCATTAATCATCAAATATTAGGGGTTTTCATTAATAAAACCTTTAAAGATAGCACATTTACATACTTTTTGAATTTTAAGCAGAATTAGGCTTCAATTACATTTTTATTTCATTCCTTGCATTTTTCTGATAAAAAAGCACTACTTATTTGTATTTTTTGGCCAAAGAATGTATTTTTAGTGATTTATCAAAGATTCACCTATTTCTTTGATTTTCTATTTAGAGAGCAAGTAATTACCTTAAGTCGGAAAAAGGCCAGCCTTTTGATCACGGTCGCACCGAATGACACATGGATTGTGCGGCTCACATCGGTTGTGCCTACTCGCACCACATCGAAATGCAGAGGAGATCTCGACCCTCTGTTCCTCCCGCGAGCCCATGCTGTGCTCCAATCCAGCGGCTCCTACTCCCCTCTGCCTTCTTCCTCTTCTAACTCTACTCACGGTGGTACCGCGGTGGAGCAGCTGTAAGAGAAAGATCAATAGAGAGAGATAGGGAAAATCTGGGGCTATAAGCATGTTGTTCCAGTTCGTGAGACTTGGATGAAGCCAAGGGTTGTGCTATATATAGGTGAGGGATCCGGATTAGGGTTCTCAATTCGTCACCACCATTGAGATTTCCTGGGGTTTTGGGCATTCCTTCTAGAACCTCCCAAACAACCTAAAACCTAGGATAGGTTTGCTTGAAATCTTCTCCTGGAGCCTCCTGTCCCCTTTCCATCCTTGCACATGGTCAGGTTTGCAAGGAAAATGAGATCGAAGATCTCGTTTCTCTCTACTTCCTTTCCTAGTTCTTCCTGACCTAGGTGATGCTCATGCACCGTTGGATCCTGGATCCAATGGCTACTGTGTGTGCGCTCATTCCTATTCTCTTTAGAAAAGGAAAATCTTATGTGACATAATACTATTTAATGGTTATCTTTCCACTTTAATAAATCTTGCAAAAATAATATCTTCCAAACCGTTTATCCAATTGATCCCAAATTTTGAGTAAAAGTTAATTATAACTTAATCTTTCATTATGCCAAACTTGGGATCATTATTCAAAGAAATCGTGCCCTTTTACATAGGTGCAATTTATTACTCTATTATGCATATTTCTCATATTTTCTCTTTCTTATTTCCTTTTATTTTCTTGATTTTGATTTATTTTTCCATTAGAAAACATGTGAACATGAAATATTTTCCAATCTGGATCTATTATCCATATATCCACATATTTCTTATACTATTATCATTATCTCACATTTCTTTTAAATAAAGCAATATTTAATTAATCTTTTCTCTTTGTTGTTGCATTATCTTTACAACTTGGACTCCTTGGAACCCAAGGAACCCAAAAGGCACAAAATCCACCTTTGGAGAATATTCCTTTTCCTTCTAGATGTTTCTACCTCTTTCTTTTCTATATTTCTTAATTATTCATTTAATAATTGAATTTCCTTTTTCTTTTCCTTGTTATTGGTCCCAATAGCCAATAAAGCCCACAAAGCAAACAACAAGGCTATTGTAAATGAAATTCATTCATTTCAAATCTAATCACACCATTATTTATTCATATATCTTTATTATGAGAAATTTCATTTCTCATCAAAAGAACCCAAAATTGGGGTTGTAACATCCTTCCCCTCTTATAGGAATTTTGCCCTCAAAATTCCACCAAACATATAAACAATTCAGGATACGACTTTTCCATATCCGTCATTGGCTCCCATGTGGCTTCATCCTCTCCATGGTGCTTCCAAAGAACCTTTATCATCTCATATTCTTTACTCCTAAGATATCTCTCACCTTGCTATCTCATACCCTTATAGGTGACTTAGGGTAGTTAGCCTCCCTTGGGAGCTCACTAGGTTCATTGCTCAGCCCATGGCTCAGGTACCTCACATAGTGCTCTAGATCAGACTTGTGGAACACATCATACATCACATTATCCTGAGGGGTAAGGCTACACACAAGCATCTAAACCAATCCATCTCAAATGGACCCCTGTATCAGAGACTCATCTGTCTCTGCTATAGCTCAGAGGGGTCAGATTTCCATATCACATATTCTCCCATAGTGAACTACATGTCAGTCTACTTTGCATCAGCTCATGACTCATGTCATCCCTGGGCTCTCTTTCATCCATCACACAATCAAAGTGACTTCATCTGCACACATTGTGGTCTTTTTCTGACCTTCGCTAGGTCCCATCATCATCTTAATGAAGTGGTGACCAACACAACCTCCCTTACAGAGCTTCTTTACATCCTGATACTATCTATGGTGGTTATAATCACATCTTACATAGGACAAGAACTGTCTCTGTATATCACCCTGAATGAGCACACATGCTCTCATCAGACCCTCTAGTCTGGATCATACTAACTATTAGTTAGGGGTGATAAACTGTACTAACATCGAGTTCTTCATGTACCTACTTCCACCTCATGGAAGTAAACCTTTAGGTCACACTCAAGAACTTTTGAACTCGCATCATGGTGTAGTTGAACCATCTCTCTCTCTTATATGTAGTTCAACTGGATCTGTCCCTTGACAATACTCTCTCTTTTCTCTTAGATCATCTAGGTAAGGTGATCTACCATAACCCATATTGCATCTTGACCTTCCTTGGTCCAGGGGATACTTACCACAACTTCCATAGTGATGAACTCCCATTACCTCTCGGGGACTCTTTATCCTCTATATCAATTCACTGGGTTACTGGAGTTCGTCCTTCACCTCCTAGAATGCATGGCGACAAGCCACATGCAACTTCATCTTAGGCATCCAAAGTACTACTGCAACTTACTATCTTAGTAGTACCATGGTGTATAATGAACTTAAAATCATGATCTCCTGAATGTCATGATTCCTCAAGGTTGATTCCTCAGAAACCCTAAAACACTCTAATCATGGGTTTCATCATCTCCTTTTCCATAGAAGTGCATCTGAGGTTCTACAACCATCCTTCCATCATGACAAACCCAAGGCTGGATAACTAGGCAACCACTAACTCGATCAACAGACTTCATTACATCTGAGTGTTAGCCAAACATATCTCACAAACTAAGGGTTCACCTAACCCATTCTTCCAGTGTTTCCACTAGCTAAACTAGAAAGCTACCTCTCAACGAGAGCATCCATTACCACTTCTCATCCTTATTTGTTAGGTAATGTTGAAGACATACACCTCCATGTACTCCAGTTATCATCTCATCTCAGACTTTAAGCCTATGTTCATCAAGGGAACTCAGAGCTCATTCTCTTGCTTATCGAACTCTACCTTGTATAGTTCATAAGTTCTACATAACTCATGATAAAAAAACATCCTCATAAGATGACTACCATAGTTCTCATAGTGTTTATACAACATCCACACATCTTACACTCCGCAAGGGTACATTATTATCTCTATCCTCATGCATCATAGAAACATTTCCACTCAAATTATCTTTATCCTTAGTGTATGGTATGCGTACTGTCCTTTCTCTCACTCCCATAACAAGAGGAAATAAGCATTTGATTATAGTACAAATATAGAGTTCTTCCCGTTCCAAGAGTAGAGATGGTACATTCCACATTGCCAGTACACCTTCAAATCTAAGTTGAAATATGCAACATATGTCTCTACATCATGATGATCTCGATATCAAAGTTACTTCCATGGAAAACTGATCTCGAACCTACTTGGGTCCACACACAATCCTTGGTCATCTCCTCTAGGTCTGTAGGGTGCCGACACTTTTGGGGTCATCTCTCTTCCCTTATGCATCCAGAGAGTGCCTGCCTCATCTGCCCTTTGAGTCCCATGAGTTCATGAAGGTGATCAATCTCCTAACCCATGGCCCTCAAACAACGATAGTTGTTACCTCCCGACCCTATGGTCATGTGCAACTAGGGAATTAGGCAACTCCTACTCCCATTGGTCTTATCCCTACCTAACCCTAGGATAGACTTAGGATTCTAACATAGTACATGTCCAACTTCAAACCTTACCCAAGTCTCCATCATCTCTCTCAGCAATCGTGGTTTGATTTACATCCTTTGGTATGGATCATGGCGACCTATCTACCTTGGTCAGGCCCCATACTGGTTACCCTTATCGTAACACATCCACATGCACTTAGAGATGGTTATCTATGGGTCTACAGGTTCATTCTTATACTATGTACTCTCCACTTACTTCTGAAGATCCTATGAGACCTCTTTAGGTTACTAAAAACACCACAAAATCCAATATACACCCTACAAAAGGGTCCCTCTCCCAGGATGGGAGGAAACTGCATATTGATAACAAAGGTGACAACGTCCTTATGTCTAGGGTTTACCTTCACATGAGCATGCTTAGCCCTAGCAAGATACTAAGGCACATAGCTAACAAACATACCACCTTCTAAACCATGCTAGGTCTCCATGGTAGGTCCTACTTGTTTCTATTCCTTCACTTTGGACCATCATCATACATGCCCATGTCACCAACCTATATGTGAGGAGTTCATCAAACATATACCTTAATCTCAGGGGTTCCCATTCCTCTAAATATGAGGAGTGTCATGCTCAGATCTATTGAAACTCAAATCTCATCATGAGCATCTGGTACACCAAGCACTACTACTTCCCCTCTTAGGTCTAGGAACCATAGGTTCACCTTTCTAATGTCCAACTGCATGCTCAACCTTGTAACCACGTACCAAGCATGTACAAGGTACGGCATGAACTTCCTATTATCATTCCATATGAACAACACCTCACAGTCGAGTCCTCCTCAAGGACAACCAACTAGGTATAAGGCTTCACAATTTATTACTATACCTTTCTAGGGTCTAAGGAACTCTTCTTCCTAACCCTAAAAGGGTAAACACCTATACCATAGGCACATAGGTACCAGCAGCCTCATCCTCTCTCTAGGGTTTGGTTCCTCTAAAGGCAACCAAGATACCATAAGCCTCCAGGGATCATGCACGAGGCAACTGTAACCATCCACTTAGGTCACATCACCCTCAACTCCTCAGGGTTCCTCCTAACTCAGAGTCTAAACTTCCAACCTTCTAACTTGGGCCCTGCTCTCTCATTCTAGAGCTTAACCCTATAACAACCTCACTACTAGAGGTGCTCTCTCTAAGGTGGATCAAGCTCACAAGCGTACATCTACATGAATGAAACCTATGTTTGTATCAAGATTATCCAGATCTCTTTATGCTTATCTCATAATCTATCCAACATGCCCTTCTGGCCTGGGTTTCGAACTACTTCCAACACTACTGACGTACTCAAGGTGTATACTATGCCATGCTCATATCAGCCCATAGGGTTTCTATATGGTCATCACTAACTTCATCAATGAAGGAGTTATCCTTCACCCTAACATGCACAACCCCTTTCTAGGTTGGGTCGCCCAAATGGCACTAAGCTAACCAACCTCACATAGCTGATACTTCTCATAGGTATCCAAAACCAAAAGCATGTCAACCCACACACATGGTCAACCATGACATCTAACACATCATGTCATCTCTCTCTAACCACCACTTAGGGTTAGGGTTAGCATCATCCTCATAAGATGTGTCAGGTTTCTACCTTTAATGGAGGTTTCTTCCTCTGAGACCAACTCTCTACTTCATCATCCTGGTAAGAAGGTCTAACCTCATGTCTCTCCTAAGGGTATGGAAACGCATGTCATACGATCTACGCATGAAACTATTGTTTAGTCAACACTTAAACTATTAAGCTTATGTCCATGACATCTTATTTACATGCTTTTAATTAATTTTGTGGAGGATTCCTTAACCTTATTATACATACCCTAACCTCAAAAGGGTGAGGAAGAGAGAGAAAAACCCTAAACCTTAGAATCTTAACAGAATTAGGGTTGAGAAGGGACAAAAATAGGTGAGAGAGTCCTAAAGGTATCTTATTTCGAGTCAGATCCTAAGACATTGTCCAGGCAGTCACACTGATGCGGGAGTCCTCGTATTCTGACTAGCGGTGCGGAGGAAAATATTGCCAGCCCTAAGACATGATCCTTTTCTAGACACCTTTGTCTTTTAGAAAATCCTCTAATAACTCTGTTGGGTTCTAACTAATCCTCCTTGCACTTTATTTCTTAATTTCACAATATGCCACTTTACTTTTTGTCCTTTTCAATTTGTACCTAAAACGATGACAAAAAAATGTCAGTTAGCATAAATGAATATGCTGGTATGTGGGGGAAACAATAATCATGCACTTAACTGTAACAACATATTGCAGTCAATTATGATTTAACAAACAACCTTATGTTTTAAACATAACTGCTCAATCCATCCATACCCTAGCCTCTACGTTGTCCCTGTAGTGGACCTGGGTTCTACCTTCCTTATGGTAGATCCCCATTAAACCCCTCATGATCCTACCTAACAGGTGAATCAATTTCTAGGGTTGAGTTACATGGAACTACCCATAGGTAGCCCACTCCTTAACTCATGGTGTGCTAAAGAGTCGCATGGCACTACAGGTGGGTAGCCCAATTCCTAACTCATGATAAACTGATGTCCTACTTAACAAGTAGGCCTTGTACCAAGTTACCCTTTTCATCATTAGCAAAGCATAGAGGAGGACCAGGATCTGAGCTAGTCATGCATACATATTTATGGTGATAATCATAGTCACTTTATAGTTGCATGAAATAAAAGTCATCCAAGCAGTTATTTTCAAGCAACCGATAAAACATATGGGAATCGTTGTGAAACTAAAGTGATTAACCATAAGCGTAACCACATACCTGATCTAGAGTAACTTGATGTCCAAGCATTTTTTGGGGGGAAGTTAGGAGGCTCGATTATTTATCTGCTCTCCTCTTGCAGGTTTGAACTCCAAATTGGCTACTATATCGGCTATGAAAGTAAAATTAGTAGGACTGCTACCATTACAGAAATAAGATGGGATACTGAGACCCACAGGGCCAAGTGGAGATGTTGTGTAGGTACATATCTCCTTTTGGTTTTGGAGGTGTTGTGTCCAATAATTAATATTCAAGACAATCAAACAAACAATCAACAATATCATGAAATTAATGCATAACATCCAAGTGTCATTATTTTATCCAAAACATTCTCAAGATCGACTTGGATTCCACCTTAGGATTTCTAGTCCAACTTCAAGGTGTTATTAGGGTTTTATCCTCCATAATACTTTTATCACATTTAATGCTCTCTTAGTTCACAAACCCTAATTTCCACATCATAAGCCCAATTAAAGTCTATTGTTTCTCTTTTATACTAAAGCTACCATCTTTATCCTTTTAAGTTATTTCAAGATCATTAGACCCAATTATCATCTTCGACTTCTTTCAAATTGACAACTCACATTTCATTATAATCTAATATATGGACTCCATTTATTACTATTCCACATTTATCCATTAGAAAACCCTAATTACCATATTAAGGGTATTTATCCACAATTAGGAAGTTTTATACTCGAAATATCATAGACTCGTCATATCTCAGCTTTATACCTGAATTTGAACAATTAAAGCCATTAAGAGTCATAATTACCAAAATTAGGGTTTCAAGCCCCATTAATGCATATTCACGTGCATGGAACCCTAAATTAAACCAACTATGCATAAAGATCATCTTTTTGGATCTAATTTTTCCTTTTTACTAATAATAGGTTAATATAAACTTTAACCATCCATATAACCCTTCCCAATTCATTAATCATCAAAGATTAGGGTTTTTCATTAATGAAACCTTTAAAGATAGCACCTTTACATACTTTTTGAATTGCAATCAGAATTAGGCTTTAATTACATTTTTATTACATTCCTTGCATTTTTCTAATAAAAAAGCACTACTTATTTGTATTTTTCGGCCAAAGAATGTATTTTTAGTGATTTATCCAAGATTCACCTTTTTTTTTAGAGAGCAGGTAATTACCTTAAGTTGGAAAAAGGCCAGTCGTTTGATCACGGTCACACCGATCGGCACACGAATCATGCGGCTTGCATCGATTGTGCCTACTCACACCACACCGAAAAGTAGAGGAGATCTTGGCCCTCCGTTCCTCCCGTGAGCCCATGGTGCGCTCCAATCCTATGGGTCCTGCTCCCCTCTGCCTTCTTCATCTTCTAACTCTGCTCACAGCAGCGCCATGGCAGAGTAGCTATCGGAGAAAGGTCAATAGAGAGAGATAGGGGAAATATGGGGCTACGAGCATGTTGTTTGAGTTTGCAAGACTTGGCCGAAGCCAAGGGTTGTGCTATATATAGGTGACAGAACCGGATTAGGGTTCCCAATCCATTTCCGCCATCGAGGTTTCCTGGGGTTTTGGGCATTCCTTCCAGAACCTCCCAAACTACCTAAAACCTAGGATAGGTTGGCTCAAAATCTTCTCCTGAAGCCACCTGTCCCCTTTCCATCCTTGCACATGGTCAGGTTTACGAGGAAACTGAGATCGAAGATCTCATTTCTCTCTGCTTCCTTTTCTAGTTCTTCCAGACCTAGGCGATGCTCGTACACCATTGGATCATGGATCCAATGGATACTGTGCATGTGCTCATTCCTATTCTCTTTAGAAAAGGAAAATCTTATGTGACATATAATACGATTTAATGGTTATCTTTCCACTTTAATAAAACTTGCAAAAGTCATATCTTCCAAACCATTTATCCAATTGATCCCAAATTTTGAGTGAAAGTTAAAAATAAATTAATATTTCATTATGCCAAACTTGGGATCATTATTAAAAGAAATAGTGCCATTATCCATAGGTGCAAGTTCTTACTCTATTATGCATATTACTCATATTTTCTCTTTCTTATTTTCTTTTATTTTCTTGATTTTGATTTCTTTTTCTGTTAGAAAACATGTGAACACGAAATCTTTTCCAATATGGATCTATTATCCATATATCCACATATTTCTTGTAATATTATCATTATCTCATATTTCTTCTAAATAAAGCAATATTTAATTAATCTTTTCTCTTTCTTGTTGCACTATCTTTACAACTTGGAGATAATCCACCTTTGGAGAATATTCCTTTGCCTTCTAAAGGTTTCTACCTCTTTCTTTTATCCATTTCTTAATTATTCATTTAATAATTGAATTTCCTTTTTCTTTTCCTTGTTATTGGGCCCAATAGCCAATAAATCCCACAAAGCAACCAACAAGGCTATTCTAAACAAAATTCATTCATTTCAAATCTAATCACACCATTATTTATTCATATATCTTTATTATGATAAATCGCATTTCTCATCAAAAGAACCCAAAATTGGGGTTGTAACACAGTTGGAAGTGATACCTGAGATCCAACTTTCGGGCCTCATATGAGAAACCCTTCATTGGGGATAAAGGAACACGACATAAGTTTCAAATTAAGTTTAATAATTAGTATTATATGAACTCTAAATATGAAATATGGACAAGATATGAGAAAAGTATGTAAGGGGCCAAGATAGTAAGAATCAATCATGAGGAATGGATTATATAACCGAGTACAATGTTTTTATGTACTCCAAAGCAAAAGGAAAATATAAGAAAAGAGCTAAGTATACAATAAGTATATAGAAGTGAAGAGTCTTTAGAAGAGTTAAAGTAAAGAGAACTAGATGAGCATGTAAATCATAAAACTAGGATAAGAAACCTAGTTGAAACAAAGAGAAATGTGAGAAATAATGAGCTTGATTAAGGAATGAGGGTTATGATATAATTGAGAGCATGGAATGTATACCTTTACTGATAAGTTTAATACATTCATTCTTACTTCCTTTGGATTCTAAGTCTCTATAGAACAACAAACTAGTTTCTAAAAGAAGAACAAAAGTGTAGCTAAATAAATGAATAAGTCATACAAAGGTAAACTATATTCAGGAAGGAAAAACTTGATTGAAAGAGAAACTATGTTTCACCCATGCATGAGTCGTTTGATTTAAAATGAAGGATATGTAATGTATTAAACATGAGGTGATACTAGTAGAGAGATTATTGATTTAGAATATCAACTTCACATTAGTAGAAGGATAAAAAGAAATATATGCAACATGTTATACATGATCATACACATAAAAGAAGCAACATGATCATAAGAGAAAACTAGAAGTTTTGGATGACATGTGGAATATTAGTATATAGTAAGGGGATTATGCAAAGTAAAGAAGGGTTTGAAACATAATGGAGTAATATAGATTATAAAAGAAAGAGGTTGTGACATGCAAGAAAGTGCTAATTAGTCAAGTATCCTTGTTGATAATTAATTAAACCTACATATGAGAAATGTATTATTGAATGTTTGAAGATAAGAATTATAAGTCTCAAAATCATCTTCTCTTTCATATCTTCCTTAATGAGAGCAATGTGGGAATGAAGTGATAAGAAAATGAATCATATATGATGCATAACCACCGTGGTAGAGACATCTAGTGAATGTAATAATGATACACAATATGATGATGAAACCCTAGTAGGATAATTGAGAATGTAATCTATATAAATGGCCAAGTAAGAGAAAGGAAATTCAATCAATAAGATAAAGAAGACTTTAGTAAAACTTGTGAGATCCAAAGTTTGAATTTTAAATTAAGGGATAAAAGTCACATCACAATAACGTCATGCTTCTGATAAGGACCAAACCCTAGAATGTTTAGAGTTGTAGTAGTTCAAGGGATGTCAATAGTGATTTGACCTTGAATACTAGCATCTCTATAAAACAAGATCATGAGATTTGCACTATGAGAAGTAAACTAGAACTGATAGTAACCCAGGGTTTAAAGATATCTAATCTGAAAGGTTGATAAATAATATGGAAATTATTCGGAGTAAAGCGTAAGATATAAATTTGAAATGTAACAAGTGTGTTTTTAACAAAAGGAGAAATACAATTTGAGTGAAGTGTGATATGAGATAAATTCCTGCCGTGATAGAAAGAATGATGAATAATCTATTTGTAACTTGTATGTTTCAATTTTAGGAATGTTTAATCTACATGATTAAAATGGGAAGGATAAGTAGAAAAGAGTAAGTAGTAGTGAATGAGGAGAGATATAAGAGAAAAAATGGCTTTTAGTAATATGTGAATTTTTTTTAAGAAGTATAATTTGTTGAAGGTATATTAAGGGATGTAAATTGGTTCTACGTATGATTTTAGAGTGCATGTGCAAGCAATATGTTAATTGATGGTGTCTGATAGTTGTAGTCATGCATACCAATAATCAATCTTAGTAGTGTACAATTTTGGTATGGTGATATGGGTTGAATAATGATGGAACAAATGAAGGGTTACACTAAATAAGGTAGTCTTACCTATTCAATCGTATGAATAGAAGGGATGATAACCATATTGTATTGATATGTAACCCTAATGAGGTATAGCTTGTTATACCTAGCTTAAATATAACTAAGTGATGGTAAATGGGTATGAATAGTCCTTGAATGACTAATACAATCATGGAGTACTTTGTTATTTTTGTTGAAACCTAGTATGCTATAACCCAATGGATACACCTTGAATTATGTGTGGGTTCATACTTGAGAATAATATGGAATGTGATGGTAATGCTTCACCTTATCCATCCATGATGCAATGGAGATGTCCTGAGTAGTATTGTACAATTGTTGTTGAATCTAGTATTCCAACTCAAGACTGTTTTGCTATTTGAGTAGCACAATAGTAAAATTCAAAAGAACATGATGAACTTCCATTTGTGACATAGAGGTAATACATAACAATAGTACATATTGAGTCGTATGAATTGAGATAGTTGGATTGGGTTATCAATGATGAGGTAACACCTTAAGAGAATGAAAATATTGAAATGGTTGTTTCTCTCTCTATCCTATGATTGATTGTAGCATAGAGAATTCATTGGATATCATTGGGAACTGTTTCAGAAATGTTGTGCTTATAAAAGAAATAAAGGATTTAATGTTGAAAAGTGCATTCAAGTATGAAATCCAAGAATATAATGACATGTAAGATTTCATAAGCTTAAAATAAACTTTGAATATACCTTGTTTGTGCATTTATGTTTCGGGGACGAAATTTTTTAAGGGTGTGAGAATTGTAATGACCACATTTGTGCTTAATTGGTAAACTAGGGTTTACCTGAATGATTACATGCTTTATTAGATTGAACATCATTTAGACTTGATTAATGATAGTAGATCAATTGTGATGTTTCAAACCTATGAAGAAACTATAACTATGATTTTAGTTTGAAGAATTAGGGTTTGAGAAATGTAAACCCTAATCGGAAAAAATTAGGGTTTTGAGAGTACATGAATATGGAATTTGATGAGGATAGCAGTGTGGTAAATGATTTTTCATATTTTCAAATTCTATATTTAATTGAATTTTGGATATGATATGGATAACTCAATCATGCATATTGGAGAAAAAATTCAGAATATTTGAGTGTTCTTTGAATGTGGTTCTCAAATGAACTATATTTCGACCAAAATGTTGATAGAGTGCTTTTCAACAATGTAGTGTTTTATTTTTACTTATTTATTGGTAACTCCAAATGATCTAAAATTTTACCTAGAGATCTGAAACTCAATCATAAACAACATGTAAAATTTTCATAATTTTTGGATGTGATTAGACCTTATAAGTAGACAAATTATAGGAATATTTTTATGAGAGAAAATTCAGCTGAAAGAAGAGAAAGTATAGTGAGGGGTCAATGTGCAATTGACCCAAGCATCTCAATAGCTTTATATGGTCTACCTAACACACAAGGAGATATCATAATTCTTGATTCAATCTAGAGAAACAAAATCCTAGAGAGAGAGGGAGAGTTAGGGTTTGAGAAGAGAAAGTGATGGAGATGCTGACCTAGGGTTTTGTGGTCCGAGGAATGATGAAATCATGTAAGTTTAGCTTCTTTGCATAGACTTTAATGGTGAATCTTCTCTCACATGTAAATATTCCGTCCCTCCTCTGATTTGATCTGAAATGGTGTCAAAACTTCCCCTTTTCTCACTCTTTATTCATAATCCCTCATTTTTAGGATTTTCGAGTTGAAAGGAAGAAGAATCGGGTGAATTGCTAGGGATTTGATATGAAATTGAGATTTTCAGGGATGAACTACGTTTTTAAGGTGTTTTTACACCTTAGGGTGAGTGGGAACTTCCTTTAAACAGTATATTGCACAAAAATTGGTTAAATCATCCATAATATTTAATTTCTTAGTATGCGACTACAAACCCTGAATTGTGTGTTTGATCGAAGTTGTTGCAAAATGATATAAAATGGATTCTTCCTCTGTTTGGATGAATTTCAGATGATAAAATCATATTATAAATGTATACAATACATCTTAATGAGAATTCCCTAAGTATTCACAGAGGTTATAAGAGTAAATTGAAATATAGGGAATTTGTCTATGACTGAAATTGCTGTATAATTAAATAGAGAAATTTGTTTATCTAGATTCCCTTGGTTATGAATGATTATTTATCTGAATTCATAGTACATATATGTTAGATACTATCTTGTATTTCATTTAAGGTGAATAGTGTTTGTTTGATATCTCAATAAAGAGGGTGAAACGTTAGACGTGGGGAAACTTGAATATTTGCAAATAGATATCATGAAATCCATTTGAATGGATTTTCTTGACATGATAGACTTTATTTATTCAATTTTATTATTGATGCATGTTATCTCAGTGAATGGCATGGAAAACCAAATTCAGCTCAGTTCCAAGGTTTCATACATATGTTGACTTTATATCATTTGTTGATAGTAGTCTTTATTCAGTGAACGTTTATGTTGCATGAAATCCTTATGAGAGCCATGTGATAAGTGAATGGGGTAAATGAAACCCTAAGGATAGGATGTTCAGTGAATCAAGTATTTTGATATCAATGTTCTTAGTATGAGATGTGGTGATGATTAACAGTTTAGTTGTGGAAAATGTTATCAGATGGTCTATGAAACGAATGGTTTATAGAGATAAACTAAGATATGTAATGTTGTGATTGAATTTTGAATGTAAAAAGTGAATTAGACATGTAGATTCCCTGAACACTAGATTCCCTATGAGAGGTATGTGCCGTAGGGATAAAACGACCTAACCCTGGTAGTGTCTAGTATACGGTGGTCGAAACGTACTAACAGGTAGTATGGGGGACGAAGCCCTAGTGGAAGTCTCCTTAATATACTGAATGTAGTGTCCAACATCAACGAGAGATCCTGATGGCACTAGAGTATAGTAAAGCCAATAGGTGGCTTGACTCTCTGCCTGTGTGCTCAGGTTAAAGGAGGAGTCTAGTTTTTATGGCATAATAGGTGTGCTGAGGACAGAGAGCCATTTTCCTGTTGCTTCCTGGGTGTGTCAGCTAAGTCTTGTATGGTGATATCGTAGTTCGCTATGAGTCTTCATATGTACAATAGACTGCATATGATCAGGACATAAGCTAAAATATGTTCATATTGGTTTAAAGAGTTTCTTATAAGTAAGAAAGGCTAAGAAAGATTTGAGTATTGTTTCCCAGCAATTATTCTTTGTAAGTTTTTGAATTATTAGTTCTCTTTAAAATTAGTCAAGCATGCTCATATATTGATTTTCTCTTGTTGATATCTAGAGTATCCTGCCATATTTATGATTGTCAATGATCAATCTCTTTAAAGCTTACTACTGTTATAATTGATACCAGTTGCTCAAAAGTATATCTATAATTATATCAATGCTTTAGACTATTTCTTTGAAGTACTCATTCACTAAGCGAGTAGGCTCACCCCTCTACTCAAATTTTTTTTTGGGAAATCACATGGACTTGAAGAAGGTCATTGCATCAGAGTAGATCTGCCATAAGAGTTAAGTCTGAGTATAGTTAAGTTAAGTCGGTCCTTGTCACTCTAGGTCCTTGTAAAGAAATAAGAGAGAGTTGTAAATGATGATGTATAACATTATTCCTCTTTTAACAATATATGCAAATCAGCAAGTCTTATGTGCTTAAAAGTATGAGAAACATAATGAATGTTCATACATGCATTTTTACTGTTGAAATCAGATTAGAGAAATCAATGTTTAGATTCCCTTGTAAAGTTAGTTTATGTGTTCAATGCGAGAAAACAAAGAGTTTGAAAAAGAAGAAAAAGTTAAGGGTGATCTTTGTATTACGATAAATCCTCAATTTATGCCCTAATCTCATGATTAATGGATATTGTGATATCGGGTTGTAACACCGATCTTATCACTCAAAAAGGTAGGAGAGCAATACTTCAGGTGAAACAGATCCACAAAGTCTTTCCATGTCATCATTATATTTCTCATCTAATATTATACTACACGCTAACATAATTCAGCATCTCCTTTACATAGATAGATAGAATGATGAATCAGTTTATCCTCTGATAACTCCATTAGGTGGAAAATCTTTTACAATTATTGGAGTCACAGATCTATGACAGTTGGATTTGTTGTCCTAGAAAACTCAATCCCACCAAGCTTCTTTACTAGCTTGTAGGATCTCATCAGGTGCTTCCTATAAGATGAATACCTTTTATCCATCTTATATATATCCTTTGTCTCCAAAAATATATGACATGTCTCAGCTACCTCATCTCTATATTCACCTTGAATCATTGTTTGAGGGTCATGGCCATAGTGGCTTTTAGCTTGTTCTTCAGCATGACCACTTCCTCATCCTGCCATTTGCATATTCATAACAAAAATATATCTACTAGAAAATTATAGACTAAAAAATAAAACATCTTATTCCAATTGGTCTCTTACCACCCCTGTCCCAAACATAAGCTTGGATACCAACAATTGATGCATCCCAAACCCATTAACTAGGGTTTAAGCTTGTCAAAGAGGGGACTAGATTAACAATCCAATTTTAGTCACTAACTAAAGTCATCCTAAAAAAAACCTTTCTTTTAATTGAAGAACTAATGAAACATCAAGTAGACTTAACACATCTGATTTAAGAATAAGTTTCATGAGTTCACAAATGAATGTTAGTCTTGCATCATAATCAATTGGAAGAAATGAACTCTGACTTTAATATACATTGATTACAAGTTATTAGAAATTTGCTCCCAATCCTCACTCTCATAGTCCTAAGACCAGGGGAAGGATAAGAGACAATCTAACAAATCTAACTATTCCTACCTTAGTTGATCTACTCTTGATGAAATTTGGATTCTAACTCCTTCTATTGAGATGGACATGTTCATGAAAATGTTTAAATAGAGTGTGTGAGCAATTGGCTCAATGCATGGAAAATCATCAAGGAACTATGATAACACATATGTATATTATTAACATAGTTAAAAATGAAACAATATGAGAATGGAAGTTGAAATATATAAACCATACAACATGGTAGTAATTCTATTAATAACTACAATGAGTAGACTAACTTATAAAATCTAATTAATCTTTTAATTCATATTTACTATTCTATAGAACCTCATGAAGTGTACCACAACATGTGGAAGTATCAAAGAAAGCTCGAATCTCACTATACAAGACCTATATTAGACCCAAGACTAAGTCTATAGAGTACCTCCCCATTCTACAATAGGGCTTGCCATGTTTGACCTTAGTGACTAAACAATTAGACAAATAAACTAGATTGCTCATCTAAACCTAGGTAATCAGGTAGAGTGTCAAAGCACTTGGCTTAACCATCTACATTAGTGGCTCTACAAGGGTTGACTCAGTGAATAGTATCCGAATGAACTAAGATGTACTAGGTACCACTGGAATATCTGGTTAATGTTGGGTACCTCACTGATTTAAGGAGACCATCCTCAGTGGGCTTAGCCCCCATACCTCTCTGGTACACTCCTGCTACCTCATGTTTTACTCTACCAATCGGTGGGCACATTTCCTCCTTCAGGATGCAGACCTCTGTAATGGAATTAATGGTGGTTACGACATCCATTGTGTTGTTTATTTTTTGGTTTCACTGATAGACTTACTAATATATCATTCTTGGCTTAACTTTGTGCTTAAGGCATTTATTTACTTTTTCTAAATATTCAACTTGATCTGAATAACAACATCAATAAATTGAATTGCTTGGATTAATGAACAAAGCATACTAGTAAATACTAGAATGAACTATTCTTTGACTCATAAGTATCTAAATGGAAACACTCATCATTAGAAAGTAGATTCATAATACTATTCATTATTATAGAAATTAGGACATACTTGGGACTCTTGTGCGTCTAATTCTACCATGAGGATTCACCAAAATATCATAGATAAATATCTAGTGTTGAATACATATAAAATACATCACAAATATGGTAAAATATTCTATAACTCAACTGAAATCTCATATTTTAGCTCATATATTGAAACAATATTCACCATTACAAGTATAATATATTGCACCTAATTTTAGTAAAGTGAAGATTTAAGTGTGATTCTCCACTCACCTAGATCTGATCATAGCTTCATTATATTGAATCTAATCTTGGTATGTCCATCTTTTAGCCTACTCTACTTATTATCAAGTTTTGAGCTCCAATTCCACCATCTATAGGTCAAAACTGAGCTACTATTCCATGCTTCATCTACTAGAGGAAGAAGAAGAAGGAAAGAGGGAAGTAACCTCTAATTAACCTTGTTGGAGGATTCAACCAAAGAATAGGAGAAAGAATAAAGTAGAAACTATTAGTTTAGAATTACTTTGATCATTCTACATCTAGGTCTATTGTTGTCTCGCGTTCTTTATGTTCTTCCCTAAAAATCTCCCTAGGAATCACCTTCTAGTGCATTGTTTATGTAGTCCAGGGATTTGTTTGTCTAGAGGATTGAAAAATGAATCCCAATGAAATAAATTTTGTCAAACTTGTATAGGTATAAGAAAAGTTATGGTCAATTTTGTTTGGCTATGTTGAGTAATGGAGAAACACATTTTCATTGGTTTGCATCATCTATAGGTGGATTCTTGAATTCCTCCATCGGTAAGTGTTCTTTTGATTTGCACCTCGGTAGGTGGATTGTCAATTTCTACCATCGGAGGGAAATCTGTTAGTTTGCTCCATCAGTAGGCAGATCGTTAGTTTGTAACCCAAAAGAACCATCAGAAGATCCATAGGTTGTCAAGTGATGGTAGGTTTTATGGAAACTAAAAGTGTCATAACTCTCTGATTTTAACTCCAATTTGGTTCATTCTTTTTGTGTTGGAATCATAATTTAAGTTCTTTAAAATACTAAAGAAAAAGTTTGAAAACTATCTTAGATGATTATTCTTAATTAATTGATTCCTTAGATATTCTTAAACCTATTTCTGCCAATATGTGTGGGTTACTACTATATTTACTAAGGTTCAAAGCTTGATTTATTCACAGCACATGTTTTCTTTAACTTTTTAGAGAAAAAGTTTAAGATAAAATAAAACTTAAATCAACTTGCTAATAATGCAAGGTATTGATAAAGGTGTAATAAACACCATGATCACCTTGAATCCTCAAACATCCAATAAAGCAAAGTGTGGGTTGTAACATACAGTCTCCTGGAACACTTGAATCATCATTCTAAAATAAGGATATTCTAGATAAGAATTGGTTTGGAGTCTACTTAAGATAGGGTTCTATCTCTCTCTCTTATTCTAGATTGAAGAGAGTCAAAATGGGAAAATTGGTATGATGGATATGGGGGTATATATAGTTGTTTGTGAGGGCCATAGGATTCGACATCCATAAAAAGGATTCTGTGATGTAGATCACCTACAAAAATGAACATGAAATAAAAATAGGATTTGCGCATTGGGCCCACATATTATTTTGTTCCATGATGAGGGACCATTGGAAGAATGTCATATTCATCCATATGACACTTCTTCTAGAACAAGGAATTTTTTCAAGAGTTCCATGGGCCTATAGATTGTGTTTCTTTATCCAAATTTCTAGTTTTCCAAAAGCATCTCATATATTGGATTAGAAATTCATTTTCGATTGTTGTATTGCATATTGGGAAATAAACAAGGGCATGTCTGAGGGTCAATCATGTTTGGAGGACTAATGATGCAAGGATAGATGTAGCTTTTTTTCTCAATCAACAACGTCGAACTCTTGTTTTAATATAATTTGAAACCTAAGTATATCCATGGCTAAAACATCACCTTTTCTATTGTGTGCTAGAGATTGTGGAAGTACAGGAACATGTATATTTTTTAGCAGACAAGGTATAATCCAAGAGACATCATCCAAGACATGAAAATAGGTGGGATGGATATCAAGAGATCCTTTAATTGACAAGTGCCATAGGGTGGCACTAACATTCATAGGGAGATTATTAAATGGAAAGCACCACCAAAGAGGATATGAACATGCAAAGTAAAAGTTACATTATAATGAATACGAATGGGGAGTAGGTGGATGATGGAGTTGTTAAGCATCTTGGCCAGGATCCCTTTAAAGGTGAACTTCTTACTATTCTCAAAGGTATTTAAGCGGCTCAGAGAGGAAGGTGGATGAACTTTGAATATTCACTGACTCTGAGCTCTTAATGAACTACTTGGTATATGATTAGTGTGAGAACCTATTACACTAAACGAGATTACTCAAAACACAAAGCATAATCGATCACTAATTAATCACATATCTAGAAATGAGGATAAATTAAAATTGATTGTAACATCACCACATGCTTAGAAACTTTTCCATAAGAGCCCAACATCTTGCTTGTATTCATACTATATCAAGAATCTTATACAATATGTTCCATGGCCTCAGCCACAACACATATATATACGCAGGAAACATTATATATATATGCCACATGCGTAAGCATCAAAATGCAACTAAAAACATGATTTGATTGAAACATTATTTTCAAAGATTCTTACCAAGAACCGAGAGTACAAGGACGAGTCTAGGATGTACTAGACATCTAACAACATTCTCAAAAGTACATTACCACATGTCCTTCTCATTGCCACCGGTCCGCTATCAATGTTGTCGATCACCTAAAAAAATGTGGTAACCCACGGGTGAGATCCATGTCCTAGCAAGAGATATAACCTCCAACAATGCTTATTGATTACTATAGTTTATGTAATTAAACAATTTAAGCATATTAAGCATGTATAATAGATGAGTTTAGAAGCAAGGATGATAACAAAGTACATGAAGGAATTAATAACAACTATCATCATTGGCCTGATTATCAACATATGCATTGCTAACAGTATAAACAATCTAGTGGCATAAAATTTCTATTATCATGAATAAGTATGGTAGCATAAGAATAGCTATCAGCAGTAGTATGTCTATCAAGTTGAACAGATCTACATCATAAGTAGAGCTAATTATCAAAAGCACAACTATCTGTATAAGCATGATTAGTATCTTCAACATCTCTAATAATGGAGGCATGGCTTAACAATGTAAGCATAACTATAAACATAATCTTAAATATGATATACTAAAAAATAAGCATGTCTACAACATGAACATCTCTACATCATAGGAAAATCTACCATCTTTTATTGTATTATACATCATTTTGATATAAAGAGAACAAATAAGGGTTATCATCCAATTGAAGTGTTGTGTATAACCCTAAACAGATATGCTACATGACTATAGTATATCTTTTATTAATCCTTGGGGAGTTTGAGTCATACCATCAAAATTCCAACCAAACCCTACAAAGGGTTATTCAATTTCGTACAAGATCTAGGAGATCGAGTCAGCATCCTAAGATCTCTTCCCCTCGATTAGCACGAGTAAAAAGGAAATGACATATATCAGTCAATGTTGCCACTAAAGTGACATATAGTCAAGCTGCTAACAACTAATCTGCCCTTGGTGCAGGTCACGAAACTAGACTCTAGGGTATGCAAGAAAAACCCTACCACTTGAGACACAACCACAGTGTGCTCAGTCACATCATATATCACAATTATTCGAGGCATGATCACATCCATCCTCCATAACCTATAATTGTGGATGATAAGAATACACACTCATCTTGTTACCCTCGCATACTCAATAGTATGTGCTCTGAGATTCCCTTAGGAATACTCATTTCACCATCCAACAAGTTTTGACATTGAAGATGGTTCTATGGCACAAGGCACTACATGATTAGGGTTTTACTTGATTAGTTATGCAAATTGGGTAAATTAAGACTACATAAAACAAGTGTACATACAAAGCCCTAATTCATTCCTAGTAAGTATTGATATACAAAAAATTCAAAAGATATAAAATGTATGAGATAAAATTCTTAATCACAACCACCACATAGTATTATTCATTGCCAAATATGAGTTCACACTTATCATCATATCAACACAACAATTGCTTATCACATTGCTCTAAGTTCTAACACTTATTACATCATGAAGACGTTTACACTTTATTCAAGGATCAACCATGCCCAAAGGTCATTAAGACCATCACACTATTCCCTACATGATCATCATTGTCTTTTCATGCCTTATAACAAGGCTCAGCAACATAACTTTACACAAGCTCAGCACAATATTGCATTAATGAGCTAGAAGATATTCAGAGATAATATAGCAGGGTTATCTTTGTATTAAGAGCATTCCTTCAACATACTAAAATACAAGGAATCTAGAAATGATCAACCATCATCATACTCATAGTGCACATGTTTAACATAAGGGAGCATCAATCATAAGTCTATGATAATTAGTAGTTAACACATTACTGTTATAGCCACATTAGGGAGATTATTGATAACCTCCCATTTCGTGATGTTATCTTACTAGTTTTTCTTAGTTTTCCATACACTTTCTTAGATAATTTAGATTAAATACTTAACTTTCTAGCTTTATTGTAAATATACCAATAGACTGATATTTCTCTTTTCTTCTTACAGATAAACCCAAAAAATCACAAAAGTCTCACCCAACTGGTCTCAAGACCATGAGGACTCAAGCGATCCCAAGACCGAGCAAGTCCTAATGGTCCCAAGACTGAGCAAGTCTTAACGGTCCGAAGACCGAGAAAAGTCCCAAGACCGTGAAGAACCCAAACGGTCCCAAAACCGTGAAGAACCCAATTGGTCCCAAGATCATGAAGAACCCAAACGGTCCTAAGACCATGAAGAACCAAACTGGTCCCAAGAACGTGAAGACCCAACCGATCTCCAAGACTAAGAGGATGATACTGGTCTCCAGACTGTAGAGACTCTACCGGTCTCCAAGACCGAGAGGATGATACCAGTCTCTAGACTGCGAAGACCCAACCGGTCTCCAAGACCGTGAGGGTGCTTAACGGTCTCAAGACCGTGAAGACCCAACCAGTCCCCCAAGATTTTGAAGATTCTTAATGGTCTCAAGACCATGAAGACCCAAAAGATCTCAAGTCCATTCAAGATCCTTGGAGATTATAAATAGAACTCAAGGGGTCCTCATTCAACATCAATTCTTAGACGCCCAAAGGCTTCCTCATTTGTTCCAGAGCTGTTTCATCCTTCATCCTTCACCTCAAGGCTGCCAGTCTAAGATCCACACTCCATCCATAAGCCTACTTTCTCTCTCATCAACGTAGAAGGTGGGAAGTGAATGATACATCACCAAAGCAACCACGCAGTGTGAATATAGTTGTTCTCTACTCCAAGGGGTCAACCTTCCTCCCTACTACGTGGAGATGATGTTTTCCTTCTCTTCTCCTGCCTCCTCATTTGTTCTTTCCATGAGCGAGTAGTTCCATACACTAGGGTGTGGGGAGTAGCCCCTATACCCATGTTTTCATTTCATGCATTGTAATGCATGAGTTTGCAATAGAGAAATACTATCTTTTCAGTTCAATACCAATAGTTTAATGAATGCTAGTTGCTTGATCACCAACCTGCATTACTTATTATCTACTAGTGTGAATTGTCTACGTTTGTGCTTTCAGATTTGATTATCTATTGTATGTTGGTTCTTGATGTTTGTAGTCACCATATATATGTTTCAGTATCTAGGAACACTTTTCAAGGAGTGGAGTGAACTCACCTCCATCGTTGTACTTTCATACTATGAAATGGAATCAGTTGATGTATAGAAGTAGAACTTTTATGGGTCAAGGAACACACTTTGTGAAGGGAGTGATGCAAAGTAAGTGACCATTCATTCAGGGATGCCTAGCATTGCAATACATCCTCGTTTCTTGTAGTTGACTATTCGAAAGAAATCTAAGTCTACAAAGATACTAATTGATTAGACCCTTTTTGCAAGCCATGTTATTATGATGTATGTTATGATCCATGTGTGGCGGTGGTGAAACTCGATCACATCCTAGTGGTTTCCAAATATTGTTTACAACCTTAAGTTTACTCTCTTGCCATTTCATTTACATTTGCATATTAGTTTAATCATCAAATCAACTCATTTATCTAGATATCAATTATTAAGTAGATAAATAGAATTATAATGTTTTCCATCTTGTTAATCCTTAACAAGACCGTTGTCTCGTGGATTCGACCCTCAACTGTACTACGATAAGACTTCCACGTACCTTAGCGTACGTGGGTGGAGATCTTATTATAGAACACACAAGGCTAAACTTAGAGACTTACTATCTCTAGGATTTTTAGCGGCACATGCAACTTCACATGAGTGGAAGCTCCATCAAAAATTGGCGTTGTTGTCGGGGACAACGGAACATTTTAATTTCATTTATCAACTTGCTAGTTGATTAGGATTTTACATTTTACCTTGATAACTACTTCATATATTTTTGGTTCCATCATCTTTCCACCATCTAAAGTGTGATTTTTCTTCTACTCATGTAGAAAATGTGTATGCCAACTTCACATAACCACATATTCTCCCCTGATCTAGAGTACAACTCTAAGGTACAATGAAGCTTCCACTGACGCATCAGACTCAACTGCCAACAAGCCAGACAGATGGAAGAAGAACAATTCCAAGCCACCTTGGTACTAAAAAGATTCAACGCAGCTATAGCATCTCATAGAGCACAACTCATCGCTGATACACGTGCTCAAGTCCAAGTTGAAGTTCGAGTTGAAGAGCAAGCCCACATCCAAGCTAAAAATGAGGCAGCCACAACAGTTGCTCAATTATTGATAAGGAACAAGCAGCTTTGAGACTACATTGTTCCTAAGAACTCTGAGGATAATCACCCAGTTCATCCTCCACTCATTAATGTTCCTAACTTCGAGATTCGAACACAATGGATCCAAATCATGCAAGGCATCTTGTTCTCTGGAAACACTGGAGATGATTGCATGGACCATCTGAAGCGATTCAAGGCACTCTTGTTGGTATGTATGCCCTGAGAGCCAATCATGGGATGATTGGTGGGATACATTAAGATTGATTTGATAAACATCAAAGGAAAGCTTCCAATTCTTTCTGGTTCAGTCATATGAGATAGTGATAGAACAAATTGAATGTCTAGAAAATGACAGTACTCAATGACGTATGCCTTCAGGTTGAGGACCTGCACGATGAGATCATACAGATGCTAAGAGTTTGTACATTCTTGTTATGTCCCTAGTCGGATGTCATTGTGGAAGGTAGATAGACAGCAATGACACACAAGACTAGATTGTGGTGTTGGTTGATGACAAAATCTCATTAGTCCTGATATTGAGATATCAAACCAAACACAGGTACTTGTTAGAGAACAAGTGTACCGGACAGACCCACCGTGAGTTTGACACATGGAACCATGACATGGTAGTCACAGTCAGTAATCACTGTGATGGTGGTGAGTGTGATTCTTAGACCTGAAATCACTACACTCAACACATGTCATTGGGCACACTTTGACATCATCAAACGCAGTCCTGAAACATGGGTTGTTATGAAGGTGATGATTGGGTGGCTTTGACACATGGGGCTTTTGAGGGGTGAGTGATAGATATGGGATTTGTCGCTCCTAAGGGAGTTTGATATCCATGGCCACTTGATGAGTAGGATTGAGATAGGCGTTCGCACGCATGTGTGAATCAGTATGTGATATTGATGTCATGCATATCTCGTTCAATCTACTCTGAGATCAAGAAAGTGAATGAACGTTGACAGGATGACTGTTCCATGCCTTGAGTTCATTCGGGATATCATTGGAAAAGGAATTATACATTCACTATAACACCATTCACGGATTGTAGGATGAAAGTTGTTCTCTAACTTTCTACTTTCACTTGGGTAGCACTGATGTGTGACTAGGCACAACTCTTTGCTTGTGAAGTCATAAGTGTTATGGACTTTCACTGCCAACGTGAAATGGACCTGCAGGGTCACACACATAGGATTTAACCTGGAAGAGGAGTTTTGTCCACAAACAATGTTTAGATTGATTACTAAAGGAGTTTAGTAGTTCAATTAAACACTCAATCAATTGATAGCTCAATATCGTATTGTTCAAGGTGTTGGACATATTGATTGGAGTATCGGATTTATTGAAATTGCATTTGACTGATTCTGCACAACCTGTACTCCCAACCGATCGGTTCAAGTGTTGAACTGGTCAGCTGAGGTTGCTGAACCGGTCGGCTCAAGTGTTGAGTCGATCGGCTCATGGTCAGAGTGAAATGATAGGTTCAAGTGTTGAAACGATTGGTTCAACTGGTGCAACCGAGCAAGTTGGTAAAGTCAGGTCGGTGAGAATTTTCCTTGCGTTTCACTTGTCCAATTTGATTGGAACAAGGATTGGTATTCGATACCAATTAGAAACAAAAGAAGGAAAGTCAATCGGGAACTGATCAGGACCACGAACCGACCGGTTCAGAAGTGAACCGATCGGCTCATGGGTCCCAACCAATCGGTTGGTGTTCCAACTGACCGGTTCAGGTCCCCAACCGACCGGTTCAGGTTGCGAGTTGGTTGTTTTGTGGAAAATATCGAACCCTTCTACTCTTGCTTTTAGTCCCGCATTGCCCGGGATGGAGAACCCTGTCCCATGACCCTCCTATATATATAGGGGGATTGGGGGCTTCTCAAAGTACAACTCAGTGCAATCAGTTGCTCTGCAAAGTTGTCGTTCTCTCTGGTTTTGGTAACCGAGAGAGAGCCCGAGCAAGTGCTTCCCGCAAAGGGAGGTGCAGCAAGGGAAGGACAACTGCAGTTGCAACTGGCAGCAGGAGAGTGTGTTGGAGACTAGTACATCAATAGGAGGGTGCGACTCCTTCCACTTCCTTGTGGGACAAGGAGTGTGGAGTTCTAGGTGGTTCGTGTGGACTACTACAGAGGCGGGAGGTCACTGCCGCTCAGGATGACAACTGTCATCTGACAGTCCGGTAGGAGGAGGAGTCGTGAGTCCCGGTGCGACCAGGAGCTGCACAGACACCATCCAAGACCACAGGTGAAGACCGTGCAAGGCGCGAGGTATTGTCGCCGAGAAAGCATCGGGACAAGGTATGATTCCACAAACCATCCTTTCCTATTATATAGACGTTGACGCGTTTCCTCGTGCTGGGTTTGGGGAGGAAATTTTTTTGTTTCCACTGCCTTCTCTGCCTCCCCTAAAACCTAACAACTCTTCCGATTGGTACCCCAAGACGGATCTACCCTCGATGCAATCATGCTCTGACTTTTCAAATTCACTCTTTCAGGAAAGGCACTAAGTTGGTATAACCCTTTAGATGGAGAGCCAATCACCACTTGGGCTCCCTTGGAAGAAAAAATTTTGGAGAAGTTTTTTCCTCCCTTGTTGACTTACCAGATTAGGGGACAGATCAACTAGTTCCTCCAACTTCTTGGAGAATCACTAGCAGAATCATGGGAAAGATTTAAGGAACTTCTGAGAAAATTCCCACATCATGGAATCTCACAAAACCAGCTCATAGAAACATTCTATAGAGGGATAAGTGATGAAATAAAGAAGTTTTTGGATTCCTCATCTAGAGGAAATTTCATGAGATAGAATCATGAGGACGCCTGGAAGATTGTTACGCTCGGAGCTGAGAACCAATCTAATTGGGGAAGACCATCTACAGGAGGAGTTCTAAAGGTATACAAAGTTGGAGAATCTATAAAAATGAAAGCCATTGTTGAAGCACTGAAAAGCATAGTTCATATGCAGCAAGCCTTTGAAATAGTGTTTGGAGAATATGACAGGAAGAAGAACTCCCAAGTTTAACAAGTCAAAGCAGCTACTGAGACTTGTGAAGCTTGTCATGCGTCAGATCACCCCAAATTATCATGTGGCCTTTTATATGATGTGATGATGAATCTAAAGATACCTCAACCACAATATGAACCAATCATTGAACAACCCGAGGATCAGCTGCCAGAGTAGGTAAACACTATCCATACCATATCGGGTCAAGCATACTATAATCTGGATCAACCAAGAAACCACCCTGGGTTTCGGTATCGGAACCCCTCAGGAACTGCCAATCCACAACACCAAACACAAGGTGAGTCTTCTAATAGACCACCACTTAGATTCCAGAGAAATTATAACCAAAACTAGGGAAACTATAGAGGTGGGTTTCAAAGATTTGTCTACCCAATAAATTCTTCTTCATACTATCAATACACTCACCCTCTGTTGCACCCACAATTGCACCAATCTCAGTCACAACAACCACAAATTCAGCAACTTCAGTTGACAGCTCCTTAACAACAGCAACCTCAAGGACAACAACAAATTACACAACATCAACAAAAGAATGCTCAACCACCGTCAACAAATGAATTGTCTCTGATAAGGAAAATGATGCAATCTCAACAGACCATGCTTGCCAACCAGCAGGGTCAACAGAAAGCTATAGAGACCCAATTGGCACAAATTGCAGCTCAGTTGAAACCTCTGGTGGGTACTTTCATTGGTCAGCCAGAAATAATCTGATACATAATCAACATAGACCAGAACAACTGAATGCAGTTACCACAAGATCTGGTCATGTTCTGACTAAAGTTACCAAAGTCATTTAGGAAGACGAAGATATCGTTAAAATCATTCCAAATATAAACATAAATCAAGAAACTAAAAAATCTATAGAGGCCGAGAAGGAGAAGGACCAAGAACTAGTTTCCAAAGAACCAAAAGTCCCACCATACAAGCCCATGATACCCTATCCAATCATATTGAGAGAGACTAAACTAGATACTAGATTCCTAAAGTTCAAAGAAGTGATGAAGAAGCTATACGTGGATATCCCATTCCTTGACGCTCTCTCTGAGATCCCATCTTGGTCTAAATATCTGAAGACTTTTCTCTCAAAGAAATACATGATCGAAGAACATAAGACTGTCAAATTAGCTTAGAGTACTTTTGATATCATCCTCAATAGGATGTCGAAAAAATAGAAGGACCCTGGCTCTTTTGGCATCCAATGTTCTATCAGAAACACCTCTTGCAAGAAAGGATTGGCTGATTTGGGGGCCAGCATATCTATTATGCCCTTTTCTATGTGTAAAAGATTGGGCTTTACCGATTTTCTACCCACAATAATGACAATCCAGTTGGCTGATTCTACCATTACTGCGCCTTTGGGAATTATTGAAGATATCCCAGTGAGAGTAGGAAGAGACTCTAATATCCCTTGTGACTTTATTTTCATGGACATAAAAGAAAATCTAAGATATCGAATAATATTCAATAGACCTTTCCTCGCGACAGCTAGATCACTAATTGATGTCAAAGAAGGCACGATTACCTTAAGGCTAGGGAAGGAAACTGTTCAATTCAGAGTCTTTGACAGCCTCAAAATTGCTAGCATTCACAAATAACTCTTTCTTCTTGAAGCAATTGATAAAATGTCCCAGCTAAAGCTAATAACTTACAAACCATCTGATGCTCTGGAGAACGCCATGATAAACTCAAACATTGAATCTTCGACTGACGAACTAGTTCAATAATGTCTGAAATATCTACAACAAGCTGAAGAAGACCCGGAAGCTACCATTGAGATATTGAAATCTGTCACCACGTTGGAAACTATTTAAGTACCCAAGGAACCGGAAATGAAAGTCCTACCAGCTGGAATCAAACATGTCTTTCTAGACAAAGAAAAACTATGTCTGGTCATCGTCAGTTCCACTTTGATGGACGACCAGGAAGAAAGACTCCTTGTTAAATGAAGAAAGCATAAGAAAGCCATTGAATATAAGATGACCGATCTAACCGGGGTAAATACAACTTTGTGAATGCATAGATTACCTATGATAGAAGAGTTCAAACCATCACAGAAGCACCATAAAAATCTAAACCTAAATATTAAAGAGGTAGTTCATCTTGAGGTTCTTAAACTTCTAAAATTTGGTATTATCTATCCAATTTCTGACTCCCAATGGGTAAGTGCAATCCAGTAGTTCTTAAAAAGGGGGGACCACCATTATTTTGAATGATAAAAATGAACCGGTGCCCACTTGGACTATTACCAGATGGAGAATGTGCATCGACTATAGGAAATTGAACAAGGAAACAAGGAAATACCACTTTCTTTTACCTTTTCTTGATGAAGTCCTTCAATGACTAGCTCACCAGAAATTCTTTTGCTATCTTGATGGTGACTCAGGATTTTATCAAATTCTGATACAACCTGAAGATCAAGAAAAGACAACTTTTAACTTACACCTTCAGGAGAATGCCCTTTGGGCTATGTAATGCACCCACAACATTCCAGAGATGTATGTCCACCATATTTGTAAGTTTAACTAAATCTATCATGGAGGTATTCATGGATGACTTCTCATTCTATGGAGATTCCTTTGATAATTGTCTTCTTAATCTCAGTAAAGTGTTACAAAGATGCGAGGAAACAAATCTGATCCTTAATTACAAAAAATGTCACTTTATGGTGATAGAAGGTGTTGTCCTCGGGCATCGGGTGAGTGAACGAGGGATTGAAGTAGATAAAGTAAAAATAGATGTCATTTCAAAGTTGTCTTCACCAAAAGACATCAGAGGAGTACAAGCTTTCTTGGGCCATGCTAGATTTTACCGAAGATTCATTCAAGATTTTTCAAAAATAGCAAAACCCATGACTCACATGTTAACTAAATATGCAGACTTCAATATTGATCAAGAATGTTTACACAGCTTCACGACTCTAAAAAATGCTTTAGTCTCTGCGCCTATACTAAGAGCTACTTATTGGTCACAACCCTTTGAGATAATGTGTGATTCCAGTGACTATGCTATAGGAGCAGTACTAGGGAAGAGGATAGATAAGAAGCCTTACATGATATATTACGCATCAAAAATGCTTGATGAGGCCCAAAAGAACTATACAACTACAGAAAAAGAATTCTTAGCAGTCATTTATGCTTTTGAGAAATTTCATTCTTACCTAATCGGATCAAAGGTTTTACACAGATCATTTAGCAATAAAATATCTGATTCAGAAACAAGACGCTAAATCTAGACTTATTCGTTCGGTGTTGATGCTTCAAGAGTTAGACCTGGAAATAAATGACAAAAGTGGAGTCGAAAATGTTGTCGCCGATCATTTGAGTCGCATTGAGGCTTAAAATGAAGATAATATACCTATCTACAACTCTCTACCTGATGACCAACTCATGAAAGTCACCACTAGATTCCCCTAGTACGCCGACATAGTAAACTATCTGGATATGGGAATTGTCCGTCCTTCTGCTTCTTATCATGACAGGAAGAAATTTTTCCATGACGTCAAGCAATACTTCTGGGATGAACCATACCTCTTTCGCTTATGTAGACAGATTATTCTGTCGTTGCCTTCCTGAAGAAGAAATCATCCCAATTTTAGAAACTGCCATTCCGGCCCCACTAGGGGGCACATGAGTTCAAAAAAGACTACTCCTAAAGTCTTACAGTTAGGTTTCTTCTGGCCGACAATAGTAAAGGACACACATGAACTTGTACAATCATGCGATAAATGTCAGCTCTCCGGAGGGCTATCCAAATGGAATGAAATGCCACTAACTATGTGGCAAGAAATTGAACTCTTCGATGTATGGGGAGTAGACTATATGGGTCCATTTCCCTCATCATATGGATTCTCTTATATATTGGTTGATGTGGATAACGTATCCAAATGGGTAGAATTTATACCTACTGTATCTTGTGACTCTAAGTCAGTTATTAAGTAGTTCAAGGATATTATTTTCCCTAGATTTAGAGTTCCTAGAACAGTCATATCCGACGGAGGGTCACATTTCTTGGAACATAGTTTTCAAGCACTTCTGCGAAAATATGAAATAAAACACAAGGTCGCCACGCCTTATCATCTGCAGATAAGCGGTCAAGTTGAAGTCTCAAACAAACAACTAAAAGCTATTTTAGAGAAGACTTTCAATAGAAACCACACAGACTGGTCCACCAAGCTTCCTGACGCTCTTTGGGCATATCGTACTACTTACAAGACACCAATAGGAACAACTTCGTTCCGTTTGGTGTATGGAAAGTCATGCCATCTTCCAGTCGAACTAGAACACAAGGCTTGGTGGGCTACTAAAACGGTTGAATTTCGATTTCAAAAGCACTGGCGAATATAGAAAACTTCAATTATAAGATCTTGAAGAACTAAGAATGTCTCTTTACCAGAAAGCTAAGATTTACAAAGAGAAAACTAAGATGTGGCGTGATGGCCACTTTAAATGAAAGGATACTATAGTCAGAGACAAAGTCCTCCTTTTCAACTCCAGGCTCAAAATGTTTCCCGACAAACTTTGCACGAAGTGGTCCAGGCCCTTTACTATCAAACACATCTACCCAAGTGGAGCAATCATCATCCTTGATGACAATGGAGGAGAAAGGATTGTTAATGGCCACAGACTGAAAAGATACTATACCCCAGTCGATAAAACTCCAAGATGAACCATTGACATTCATGACCCCAATGCATCAACCTGATCAAGCCAGAATCTTGTCGAGCCAGTGACGTAAAACCAAAGCGATACTTAGGAGGCAACCCAAGAACTGATTATCACCTTTATTTTTGTTTAAATTCGTCCTTACTTAGTTTTGACAATTTTCTAGTCTCTTATTTTATTATTTCCTTAGAACTATTAATCTCGTTCAGAAAATATAAAAATTAATATAAGCAACCAAACAAACATAAAAATATAAAACATCAATAACCGTTTGGACCCAAACGATCTTGAAACCATTTGGTCCTCACGGTCTCGAAACTGTTTGGACCCAAACGGTCTTGAAACCGATTGGTCCTCATGGTCTCGAAACCGTTTCGACCCAAACTGTCTTGAAACTGTTTGGTCCTCACGGTCTCGAAACCATTTGGAGACAAACAGTCTTGAAACTGTTTGGACCCAAACGATCCCGAGACCGTTGACCCTAAAGGGAATATGAACAGTTCCCCCCATATCTATAAATACAACCTTAAACCCTCCCTTTTCTTTTCTTCGATTCTCGAACCTCTCCCACGTGCCAATGCTCCCTCCTTCTTGCTCTTGTGTGACCGTAACTTCTCTCCCTTGCTCCTGTGCCAACCAAGCCTCGCCGCCGCCTCTCTCGCCACTACCTTCCATCCACCTCACACTTCTAGCTGCAACATTCGTGCCACACTTCTTGCATTCTTGCTCCCACGTGACCCTGTCTTCTTCCCCGCTAGTTCGCCCTACAACAAGGTAGATGGCGCTCACAACCAACATCATCTCCGCCGCTATCATCGCGTGCTTTTCTTCTTCACCATCGCTGCACATCTGGCCGTCGTAACACGTACCCATCACCACCGCCTTCTCCGTTGCTGCCGCCGCTTCGTTTCCCATGCAATTTCAACACCTGCAGGTTCCTAGTGGTTTTGAAAACTGTATGGACCCTCATAGTTTTGCAAACCACATGGATCATCACGGTAGTGCAAATCGCATGGAGCCTCGTGGTTTTGCAAACTGCATGGACCCTCACGGTTTTGAAAACCGTATGGACCCATGGGTTTCAACCTTAACGATTTCACCTCTCGCGGTTTCAATCCTAACAATTTCACGCTTAGTGGTTTCATTCTTAACGGTTTCACTTCTCATGATCTTTAAACCACATAACCTCCTCACGGCCTTAAGACTGTGATGCTTGTACCATTTTGCACATTCCTCATCATTCATACAAAATATTTCTAATATATCATTTCTTGTTCACATTTTACAGAATGGCCTCACCTGTAAAGGAAGTTGCTGAAGAAACCCAATGGACCAAAGAACAGTTGTTGGAGCGCTGAGATAGGCTCCAATACATTGTTGACATGTGCGTAAAGACAGGAAAAACTCCAGCGAAATTGCCCCAGGTCCTTCACGACCTCGAGCGCATCAACAAATGTCTAGCGGAGGACCTAGTTGAGGACCTCAAAGAACCCTCCTCAACTGATGAAGGCTCTGACTATGAGCAAAACTCCAATGAAGAATCCCCATCCAGCAAGTCAAAGGGGAAGCGGAAGGCCCAAGAGGCTGCAACCAAATGACCTACAAAAAGACAGGCAAGGAAGCAAGTCCATCCCATAACCTCCAGGGAACCAGTCTTGGCTGAAAAAGCAACTCCTCCCTTTGCCGCTGCCGCAGCTGCACCAACTAATCTTCATATTCAACATCTACAAGTTGGTGAAAAAATCCAAAAGCAAACAAACTACATCTGCTCCAATATACTAAAGAAGATGGGAGTATACAATAGAGTTCTTGACCTCCTCAATAAGGAAAACCTCTCCAAACACTGCTTCATCGCTGAGAATTCCTACCTCGAGCCCACATTGGAATTCTTCACCCACCTTACCAAACAACCAGTGGAGGACAAGGACAAACAAAGGGACAGGGGTGCGCGCAAGCTTGTCACCTCGCTATTTGGAAAGTAGGTTACATTAACTGAACACATGTTGAACAAAATCTTCATCGACAACCCATACCAGCTGAAGAATGTGATGGATGCAGGTCTAGAGCACCAACTATTCAATAGGCACACATTCTAGAAATCTCTAACTGGAATCCCAAACTACGATTCCAAAACCTACAAAGCCTCTAACATCCACTCCTATTTGGTGTGAACACTACACATAATTATAACAAGATCACTTTTCCCTAGAACAAAGAGTGGGAATGTGCTCATCTCAGACCTCTTCATACTATGGTCAATCTTAAAGGGGCAGCCAGTCAATATCAGACGGCATTTGATACATAAACATACATCTTATGCCCCTGGGAAGGAAATCTGGATGAGTGGTCACATAACTACAATTCTAAAATTCCACAAGATGGACGAACCACTCAAGAACTGTACTTTGATAAAAGGTGACAACGTAACCAACGAGTAGATTCTGAAAAACACATACATCATCAAAGAGAAGGATAAAAAGCTTCATTATGTTTTTTGCCCCACTATCAAAGAATCAAGAATGTTGTTACCACTTCCTGAGCTCGCAGATTATGATAAAGACAAATATCTATTCACTCAAGAGGAGTTGGCTACTCTTTTATCCTCTGTATAAGGGAAGGGGAAACAAGACATAGAAGGGTGAACAGAGCACAGTGTTACTTCTCCTGCAACACAGCCAAAGAAAATACCGATGATGCGGCCATCCAAACTGTGAACACATAAGAAATAGCAGTTTGGGATGCCCACATCCAAGATCACCCCAGAGGCAGAACACCCCCAGGAATATACCTTCCTAAATCCAACATCCGACCCTTCATCTTGGGTCCAGATATCGGGATCACCTCTACATCCACTCCCACCATCCTAGGGATAGAGGGGTCGAGACCTCTACCCTCCACCACTTCTCCACCTTCCACCATTCTGCTATTTTCCACCACCCTACACCACACCACTCTTACACCATATTCCACAATCATACCCACCAGCATTCCATTCTCCACAACCTCAACTTCCACCACATCTTTTTCTTCACTCCTTTTTCCCACGGGCAAGCCAATTTTCACCTCAATGCCTGATCTCACCTTTACTTCCACCACCTTCCCCCCAGCATTCCCGGTTCAACCTTTCAGATCTGGGATGTCACCACCTTTCCCATCCGCCACCACCCCTATACTGCTGGTGACTCCTTCTACAGTTGCCACACTATTCACAGGTCCACCAATGGTGTCTCTCTCACACGGCACCACCACACTTCCACCTGGACCCCAGCCACCACACCCATCCACCACTGGGGTCCCTTTTCACAAGTCGGTGAGGCATTCAGACTTCAATTTGACGTTATTCGAACCCTCCTCACCGACCCTTCTAACATCTTACAATCTATTCTTTCTTGTGTGTAGGGGATTTCCATGCAGCTATCCAACATAGACAAGTAGACTTACGCCTTACCGGACCTCCTCACTAGCATTCAACAATGACAGGTGTCAGCAGTCCAGCAAGTCAATGAAGTTGACGACCGCTTACGTAAGCTACCGGAGTTGATGATTAGCATGAAGAGCCAGCAAGATATGTTAGTCCAGCAATTCGACATGATCACCAAAGAATTTCATCCTTTGCCAGCGACCCTTCACACGCTTCAACAACAACAAGATGCAATGAGCACACATATGGATCACATGGAAAGCAGCCTCACACAAATCATCTGTCGCCAGAAGGAGCATGCAAACGATGCTTTAGATCAGCTACAAACAAAATTGACTGATCTAACAACACGAGTACTCCTCTCCGCTGAAGCAAGATACACAGATCTCAAGGAAAGCCATATTGCACTGCTTGAAACCCACGAGCACGTGCAAGTGGTATTTGAATAATTACAAGCCATCCATCAGGGATTCAAGAAAGCATCCACTAAGAAGAACAAAGACAAAGTGGCGTATGACGAAGATGATTAAGATGACGACAATGATGATGATGATTCTGATTCCTTGGCTGACTCCAACGCCAACAACTCCTCTTCAGATGACCAACCGGATGACCCAGGCAATGCTGGAGAGGGCACTAGCCGAGGAGCAGATAAGACAAAACAGGGAGACAGTGGAAACCACAGGGAGGGTGGTAATAAAGATTCTAAAGACCATCGTGCTCTTGACAACAATGACAACATCACAATGTCCTATGTAGATCAATTCTTTAATTTTTCTACTATGGGCTCTCTGGGGGACACTGTCAAAGATGTGGCTTTTGCTGAGTTTCAACAATACATACTAGAAACTAGTACTAGCCTACTTGCAACAGCTTTCACGCTTCCCGAACCATCTTCTTTGGGTCAAGATGCAGTCCTCCCCCCGGAATAGGAGGATTTTGATAGAGTGAGTCTTGACACCGATGAACAACTCGACTCTGACTCTAAAGAGAATGAAGATCTGCCAAAATATTTTGATGATAATGAACATACTTCAATTTCTCCTCCAAAAGACCTTCCCCCGCCGCCACCCCTACCACACAAGATGCATGAATTAGATGTGGCGGCCATGTCTACATTAGATGTTCAGGACATCTTCATCTTAAACACTATTGTAGATGATGCCAAGGATGGGGGGGGACATCCTCTATAATTACACAATGTCAAAGTACAAGATGACACACGAAGATTTCTGTGTTCTTCTATGACCTCAGTTAGCTGTAAAGATGGCTATCTTTTGTGTATTGCTTGCCAATGCAATAGAGGAATTTTGGAGCCTAAAGAAAAAGCAGCCACTTTTCAATGCTTCACCTGCTCTAGCATTATTCCTATTAAATAAGGACTTACAAGCAAAATCCATCGAGCGGCTACAAACAGGTCTCACGAGAAAGGCACGCTACATCACGGTGCCTTTCAAAGTGAGCTTAAGGCGGGAACCATTAACTTTACTAGTTCAGAAGCCGAAGAAGCACAATGCATTCCCTTCCGACTTCATAAAGTTATATGGGACGCCTTCCCATCTCTTGCACACGACTAGAGCCAACCATGGTTTAAGATCATCAACCCAGCCATTCAGACACTAGAAGGCTCAGGGGACTGCACTCTCTACACAATTAGATTCATTGAAGCCCTCAACTGAAATATCCCCTTTATCGAGCTAGCTACAGAAGATATGCATGCTTTAAGGGGACAATACGCCATGGAGCTCATTTGCAACAGACGATTCTTCAAGGACCCGACAATGGCGCATGATGATGTACCCCATTATTTATTCTCTGCTATCCAATGTCTACAAAAGCAACCTTTCAGACAAACTCTAAAGGAGTTGGAGCAACAACAACAACAAACCGCCACGGTCTCAGAAAAACATCAATGGGTCCCTTACACTTTTGATATGGTGGAAGATAAGGGGGACATAGATCTACTAACATGAACCATCATCAACAGATCCTCCAAAGATATGGTGCATCTTTCAAAAATAACATCAACATTCCCAAATTTTGACCTTGTTGCATGCAAGAGTATTTCTGATAATGAACTCAAACTCATCATGTCTCATCTATATGCAGAGAATGATGAGCTTGTTTTCCTCGAAGGGAATATTCTTGTAATGGCTGATGCACTCTGTGAAATTGTACAAGTAAAAGGTACAATGGCCGTGAGTGTGATGGACGCCTACCAATATCTTCTAACACGGAACTTACCTACATTTTACATGGCATCCACATACCTGAAGGATGATTTGATCAGATCAAAGAACTTTAGAACCATAGAATCTCTTATTTCATATCATAAACATACAACTCTGAAGTTCATCTTGTTTCCCTTCCTTCACTCTGAGCATTGGATGTTGCTGGCAACAAACTTATACAACGAAACTACAACTATCTACAATAGTTCTGATAGCCAGATCAATCCAAACCAAAGACAGTATAACATCATAACAAAGATGCCCACGGAGGAAATGGCAAAGGACTGTTCCAAACGAATACACAATCTTCTAGGCAAGCACATAAAGGCAAACAACATAGCACATTTCAAGTGCCCATCCTTCTTCCACAGATGTCCCCAGAAAATTAGAGAATCAAACGACTGCGGATTCTACGTCCTTTACTGGATGTATACCCTCACCATTCTTGAAAAATGCATTGAGGACATGACAGACGTGGACTATCATGCATTATGGGGTAATTTCTCCACCAATCTGCTCTGTTCTCATGGAGCCAACAAGGGTCTAATAGAACCTTGACACCCTCGCCCATGTAATTCTCAACCTATCACCTTGACACTCTGGGGACAGAGTGAGTGATAAGTTAGGAGGGGAGTGCATTGGGCAAGGGAAGAGTTATTATATTCTAACCTTCTCTTCTCTCTCCCTTTTTCATTTACCTTTGTTTTTTGCACAAATTATTCTTTTTAGATTTTCTGATAATTTCTTTGATAAAATAATTTATGTACATAAGACAACATTTGCTTTGGTAAGGGGACACCCCTAGCTAAGTTAGAGACAAATGAGTCCTCAAAAGCACTTACATAATAGCATTTAGTCATGTAATGGCGAATTAATAAATCACCTCTACACTCAATATCCATGCATTTGCTTCTATTCTACATCAGACTCTCCACATGTCAAAACTGTGGCTGAAACAAGCCAAACACTCTCAAGGACGGGAGGGAACCAGGTGAAATACAAATCAAGGAACCTCATAAGTGAACCGCCAAGTACGAAACTGGAACAAGTACATGATGGAAACTCTAGGGAATAGTTTTCTTCTTTTCAAAAAGAGGCTTGGCATCCCAAATAAAACCCTAAATACCTAATTCCCAAGCCAGTGAGCATATGAATAAAGCATGAGTGTTGAATAAAAACATGAGAGTTGTTCCATGCATAAGGACTTATATGAAGAAACAATAAAGGTCTTTCCCAGATGATACATTCAGCTTCCCTCATGAAGGAAGATGTGTTGCGCCCGGTAGCAAGATCCTAAGGTCCATAAATATATGAAAAGCTGACAAAGGTCTTGCCCGACCGATACATTCAGCTTCCCTTACAAAGGAAGATGTGTCGCACCCGCAGTAAGACCCTAAAGTTTAGATAAACCCTCCCCCCTCAAAGGGAGAGTTACACACCAGCCTTCAGCCAACCCTCATACCTTTTTAGCTTCCAGTAGGATTTTTAAAGAAGTATAAATCTGACTTAGAATCGAAGACATGCACATTATACGGTCAAGGAAAAGGTGGTCCCAGTGAGATTTACATGGCACGGAAGAAACCTAAGGACCATGCAACTCCCGATACCTGAAAGAGCCAGAGTAAGCAAAAGCCTCAACAAAAAAAATGTAAGGGGATCTCTAGTATAGAACTGGAGCAAGAGTATGGAAATCTTCACTAAATAAAATCGCCTTTCCACTGCATGCCTTAGGTCTTTCCAGCTTGAGGACAAGCTAGACTCTAAGTTAGGGGGGTGATAACCTTCCATTTTGTGATGTTATCTTACTATTTTTTCTTAGTTTCTTATACTCTTTCTTATATAAATTAGATTGAATACTTCACTTTCTAAATTTATTGTAAATATACCAATACACTGATATTTCTCTTTTCTTCTTACATATAAACCCAAAAAAATCACAAAAGTCTCGCCCGACCGGTCTCAAGACCGTGAGGACTCAAGCGGTCCCAAGACCGAGCAAGTCCTAACAGTCCCAAGACTGAGCAAAGTCCCAAGACCGTGAAGAACCCAAACGGTCTGAATACCATGAAGAACCAAACTGGTCCCAAGACTGCAAAGACCCAACCAGTCTCCAAGACCGAGCAGATGATACCAATCTCCAGACCATGAAGACTCTACTGGTCTCTAAGACTGAGAGGGTGATATTGGTCTCCAGACCGTGAAGATTCTATCGATCCCCAGACTGTGAAGACCTAACCGGTCTCCAAGACTGTGAGGGTGCTTAACGATCTCAAGACCGTGAAGACCCAACCGGTCCCCCAAGATTGTGAATATGCTTAACGGTCTCAAGACTGAGAAGACCCAAAAGATCTCAAGACCGTTCAAGATCCTTGGAGCTTATAAATAGAACTCAAGGGGTCCTCATTCAGTATCAATTCTTAGATGCCCAAAGGCTACCTCATTTGTTCCAAATCTATTTCATCCTTCACCCTTCACCTCAAGGCTGCTAGTCTAAGATCCACACTCCATCCATAAGCCTACTTTCTATCTCATCGACATAGAAGGTGGGAAGTGAAGGATTCATCACCAAAGCAACCACACAGTGTGAAGATAGTTTTTCTCTACTCTAAGGGGTCAACCTTCCTCCCTCCTACGTGGATATGATGTTTTCCTTCTCTTCTCATGCCTCCTTCTTTGTTCTTGCCATGAGAGAGTAGTTCCATACACTAGGGTGCGGGGAAGTAGCCCCGCTACCCATGTTTTCATTTCATGCATTGTAATTCATGAGTTTGCAATAGAGAAATACTATCTTTTTAGTTCAATATCAATCATTTAATGAATGCTAGTTGCTTTATCACCAACCCGCATTACCTATTATCTACTAGTGTGAATTGTCTATGTTTGTGCTTTTAGATTTGATTATCGATTGTATGTTGGTTCTTGATGTATGTAGTCACTATATATCTATTTCAGTATCTAGGAATGCTTTTCAAGGAGTGGAGTAAACTCACCTCCATCATTGTACTTTCATACTATGAAATGGAATCAGTTGATGTATGGAAGTACAACTTTGACAGGTCGAGGAACACACTTTGTGAAGGGAGTGATGCAAAGTAAGTGACCATTCGTTTGGGGATAGCTGGCATTGCAATACTTCCACATTTCTCGTAGTTGGCTATTCGAAAGAAAGCTAAGTCTACAAAGATACGAACTAATTAGACCATTTTTGCCAGCCATGTTATTATGATGTATGTTATGATCCATGTGTAGTGGTGGTGAAACTGGATCACATCCTAGTGGTTTCCAAATATTGTTTACAACCTTAAGTTTATTCTCTTGCCCTTTAATTTACATTTTCATAGTAGTTTAATCATCAAATCAACTCTTTGATCTAGATATCAATTATTAAGTAGATAAATAGAATTATAACGTTTTCCATCTTGTTAATGCTTAACAAGACCGTTGTCTCATGGATTCGACCCTCAACTGTACTACGATAAGACTTCCACGTACCTCAGCGCATGTTGGTGGAGATCTTATTATAGCACATACAAGACTAAACATAGAGACTTACTATTTCTAGGATTTTTAGTGGTGCATGCAACTTCACATGAGTGGAGGCTCCATCAATTATCCCATCATCATACTATCATACAAGGAAGTTAAACATGAATAGCCATCTATATCTATTTGCATTAGAGTTGATTCAATAATACAAATTGTATTGAGTCTATGACATCACTCATACCCAAACCCTAATCATGGCATCTTCATCAGATCATAGAGTTATAGGGTAAAGTATAATCACTAAATCCCATACTATCCTTAAGTATGGATCCATGCATAACACAAGGTTTATTCCTCATATTATAGAATACTAGGGTTTCAGTAATAATAAGAGAGTATTCCATTATTCTATTAATCATTCAATGTAAGACCTCTAATTTGGATTAATGCCTAATCATGCTTGACTATCTTAAGTATGTGCTTATATACCTAATTAAACTTCCCCTTATGATTTTATATCAGTTAAATAGTTTATGTTTCAAGTTTGATCCAGTTTGGACATTGTTTGACCAAGTTATACAATTTTGTGAACATTTTGTACTTTTATGCATTTTACCCACATATGATGTTCTTCATTCAATTATTCATATGTTTGTTATGTATCACATGTTTATATATCATTCTAAACTTAGTTGTGACATGGGGTGCCTAGTTTCACATTGGTTTTGTGCATGGCATTTACTTAGGATTTTCCTTTCATAAATGGGATACCTTGAGTACATGAACCATGGGTTTATTACGATTGCGACCAATAATTATTTTGGTAGCCAAATTTCGGTCTTCCTCTTGATTCCAACTATCTAAGGACATCTGGTTTGCATGTGATATATGCCCTTATCCTTGGACACTTGGCAAGATTGGCTAGACACCTTACCTCTTCCTGCTCGTTCCCTTTAAGCTTTATACTTCCCTCCTAGCTTGAAAAATGATTTCTTACACTCCAAGAACGCCCTTTCTTCTTCCCATGCTTCTGGATCTCGACCTCTTTCTTGAGGAAGGAGAAAAAGCTCAATATACGAGGATCTTGGGGCAATCTATTTGCATATTATCATGGGATTCGGATTTAGTCTTCTTTCAAGATTTCAAAGCTTCCTTAGTTGTTCTTAACTCAAACAAATAAGTTATTCTCTCTTAGCTTTGTTTCCTTGCTGATCCTACCCTCCATTATCTTCTTCTTTACCAGATCCCTGGTCCCCATGGTTCAGTTTGTGCTAGAAACATGAAAGACACTCTTCTTCTTGCTCCTTTGATCTAGGGTTTCTCATTCTTGGAGACGGAACTAGTTTGGATGAAAGGAGAAGCTCAATGCTAGTATTTTCATCCTTCTTCCTTGAGTTTCGTGCTGTTTGGATCTGCAACTTCATCCTAGAGGCAAGTTATATAACTTGCTCCAAGTTTATTGTTTACCATTCAACTTGCCATGCTAAATCTTGTTGTAAAACTAAGTAATGAGTAGCAAATTCAAATCCTTAGATAAGTTGTGAATATATATATATGATGATTTTTGAGTAGATAAATTTATGGTTACTCTCCTTAATCTTGATCACGTTCTCTATGTTGGGAGTTGAGCTATATACATTGCTTCTCCATGAATTGATGGAGTTGTTGTGGTGGAAATTGATGGTTGTCCTTGACCTAATTGAATTGATTTCTACCTTGCATCATGATCTGATGATTAGTCATTTGTGTAGAATTGTGGTGGTGTATTTATACTATTTTTATGACCTTATTAGATTCCCAAGAACCCATGTTCATAATATTCTTAGTTCTAGTTGGTTGAAGGCATCCATAATCGTAATAATCTATGGTGTTTAAATGGTTGAAACTAGCTACGATTTATTTGGTGCCTTAAAAATGTTTTTCATCTTGTTGGGTGACCCAATGGGTTGGCCTATAGGATGGAATGATTTTGGTACTTTAGTTACTGTTTGGATTGCTTTAGTGAGATCGCGAAATGGTGATAATATTGTCTTCATCATTATATGATCGATGAATATCTTAAGCCCCATGAATGATGGTTCTTCCTGAGCAAATTTTTCCCTCCTTGTATTTCAATCTGAAAGCTAGTTTTGATGCTATTTTGTTCGACCATTTTGTGCCAATCCATTTACATCTATTTTGGATTTTCTTATGTTTGAGAAATGATGGTCATGATGTTCCTCCAAGTGGTTCAAGTTGATGGTCTTATTTCTCTCTCAAACGGTAGTTTCTCTCTAATGTTTTGAGATGATTTTCTCTTGTTTCCATAACTCTATGGTTGGGCTCCTTGTGCCAACTGATGGAGGTTACTTAGTTGTTGTTGGATCTCCTTTTGATTCTTAAGATGTCTTTGTTTCCTCTTACATCAGATGATTTTGATTCCCTCTCATGGCTAATTTGATGGTCTCACTAGGTTGGCAATCGATGGCTATCCTAATTTATGATTTGTTGATTTCTCTAAGTGTTAGATCGATGATACTCTTTAGTGGCACAACCTATGGTTATCCTAAGAGGTCATGGACTGTTTTCTCTCAAGTATTAGATTGACATTTCACTTAGTTTCTTAATCTATGGTTTTCATGGCTAAGACAAATGATTTTTTCACTAGTATATAATTTGACGGGTTCCCTTGCTCATGAATCTGATGGTGAGAGTAGGGATCACATTTGATGGTGATACATGGTTTTTTAAAGTCATAACTCGATGGTTTTCCTAACTGAATGTCTCAAGGTTTTACATGTTTTGCATCTGATGGTTATGTTTTATGCAATTTTGATTCAATGGTGGTGATTCATATACATGATGCAATGGTTTTCATTGCCTTGAATCTGATGGTCTTATGTGTGATCTATGATTTGATAGGTTGTGTTTGTTGCACATGATATTGGGGATTTGATGAGTTAGGATTAGTGGTTTTGATCCCCATGAGTTGGTAGTCTTACCTTCCCCTCAAATGAATATAAACCTAAGATTGTTATAAAGTGATGATTTGTTAAGCTAACTTGCATTGTTAACTCTAATCCTAGTACAACTAAATGAAGGTCGGAAATTATACTTAGTTACCTTTAATATTGTTATAATAAAGGAATGCCCTTACTTCTAAGATTTTTTGGAAATAATAAGAACTAGGGATTATATACAATGTCTGTCTTGGAAACCATAAATTGGTTAAGTTGTTGAACTGTAATCCTAATTCAAGAACACAAATATGTTTCTTAGTTTCCTTGTGCATTTAATATAATGATGGAGTACTTTTTCTATGTACATTGTTGTAACTCTAATTTTTTGTTATGTACAATGTTAAGATGAAAATTATGTGTTACATGTATGTGATGGTATTCAATCTTTGATGAGGCATGGAAAGATAATGATTTCTTACAGGAGATAATGTGATGGTCTTAAATGACCTTTGGGCATGATTGAACCCTAATGGAGGTGTGACTCTCTGCATGATGTGATAAGGGTTGGCACCCTGGGATAATGTGTTAAGGATTTTATATCTTGTGTTGGTATGATGACGAGTAAAGTCATGAATGGAAAATGAAATAGTATCTTGTGGTGTAGTAATAGGGAATATGTCCTATATGTTTCATATTTACTAGAGTTTTTACATTTCAAATGCCTTCTAGAAATGAACTAGGATTGGTATGTCCACTTGTTTGATTCATCCTTAATTCACTCAATCCACTTAGCTAATCAAAGTTAAACTTTAATCATGAAGATGCCATGTGCCATAGATCCATTCTAATGTCAGAACTTGTTGGATGGTGAAACGGGTATTCCCAAGGGAAACCCAGAGCACATATTGTTGAGTATGAGGGGTGTTTGTCATCCTAATTCCAAGTGTTTAGGGAGGATGGATGTGGTCATACATAGCCCTTTGTTGAGACAGACATTTGTGAGTTGTTCTCCAATTTGTGATTTGTGAAAGACAGCAGTGTAACTGCATGATGCCTCTTAACGAACAACCATGCATGAGCTATTCTCTAGTGTCGTGACTTGTACCAAGGTCGGACTAGTTGTTTTCTTTTCAGATTGACTATACGTCATTGTTGGCATTTGACTGTTATGTCTCTACGACGTTTCTCATAATGACTGAGAGGTGTGAGGTGAGGTCGTCGAGTCTAGATTTTCCATAGACCTTATATGGCACTGATTTCAACTTAGTAATGATCAGTTGGATTTGGATGGTATGACTCAAATACTCAGGGAATTAATAAAAGATGTAAATAGTCATGTAGCATATCTATTAAGATTATATACAAAACTTCACATTGGATGATAACCCTTATTTTCCCTTCTCATATATATATGATGTATGGTGCATTAATAGAAGACATATATGCTTATGTTGTAAACATGAATATTCTATAAACATAGTTAATATGTTGACTATGCTTATGTTATTACAATTTCTTATGATGTTAGTCATTGCTATGTATTTAGCTATACCCATACTACTAATCATTCCCATGTAAATAGTTATGCCTATGATGTTAGATCTACTTATGAAGTAGGTATGCTTACATGTTATATTGATTGGAAATGCTTACATTGTTAGGGATGCTTATATTGTTAGAGATTCTTATGTTGTTAGAGATGATTATATTGTTAGAGATGCTTGTTCTATTAGCAGTGCTATGCTATTGACATGCCTTACACATTTAGACATGCTTTCGTTGATTAACTTTGATCATCCTACTGGATATTCCTATGATGTTAGAATGTGGTATATATTGTTAGATATGCTTATGTTTTTAGTGGATGTAGACATGCTATATTGTTAGACATGCTCCTACTTTTCAAATATGCACATGTGTCTATCAATATTTATGATGCTAGTAAGGCTCATGATAATGGGTAGCTTCATGATAATATCTACATCTGGTAATTGAGAATTGTGCTAGCTTCTAAGAATCTGATTAGAATTTCTTTTAATAAATCCACTATGTTTAATAATTCCATTTTTTTACTTTAAATCTATTTATTTAATCTTCTTAATCTACTTAACTTATTAAATAACATAGCATGTTGTAATCAATAAGCATTGTTGTGAGTTATATCTCTTGCTGGGACATGGGTCTCACCCATGGGTCACCATACTCTTTTTATGTGATCGTCTATAGCAGTAGTGGACCCATGGTAGCATGGAGGAGCTGATGTGATGGATCACATATGGATAGTTGTTTATATGTCTAGTATGTCCTAGAGTCATCCCTATACTCCCAAGTTTGGTGGGAGCATTTTGAGTATAGTGTTTTATCGACTCGAGCTTTCCTAGTATTCTAATGTTGTACATGTGGATGTTATCTCTTGTGTATATGTTGTGGCTGAGGACACAGAGTGTTTGTAAGAGATTTTTGGTAAGATTTATGTAATAATTTGAGGTGATGGGATTTTATGCAAATGTTGTTAAGTTTTTGCAAATTTTAATGGTTTTAATTATCTCTCTTTTTAGTGATTTGTTTTATTAGCATTTAATCGTGTTTAGGTATTGAGTAATCTCACTTTGTGTGTCAGGTTGTCACATTTGAGATGGCTGGTCATGAGTAATCACCATCACCTAGTTGAATTAAGGTTAGGTGTAACAAGCTATACTTCATTACAGTTACCCTCTCTCCATTATGGTGATTATCAATAAAATTCATATGAGGGAAAAGGTAAGACTACAAGGTTGAGGGTATTGAACCATCAAATTCACATCATTACAACCACAATTATACACTTTAGGCTTCACCCACAATCATTGGAGGTAGAAGTGGCAAATGATAACCATTAGATCATGTGCTTTATTTAAAACCCTAGGTTGAAGCATAAGTTCAACCCTTGAATTATAAACTAAGGAAACATCAGATTAAGGTTTAAAAGAATGGACACATGAACACTATCTCCACCATTGGTTGTGGTACCCTGGACAACCATCAGTTATGGTGTCTAGGACCACCATCGGTTGTGATACTAGGTATCACCGTCGGTTGATAGGGTTAGCATTACCATCGGTTTGATACCATCCATTTACACCATCAATGGAGCATTAGTCCATCAGTTGGTGAGATTCTAAAACATTCCAAAATAGAATCAAAGTGTGACCATCGGTTGACACCATCAGTGGTCAACAAAACAACATCAAAAAGACCAATCCATCAGCCTAACCAAGATGCAACCATTGGTTCAAGTATGAATGTAAAAATCAGCCTAAAACCTTACGCATAAATCATCAGTTGATACACCCTTTAGGGAACTAAAAACCATCAATTATGGTGCATACGTAAGGGTCTAAAGCACTACTAAGGATGACCATTGGTTGGCACACTTAAATCCAAACCAAAGAGCAAGAAAACAAAGTATCGGGTTTTAAGGAAAGAAGAAGGTCGACCTAGGAAACCCTAAGTGGTGATCATCCCACCGTACAAACTCTAGCCACAGGTTCACCATTGAAAGCATACCCATCATTTAAGAATCAAGAAAAAAGCTCAACCAGTAGTAAAAAGTCCACCATCAGTTGTCACAAGGGCCCAACCATCGGGTGATGGAGTAAAAAGGGAAAAATAGTTGTCAACACAGAGAAAAAAGACCATCATTTATTAGGGTTAGGATAACCATCGACCAATATAATGAAGGAAAGATAAACTTTGGTTCTAGGGTTCACTAGAGTCATAAAAATAGAAACAAAAAGCCTGCCCTCAATTACTAGCACAAACCCAAACACAATAACCAAGGAATTAAACCATCGGGTTAAGCATCAAGGTGTGAAATAGCTCACAAACTCCAAATGTAACCCATCGTTTGTGAAGCATCAATCACCATTTTTTTCATATAAGAAATATATATAATCTCCTATACTATAGGCAGGTTATGAATGAGATTTTAGGTTGGATTATAGTTGTAAACTACTCAAGGTACAACACTTAAACTTAAACCCTAGTCAAAGATAGCTTCTTTAGAAAATCATTTTTAAAGCAAGATCGTGATCATACTAGGTAGTAGTAGGTGATAAACATAGAACAAGTTATATAGCTTGCCTCTAGGAATAAGTTACTGCTATGAAAAGCAAAGAAACTTCAGCAAGGAGGGTAGGAAACCCTATTTTCATATCTGAACTCAACCAAGAAAACTTCTTCTCTAAGAAAGGGAGTAAACCCTGGGTGAAGAGAACAAGAAAGGTGAGAACTTCAAGCTTTAGAACAAGATCTACCATGGAAAACCATGGTTCTGTCTAGGAAGAAGGAAGGAGGAAGAAGAACAGCCAAAGAAGTTAAAGAGAGAAGAAGAAACTTACTAGCTTAGGTCGGAAATATCTAAGGAAGCTTTGCAAACCCTAAACGATGGTAGATTTGAGCCCTAGCCATACATGCAAGAAGTTCGACCATCAACTTCTTCCTTTGGAACCTCCTTCTCTTCCCATAGTAGGGAGAATGAATACCTAACGAAAAGGGGGAGATAAGGTTCCAAAAGGTTTTGGTTGTGTGCAAAAGGAGGGGTATATAAAGCTAATGGATAAGGGAGAAAAGAAGCTTGAGGTGTCCTAGTCGGTTGCCATGTGTCAAAGGTTATTTTGCATGTATGACAGCAGGTCCATCTGTCCTTATACTGTATAACCATCGATATGTTATGCCTATAAGGACCATAGGTCATCCAAAATAGGGTAGCCATCGGTCTCCACCCCTAAAAGGACCATCATCCGTCACATACAACCACAAAAGGACAAAAAAGAGCAAATTTGCCCCACCATTGGTTTGACGACCTTCACCCACCTCAACCATAAGATGCACCATTTCTAGGGTGAACCATAGACCTCCCTACATCTAGGGGAACCATCATTTCACCTCCACCAGGAAAAACCTTCGGTGTCCTTAGTTGCACACTTAGCAACTCCATCATCCATGAAGGGGTAAAACCCTAATTCACCATAGAGGTGAATCACCACCAAACCAAAGTTCAAGCAAGTGCCTCATGGCTCAAAAATCTCAAGAATGATAATATAACAAATAATAAACATAAATTATGTGAAAAATTGCAATAAAAATATCAGATTTTGGTAAATTGCATAATAACCCAAAATGTGCATAAAATTGCATAACTTGCTCAAATAGTGTCCAAATTGGATCAAATTTGAAAACTAAGCTTGCCACATGATATAAAAACACCACAAAAGGTTTAATTAAGAATTTAAGTACTAAATTATGATATTTAAGCATGTGTCACCAAAAATCAAGGTTTGGGGTTTCACAATTGAATATGTCCTCCTGGATTTTATCCTATTGTGCAAAAAATAAACCTCCTTAGTACTGGATCCTATCATTAACCTTCATGAAAATAAGGAGGGACACAAATAGAATGTTTGAAAAGATGTATAATTGGTTTCTCAAGATCCCTAGTTATGTAATTCACACTCTTTCCTGCTCGAAAGAGTTGAAGAAGACCCTTCATGAAAATAAGACCTAGGTTTTCTTTCAGTTTGTTGTGTATGCTAGAAAAAGAATTTAATTTTCAACTAAAAAGACCAGAGGGAGATATATTAAACTTTTATCACAATTCTTACCTTCTCTCTCTCTCTCTCTCGCTATCAACAAGATATGGAATTGAATTAAAAATTTACATCAATTGTATTTCTGACTAGGAATAGAATTGAATATTTTGTCAATTAGAAATTAAATTGGTAAATTTACTAGTAAAAGGTTTGTAAAAAGCCTCCATTAGAGGTCATTCTTGTCTTAACTCCATATATAGGATTTTTCCTATTTGTGAGCTCTTTACATGTGAGAAATGGATAAATTGTGGATTAAATATGTGGAAAATATGGGGAAAAGATTCCATCGTTATCTTGATAGTTGATATGTTCATGATCATTGATTGAATAACTAAAAAATGGATGTCAATAGTTTATTCCTTTCAAAACAAAGTTCAAGGTATGAGTGAGAACCACATGCCTGAGACAAGGTTGACCGACATTTTTTGTCACAAAGGGAAAGAAGGTGAGGCTCAACAAGGGATACTTTGTTGACCATGAGTTTGAATGTAAAATATCTTTGAAGTACATGATTTTTAAATGTTACCATCCATATCTAAAATCTCATAACAAGATCATTGAGTGTATTAGGTCATTCACGAGACTTGATTAATGGTGAGATTATGATCCAATTATGAGTTTAAGAAATATGACTAGGAGTCACATATGAAAGATAGGGCTTTTAAAAGGCAAAAATTGTCTTTTTAGTATAGGATTTGATTGAAAAAGAAATGTGAAGCACCTTCTCTAGGTAGGATTAAATGGAAATGAGGTACTAGGTGCCTACTCAGGGTAGGGTTTAGATAAAAATAAATTAATATGCAAAGTGCCTACTTATGGTAGGGAACGAATGAGGAAACAATAAGTACAAGTTTGCCTGATTGGGTACGACTGGATTATAGGATTGCCTACTTACGATGGAAATTTTATTGAAATGAGGTACCTACTTAGGTTAGGGTGAAAGTGAGTTTTCCAATCAGGGTTCATCTTGAGTGTAGAATCAAAAGTAAGATAGTGTGCCTTCCTAAAGTAAGGCATGGATGTTGAATGAAGATGATGTGTTCCTACTCAGGGTAGGGCTTTGGAGGAATTAATGAAAGATTCTTGTTCATCATAGGGATTTGGCATGCAATGTGCCTCTTATAGGTAATAGTTTGAGATGTGAGTTGCTTATTCAAGATTAGGCTTTGAGATGTGAGGTACCTATTTAGGATAGGGTTTAAATGTGGGTTGCATGCTCAGGATAGGGATTTATGACAAAATGGAAATGCATGTTTTCCATGTGGATGGTAGAACTTGATAAGGATAAACGTGTTTTCTTACTTAGGGTAGGGCTTAAAGAAGTGTTTATTTAGTATAAGGATTTTAAATGTGATTAGATTAGTTTAAAACCCTGAACGTTGTACCAAATGAGGTACCTACCAATTTAGGGTTTAACATTGTGGGATGCATATTCATTATAGGGATTTATACATGAGATATGTAGTATAGTTTAACATCTTGGTCTAGGACTCAAATGAGGTACCAACCAGACGTAGGATTTTAAAATTTAAGGTGCATACATATGATAGGGCCTTAAACATGAAGGGTATTGTTTAGTTCAAGGTTTTGTCCCATGACCCTAATGAAGAGATGTTGATACCTAAATGTGATAGGAATTTGCATTTCAGGTGACTCAAGGTTGAATTAGACTATTTTGTAGTAGTGGAATTAGCATAGATTAAGGCATTTATTCCAATCATAATCAACTAGCTAAAATCAAGGAGTATGGACTATGTTCTAGGATTTAGGATTTGTATAGTTTTTTGCCTCATGAGAGATCGAAGGTTTGTCTTCCTTGAAAGAGTATTTTTGTAAAATTACAAGGAAAGATTTGAGACATACAAAGCTTTCTAAGTATTTGAGTATTTTAATCACACTTTTTACTTTTTGTAACTTTTTTGCATTTGAAGGTTGTTGGAGATTTTACAAAAAATGTAGGGACCTATTCGTGGATTTTGCATAGCATTTTCTTTTATATTGCAAAATGAGTATAATACAAGCATCTTGTTCAGAATCTTTGGTTCATAGTAGTGGCAACTTCTATGAAAGTCATGCTTTAAAGCAAGAAACTGTGGAAAAATCATATCATCTAGGTTCACAAAGAGGGGATTTCTACAAATGACACACAAGTAGAAAGAAGCATTCTATGAGATGTGCTTAACTATATCCAACAAGCCACTTCTATCGTCAACAAAGTAGTTGATATGATGCTCTTCAGTAGTTTTCTAGGGGAATTTTAACTTGTTTTGTCCACTAGGAAATCGTCATGCATGTGGAGAGGATCCCAAAGCTTCTCCCTGAGGAGAACTTTATGTTGGGGTCAATTCTTGTGACGTTCCCAGATTTTCTAAAATTTAATATTATGTGTGATGTACAAATTGAAACCTCGCCTCTGTGAGAATCCCAATTTAAACACCCCACACTAGGCTAAGAAGAATAAAATCAGAGGAAGTTAGAAGGAAACGACAGTAGCACATGTACATGAACAATACTAAAACCATACACACATGTTCACCATTCAACATATAATTACAACATGAATTGTTACCACATTTGATATTATATATTGAACAACAAACTTCTACATCTACATGTACTACTAATAAACTACAGGATCTTAAGACAATAGGTCCACCTGTACATCAGCTCACCACACAACTCTCAACTATACTAGATCTTCAAGAACACATGTCTACAACCTATATAAAAGATTACATGTGGTACACGTCAGCACAATATTTAAGAATATTGTACTAAGTATGCCTACGTGTCTTTTATATACCTCTCATCATATCTTGGTAATAAGATAAAACTAATACTTGGCAGTTATAAAGAAATATAAGAAAAAGTGTATACTTGTACAAAGATATTCATTAACAAAAGAGAACACATATTTTAAGCATATTTTCCATTATATCATCCATGAATTTGCCACCTGAGGGAATAATGCATCATCTCAGCTACCAAAGAGTACGAGATGTAAGGCCTTATGATCTACTACCAAAGAGTTAGATCATTGTACAATGTGATCTGCTACCAAAGAGAATGACCACTTTCCAACACTATGCTACCAAAGAGAATTAGTGCTTACATATAATGGAACAAATATATTATGTTTGATGTGTTCATAGCAATAAGTATGGAAAATCACACAACATATCATACAAGAATAATCATTTCATCCAATATCATATGCCAAGTATTTACTACACATATAACACAAGCATATTGTATAATAAGCCAAGTAAGAGGTAATGGCGTACCTTCCAAAGAGATATCACTATCTATACCACATTCCTGATGTCAACTATATCTTTGCTAAACCTAATCAAGACAAGATCATATATCATCATCAGGTTTTCATCATCTCAACCCTATTTATATCCATTTTAGGGTTTTCCTTATCTCTGTAGTATATTTCCATATCACTTGCATTCTTGCCTTATATTTATAATACTGATGTCATATTCCAAATTATAGTTCATCAACTTGATATACTCATGCGTCACATTATTATGTGAACATATTTAACATTATGCCACTTTCATTAACCATATTAGGGTTACATCACATGTATTAAGGGTGCTCTTCATATAACATGAAATTTGTGCATAAGACTGATATCAAAGTTACATATTAACTTTCAGTTACTGATATGAGAGTGTTATATAAAATTCACCATTTATTGTGAATGTATGTATTTAATGCATTTTATTTAGGGCTTTTAGTCCTAATTAGCCATATGGAGCAGATTACATAATTTCATACATCAACACCATGTTTACTGATATTAGATGGATTACAAATGTGAATGTAGAATTACTGACATGTTTTCATAATTTTAGGTCATCATTTGATATTTATTATCCATGAAACAATCATAATACATCTTGCATAATATCACTGTGATTTAAGAATAATAAGGTTGATATGACAGTTTCATATTATTTGACACATTTTTATGAGAATTTCAGTACCTTGTTTGTATTTTTCTGAGAAACAAACTAATTACTATGCATTTTCAAAGATCTAGGTATTACTAGGATTTTACCTTTTATTGGCCACGCAGGCATTGCCACGTGACTACTAACAGGGTGTGGCCCTGCCTGACTTGGGTTGTGCCATGAGTTGGTTGTCTTGGGACCAACCGGTTCACTGGGTTGAACCGGTCTTAGTCTCCCCTAATGTCCTCACATCTGACGCGTTGTATTCATCAGTTCTAGGTGTTAAAGAAAGGGTTTAGAAGCTTAGGTTATTTCATGCCATCTTTCATATTTTATACTTTAGGATTTACATCCTCCTCTTACCCAAGCATTAAGGTTTCCAACTTTAACACATACTTTTTATGAGGGTGCTAACTATCAACTCACCTTATCCATTTAAATCATATTAGTGTGCCATCATCATTTCATTGTATTAATATTTCAGATAATATTCAACATCTTTATTAAGCATTAGCACCACATTCATTGTTTATCATTAATTTTCATTTCCTCATATTAGATTACCAACTTTATGAGTGACTTCGTCACTAGATTAACCAACAATTCATATTATCCTCATTATTCATGTATGTGGTTAACCATTTATACATAAAAAGTAATCAAACCAAACTAGATTTTCCATCATGTCACATCTACATATCACATGTCAAGATTAGATCGCATCCTTACACATATTATATCATGATTGCGCTACACAAACTTATACAAGAAGCTAATCAAACATATATCAAAACTTTATCTAGTCCAACTGAGGTTCTCCCAACCCTTATTCTGAGGGTGGTGTCATGATCAATCTCTTTGAGCTCACTCATCTCAATGAGTATCTCATATGCATATACTTTATCTTCCATTTCTTAGTCTAGGGTTTTCATATTTCCTCATTGGCACTAGCCATGTAGCACAAACCAAAACATGTTATGACATTCTCTTCGCAGATCTTACCCATGAAACATGCTTACCCAAAACTCTCTTATATACACCACTAGATTCCTATGTGGGAAACCACCAACCCGAGCATGAGGCTTCACAAAAACTAACATAGCTACCTCCTCTAGGGTCTTGGGCTCTCTCCCTCACCCATATGGCAGGCACTCATATTGATGTTCAGCCTCTTTCTATCTCTAGGGTTTGGTCCTCCCAAGGACATCTAGGGTTCAACAAGACTATAAGAATCATGCATTAAGCAACACAACTCATTCACTCAGGATTAGTCTAGTTTAGGACATATCATATCACATATCTCAGAATTCTCATATGGAGTTTAGGTTCTCTAACCTTCTCCTTGTGGGTCTCACTCACTTTGGAGTTAACCCTAAAACTGGTCCTAGCACTAGAGGTCCTCCTTTGTAAAAGAGCTTGAGGCTCATGCTGACTCACATCCTCTCTTAGCTTAGCTTATCTTATCTCATAAAAGCCTAGTTACTTGCATCATCAAAGCTTATCTCAAATCCTCAAAACTGAACTTAAGTCCTCAAAGACAAACATTGATCATCATAAACCATCTTATATCATCTATATAAGACCTACATCATATCATCAAAACTTATTTCATCTATTCTATCTATCATATATTCCAACAAGGCTCTAGACATCTAATCTAGAACTACTCTCTCTTCTAAATAAATGTCATTCACTTTCACTTAGGTTGCATGACCACCTCCTACTCGTACATGTGTGGGGACACATTTTTGTAATACATATATACAATAAAATATTATATAGTTTTTCTCGGATAAAATAAGTGTCAGAGAAAACTATAAAGGTTCGACCCGATTGGAATAAAAAACTAAATGCAGAAAATGAGTGTCCCACACATCGTAGAGAATACAGTTCCATGAAAACTAGTGAAAAGGGTGAGAACATGGTGTAGACTAGTGTAACTACTCTAGACAACGAGCATCATATGTCTAGAGTTTCTCTTCCCTTGATGCACATCATTTCCAAATAATACAATGTCCCATACCACTGTACTATAAAGAAAGAATGGCATCTACAAACCTGCTATACAACAAGCACCAGTCTAGACCTAGTTCTCTGACATCTAGGTTCTAACCTAGAGGCTAGGTCAAATCTAGTCTCTAAATGATGACTAATCTAACCCTAAAGATTGGTATAAGTTCAAGGTTCTTTAGTTTTGAGTTGCATAATAAGCAAATTTCAGGCTTTGTTATTGTTCATGCTTTGATGCCACCTGTGACGTCCCCAGATTTTCTAAAACTTAATCTAATGTGTGTTTTCCAAATTGAAACCTCACCTCTAAGAGAATCCCAATTTAAACACCCCACACTAGGCTAAGAAGAAGAAAATCAGAGGAAGTCAGAAGAAAATGACAGTAGCACATGCACATGAACAATACTAAAACCATACACACATGTTCACCATTCAACATATAATTACAACATGAATTGTTACAACATTTGATATTATATATTGAACAACAAACTTCTACATCTACATGTACTACTACTAAACTATAGGATCTTAAGACAATAGGTCCACCTGTACATCAGCTCGCCACACAACTCTCAACTATACTGGATCTTCAAGAACACATGTCCACAACCTATACAAAAGATTACATGTGGTACACGTCAGCACAATATTCAAGAACATTGTACTGAGTATTCCTACATGTCTTTCATATACCTCTCATCATATCTTGATAATAAGATAAAACTAATACTTAGCAGTTATAAAGAAATATAAGAAAAAGTGTATACTTGCACAAAGATATTCATTAACAAAAGAGAACACATATTTTAAGCATATTTTACATTATATCATCCATACATTTGCCACCTGAGGGAATAATACATCATCTCATTTACCAAAGAGTATGATATGTAAGGCCTTATGATCTACTACCAAAGAGTTAGATCATTGTACGATGTGATCTGCTACCAAAGAGAATGATCACTTTCCATCACTATGCTACCAAAGAGAAAAAGTGTTTTCATATAATGGAATAGATTTATTATGTTTGATGTGTTCATAGCAATAAATATGGAAAATCATGCAACATATCATACAAGAACAATCATTTCATCCAATATCATATGCCAAGTATTTACTACACATATAACACAAGAATATTGAATAATAAGCCTAGTAAGAGGTAATGGCATACCTTCCAAAGAGATATCACTATCTATAACACAATCCTGATGTCAACTATATCTTTTCTAAACATGATCAAGACAAAATCATGTGTCACCATCAGGTTTTCATCATCTTAACCCTATTTATATCCATTTTAGGGTTTTACTTATCGCTTTAGGATATTTACATATCACTTGCATTCTTGTCTTATATTTATCTTACTGATGTCATATTCCAGATTATAGTTCATCAACTGGATATACTCATGTGTCACATTATTATGTGAACATATTTAACATTATGCCACTTTCACTAACCATATTAGGGTTACATCACATGTATTAAGGGTGCTCTTCATATAACATGAAATGTGTGCATAAGATTGATATCAAAGTTACATATTAACTTTCAGTTATTGAAATGAGACTGTTATATAATATTCACCATTTATTGAGGATGTATGTATTTAATACATTTTATTTAGGGTTTTTAGTCCTAATTAGCCATATGGAGCAAATTACATGATTTTGTACATCAACACCATGTTTACTGATAATATATGGATTATAAAATGTGAATGTATACTTACTGACACGTTCTCATAATTTTAGGTCATCATTTGATATTTATTAACCATGAAACAAGCATAATACATCTTGCATTATATCATTGTAATTTAAGAATAACAATATTGATATGACGGTTTCATATTATTTGGCACATTTTTCTGAGAATTTTGATACCTTATTTGTATTTTACTGAGAAACACACTAATTACTATGCAATTTCAAAGATCTATGTATTACTGGGATTTTACCTTTTATTGGCCACTCAGGCGTTGCCACGTGGCCACTAATAGGGTGCGGCCTTGCCTGACTTAGGTTGTGCCATGCACTGGCTGTCTTGGGACCAGCCGGTTCGCTGGGTTGAACCGGTCTTGGTCTCCCCTAACCTCCTCACGTCTGACGCATTCTTGAGTCCTGTGGGACTCTGTGCTTAGCACCACTACGTCACGAATCCTCTCCCGGATGCATCACAACTAAGAGATTCGGTCTTTCTCACTCTATAGTGTCGCCCTCTTATTTCCAACTCTCCCGCAGTGCCTGGGCACAGCCGAGGAATAGGGCGCTGATGAGGGACATGCATCCCTCTCCTCCTCAGTTCGCTGCTACCGCTAGGAGACTCTGGTGCATGAGACCGCCGCCGCTTGTTCTCCTCTCCCGATCCATGTCACCACTGTGGCTGGGTCTCCGACGTGCCATTGCCTGCCTGCATGTTGCGCCTCTGGGAGGCCATCACTGCAGGCTCGTTGTCGCTGCAAGTGATGACTTGGGCAACGAATCGGTTGCCGCCTTCTACTCTGATGCATCCCTGGGTTCAGAGTTAGATCTCCTTCTCCGATCTGCTGGCTCCCGTACTTGTCGTTGGAAAGGATCTCCTCCTCAATGTCAGCATGTGAAGCTTTGAGTGGCTCCCTCTCTCTCTTTTGATCTACACCACCTAGGATCCTTTTATCTTTGCTCGCAAGTCCAGCGGGACTCAGTTTTCTACTATCATGGCAGCCATCAAGCTTCTGGGCTCTCTAAGCAATGGTGGCTTCTCTACTATGGTTGGCGATGGAGGGATCGAGGTGTGTGGGGGGTCTCTCTCTCTCCATAGCCTCTAGTTGAAGTAAACCATCCATCGGTATCTCTCTCTCACTTATGATGATGGAGTGGTTGGTTAGAGGTCAACTCTACCTGATGCAGTTGTCTTGTGTATCTTACTAAGACCCTGTAGTTTTCGAAGAGGCAAAGAACTACTAGGATGGTCTCGTTCCCCACTCACTCCACGAACAGTGATCGTGGCTACATCGACATGCACTCACCTCATTTCTCCATTTTGTCCAATATGTTTGAAAGTTGTTATAGGTTTATCACCATCGATTCATAAGCAAGGAATATGATTAACTAAAGGCTTTTTGATATGTGGCTTACCACAACAAGGAATGTGTGATACAAAGGATAAAGCCACCTTGGTTAAAGGTTATTACCTTATTTTTGGATACATCAAATGATACTAATAACTTTCTCTAGGAACCTCATTTAATCATAAAATTAAGACATTGCTTTATCATAATCACAACACTTTCCATTAAAGTTTGAATCCAACATTCAATATCACAGCATAGACCTTAAAGTCATTCAAATCCTCAAATTCGTGGTTCACTTGTCCAATTGGGATCCATAATCCTAAAAGTTACTCTATCACAATTCTATTATTTCTAATTTTGTCCATCAAGGATGTCAAGTGGGGGTTTAGAAATAGCTTTTAACATTTTGGCCTCTATTATTTCTTTGATTTTTGACTATAGTTTTGGTCTTTGATTGTTTTCTTTGGTAATGTTGACATTTTTCTTGTACTTCAAGTTTTCTTTTAGGGACTCAGGGTCCAGTCGATTTTATAAGAGCTCCTTGAGAGTAGTTGCGGCATATGTATCTACTTTTAGTTTTTAATGAGATGACTCATCTAGAGATGACTTTTTGTTTAGATGTTTGTAGTTGTAGATTTGTAGATATGCACTACTTCATCCCCTTGACTAAGTATTTTTTATCTGGGGACCAATATGTTCCACTTCCACTATGTGAGTTAGCCATCAACTCAAGAAAGTCTATTCATATTATTGGGTTGGATTTCTAAGGTTTCTTGATCTAGACTTTCCAGAAAGACAATAATGGTGATATGTTCATTTTCATCAATTTCTATGAGTGGATCCATGTGAGATAGGCATGAGTTGTAAGAATAACCTCTAGTGCACCTAGTTGTGATACGTCTTCATCAACAAGGGTGAAGTTATGGATCTAGGCATCCCTAAATTTTTATCTAGGCACTTGATGGTTTTCTTATTCTTCAAGGTTGTTGAACGTATAATCACCAATAATGTGAGAAATCATGGAAAGATCAATTGGTTATCCTTTCTAATAGGTTTGGATATTGACTCGTTGTTTTAATAGGGTAGAGGCATGTATACCCACATGATAACACGTTTGAGGGGATGTTTCATGAGTGACACTTTAGAGAATGGGCTGATTTTCTCTCTCAAGAATTGTTGGGGGTCTTACGATCTACTCTAGCTTTTTTGTACTATATTTTATACATTATTTGTTAATGGTTTAAGATTTATATCACTAATCTTGTTTTTTCATCTATAATTGTATGAGCACTTCTAGCTTGACAGACCACAGAAGTTGAGTGGTCTACATGGCCACTTGTTTCATCCTCTATTGATGTTCTAATACTTGTATCGGGACAATGGTTACCTCATATGTCTAAAGTTGAGAGAATATTGATCACATGTTAGTTTGGGAGTGATGCGTCTGTAGCACCCCTAGCTAATTGACTTGACTAGACACACCCTATGCACACAATAGGGTCTTTTGAATTTATAGGACCTGATGGAAACACTACTACACAAATCTGCAAGCGCACAAGCTCGAGAGTAGTATAGGAGCAATAATTGAAGGTCAAACCCAATGGAGAGAGTGGGCACCAGAGCTATGTTTGTTTTGGGCTAGGTTCCTAATGTGGAGTCTAGGGTATTAAGGGTTTGATTTGAATTTGTTGATTACAATATTGTTTGAACAAGAAATTAAAAAGAGCAAGAATTTGAAACCTAGTTTAACTCTAGATAATTAATTCTAATTAGCAAAGAAGGGAAACCAAGAAACAACAGATGAATTTAAACTAAGGCAAGCAAGGAAAGTTAAAACTACCACAAAACTAGAAATAATAGAAGAATTTAATTAAGGAAAGCAAGGCAAGTTAACACTACCACAATACTAGCAAAGCATATCTAATTAACAACCTAGAGAGAGAAAACAAGTTAGATTAGGAAGAAGGGAAGCTAAGAAACAACAGAAGAATTTAAACTAAGGCAAGCAAGGCAAGTTAACACTACCACAAAACTAGAAAAGAAATTCTATTTAACAGTCTAGACAAAGAACTAGTTAGATTAGGAAAGTAATTACACTAGGCTAACAAACTAGGCAAAAAGGCAGTTAAGGACGTAAGATAGCAAGAGACTCGCAAGAACAAAGTAATTAACTAAGAAGGCAAGTAAATCACTAAGGAAGCATTAACAAGCAAGGAAGAAATTAGTATTTAACCAATTTATGGGAAGTATGGGACATCTGGGGGAATGTGACTAGAACCTAGGTTATGGTTCACAACATGCAATCTATACTCACTCATTTACATTTTTTAACCAAATAATAAGATAGAATCTAGATAATTACCCTAAAATACTAATTGGTCGTGGATGGAATAGGGTGTGATAAGGGGAACTACACCCTAGCACACACTATCCAGCCTTGTGAGACTCATTTGGATTAGAGTTTAGGTGAAATTATACTATGATCTAACCAAGTCTAAGTTTGTAGGGTAGAATCTCTTAGGAAAATTGGGGGCCAATGGTAATAATGGAGGGTATGTCACGTCATCACCTACCATCAAGACTTTATATAGCTCCAAGACAATTGCAATAAGTGCTTCTAGACTAGATACTTAGATCTCACACCTAAAGTATGAGAAGGGGTATATGTGTGGGAAGTGGGGTGCTATCTAAGGATCCACTAGTTGGACCCAGGAGAAAATCCCAAAGTAGCCTCACATATGCCATTTTCTTCTAGACCTAGGTGGTTTCAAGCACAAAATATAAGATAATTCATGTTTTCAAACACAAAGCACAATATCAATTATGGGAAATGAGATAGAATTAGAAGAAAATCAATAAAAAACGAAATCATAAGGTTTACAAGTTATTTCCCCCCAACATGGTATCAAAATCACATTTTGTCCTCAAACAGTCCACCTAGAGGGGCTTAGATACTCATGGACAAGCAATAGCTAAAGAAGAAGAAGTAGAAGAAATAATAACCATAGGATCTCTTGGAAGTACTCTTCTTATTCACTTCCAACAACAAGAGCTCATCCTCAACCCTCCAAGGTGGTTTGATGGCATGGAAAGGTGATTGGAAGTAGCCAAAACCCTAGAAAACTAGGGTTTTGAGGTAAGGGGGTGGAAATGGAGAAGTAGGTGGGAGTAGGTCAAAACTCATTGAATGTGGTAGTAAATGCTAGGGAAGCAAAGAGTGTCTAAGGGTATCTAACCTCATTCTCCAGACACCACTTGTGTATATATAGGCGGTAGAAAAACATTTGGTTAAGTGAGGGCAATATTTGAAGTTTAGTGCAAAAAATGAGCTAGGGTTTGAGGTAGCATGGTCGTGATGGGCAGAGGATGACATGGTTGTGCTAGGATGGAATAGGAGTGTTGGTGGATTTGAGTTTGATAATAAAAATTGGGGTTTGGAGGTTTGGTGGCATGTCTTTGTTGGGCAACACAACTGTGGCGGTGGCTCAATATCATAGCCATGGTGGGGGATTGGTCAGGGGTCATTCTTATTGGCACATGCATCTAGAGCTATTGGCACCATGGTAGTGGTAGCTGGAATAGCCTTTCTGTAGGCTCCTTATCATAGTCATGCTAGATAGCATGGGTGTTATATTGATCTTTAACTAGGCACTTGAATCATATGGTTCCTCTTTGATTTTAGCATTGGAAACATGGTCGTTCTGTGTCACGACATTTGTGTTAAGGGCTCTTTGTTACACTTTGATCTTCAAATTCACAATCCAAGGACTGGTTAGCTTTGGCTTGACTCTTGGCCACTAGGAGTAGGTTGGGGGAGCTCTTTGACCTTCCTTAGACTCCTCTAAGGGTGAAGGAACCCTAGGATCATCTCCATCTCTCCCGTCCATCCAAAGTGTGGTCCAAGCACCTGAAAATCATGCAAAGAACGTTCATAAGTGCATTTGATAGCAAACCATTCAGTAGGAGACATAACATACATTCTAACAAGTTTATATGTGATTGGAGTACAATAAGACACAAGATGAAGCCCTAAAAGAGGACTACATCACCACCCCAAACTTAAAACATACTTGTACTCAAGCATGCTCCAACGAAATTTCTCTTTTATTTCCTTCAAGAAAAACATAAGATAACGCAACCAACATGATGTTTATGAATAAAGTAAGCTCACATGTGGAATTAGGCATGCAATCCACTACTCTCTATTCATCTTCCAATTTTTCAATGTCATTCAAGCACATGGCATAAGAACTTCAACTATGGGATACCATCACAGATGTAAGTGATGCAACTTTATAATTCTCTAGGTAGAATGTATCATGCATGGCATACATTAAATTGGTTAGAGTCGTTGTGTCACTTGCTAGGACTCCAAAATACACTTTACTCCATCTCTCATGACCCACTTGGCTTGTGTAGGGATGTGAGTGCTAGAGCTGATTTACCCTAGAACTACTAGGTATAAAAAGAGAGGAAAAGGTTATAGAAGGGAATGGGATCTATTAGATAGGAGCATCCGTGTTTTCTTTATTAAGATGCTATTAAATAGGAGCAGCTCTTATTTTCTTTTATCTTTTTCTATTTATTTTTCCTTGCCCATATGTAAGGAGGGAATATGATGATAAGGATGAAGCGGGAATGTATTTGATATGGCCAACCCAAACTTTTGGATGGTGTCCAAGGCCAATATGTTCTCTTTGGCATCCTTTTGTGAGGTGTAGGGGTACGAAGATGATAGATGAAATCTTAGGTCAATGATGGGTCATACGTGATGGAGATCCTTGCATGATTTTATCCAAGCATGTTAGTCCATGCAACATTCACCAAAAATACAAACCATGCATAAAATGAGATATATGGTAGATCACACCCTTTGCAAATGGAATGAAAAGCTCCAAGCATTAGAGGCTTGTAGGTATCTCATTTTTTTTAAAACAGTCCTTTACTTTCCAGAGGCTTCGAACACATGCAAAATCCCATCACATGACTCATTTAGCCAAAACATCATCAATTGGATTCATTATCCCAATTCTAAACAATCACATCACAATAGGTATATATTTTAGTTAAAACACACTATTAGGTAAGTATATTCAAGCTTGGGAAAAATTGGCCAAAATGGTGCCAAACTACCTTCAATAACATCTAAACCTATCCTAATAAGCAATATGCATCAAGTAAGTGATTCCTTGCTAAAAACACAAAAGAATTACAAAACCCTACATGAAATGCAATGCATGGAATGACATGACATGAAAAGAAAAGAAATGGAAAAATACGCAAAAATGCAAGATTTGAACTACAAGATATGCATGTATACAAAACATAAAAAACACATATAGATGAAAAATTATAAGATTTAATTAAACTATTTGATAATCTCAGGCAAAAATTTAGAACAAGATACATAGATAAATATGGGGTAACACAATGGCTTACTGCCATACCACCCCAAACTTTTTAAACCATGTTGTTCTCAACATGAATTCAAAGTTTAGAATGGTATGGTTATGGGCACAGAGTTGTGGTATATAGCCTCCAAGAGGGGGAGACATCAAATGGCTTTTAGTGAGTAGGGTAGAGCTACTGCGGTCGTTCTTCCCAAAATGTCTATTTTTTTATCGGTTGGCACCATAGTTGTTCTTCATGAAGTGGGGTGTCTTCTTTCTTGTAGAATTTTCACTCAACTTCATTTATTTTCTCAATTTTTTATATTCCCTTGGATAGTTCCTCCATGCATCATCCTTCCATTTATGCACCTTTTCTAACATGATTCACAAATAAAAAAATTGCCAAGTATAGTGTGTGTGAGAGAGAGTGTTTCTTGGAAATGAAAAGCAAAAATACAACAAACAAAAAGACAGATTTTGGGAGAAAGAATATCAAATAGAGGTGGGTTGCCTCCCACTAGCACTAAATTTATCATATTTATCCAAGATTTGGTATCCTTTCATCATCAAGTGTCCACAAGTATTGTATTTTAATCTTCATCATAGGTATCCTCCCAAAACCGTTTACAAAATGGTCTTCCTCCCAATGGGCATGCCTGCTTCTCACATGTTTTTATTCATTTATATATCCGTCGTAGTCATTATCATAGATCTCACAACCATGGTCCTCATCAATGAAACCCTACATATCAATCAACATGATCACTTGGGTATCTTCCCCATTATCTTTTTTGTGAAGGTATAAACACCCTTATGCAATTTTGAATATATTGGGTTTTTCTTGATGATGTCAAGAAATGAGGTTTTTATCTTCACTTGCCTCAAGACCTCCAAAATGTTTGTGCTATACTTTATGTTCCTTTGGAGAAGGGGTCTTCTAAGACATCAAAGGTAGGGGGCTCAATCATATTGAAAACTTGATAACATTAGAGTATCACACTAGGGTTTCTTGGATCAAAGATTGAGGCACTTGCTGATTTCATATAAAAAACGTGGGACACATGGTATTAGCGTCTCAAAGTTGGTGGGACAACAGATTTGTTAGTGCCCTTGGCACTCTCATAAGAAGGCAGTATGGCAAAATTTCAAGTGCAATTGGAACTCTCACAAAATGCCTAGACACATGGTGTTATCATCTCCAAAGAAGGTGGGACATTAGAATTTTTGGTTCTCTTGGCACCCTCATAAGAACCTTCTGGCAATGGTTTTCCTTCATGACCTTTGTCACTTTGCCTCTTTCCCTTTTTGGTCTGCTCAACAACATTGTCACACCTCAAGATTGACACCATGTTCATTTCCTCATGGGGAGGAGGGGAAGCTCGTGATGGTTGTGGTTGTGGTTGTGGTGGTGGTGCTCTTTGGTGTGGTGGAGTGGGATTTTATATGATGTAGGGTGGTTGTTGTGTAGGTTGTTGTGGAGGTGGTTGATATTGTGGTGGTAGTGGTTGGTATTGAGGTGGTGATTGCATAGTGAATTGGAAACTATGTGGAGGGGCTTGTTGTAGGGGTGGATAATAAGGGTTTAGAGGACCTTGGAATTGTTGCAAAGTTGTCACTTTCCCTTGTGGTGGGATATAGGTGTCTTGAGGAGCACTCATGGATCCACTATAACTATTAGGATTTACCATTGTTTGGGAAAGAATTCCCCCTCCTAGCGATGATAAAATGATAAAGAAATTTGGTCCAACCTTTGATCAAGACAACTAATGGTTTGTTCATGAGAGGACACTTCTTTCTTTACCTCATCAAGGTTCCTCAATCTTCCAAGCACCTCTTCTTCAAATCTTGAAATGTCTTTAAATCCTTGGTCCCCTTGTTGCTTCCATGCGAAATTTGGGCGATCTTCATTATGGAGTGTAGGAATAGGACATTTGACCTTGCTTGTTCCAATTGTCATAAGATTGTAGAGCTTGCACATCTTCACAAAGAACCTCCACAGAGTTGACAGAGTCACTAGAAAACCTCCAATATGAGTCTGCATGGGATTCATCATATCTACCAAGATTTTCGTCATTTGAGGGTTTTCATCATTCTTGGCTTGAGGAGGGGAAGCTCCCATGTTTCTATCGTATTGGATACATGTACTGGAGGCTCAATGACTTTAGTTTTCATTTAAGTACTCAAAAAGAGACCTAGAATCCTTGGGAAGTTTGGCCATGAATGCACCGCCAATAGATGAGTCTACAATGTCCTGAACCATCTTAGAAAGTCTAGAGCAGAAGGATTGGACTAGTTGCCAAAGGGGTACCTCATGATGGGGGAAATAGTTAAGAAATTTCTGGAGCCTCTCACATGTCTCATTAAATGTTCATTCTCCTTTTGGCTGAAGGATGTGATATACCTTCTCATATAAGTCAAATTGGGAATAGGATAGAATTTCATTGTAAATTCATTATTCATGTCTTCCTAAGTCATAATCGTACTCTTTGATGAGTGTCACTCCTTTTCTTTATCCTTGAGAGAAAAGGGGAACAATGTGAGTTGAATTGAATATTCAGTCCTTATAGGAGTCCTAAAGGTGGAGCATGTCTCAAGGAAGGGGTCCACATGCTTGTAGGGATTTTCATTTTCATGGTCATAGAAGGTGGGTAAGTGTGACGAAACCCACCATCATTTAAGATAACAAGTGTCATTAACAATAATAAAACATGCAGAAGCGATCGTTAGCAGCGGATTACTGAAAATCACTAAAAATCAAAACCATTTATCAAGAGATCCATTCATATGAAAACTCTTTCATTTAGAACCAAAGTAAAACATTACATCCTGGTTCATATATATACATATCATGCCTCTTTGCACAAAATCTCAGATCGGAGAATCAAAACACTAACTCCTAGGACCCGAGAGTACAGAGACGACTCATAGGACTATCTACACAAAACCAGACAGCCAATGTCTCCACCTGTTGGATCACTGTTGTCCCTATGACTGCTGGTGCTACTCACCCACTGAAAGGTTTCTTCCTCTTCTTCGGTGATTACCTAAAAATTTAATCCCACGGGGGTGAGACAATTATAAAAATTGTCCCAACGAGAGATATAACTCTCCGCCAGAAACATTGTTATTGCTGATAATAGAATAACACTGAGCAGTAGAATTATATTTACTCAACAGCAGGTAAATCATTGAATAAGATATGTAGAGCAGTATTCTCTATGCAATCATTTCAATTATAACTTGATTAAGCAGCAAGTCATTCATTTAAGAAGGAATATGAAGAACATGTATATCATTTATCCAACTATGATATAATAGACCATGTATCATCAACCATTGATTCTCGCAATTCAACCCTAAGAAAATATGCTACACGGCTGATTACGTTTTACAATCATACTTATGCCCTGAGGAGATGAGGTATACCGCTCATACTGCAACCGACCACGGTTACATAAAGCATCGGTACCACACATAGGTCAATGGAAGAGTCGGATTCCCATGACCTCAACAATCTCGGTCAGTACGAGATAACATGCAGGACATCTTGTGTCTCTGCTAGATAGCTTTCCCGGGTATACTGGCAACATTGCTATTAGAGTTATAGCCCATAGCATATACTCTCTTCAGGATATGGCCTGTAGCCAATGCTCGATATTATTTTGTGGAGTCATGGCCCGTAGCCATGCTCTTACTGGGGTATGGTCCGTAACCAATCCCGTTCATAGGACATAGCCCGTAGCAATGCCTATGGGGCATAAGGATATAATTGCCCAATTACCCCCACATATTCAAAAATATGCGTTCCGAGTAAACTCGTTTCACCATTCAGCTAATTCTGACGCTGATGGATCTGTGATCAGGGCAACTACATTATATGGTATCACTTGATTAATTAAGTACATTATCATATTCTTTTAGCATCAGCCAAGTTTCCAAACATAACTTAATAAGACAAATGCTATAAAGAAAACATGTACTATTTCCATTAATCACTTCTCAGTCTTTATAAGACATGGGGATCTCAGTCCCTCATTTCAATACTGGGAATTTTCATTCCTTTGCAACTCAATGCCATAATCATATGGTTCTGGGTATTCAAACCCTTAGCTCATCATTGAGCATTATTACCACTTTTTCAGGTAATTATTACCTTCAGGTCACCTGACCAAGGTAAATATGATGCTTATTACATAAACATCTTCTCATGGCACTTAAGGCCCATTACTTCTCTTATTACCTCATACTAGGCAATAAGGTATAGCATGGTACATAAGGCGCAATAAACAATGTCAATACATAAAATGTCATAGCTCATACCTGGCTATGTTCATCATCACATCATACCTGCATGGTTAGTACAGATGATAATACATCAATTTCATATCAGCACCATGCAAAACAATATATAACATCATTATTCAAGGGTAACACCACTATTCCCTTACCAGGGTTAGGGTTTCCCATTTCTCATTAATTCAGACCCTCTTGAGTTAACCATAGAGGGAGCAACAAAGAAAGAGAAGAGAGAAAAAGAAAGCATCATCGGAGCAGAAGAGTAGATCTCTGACAGCCCGGTGTAGATCGTCGCAGTCTCCGGGACTGCTTCATCGTGGTCGATGTCGTCCGTCTCTCCGCCTCAATCGTCGTGTCTACCTCTGGGATTGCACGGGTAGAATGAGGTAGAACAATGGTAGAAGTGAGATGATAGAGGTGAGATGGCGATGGAACAGCCTTCTAGATCTGTCCCCAGTCTGGCAGCACACCGGATCTAGACTCAGGATGGGATTCTGAGGCTGTGGGTGAAGTTTGGTTGGAAACGGTGCTCGGGCATTCTGGCGGTGTTCCGGCACTGGTCCCAATCCGGAAGCCTTGGGCCGTAGTCGGATGGTATCCTTTAGAACATGCCTCTACCCTTCTATTTATAGGCTTGCTAAAATATCTTGGGCCAAGGATCACACCTTGTGCGTGTCCTTTTATTCATGCGGTTTGCTCTAATAGTGCTGATGCGGTTTGCTGTAGCAGCTATTTCGGCCTTGGAATTCGGTCTGGGCATTCGGTCTTTGATTCAGTGGAAAACGGTCTTCGGCATTCGGTCTTTGATTTGGAAGCGAGCAAACGGTCTTCGTAGCGGCAACTTTTCTATTCGATCCGCTATTCGGTTTGCATTATCTTTTCCGGTTAGTTCCATGCGCGGTCTTCGATTTGGTTTGGCAGTGCTCGTGAGCTCATCTTTATCATATGGTCTTCCATTTTTGTATTGGCAAATGGTCTTGGACAAAAAGGCCATACGGTTTTGATATTCCAATAATAAGCAAACGGTCTTGCATGTCCATTCGGTTTGCTGCTGGCCATTCCAAACGATCTTCATGCTTATCCGGTTTGCATGCATCTAAACCAAACGGTCTTGATCTTGAGCAGCAAACGGTCTACATATTCTAATAATAAGCAAACGGTCTTGCTGCACATTTCCTCATGTGTTATTGCGTTCCATTTGCTTCATGCGGTCTCATAGCTCCCTCAATCACGTGCACTCATACGGTCTGGTTTCCATTCAAGCAAACGGTTTGTAGCAAAAGCAAGCACCTGTATATTTCCTTCACGTGTACTCGTTCCTTTTCAGATCAATTGCTCATGCATTTTGCTAGGATCATGTGGACTTCTACTTGTCTTCGCAATCTTACACATGCATGAAAATTAACATGTGTTCTTCATAGTCCCTGGTCATGAGTTCTTAAACTTGCACATGCATGCAAATGATCATGCGTTCTTCATAGTTTGGAGCATTCTCGTGGACAACTACTGGTCTTGCTGCTTACTCATCCTGTGCTCACGATTGTTGGTGTAGGTGATGAAGACGACGACGTCGGAGATCATGTGTAGGTGGGCGCCGACGTTGTTGATGACGTATAGCTCAAACGGTGTCACATGCCATCATGCTCAAACGGTCTTGGGACCGCATGGGCTCATACGGTCTTGAGACCGCATGAGCTCAAACGGTCTTGAGACCGCATGGGCTCATACGGTCTTGAGACCGCATGGGCTCATACGGTCTTGAGACCGCATGGGCTCATACGGTCCTGAGACCGCACGGGCTCATACGGTCTTGAGACCGCATGGGGTCAGGACCGTATAGCGCTCAAGACCGCATGGATGAAACCAAATGGATCAAGATCGACTAGTGGTGATCTGCAGAGGGAAAGGAGAATGTGTAAGAGAGAATAGCATCGAATAAACTAGTGATTAGAACTATTTAGGCAATATTTGCCAGGAATTAGTGAAACACTCAAGGTGAACCAAAGCGAGGGTAAATCAGTCAATATGAGGAATAAAATCCCTAGAATTGGCGACTGTGCAGATGAATCTGGAGGATTCATCATACATGTAATGGTTTAACGATGGAAAAAGTCCTAGATACCCCTCTCAATGTGCAGTTTCAATGTCAGTACAACTAATCAATTTTTCATAGGGTCACAAGAAACCTCTTTTGCATCATAGGATCATGTGAAGCCTACTGTGATGACTTCTTCGATCATCAAGGTAAAATATAGGTAGGTGTATAAGCGTATATTGTTTGTTAATATGTTGTTGGTTTTCTTAACTCGAAAATACATCAAAAGTGAAAATATATATCAAGTCATATAAAGTTGGATCTTAATGATGATGAAGATATGATGTATTGGAGAAACTCGGTGAAACCCTAAACATTGAGGTGTTGGCTTCATAAAGTGAGAATCGGTGGAAATCTAATAGTATGGTGAATAAATACCCATTAATGTGAATTATGATTTTGATAGACTAGAATGTGTATTGGAGTTACTCAAACTTAAATTAGGATTAAATATGTGAAAAAGACAAAATTTCATAAAAGCACTAAATAACATGAGCTTATCTATCGATGTAGTAGATCACATTGATCAAACTACCCCATAATAGATTGACTTGACAGAGAACTTCAATCCATTCACATTTCACATCAATGGGTCGGAGAAGATTTAGTGATCTATCTAAATAGTTTCATTGCAATACATCTATACATTTAGACCACATTGATTGATATGTATATTTATAAAATTCATAATTATAAATAAAATAGGGACACAAAAAGCTTAACCAGATCACCTAAAATGAAAGCCATGTACCACTCTTCACCTAGGAAATCTAGTTTCATAAACATTATCAATTGTTTGAAGAAAATGAAGATGTTAATAAAATGATAATAGGTTCTTACATCTTTTGCTGGCTAATCGAGCACTCTTCCTCACACTCTTCTAAATTCTTTTGAAAAAAATTTCCTCTAATTAATTACAAATCAATTGTACAAAAATCCATCCTTCAACATACTCCCTTTCTCCCTTCATCTTGTTTGGTATAGGAAAGGTCATGTTGGAGAAACTATAACTGTCTGAATCGGAAGAAGGTGGGCCTGGCCTATTTTTTAGAAAAGGTTTAGAATTCTACCTCAACACCAAGCCAACATATGGGTGATTAGTTTAATTCCTTGGTTAAGACTAAATTATGCAATTGATTGTCACTTTCTCTACATTAAATCATATTTTGATCCACATATTTCGTTATCTAGGAAGATCACAGGGCAATTGTAGAGACCTATCTTTTGTTGGTCTTTCATACTTCTTATACTTCAGTATTTATCCATTCTATACACAACAACTAGAGAGTTCTACCATGGTTGAACTTGTGATTTAGTGATCGCACACCTAATATCTAGATAGACTATTATTATAGATACCCCACCATAAGATAGTTAAAAGGGATCACAATTATACCTCCAGACCTGAATAGTTAGGTAGCTTATCCATATGATGACACCTTAGGGTGTAATGAGGTACATTGTAGACTTATGATAGCCATTGAACCCTAAAATTTGGATGGTGATTCATTGACTAAAAATATCAAACAACTTTGGTATGGGTCAAGAGAATCATGTTGAGAGTTGGAACCTAAAAGCTAATAGAGAGCATCAAAATACTACTTTTTAATTTATTATATTTTTATTAGTTGTTTATTCTCTTCTATTTATCATGAATCATAAAGGAATTCCATCATATGTGGGTTAGTTGTTTCTCATTCTTAGGATGCCTTCTAATGTCATCAATACTTATTAGTTCATGTAATTTATCAAGACTACAAAATTGTGATAACTTAGCATGTCTCCACTTTGTACAAAGAGTCTTCCACTCATTAAGGAAATACTCTCATAAAATCTACTCAAAATGTTAGGATATTATGAAAAATTAACATTGTGGAGCTTAACTGAATTGAGTTATAGATAATGGTAATATCCTTTTCATGATGTGGGGTTTTTATATTTAGATAGAATTCCTTAAATATTTTGGGTTCTATAGGCACTTTTTAAGTGATCAACTCATGTATAGTTTATAGATGTGTGGGTTGATAATATTATCATAAACTTATAATATGACTCCACTACATATAATTCGTACTATTAAATCAATATACCCTTATAATAAAAGATTGTTTATTTTCTAATTTTTTCTGCATTTAGTTGTTGGTAAGTGATATTTTAATATTGGAAACGTTTGCCTTAGTGGTTTTATAATTTAAATTTTAACATGCACCTTTGGTCTTTGTATATCTATGTATTAGGGTTTGGGAATATTTGTAAGGATATATCAAGTGGATTATTCTTGAGGGAAATCTAGGATTTGGTCCATGTGTCTTTAACATATGACTTACTTATCAATGCCATGAAATTAACTAAAGTGAATCACCATCGTAGGATATGCAAAGTATGTTTATAAAGGTGAATTTTCATTTATTACATTGAAAGAGGATGTATGAAAATGCCAAGACACCATTTCCTAGTACACAAAGCCTTTTCAAGTTTTTGTCATTTACCTTGTCACAATAGTCATGTGTGGCTTATACACACCACACAAGGCTCTAGTAGAGTTTTGAAGATGTTGACTTCCCCACAAAACACCACTAGCCTCAATTGATTACTTTTTCCTCATTCACGTACAACCCAAATTTGACTTCCCAATAGGGCACCCATCCTAATACTACTATGATTTTAGCACATTAAACGGTAGACTATCTTTTTATGAGCTACCTGAAAAGGGGGTGCACCACAGTGATATGGGTTGTGCAGCCATTCCTTTAAATACTATTTTTTATGAGGTATCAAATCATAGGATGTTACAATCTTCCCCACTTAGGATCTTAATGCATGTCCTCATCAATGATCAACTATATGGCCTCATTCTTTCTTCCATGTATTGCTATAGACCCACAAATGTCTTATGTACACTCAACTTCCATCTACATGTACCAGCATAAGGTTGGATTCATATCACCTGTGTATATCACATTCCTCATGCATGTCTTGCATGGATCAACACTAACATATCATATGAGTGCATGAGCCCTATTTTCGTAGGAGCTATCTTTGATACCATTTGTAATGCTTGAGCCCACCATAAAAGGCACTAGTAGAGTTTTGGGAATGATGATTGGTCCACACACTACCACTAGCCTCAGCTACATGCTTTGTCCTCACTCACGCACAGTCTCGGTTAAAATTCCTAATAGATCACTCGTCATCATACTAATTGACCGGCCTAAATCACGCGTCCAAAAGTGGAGGCAGATTTGAGGTAGTCGAGCTTTTACATTTATAAACTTGAATCCTTCTAGGCCCCCACAACTTTGTTTACGAGGTCGAAGTAGATATACGGGGTCGAACACAGGGACAAGGGGGTAGTGTTGAGAACCCAAAATCGACACGCTACACTCCGGTGGGTATAAAGAGATATAAATTCCCGAAAGGGAAACATCAAGATGTCACAAATAAAACAAAGAAAACTATCTCCAACAGGAGCTATAAGAGAGAATTAAGGTTTTAGTCATTTAGTAGTTTTTAGGGATTTTCATGCAACATAAACAGAAAGATAATACTAGAGCTAGGGCAAGATGCGGAGGATAAGACTACAGCAAAACAAGCGGCAGTAGTATCACCCTGCACCCCTCCTCTTAGAGCAGGTACTTCTAACTAAGCGTCAACACCCCTCTCGAGGTTGTCGGACTTAAGTTAGAGTGGAATGTTACGGAAACAACTCCGTTCCAGGCACTCTCGTACTCCAGAATCAGACCAAACACTAGAGCCACAACACGACTCTCGAAGCTGTTGTGACGGAAAAACACGATTCGGTAGCTAAGAGAAACGCGATCCAAACATGCAAGCTAGAGTTCAGATATCAAACATAGCAGTCATCCAATATATCGCACCAAGTATAAAGAAGCAAGTAATTAAGCTTGTCTATTTCCATACACATTAAGGGTCTTAATACATTGCGTAAGAAAGGAATTAAATGACGGAATTAAAGATAGATGTCGCCTTTGTGATGTAGAAGGGCGACAGACTACAGTGGCTCTCCCGCCCGATACCGGACAGGGGCCTAGCCCGATACAGCGGTGTCGGGCGACACACTCTCTCGAGCGACACACCGCAACGGCTGACTGTATCGTTCAAGGACCTGGCCGATATGCTCAAGTTGGGCGACACACCCTCTCGGGAGGCACGCATGACGGGCGAAGCGTATCGAGTTTGATATCGTATCGGGCATGGAGCGACGCGTCCTACTGTCGGGCACTTGTGTCGCTCGTCATCGTTGGTCGATATCGGCCCACAGTGTCACCCAGGACTGTTCTAAGTGAACTATCCCCTCCCTCTCGGGACGAGGAAGAGCTCACCTAGTGTCGCCCAACACGAGCACTGGGGCACGATACTCCTGCTCTCGCAGTTTCCTCCGAAGATCACTCAAGGCTCCCAACTGTCCGAATTCCGAAGTATCCGAACTGTCTTTTCAGCTCCTTGTAGTTGCTATTTATAGGCAGCGGTTGGAGGAAGTTATGGTGCTCGAAGCGCCACGTGTCCTCCTTATTTGCGGGTCGGTAGACGGCTGATACTGGTATCGCTCGGCTCAGGAGTGTCGGCTATCGGTCACGTGATGGATGGCGCACCTGTCGGTGGGTGGCTGTGTCGCCCGACAAGCTGGGTTGTCGGGGCGAGCTGGGCTCCCTGTCGGGTAGAAGGCATGCCGTCCATCTGCTCCTTCTTGCGCGGCATCCTTTTTTCGCGCGTCATTGCGTCACTCCACCCTATCGGGCAGAGGTTGTATCAGGCGTCAGGAAGGCCGAAACAGACTTGGACTTATTCTTTGGGCCGGAACGGCCTTATTGCACCAAAATGAGGAAAAACCCTGCAAAAGATGGAAATATAGGATTAAGAGCATTACTTGGCCAATTATTGCGAAAGTGCATATAAAAGAGAGGAAAATAGCTAAAAATGGCAGTTTTGATAACAGAAAAACAGTCTAAAATATCACAAAAATTGGTGTTATCAACTCCCCCAAACTTAGCGTTTTGATTGTCCTCAATCAATATTTAAACTTTATTTGTGATGATTCTTCTTGTTTGGTACAGCTTTCAGGCCAAGAGGTAAAGCAAGTATAGTAATGCCTTTAGAGATAATGCTGTCTCATTACGAACAAAAGACCTTGCATTTCCTGTCTTATTATTTCAGTAGAATATATTTTTTTCTACAGCTTCAGCGATACTTTAGTGTATGATTCCGAAGTTAGCTTACACACCAAACAGCTTTATTTTCAAGGCAGAAAGTTGTGTAAAGGGTAGGCTAAGGCTTTTTGGGTTTTTCATCTTGTTTTCCATCAGTCCATCCAGGTAAGGGTCCGTTAGCGGGCAAGTGGTCCCTGTAGTCCAAGCCAGTTGGCTTTAGAGCAGTGATTTCACATCCTACGTACCACTGCCCCTGATCTACCATGCCTAAAGATGGGTACTTTTGGAAAACAAGCGGGTATATATATTTTTTTCTTTTCTTTTATTGGGCACAACTCTCATGCTTTTATTCACACTCATAAGGCTTCTCTCTCTTTTTGGGATTTTTGTTGGGTAAAGGGGAAACAAAGAGATTTCTGCTGTTTGGGCAGCTTTTTCCTTCTCCATACTCGTCTCTTAGCTGTTTGCGAGATTATTATATTTTTTGAAATTTTTGGCGTGGAAAATGTAATCTTCTGTTTGTTTGAAGCAGCATTATCAGAAAGATATCACGGAACTTGTATCTCATTAAGCACAAAGAAAACTAACTTTGCAAGCAGTTGCATCAGGTTTTTACTAATATAGCGACTTTGTACATAAGCATGGGAACAAAATAAGCAAAATTTTTCAAAATTTTTATATGAGCAAGGGTACAAATACGTGATATAGGAGGAGAACAAAATGGCACAAGAGAATTTTTATACCTCCTTCACTGACACATGGGTACCCCCCCCCAAACTAACTTCGCACTTTGTCCCAGAGTAGCGAAGAAAACTGGGTGAGTTCATGTTAGCCCAGTGAAGGTTATCTAGCGGGTTCGCTTGTGCTTTGGAGAAGCTGCAATATGCTTATTTGCTGCAGCCTCCTTATTTTCTCATTTGGAAACAGCCTGAACAGGTGCAAAGCTCTCAAGATGGAAGCTCGAGAGCTCTTGAAAACACTTGTGGGCGCTTCCTCCTTAAGAAGATGGAACCGGAATACCCAGATTCCACTCGGAGGCCACCTGCATAAGACTCGTGCTGTCTCTGTAGATGGCCCTACACCATCGTAGAAGACAAACTATTATAAGAAAGTGATCTTCCTCTGAAGCTACCATATCAAGAAAAATTCTCCCGCTCTCTATCTGCGGTAGTCGACGGCCAGTTGCCTTGGGGATTTTACATTTCTGCCCGACAGTTGTTGCTTCCACTCGGCTAGAGGTTTGCCCTGTGTGACCCACCCCTGTTATCAAGTCCAACGATCATCTAAATGTTAGGTCGACAAAGACAGGAATCACGATAAGACTTATTTCAAAATCCGGGTATCGTCCATCAAAAAGAAGCTCAAGGCGATACAGGGTTGGACGATACGAGGAGGACTGTGTGGCATACACTCCGCCCGACATGGACGTATTGGGCGATAAGGTCGCCAAAGACAAAATGCCCGTCAGGACGTCACAAAAAAAATGTGTCGCCCGATAAGGGTATCGGGTAAACATTATCGGGCGTTATTTTTGTGCTTGACTGCGTTGGGCGATACAAAATCAACTAGGCTCGTAAAACCCGATAAGCAGCGCGATATGAAAACTCGTGTCGGGCGATAAGCATGTCGGGCGATACCTTTGCTCATAGGAGCCATCGCCCGATATAAGGGTGAAGGCAAGTTGGCCGACACACGAGCAAAGGTGATCATTGCATGTGTTACAGGTGGCTGAAAAGGAAAGTGAGGCAGCCCGACACGTTAGGCCCCTTTTTTCTATTTATAGCAAACTCAACTGGGGGTAAATCGGGCATTCCAGGGCGCGCATCGGCCGATTGAGTCATGTCATTCCCGAGACGACAGTCCCGTAGGTCAAATCAAGGGCATTTATTTCCCATGCACGATACGGCTGTTGCTCTAGAATTCCATCCGTCGCGGCTCTTACGGTGCCCAAGAAGCTGCGGCCTGATACAGGCGTGATTGTGCGCCAGCTGAGCTGCTGCCCGACATGTCGTAAAAGAAGGCGCCTGAAACAAGGCGGAAAAAGCAATTTACGGGCAAAACATCATCGGTTTAGGGTAGAGCCCCTCACCTCAGACAGAATTACTCCTCAATGCTTTGCAAAAATTAGTGATGACCCATAAAACAGAAGAGTTGGTACGCTCGGCGCGTAATCCCACTCGATCCTTATTACAGTCCATAAAGTTTGATTTTACAAGTAATAAGAAAAAGCAACATATTCTGGGAAAGAAAGAAAAACTCGGGTTGCCTCCCAAGGAGCGCTGAAGTTTGCGTCGCCAGATCGAATGATGTAGGATCATCTTGTTCAGCTCTCGACTGTACCCATATCTTGCAGACTGATCTCTGCTCTCCTGACAAATGCTTCATCTTCATAGAACCTTTTTACCCTGTGCCCATTTACTTGAAAGACCCTGGTCGGATCATCTTTATCATAGAGCTCCATCATTCCTAATGGGTATATTTTCGACACTATGAACGGTCCGGACCACCTCGTTTGTAACTTCCCAGGTAAAAGACGAATAGAGGACTTGAATAACAAGACCTTATCCCCTTCGCTTACATCTTTTCTCCTGAGGTGGGCATCGTGCCACAATTTTGTCCTCTGTTTGTAGATTTTTGCATTTTCGTAGGCATTCATTCTCAGCTCTTCTAGCTCTTGAAGCTGCAAAAACATCTTTTCTCCAGCTTTATCGAGGTCCATATTTAGGAACTTGATTGCCCAAAGGGCCTTGTGTTCCAACTCTAGAAGCAAGTGGCAGGACTTTCCGTAGATAAGACGGTAGGGGGTGGTTCCAATGGGTGTTTTGTAAGCAGTACGGTAAGCCCAAAGCACGTCGTCAAGCTTCATGGACCAGTCTTTCCTCGTTCGGTTGACAGTTTTCTTCAAGATCTGCTTGATTTGCCTGTTGGAAACCTCTACCTGCCCTAACGTCTGTGGGTGGTAGGGTGTAGCGATCTTGTGCCTCACTCCATACTTGTGCAGAAGTGCTTCAAACTATCTTTCTCCAAAGTGCGATCCTCCGTCGCTTATCACAGTGTGCGGTACACCGAAACGAGGGAAGATGGTCTTCTCAAAGAGCTTGATAACTGACTTGGCGTCGCAGGTTTGGGTGGCTACCGCTTCCACCCACTTCGATACATAATCTACTACCACGAGTATGTATTGATACCCCTGATATGGGGAAAACGGTCCCATGTAGTCGATCCCCCACACGTCAAATATTTCTACTTCGATCCAGCTTGCCATTGGCATTTCATTTCTCCGCCCTATGTTTTCTGTAAACTGGCACTCCTTACAAACCTTCACAAATTGTGCAGCGTCTTTAAACAAGGAGGGCCAGTAGAACCTGACTGTAGCACTTTTGCAGTTGTTCTCTCGCTACCCAGGTGTCCACCGTAGGGGGAGGCGTGGCATTCTTTCAAGATGTCTGCGGTTTCTTCCCCTGGGATGCACCGCCTGTATAAGTTGTCAGCACATCTCCTAAACAGGAGAGGATCATCCCAGTAGTAGTTTTTGACATCTGCAAATAGCTTCTTTTTTTTATTGTACGTGATGTCAGGAGGCAGTTCTCCGTAAGCAAGATAATTGCAGATGTCTACAAACCAGGGTAAATTTTCTTCTTGAGCATCTGCCAACATCAGAGCCTCATCGGCGTAGTCATCGTTGATTGGTGGCTCTTCCTGTCTCTCAGCCACGATCCTTGATAGGTGGTCCGCGACCACATTTTCTGCTCCCTTCTTGTCGATAATCTCGTGGTCGAACTCTTGGAGCAATAAGGCCCACCTCAATAGTCTTGGTTTTGCGTCTTTCTTTTGCATCAAGTATTTTATATCCCCATGATCTATGTATACTTTGACCTTAGCTCCTATGAGATACGACCTGAACTTATCGAACGCGAAGACGATCGCGAGCATCTCCTTCTCTGTTGTTGTGTAGTTTACTTGAGCCTCATCCAACGTGCGACTAGCGTAGCAAATCACATGGTGCTTTTTATCTTTCTTTTGCCCCAGGACTGCCCCAACCGCGTAGTCGCTAGAGTTGCACATTAGCTCAAAAGGTAAACCCCATTCTGGCGCTTGAAGGATAGGTGGTGATATTAAAGCATTTTTCAGGGCCTGAAAAGCACTGAGACAATTGTTAGAGAAAACAAATTCAGCATCTTTTACCAGAAGATTGGACAGCGGTTTGGAAATCTTCGAAAAGTCCTTGATAAATCTTCGGTAATATCCAGTGTGCCCGAGGAAGCTGCGCACCCCCATCACGGATCTGGGTGGAGGAAGCTTGGATATGGCTTCGACCTTGCTGGTGTCCACCTCGATCCCACGCCTTGAGATCTTATGGCCAAGAACAATGCCCTCTCGCACCATGAAGTGGCACTTTTCCCAGTTTAAAACCAGGTTGTTCTCCTCGCACCTCTGAAGGACTGATGACAGATTCTTCAGACAGCTATCGAAGTCCTTCCCATAGACCGAAAAGTCATCCATGAAAACTTCTACGATGTCTTCTAGAAAATCTGAGAACATCGATATCATGCATCTTTGAAAGGTAGTTGGAGCGTTGTAGAGTCCGAAGGGCATCCTTCGAAAGGCGTAAGTGCCGTAAAGGCAGGTGAATGTTGTCTTCTCTTGATCGTCGGGTAAGATGGGTACCTGGTAAAAACCTGAAAAGCCATCAAGAAAACAAAAGAAATCATGATGTGCTAACCTTTCAAGAAATTGGTCAATAAAAGGTAGTGGAAAATGATCCTTCTTTGTAGCCTGATTTAGCTTTCGGTAATCAATGCACATCCGCCATCCGCTGACGGTCCTAACTGCCATATCGTCTCCCTTCTCACCCTTAACCATCATCATTTCGCCCTTTTTGGGTACTACGTGGATCGGACTTACCCAATTACTATCGCTAATTGGGTAAATGATCCCCGCATCCCTAAGCTTTATTACCTCTTTCTTGATGACCTCCTTGAGCATCTGGTTCAGCTTCCTCTGGGGTTGAGCTAGAGGCTTGGAAGATTCATCTAAGTTGATGTGATGCATTCACAGGGCAGGGCTAAGGCCTTTGATATCATCTACTGAGTATCCTATAGCCCCCCTGTGGAGCCTTAACTCCTCAAGGAGTCGGTCCAGCTGATTGCTTGAAAGATTGGCATTTACGATGATAGGGTTCCGCTGCTCTTCATCCAAGAACTCGTACTTCAGATCTTCAGGCAACGCTTTTAACTTTGGCTTTGGTCTGGGTGCCTTCCCTTGAGGCTCCCCCTCGAGATAGGCATACTTCACAGACTCCACCACCTTATCCTCTTCTTGCAAGTCTTCGTCAGAAAGGTCGAAAAGGTTGAGATGCCTTGCGACTTCAGGATCTTCGAGGTCGGGATCTTGACAGTTTATAACCCTCAAGAGGGGGTCTACTGTCTGGATGTCTTCCTCTATTTCCTCATAGAATTTATTGTAGCTATCTACGAAACATGCTGATTCAGACAGGGATGGGCTTCTCATGATCTCTTTCAGCTTGAAGTCCATATGGTCATTTCCGACCCTCAAAGTGATCATCCCCTCGGAGACATCAATCAGCGCTCTCCCTGTTGCCGAGAAAGGGCACCCAAAGATGATCGGGCAACGGGGGTCTTCAGCTGTGTCGATGACGACTATATCGCAAGGGATGAAGAAATCGCCGACCCTGATCGGCACATCCTCGACAATGCCGACGGGTCTCTTAAAGGTGTGATCCGCCAGTTCAATCCGCATGTTGGTTCGAACCATGTTGGTTAAACCCACCCTTTTTGCGAAACTTAGGGGCATGAGGCTTATGCTTGCCCCCAAGTCCGCTAGACCCTTATGCTCGACATTGTCCCCGATGGCGAATGGGATTGTGAATGCTCCGGGGTCCCTTCTCTTATTTGGCATGTCGGGCTTCACGAAGGCAGAGGAGGCAGAAGCTAGGTGCATTGTCTCAATCCTTCCTCCCCTTCTCTTCTTTGTGATAAGGTCCTTGAGGAACTTGGCATATGTAGGCATCTCCTCCAAAGCATCGAGGAAGGGCACTTCGAGATGCAGTTTCTTGATCGAATCAATGAACTTCTCATGACGCTTCTTCAGATTCGCCTTTATCAGCTTATATGGGAACGGAATCCTAGGAGCGTAAGCATTCCTTCCGCCAGGTAGCTCTTCAGGGAACCCTTGTGTAGACTCTCGAATGCCCACCTGTCTTTCTTCCTCCTCTGGTGGAGTTGCACCCTCAGGCCTTGGCTCGGGCTCATACCTGACTTCATCAGGGCACTCCAGCGTTCTTCCAGACCTCAGTACTGCCATTCTGGCAGTTTCCGGGTAGGGGAGTGCTTTTATTGCAGGATTCTTCATCAGAGCAGACATCTGGGTCAATCGCTGATCGACCTCACGCTGGCGCATCTACAAGTTTGCCATCTGGCGTTGCCTGGAGTTCAAAGCTCCAGGGCTAGGAAGCGTGCTCTGCACCAGTTTGCTGATGATGGTGTCCTGCCTTTTTATGTAGGCGGAAAGCTGGCCAACCAAGTTAGGCTGGCTCGCCCTCTCGCCTCGGCCCTGAAATTCACCCTCAAAAAGAGACTGCTCCAAATGAGACATGGTATCAAAGCTCGATGGAACAGGTCACTGTTCTTCAGAGTGCCTGAAATAGCACGAAAATTCAAGTTTAGAAAATTGAATTATTAATTTTAAGCAAAGAATAATAGTAAGAAGAAAAAAAGGAAAAAGAAAAAGAGTGTTGTCAAACTCATTTCTAAGCTTGAGGCACAGGAGTGTAGTTAGTGGATTCAGATTCGTCTACAGTACCATTTTTGCCTTGTCCCCGGCAACGGCGCCAAAAAGTTGACCGACCTAAATTGCGCGTCCAAAAGTGGAGGCGGATTTGAGGTAGTCGAGCTTTTACATTTATAAACCCGAATCCTTCTAGGCCCCCACAACTTTGTTTACGGGGTCGAAGTAGATATACGGGGTCGAACACAGGGACAAGGGCGGTAGTGTTGAGTCCGGTGGGTATAAAGAGATATAAATTCCCGAAAGGGAAACAACAAGATGTCACAAATAAAACAAAGAAAACTATCTCCAACAGGAGCTACAAGAGAGAATTAAGGTTTTAGTCATTTAGTAGTTTTTAGGGATTTTCATGCAACAGAAACAGAAAGATAATATTAGAGCTAGGGCAAGATGCGGAGGATAAGACTACAGCAAAACAAGCGGCAGCAGTAACACCCTGCACCCCTCCTCTCAGAGCGGGTACTTCTAACTAAGCGTCAACACCCCTCTCGAGGTTGTCAGACTTAAGTTAGAGTGGAATGTTACGGAAACAACTCCGTTCCAGGCACTCTCATACTCCAGAATCGGACCAAACACTAGAGCCACAACACGACTCTCAAAGTTGTTGCGACGGGAAAACACGATTCGGTAGCTAAGCAAAATGCGATCCAAACATGCAAGCTAGAGTTCAGATATCAAACATAGCAGTCATCCAATATATCGCACCAAGCATAGAGCAGCAAGTAATTAAGCTTGTCTATTTCCATACACATTAAGGGTCTTAATACATTGCGTAAGAAAGGAATTAAATGACAGAATTAAAGATAGATGTCGCCTTCTTGATGTAGAAGGGCGACAGACTACAGCGTCTCTCCTGCCTGATACCGGACAGGGGCCTAGCCCGATACAGCGGTGTCGGGCGACACACACTCTCGAGCGACACACTGTGACGGTCGACTGTATCGTTCAAGGACCTCGTCGATATGCTCAAGTCGGGCAACACACCCTCTCGGGTGGCACACATGACGGGTGAAGCGTATCAGGTTCCATATCATGTCAGGCATGGAGCGATGCGTCCTACTGTCGAGCACATGTGTCGCTCGTCATCGATGGTCGATATCGGCCCATAGTGTCCCCCGGGACTGTTCTAAGTGAACTATCTCCTCCCTCTCGGGACGAGGAAGAGCTCACCTAGTGTCGCCTGACACAAGCACTGGGGCACGATACTCCTGCTCTTGCAGTTTCCTCCGAAGATCACTCAAGGCTCCCAACTGTCTGAATTCCGAAGTATCTGAATTGTCTTTTCCGCTCCCTGTAGCTGCTATTTATAGGAAGCGGTTGGAGGAAGTTATGGTGCTCGAAGCCCCACGTGTCCTCCTTATTTGCGGGTCGGTGGATGGCCGATACTGGTATCGCTCGGCTCAGGAGTGTCGGCTATCGGTCACGTGATGGACGGCGCGCCTGCCGGTGGGTGGTTGTGTCGCCCGACAAGCTGGGTTGTCGGGGCAGGCTGGGCTCCCTGTCGGGTAGAAGGCGTGCTGTCTGTCTGCTCCTTCTTGCACAGCATCCTTTTGTCGCGCGTCATTGTGTCGCTCCACCCTGTCGGGCAGAGGTTGTATCGGGCATCAGGAAGGCCGAAACAGACTTGGACTTATTCTTTGGGCCGGAACGGCGTTATTGCGCCAAAATGAGGAAAAACCCTGCAAAAGATGGAAATATAGGATTAAGAGCATTGCTTGGCCAATTATTGCGAAAGTGCATAAAAAAGAGAGGAAAATAGCTAAAAATGGCAGTTTTGATAACAGAAAAATAGTCTAAAATATCACAAAAATTGGTGTTATCACTAATCCCATCCAAGCATGCTTAAATGTAAACTAGCTATTAATGGGCTACCTAAAAAGGAGGTACACCTTGGTTGGTATGGGTAGTCTAAGTATACTTTTTAAGATTATATTATTTGAGTACTTAAATCTTAGGATTCCATACTTTTTGAAACGACCTATATGTGTTTTTGATAATTGCTATATGAAATTGGTAGTTAGCTCATGGTCTAAATAATTCAGTTATATGTTTAGTAATTGTGTGATCTATTATGAATGCCCTCTTTCTTAAATTATCAAATAAAAAAACCATTACTGTTTTTGATGATGAGATACAAAGTCCATCCTATTTTGTTGGGATAACCCCTTAATATGAAAACTCCAAATATGAGACATAATGGGCCCTTGATACCTCCTTTTAAACACAAGAATTATGCTTCATTGGTTCTCTCCCTTCTATACTTTGAGAGAGATCATCTTGACATATGAGTTTCTTGAATGTGACTCCTTCTACTCTCTCAATATCAACATTTTCATATAGGTTGCGGTTATAAGAGAACCTCCATTAACTTTATATGTCTCTGGTTTTTCTCTCATGGGAAGATTACATTTTTTTCTCAAACTCGTGTAATGGTCGTTGAGAAATATACATCATGGATGGAAATGTCAATGATGTGTTCAAAGATCAAAGATATTGAATAGTTATGTGTATAGTTAGATTAAAAAGGTTATGACCACTAGAGTGTGATTTGAGCATAAAGGAAATATCTACAAATCTTTACAAAAAATTGTAACTTTTTGAACAAGTTGTGACTAGGAATATTTTATCAATAAAAGGAGTGCTACTTTTTGAAAAAATATAATGATTTGTTAGAATCATTTAAGCTACACATAATGATTATAAATAAGCAATTTGATAATTAATTTAAGAAATTACCAAACCAATAGTCCTATTTGTTCCCCCCATATCATCTTGAATTGCCTTAGAATGCCAAAATTGTTGTTTTAGAAGAAACATCTTATAGAGAGTAAGATGTAAGGAGTATTGTGGAATATAACTGACAACTTGAGGGTCAAGTATTCATTTATTCCCTATTTTATTTTATTTTAATAGAAAATGTTTTTATGAATTTTAGGTTGAATGGGATTCTAACTAGGATATGCAATTGATTTATATATTCTTTTAGATAATGGCAATGCTTTTTAAATAGAGTTTGAATGTAATTAAACTTCCAACTAGAATTTGAATTCAATATTTGATTCAACTAGGAGATTAAATAAAAAAGCTAGTAGAAATGAAAGTCCCAATTTTTCTTTGATCTAGAGAAAGAAGGACATGTTTGTGAGCGTCTGATAGGAAGAAAATTAAAATATGAGTGCAATAAAAAGTTCCAGAAATATGGGAAAATGTTAAAAAATGGTATAATATTCCATTTAAGACAAAAAGTTGTTTCATTATAGTCAATGATTAAGGAACAAACTATGGGGTTTTAACATTTTGCCTTTTTCAAGGCTAAGTTTGAGTTATGATTGAGAATCACATGCTAGAGACAAATCTAGTTGATGAATTTCTCACAAAAGAACAAAAAGGTGCGCTCATAAAGGGATAACCAAATGAGAATGAATCTTTATGTATAAACATTTTCCCTATGAGGATATAATTTTCAAAGTTTTTAAAAGTACTAACACCAAAAATTAGATTGTTGAGTGTATAAGGTCAATTGTGGAGACTTGATTGATTATGATATATCATGGTGTGTTCCTTTTTATAGTTGGAGTTGTGACAATAAAATGTTTGAGATATCATTTGAAGTATATAGTAGACTACGAGAGGGTCCATTTAAGGTTTAGAGTCGTATCGCAGGAGGTGTTGTTTAAGGTATAAAATCAAATTATGACAAGACTTATTTAAGGTCTAGAATCATATGGATAAGTCTCATTTAAGGTCTAGAATTAGACCTTGAAAGAACCATTTAAGGTCCAGAATATGACTTTGACAGCCCCATCTAAGGTATAATACCATACCTTGAAAGCCCCATTGAAATTCCTGAACCAAATGGAAAAGTACTTATTCAGGGTTCATGTACAAACCCAGAATACTTATCATATCATATTGAGGATTTAGTTTAAAATCCTGGGATTAGATATGATTTGATATACCTATTCAGAATAGGGTTTAAAAGCAAGATGCCCACTCAAGACACGAACTTGGAAAAAATGGCATAGTTTAAGGACATTGTCCACGACTTCATAGTAGTGAGATTTATATTCAATCTAGGAATATATATGTACAAACAATCATGGTCACCTCTTACTTATGTTTTAATGTGAAATTTGAAAAGATTAGGCCATTGGGTGTAGTCATTCTAATTATTTAGTAAGTGATTAAGATGGTTGTGGATCAGGTTCATGGATTCAAGATCTAATACATGAATCCACCTGGCGGGAGATCATGATCACATTTTTCACGTTTTGCATTTCACCTTGTTGAAATAATATGTTTTTAATCCAAAATTATAATAGACTTCTAAATATCATTTTCCAAAATGTTGAGTATTTAACCTAAAATATTCATCTATTTATTTGGCATTTTGATGATCTTTAAAGATTTTTTTAATTTATTTAAAAGTTAGGCACATGATTGTATTATATGGAAAACATTATTCCAGGCAGGGGAAGAGGGCCATAGAATTCACTTAGCAAAGATTCCCTTAATGCAAATCTCATTCACAATTTGGCGGCATCACAAAAGCTTTGAGATCTAAATCATGAAGTGATGAATTTTTTTATTGCTCATTTTTATATTTTGGAGCCATGTTCAGATTTGGCACAAACATCCTATCAATGAAGGAAGTAATTATATGGGAAATTTCTACTAATAATGTTGACTTTTAATTCTTTTATTGTCTTTACAAAAGTATAGTCTTCTGATTTTAGTCATTGATCCATCTTATTTGGCCTTATGTAGCAGTTTTGGAATTTTATTCTACTATCTTTCACTATACTGTGGAAGTTGAAAATGAACATGATTGTATTCTACTTCCTCATCCATTTGTTTTTAGCATATTTTCATTTTTTTGAGAGTATGGATCCACTTCAGTTGATTCAATTTACATTGTAAAAGATGATGTTGATGCATATTTGATCATATGATTGTATATGTTTCATTGATAACATCCCAAGATTTGAGTCATATGAAAAACATTCTCTTAAAGGAATGATTTGGCTACTCAAATCAACAAGCTATGCCTCCTTTTCAGGGGGCATCACTAAGAAATCCTTTGTTAAATGTACTCAACTTAGAGTCGCACTAGGATGGGTGACCTATCGAGAAGTTACCATGGGTTGTGTGTGAGTGAGGAGGAAACATACAACAATGTCTCATGTTTGTTTTAGAAGTGTGAATGGTATTTGGTACTTTGTGTTGGTCTAAATGTTGTGAGAGTGTTACGAATTAAAGGCAAAATTTAAATCATAAAATTGTTTACTCATGCAAATGCTATCATTTTAGATCTAATGGAAAACAAACATAACAACTTGTCATTTTAAGGTCCTTCAGTAAGAAAGGTTGAATAAGTATTACTTCCACGACTCATATAGGATGTTGAGAATTTCTCTAACTCATGAGTGTAAATTCTAGAGCCATAGGAACCTACTCTAGATATGGCTAGGGTGTAAAGGTAAGAGTATCATAATCATATTGTTTATGCTATTGACATCAAGTGCCACATGATATACTCCATGAATCATGACCTTCAGAAGCAACATGAGAACATGGGAGTTTTAGAAATTTCCACACATCTTAAGAATATGTTATGAGAATAAGAAATACAAGAGAGGTATGATGTCTTCAAGGCCTTGTTTAAGCACAATATGATTGAAGGTGATCCAACTGGTCTGTATGTACTCTTCTTGATCAGGTATGTGGAAATTGTAGAGAGATCATGATTCCCCTTAGGCTAAGAGTTGGCCATTGATCTTGCAATTGTTATTGGAGTCTTACAATCAATTTTTCATCAAATACAATACAACAAACTTTATTCATACATTGTTAAAGTTTTTGTCATGTTGAGAATTAATGAGAATCAAATGAATAAAGACAACTAAAAGTCCATGTTGATGGTCAAGGTAGGACAAGTTAAATCAAAGGGAAAAGACAAAACTAATAAGAGTTATAAAGATAGTAAAAACCCCAAGTATTATACACTTAATGCTAGAGTAGGAGTCCCCAAGGAAGGAAATTACCACCATTCTCACAGGTCGGATATTGGAAAAGAAATTCCCCTATATAACTTGAGGAAATAAAGAAGAAGGATGGAAAATTCATCTCTACTTTAGGTATATACGTTATAGAGATAAACTTATCTACTTATTCATATTGGGTATTGGATACCGGATATGGATCACACATATGCTCTAATATGTGGGATCTCAAATGAAGTCAACTGATAATAAAGGGAGAGGTGGATCTTTGAGTCAGTAATGGACAAAGAGTTGTTTCCAAAACCATAGGCACATATGGTTTATCTCCATGTAGTAGACTTGTAATATAGCTAGAGAACTTCAATTATGTACTTGACATATATGTAAAAAATATTTAATATATTTTTGTACAATAAAACATTTTGAATTTCTAATAAAGAATGGACAAATTTTGTATTTCAAGAAATGAGATCTTTTATGGAAGTCCCAGATATTTTATGGTCTTTATTTATTAGATTTTGAGATAAGTGTTTCTAACATAAATGACAAGAAACTAAAACTTGATTACTTGACCAAACATGCCTTTCGAACAGTCTTCTAGATCATATAAAAGAGAAACAAATGCCTATACACCATAATTATGATTATTTGGACATATTTGATTTTGAATAAGTATAGAAATGTGACTCTTGTCTATGGGACAAGATGAAAAAAGAACTACTTGATGGTAACAGTGAGAGGGAAAATGACATATTAGGACTCATACATATTGATATCTATGGACCTTTTCACACAATCTCTAGAGGTGGGTAGTAGTACTTCATCACATTTAGAAATGACCTCAATACATATGGTAAACTAATCACTTAAAAAGTTCAATGAATTCATGAATAAATAGAAAAATTAACACGCCAAGACTAGTAAAGCACCATAATATGATTGTGGTGAAGAAAATCTAACCAAAAGTTTGATGCCTATTTGAGAGCGTATGGTATTGCATCATAGTTGACTCCACCTGGAACACCACAACATAATGGTGTCAGCAAAGGAAGTCATTGTGCCTTGTTGACATGGTATGATTGATGATGAGTTTGGCTAATCTTGTGAATTATATGAGGATTTTGTATTGAAACCATCATGTTTGCACTTAACCATGTACCTTCTAAATCAATTCAAAAGATACTATATGGGAGATCAGAACATAATTGTGTCAATATTCCTTTTATGAAGATTTTAGGATGTGAAGGTTATGTCAAGAAACAATTCTTTCAAAGGTTAGACCCAAATTGGATAATTTTTTCTCTATTGGACACCCTAAAAAAACTAAAGTTTATTGCTTTTATATTCCATTTGATGACAAAGTGTTTCTTCTCAGAACTATTGTAATCCATAAAAGAAATCAATTCTAAAGGAACCAATGGGAGGAACACAGATCAAGAAGAATTTTGAGACAAACATGACATCATCTAACCTATAAAGGTAGATGTGTAACAAAAAGAATCACAAGACATTGTGGAATCTCGAAATCCTCATGTAGAACAAGAACCTAGAAGGTCTAGTTGGAAACATCTAGCGGTAGAGAGATTTAGAATTCTCATGACTCAACCAGATGAACTCTATGAAAGAAAATAAGGTATGAACTTTTGTGTATTCACTTGAAGGGGTAAAACCCGTAGGGTGCAAATGGGTCTTCTAGAAGAAGAGTGGCATGGATGGTAATGTACAAAAATAGAAAGGATGAGTGGTTTCTAAAGGTTTCAAACAAGTTCACCGTGTTTAATATGAAAAAAACTTCTTCACCAATTTCCCTAGTTAAATCAATCATGATCATGGTTATCGTTGCAGCTTTTTGTGTCTATGACATTTTGAAAACTGAAGCTACTTTCCTTAACATGAATCTTCTTGAGAATGTGTACATAACATTGCCCAAATGTTTACAACTAGAAATGAAGCCAAAAAAGTATACATGATACCAAAGTCAATTAATGGATTAAATAAAGCATCTAGAAGTGAGAATATTTATTTTGGTGAGACATTTGAAGAGTTTTGCTTTATCAATCATAAAGATAAACCTTGTCTTTACAACAAGCTTATATAGAGAATTATTGTATTTTTCATATTATACATCAACAACATATTGTTGATTAGAAATAACATACCTATTTTGCTATTGGTTAAGTCTTGGTTGGAAAATACATTCTCCATGATGAACTTAGGGGAATCTTCCAATATTCTAGGAACCAAGATCTATAGATATAGATCTAGAAGGATTCTTGGCTTAAGCCACAATACATAAATTAACAAAGTGTTGAAAAGGTTCAGCATGTAGGATTTCAAGAAAGGAAACTTACTCATCTCTCATGGTATAAGTCTCTCTAAATACCAAGGTCCTATCTATTTGGAAGATTCGGTACACATGAGTAAGATTCCATATGCATCTTACACTAGATCCTTCATGTATGAAATGTTATGTACATGCCCAAATTCCTTGTATGTTTTGAGCATGATGAGTAGGTACATGTCAAATCATGGTGAATGTGTTTAGATTATTGTCAAGAAAATCATGAAGATTTTTAGAAGTCCAAAGGATAAATTATTGACATAACAAGGTGTATATGAGTTAGTTCTAAAGGGTTGAGCTAGTGCAAGCTTGGAAACTGAGAAGGATGATTATCTATTGCAGTCAGGATTCATGTTTTTTCTAAATGGTAGAGCTATAGGCTAAAAGTATTCCAACAAAGAATAGTGGTCATTATTCAATAGAATTTGAGTAAATTTCTACATCCAACACATAATAGAAATAAGTACATATCAAGACTTTTATTAGAGAACTCAGAGTGGTTCCAACCATTGAGGATGAAATAGAGTTTTTCTATGACATGATAGAGCCATTGCACATTATAAATAACCCAAAATATAATGTCATACAAGATATTATTAGAGAGGAGATGTGGTGGTCTATATCAAACAACTGAAAATAATGTTTTTGATCACTTGGCAAAAGAACTTTCACAACAAAAGTGTGATGGTCATGTTGGACCACTTGAAACTGCATTCATGAGTTATTGGTTCTATTATAAGTCAAAGAGTGTTGGTTGTATACCCTAAAAGCCATCATGTGATGATTGTAATAATGATATATTGAATATTATTTGATTTTAACAAGAAATTCTATTTATCATATTTGTTTTAGTATTGAGATAATTAATAACTATAATAGAGTCCTATTAATTTTCATCTCTATGAGATATGGTTTGGGTTTACAAACTAAATATGAGATAATATGTATACCCAAGAATAATCATTTTTATGTCCCTAGTTAGTTGTTATTTTGGGTATTGTATGACAATGATAATAGATAATACTAGTGTCTATGTCATGTGATTCTTAAGTCTCCTTACTCATGGTATTGGATATCAATTTACGTACATGAATACTTGTTATAGAACAAGTTGTACTTTATATACCCACTTTGAGAATGACACATGGAAGCCATGTCATGGTAGCGAGAGTCAGACTTCAATGCAACAATTGTGGCTATGGTCCTTAGACCTAAACTGACTAGAATGATCACATATTTTCTATGTAGTTGAAAGCTATCCAACTTGACTCTGAATAAAAGTTACAATATAGGTAGTGATTAGGTCCATTGTGACACTTGCATATTATTGTGGGTGACGTGGATGAATATGTACCTCCTATTCGAGTGTTATCATGGAAAATTGATAAGGTAGACTATCAAATGTGTGACCATACCCATGTGAGACAATTTCAGATATTGAGCTCACTCAATGTAAATATCATGATTGGGTTTAATAACTATAACTATCTATAGAATGACTACTACATGCCTCCGGTTCAGTATAGATATCAATGTCAAATGGATTATACAGTCATGGTAACATTAGTTACTTACAAGTTAAAGTTGTTCTCAACTAATTCTAATTATTTTGATAAAAATCAAGTGTTACTAGACACCATTTACTACTATGTGAAATGCTTTTTACAACAATTCATTTTTTTCATTTTACAATAGGTGTCAACTATTGTATTAGATAGTTTGCTATTATGGGGGTGATTTATACAATATGTGTGCACATGGTGTAGTACATGTATTTTATATGGCAATTGAAGCATGTTGTCTTTCACTAACACACCTATTGCAATAGTGGTGTTTTTACAACATGTGATGTGTATTTTGTAATATATATGTTTATACAATAGTTGGAGCATGTTGTCTTTCACAAAACATACCCATTGTAATAGGGGTAACTTTACAACATGTGGTGGGCCTATTGTAATATATATATATATATATATATATATATATATATATATATATATATATATATATATATATATATATATATATATATATATATATATATATATATATATTTGTGTGTGTGTGTATGTGTGTGTGTTTACAATAGTTGAAGTATGTTTTCTTTCACAAAATGTACCCATTGTAGTAAGGGTGTATTTTAAAAAATGTGTGTGTTTATATATACATGTTTATACAATAGTTGAATAACATTGTCTTTCACTAAATACACCTATTGTCATAGGGGTGAGTTTCCTAGACACACAAGTTGTAATATGGATGATTTACACAATGTGAAACCCTGAACTAGGATTTTTGATTAAACATGATTAATTATCATAATTGGGTGGTTAAAAACATAACCAAATAATATGAGGTGCTTTGATATCATGTGACAACCTTACGTTTCAATTTTGGTCCAATTTGGACATTGTTTGTGCAAGTTATGCAACTTTATGTATATTTTGGATTTTTATGCAATTTACCCAAATTTGAGGTTTCAATTGCAATTTGTCACATTAATTCTGATTTTTAGATGTCTTCTTATCATTCGTTATCTTGTTTACCCATGGGGTGCTTAATGAACATTTGTTTGGAGGTGATTCACTTCTATGGCGAATTAGGGTTTACCCCTTCGTGGATGATGGAGTTGCTAAGTGTGCAACCAAGGAGACCGAAGGTTTTTCCTGGTGGGAGTTCCAACTGATGGTTCCCCTAGGTGTAGGGAGGCTGGTGGTTCACCCTATAATTGGTGGAACCTATGTTTGAGGTGGGTGAAAGCTCTCAACTGATGGTGGTGCAGAATGTACCTTTTGCCCTTTTGTGGTAGTATGTGATGGTCGATGGCCCTTTTAGGCATGGAGACCAATGGATATCCTATGTCGGATGACTGATGGCCCTTCTAGGCATCAAGTACTGATTGTTAGGTAGAAGGAAAATTGATGGACCTATTAAGAAACACTGGCACAAAGTATAGAAACAAAAACAAAAATGTTATCTATCTGTATTCCCCAATACACCAAGATCGCGTCAACTACTATGAAATAGGAAGGATGGTTTTAGCAAGTTATACTTGGTCCTGGAGCAAGTCTAGTGACAAAACATTCTTCATTGCAATTTTTTATAAGTCGCTCTTGGATGGTGGCTATGCAGCTCCTGGTCTTCACCACGAACAACTGTCTGTGCAACCTCTACAACGTCTCATGTGGTCTCACCATGGATTGCAGGTTGACTTTGCTCTCTGAGCAGCAACCAAAGGACTCCTGCCTCTAGAGTAGTCCATGCAGACCAACTAGAACTTCTGTCGCTCACCAAGAATGGACAGGAAGGAGTTGTCCTCCCCGTTGGTGTACTAGTCGCCAACCTACTCTCCCACTATGACAACCCTCAGTTGTTCTCTCCTGTGTCTATCCCTCCCTAGTAGGGTAGAACTTTCCTAGGCTCTCCTAGTTTCCACAACTAGAGAAGACAACACTTTTCAGAGCAACTGATTCTCTATTGTCTATGTAGTTGTTGTTATATCTTGGGAAGCCCCTTGTACCCCTCTATATACAAGAGGGGTTAGGGTTAGGGTTCCCAGTCCCCAGCCAATGCAAGACTAAAAGTGGGAGTGGAAAGGACTAAGAGATCTTGACTTTTCACAACAATTTGCAATCTATGACAACTGAAACTGAGATGAACCGACCGCAAATCAGGCCGTCATCGGATAATGATTAATGCAGAAGAAAACATTAACAACGGATTAACAAAAATCACTAAAAATTAAAATCGTTTGCAAAGAGATCCAACTCTAGGAAACTCTTATAAAAAGAACCAAAGTATTATATATACATTCTGGTCCACAAAGTACATATCATATACCTTCTCTTCTCGAGGATTACATGCAACAGTTGCTCTGTTAAATCTACACATAAGCAACATAAAACCTCGAGGCATTCAATGCTAAAATCTCAGATCGATCATAAAAGCACTAACTAATGTCTCCAATGACCTGAGAGTACAAAGATGACACATTGGACTCATAACTACAAGACACGACTGGCATGATTAAGTGACCTCACTTATAGGGTTGAGATACTACAAGGCATACTTGAGATATTACTGTTGTCCCTGATGCTGTTATCCTTCCCCTGTTGTATGGTTCCTGCCTCCTCGTCCGCGTGCACCTAAAAATGTTGGTGATCAACGGAGTGAGAGCCATGTCCCTATAAGCGATATAACTCTCTGCCATAAATATTATTATTGCAGATAAATAGTAATAAACTGAGCAGAGGAATCTCTATTAAAAAGTAGGATTTAATCATTATTAAGCAGAATAGAGCAATATCATCCTTTAAAGCATTACAGCAGTAAATCATCTATTCATTTTAATAAGGAATATGAAGAACATATATAATATCTATCCATTTAGGATACAATAAACAATGTAACATCAACCAATGATTTTTGTAATTCATCCTTAAGCAAATATACTACACAGTTGATTACATTTTACAATCATTCTTATGCCCTGAGGAAGTCAGCCCTACTGCTAAAATCCAACCTTCAGTTGCGAAACCCAAAGCCGGTGCCGTACAAGATCAAAGGAAGAGCCAGACTCCACGATCTCATCCGTCTCGGTCAGTGTGAGACCACAAGAAGGACCACAGTCTCTTTCTTAAGTGACCTCATTTATAGGGTTAACTACCATAGGCTACTGTTTCTCTATCCCACCTTGGTACAGGTCTCGGTGCTAGTAAATCTGAGCCACAGGCCAGTTCACCGTGCTCCCTGAGCCATGAACGCATTCATGCTCCATCACACTGAACCATGGGCCTATTCACCATGCTCTTAAAAATATCTTGAGTCTACAATCAAAGTTGCACTCTAATCCTCTTATTTTTGGCTAGGAGAAACCCTACATATTCAACAATATACGCTCCAGAGTAACCAGCTGGAGAACCCGTATCACCATCACCAGCTACTGACGATGATGGATCTATGGCCAGGGCTCTATATGTTAGTATTCCACTTGATTATTTAAGTACATTACCATATTCTTTTAGCATCAATCAAGATTTCAAATAGGAATTATTATGACTAATGCTACAAAGAAACATGTAATACTTCTATCAAGTGCTTTTCAAAACTTTATAGAACATTTGGATCTCAATCCCTTATCTCATCACTAGGAATTCACACCCCTCATCAATATCATCATCATGTTTACTGGATGTGGGCATTCAAACCCTTAGTTCATCACCGAACAAGGTTATCACTTATCAGGTAACTAATACCTCCAGGTCATCTGACCAAGGTATTCATGATACTTGTTACACAAGCATCTCACATAGCTCACCAGGCATATTCAACTTCTTGTCACCTCTCACTAGGAAACAAATAAAATAATGGCTCACAAGGCCCATTAACATCATAGCTCATACCTAGTTATGCTCGTCATCTCATGATACCTGCATGGTTAGTATACTTGATAACAACCATATCAATTACATATAAACATTATGCAATACAAAGATAACATCACTATTCCTTCATTAGGGTTAGGGTTTCCCATCTTTATCAATAAGGGTTTCACATAACATCACCCTATATTAGGGTTTCACATAACATCACCCTATATTAGGGTTAGGTTTTCTCATCTTAATGAATTAGAATTTCATATGGCATAACCCTATATTAGGGTTTCACATAGAATCATTTAAGTATTAAGTTATACTTATCATTGTTCCATGTACTTAGGAACACACATCATCATCATACCTTATTAGGTTGACTTAACCTCATACTAAAGTACATGCAGCTATGCTTATCATAGTGTATTGAATTTATTACTTTCATAGGCATCGAGTGATAATCACTCTAATTATACTAATCACCTAAGTACTTTAGAGGTACTTCCATTGAAATCAACCTTGAGATACTCTTCAAACACTTATGGGGTTATTAGTACTTACATGGTTTGAATCAATTGGACCTTCAAACAATTTTGAACAATTGAACCTTCAAACAGTTTGGCCTTAAACCTTCAAACGGTTTGGTCCTAAACCTTCAAATGGTTTGTTCCTAAACCTTCAAATGGTTTGAGACCATTTAGACCTTCAAATGGTCTTGGTCTTTATATCCTTAAACGGTCTTGAACCTTTTGCTCACCAAATGGTTTTGAAACTATTTCATATCTAACGATTTTGAAAATCATTTCAACTCTAATGGTTTTGAAACTGTTTCAACCCAAGACACTCAAATGGTTTGAAGATCAATTAACCCTAAATGGTTTGATACCGTTTGATCCTCAAACGGTTTGAGACTGTATGGTCCTCAAACGGTTTGAAACAGTTTGGTCAATTCAGAGATCAAACAGTTTGATCAAATCAACTTTGAAACCGTTTAACCCTAAACGGTTTGAGATTGTTTATTTTTTATATTCTTGAGGTGTGTGCTAAGATGATGTTATCATCATCAAGCTTCAGACGTCCAAATTCTACTGTCATATATATGATGATATCATCAATTATTCTAGAAGAAAATAAAAGATCAACATATAATGAGAAATTGAAATCAATAATAACATTGATGGGTTCAAGTTATATAACCCACCTTAAAAGTAGCTTCAAAGATTCAAGCTTCTCATCTCTAATGGTGAAAGAAGCTCCTTCAACTATCCAAGTTTCGTTTCCAACTCTCTGGATGCAAAAGATAGCCAAGTTTGAGCATTGGATGGAAGAGAGAAGAAAATGAATGTTGAAATCCGATTTCAACCATCAATCCAAGGTTAAAGATGATCATGGATCTTACCTTCATATTGGGTAACGTTTTCCTCCTTCTACTAAGCTCCTTGGTCATCAGCTAAAGCAAGGGAAGAAAGTGGTTTGCAAAAATAGCCTTTCAAGTAAGGAGAAAATTGAGTACATATAATTGATTTTCTAGGAGAGAGAAAGTAGGAGAAAATTCATCCACTTTCTTGCCACATGCCCCCTCGCTTCCTTGCCTTCAAAGCCATCTTCCTTTTTCCTCAATTTCCTTTCAATTATTCTTGAATTAAAAGCAACCACTAAGCACCTTAATCATTATAATACTATTATCTATTTTTAGTGGACATTACTTTTTAATTAACAAATGTGAGTGGATTTCTTCACCTACTTAGGATATTTCGGTGCCACTCAATAAATTTGGACGTCCTCCCACTATAGGATTTCTCCCATAACATTTTTAGTTGATGGGCACTTCAATTAATATATTTATTTTTGCTACAAAATAAATTAGGGTTTCAATTATACTTAAATCTTGATTATTTTATTATCAAGATTATCTCTCCTCAAAAGTAGTTCAAACAAGACACCCTATTCTTTTTATTTTCTCTAAATGATACCAAGAAACAGTAGGGAAACTCTTGAAGTGGTATTTTACATATTCAACCCTATATTTTGGGTAATTTGCAAATTACACCAAAACTAGCATTCAATACACAAGCATTACTCAAACGAGCTCCTTCTAGGAACTTAGGCTTCCACAAGCCATACCTCAACATGATTCTCATTCTTATGATGCTATAACACTTGAGGAACATTTATCATGTAACATTTGCAAGGTAACCCCTTAAATTGGGTAAATTGCACTTTAGTCCAAAATAGGTAAAATATCATTTCAACATTATTCAAATAGGACCAAAATTGAAACATAAGCTCTCCTTTAGTCTTAATTACTTTTCAAAAGATAAATACAAGAATCTAAATGACTTACTTAAGAAAAACTTCTAGGGTTAAGGCATAACCCAAGTTAGGGATGTTACAATTATCCACCCCTAACAGGGATTTCATCCCCAAAATCATCAAGAGAAAAGAGAAGGGTACTTCCTCCTCATCTCTTCCTCCAGCTCCCACGTAGCTTCTTTAATGCCACGATAATGCCAAAGAACTTTCACAAGAACTATGTCTTTCTTTTTCAACTTTTTGATTCTCCTGTCAAGAATTAACATTGGTCCCTCTACATAGGATATATTCTCATTTAACTCTACCTCCACGGGTTGCAATACTAACTCCATATTAGGGTGACACTTTCTCAGCATGGATATATGGAATACTGGATGCAATATGTGTAGTTCAGGTGGCAACTCCATCTTATAGGCTACCTTTCCAATTTGATCAATGATTGGATAAGGCCCCATAAATCTAGGAGATAACTTACCCTTCTTTCTAAGTCTAAGAACACCTTTCCAAGGTGAGACTTTGAGATATACTCTATCTCCAACTTGGAATTCTAAAGGTCTTCACCGTTTATCAGCGTATGACTTCTGTCTATCCTATGCAGCCTTCAACTGTTGTTGTATTACTTTAATCTTCTCAGTTGTCTGTTGCACTAATTCAGTACCCAAAAGTTGGTATTCTCCTGTTTCATACCAGCACAATGGAGATCTACAACGTCTACCATATAATGCTTCATATGGTGACATATCAATACTGTGTTGATAACTATTATTGTAAGAAAATTCTATTAAGCTCAAGTGTAGGTCCCAAATTCCTACAAACTGATGGACACATGCCCTAAGAAAATCCTCTAAGGTTTGTATAGTCTTCTCAGATTGTACATCCGTCTAGGGGTGAAAGGCAGTACTAAACCTTAGCTGTGTACCCAAAGCTTTATGTAATCGTTCCCAAAAATGACTCACGAACTGGGGACCTCTATCAGAAACAATTGTAGTTGGAACCCTGTATAAACGCACTATCTCATCTATATAGATCTGTGCAAGTTTCTCAGCAGTATAGGTTGTTTTGACAGGAAGAAAATGTGCTGAATTAGTCAACCTATCAACTATCACCCAAATGGAATCATGACTTTTGGTTGTTCTTGGCAAACCAACCACAAAGTCCATGGTCATGTGATCCCATTTCCACTGTGGTATAGATAAAGGTTGCATTGTTCCTGTGGGCTTCTGATGTTCAGCTTTAACCTACTGACACACTGGACACCGCATAACAAATTTAGCTACATCTTTCTTCAAACCAAGCCACCAATACATATCTTTCAAGTTATGATACATTTTGATGCTCCCTAGATGCATTGCATACATAGATGAATGAGATTCCTCCAATACTAACTTCCTTAAGTCATTGGAATCAGGTACTACCATCCTACCATGGTAACATACTACATCATCATCTGACTCATGAAAACCATCCCGTTTCTCACTACCATACTCTGACCTAATCTGCTGAATCATAGTATCAGCCTATTGTGCCTCTTTGATCTGTTGTTTCATAGTAGGTTTCACTTGCATTTCATCTAACAGTCTAGCTAACAAGGATACTTTAATTTGTACATTATTTTGCCTCAAAGAGACTAGCATGTCTCATTTAAAGCACACTAAAGAGTTCAACTGTTCCTTGTCCATGGTTGGCGACGGTGATTTTATACTTAGTGCATTAGCCACTACTTTAGCCTTTCCTAAATGATAATCAATTGTACAATCGTAGTCCTTGATTAACTCCATCTAGTGACATTGTCTCATATTCAACTCATGATGTGAAAAGATGTATTTTAGGTTCTTATGGTCTGTGAAAATCTGGAATGTCTCTCCATAGAGATAATGTCTCCAGATCTTCAACGCATGAACCACTACAGCTAATTCTAGATCATGTGTTGGATAATTTTCCTCATGTTTCTTAAGCTATTGAGAAGCAAAAGAAATTACTTGTTTATCCTGCATCAACACACATCCTAGACTGTTCTTAGAAGCATCACAGAAAACAATATACTCCTTTCCTTGCTCAGGTAACACTAACACAAGTGCAGTGGTCAACCTTTCTTTCAATGACTGGAAAGAATGCTGACACTTGTCATTCCAGACAAAAGGAACCTCCTTCCTGGTTAACCTAGTTAGGGGTAATGCTAAACAACTAAAGTTCTTCATGAACTTCCTATAGTAGCCTGCCAGCCCTAGAAAACTATGTATCTCCGTTGGTGTCTTTGGTTGTTCCCACTCCAAGACAGATTCTACCTTTTTAGGATCAACACGGATACTTGAGGTAGATATTATGTGTCCAAGAAAAGACACTTCTGATAACCAGAACTCACACTTACTAAATTTGGCATATAGCTTGTGCTCTCTCAGTAAAGTCAGTGCCTGACGAAGGTGTTGCTCATGTTGTTGAGAACCTCTACTGTAAATCAGGATGTCATCTATAAAGACTACTATGAATTGATCAAGGAATGGTCAAAAAATTTTGTTCATGAGTTCCATGAATGCAGCTGGTGCATTAGTTTGTCCAAATGACATAACTATGAACTCATAGTGACCATACCTTGTCCTAAAGGCTAACTTAGGTATGTCACTCTCCTTGATGAATAACTAATGGTATCCTGACCTCAGATCTATTTTAGAGAATATGGTTGCACCACACAACTCGTCAAACAAGTCATCTATCCTTGGAAGAGGATATTTGTTCTTTATGGTTACTTTGTTCAGCTGTCTATAGTCGATGCATAATCACATAGACTCGTCTTTCTTTTTCACAAAGAGAACTGAAGCACCCCATGGTGAAGTACTCGGTCGAATAAAACCCTTTTCAAGCAACTCTTGTAACTGTTTCTTGAGTTTTGCCATCTCAGCAGGTGCCATTCTATATGGTGTTTGAGCTATAGATTGCATACCCGGGATTAGATTAATCTCAAAATCAATCTCTCAGGGTGGAGGAACACCTGGAAGTTCCTCAGGAAACACATCCTCAAATTACCTAACAATCGGAACTTTAGAAAGACTAGGACTCTCTGCTCTAGTATCTACCACATGTGCCAAGAATGCTTCACATCCTTGTCGCATCAGTTTCTCAGCTATCATTTCTGACACTAGATAGGTTGGAAGAATCTTTCTGTCCCCCAAAAAGACCCATGCATCACTATTGTCTGAGAACATAGCCTGCTTGGAACCACAATCCAAGACAACCTTATACTTTTCTAGGGTGTCCATCCCAAGGATTATGTCGAACCCATGCATCTCAAGTGGTATAAGATCCACATGAATGCTATGTCCTGAAAAAGAAAGAACACAGGGAGAACATACCTCCCGCAACACTGCAGATCCAACTAACAAAGTTTCTAATAACAAGTTATCTGCTCTATGACTGACAGTCATATTGCAGTCATGAATCACTTCTCGAGTGATAAAGGAATGCGTAGCACCCATATCAATCAAAACAGATACAAAGCAAGATGAAGACATATATCAGAATGAAATAATTCCATCTGACCTGTCACGACTCATGGGTTGACCACTGCTTCTGGCTGATTCATAGAATAGAATCTTGTCATTGCTGGTTTTCGACCACTCGCCCTATTGTTGGGTGCTGATGAACCGGCTTGGGATGCCTGTCCATGTCCTCGTGTGCTACTACTAAACTGTCTCTTCTGAGAGCCTTGTTGACTCTGCCTCAGTGGTTGGGTTATACTCACAGATCTAGCTAGACAATCTTTCATCAGATGTCCCATCTTCCCACATTTATAACAACTTATAATCTCCCATTACGACCTAGATGGTCCTACTACTGAAATTGATGTTGAGTTGTGGGCTCCCTATGGTGGTAAACTATGGCCTCTACCCTTGTTCGATGTCCACTACGTCCGAGTATTGAACCTCGGTGGTACTGTTGGTGCAGAAAACATTGGTTTCTTAAAACTTTCGAACCTCTATCCTTGGAACTGTGTATATACTTTCTTATTGTTGGCCTGACGCTTCTCAGTCACAGACCTTTCTATCCACCTAACAGACTCCACAAAGGTGGCAACCCTCTCTCTATTCTCTAGAGCAGATACTGGTGTGGTTAAACCAGCATTCAAACCCTTCTCAAAATGTTGAATCCTCTCCTCATCTGTAGCAGCCATGTGCAGACAGAACCGTAGAAGCTCCATAAACTTAGCTTCATACTCACTAATGTTCATCTGTCCTTGCCTTATCTGCTCAAACTGGGAGATCTTCTCATCCAGGTAAGTCTTGGGAAAATATCTACTAATGTATTCACGTCGGAATTCTTCCCATCCAACTTCAACACCTAGCCTTTTGCCTTCTTATATGGCCCACCAATGGCCAGCACTCCCCTTCAACAGGTACACCGCATGTCTAACCTACTCAGCTTCTGGGATATTAATAATTTTGAAGGCCTTTTCCAGCTTAGTCAACCACAAGTCCGCGTCTGCTGGGTCAGTTGTACCAGCATATTCAGTGGCTCCTACTCGTTGAAGCCATTCAAAAGTATTATCAGCTCCATGTCCCTCATTGTGAGCTGGTTCCCTAGGTGCAGGTGGTGGCATCCTATCCGCCATATGTGTCATAGTCACCATGAACTGCCCAAACAGAGCATGGAAAGCTGGGTTTTCTAGTGTAGCTTGGTCAAGATGGGGATGTTCAGGTACCTGCCCTTCTCTATCCTGATCCCTTGCACCTCCTCCTGGTGTAGCAACACTACTTTCAGCAACATGTTCTTTATGTGATCCAGCCATCTTCAAGCTTTACTTCTTCTCCTAAGAGAAGAAGTCACTATCAGATAAAATTGAAGACACTAGAATAGACTTAACGACCTTAATCCTATGTCTCTGTAGACTCAGTGAACCTTAAGCTCTGATACTATATAACTTGTGATGACCCGACTACAAATCAGGCTGCCATCGCATAATGATTAATGCAGAAGAAAACATTTGTAGCGGATTAACAAAAATCACTAAAAATTAAAATCTTTTGCAAAGAGATCCAACTCCAGGAAACTCTTATAAAAACAACCAAAGTATTATATATACATTCTGGTCCACAAAGTACATACCATATACCTTCTCTTCTCGAGGATTACATACAATAGTTGCTCTGTTAAATCTACACATAAGCAACATAAAACCTCAAGGCATTCAATGCCAAAATCTCAGATCGATCATAAAAGCACTAACTACTGACTCAAAGGACCTGAGAGTACAGAGACGACACATATGACTCATAACTACAAGACACGAATGTCAATATCTCCACTTGAGATATTACTACTGTCCCTGATTCTGTTGTCCTTCCCCTAGTGTATGGTTCCTGCCTCCTCGTCTGCGTCTACCTAAAAATGTTGGTGATCAACCGAGTGAGACCCATGTCCCAGTGAGAGATATAACTCTATGCCATAAATATTATTATTGCAGATAAACAATAATAAACTGAGCAGAGGAATCTCTCTTGAAAAGTAGGATTTAATCATTATTAAGCAGAATATAGCAATATCATCCTTTAAAGCATTACAACGGTAAATCATCTATTCATTTTAATAAGGAATATGAAGAATATATATAATATCTATTCATTTAGGATAAAATAAGCAATGTAACATCAACCAATGATTTTTGTAATTCATCCTTAAGAAAATATGCTACACGGATGATTACATTTTACAATCATTCATATGCCCTAAGGAAGTGAGCCGTACCGCTCAAATCCAACCTTCGGCTGTGAAACCCAAAGCTAGTGCCATACAAGATCAAAGGAAGAGCCGAACTCTACAATCTCATCTGTCTCGGTCAATGTGAGACCACAAGCAGGACCATAGTCTCTTGCTTAAGTGACCTCAGTCACAGGGTTAACTCCCATAGGTTACCCTTTCTCCATCCTGCCTTGGTACAGGTCCCGATGCTAGTAAATCTGAGCCACAGGCCATTTCACAGTGCTCCCTCAGCTATGAACACATTCATGCTCCATCACACTGAGCCATGGGCCTATTCACCATGCTCTTAAATATATCTTGAGTCTACAACCGAAGTTGCACTCTAATCCTCCTATTTTCGGCTAGGAGAAACCCCACATATTCAACAATATATGCTCTGGTTTAACCAGCAGGAGAACCCGTTTCACCATCACCAGCTACTGACGATGATGGATCTATGGCCAAGGCTCTATATGATAGTATTCCACTTGATTATTTAAGTACATTACCATATTCTTTTAGCATCAATCAAGATTTCAAATAATAATTATTATGAAAAATGCTATAAATAAATATGTAATACTTATATCAAGTGCTTTTCAAAACTTTATAGAGCATTGGGATCTCAATCCCTTATCTCATCACTAGGAATTCACACCCCCATCAATATCATTATCATGATTACTGGATCTGGGTATTCAAACCCTTAGTTCATCACTGAACAAGGTTATCACTTATCAGGTAACTAATACCTCTAGGTCATCTGACTAAGGTATTCATGATACTTGTTACACAAGCATCTCACATAGCTCACCAAGCATATTCAACTTCTTGTCACCTCTCACTAGGAAACAAATAAAATAATGGATCAGAAAGCCCATTGACATCATAGCTCATACCTAGTTATGCTCATCCTCTCATGATACATGCATGGTTAGTATACTTGATAACAACCATATCAATTACATATCAACATTATACAATACAAAGATAACATCACTATTCCCTCATTAGGGTTAGGGTTTCCCATCTTTATCAATAAGGGTTTCACATAACATCACCCTATATTAGGGTTAGGGTTTCCCATCTTAATAAATTAGAATTTCATATGCCATAACCCTATATTAGGGTTTCACATAGCATCATTTAAGTATTAAATTATACTTATCATTGTTCCATGTACTTAGGAACACACATCATCATCATACCTTATTAGGTTGACTTAACCTCTTACTAAAGTACATGTCGCTATGCTTATCATAGTGTATTGAGTTTATTACTTTCATAGGCATCGAGTGATAATCACTCTAATTATACTAATCACCTAAGTACTTTAGAGGTACTTCCATTGAAATCAGCCTTGAGATACTCTTCAACCACTTATGGGGTATTAGTACTAACATGGTTTGAATCAATTGGACCTTCAAACAGTTTGGCCCTAAACCTTCAACCGGTTTGGTCCTAAACCTTCAAATAGTTTGGTCCTAAACCTTCAAACGGTTTGAGACCATTTAGACCTTCAAACGGTCTTGGTCTTTATATCCTTAAATGGTCTTGAACCTTTTGCTCATCAAATGGTTTTGAAACTGTTTCATATCTAACGGTTTGAAAATCATTTCAACTCTAACGGTTTTGAAACCATTTCTACCCAAGACCCTCAAATGGTTTGAAGACTAATTAACCATAAACTGTTTGAGACTGTTTGATCCTCAAACTGTTTGAGACCGTTTGATCCTCAAATGGTTTGAGACAGTTTGGTCCTCAAATGGTTTGAAACTGTTTGGTCAATTCAGAGATGAAATTGTTTGATTAAATCCACTTTGAAACTGTTTAACCCTAAACGGTTTGAGACCGTTTATTTTTTATATTCTTGAGGTGTGTTCTAAGATGATGTCATCATCATCAAGCTTTAGACCTCTAAATTCTACTGTCATATATATGATGAATTCATTTATTATTCAAGAAGAAAATAAAAGATCAACATATAATGAGAAATTGAAATAAATAATAACATTGATGGGTTCAAGTTATATAACCCGCCTTCAAAGTAGCTTCAAAGCTTCACGCTTCTCGTTTCTAATGGTGAAAGAAGCTCCTTCAACTATCCAAGGTTCGTTTCCAACTCTTTGGATGCAAAAGATAGCCAAGGTTGAGCATTGGATGGAAGAGAGAAGAAAATGAATGTTGAAATCCGATTTCAACCATCAATCCAAGGTTGAAGATGATCATGGAGCTTACCTTCATCTTGGGGAACATTTTCCTCTTGCTCCTAAGCTCCTTGGTCATCGTCCAAAGCAAGGGAAGAATGTGGTTTGCAAAAATAGCCTTTCAAGTAAGGAGAAAATTGAGTACATATAATTGATTTTCTAGGAGAGAGAAAGCAGGAGAAAATTCATCCACTTTCTTGCCACATGCCCCCTCTCTTCCTTGCCTTCGAAGCCATATTCCTTATTTTGTCAATTTCCTTTCAATTATCCTTGAATTAAAAGCAACCACTAAGCACCTTAATCATTATAATAATATTATCCGTTTTTAGTGGACATTACTTTTTAATTAACAAATGTGAGTGGATTTCTTCACCTACTTTGGATATTTCGGTGCCAATCAAGGCATTTGGACGTCCTCCCACTATAGGATTTCCCCCATAACATTTTAGTTGATGGTCACTTCAATTAATATATTTATTTTTGCTACAAAATAAATCAGGGTTTCAATTATGCTTAAATCTTGAATATTTTATTATCAAGATTATCTCTCCTCGAGAGTAGTTCAAACAATACGCCCCATTCTTATTTTCTCTAAATGATACCAAGAAATATTAGGGACACTCTTGAAGTGGTATTTTACATATTCAACCCTAGATTTTGGGTAATTTGCAAATTACACCAAAACTAGCATTCAATACACAATCATTACTCAAACAAGCTCCTTCTTGGAACTTAGGCTTCCACAAGCCATACCTCAGCATCATTCTTATTATTATGATGATATAACACTTAAGGAACATTTATCATGTAACATTTGCAAGGTAACCCCTTAAATTGGGTAAATTGCACTTTAGTCCAAAACAGGTAAAATATTGTTTCAACATTATTCAAATAGGACCAAAATTGAAACATAAGCTCTCCTTTAGTCTTAATTACTTTTCAAAAGATAAATACAAGATTCTAAATGACTTACTTAAGCAAAACTTCTAGGGTTAAGGCATAACCCAGGTCAGGGATGTTACAGAAATGGCCATTTCGCACACCTAGACGGTCCTCTGGTGCATGAGGCGGTCGTCTCACACTACCAAATGGCCATTTGGTAGTTTCCAATCTAAATCAAATTTGGCTATTTCTAATTTAATTAATATCTCTTATTAATTTCCTTGTTCCTTAAGTAAAGAACAACCAAAACTATTCGGGAAACATCATGAACCTTTTTTCGACCCAACCAGGCCATCTCACCGAAGCGAGACACCCATCTCACTCACCCAGATGATGCATGGTGAGTTGCGATGAGCTTATCCGTTCAATCATATTGAACCAGTTGGTTCAAGGTCAGAACTAAGACAAATTGATCTTTGGTAAGCCTGACCCCCAAACGGCCATCTCAACTACTTGAGACACCCATCTGGCTTCCGAAATAGCCGTCTCACTCAGTGAGATGGTCATTTCTCAGGCTTGGTCAGCCATTTAAGCACTCATTTGTGTGAATTGAATACGTAAACACTTTAGTAATCAATTCAATTGGCATTCAAGATCAAACTCCTCTTCTAGATGAGTTCCTATGCGTTTTACCATATAGGTCCCATGTCACGTTGGCAGTGAATGCCCATAACTATCTTATGACGTCACAAGCAAAAGTGGTGCCTAGTCGCACATCAGTGCTACCCAAGTAAAATGGAAAGTTGGAGAACAACTTCAGCCTGCAATCTGTGTATGGTGTTGGGGTGATTGTATAATTCCTTTGTCTCTAATATCTAGGATGAACTCGAGACATGGTTGGTCATCCTCTCAATGTTCAATCCATGTTTCTTGAACCAAGAGTAGACTGTTTGAGATAATGTGACCCCAATATCATATATTGATTCACATGTGCATGCACATACATTTCTCAGTCTCGCTAATCAAGTAGCTAGGATATCATACTCCCGTAGGAGGGACAAATCTCATATCTATCACTCACAGTCTATCCCCATGTGTCAAAGTCACCGAATCATCACTGTTATAACAACCCATGTTTTAGGATTGGGTTTGATGATGTTAAGGCTTACCCAACGACATGTGACGAGTGCAGTGATTTCAGGTCTAAGAATCCTAAACACCACCTTTACTATGAGAGATGACTGTGACCACAAAATCATGTGTCACTCTCAGGGTGGGTCTATCTGATACACTATTCTCTAACATGTATCTGTGTGCATGGTTTGATATTGCCACATCATGACTAATGAGATTAAGTCATCAACTGACTCACACTTTGATCTAATGTATTATTGTTATCTATCAACCTTCCACAATAACAACTGATCATGGGCATAGTGAGAATGTAAATGTGTACTCTTAACATTCATTTGATCTCATCTCTTCCATGTCAGGTACTTGAAGACATACGCCCATTGAGTAACATTATTCTCTAGACATTCACTTTGTATCCTCATTATCTCATAACTAAGTGAAATAGATGAATTGGAATCTTGCCTTCATATATGCTATTATTAATCAAATCCTCTACGGGTGATTATGCCATGTCAATCATCATATGATTGGCTCTATGGGCATACCTTACCAATAGGACATGTTGTTGCATGGTCGTGGAATCTCTTAACCATGGACACATGGATACCTACTAGGACACCTCAAGATTCTTCTCTCCCTATCTTTAAGCTTTATATGCCTATCCTTTGGCACCCAAATGAAACCCTTAGACCCTTATCTCTCCCCTTCCATCTAGAGAATTTGTCTTCCCCTACTTTGTGGCAGAGAAGGTGCCCAAGGTAGAAGAAGATGGCGATCTACCTTGTGCAAGTGGCTAGACCTTGGATCTACCCTTCTTTAGGGTTTTTGGAGCATCTTTGCTTGTTCCGACCTAAACTAGTAAGTTTCTTCTTACCTCTTTCATTTCTTTTACTTTTCTTCTTCCTCCTACCTTCTTCCTGGACGGAACCAAGGTTTCCAATGGTAAGCTTTCTCTAAAGCTCAAAGAACCTACCTTTCTTGCTCCTTCTACCTATGGTTTGCTTCTTTTGTGGAGAAAGGTGCTAGTTGGCTGAGTTCAGAGCTTATGATAGGGTTTTCTACCCTCCTTTTTTGAGTTTTTCTACTGTTTGGGGTCTTCTCTTCTTCCTAAAAGAAAGTTATATAACTTGTTCCAAGTTTATTGCTTACTACTACCTTGTATGATCATGATCTTTCTTTAAAACAATTTTCAAAGCATAAATACGCTATCTTTGATTAGGGTTTAAGTTTAACTGGTGTACCTTGAGTAGTTTACAACCATAAACCTACTTGAAATCTTGTGTACGACCTTCCTAAGGTAGAGGAGAATATATGTCTTTATTATAAGCCAAAAATGGTGTTTGGTGCTTCACAAACGATGGGTTATATTTAGGGCTTGTGAGTTGTTTCATCTCTTGATGCTTAACCCGATGGTTTAGTTCCTTGGTTATTGTTTTCAGCTTTATGCTAGCATCCAATGGAAGGCTCTTTGTTTTTGTTTGAATGACTCTAGTGAACCCTAGAACTGAAGGTTATGTTGCCTTAGTCACTATTGGTCGATGGTTATTTCCAACCCTAATAAATGATGGTCTTTTTCTATGTGTTGAGAATTGTTTTCCCCTTTTTACTTCATCACCGATGGTTGGGCCCTTGTGATAACTGATGGTGGACTTGTTACTTCTGTTTAGCTTATTTTCTTGATTCTTAAATGATGGGTGTGTTTTCCATGGTGAACCAATCGCTGGAGTTTAAATGGTGGGATGACCACCACTTAGGGTTCCCTAGGTTGGCCTTCTCTTTCCTTAAAACCCGATAGTTTGTTTTTCTTGCTGTTTGGTTTGGCTTTAGTGTGCCAATCGATTGTCATCCTTAGTACTATTTTAGACCCTTAAGGATGCAGCACAATCAATGGTTTTTAGTGCCCTAAAGGATGTATCAATCAATGGTTTATGCCTAGGGTTTTAGGTTGATTTCTACATTCATACTTGAACTGATGGTTGCTTCCTGGTTAGGCCGATGGTGTGGTGTTTTGATGTTGTTTTTTTACCATCGATGGTGAACCGATGGTCACACTTTGGTTCTATTTTGGACTCTTTTAGAAGATCACCAATTGATGGTTTAATGCTCCATTGATGGTATAAATCAATGGGTGTCAAACCAGTGGTAATGTTGATCCTATCAACTGATGGTAATACCTAGTATCACAACTTATGATTGTCCTGGACACCACTATCAAAGGTGGTCTAGGGTACCACAAATGATGTTGAAGATAGTTATCATGTATCCATTCCTTTAAACCTTAATCTGATGATTCTTTAATTATTTAATTCAGGGGTTGAACTTATGCTTCAACCTAGGGTTTTAAATAAAGCACATGATCTAATAGTTAGGATTTGCTACCTCTACATCCAATGATTGTGGGTAAAGCCTAAAGTGTATAATTGTGGTTCTAATGATGTAAATTAGATGGTTCAATACCCTCAACCTTATGATCTTACCTTTTCCCTCATATGAATATAATTGATAATCACCATAATAGGGAAAGTGTAACCCTAATGAAATACATCTTGTTACACCTAACCCTAATGTAACCATATGATGGTGATTGATTATGAACAACCCTCTTGAATGATTAATAGAATCATGGACTGCACTCATATTGTTGTTGAAACCCTAGCTAGTATGCTATAATCTAGTGGTTATACCTTGAGTTATGCATGGATCCATACTTGAGGATGGTGTGGTATATGATGATGATGCTTTACTTTATGCATCCATGACCCGATGGGGATGCCATGAGTTAGGATTTTTGTATGAATTATGAACTATGACTTCAATGTAAGATATCTTGTTAAACCTATCCTTAATGAAAACAAATGAGAATGGTTAATCATGCTTAACTACTTAAGTATGATATGATGAAGGAATATTCTTTTTAAATGTTGTTGAAATCCTAATATTTTAACTATTAATTATCATAGTCTCATAATTAGTGCTTTCTTATAAACATGTGCATTATAAGTATAATGGTTATCAAGCACATCTAGCCTTCTTATATGTTATAATAGAAGGAATTCTCTTAAATGTTAAGATAGTCCTACAATGTTATTCTATGAGTAAGATAACCCTGCAATGTTATTCTATGAGCATCTTTTAGTTCCTTAATGTAATAGCATGCTAAGACTGAGTATTATATGTATGGTGATGTTTCTTGAGCCTTGTTATAGAGCATGGAAAGATAACTATGACCTTGCAGGGATTGATATGATGGTCTTAATGACCTTTGGGCATAGTTGATCCCAGAATGAGGTGTAATCCTCTTTTGTTCACAAGGGTTGACACCCTATGATATTTTGATAAGGATTTATATCATGTGATAATATGATGACAACTTGCAATGAATAGTACCATGTGATGATGAGATGAGGAACAATAATTTTTATGCATTTTATATCTTTTGAAGTTGTTATATATCAATGCATGGTAGCAATGAATTAGGGTTTTTATGTACACTTGCTTGATACAACCTTAATTCACCCAACTAGAAATAACTAATCCACTGAAATCCTAATCATTTAGTGTGTTGTGCCATAGAATCATCTTCAGTGTTAGAACTTGTTGGATGGTGAGATGAGTATTCCTAAGGGAAACTCAGAGTGCATACTATTGAGTATGTGGGGGTGTTAAGTTGAGTGTGTATCCTTGTCATCCACAATTTCATGTTCTGGAGGGTGGTTGTGGTCATGCCTTGGATATTTGTTATATATGATGTGACTGAGTGCGCTGCGATTGTACTCAGGTGGCAAGGTTTTGCTTTGCATACCCTGGTGATAGTGTTGTGACCTGTACCAAGGGAGGACTAGGTGTTAGTAGCTTGACTATATGTCACTGTAGTGGCAGCATTGATTGATATATCACTACCTTTTAACCCATACTGACTGAGGGGAAGATATCTTAGGATACCGAATCTCCTAGATCTTGTACGGAACCGAATAGCCCTTCATAGGGGTCGGTTGGACTTGGATGGTACGACTCAAACTCCCCAAGATTAAATAAAAGATGTAATACAACTGTGTATCATATTTGTTTAGGGTTATAACAATGTTTCATATTTGATGATAACCCTTGCTTGTTCTCTTTACATAGAGTTGATGTTTAATGCATTGAAAGATAGTAGATATGCTAATGTTGTGGATATTCTCATGTTATAGAGCTATACATATAATAGCCATGTTCAAGTTGATAGATATACTACCATGGTTGGTTATGTTTATGATGATAGTCATCTCATGTTGTTAACTATGCTTACACTGCTAGCCATGCCTCTATAATTTGAGATGCTTAATTGCTAGCCATGTTTTTGTAACTAAAGATGTTTAAACTACTAATCGTTCTTATGCAAATAGTTGTGCTTATATTGTTAGCTCTACTTATAATGTAGATATGATCAACTTTTTAGACATGCTAACATTGTTATCTATGCTTATGATGCTAGACTTTTTCATGACGTCAAAGTTGCTAATGCTTCTAGATTGCTTATACTGTTAGCAACACATATGATGATAGTCAGGCTAATGGCGATAGTAGTTTTTTGATCCTTTATGTATCTTGTTAATCATATCCCTTGCTATGACTATCTGTTTAACATGTTTAATCAACTTAAATTGTTCAATTACATAAATTGATGTAATCAATAAGCATTGTTGGAGGTTATCTCTTACTGGGACATAGGTCTCACCTCGTGGGTCACCACTTTTTTTTAGAGTGATCAACAGTAGAGGCGGAAGACCTGTGGCAACAATGAGCAGCTATAGTGTGGAACCTTTGAGAAGGTTGTTAGTTGTTTAGTGTATCCTAGAGTCATCCCTGTACTCTCAGGTCTGGGGAAAAAAGTTTGTAAATGACATTTCAATTGCTTGTACCAGTGATGAATGTGAAAATGTTCTCCTGTATATATATATATATATATATATATATATATATATATATATATATATATATATATATATATATATATATATATATATATATATATGTGTGTGATGGCTGAGGCCAGGGAACAAATTGTACAAGATTATTCATATAATATGAATACAAGCAATATGAAATATATTAGATCATGTTGATGACGTTGAAATCATTTTTAATTTATCCTCATTTCTGGATATGTGATTAATTAGTGATCGATTGCATTTTATATTTTGAGTAATGTCATTTAGTGTAACGGGTTCTCACACACAACATGCATTATTTGTTGTAATACCATACCTTTTAGGACATGTCATTAAATGTTGTATTTGATTAGATCTGTATGTTCCCATCAAACTAATTTAATATACAAATTAACTATATCACAATTTTTTTATAATAAATATGATATTATTTTTTTAAATTTCAAAAACAACATAATTGAACAAAATCTCCACCAAACCTTACATAAAGTATGCAAAGAATATTATAAATAATCAATCATCTATACAAATATTCAATCATACAAATAAGTGTTATGTAGCTACATAAACTAGTGAGGACACACTTGGAGTTAAAATGAAAAATAGCTATAAAAGTTTTGTACATCTTCATATGTTGAAGAATAGACATCGCAGCTCATATCAAATAGTTACGTGTTTGCTCAAGAACACACATCACCCACTCATTTCGGTCCTCATCGATCTCGTTTTGGTTCAATCAACAACCAATATACTTTGAATAATATTGCAACTATATGTAAAATATAGCAACATGTTGTAAATTATTCAATGTATTTAGAAGTTTGAACAAACTAAATAATAAATAAGTAGGTTACATTTTTAGGAATATTTCTATTTCTTATCTCGACAATGTCTTTTGCGAACTTCATCACATACCCACAATCTGTACTGTTTGGCTACTTTAGACACTGTATATAATGAATAGTAGATTAAAAGAAACAAAGTTTATAAAATTTACTAAAGAGATATATATTTCAAAATGAAGTTACATAACATATCTAAAATTAATTAATTAATAAACTACAAAAATGATACGATAGACACAAGTAAAGATTGTGAAAGATAGAAGATATATTTGGAATATAAACAATGTGAGTATAAACAATTTGTGGGAATGATTGCCTTATTCAAAAGTAAACATGGCTATAGGTAGATTGTCACCATCCAATTTTAATGAGAGGTTTGATAGGACTGACAAGGATATACATGGTATAATGGCAACTTTCGCAGTAATGAAGGGATGGAAGTTTTATGTTTACAAGCTTGGCAAAGAGTCAGACCAATTTATATTTAAAAATATATAACTTAAGTTCAACTTAGATAATACAAAATTGAGTGTAGTTATATGCTTATAAGTTTGGCAAAGAGTTAGTTCAATTCCAAGTTGAGTGCTTTTACTTGAACCCACAAATACAAAGTAAAAAATAGTTAAACTTCATCTGTTAATCAGATTGTGTAAGGATGAGTATATTTAAAATTTAAAATAATTTTAACTTTGCAATAACACTACTTGGCTCACAATCTATAATAACAATCTCAAATAGAATATAATACTTTTATGGAGGGTATCTACATGTTTCAGTTTTTTTGAATGTGTCTTCAAGTGAAACTATATAAATGACCAACCTTTCTCGTTTATGGATACTACATAGATAGAAAATCAACACTAACTTTGTTTTCACGTTCCATATATAAAGGCTAGATCCTTGTTGTCATATATATTACAAAAAAAATTTACAAACTATTTTTCATCCTCCTTATCTAACAATTTGAAACTTCATCACTAAAATTAAGGCTCTAATTGCAGTGGTGGATCTTGACCTAAAATTTTAGGGATGCCAAAACTATGTTTTAGACTTAAAGTATATTAAGTCTATTAAAACTTAAAGTTGATATATTTTCTCTTCTATTTTAGCATGTAAAGTAAAAGCTAACTTTAAACAATAGAATAATAAAAAAATGTATAATATTAAATTTAACATAAATGTTTTGAAACTAGTATATATTTTTACCTTTTAGATATGGTATTTATTTCTTTAGGTCTTTGAATCAACTGCTAATCAAGTCATTTTTAAGTGATTATCCATTATTTGTATTTCAAAATGAATAATAGTTGTTTATAAAAGAAACTCTGACTCCATTTTATTTTCTTTATAAATATCTTGATAAAATCTTTGTACCAAATCAAAAAAGGAAAAATGAGAAGAAATGTAAGCTTTGAATAATAAACACAAAATTCAAAATTTGAAAAAGAAGAAACATGATAACATACATGTATATTAAGTACCACGCCTTTTTTTAATGGCACAACTATCAAACTTGTAAATTAAACATGTCATACGAGAAGATTCAAATATGTTATTTATTGCATCTTTTTAAAAAAGATTGATAAAAACAAAATAATTGGATCATGTCTATAAGAAGTCTCAACAAATCAACATTACTAATACATTTGCTTCGATTTTGACAAAGTTGATATGAGATGAGAGGAATGTGAGAGAACAATAAGAAGAAAAAAAGTTTTTGAATTTGGTTAGACAAATTAATATGGAATTCGGTGTAAACAAAGTGATATGAAGTGAGGATCATGGAAGGGAGTGAGTAAGAAATATTGTAGTTTACCTTTTAGAAGATATTTCCCCAAAAATTAGAGAGAAAAAAAGAAGAAAAATGAATATATTAGAGGAAACACATAATGACAAGTAAAAAAAAATTGGGAGAAAAAGATAGAAGTCTAAAGAAATTCTTTGAACAGAAGTTTGGGTTAACTTTGAAGGAACTTAAATTCTATCATAAAAATTTACAATAACTTGCATATAATGCGAAAGATGGGGAGAAATACGGAGTAATTATATTATAGAGGGAAAATAAATATATAGATAAAAATTTAGTGAGAACCATACTGAGATGTAGAGCAAAATACTTATGTATCCCACAAACAATATAGAAAAGTAAACTAACAACATTCTTATAAAATAAATTTTATCTATTTTATGATAAACTTCGCATACATAAATGATGTTACCTTATTTAACAAATACATCATGAACTTCAAACATTACAAAATAATAAATAATCGGTCAACTATTTAAAAAGAATAATGTAGCAGCATGTGTTCTCAATGAACTATCATTGTCAAAGAATTATTTAATCATCCTACCATGCATTATACTTGTAATGGAAAAATATACCAACATGAATCATTCAAACAATCACAATACATACACATCTAATTATTTATTCACATTTATCTTTTATAAATATGTAGTTCACTACATTTGATGAAACTGTGTATTACATTGTTTTAATAAATAACCACTATTTGTTCAACTCCACAATAACTACTTTATTAATGTTAAGTTTACCCAATATTTCTATCTTTTTATGTATGTGTATTACTATTTTGTGTTATTTTATATTGTAGTTTAGTGTTAAATGGTTCAATTGTACTATGTTCTATAAATGAGTTTTTTAACGTTCAGAAATGTATTTTCTTATTTAGAATAAATGATACTAATAAATGGCAACTGACTATTTGTACCCAACTCTAATCTCATTCAACACTAGTTATTGTTTTTAAATTCTAATTGATTTAAGAGAAAATTATATGTATTGTAATGTCAAACTCTAATATGAATAACTACATATGATGTTCAACATCTTTGGGGCATCCACCCATACTTTACAATTTAGTATTTATTACAAAGTACAACATTATATCAAAGTATATTTTTTTTACAAAACAAATTGGGGATTGTGCTCCCCAACCCTACATATTGCACAACAAAACCATATTATATAAATAATGAAATCTTAATATCAATTGATAGTGTACGCCATTATAGATTACATTGCAAAGTGTATATTTTTAGTTATCATGTACAATATTCAACAAGAAATATTTACTGAGAACATTCTATAAACATATCCAGGATGACCAAATTGGTCAAACTTGAAAAAATACCAAAATGTTGTGAATACATGACATATATCCACTAAGGTTGAATCAAGTTCATTGCAAAACTAAGATGCAACAAAAAACCAAAGGTCTTCATTCACATGTGCACCAATATTTAAGTAGTTGAATTGTCAATGTGTGATGCAGTGCAAAATCAAAGGTTATCATTTTAATAAAAGACCAACTATAATAACATCAAAGTTGTGAGGTTAGTCTTCCATTCATTGCCATTGTGCAAAAATTCAAAGTCATCGAGAAAATGAGAAGAGAATCAGGAGATGTGATAGAAGTCTGGCGTGATAGGTTTATAGACTATTACCATACCAGAGACTGATTGAGACGGGCACTATGAATATATTGGCAATGTTCAATGCAGACAACTCTCTATGGCGAGAGACAACGCACAATTTTTCTGTATGCCGTCACAAGAATGGAATGAAGGAAAAAGTTATTTTCCCCCTTTTTTCCTCAAATGTCAGGAACTAAACCCTATATATACTTATCTAGGCAACATATTTCCCTCCCATATTTTTCCACCAACAAATTTTAGTGTCCCACCAAAACTTTTTTTCTCCTAATACTATTTATGTATCTTTTTCTCTGAGCAAAATTTTTCTCCTGCTAATTTTATTTATTTTATTATTGTACCCATTACCAACTAAGTTTATTTGTTTCTCATTAGAAAGCTCCCTTCTAAGAATATATTCTAATTTTTTGTAAATGTTTTATATCCATGGATGTCATTTCCCCCAATTAAACAACCTCCTTCTAAATAAATTTCTATCCAAAAGTTTGATTTCTATCTAAATTTTAATTTCCATCCAAATAAATAATTTATTTTAAAAGTTATTTATCTTAATTAATTAATTTAATAATAATAAATTAGTTAATAACATGACATATGTGCATATACAAAAGGTTGGAGTCTGCTGTTTAATTACTATATAACAATAGTCTGGAGTTTTGTTGTGTGATATTCGTATATAACAACAGGTTACATCATGTGGTTTGATTGTGGTATATTAAAACAGATAACTATTACAATAGGTGAATGACTATTATTTTATTATGGTATATTACAATGGGTTAGAGTATATTATGTAACTATGGTCTATTACAACATGTCAACATATGTGACTATTACAATGGATTAGAAAATGGTGTTTAATTAGAGTCTTTAACAATGAATTTGAGTATATTGTGATAGTATAGTCTATTACAATACTTTAGCACCTATTGTACTATCACATATACTACAACAAGTTTGGTCCGTCGTATATAACTTATGTTATATAAAACATACAATATACAACATGCATATAGATTTGTTGTAATAAATATGTAAACTACAACACAACCAACTGAACTATTGTGTTTTTCCCGCAGTAAAGGACTCTTTGCATGATAGGTCTCTTAAAATCACTGCCAATATAATGTGAAACCTTATACATAAGGATGCTTAAAGGAATTACATTTCACAATCATAAACATGATTAGTATAGTTTATTGTTCTGTAAAGGTTGACTCCTACCCAAGTGATTGAGTGGGTAATCCAGTTACCTAACTACTTGGTTCAGAATAATCACTCGACTAATTTTCAATTGATCAATTTGTACCATTTGGGAAACTGGCCAACCTGTCAAATGGATAACCCAAACTGGTTGATTGAATACAAGTTAAGAAATGAAAAGGAAAAGGAGACTTGTTCAATTTGGAATAGGACTAATCAATTGGAATCAGACCAAGAGTGGACAATTGCTCGATTGGATGTACCAATCGAACAACAGGATGACCCAACCAATTGACTGGATGACCAACCACTCAACAGGGAAGTTTGTTTGAGTTTTCATAGTTTGTTTCCACTTTGAGTTTCTATTAGGAATGGGGTTGGAGTGTTGGATATACAAGATCATGATTCTCCTATATAAATGGTTGGACGTTCATAGGGAGACACACACATTCAAACACAAGTTGTCTAAGAGTTATTCCTCATGGAGATAGAGAAACTCATCCCAAGGATGACACCCCACAATGATAAGAGAAGGAGATTAAGTGATGCTAGAACATATGCAACTCTGAGTTCCAATTCCTCTTGAAGAACAAAGTGATGCATCAATAGTTGTTGTATATACATGGACAATGTAGAGACTGAAGACTGTATGACGAGGCTTGAGAATGTTAAACTTCTCTAAGGAGAACATAAGGTGCTTCTGTCAACACAAGGCAGAAACAAAAACAACAACTTTGGATCGAGAGATCCAAAAGAGAAATTTTTATAATGATATAAGTCATGTCTAGTTGTTAGACAACTAGTATGCACCAGGGTATACTCAATATCCCTTTCATGCCTTTAAGATACTAACATTTTATGTATATGCTGGACCCATTTGCAAATAGTTTTTGTTGGGTAATTTTTATGTTTTCCTTGTGCACTCTTCCATCAAAATCCTACACTAGTATTGAATCTGATGTCATGCACTTTTGACATGCGTTTGTCTTTTCCATTGCCTATCATTGGTAAACGGATTTTTTTTTCAATGTGTATTCATGATCATCACTTATTATCATATATGATGAGATATATTTATATTACATAAATCAATTTGACACCTTTGAAATATTTTTCTTCATCTAATGTGGATCTATGAAATAGGTCACTATGGTGATTTATTGTTATATGAAAGATGTAAATATGTGATCATAATATGTAACATGCATATGGATTACATTCCATGCCCCCTAATTTTGCATTCTCCATCTAAACTTTAATTATTGGAGTTATATTAGGAAAATGTATTAACATCGTCGGTGGACCATGGTGGAGATAAGAACTTGATTGGAAGCCCACACCAATGAGGTAGGTCTTTGGAGGGTTCATGATGAATCCTAAGCAAATCCTCCATCAATAAATAAAGAACTAACAAAACAATACCCAACAGGTTGACCAACATTTCAATCAATTGACTGAAAACTCCTACAATGATGGATTTCGGGTTACATGCAATGTGAATCATTTGGGTTGTTGGCTCGAGATATTTTCCTAGTTTCCATATTATGTTTTATTATGTTTGGTGATTCTTATATTATGTGATACATATAATAATGTATATATAATGGTTACTGGAAGCATATAAATATAACATAAAATCCCTTACTTTATTATTAAGGTTAAAACTTTCTTCCAATGTGCAATAAACATGAAAACTTGTATTGACTACATGTAACCACACCAAAGTGTGTTGCACCATCTTTCTTGGAGAAGTGTGACAATAAGCATGTGAGTTTGAAAAAGAAGGGTGCATAGCTTAGTTTATTGACCTTTGGGATTGACTTAACTATGATGATCTTAACAAGATTATGTACATTGAGGTATAATGATGGGATATACTTCATAAGTAGATTATGATAGGTTGATTATGTCATAAGTTGATTATGACAAGGAGTTGTGCAACCATTGGTTTAAGAGTTGTATAGGATGGTAATTGTTACCTACCTAAATAGTAGACTTGTGAACGACCATCTGAAGTTGACTCTTGACTTCATGTATTATGGATCTTGGCTCACTAGAAGGTTTCTCTTTATAATACTATGAATGGATAGTGAGGTCTATGAATTTGATCAAAAAGTGGAGTATTATTAATTATAGGACATATTAATATCATCAAATTAACTTTCAAATAAAAATATTAAATCATGAATTTTTTTCCCTTGTAGACCTGATGGCAAACACTCACAAGTATTTCTCATTGTAATTTCATTCGAAAGAAAACTTGAATAAAAATAACTTCAATGACTAGTATCAGACATCGAGAAATTTCCTCACTTGGTAACGTAATATCTATGTCCTAGAAACATCACAATGAGAGAAAACATCTCCAAACACGTCTAGTGAGGAAAGGGAAGCTTATTGTAATCATAACAATGCCACTATTGATATCAAGCTCCTCACGTTGTTCTCCATGAATCATGAGATTCATAAGAAACATCAAAACATGGGATTTCCATAGATTGCTACACATCTTAAGATATGTACTAAGAAAAAGCTAGGAAGGAGTGGTACAATGTCCCTCATGCATTAATTAAGTGCAATATGACTTCATGTGATCCAATTGGGGCCCATGTACTCATTTTAATTAGGTACCTAGAGAGTCTAGAAATATCGGTATTCCATTTAGGAAAAGAGTTGTATACTTGTGGAATACTGCAATTGATTCTGAAATCTCACTATCAATTTGTCATTAACTACAACATGAACCAATTTGTTCAACCATTTTCAAGGTTGCTTCACATTTTTGAGAATTATTGAGGCTCAAATGGAAATACAAGACAAAGTCCATGTTAATGGTCAACAAAGGAATGGGAAAAAGGAAAACCTAAGAAGAGTTCTAAATCTATCCAAAACCAATTCTTCTGCACTTAAATATAAATATGGAGTATGAAAGGAAGAAAATTGTCACCATGTTAGACATTAGAAAAGGAATATCCCTCATTATCTTGAGAAACTAAAGATGAAGCAGGGGATAAATATCTTCACTTCATGTATATATGATATAGATAAGCTGATCTACTTCTTTGTCTCCAGTATTTGTTACTATATTTGGATCTCACATATGCTCTAATATGCATGATATGAAAAGAAGAAAAAGCTTAATAATAGGGAGAGGTGGATGTATAAGTTGCCAACAATGCAACAATTGCTTTCACAGTTGTAGGCATTATAGTTTTTATCTACATAGTGGGCTTGTAATAGCAAATATAGAACTGCTATTATACCTACTATAAGTATAAGTATTATTCCTATATCTTGTTTGGACAAGAATGGTTTTCAATTTTAAATAAAGAATGGTCAAGTTTCCATTTCATGAGATGAGATTTTTTATGGCTGTGCTCCAATGTCTTATGGTCTTTAGTTAGTAAATCTTCAGGCAAGTGTATATAACATATATACCAATAACATAAACCTTGATGACTCAAATAAAGGCTACCTTTATCACAATTGTCAAGGGACATTAAATAAGAAACACATTTCTAGACTCCATAAAGATCATTATCTGAACTTATTTCATTTCAAATTAGTATAAAGATGTGAATCTTTTTTATTGGGAAAAATGAGAAAAGCACCATTTACTTATAACTATGAGAGGGAAAGTGACATATTAGGATTCATTGATACTGATATGTATGGACCTTTAGAAAAATTGATAGAGGTGAGTACCAATACTTCATCTCATTTATTGATGACTTTTTGTAGGTATGGATATGTGTATCATATGAAACTCAAATCAGAGTCACTTGAAAAGTCAAAATAATTCATAAATGAATTGCAACACCAAGTTGGCAAGAATACTCTAGCACTATGATCTAATCACAGTGGGGAAAATCCAGGATAAGAGTTTGATGCCCTTCTAAAGTTTAATGCTATTGTATCCAAATTGACTCCACCTAGAACACCACAACATAATGTTATACTGGAAAGAAGGTATCACACCTTGTTGACATGTTACGATCAATGAGGATCTTAGAAAATCTTCTGACTTCCTTATGGGGATATGCTCTTAAAGGTCACATTTACACTTAACATAACACCTTTGAAATCAGTTCAAAAGATACCATATGTGACATGGTACATGAAATGTCAACAATATGTTTTTTGTGAACATATGGAGATATGAATCTTATGTCAAGAAATAGTACATTGAAAATCTTAGGCCCAGATGGAATAAATTTTTCTTTGTTAGATACACTAAGGAAACTAAGTGTTATTTGTTTCATATTTTATCTAAAAACAATTTTTTTTCCAAAAGTATTGTACTCGTTGAAAAGGAATTCATTTTTAAAGGAACCCAGAGGAAGATAGATCTCGTAGAAGTTAGAGACCAACAAGATAACATTGCACCTATGGAGGTATATGAGGAACAAATAGAATCACAAGATATTGTGAAATCTCAAGATCCTCTATAGAACAAGAACCTTGAAGGTCTAGTAGGACATGTTTCAATAAAAATAGATTATGATTTATTGTGACAAAACCAATAGATTTATTGATCATGGATCATGATGAGACAAGTCATATTGTGAGGCTCTTTAGGGACGATATTCTATTGAATGGATTAAGGCAATAATATTGGAGATCAACTCCTTATACACCAACACAATATGGATTTTGGTGGATTCACATGGTGAGGTAAAATCAATAGGGTATAGATCGGTCTTCAACAAGAGGACTGACTTAACGGGTAATGTAAAACATTCCAAGAATGATTGGTCGCAAAATTTTTTAGAAAATTCCAAGGTGTTGACCATGACAAAACATTTTTACCAGTATACAAGGTTAAATTCATCAGGATCATGCTTACAATTGCAACTTATTATGAGTATTATATTTGGCTAATAGATGTTACAATTACTTTCATTAATGTGAATGTTATTGAAAATGTGTATATGAAACAACCTAAATATTTTATCACACCAAATGAAACCAATGAATTTGTAATCTACAAAGGTCATTAAGTGAAGGCATATCAGAATTGGAATCTTTATTTAATGAGATAGAAATTATTAAAAAATGTGATGTACCTTTTGTTTACAAGATGGTTAGTGAGAGAATAACTGTATCTATCAACTTCTATATGGATGACATATTATTAATGGGAAATTACATACCTACTTTACAATTAGATGAGACTTGGTTGGTAAATATCATCTCAATAAAGAACTTAGCCAAAGAAACCTATATTCTAGGAATCAAGATCTACATTGATCGATCTAAAATGCTTCTTGGCCTAAGCTAGACTACATACATTGACAAAGGCAAAACGAAAGGGTGTGTAGGATTTAAAAAGATAAAACTTGCTCATGCATCATGGAATAAGTCTCTCTAACTCCCAATGTCGTAGCTCTTTGGAAGAGCAGACACACATGAGTAAGATTCCATATTCATCTACAATTGGATCTATCATGTATGCAGTGTTATGTACACACCCAAGTGGCCCATATGCTTTGATCATGATGAGCAGGTACCGATCAGATCCATAACATGATTGTTATGAATAATATCCTTCAATACATGAGAAGAAAAAATGATCAACTCCTGATATGTGGAGGTGAAGAAGATTTCATCATAAAGGGCCACACTAATGCAAGCTTTGACATGGAGAAGGGCAATCACAAATTTCAATTAGGATTTGTGTTTTGTCTAAATGACAAAGTTTTAAGCTGGAAGAGATCCAAGAAGAGACAACAACACACTCTACAATGCTAGCCAAGTACATTGCCACATCCAATGCAACAAAGGAAGTGTATGGTCAAGAAGTTCATTAGTGAACTTGGGGTGGTTCCAACCATTGAGGAAACACTAGAGATATAGTTAACAATAATGGGTACATTGCATATGCTAAGGATTGCATCAATATTCCAAGATGATACTACATAGATATCATATCATAAAAGAGATTGAAAAATGAGGAGATGTAAGATTTTGTATAGTGCCAGTTGAAAGCAATATTTATGATCCCTTGACAAAAGCTCTTTCATAGCAGAAACATGGTGGTAATGTTACATCACTTTAAATTTGATTAATTTTCTTTTGTCTCTTATGCAAGTGAGAGAGCAAGATTGTTGGTAGTACACCATGGTATACATCATGTATGATCATAATAGGGATACATTGTATATGATTTGATTAGTAATAAAAGGAAATTTCACTTGTTACTTTTGTTTTAGTACTATGTTATTGAATGAGTATAATAATGTCCTAAGAATGCTTCACTCAGTGACATATGGTTTTGGTGGAGGACCTGAACATGAGATCATATGTATAGTCAAGAGTATTCATTCTTATTATGTACCAATTTAGTTATTATTGTGGATATTATGAAAAAAATATTAATAAGAGTAGTGTGTATTTTAATGATGACAATCTTACTTCAGTCATGGAACTGAAGATCAATCTAGGTACGTGGGTACTAACTAGAGAAATCATTGTATTGGATAGACCCACTCTGAGAATGGCACATAAAGCCATGTTATGGTAGTCACAGTCATATCTCAACATGACATTAGTGGCAATGGTCCTTAGACCTGAAGTCACTACAATTATCTCACCACTTTATGTGTACTTTAATGCTACCCAACATGACTCTTAATAATTTTATTACCAAAGAGGTAGTGATTTGGTGAACTATGTCACTTGTGTATTATTGTGACTGATGAAGATGGAAATTTTCCTCCTACTGGAGTGATATCTTAGTCACTTGAGTAAGACTATGAAATGCATGACCCTGCTCATGTGAGTCAATAGATGATACAAAGCTCACGTGTGAAGAAACATAGGTTGAATGTTAAGAGGATGTTCAAGCTCAGGTTCAATCCAGATATCTCTAACAAAGGGATCATGTGGTCATGGTAATATCGGTCACTTTAGATTTATAGTTTTTCTCAACTTATTCTAATAATTTGGGTAGCAATGATGTGTTGCATGATTCTAGTATTTTTTTCTGTGGTTCTGACATCACTTCCAATGTAATGTGGAACCTATGGGGTCATAAGTAGTGGGTGGTTAAGGAAATTGTAGCTTGTAATCATACACATGATTATATTGGGTTTTAATTATGTAAAGCCTGATTTCAAACCCTACCAATTGATTGGGTAAGCTTGTTATTATATTCCAATGGTCTAGAAATTTTTTCAATTGATTGTCACCTGATTGATTGGTTACCTGATTTGTGTCATCAACATCGAAACTTCACTAGAGAATTATCCCTAGAGTTTGACTTTTTAATGACTATCAACTCACTTATAAATAAACAAGATGATTTTAGTATAGAAAGGTATTTGCCCCATGGGATGACATCTTTTAGAGTTTTATTCAAACCATTCACAATGAACAATATTTAGAATCCACTTTGTAGAGAGTGATCAAAGAAAAACAAGAATGGAAATGCAGAAGTACACTAGTTAAGTTGAGTTCTAATTTGAATTTTAAGAGATATTGGAGGTTGGATGTTTATCACCACAGACAACGTTTTACTTTAATCAATTCAACTCCTTCAATTTTATTGATTAAGCAAGGCCATGTGGATTTGTGTCCTTATGGATAAAAATCTCACAAGGGTTGGACTTCTCTCAAATCTGAGATTTTGGTATTTGAAGATCCTTGTTCAACCATCTAGTAAGTTTCAGTTATGGTCTTGTTAGCAATTCACAATCTTCAACAAGTGTTCCAACTGATAAATCAGGTGATTTCATCACCATGAGTTATAACAGATAAGATAAAATGAATACATTAATCATATATTCTATTAATTGATCTCATCAAGATCCTATGGATTCATCCTTGTTAGCACTGGATATGTCATCACCGAACAAAGATATAATCAATCTAAACAAGGAACAAGTGCCATTAGTTGGAAGAAAGACATTTTATTTAATAACATCTTGAAGTCAAATACGACCAAAGTAAAGAATGGGCTATGGGGTACTCCCCATGCCCCAATAGAGAAACTACTCAGACATAACATACATAGATATAGAAATAAGGATAGGAACAAAAACAATCATGTTGCCAAGATGCAATAATGAATTGATATTCGTGAGGATGATGATGACTGCATCTCTCTCACTCCTTGCTCTATGCATCCTACGGGGTCTCTAGGATGAATGAGTATGAAGAAATATGAAGTCTAAAAAGAATCCCTTCGTCCTTGGACTTCCCCTCCTTTTATAGGGGGAAGTGAGGTAGGAAACCCTAAAAAATTATAATGGAGGTAGCTGGTTTGAGTTGCCTATGATGTCAGTCGGTTAACTAGAACTCCAGTTAGTCGATTAGCTTTAATGTTTGCTTCATCTAGAAATCAGGCCAGTCGAGTGGTTGGTGATCGATAGGTCAACTTTTTTATAAGCTTTCTCAATTCTCACTTTGAATGAGTTTTGCTGGTGAGTTGATTGACTAAAATATAGATTGGAGTTTATGGACTTGCCAGTTCTTTCATACGAATTGATCGAATGGGATGTCTATCGATCGACTGGAAAGTCTTGGAGGCTGAATGTGCAATTGAAGCCTCTAATTCATGGGTGTTTTGGTGTTTTGGAGTTAATGGGCCATTTTCTGGTAAACTTTAAACAATTGTAATAGAAACTCCAACTAGAGAGAGAAAAGTGAAACTAAGAGAATTAATTTAAAACTGGGGAATAATCAACAAAGTACTAAGTAATGATCTAAAAGGATGCAATAAAATGGATAAATATGCATTTAAGAGAAATGTGAAACTAAGAGAATTAATTTAAAATTGGGGAATAATCAACAAAGTACTCCTAAGTAATGATCTAAAAGGATGCAATAAAATGGATAAATATGCACTTATCAAATAACCCAAACTTGAATGTAGCTCATCCTCGAGCAAAAATGAATCATAAACAATTCATAATAATACTCTCATCCATTCTTCCTCACTTGCATAACACTAATTGAATCCTTACCATCTTCAATGGACAAGCGATCCTAATTTTATGGAACCATGAAACACAATTTTCTAATTCCCTACTCAAACTTACTCACAACTTGTTCCATTTCGAGACCCGCAAAGAAATGGATTTCCTACCCATTCCGTCTTTTTGGTACTCCCTCATATTTTCACACGTGTTTGCATAAGAATAGGGTTTATTTATTTTATGGTTTTGAGGTCATGTAGATTTTACTCAATAGAAAAGCAAAGTGAAGTGAGGTATGGAAGGATGTTATCTCTCCTCTGTTCTACTTGATATTTTTTTTCTCTTTTCTTTGCTTCTATTACATTGATTGCATTTTTGGATGTGCACTTTGCAAACTTTTCTTGGTGGTATGCCCCTATTAAATTTATGAGGGGTATGGAAGAAGTGGAGAGGGGGAAGGGTTATGTCACCCCGAACATGGAGATTGGCACATTTTTGGATTTTGATTATTTTTTTGGAAGATGGAGGGGTAATAAGGTGATGGAAGAAATGTAGAAAACATTGGACTTGTGCATCTTGTGTTTGGAATTCAAAACAATGGAAATATCACGACATGAGTTCAGTTCTCTCTATAAATTGTGGCAATTATGAAATTTTACAAAATATTTATAAAATTTAAATATGGAAACATTGTGTTTGATTCATATCTATCCATTACCACTTTCAAACTTATACAAGGAGTAGTTCTATTTAACATCCTAGGTAACTTAGATGATTTCTATAAAGGGTAGTTTATGAAAATGTTGTAAGAAGATTCACTTATTTATGGGAATTTCTAAATTAACATGCATAAATTGAAGAATACATAATGTCCAAAAACTTAAAGAAGGGAAAGTTCGAAAATTTTAAAGCTAAACTACTTAAATTTATAAAAATTCCTAAAAAGGAAGATATAGTGGGTGAAATGAATATCTACCACCCACCTCTACACCAAACTTAAAATTTTGCTCATCCCAAGAAAAACATAAATCTAAAATGAAGAGAACAAATGTGTTGGGTTGCCTCCCAACAAGAACCATTTTTAACGTCGAAGGTCGGACGCCTGTGTTGTCCTTCATTGAAGAGCAACAAGTAGAGCTTATGTAGGATTATTGTACTTTGCAGGAGACTTTCTTTTCAGCCACTCCGATGTTCTTGTTTGGATTCTTGCTTCCTATAGCCTACCATATATGGTGCGATACATGTCAGAATACCAAGCGAAATAGTTAGAGTCATACTTGGTCGGTTCCAATTTCTTCATGCATGTTGATGTATGAGGGATATAAGATGAATCAACATGATAATATTGAGGGAACATATGTGGGAGACTTATTGGTGGCATGGACATTGCACAAATTTGGTGATTACATCCATGGAGGTTGGATCTTGACATTGATGTTGGGGAAACTAACAATCCATGCCCCCATTTGATTCTTTTTGATAGACATATGGTATTCTCAACTTGTGCGGTGCATGGTAATCCTCATAGCTCAGGAATTGATGAAGGGAGGGGGATATAGTGGGGAATAATTTATGTAGTGTTGGGGTCTATAGATAGATAGGTGTTTGTAGAAAAAGATGGTTCTTGGGATATTGGGGTGTGTTGTGCAGGGGAGGCCTCAATAAGGAGGGGCTCCTCTTCTATGATTGAGGGTATTCTTCTAGAAAGGGTAGATAGGTGTATTCTTAATCTTCTTTTCACTCTGGTCACCCTCTAAGGATATCCTGCACTCATGAATAGATGGGGCTTCTAAAGGGAAGAGTTGTTGTTGCGACATAGTAAATTGATCGATATAGACAAGGAAGTATAATTCTTATTCTCTTGTGTACTTTGTGAATTCCCCAAGTGTTTGGAAATCAAAATATGAATTCCCTACTCATAGGTTTAGAAGTCCTACTTTGAATTGATTAAGTACATGGTTGTGGCGAGGAATGGCATGCCAAAGATAAGTGCGTAGAGTCAATTTTCTTTCATATCCAACACTACAAAATTACAAGGGATGTATAATTCCCCATTTTTTATCATTACATCCCCAGTGATACTAAGTGATACTAAATGAATTAGTTGTGAAGGACTCAGTGAGTTGGATAGTCATGTAGGTGGGTCGAGCATGAGTGAGGCTGACTTTTCCTACATAGGATAAGAGGTATGATAGAAATGCTAGCCCAAAGGTTGGCTAGATCCATTTGGGAGGTTGAATCTCTTATGGAGCATGAAATTCCAAAAGACCCAGTGACTTTGCACTTGAAATGCATCTTGCTTAGAACATTTCTGATGATGTCCTTGCCAATTTACTTGTTTGACATTCTTTAGTTATGTATCTACGATTGAGTAGGAGCTTGAAGAATTTAGTGCTCTAGGGCATTTCAATCATGACATCAAGTAATGGGAAATTAACATAAACCTTTCTAAAGGTATCTTTATATTTATTGAACCTGGCATATAGTTTAGTTTGGTTTAACCAATCTTGGTTGGGCACATGAGGTTTGTATGAAAAAACCTATGATTGAATCATGGGAATTTCTACCTGGGATGTTGTTAGATTTTGTACGATGACCGTCTCATTTTGTCCTCATGGCTCAATGTGGAAGGGCTCACCTTCTCTAGAGGGTTAAGGTGAGAGTGAGTTCCCGTAGCCTTAAGTTGTTCCACATGCTATGGATTCTCTTTTGGTTTCCCCACAAAAACTCCTATTGGAGGGTGCAGAGATGAAGTTAATTAAGTCAACTGGGAATCAATTGATTTTTGATAGGCTTGTCAACTAGCAATTATGTCTTGATGACTAGAAATCATGGATCACTAAGGCTGGAGGGTTTTTTTCTCCAATGGAGAATCTCTCATTGTTTGAGGAAGGGGAAATAGGTTGTTGAAGTTGAGGACCGATATTTAGACTCTACAACTATTTTTCTTGGTAGTGCTTCTAATAATAGAACCTTAGAGGACCGTAATTTTGGTTGTTCATTTGAGATGACAAGTGTTGTGCCACATTTTCTATGCCATTTGGGTTGCCATACTGGAAACCTATGATGGTTCCTAGTCTAGTTTAGGTTATGATAGACCTGGTCAGATATCTTATGGATGGATTTGAGATCCTCAATCCATTGTCTATTCATGGGACTATTGTGGAGAAGTTGGAACTGCTACGTGGAATGATAATAGCCTAGGAAAATTCCACAAAAAGATTTGGCATATTTTACTTGTTGTTACAAATATTTAGGTTGTTGTGGTTATTCCTTACTTTCATTGGAATTTAAGGAGGACTCTGCATGATCATTGATTCAAGGTGAACATTTTGACGCTCTAGACAATAGAATCAAGATCATAATTTTTTTCGACCTTGTATACTTGGAGAACTCCCCCTTGTCCTTATTTAGACTGGTCTTTAGTCTCAACACTTCTTTTGACCACTTCCTAGGCACTATCAAAGTTTTGATATATGAAGTTACCTCCATATGAGGTGTCAAGAAAGGTTTTGGTGTCATTTTCGACACCCCAATAGAATGTTTCAATACACAATACTTAGGAGATGTTGTATTGTGGACAACAAAAAAGGAGTTCCTTAAATCACTCACAAGATTCACCCGAGGTCTCTCCTGGATCCATGGTGAACCGCATAATTTGTCCCCAAATTTGATAGATAAGACATGTGGAAAATATTTTTCAAGGAATTTTACATTGAGGTCTTCCAATGTGGTGATGCGGTCTCCCTCCATGGCATTGTACCAACTACTGGCAAGGTCTGTCAGGGAATATTTAAATAGCAGTAGTTTGAGGGTGACATCCGAGACACCTAGTATCTTGTACAAAGCACAAAAATCGATGAAGCACTGAGATAGTCTATACAACTTTCACCTATCCTCCCAGCAAATGTACTACATTGAATCATGGTGATCCGTTGTATGTGGATCTTGAAATTTGGAGCAATGATAGTAGGATGCCAAATGGGACATAGTGCATGGACAGGTTTAGGGACTAAGAAGTCCTTATGTTGTTGCCACTCTAGTTCTTTTCATATGGTGGTTCATGATTCTAGCTTGGATATTGTTGTTTCCCATTACTTGGCCAAGATGGATTCTCTCTATCTGGCCAGGGCACATTATATCTGCTGGTTGACTTCCTCTTGGTCCATCCTATAACGATGGGTCCGATTTAGGTGATGGGAGGTCCTGTTGGTATCTGGGTCAAATACAAATGATGTAGAATCTTTGCCTTGGGAGCGTCACATAAACATTAGTACCTAGAAAAGAGATCACAAAGGTTAAGTTTTAAGGAAGGATGATTCAAGTAAATAAGAGTGATTAGAAATTGAAAAAGTCCTAATTAACAATAGAAATGGGGGTTTGAAAGAAACTTCATTGTCTGCGAAAATGGCATCAAAATTTGATGTGCAAAAATTCACTACAGAATTATCCCTAGAGGTTAACCTTTTAGCGACTATCAACTCACTTACAAATAAGCAAGCTAATTTTAGTATTTAAAGGTATTGATCCCATGGAACAACAATTTTAAGTGTTTTATTTGAACCATTTGTAGTGAATAATATATAGAATCTGGTTTGTAGAGAGTGATTAAACTAAAGTAAGAATGGAATTGTAGAAGTAAAATAGTTAATTTGGGTTTTAATTCGAATGTTAAGAGATACTGAGGGCCTGAGGATTTATCACCATAGACCATGTTTTACTTTAACTGATTCAACAACTAAATCTTAATTGATTAAAGATGACCATGTGGATTTATGTCCTTACAAAGCATAAATCTCACAAGGACTAGACTTATCTCAAACTTAGGATTTTGGTATTTGAGGATCCTTTTTCAACTGTCCACTAAGCTCTAATAATGATCCGTAAAGAATGCACGATCTTCAACTGGTGTTCCAACCATATGGATAAGGTGATCTCATCACCATGAATTTTGAAAGATAAGATAAAATGAATAGATTAGTCATAGAATCTTGATCTCATCAAGAGACTATGGGTTCATCCTTGTTTGGATTAGAGATATTGTCACTCATCAAAGAATGAGTTCCATTAATAAAAAGAAAGAACATTTAATTAATAACATCTCAGAGTCGAATACAACCAAAGTTAAGAACAGACTATTGGGATACTCCCCATTTACATGTAGAGAAACTACTCTGACATAATAGAAACATATAGAAAAGTAAGTATAGGGATATAAAAAATCATGTTACTAAGATGCAACAATGAAGAAATCTTCGTGAGGATGAGGCATCTCCTTTTCTCTCGTCCTTTCTCCATAAACCCTAGGGGTCTCTAAGACAGTCAGGAATGAGGATATATGAAGTGCAAACGGATCCCTTTGTACTTGGACTCCCCCTCCTTTTATAGGGGGGAATGAGGCTTGAAACCCTAAAAACTGCTAGTTACAGCGGCTGGATTGACTTGGTCCACAATGTTAGTCGATTGGCATTAATGTTTTCTTCAGTCTGAAGGAAGATTAGTTAGTCGGTTGGTGATCAATGAATTCATTCGTTCGTAGTAATGAGCCATCTATATTTTGACTTTGACTAATTTTTCCTTGGGAGTCTTCCGACTAAAATGATAGTCGATTACTTGGAGGTTTTGGACTTGACCAATTCTTACATGTGATTCAATCGACTGGGATGTCAATTGATTGACTAGAAAGTATGGGAAGCTAAATGTGAAATTAGAGACTCTAATTCTTGGATCTTTTGGGCTTTGAAATGATTGTTCCATTTTCCTATGCAATCCAAGAAATTCTAATAAAAACTCCAATTAGAGAGAAAAGCTAAACTGGAGAACCAAAAAAGAAGCTAAACTAAGACAATTAATCCGAAAAGTAGGGAATACTCAACAGAATTATCTTAAGTAATGATCTAAAAGGACGCAATAAAATGGATAAATATGCATTTATCATTACAGCTGGAAATCAGTCAACTGGTTGAATGGATAACCCAAATGGTTGATTTTAAACAAGTCAGGAAACAACATGGAAAAATGAGACTTGTTAAATTTGGAACCAAAATGATCAATTAGATTGGAAAAAAAAGGACCAACTAGTGAAATCTATCTACCAAATGGTTGACTAAGTGACTCAACTAATCAAGTTGATGATTAAATGGTCAATTAGGAAGTCTATCTGAGTTTTTCTAGTTTGATTCAGCTTTAAATTTTGCTTAGGAACAAGATTGGAATTTTGGAAATTAAAACCCATGACTCTCCTATAAAAAGGGATGATGTCCAAAATTACACATATACTTTGAGACACAATTTTCTTATGAGTTCCTCCTCTTGGAGAGAGAGAAATATCATCCCAAGGATGATACCCTACAATAGGAGGAGAAGGAGAGGGAGCAATGGTAGCTTCAATGTCTCCAAGTTCTTCTTCCTCTTAGTGACAAAGGTGATGCACCATGTGTAAGGAGTAAGATCTAAGAGGGGATGCACTCTTTACTCAATAAAATAATAGGAATTATCCCCAATTCCAAACACTAAGATAAATTTTTCACATGGGAGTAGGATCCAATGTACCATTACTATATGTTCAATACCAAAAGATAGCAGTAGACCATAATATTTCTAACTATGCATTTTATAAGATTACAAAGTTGACACCCATATGGGTGATTTCATGAGATAGATGCCATAATAAAAAATGTAAGGTAACCTGGATAATCCACTCTATATCCCAAGGAACAGCAACTACACATGTTATTACATTGGTCTACTTTATCATCCTTCCAAATTTATGTTGATCTAAAGCATTGGAAGAAACTCCTACAAAAATAGAAAAGGTAGAAAAATGTCAGCTAAAGGTGACATTACATATACTAGGGAATTAGGCAATAATACAGAAAATCATAGCAAACAATATATCAAGGCTCTCAACAAAAGAGAGATATAAAACCATCTAAATGAGTGTGGAAAGAGAATTATTCACAAGATTAAATTAAAGTGTGAGATAATCAATTCAAATATTTTCATACGATATACTTCACAACTATGATTAGCATGCAATTTACTATAGAATTATTATAGTCAAATAAAAAAACATGTTCATCGCATCACCCCCACAAACTAATGGACATCACCATTCAATATGAAATAAGTGAGGAATGAAAACCAAAAGTAATTGGCACCACTACCCAATATAACATACAAGAGGCATCACCACCACAAAAAATGTGCATCACCACCCAAAAAAGAGTAAAGGGTATCACCACTTAAAAAGGAGTAAAGGGTATCACCACCCAAAAAGGAGTAAAGGGCATCACCACTTAGTTCCAACAAAAATATAATAGGCATAAAAACCAAAATATATAAAACAGATATCAACACAAAATTCCAAGACACACAATAGGCATCACCACATTAATTGTAACAATTTATTATGCTATGCTAATGATGAATGCATTTTCATCTGAGTCTAATCACCTCGTTTGGCCTTATTTTGCCCTGATTGTTCGCTTTTACTAGCCCTATCTTCTTATATGTGAGATGACTTGGCTTAAATGCTTCATTGAGCTTTTATTTGGCCTTATCTTCTTATATGTGACTCATACTGGCTTAATCGATTTTACTCCTATTTTTATTGATTTTTTGCACCCTTGTGCAGGTCGTTTCGAGCTTTGGGCCTCATCTCCTAGGCCCATTACCTTTGCTTGTGGGCTTTGCTTAGCTTTGATCAGCAGTGAGCGCCCCCCCCCCTTCTCCTCGTTTATCCACTCACCTCACACCAAGCCGCTGGGCCCACCTTCATCTTGCTGATCGAGATCAGCAACCAACCCTAACCGCGGTCCCCCCTGCCACACTTACCCGCGACCATGGTGTCTAAGGCCCGCGACTACAGCAGCACCCGTGACCAATCGCCCGCGACCCGTCGAAGCCCCGCGATCTCCACATGCCTGCGACCAATTGATGCTCGCGACCAGGAAGACTCCCACGACCGCGGTAGAGTGAAGACTACGATCCTCCCTCCGCCCGCGGTCTCTCCTATCCAGAGCCGCAATCTGTAGCTAGCCGCGCCCGCGGCAATACTTGCGGTCTACCTCCGATCACCTGCAGCCTGCTCTGGTTATCAATGCTCTGCGACCCCTGAGCGACGTCACCCACAGCTGCTTCCACCCGCGACATGCAGCAAGGACGCGCCCGCGATCTTCTGTAATCGCGACCTCCACAGCAGCCTTGCCTCCAGACCACGACACCAATGGCAGGAACTGAAATCCCATAACTACAACTCCACCAACCCTCCCCTCGATCGCGATCTTCACCTCCACGCTCTACTCCGATCTAATCACGCTCGGGGTCCCTCTCATCACCCGTGTTGCTTCGACCTAACATCCACCATCTGTTGTTGCTTCCTTTTCCCTTCATACCACGGTCAGCAACAACCGCGACCTGGCTCTGTTGTGCTGCGGTCGCGGTTTCTCAAGTCACAACGTTGCGACCTGCTAAACACCGCGGTCATCCCTTCCTCTTCAACCACCAACCACGACTGCGGTCTTTGATAGGAAAGTGTCGCGACCACGACAAGTGCCATAACCACGACTCCAGCCTGCCTATAAATAGGACACGACTCCAGTCAGTCAAATCATCATCTCCAGACGCCGTTAGGCTGCCGGTCTGTCCTGAGCCTAAGGAGACGATCTCCATAGCCAAGAGCCTGCCCCCGTGGTGGTTTTACGGCCCATTCACCCAGATCTGGAGTGAAGACCCAGATCTGCAAGCCACCTCATTCAGATCAGGATCTAGATCGAGATCTGGGTCTAGATCTGTTGCGTTTACGCCACTTCTACACCGCCATCTCGTCCACGAGTTGTTCATCCTACTGCGAGCGAGGACAACAACAAGAAGAAGAATGTGGAGTGAGAAGATCTGCCCCGTCTGCCGTGATGTTCTTCTCTCTTCGTCCAGATCTTCCCCGACGTCGTATAGAAGACTGTTTCTCCACCGAGCAGCAATCATATTCTTCACCATGCTCATGGAGGAAACCTCTCTCTCATGTTATTCTTGTTTCTCTCACCATGAGCGAGTAGTTTACTTTTGCTGGGGTGTGGGGACTAGCCCCGCTGCCCATGCTTTCATATCTCACTGTTAAACATTCCATGGCATGTATATAATCTTTCATTTCGTTGTTAATCGTCGATGAGTGCTTGTGGATTGAGCACCTGCTTGCATATATCTTGTTAGTTTCCTAAGTTGCGAGAACTTCCATGCGTAGGATTTGAATGTCGATTAACACGGTTGACTCCCAAACTAGAAATAGAATGGGATTCCTTGAGGTCGTAAGTGTATGATCCATGTGGTGACGAGCCATCTAGCCCACGGTGATGTTTCTGTGTGCCTAACGCCTGTATAGGGGGGCCACAACTTCATTCGGATTTTTGTATATTCGGAGCCGTAAGTACGTGATCTGGATGGTGACGAGACATCTGATACCTAAGGTGATGCTTACACGAACCTGACACCCGTATGGAGGGTTCTGCAGCAGCTCTATTTGAATGGTTATATCTTTCCTGGATGTTCAATGTTGGGATGTGATTGCATGTGTAGTGGTGGTGAAACCCGGGACCATCCCAGTGATTTCCATCATTAATATTTAAGCAACTTTTAATCCTGCTCTTTTACTTTCCTCGCATTTAGTTAATTAACTCAATTCAACAAACCTTGCTCTAAATATTAGTCTTGATTCAACTAGATTTGACTAGACGAAAGATTCTTAAAAACATTGTCCCTTGGGATTTGATCCTCAACTATACTGCGATAAGACCCGTCCGCTTGCGGGTGGTATTATTGCACGTTTTTTTAGTTAAAAACTTAGGGATTTCAACCCTAAGTGAGTTTGTTAGTGCGATAATATAAGCCACGTCAAATTCTGGTGCCGTTGCCGGGGACAACGGAATCATCTAGTTGAATCTAGTTCTTTTGAGGCTAATTTAGGTTTTTCTTTTACTTTTGATACTATCGATCATATATACTTGAATTCGGTTCTACTCCGTCCATCTTACCAGCAAAAGATCTTTTTATCCTAGGTACACACAAAGTCTAGTGTATGCGCCGCTCAGACAGTCCCGGACTCGCTGCTAGCTTTGACCCTGAGATAGACAGAACCTTTCACCGTCAGTACAGAGAGAACCAGGAAAGAATGGCTCAAGAGGAGGAAATTGCTCGAAGGGTAGCTCAAGCCCTTAATGCACAAAGAGATAGAATTATGCAAGAAACCCGAGCTGCAGTTCAAGAAGAAATCTAGGCAGCTCAAGCAGCAGCTCAACAAGCCGAGCTACAAAAAGACCATAGAGAATTCTCGATCCCTAAAGCTGCGGACGTTTGTCACCCAGTGCAACCTCCTCCCATCAACACTCCAAATTTTGAGATAATAGCACATTGGGTTACGTTGCTTCAAAACAGTCCTTTCTATGGTAAGCAAGGAGAAGATAGTCAAGAACATCTTTTGAGATTCATAGACTTATGCGACATGACAAAGCAAAATGGAGTCACAGATGATGCCATCAGACTCCGCCTCTTCAAGTACTCTCTTGTTGATAGAGCTATGAGTTGGTATAACTCTTTGCAATGCGAACCCATCACCACTTGGGAACAACTTCAAAATGTTTTTCTAGAAAAGTTTTATCCACCTTCTCTCACCTATGAAATTAGGGGCCGAATAACGCAATTCACCCAGGCCCCTGGAGAATCCCTAGCTGAAGCATGGGAAAGATACAAAGAGCTTCTACACAAGTGCCCACATCATGGCATTCCAAAGAATCAACTCATTGAAATCTTTTATAGAGGTGTGGATGATGATATCAAGAGGTTTTTGGATTCCTCGTCTGGAGGAAACTTCATGTGTCAGAGTTATGATAGTGCATGGAAGGTTGTCATCCTTGGAGCTAAAAACCAAGCCAACTGGGGTAGACCTGTTGGCAAGGGAGTGTTGAAGGTAGCTATGGCTGAAGCAACACCCGAGTACAAGTCTATCTCTGAATCTCTCAAACTCCTATTTGCAAAGCAAGACCATCTAGAATCGTCTCTCGCAGCTTCTGAAAGAAGACGTTCGCCCCCTCGACAACAAGAGCAAGTTAAGTCAGCATCACTCTTCTATGAAGCATGCAATGGAACTGACCATTCTACTCTAGCATGTAACATTCTCTATGATGTTGTTTTGAGCAATACATGTGCCCAAGGAGATAATTATCAAATGGAAAATATGAATGTTGTCAACACTATCCCTGGTCAAGGGTACTATAATCCGAATCAGAATAGGAACCATCCAGGTTTTCAATATGGAAATCCTTCTGGAGCAGAGAACTCGCGACAACTTGGTTCAAATACTCAACAACGAGGCCCGCCAGGATTCCAGTATAACCAACAACAGAATTTTGGGAATCAAGGGAACTTCAAAGGAAACTACCAGAATAGGAACTAGAACAATTCTCAGTTTCAGAACCCCAACCAAGCCCCCTATCAACAGCAACAACAAGGGCAACAAGTCGGTCCCATCCATCCTGATGACAAATTGTCAACTATTGAGAAGATGCTACAGTCGCAACAGACTATGATAGCTAACCAGCAAGCCCATCAAAAGGCTATTGAATCTCAACTAGCTCAACTTGCAGCTAGCATGAAGCCACCTGCTGGAACCTTTGTCGGGAAACCTGAGAACAATCCTAAGCACCCAGAGCAATTGAAGGCTGTCACCACCAGGTCCGGAAAAGACTATTTTGACCCCCCCCCCCTTCTAAGATACCAATAGTGGAAACAAACGATGATGACTTTGTGGATGTCCAAGACTCTACTATACCTGAGTCTCAACTGAAGGAACAACCAACCGCAGATAAGACAGACAAAGCAAGATTGGAGGAACCATTGACTGCGGAGGCTGAAAACACACTTGAGTCGGATGTGCCAGTGTACAAGCCCCATCCTCCATTCCCAGCTCGTTTGAAGTAGACAAAGCTTGATACTCGATTCAACAAGTTTAAAGAAGCTATGAAGATGCTTCATGTAGATATACCCTTTCTAGATGCGCTGGCCAAGATACCAGCATGGACTAAGTATTTAAAGTCTCTCCTCATAAGGAAGTACATAACTGAAGAATATGAGACTGTTAAGCTAGCAACAACCACTTTCGATATCATCCAGAGCAAGATGCCCAAGAAGCAGCAAGACCCGGGATCCTTTGGGATTTCATTCCATATCGGTGACTCTTCATGTAAGAAGGGATTAGCCGATCTCGGTGCTAGCATTTCTATCATGCCGCTTAGCCTTTGTAAGAGGCTAGGGTTTGTAGAATTACTCCCAACTGGAATGACCATTCAACTTGCAGATAACTCTATGACTCTTCCTTTGGGAATCATTGAAGATGTCCCTATCAAGGTTGAAAAAGACTCTTATGTCCCTTGTGACTTTGTTATCATGGACATAAAAGAAGACGCCAGATACCCTCTTGATTGACATTGAAGCAGGGACCTTGTTGCTCAGACTAGGGAAAGAAACCCTCGAGTTCAAAGTTTTTGAAAGCATGCGAAGACCGAGCATGCAGGAAGAAGTCTATTTGATTGATTGCATTGAGCAAATGTCGCTCCTCACACAAGAGGAATATGAACAAGACGATCCTCTAGAAATAGCTCTAACAAACCCATCTGCTGATAATTCCACCAGCGAACAAGTTAAAGATTGTATCCTTCACCTCTACTCTGTAGTAGAAGGTCCTGAAGCTAAGTTTGAGGAACTCAAAGATTTGAATGTATCCGAAGAGCCACATGAGAAGCCAGAGGCCCCTGAAATGAAGCCCCTTCTCGAGGGACTTAAATATGTGTTTTTGGATGATCTTAAGGTTTGTCCAGTTATTATAAATTCTGATCTAAAGACCGAACAAGAAGATAAACTTCTGAAAGAATTAAAGGAAAGAAAGAAAGCTATCGGATACAAGATGAGCGATCTCACCGAAGTCAGTCAAGCGCTTTGCATGCACAAAATCCCTATGGAGGAAGACCACAAGATGACTGTTGAGCATCAACGGAAGTTGAATCCTAATATGAAGGAAGTGGTATGCCGTGAAGTTATCAAGTTGCTCACTACCGGAATCATCTATCCAATATCAGACTCACCTTGGGTGAGTCCTGTACATGTTGTCCCAAAGAAAGGTGGCACTACTGTGATACGGAATGAAGAAAATGAACTCATCCCCACTCGAACAGTAACCGGGTGGAGGATGTGTATCGATTACAGAAAATTGAACAAAGCCACACGCAAGGATCATTTTTCGATGCCTTTCCTAGATCAAGTCTTAGAGAGATTGGCTCATCAGGAATATTTTTGCTATCTCGATGGTTACTCTGGATTTTATCAAATCCCTATACATCTAGATGACCAAGAGAAAACCACGTTTACCTACCCCTTTGGAACATACGCCTTTAGAAGGATGCCATTTGGACTCTGTAATGCACCTGCAACCTTCCAACGCTGCATGGCGGCCATATTTGCTGGTTTAACCGAAACCATTATGGAAATTTTTATGGATGATTTCTCTGTATATGGGGATTCGTATGATTCATGCCTAAGACACCTCTCCCTTGTCCTCAAGCGATGTGAAGAGGCACATCTCGTGCTAAATTGGGAGAAATGTCACTTTATGGTAAAAGAAGGTATTTTCCTTGGCCATAGAGTCAGTAATAGAGGAATTGAAGTGGACAAGGCCAAGATCGAAGTGATCTCCAAACTATCTATCCCTACCACTGTAAGAGAAGTCTGTGCATTCCTTGGTCATGTGGGTTTCTATAGAAGATTTATCAAGGATTTCTCTAAGATAACCAAGCCCATGACAAACTTGTTACTGAAGGACGTTGATTTCCATTTTGATGAAGAGTGTATCAAGAGTTTCAACAACCTAAAGCATGCCCTTACAACTACACCCATCATTCGTGCCCCGGATTGGGACAACCCATTTGAAATTATGTGTGATGCCAGTGATTACGTTGCGGGTGTCATGCTGGGCCAATGTATAGATAAGAAACATCATGTCATCTATTATGCATCAAAGACCCTTGACGAGGCTCAGAGAAACTATGCAACTACTGAGAAGGAACTCCTAGCAGTTGTATATGCCTTTGATAAGTTTAGACCCTACCTCATCGGTTCAAAGGTGATTGTCTACACCGATCACGCCGCTATTCATTATCTTCTAAAAAAGAAAGATGCAAAACCAAGGTTGATAAGATGGATACTCCTATTGCAAGAATTCGATCTTGAGATTAGAGATAAAAGAGGCACAGAAAACGTTGCAGCAGACCACTTAAGTCATATCCACACTCTGGAAACTGAGAAGATACCAATTAACGACTCTCTTCCAGATGACCAGCTTATGAAAGTCTCAGAAGCTACTCCTTGGTACTCGGACTATGTAAACTACCTTGCCGCTGGTGCCATCCACCCCGAGTACTGGAAATTCTTTAAAGAAATGCATGCATGATGTGAAGCAATATCACTGGGATGAACCGTACCTCTTCAAGCTCTGTGCTGATGGTCTCTACAGACGTTGTATCACTGAGGAAGAAGCCCAACTTATTTTAGAACAATGCCACTCAGGCCCAGTCGGAGGTCATATGAGTTCTAAGAAAACTTCTTTGAAGGTTCTGCAATGTGGATTCTTTTGGCCAACCATATCTAGAGATGCTTACAATTTTGTTCTGTCATGTGACAAGTGTGAGAGAACGGGAAACATTACGAAAAGAGATGAGATGCCACTTAAGATATGGCAAGAAGTTGAGATTTTTGATGTTTGGGGAGTGGACTACATGGGTCCATTCCCATCCTCACATGGATTTTCCTACATCCTAGTCACAGTTGATTATGTCTCCAAATGGGTAGAGGCAATACCAACGGTTACTAGCGATTCAAAACCCGTCATTAAAATATTCAAAGATATCATTTTTCCCCATTTTGGAGTTCCACGCACTGTGATCTCCGACGGAGGTTCTCATTTTCTGGAAAGAAGCTTTGAAGCGTTGTCGAGAAGATATGGTGTTACACACAAAGTAGCTTCCCCCTACCACCCACAAACAAGTGGGCAGGTAGAGGTTTCGAACCGTCAACTCAAGGCCATCCTGGAAAAGACAGTAGGACGCAACCGAAAGGATTGGTCTGTGAGAATCAATGACGCCTTATGAGCCTACCGAACTGCGTTCAAAACTCCTCTTGGAACAACACCCTTCAGACTTATCTATGGAAAATCATGTCACCTGCCCGTGGAACTAGAACATAAAGCATTGTGGGCAATCAAATAGCTGAATTTTGACATGAAGAAAGCAGGAGAAGCCAGGATTCTACAACTTCAAGAGTTGGATGAACTCCGAATGAAAGCTTATGAGAATGCACAAATCTACAAGGAACGCACGAAACTTTGGCATGATGGTCATCTGAAGAGGAAAGACATTCAAGTGGGAGACCAAGTTCTGTTGTTCAACTCGAGACTAAGGTTATTCCCAGGGAAACTCCGCTCTCGATGGTTTGGACCATACATTGTCAAGAGCATCTACCCACATGGTGCATTTACCTTATGGAGTGAGAAGTCAAGTGATTTTGTGGCGAATGGACAACGCTTGAAGAGATATTTTACCACAGCTGATACTAGCACTGATGAATTGATGAATCTGTCCAAACCAACATACCTACTAGAGAGCTAAAGAAATCACGTCGAGCCATCGACGTAAAACAAAGGCACTTTTCGGGAGGCAACCCGATCTTTAACTAAGCTTTTACTTTTAGTTTTGTTTTTAGAAAATTTTGCACCTGGTAGACGATGCATCGCAAGATGCAGTCTTAAGTTCTGATAGTTTCCATTTTTTGAGATTTCAGATGGAGGACGCGTCGCAGAAAGGAATGCAACCACATCTAGTGGACCAACCGGCACGAGTTTACCCCTCCATCTCGGATTTAGAGTTTGCTCGGGACGAGCAAATTTCTAAGTTCGGGGTGGAGGGTGGGTGGTACATACCTTACTTTCCACCCTCTCCTATCCGTTCTGACTTAAGATCTCATCGTTGAAATTTTGTCACAATTTTGAGCAAATTTTTCAAAATTTTCAAAAGTTTTCATAGCAATTTGTATAGAAACTTGATGAAGTTGTGACGCTTTCATTTCAATCAAAGCCATTACCTAGCCGGCTATCCCTTTTCCCCATGAAGTTTTGAATCATTATACTCTCCTTATTCGGAGCGAAGCCTCAAGGAGAACAATTTCTGAAACTAGCCAATGATTAGAAATCACCGTGTGAAGCTTATGAATCCTAACATCATGATCTATAGATATGACAAGTATCTATCGAACTGAGAGGGATCAAACACGTTGTGCTTCCAATCTTACTAGTGGAACAATAGCATGGAATCTCCACCGGATTCTCATCAAGTCATTATTTGAGCGGAGTATGACAAGGAGAACGACCTGGTGCACTGAATTGTAAATCAAGTTGCACTCTGATCTGAACTCTTTTGTACACTTCTTCCATCATCTTCTTACCCCTCTGTTCATCAAAAACAAACAATATCCAATATAGTGCCAAACCCTAAGTTCGGGGTGGCACACCCTCCCTCTCTTTCCGCTTCTTCCATACCCCTCACTACAAAATAGGGGTGTATCACCAAGAAAAGATGCCTAAGCGCACATAAAAAGAAATGCAATCTCGAGTCGAATAGAGGAGAGATTCGCACAAAAAAATGCAATCAATGAAATTGCAAATCATAAAAATCTCGAGTTGAATAGAGGAGAGATTTATTTATTCCTTCCATACCACCCTTCACTCCCTTTTCCACCTACTGGCACAATGAATGCCTACGCTCACCAACATCCTAAAAACACCAGTGTCAGATCAGGTGCACGCTTGTTGTTCTGTGGGTATCTCTGGACTCTTACAAAACTCTCTGACATGCTTGATTTTGGAAAAAGTAGAGAGGAAGTGATATTGGGAAGTGAATTCAGGAATGAAGATATGGTAAAATGTGTTCTGTGATCTTAGGATGTTGAAACACTTAGTCATACCGAGCAGAAGAGAAACAATTGTGATGTGAAGATGAAGCAATCACACGAGTTGAAAGAATTCATTAGGCGGTCGTTTTAGATTTTGTGTTACTTGAGGATGAGCAACATTTAAGTTCGGGGTATTTTGATGAATGCATTTTCATCTGAGTCTAATCGCCTCGTTTGGCCCTATCTTGTCCTGATTGTTCGCTTTTACTAGCCCTATCTTCTTATATGCGAGATGACTTGGCTTAAATGCTTCATTGAGCTTTTATTTGGCCTTATCTTCTTATATGCGACTCGTACTGGCTTAATCGATTTTACTCCTATTTTTATTGATTTTTTGCACCCTTGTGCAGGTCGTTTCGAGCTTTGGGCCTCATCTCCTAGGCCCATTACCTTTGCTTGTGGGCTTTGCTTAGCTCTGATCAGCAGCGAGCGCCCCCCCCTCTTCTCCTTGTTTATCCACTCACCTCACACCAAGCCGCTGGGCCCACCTTCATCTTGCTGATCGCGATCAGCAACCAACCCTAACTGCGGCCCCCCTGCCACACTTACCCGCGACCGTGGCGTCCAAGCCCCGCGACCGCAGCAGCACCCGCGACCAGTCGCCCGCGACCCATCCAAGCCTCACGATCTCCACATGCCCGCGACCAACTGATGCCTGCGACCACGCAGACTCCCGCGACCATGGCAGCGTGAAGACCGTGATCCTCCCTCCGCCCGCGGTCTCTCCTATCCAGAGCCACGATCTGCAGCTAGCCGCGCCCATGGCAATACCCGCAGTCTACCTCCAATCACCTGCAGCCTGCTCTGGTTATCAACGCTCCACGACTCCTGAGCGACGTCGCCCACAGCTGCTTCCACCCGCGACTTGCAGTAAGGACACGCCCGCGATCTTCTGTAAATGCAACCTCCACAGCAGCCTTGCCTCCAGACCGCGACACCAATGGCAGGAACCGAAATCCCATAACCGCGAGTCCACCAACCCTCTCGTCGATCGCGATCTTCACCTCCACGCTCTGCTCCGCTCTAATCACGCTCGGGGTCCCTCTCATCACCCGTGCTGCTTTGACCTAACATCCACCATCTGTTGTTGCTTCCTTTTCCCTTCATACCACGGTCAGCAACAATCGCGACCTGGCTCCGCTGTGCCGCGGTCGCGGTTTCTCAAGTCACAACATTGCAACCTGCTAAACACTGCGGTCATCCCTTCCTCTTCAACCACCAACCACGACCGCGGTCTATGATAGGAAAGTGTCGTGACCACGACAAGTGCCACAACCACGACTCCATCCTGCCTATAAATAGGACACGACTCCAGTCAGTCAAATCATCATCTCCAGACGTCGTTAGGCTATCGGTCTGTCCTGAGCCTAAGGAGACGATCTTCATAGCCAAGAGCCTGCCCCTGTGGTGGTTTTGCGGCTCGTTCACCTAGATCTGGAGTGAAGACCCAGATCTGCAAGCCACCTCGTTCAGATCAGGATCTAGATCTAGATCTGGGTATAGATCTGTTGCATTTACGCCACTTCTATGCCGCCATCTCGTCCACGAGCTGCTCCTCCTGCTGCGAGCGTGGACAAGAAGAAGAAGAAGACAATGGAGAGAGAAGATTTGCCCCGTCTGTCGTGGTGTTCTTCTCTCTTCGTCCAGATCTGCCCCGATGTCGTATAGAAGACAGTTTCTCCACCGAGCAGCGATCATCTTCTTTAGCATGCTCATGGCGGAAACCTCTCTCTCTTATTATTCTTGTTTCTCTCACCATGAGCAAGTAGTTTACTTTCACTGGGGTGTGGGGACTAGCCCCGCTGCCCATGCTTTCATATCTCAATGTTAAACATTCCATGGCATGTATATAATCTTTCATTTCGTTGTTAATCGTCGATGAGTGCTTGTGGATTGATCACCTGCTTGCATATATCTTGTTCGTTTCCTATGTTGCGACAACTTCCATGCGTAGGATTTGAATGTCGATTAACGCAGTTGACTCCCAAACTAGAAATAGAATGGGATTCCTTGAGGTTGTAAATGTATGATCTGTGTGGTGATGAGCCATCTAGCCCACAATGACGCTTCTGTGTGCCTAACGCCTATATTGGGGGCCCACAACTTCATTTGGATTTATGTATCTTCAGAGCCGTAAGTACGTGATCTGGATGGTGACGAGACATCTGATACCTGAGGTGATGCTTACGCGAACCTAACACCCGTATGGGGGTTCTGTAGCAGCTCTATTTGAATGGTTATATCTTGCCTAGATGTTCGATGTTGGGATGTGATTGCATGTGTAGTGGTGGTGAAACTCAGGACCATCCCAGCGATTTCCATCATTAATATTTAATCAACTTTTAATCCTGCTCTTTTACTTTCCTCACATTTAGTTAATTAACTCAATTCAACAAACCTTGCTCTAAATATTAGTCTTGATTCAACTATATTTGACTAGATGAAAGATTCTTAAAAACGTTGTCCCTTGGGATTCCATCCTCAACTATACTGCGATAAGACCCGTCCGCTTGCGGGTGGTATTATTGCACGTTGTTTTGGTTAAAAACTTAGGGATTTCAACCCTAAGTGAGTTTGCTAGTGTGATAATATAAGACACGTCAGCTAATCATCATAAATGTGGCTGAAAATAGGGATGCATGACTAGGGTTTAGTCAGAAGTACCACAAAGGATTTAGGCTTCCATAATAAATGGATCAAGTACATAATGTTCACAATTGATATGGACGTAAGTTAAAGATATGACATCATATTGAAAAATAGGGTTTTCCATTTCACAAATGGAATAACATAAGCTAGTTTCATCACATACAGTAGTACTTGAGAAAGGATGAGCAAAATGCAAATATGAGATACTAAATACCAAATCTAAATTGAACAACAACATCATATGATCAACTCAAAGGTTTGAGACTAAAATTAGTCAAACAAATCTCAAAGGAGAAACTCCACATGCATATTTCAATTAGGTCAAAAGAGAAAGAAAACACAGGGGATTGCCCAATTATGATTTAAAAAGGATGAACTATGCTCTAGATCCAAAGATCTGAAGAAAAATCTAAGTCCTCACTAGGTCATAAGCCACCTATTAGAAACATTAAATATCAAATGATAGATTACATGTATTTATACAAACCTAGAAATTCATGTCATTATTGTTTTGTAGTTGGTTATATGATTTGTTAGAAGATCATTTTATTCAAATGACTATTTATATATATTTCCAAACTTGTGAATAATTCATTACAAGTTTTTCAAGTTAATACATTATCTAATTTATAGATCCAAAATATGTAAATGAAAAGACATAATTGTCCCTGCATTACACATTAATACCTTTATGAAGGATATGTCTATGTCTATAAAACAACAATGTTAGCACTTGTGGATGAAAAACGAAACCAAGCTAGAAAAAAGACAAAATTTTCCAAGGGCATGCGAAAAAAAATCAAAGTCAAAATGAGGGAAGGGAAAAGATTTCATTACCAAAATTTACCTTCCATATCTCCCTAGTGACAGAGAGAAGAATCATGCTACATAAGATGGCTGATCTCTCTCCCACAAGATGGGAGACTCCAAAGGCACACACCAATGTGAAAAATAAATGTCACGATGATCTGACAAATGTGAAGGCAAAACTGTTTGGGAAGGTAGGCAATTTTAGGGAAGAAGGAGGAGATAGAAGTGAGGGATTACCATGAGTGAAAGCAAACCAAATTCATATGAAGCCACACTATTCTCAAATAGACCTCCTAATGTTGACTTTGGATCATAGGGGATCCCTAAGTGCTCAGCCAGTGTACCAGCAATGAGCAACAACTTCTCAAGTTGGGAAGAGCACATCAAATTTTTTTCCATCAAAATATAAGTCCTCCAAGGATTTCTAGGTGTTCTTGGGAAGTTCGTGAAGTGGAAAATTGAAGTTTCGTGACATGTAGCAGAAACAAAACTACAAAGTTCATGGAAATATTGACATCATTACAAACATCCACTAGTATTATATATATATTATGCCTATTAGTGTGTTTCCCATCATGTTTATTGATACAAACACATTCAATGTTATTTTAATAAATATTTAACTATTAGTTGAGTTCGCTACATTAGTAGGATAATGACATATCAAAATATTTATTTCATATCCATTAAATTCAACTTGTAACTTCCTAATGTGCCATGTTTGTTATATGGATATACACATTATATTTTCATTTCACAAAGTTATGTCCTAATGTTACGTTATATCAGTTATGATTTTTTTATAAAGAATTCCAATACTTTAGTATTCATAAGTTTTAGTCATATAAACACTACATAAATTAACCTCATTACTATCCTATTTGAGTCTATGGTGCACACAACCAACATGTACTATATTGTTGTCATTATATGAATCCAACTATATACATTAAGCCACATACACAATTTAGTGTTATTTAGATGCATAATATGACCATGCTAGGATGATCTTTATTTGAGGGTTACCTTGAGAATACATTTCCATTGGTTCCTAATTTAGGGTAAGAATTTATAGGGTCAGCGAGTCATGTTCCAATATGAACAACAATCCACAGACAAAATAGGATTCATAATCAAATCATTCATACACAACCAACCAACTATTCTTCATCCTAATATTAGTTAACATATTAAGTCATACTAAACAACTCTACAGGTATTAGTATTATATATCTACATCTCTTAGATGTGTTTTCTCAGTGGGTCCATGATCATACTTCTACTTCCAACTAGATAGTCTCAACTAACTAGGGCTAAGTCACTAGGTATCTAGTGTTCTTGGTTTACAAACAACCCTAGAGATATCCCTACACCTTCAAAGGTTTACCTTTTCAACTTATCATAGCCTATAGGGTAAAGAGGGTAGGTCCACTATAGCTTAACCCCTTCTTCTTAAATATAACTTTTTTTTAAAATAGGGTTTTTATTTATAATCTGAACAATTCTAGAGAGTATTTACCAAAATTCCATACATTTTGTCATTGTGACATAGTTTAAGAAACCATTGATAAAATCCTAAAATTAATGTTCTATACATAAAGTAGTACAATGGAAAGTGACTTTTGGGAGTTAAACTATGTAATATAAAGGAAAGATGGATACAAAATCAATTTTGATAACTAAATCACATATATTCCATTTTAACATCTCCTTGCTCAATGACTTTATCATCCTAATTACCTAATTCCATCCTAAAGTCAAATATCATTACATTGTAAGAGATATATAAACACCCAACCAACATTATAGGGTGTACGTGTAGGGAAATATGGCTATAGAGCAGGCAGCAGAAATAAAAATTGTATGTACCGTATTCCCCATAATCAGTAGATCGCGTCAATTACTATAATGCATGAAGGATGGTTTCAAGAATATACTTGGTTTCACTGGTACTTGTCTGACTACTGCACCTCCTAGTATGTACCACAAACTACAGCTATGAATGCCATCTTCTTCAGCAGGTCCTCTTATCATAGACTTCTGGTTGATGTTGTCCTCCTGTGGTAGACAATGGCCTCCTGCCTCTATGGTAGTCCACACAGACCACCTAGAACTCTTATTGTCCTACTAGAATGATCAAGAAGGAATTGTCCCTCCCGTTGGTGTACTATTTACAAATTTTCTCTCCCACAACAATGATCCCAGTTGCTCTCTCCCTTGGCTATCCCTCCCTAGTCTGGTAGGACTTGCCTAGGCTCTCCTGGTTACCACAACCAGAGAAGACAATGTTTGTCAGAGTAACTATTTCTCAATTGTTTGTGTTGTGTTCTGGGAAGCCCCTAGTAGCCCTCTATTTATAGGTGGGGTTTAGGTCCAAGTTTCCAGTCGATGCAGGAGTGGAAGGGACCGGAAGATCTCAAATTTTCATAATGATTCTATAAATTTTGCAACTTGTGACAGCCCAGAAGGTCGTCTGGAAACCCCGACGGTCGTTTGGAACAACCTAGATGGTCGTTAGACTATTTCCCATTTGTACATGAAATTGGCAATTCATTTCCAATTAATATCCCATATTAATTTCCTTGGAAAACAAGTAATGTGCAACTCAAACAAATTAGGAAATATCTAGAGCATTCCCTCTACTGACCGGACCATCTCCCCATGTGACATGGCCATCTCGGTTTACCTAGATGGTCATGTGGTGACCCGAGTCGATCCAGCCTATTTGGTCAGTTCACTTCCTTATTCAATTCGAACTCATAACAGGTCTGACTCCCCAGACGCTCATCTTAACAATTGATACGGTCATTTTGCACTTCTAGACGGCCTTGTCAACACTTGAGATGGGTGTTTGGCAATGGTGTCAGCCTATTTGTTGCATGAATCAAATACGTAAACACTTTAGTACTTAATTCAATTGCCATTTGAGATCTGAACTCCTCTTCGAGGTCGAGACCTATGAGTGTGACCCTATAGGTCCCATATGACATAGACAGTGAATGTCCATAACAACTTATGACATCACAAGCAATGAGTGGTGCCTGGTCACACATCAATGCTACCCAAGTAAATGGAAAGTTGGGGAACAAATTCAACCTAAAATCTAAGTATGGTGTTATAGTGTTTGTATAGTTCCTTTGTCACTAATGTCCAGATTGAACTAGAGGCATGGAGTAGCCACCTTGATTATTATCCAATATTGTTTCTTGAACCAAGAGCAGACTGTCTGAGATATATGTAATAATTAATATCACATGTTGACTCACATGCGCATGACCATGCATTTCTCAGTCTCTCTAATCAAGAGGCCTAGGATATCACTCTCATGTAGGAGGGACAAATCTCATATTTATCACTCACAGTCAATCCCCATGTGTCAAAGTCACCCAGTCATCACTATTATAACAACCCATGTTTAAGGACTGCGTTTAATGATGTCAATGTGTACCCAATGACATATGATGAGTGCAGTGATTTCAAGTCTAAGAAGCACAACCACCACCATCACTATGAGACCTAACTATGACTTCTATGATGATGGCTTCCATGTGTCAGTCTCATAGTGGGTATGTATGATACATTGTTCTCTAACATGTAACTATGTGCTTGGTTTGATGTTGCCATATCATGATTAATGAGAATTAGTCATTAACCAACTTACATTCTGATCTTATGTGTTATTGTTTTCTATCAACCTTCCACAATAACAACCGATCAGGTACATAATGAGAATATGTATATGTACTCTTAACATTAGTATGATCTCATCCACAAGGGTAGTAACTTGAATACATATGTCATTGAGTAATATGATTATCTAGATATTTATAATGTTACATCATTACTTCATAATTAAATTAAATAGAATAAATTGGAAGCTTGCCTTTTATTTATTAACCAAATAATTATATTTATGCCATTACAATCATCACATGATTGTCTCCAGGCACATACCAACAGACTCCCACTTGCACTTAGAGCCAATCACCTACAAACTGTATACTAAGTGGTCTTACATGATCGTCATGCTTCTGTTGTGAAAGTGCCTTTATCAAGGGATCAACAACGTTGTTCTCAATTGGTACTTTGCAAATCTTTACATCTCCTCATTGTATGATTTCTCATATGAGATGATACCATCTTTATATATGCTTTGAGCATTGATGCGATATGGGTTCCTTAGCTTGCGCAATAGCTCCATTATTGTCACAATATAGCTCGAATGACTCACTGATGCTTGGAACGACCCCAAGTTTTGTGATGAACTTCTTCATCCATACAACCTGCTTTGCTTCACTCAATGCATCAATATACTCGTCCTCTATTGTAGAATTAGTAATTGTTTCTTGCTTGGAACTCTTCCAGCTCACAACTCCATTGTTGAGGAAGAACACAAATCTTGATTGTGATTTATAATCATCTTGATCAGTCTAGAAGATTACATCTGTGTAAACCTTTACCACCAACTCTTCCTCTCTGCCATAGAACAAGAACTGATCCATAGTCCTTCTCAAGTACTTGAGGATATTCTTTACAGCTATCTAGTGAGCATCACCTAGATCTAAGTAATATATGCATTATCATGCTCAAGGCATACAAGAGGTCTAGACAGGTACACAACATTGCATACATGTTTGATCCAATTGTTGAGGCATATCAAATCAGACTCATGTGTTCCCTTTCTGTACAAGAACTATGACATTGAGCTCTAGAGATGGGAACACCATGATGCATAGGCAGGTTTCCTGTAACATCCCTAGATTTTCACCTTCTCAAAACCCCATGGAGATGAGAAGATAAAATCTGAAAATGTTAGCAATTATATCAGATAGTGATGCGGAAGCATAATACGCATACATGAATGTACAACTATAATATACACCATGACATTCTCAACATTCAACATGAATATTAATTATAACATGAACTATTACACATTGAATAGAAAATTTTACATAAGTCTATGAACACATATGCTAATCAGGATCTAAACGCAATAGGTACGACCTATACAACTTGCTCACATCCTATTCTTTTATCCCATTCTAGCTCTAGACCTAGAAAATATGAGAAACAAAATCATCAACAAAAGTTGGTATGTGGAATTAAAAGCTATACTATGTTGGCATATAAAATACTCAAAATTGAAGGAAGAGAAAGGAAACATTATTTAAAGGCATAAAATCAGGTAATCCCAAGTTATTAGCCACATTTAGAATGAATATGCATTACTATGGTGGACTTAGCACAAACATAAATGGTGGGCCCTTCCCCGTGTACCTTGTACTGTAGGGATCTCCCCGTATACCGTGTACTCTAGGGAGGTGCTAGTCAACATTAAAGCTTTCCCTCTCTAATAGGGAGTTTAAGGAGCACCACTAGTAACTACATTTCATTTATCTTCATTTATGTTCTTTTATGTTCAAGGCAGAAAATTGGCAATATACATACATCTACATCCAACAATGTATTTCAAATACGAGCAAGCAAGTACATATATTTAACATCCAGCAAATCTAGTCGTATAATTATATCCATGTACCTGAGTTCAGATATTCCTCACATATCCATGATCATCTAGATAAACTGGTCAACACCTGATTAATAGCAAATTAATCATCATTAATAAAAGAACATCATTAGTCTTGATTATTTAGGTCCAAGCTAGGGTTTTGGTCAAACCAAGGTCAATGTGATGATAGGATGGTGTCTAATATTTTTAGTCTGATCTATATATCATTAAAAAGGTCTGGTATGATTTTTATATTTTTCTGATAACTGGTCTATTTTCTAGAATTAAAATGGGATTAAAAGCATCTAAATAGTCTTTAATAGAAAAAGATCTATTATTTAGATATATTACTCAGATCAGAGTCTAAATATGGATGTATATCATCATTAGGGTTCTAGGACAATTTTATGATAATTAATCTCAACTGTATATTATTTATTTCATTTAACAAATTACAAAAAGGAGCACTATACTCTAAATTATTATCATCATTATTTGTTCTTTAAAATCCTAATCTAAGGGTCTAGCAATGTAGAGGATATTTTCCTGAGTCTGGGGATATTTTTGGGGCATTTATTGACCAAGGGGTCTGTTTTCTATGCATTTTTAAAATTATAATGTATTTCAAAGATTTAAAAGAAAATTACCTCTTGCTGTGGGGCCCATGCCCTGAGGTGGTGCTCTATGATTGGACAATGTTGTCCATCATAGGTGTGCACTCCCTTGTGATGGTTTAGGCTGGGCCAGTTTTCTTTCTTAGTCGCTCGGTTCAATTGGGTTCACACTTGAACCGTTGGGTCTATGATTGTCTTGAGAATGAACCTTGATCGACCAACGACTCATCCTTCCCGTCTGCCTCTCTGTGACACAAAAGACTGACGCCACCGCACAGCCACATCGACAAGAAGTTAAGGGCAGCTGGGTCAGATTGGGGAGAAGTGGTCTTCACCTTTACATTCGTAGATGAGAGAGGGGCTTCTAGGACAAAACTATAGTCTCAGGGTGACCGAAAATGCCACGCCGAACTCCATCTCAGATCTGCGGTGGATGAGGTTGGGGCTTTGTTCCTTGGGAATCTCCTTGCTTTGGAAACAAGCTAAGAAGAACCACGACCTCCAAGGTAACTCGTGGGTGGTTCCAGGTTGTAATAGTTAGGCCCATGGTTTGTTCCCCCAACACCCCTCCTTCTATCTGCTCGTGACAGAGCTCTTCAGCTCCAGGGAATAACCCATCGGTCTGGGAGTATCTGGGTCTATCGGTGCTCTGTGAATGGGTGTCTCCATGAGCAGGGCAGCTGGCAAGGATCCACAATGTCTCTCTCTCCATTTATTTCCCTCACGGCTTGGAACCTGATGCAGGACTCCGTCCTTGGGCGTGAAGTCGCTGCAGCAAGACTGGATCACTGGAGCCAAAGATTGATTCCTTCCATGATCTCTAATCCTTCTCGTCCTTGCTTCACCGCTGTCGTGGCCTAGCTTGGGGAGTGAAATCTGGCGAGCTAGTAGCACCATCACCACCGGCACAGCAGAAAACCACCAACACTTGGATCCTCCTATGCGATCTGCCTCTGGTCTGCAGCACAAGGATTTTGTCCTCTGTGGATCTAGGTCGAGGAGGCAAGCAGTAGTGAAGTCGTGCTCTCACCGGAAAGGCGCCGCTATGGGGAAGGAAAGTGGGGATGATGGCTCCATCTTCCATGTGTATCCCAGACCCTAGTTGTACTGTGACAAGCTTTGTAGCTTGAGATCGAGGTGGCTCTATTGCATCTGCACCTGCTATGGAAGAGGGAAGTCAGAGACAGTCACTATGAACCGAGTTGTGAACTCATGTCTTCTTCATCCATCCTCACGCCTCCATCCTTTGGTTTCAGCATTGTTGCTAGTCTTGACAATCAACAGCATCACCCCACACGACCTGGGTCTTGTACAGATCCCCATGATGTGGTAGCAGCAGACTTGAGGTCAGTTGTTGCTCGCAGCTATGGAGAAAAGAGGGGGCTTCAAGGTTGATATCCTTGGACTCGCCTCAAAGTCCCACGAGATTTGTATTGTTGGACTCCTCCTGATCTTGCAGATCTACTCCATCAGATTCAAGTGTGAGCTGTGAGATAGAAGCGGTCAAGGCCTAAGGGATCACCAACCAATATCTCCGCGAGATGCGGAGGTTGAAGACGGTGACAGGGTTGCATTCTCGTCATTGTCTAGGACCAATAGTTAAACAAAACAAACACATGTCTAATACATGAAGTGGCTGCACGACATAGTAATTAAACCTGCCACCATAGTCAAAACATGTTCCTAATTTACTTATAATTTAATTATACTCTTACCATTGAATCAAACATTCAAACCTCGATATCTCTCAAATGGTTAATCAAAACACCATATAATTTGAAGAATTAGTTCTCCAACACGTAATCTAACTTTTGTTCAAGTTTGACATTCAAAGCCCTACATTGTTTATTAAACTTAATTCCTCAATTAAATAATTGTATAAACCTTGCATATGATTCAATTATTCATTGAATCTTGATAAAATGAGTTCAAATTGCATCATTTGACCAATTGAAATCTCAAAGTCCATCATCGAACCATTCTATTTCATGTGTGTCAACAATGATAGTTTGGATATGAAGTTCCAAAATTCAAGGCCATCACATTTCCTCTCTTTGAGTTCTCCATGCTGAACCACATTAACACTATGTCAATGTATGTTCTCTGATTTAGTCGAATAATCATTTTGGATCTATTTCTATAGATCTTTATCCCCAAGATGTAGGATGCTTCTCCCATGTCATTAGTAGAGAAAGTATTTCCAAGCCACGTCTTTACCTTTTGTAAAGTAGGGATGCCATTCCCATCAATAGTATGTCATCTACATACAATATGAGGAATGTCACTATGCTACGAGTAACCTTCTTGTACACACAAGGTTCATCTTCATTTTGAGTAAAGACAAACCCTTTGACTGTATCATCAAAACAAAGATTCCAGCTCTGAGATGCTTGCTTCAATCTATAAATTGACCTTTGTAGCTTATAGACTTTATTTACATCCTTTTGATTTATAAAACCATCATGTTGTATCATGTGCACATCCTCGAGTAAATTCCCATTAAGGAATGTTGTTTTAACATCCATCTGCCAAATTTCATAGTCATGATAAGCTACAATAGCAATCATGATCCTGATGGACTTAACCATGGCCACTGGAGAAAAGGTTTCATCATAGTCACACCTTGAAATTGTCTGAAATCCTTTGCAACCAATCTTCCCTTATAGGTTTGTACATTACCATCCATGTCGATCTTCTTCTTGAAGACCCACTTGCACCCTATGGGTTTTACCCCTTTAGGTGGATCCACTAAAGTCCATACTTTGTTAGTATACATGGATTCCATCTCAAACCTCATGCCTCAAACCATTTCTCAGACTCTGGTCCCTTAATAGCATCTTTATAGGATATTGGCTCATCATCTATGACCAATTCACTTCCTTCCTGAGTTACAAGATATCCAAATCTCTTAGGCTCAAGGTGTGTCCTATTAGATCTACGAGGTTCATGTGTTACTTGATGAATTTGAGATTCTACAACACTTTGTGATTCTCTTTGTTCCTCTTGTACATATATTGGTTCAATGTTTTCTTGTTTGTCTCGAACCTCTTCGAGTTCTTATTTTCTGCCATTGATTCCATTTGAAATAAATTCCTTTTCTAGGAATACAACATCTCTGATAATAGACTCTTTGCTTTCAGATATGGAATAAAAGTTATATCCTTTAGTTTCCTTAGGATATCCAAAAAAATAACATTTATTAGATTTAGGACCAAGATCTTCAGGAAGTATCTTGCTAACATAAGCATCACGTCCCAAAATCCTCATAAAAGACATACTGGGATGCTTCCCAGTCCATATCTCATATGGTGTCTTTTGAATCAATTTTGATGGTAATTAGTTTAGTGTAAATGTGGAAGTTTCTAGATGATACCCCTAGAAGGTAGTTGGAATCTCAGCTAAACTCATCATCGATCACACCATATCCAGTATTGTGTGATTCCTTCTTTTCGATACACCATTATGCTGAGGTGTTCTAGGTGGAGTCCACTGGGATACAATACCATGGGCTCTAAGAAAGTTCTCAAACTCTTAGTTTAAGTATTATCCACCTCGATTAGAATGAAGTGCCTTAATACTTTTACCAAGTTGGTTTTTTACTTCATTCAAAAACTCCTAGAACTTTTCAAAAGTTTATGACTTATGTTTCATCAAGTAAACATAGACATACCTACTGAAGTCATCAGTGAAGGTATGAAGTACTGATACCATTTCTAGTAGTTATTTTGAATGATCCACACACACCAGTATGTATGAGTTCTAATATATCACTAGCCCTCTAATTGTTACAAGTGAAAGGGGTCTTAGCCATCTTGCCCATCAAACAATATTCACATGTTTGTATTGATTTAAAATCAAAAGAGTCTAGATAACCATCTTTATTGAGTCTAGATATGCAATTCTTATTTATTTGCCCTAGATGAAAATGCCAAATTTATGTTTTGTTTGAGTTATTGAGTTTTAGTCTTTTGTTATTAATGTTATATACATCTATCTTTAGATCTAAAAAATAAAGACCATAAGACATTGGGGCACTGCCAAAAAAGATCCCATCTTTTGAAATAGAACATCAACCATTTTTAATATGGAATTCAAATGCATCATTGTCCATACAAGTTACAAAAATGATGTTCCTAATTATAGTAGGTACATAATAGTAGTTCATTAACTCTATTACTAGCCCCATGGGCAGAGATATACTATAGGTTCTAACTACACTGGCTGCAACTCTTGCACCATTTGCAACTCATAATTCTACCTCACCTTTTCCAAAAGGGATATTTCCTTTCAGATCCTGCATATGAGAGCATGCATGAGATCCACATCTAGTATCATGATGATGAAGTAGATAGATTTATCTCAATAACATATATACCTGAAGTGGAGATCACCATCCCCATCTTTTGCTTCCTGAAAGCCTTCAAGTACAAATGATGAGTTCCTCTTGTACTTTTATTTCTTCTTATCTTGAGTGTTGAAGAATTGGACTTAGGATTGACCATAGTACTCTTCTTGGTCTTTCTTTGATCCTTAGAATAAGCTCCACTAATCACCATCACGGGCTTGTACTACTTCAAGTTTGCTGCAGCATGAATCAACATGGCAAGCAAGTCTAACATTTGTCTAGCCATATTATTCACATGATAACATGCAATAAAGAGGCTATATGATTAAGGCATAGTTCTCAGAATCACATCAGTGGCTAACTCTTGACACAAAGTGAATCCCAATTCTTTAAGATTATACAAATGTCCAATCATATTGAGCACATGTTCTTCTTCTGAGGTTCCCTCTGTCAGCTTTGTCTCAATTAGCACCTTTAAGATTGCATCCCTTTCTTGCTTGTCAAAACAAAGTTTTACCTTCTTAAGATGTGTCACCATATCAAGAACACTCATGTCCTCACATTGCTCATGCAACTCATAGTTCATGCATCTAAGGTATTTTATCTCCAAGGCATCATTGGCATGCTTCCAGTAAGCATCCACATGTGCCCTAGGTGCATCAGGAGGAGATATTTCAGGCACTGGTTTGTCAAGGACGTAGAGCTTGCACTCTTCATTGAGAACCCTTATCAAAGTCCAAAACTAGTTGTGGAAATTTCTCCCATCAAGTTTTTCCTTCTTCAGGACCAATCACAAATCAGATTTGTTCTTCATTTGATTCTACAAGAGAAATTTTGCATTTCTCAAAAACCATTTTTGATTTTATTTGGTTTGAAAATTTTGATGATATTAATTAGGTATTTAATTATTATTGCTCCCACTATTTTATTTGAATTGATATCCCTCAATATTAATTCAAAATATTGTAGTGTACAATATTCTAATGGGCCAAGATCCATATTTCATCAAATCATCAGTCAACTTTGGCTGATATCCCACAACTTGACTATTTAGGTAGGCCATCATGCCAATTGCATCATATGAAACTCTTGGATAGATGACATGTGAAACTCCTTACCATAATCATTTGCATGCTTTTGGGCTTAGACGCTCTAAGAATCACCAAAAACCACACAATAACAATGTACCTCGCTTTGGCAGCACCTACAACATTACCATCACACTTCCACGAGATAGACGGGGTACCACTCTTTGGCATCACCTACGCTTGGTCGATCAAGCTTTTCATGTGAGTCGTTAATGGATAGCATCTAATACTTAATATTTTAATTGATGGAGTTTGTATAAATACATATACTTTATCCAATCACCACATATATAGTACGTATCATATACGTGTTATATCCCACAATGAAAACATGCAATAAATGAAAGCAATGGTTATGGCCAGCCTAATGTAATCCCTTGGAGCCACAAGCAATTAAGGTCATCTAGGTCTACATCTCATGTAGAAACTTATTGTTGATGAAGATCCATGCTTGCCAATCTGGGTTGATCGATTCAACCCTTAAACTGATCGGCTCACCTCCTAGCCATTTGTTAGGTTGTCTCACTGGTTGTCTGGTCCTTTTGTCCACCATCAGTTGGCACTTCTAGTAGATCAGTCGGGTCCACCAGGTGATCAATCTAACTTGTCCATCATGTCCTCCAAGGTCGTTCAGTCAATCAGCTCATCTTTGGGACATCTTCATCTTTGTCATAACCGAAAGTAAACTATTCTACTTTTACAAAATTATATGGAAACCACAATTTACATTCGAGGGGAGCAAGGGTAGGAAAGAAATAAGTTTACATTGGGAAGATAAGATAGAGGCTCAACATCTAGACCAAGATAAACAAATAAACTAACCACACCACCATGCACAAAATATATGGGTTATTGGCCATAACCATGCTATACATCCACCATCAAAAACTAATTTTAGGGAGACACATGTAAATTGCATATATATCATATATATCTATATATTAGTTTGGGATTATCATGGTATTGGATTTGAAAAAATATTATTTTCATCATATGCATTAATAGAATGACAAAAAAAAAATCTGACCATATCGATTATCCCATAATATAGTAAATTGACATTGACTTTGATACTATTATAGGGAAATATGGCTACAGAGCAGGTAGCAGAAATAAAAAAATTTATGTACTATATTCCCCATAATCAGTAGATCGTGTCAATTACTATAGTGCAGGAAGGATGGTTTCAATGATATACCTAGTCCTGGAGCAAGTTCAGCGACAATCCTCATTGTCGTAGATGCACAAATCTGAATCTTGGTTGCACTATTACTCGTCTAACTATTGCGCCTCCTAGTCTGCACCACAGACTATAGCCACAAACTTCATCTTCTTTAGCAGCTCCTCATGACAAAGACTTCTGGTTGACATTGTCCTCCTGCAGTATACAATGACCTCCCACCTCTATGGTAGTCCACACGGACCACCTAGTACTCCTATAAACCTACTAGAATGATTAAGAAGGAATTGTTCCTCCCGTTTGTGTACTAGTCACCAACTTTCTCTCCCACAACAATGATCCTAGTTTCTCTCTTCCTTGGATATGCCTCCTTAGTCGGGTAGGATTTGACTAGGTTCTCATGGTTACCACAATCATAGAGGACAAAATTTGTCAGAGCAACTATTTCTCAAATGTCTGTGTTGTGTTCTAGAAAGCTCCCAGTGCCCCTCTATTTATAGGAGGGGTTTCGGTCCAGATTCCCACTCGATGCAGGAGTGGAAGGGACCAAAAGATCTCAATTTTTTTGTAACAATTCTGGAAATTTCACAAGTTGCGACAGCCCAAACAATAGTTTGGCTATTTCCCAGTTGTACACAAAATTTGGCAATTCATTTCCAATTAATATCCCGTATTAATTTCCTTGCACAATAAGTAATGTGTAACACAAATGAATTAGAAAATATCTAGAACCTTTCCTCTATTGATCGAACCATCTCGCCCATGTGAGACAACTATCTTGCTTCACCTAGACAGTTGTTTGGTGAACCAGGTCGAGCCGGTCGATTTGGTCGAGTGACTTCCTTAGCCAATTCAAACTCATAATAGGCCTAACTCCCCAGACGTCAATAATTGAGACGGCTGTTTGGCACTTCAAGAAGGCCGTCTCAACACTTGAGATGGGCGTTTGGTAGTGTTGCTAGCCTATTTGTTACATGAATCAAATGCCTAAACACTTTACTACTTAATTCAATTGCCATTTGAGGTCTAAACTCCTATTATTGGTTGGGACCTATGTGTGTAACCCTATAGGTCTCATATTACGTTGGCAGTGAATGTCAATAATAACTTATGACATCACAAGCAATGCATGATGCCTAGTATGACATCAATCCTACCCAAGTAAATGGAAATTTGGGGAACAACTTCAACCTACAATCTGTGTATGGTGTTATAGTGTTTATATAGTTCCTTTGTTAGTGATGTTCATATTGAACTAGAGGCATGGAGTAGTCACCCTGATTATTATTCAATATTATTTCTTGAACCAAGAGCAGATTGTCTGAGATATATGCAAGCTCAATATCACATATTGACCCACATGTGCATGGCCATGAATTTCTCAGTCTCGCTAATCAAATGGCCTAGGACATCAGACTCCAATAGGAGGGGAAAATCTCATATATATCACTTACAGTCAATCCCTATGTTTCAAAGTCACCCAATCATCACCATTATAACAACCCATGTTTTAGGACTACGTTTGATGATTTCAAAGTGTAACCAATGACTTTTGATGTGTGCAACTATTTCAGGTCTAAGAACCACAACCACCACCATCATTGTGAGACCTTACTATGACTTCCATTATGATGGCTTTCATGTGTCAGTCTCACGGTGGATCTATTTGATACATTATTCTCTAACATGTATATGTATGCTTGGTTTGATATTTCCATATCATGACTAATGATATTTAGTCATCAACCAACTCACTCTGATTTTATGTGTTATTGTTGTCTATCAACCTTCCACAATAACAATCGATCAGGGAGATATCGATAATATGTATATGTACTCTTAACATATGTATGATCTCATCCACAAGGGTAGTAACTTTAATACATACGTCATTGAGTAATATGATTCTCTAGATTTATAATGTTACATCATTATCTCATAACTAAATTAAAAAGAATAAATTGGAAGCTTTCCTTTTATTTATTAATCAAATAATTTACATTTATGCCATTAGTTTTAGACTCAAATTATATAAAATGGATCTCAGAGAATAAACTCCTCATGCATATTTCAATTAGGTCAAAAGAGAGAGGAAATATAGATTATGTCCCTATTATGATTCAACTGGGATGAAACTACCTCATTTCTTTCGATTCAAAGATCTCAAACAAACCCCAAGTCCACACTAGGGTCACAAGACACCTATTGGACAAATTACATGTCAAATTATTGACTTCATGTATTTATCAAACCTTGTAAAATTCATCTCTCTATTTTGATGAAATTAGGTTATGAAAATTACAAGACTTGGTAGATGAATTTTTTCTACTTTGAATGACCATGTATTTATATTTGTTTGACATATCAATATTTAATTATGATTTTTTCAAGTTGGATATTGATTTATAAATCCAAAGTTCACATTCCAAATGACACAAGTGTCAACACCTCATGCATCAATATCTTGATGCATGACATGGCTATTTCTATAATACAAAAATTTTAAAAGTTGTGAGCTTAAAAAGAAACCAAGTGGAAAAAAGACAAATTTGAAGGACATTTGACAAAAACCAAAGTCTGGATGAGGGAAGAAAAGTGATATCCTAACCTAAAATCTACCTTCCGACTCTCTCTTGTGACAGAGAGTGAGGTTGGGTAAGACCAATTACCAACCTCTCTCTTGTTAGATGGGACAATGCAAACCAGGGCAAACATACACATGAAAATAGAAAATCCAATCTCATGAGGATCTCATGAAAATGAACACCCAAAGATGAGTGAAAATAGAGGTGGACTAGATTAGGAAGGTGGAATGGTTTACAAAATAAGGAGGATATAGGGCAATTATGTATTATCATGAATGAAAGCAAACAAAAATCATATGATTACCCATTAGACTCAAATAGACATAAAATCCAGATCCCATGGGATCCCCATGGGCTCAATCAGTGTAACACCAATGAGAAACAACTCCTCAAGTTGGGGAGAGAAACTTCTCCAACGTTAGGGGGGAGATAAGGCCTCTATGAGTTATAGGTGTTGTTGGGAAGATCATAGAGTGGTGAATTGGAGTTTAATGATGTGTAGAAATAAAAACAACTCCATAGGTCTGGAAAAGAAGTTGGAATAGGTTGGAACTAAGGGGGGTCGTTATGTAATTTGACCCAAAGGATCGGTTTGAAAAGAGATGAGGATTCTTCAAAACTGTTTATGTAAAAGTTAGGGGAATTATTGTGGCTTATAGAAACAATGATGGGAAGGGTTCATTTAGAGGATTTCACTTGGATAAGAATCAAGTTGGGAAAGTGGGAATTAAATGGTGAACAATCATTTGAGGAATTTAATGGAGAATAAATTGTAGAAAATAGTGATGAGAGGAGGAAGAGGTGAGAGAATATGGGGTACTATGAATACTATGGAAACCACATATCAATCTGACTAAGGATCGCCATCTCATCTGAAATGAGATGATTAAAGAAAAATTCAACAGTGTACAACCTAATGTCAGGGTGACAATCAAAAGATTAGGAAAGTAGGATATGAAACAATGAAGTTCTTTTTTATTTATATTAGTACAATTAATTAGTCACTAGCTTTGTTAAATTATTTAGGGTATTTGACCTTATCAAATAAATCTAAAACTAGACACATTGACTAATTCCATCCTATAGAATCCAATTTTTTGGTTAGTTTCATTTTTTCAGGTGATAAATTTGGTTATTTAATATTATAAGCTTATAGTTGTTATTTCCATATATATTAATCCAATTAATAAATCTATCAACTATTTTGGGAATTTGGTTATTGTGGGTTTATCTTCCCATGAAACACTTTCCTCAAAGACTATTCCAATTTATATTTATTAATTTATTCACGTCTTTATTATGAATAAGTTTGTGACATTATTAGTCTATTGAGACCTACTAAAGTACCCATATATATATATATATATATATATATATATATATATATATATATATATATATATATATATATATATATATATTCCTTTTTATGCTTGTTAGGGTGGTCCCATCATCTACATTGATATAGACTTGTTCCAGCTTATTACAATCATTATTATACTCATTACTTGAATAAGATACACTAATATGATAGTGACATACTGATATATTTATGTTTTATCTATTGCATGGAACTTGTAACTTCCCCACATGGAATATATCATCATAATGACACAAATTATATTTATCATTTTATAGACTTATGTGTCATAGTCATTTATTATATAAAAGCTATGATTTATTATTAAAGAAGTGCAATTATTTATTATTCACTAATTTTAGCCATCAGAAAACTATCTAACATAACCATTGTTATCATCATATAATATCCTAGGGTGCTTAGTTATGTAACATGTACTCCATACTCGTCATTATATGAAATAAATTATATTCTTTAAGGAACATGTGGATGCTAATATCATTTAGACGCATAATATGATAATGCTAGGGTACATCTTATACTTGTTTGGGGTTTACCTTGAGATTATTTCCTTCATATCCTAATTCAAGGAATAAGAGTTTTTAGCAATTAGGAGTCAGGTTTCAATACACTAAGGTTTCCTATATCAACATGAATGATAGAATATGAGGCCCTTGTGTAGAGGCCTGACATGGTAGGGGGAAAAAAAACAAGAATGACTTTGTATATGCATCTAGAAGTAAAAGTTCTACACTGACATAAGATATGGAAGTTTTTTGGAAAACTAATGTGTGTCAAGGTATATATGGCATTACTTCTATGTCTTCAATACACCAATATTTTTTGTCTATAGTGTCTTTGGGATATATGTTAATGCTAGATTTTTTTGTTTTTGTTGTACCACCTTCCCTCTAAACCCTACACTTTGGGCGATTTATTCCTAAACTAAAATTGGGAGGTGATAATGAGGTCAGAAAGTGTAGCCTTGACAAGGATGTCAAGATCCTAAATGGGGATGATGTAAACATCCCAGGATTTGGGCATGTGAGAAAATGACCACAAAAGGAATGATTGTACTAACCATATCATCAAGGTGCACCTCCTTTTCAGGGATCTCATTACTAAGAATTCATTAGTTAAGATTACTCAACAATGAATCAAGCTAGGATGGGTGTCCTTTGGGGATTTAACTGATTCTGAGTATGAGTAAATCATATGCAACCAAGGCTAATGTTCATTTGTGGAGAGAGTAATCACCCAAAAAAATTAACTAGAGGAAAAAAGGTTGTTGAGGTGGTCATTATTATACCCTAGTAACTAATGCATATGGGTCACGTAGGAGTCCCTCTGGAGGATCTTGTCATTGTGGAGAAGGAAACTACAGAAGAGGATGTGGGTATTGAGGCTTACCCCATGTGAGCCTTGTATATGTGTCATGGGTTGCAATTTCATTCTTACTTGGGAATTTTAATGATTTTTATGATGTGCAGTCATCACAAAAAGTGTGCATAATAATTTGGGAAAAATACTTCTAACTGAGGAATATGTGCCATGGATGGGCCAATTGTGGTTGGACTACTACCATTAGCTACATTGTAATAGCAGTGATCTATACTTTTACAAGTTTTTCTTTGTAATTTAGTTTGATTGATGAAGATTGATATGTCTAGTTTTGTGTTGGAAATCTTTGGTGATTCAATAATGTCATTCGTGTTCATGATTTTGCTTTGGTTTAGGCATGTAGCATACAAAATAGTTTACAATGAGTTGATAGGGAGGAGCTGAGGTGATTGTGTGCACTTTGGCCCCAAATTAAGCTATCTGTTTTATAGGATACTAGCCTTTGGGACATATTTAGATGTGAAAATGTAGATATGAACTACACAATCTCCTTGCTTAAATTTATTTTCCCATAGACCAATATGTTTCACTTTTTGTTTGGTGAGTTTTCCATCACCTATAGGGAGTGTAATAGGGTCACAAAATTGACCTTTGGGGATATAAGTAGGTTAATCTTCTTCTGGAAATAAAAATTACTTGATGATGATATGTGCTCTTATTATGATGTAAAAATTATTTCATTTTTACAAATCTTCATCAAGAAGGAAGAGGTGACGATGCCATGAACAACCCCAGGTTTCCACCTGATGCATAATCATTTTTCTAATCATCATGATTATTGGTAATCTTGTACGACAACACTTGCAAAAAGGGAGAAGTGAGCTTGCTATTTTGAAATGGTGAGTGAAGACTAATATAGTATATTTATAGAGGGTTCCAAATAAGGGAGATAAGATAGGATGTTTGTTAGATATGGAACATATAAGTTTGATAGTTGCAACACTTTGTACTGCATCTGTACATCATAATGTGTCGATATAATGGAATATTTAGGCCCACAATGCTTACGTCTGAGTTAAAACCTACATTTATATATGGAAAGGTCTGTGAGAACTTGTTCATAATAGCTAGAGGAGGGAATAGTGGATCACACAAATGTGTGTACATGCATGCCACATCTTACCCACACGATCTTGGCACAAGCATCAGGCCTTGGGTCTTGGGAGAATCATATCCAATCTTTGGTTTCATTTTATACTAATATAAGACTATTCATAACCACAAACCTATTTGAGATGTATTCAAGTGGAATTCGTATGCATATCCCATTAGTTGAATAAACTTGAGCAGTTGCGTTCAGGCTGTTCAAACTATATTTGAGAAATTATTTTGACTAGTGTAATTGCATTAGAGAATATGTTGTATTTAAGTTGTATTTGACTAGTTGAACTATATTTGAGAAGTTGTGAATGGTAGTACACAAGTTGTCTTTCATTAGTTACAAATCTACTAAATATGCAATTAATTCATTAATACTTCCTATTAAAAAATGTGTAAGAATATGTGAGAGATATTGTTTAATACAAATTTATTGAATGTGCCCCTGTTCTTATTAGGGTTACATATGTGATAACATTTTTAAGACTTTCACTATAGCAGTTATTATATCATCATATTTGATAAAGTTGAATATAATGCATGTTTTAATAAGTGACCTTCCACAATGGTTTTATGGATGGAATAATCATGTTGTCATATTTATTGAGTGGATGTGACTCATGCCCTATATAAAGGTCCATAAGACTATTTTCTTTGTAAATAGATTATTGTTGCCCAAGTTAAGAAAATAAGAGACTTAATGCATAAATAATTATGACTTTGTTAATTATTGAATAATAGAAATATGGAATGATATGCAACTCGGCAAAGAAAATTAAGATATGTTGAGTTTTAGATAATTGGAAGAGTAATTATATAGGCATAAGTGGCAACACAATGTTTGAGACCATAAATAGTATTATTTCAGTTTTCCTTTTTGGATACTTAAAATAATAATAAAATAAGACAATACTAGAGAGTTCAGTAAAAAAGGGAAAGCTTTGATATAAGACATATTTTTCTATGCATAGCAAGGGAACAATGTAATTTGAATGTTTTTAAGGGGAGAGGAGGAAGCTCAAGACTTTTAAGGAACCCATCCCCTTACTATGCGACCAAAACAAGAACCAACCTGCTGCCATCTCCCTCCCTTTCTTTCTTTGTGGAACCTGTTAGGTAGGCTTTCTCCTATGGATTATATATATGGAGAGAAGAGTAGCCCACATCTCTATGACAACACCCAGGGATGATCTGAGGGAGATAGACATGGTTCCCAGACCATGTTGCTTGAATCCTTAAAGGTACTCACCGTATCCTCTACTTTCTACAACAAACATGTAGTACAACGATGAGGAGACATTCCTAAGTTGGACAAAATGGCACACACTTCTCCGCCTTGCCTGGGACCTCCTCAATCTCATAGTCTATAACCCATTGTCGACATTGATATTTAGCCACCTCTCTATCCAACACCTCCCATCATTGATTCCTTCCTTCCGTGGCCACCTCGACATGACCTTGAGACCTTCCTACCTCGGCTGAAGCACATGAGAAGTTTCCAATCCGTGCAAGAAGCAATGGGCGTTGGTTTCGTTGGCTGTTTGAATATGGTGAAGAGGTGCATGCCTTTGCAGACGGTCGTGGTGAGAGTGGCAAGTGCTTCATGACCTGATATGTTTCTTTCTAGGGAACCAAGAAGAGAAGGTCATTTAGGGAGTTCTACTGGAGGCCCCAGCTCTACGGAGTGTGCTCATCAGACAGATGGTCTCGCACAGTCGAGAGAGGGACACCATCCACGATGGTTCAACCTGGTGAACCTAACAATAATAGCAGGTCCAAGGAAGAACCAAGGATGTGAACCACACCCCACACATTGTACATGGCATGTGGCTTCTAATAACATAAACAAATCACAAATTTCCACGTGGTTCTAAGGTTAAGGTGTATCTTTAGATCTTACTTAAATCATACAAATCGATAGGATTGCCCGAAAATAGAAATATAACATACTAATTTAAAAAATGAGAGGAACATAAATAAAATATAATGGATTCGTAATTTTGTCTCCTATTCAAAAAGTAAGGCTAATATGTGATTAAGTGATGAATAATGCATAGAAACCCTAGGTTTTGATATTAAAATGTTGAATACATTTAGAAAGCCTTTGTTTGTGTTGTTATATGATACTATTGAACATAATGAGAATCTAAGATGACCATGATCATAATGATGATAACTTGGGTTTATAAAGTGGATAATTATGCATATGAAGATTTAGGGTTAAAGATCCTAACTTGCCATGTTGTTAACTTAATTGGATTCAAGTGTTTACATTGAAATTAAATGATAGATTTGATAATTATGACTACATTGAATATGCATTAGGGTTCTTGAGTCATTAAAATAATGCACATGCATATTAGGGTGTCAAAGCATAACTCTAATGATAACATGATACCAAGGAACCCTAAACCCTAGATTAAGGCCGAGTAGGGTTCAATATGTTTACCATGATGGTGACACTTTAGGATTTATATTCATGCAAACTATAATGTGGATAGCTTGATTTTCTTTTTGATTGGATAATATGCTTGAAGTGTATTTTGGATGATAATCTGCATGGCTCACCATTGAGGTACGTGGTTATGCTTATGATTATATGTATCAACTTTTGACATTTGCCAAAGTTACTTTATGATTGAATGAATGATATCTGTTGGATGTTTTTTTAGGTTAAGGGATGGCTTTGCATTCAACTAATCACCAGAATCATACAAAACGAAGGTTGCAATCAATGGGGGGGCTAACTCCCTCACTGCTCTACTGTCTTCGACCTCCTCCAGAGCCATCTTGGCAATGGAGTGGGCCACTTTATTACATGTTTTGAAAGTAAATGAGAAGGATACGTTTGTAAATGAAACATCTACACTGAGAATATCTTCTACTAATAACCCCAAATGGTTGGGTCATTTAACTGGTGTGCTCAGCTTGTTGTAGAGGATCTGGGAATCTGTGTCACAGATCAGAAACTGATATGCTCTCACTGCCGCCCGCTGGAGGCAATGAAGGAGGGCATGGGCCTCCTCCATTTCTTTCGTCCCCCTAAACTTCCTTCTTTCATATAGGATGTCAATGACCTTCCTGCTGTTGTCCTAAATCACTCCTCCAATGCCTATCATCCCTTTTCCATCCATGGCAACATCTGTATTCAGTTTAAAATGACTTTTCGGCGGTCACTTCCATTGGTTGTTATGTCGCTCCTCTATCTTAGAAGCCCGAGTGGTGTGTTGGCGTTCACCTCTCTATAGTCTGTGATGATCCCCACATATCAACTGGTGACCATGTTCTTGTTCAGTGTCTCATGGTTGAAGAAGAGCTTGGTCCTCCAGTTCCATGAACCCCACCAGATTGTTGTGGCCGCATCAAGCTCCTCCTCCATGAGGTTATCAACCAGGTATTGGAGTTTTTTTGTTAGCGAGCACTGATTAGAATTGATGATCTTATCCTTGAGGGGGTGTCTGCTCCATATCTTTTGTGTTTCTGGGCATTCAAATAATAGGTGGTCAATGGTCTCCTTCGCAGTCCTACACGCCAGGCATCAGAAGTCCACCTCACAATGGCGATCATGGAGCATGCCAATAGTATCTAGGCTGTCGGAGCAGACCTACAACATGAAGTGGGACAGTCGTGTCCTCTAAACCCAGGCCCATGTCTGGTCATTCTTGGCGAGTCTGCAGTTTATGAGTGCCGCTCTGTCGAGATGGTCGAGCCAGTAGGCAGAGCGGGTAGAGAAGCACCCTCTCCCCCCAGCCACCGGAATGGCATGTCAATGGGTAGCCGAGAACTTATGGAAGTATTTAGGATTATGTTACTAATTTTAAGGAAAAAGATGGTATACACAAGCTCCTCATTCCAAGTATCATGCTCTGGGTCGATGAGATCACTGACTCACAAATGTGAGTATTGCTCCTGGACATCCGGTCACATATCACCCAAAGTTTCTAGTGAATTCAGTAGCCATCTGTTTGTCCATGTATTGATGCTTGTGCCATCTCCAACTCTCCAACTAACTCCCTCACATATCAATGCTTTGGACCCCCAAATACTCCTCCAAGTATAGCTAGGATTAAAACCTCTTTGCACCTCCAGAATCGATGTCCTCAGGTAGTATCTAGCTTTTAGGACCCATGATGCTAAAGAGGTTGGATTTGTAAGTAGTCTCCATACTTGTTTAGCTAGCAGAGCTTGATTGAAACTATGTAGATCTCTGAAGCCTATTCCACCTTCTTTTTTTGGTTTGCATAAATTAGCCCAACATTTACAAGAGATTCACCTTGTTTGATGTTTATTTATTTCATGCAAATTACAAATTCTCACATAAAGTAAATAATGATATTATGAACCCTAGGTTACACTAATCAAAGGGTTACACACATAAGTCCAATGATGGATAGTGGATACACCTGAGATAGTAGACATATATGGGTTAGAATATGAAAGAAAATACATGATCTTATGCGCAAATAATTGATGGTTGATTATAGGTACTTGTGATTATTGGATGAACCCACGTACCAGTATAGAAATATGTTGACCGTGTTTTGTTTTTTGACATTTTAGGTAGTTGATACACAGTATACAAACATGAAGATAAAGATGAAATCAATCCAAGGTAATAAAGATATGCAGGAGGATGAGATAGTTTAGTATTTCTTGTCTCATGTATGAGGTAGTTTATTATGTTAAAACTCATGTAACTCCTTTGAGGTGTAAAATTCGAAGTTATGTATTCATTCAATTTTAATTTAATGGAAATTATTTACTATTATCTATTTATTGTTAAATTTGATCCTCAAATAGAGTAATGGTCCTATACTTTAAGGTACTTTAGACACTCAAAAGTGGGGGTCCTTACAATAGTAGTGGCTAATGTCTTGGCAAACCATCCTATTTCTCTCTTCTTATTGCATTCAAGTAATATTGTTGTTGCTCACTAGTCCACTCTATGATACAAATGTGTGTTGGAGTTAGATTGAGTTAATGTGTGTCACTCAACCATGTGAATATTCTCCTAGGGAGAGCAAGGGCATGCACCTACTTGCATCATTGGTGGGAATCTACTTTCCCCAAGGAGAGTCCTTCATTGATGACTCATTCTCAGATATCTTCTACTTTTTTTTCATCAATAGTGCATCTAATACTTGGTTTTACTATTTCCTATTAGATATTTCCTTGAATCTCCTATAACATTGACACCCTCTGTTGTATTATTTCTTAATATTACAACTAATATAGTCTTAAGGAAAATAGTTACTGTAACCTATACTAATTAACATCAGGGTGCCTATTTTCTTTATCCGAAAATTGACATGTCTGCCATGTCAGATAAATTTGGTGGGTCTCACTTTAAATGTTGGCAACAACATATGATGATATGGATGACAATGATAGGACTAGTTCATGTATTAGAATAAGGTTGTCCTAAAGTTGTTGAATCAGATTCCAAAAGTTCAAAGAAGATATCTAATTGGGAAGAGAGGGATGAATTGTTTAGATGTTGTATAGTATCAACTTTTCCAATATTCACTTAAATATTTATATGTTGAAAATCTATTTTGTAACCTAGGGTTAGTTTTGATCATAGCCATAATTGAAAATATTGGTAATAACAAATACATAATTTCAAATTTTGAGATTCCAGATGGTCGAGGAAGGATTTTTATCTTAACAAGTAGAAGAGATTCTACTCCTTTTCCAAAATTGTTCTGATGTTATATACCATATGTAGTCACTCGACAAGTTTGTAGTTATGTATATCACTAGGAAATTATACAAATCTTCCTAGAACTTCTTCTTGATCTTAACAATAAGTAGGGAGACTTTTGTTGAAATTATCTAATGACAAGGAGAACAATATAATAAATACATAGGTTTCATAAGAAATTGCACATGTTGGAATTTCTCCCAAGAAAAATGTGTATGTTGAAATTTCTTTGAAGATGAATCTTGCAATAGGAAATAAGAGTAGTTGATATTGTAAATAAAAACATTAGGTTAACCAAAAATCAAAAGGCAAGATCCAAAAGAAAACTAAACAACATCAAACCATGTTGGATTTTTGATCAAGTTGGTTTTTCATCTAGGAGTGTCTGTTAGGAGTGGGACCCAAGAGATGCCCACTCCTTAATCAAATAAGAGTCATCATCCCATCACAAACATACACAAAATTTTGAAATTGATGAAAATCCATTATTGAATTATTCATTAATGAACATATACCAAAGCATCAAAATATATTGAGTACATACAATTTTACAAGATACATGATTGATCATCCATAAGGGGAATACATGAAGAAAAAACTTTAACAATTAAGTAGAGAGTGACTCAGACACTTCTAGTATGTCTCCCTCAAAATATCTATGTTGGACTGGGTCATGCTCAACATTGTCATCCTTCCAAAGTCTTCTTCATCTAAGGGGTTGGAAGTGTACCACACAAAATTAAGAAGTAAAGGTGGAAGTTGTCATCATAAAAGTTGATATGTTCATAAATATAAAGTGAGAAATAATATGGAAAGAATACAACAATAAACTCATCAATCCTCCCAAGTCAAAGGAGAGATATTAAAGCATCTAAAATGGTGATAAAAGAATCACAGTAACCAAAAAGGTGATCCATTTAATAAAGATAATTTATAAAAGGGTTTCTTACCTTAATACCTTTTCATCAATATCCTCACAAAAATAAGAAGTTCATGTAAAGAATATTAGACCACGATCTTAGAAGGGTTGGGAAATTGTAGGATCTTAGTCAAAAAGTGGGTGTAAAAGTGCACCTTGGGTGGACAAATGCACCCTGGACAAAATAAGCACACCCTATACATGCATACATACATACATACATACATACATAATATTGGGTGGGAAAAATGATCAGTAGATGGCCATTAGCTAAAACTTCCATGGCAGGTCGAATCACACTGACTAAATCTACGATTGAAGGTTTACTTATGTTCTGGGTACAACAAGGAGAAATACCTCCAGCCGTGTTGGAAAGAATGGAGATGATGATCTCCAACTTTGTCTGGGCGAGCAATAACCACTCAATGAAGTATAGTAGATTGGCACGACCAAAGGAGGAAGGAGGTGTCGGTCTGAAAGCTCCAAGTCTGATAGCTAACTGGGGTACAGCCAGGAGAATCTTCAAGTATCTGCAAAATGACACTCTGTGGGCTAAGTGGATGAGAACGAGATATCCTAAAGGCCTGGATTTCAAACCTAGAACTAGAGAGGGATACTCGAGGGTCATCAACCGAATGACTGAGCTCTGGCAGGAAATGAAAGGCATCAATGATGCTAGGAGATGCTGGAGTCTGAAGGAAAAACAAGACAGAATATGGGAATTCTTACAACAGAAGATTGAAGAACATGTATCGAAGAATATATGGACAGACAAGGGCATTCCGAAATGGGATATGTGCTTATACAGGGCTGCACACAACTCTTTAACCACCCTAGACAAGGTGGAGAGATGGTACCCAGGCACAGATACAAGATGTTATCTATGTGAAGAAGATGCAGAATCACAGAGTCACATATTTGGGGCATGTAGATACACGAAGACAGTATGGGAGCTTCTGCACTCCAAAAAGGGGAAGAGAGGACGAGACCTGAAAGATTCAGTTGATATGCTGAGGAGCAATCTATCCAAAGAGGACTTGTTGATGCTATCTGCCCTACATTTTCATGTATGGAAGGAGAGAAATAACAGAAGACACAAGGCAAAGAAGAGAAAGGAAGAGGATTTGGCGTGCAAAATTCATAAAATCCTTTGTAATAGAAAGTGTGATTAGAAGTTCAATGTACTAAGGAGTGAGGTTTGTAGTGTTGGACTACAATGTATCTTTGACCCAAAAGCTATTTAACTTAAGGGTTTCGGAATAAAATTACCTAATTCCGATAATATTGGGTGGGAAAACACACTTTGAGTAGAAACATGTGCCCAATGTATGGTTATACTCATGTACTTACCAAAAAAGTTAGTCTAAACCATGCACAAATAAGTAAGGCAAGTTTAAGATCAGTCAAACACAAATGAAAGAGATGCACTAGTCCAGATACAACCTTTAACTTCAGTTAAAATAGCCCCATGATGACATTTTTTACCGACATCTAAGTCGGAGACACTACAACTAAAGACCTTCTCTGTCAGTCTTTTGGGAGATGTCAAACTGATGCCATAGCTCAAGCATTGGTTCCTAAGAAAATAGAAATTGATGACTTAGAGCAATAAAGTGTTGTGGAATCACTGTGTGTTGTCAATTCATGTCAAGCAACCAACCCTATAGACAATCTGTCACTATTTTAGTCTGAAAATGACAATGCAAAGAAGCACTGCCATATTAGAAGCACGTCTGTGTTGCTGGCTGGGTGGAAATGCCATCGGTTTTGGTAACAACAACTGATGCAATAGGGTAAAAATGTTGGTTTCTTCAAAATAATTGACATAATTGGTTATCTTCTGCGTTGGTTCAATCACTAAATTAAACATTGTACTTCCTTATCAGGTAAAAATGTGACTAATAAGGGTATAGTTCTCGACATATTTGGTTAAAAAACCATCACAAAATATCTATAAAGTCAATTTTTTATAGTAATTAACGTCACAGTTATATTTTTAAATAGTAAGTTTGCAGACCTACTATCCCATTGTTCAGGATGCAGAACCTGCAGTTCATTAGAACTACATGCTCTATCCTATGTTCAACTTAAAAACATGCCAAGACACATGTAAAATCTGCAATAACAAACAAATAAACAAAATTCATCCACCCACATATATTTCCATTCTTCAATTCCATTCTTGTCAACACATAATTCCATTCTCATGCACATAGACAATTTAGAAAACACACATACAAGATCCATTCTCCAATTCCATTCTCATAACATGTACAAATGTAATTCTCATTATATTCATTCATGTTCACATTCATTCACACACATGCATATATACACACATAATTCACATATGCATAAACAATTCACTCACATGAAATTTAAAGTTGCAGAAAGTCACAACCAACGCAGGTATCTAGAAATAAATGACATCAAGGTTATAAAACTCATATTTTATCCCAATCATATTCAAAGTTGACTTCCTTAATGAAGGTGTGTGTCCACTCTTCTCATTTCTTAACTATCTCTTATTTTGTAGGGTTCTGTCATGCCAAATAGCTACAAATAAAATGGCATCGTTAAAGAGTTTGATGTGATTATTTCATATTATCAAATTAGACTATTTACTTATGATGATTAAGACTATATAGATTACTTTTTGTATACAATGGATGTCTAGTGTCGCACGTCTAACAATCAGATCCATATACCGCATCATGTAGTATCCACATTCCCAACCATTGTCTTGTATAGGGCACTATAAAGTTGTAGCTATGTGAAATGTTAATAAATAAAAGTAAGAATATTTGGCGTATACATGCATTAGAGTCCAAGAACTACCTCAACATCCTTCAAACTTAATGATTTCTTTTTCTTATTTACCTTTCGTTGGACCTATCTGAGTTCATTTATAGCCCTATAAGTTAAAGTAACAAATTTCATTGGATCATTAAATAGTCATGTAATTAATGATGTAGATATTAATATATGTTGATGGGTATAAAAACTTTCTCACATAAATAATGTCCTTTTTCATTGTGTGTCCCCCACTATCCATTTTCTCACCTGTATGATTTAGATAATACACGGTTACGGTCTCAAAGACAATAACCAATAATACCCAATGATTAATACTGAATGAAAAGAAGGAAAACAAAACAAAACTCAAAATCCACAATGAAATGTAAGTTATAAGTCAAATTTTTAAGCAAAGTGACAGAAACTTACTCAACATTGAAAAGATCTATAATTTTGCTCTACTTAAATGCGGTGGAGCAGTAATCACTAACATATTTTGGATCTTTATCTACATGGCTAATCAATGAGGGACCTAAAAATGCCACATTGGTTTTGTGAAAAAAGACCAATTGAAGGGGGGGTTCCTCAAACAACAAGGAGCTGAGGCAACTATTCTATCAACTGATATTGGGCATGTTTCCCATCCCTTCTTGAGAAACAAGTGTGGTATTTCTTTGCAAAAATATGCTAAATTTGATATGTAGCACTCTTTGTAAGCTGGGGATATAATCAACACAAATTGGATTTTTAGGGGAACATATTGAGTTTTCTTTGGTTAGACAATGTGTGGTTAGTAAACAAGGATCCGGTTTTTAGCAAGGTACAAAATGTATTGTCAAATATTCAATATGATTCCACAAAATCCATTTTCATTTAAGTAACATATTCTAGCCAATTGAAAGGATCTTCTGATCAATCCAAAGATCATTTTGATTCTGCTAGAAATGAGGATCTAGAATATCACAAATTGATCGATCAAATAGAGATTCAACAACTAAAAGAAAGATCGATTCTTTGGGATCCTTCCTTTCTTCAAATGGAATGAACAGAGGTAGAATCAGATCGATTCCCGAAATGCATTTTTGGATCTTCCTCAATGTCTCAGCTATTCATATAACATGAGAAGCAGGTGTATAATCATCCACTTCCAGGAGAAATCAAAGAATTTTGTGGGAATCCTACAAGATCAATTTGTTCTTATTCTCTGATAAAAGGTCAGAAATTCATCTAGGTTCAAATCCTACTGAGAGGTCTACTAGAGATCAGAAAATTTTTAAGAAAAAAAAACAAGATGTTTCTTTTGTTCCTTTCAGGAAATCAAAAAATCAACAAACGATTGATATATTCAAGACAATTATGTATTTACAAAATACCATCTCAATTCATCCTATTTCATCAGATCTGGAATGTTTTATGGTTCCGAAGGATGAACCAGATATAGACAGTTCCAATAAGATTTCATTCTTGAACAAAAATCCATTTTGGGCTCATTTCATCTATTCCATGACTGGAACAGAGGGAAATACGCGCTACATCATGATTTTGAATCAGAAGAGAGATTTTAAGAAATGGCAGATCTATTCACTATATCAATAACCGAGTTGAACTGGTGTATCATAGGGGATTCACCTTTTCTATTGATTCATATGGATTGGATCAAAACAAATTCTTGAATGGGTTATTCAACTCCAGAGATGAATTGAAAAAGAAATCCTTATTGGTCCTACCCTCTCTTTTTTATGAGGAGAATGAATCCTTTTATCGAATGATAAAAAAAATGGTCTGGATTCATTACGGGAATGATTTGGAAGATCCAAAATTGAAAAGAGTGCTATTTGCTAGCAACAACATAATGGAGACAATCAATCAATATAGACTGGTCCGAAATCTAATTCAAATCCAATATAGTGTCTGTGGGTACATAAGAAATGTATCATATTGATTCTTTTTAATGTTAATAAATAGATCTTTGGATTATGGAATTCCAACTGATGAAATAGGAAATGATACAATGAATCATATACTATAATGATATATACCATCAAACAACATTTATTGATTTTGAAAAAGAGTCAGAAGAAATGGTTTGGTCCTCTTATTTCTCGAACTGAGAGATCCATGAATCTGGATCATGATGCATATAGATACAAATGGTCCAATGTGAGAAAGAATTTCCAGGAACATTTCGTTTCTGAATAGAAGAACCATTTTCAAGTAGTGTTCGGTCGATTCTATATTAATCAATATTCAATTTATTAGTCTGGGGCTATTGACAATGAAGATTTACCTACGTCACTTCATTTATTTTTGTCTAAGTCACCTCTCTTTTTGTCCAAGTCACTTCTCTTTTTGTCCAAGTCCCTTCCATTTTTCTTTGTGAGTATCAGGAATATCCCCATTCATAGGTCTGATATTCACATCTATGAATTGAAAGAACCAAATGATCAACCCCGCAATTAGTTATTAGAATCAATAGGTGTTCAAATTGTTCATTTGAATAAATTGAAACTCTTATTAGTGGATGATCCTAATACTTCCCAAATACCAAAATTCTTGATCAATGGGGGAACGATGTTACCTTTTTTGTTCAATAAGATACCAAAGTGGATGATTGACCCATTCCATACTAGAAATAATCACAGGAAATCCTTTGATAACATGAATTCCTATTTCTCAATGATATCCCCTGATCGATATAATTGGTTGAATCCCATGAAACCATTTCATAGAAGTTCATTGATCTCTTCTTTTTATAAAGCAAATCGAATTTGATTCTTGAATAATCCATATCACTTCTGGTTCTATTGTAACAAAAGATTATCTTTTTATGTGGAAAAGGCTCATATCAATAAATATGATCTTACATATGGACAATTCCTCAATATCTTATTTCTTCACAATAAAATTATTTTCTATGTGTGTTGGTAAAAAACATATTTTTTTGGAGAGAGAGACTATTTCACCAATCGACTTACATATATCTGACATATTCATACCTAACAATTTTCTACAAAGTGGTGAAAAAATGTATAATTTGTACAAATCTTTCCATTTTCCAATTTGATTCGAGCTATTCTTTCGTAGACATTTCTGCAACACCTCTTACAGAGGAACAAATAGTCAATTTTGAAAGAACTTATTGTCAACCTTTTTTAGCTATGAATCTATCTGATTCAGAAGGGAAGAACTTACATCAGTATCCTAGTTTCATTTCAAATATGGGTTTGATTCACACTTTGTAATCTGAGAAATATTTACCATCCACAAAGAGGAAAAAATGAAGTCTTTGTCTAAAGAAATGTGTTTAGAAATGGAAAATGTATAGAACCTTTCAAGGAGATAGTGCTTTTTCAAATATCTCAAAATGGAATTTGTTCCAAACATATTTGCCATGGTTCCTACCTTCGATAGGGTGCAAATATCTAAATTTCACCCATTTAGATACTTTTTCAAACTCATTGCCGATACTAAGTAGCAGTCTGAAATTTGTATCTATTTTTTATTATATTATGCATGGATCTGGTATATCACAACCAATTCCTCAGAAAAAAATTGTGGGTGATTCTTCCATAATGGAATTTGATAAGTGAGATTTTGAGTAAGTGTTTAAAGAATATTTTTCTATCCGAAGAAATGATTCATCAAAATGATGGGTCACTCGTTCCATTGATATGTACACGTATGAGATCAACAAATGCTTGGGAGTCCCTCTATTCAATCCTTTTCTTTCTTCTTGTTGTTGAATATTTCATTCGTATACATCTTCTCTATGTTTCTCGAGTCTCTAGTGAGTTATAGACAGAGTTAGAAAAGATCAAATCTTTGATAATTCCATCATACATGATTGAGTTGCAAAAACTTCTAGATAGGTATCCTATTTATGAACTTAGTTCATTCTGGTTAAAGAATCTCTTTCTAATTGCTCTGGAACAATTAGGAGATTCTTTGGAAGAAATATGTGGTTCTACTTCTAGCGACAACATGCTATTCAGCGACAGTCCCTCTTATGGGGTCAAATAAATATGTTCTACGAAGAAATATTGGAGTACCCATCTCATCGATCTCATAAGTAGCATACCAAATCCCATGAATCGAATCAAGTTTTTGATAAATATGGGACATTTAAGTCATACAAGTAAAGAAATCTATTCATTGATAATAAAAAGGGAAAACGTGAACGGTGTTTGGATGGATGAGAAAATAGAATCATGGGTTGTGAACAATGATTCGATTGATAATGAAGAAAGAGAATTCTTGGTTCAATTCTCTACCCTAACAACAACAAAAAGAATTGATCAAATTCTATTGAGTCTGACTCATAGTGATCATTTAGCAAAGAATGACTCTAGATATCAAATGATTGAACAATCAAGATCAATTTACTTATGATACTTTGTTGAAATTCATAAAAAGGATCTAATGAATTATGAGTTCAATAGATCATGTTTAGCAGAAAGGCAGATATTCCCTACTCATTATCAGACAATCACTTCTTCACAAACCTCATCTGGGGTTAATCATTTTCATTTTCCATCTCATGGAAAACCCTTTTCACTCAACTTAGGCCTATCCCCTTCTAAGGGTACTTTAGTGATAGGTTCTATAGGAACTGGATGATCATATTTGGTCAAATACCTAGCGAAAAATCCTATGTTCCTTTCATTATGGTATTTCTGAACAAGTTCCTGGATGACAAGCCTAAAGGTTCTATTTATCATATCAATATTGATGATAGTGAGGATATCAATATTGATGATAGTAACGATATCCATATTGATGATGACCTTGATACGGGGCTGCTAACTATGACAAACGTTCTAAGTGTGCATACGAAAAATAGTCTGGTAATATATCACCCCTCAATTCGAATTAGCAAAAGCATTGTCTCCTTGCACTATATAGATTCCAGGCATTCATGTTATGTATGTGAATGAGTCAAGTTATTTATCCCTCAGTCTATTAGTGAACTCTCTCTCCAGGTATTGTGAAAGTTGTTCCACTAGAAATATTCTTGTTATTACTTCAACTCATATTCCCCAAAATGTGAATCCCGCTTTAATAGCTTCAAATAAAATAAATACATGAATGCATTAAAATACAAGGACTTCTTATTCCACAACAAAAAAAGTACTTTTTCATTCTTTCGTATACTAGGGGTTTCACTAGGAAAAGAAAATGTTCCATAGTAATGCCATAATTGTGGGTTCAAATGCACGAGATCTTGTAGCACTTATCAATTAGGCCCTATCAATTAGTATTACACAGAAGAAATAAATTATATAAACTAATACAATTAGATCCACTCTTCATAGACAAATTTGGGATTTGTGATCCCAGGTAAGACCAGTTCATGATCATGGGATACTTTTCTATCATATAGGAAGGGTTGTTGCACAAAATCTACTTCTAAGTAATTGCCCCCTAGATCTTGTATCCATCTATATGAATAATAAATCATGTAAGGAAAGGGATTCTTATTTTTTACAAATGGTACTTCGAACTTGGAATGAGCATGAAGAAATTGACGATACTTCTTTATATTTTGAGTTGTTTTTCTGGATTGGTCGCTCAAGATATTTGATCTCCACTCAGACCTGAAGAAAAAAATCAGATCATTTCTTATGGATTCGTTGAGAATGATTCTGATCTAGTTCATGGCCTCTTAGAAGTAGATGTTGCTCTGGTGGGATCCACACAGACAGAAAAAGATTGCAATTAGTTTGATAAAAATCCAATGACATTGCTTCTTCAGCCCGAACCAAGGAATCAGTTAGATATGATGCAAAAAGGATCTTGTTCTATCGTTGATCATAGAATTATATATGAAAAATACAAATCAGAGTTTGAAGAAGGGGAAGGAGCCGTCGATCTGCAACAGATGTCACATAGTTTGGGCTCCTAGAATATGGCGCCCTTGTGGAAATCTATTTGATTGTATCAAAAGGCCCAATGAATTGGGATTTCCCTATTTATCCAGGGAATTTTGGGGCAAGCGAATCTTTTGTCATAAAGAGGATGAGCTTCAAGAAAATAATTTAGAGTTCTTACAAAGTGGAACCATGCAATACCAGATACAAGATATGTGAACTCTCTACACACCCTATATAAGTGGCTACAAAACATATATGTATGCATTAATATATAAGAAAATAGATCAACATAAATTTTCAAACATATAGAATGAGGTATTTATCCATAATATCTCACCATATCCAAAGTTCTATCATATTTGTATTCTACCAAGAATAAGTAAACAACTCCACAACATCTTGCATGAATAAGCCAGTATCATGAGCTTGACCTGTACTGTCCTCCTTAATATGGACTATCATACTCGTCCCTTCTACTAAGTCACTTAGCCATAGTTTCAACCCCCTGCACCTAGGACCTAGCGAGTCAAATAGGTCTTTTGCAATCTAAGTAGGTAATTGAATTTCTAGAGGAGAAAGTAGAGGATGAATTGCAGGGGGTTTCTTAGGTTCTATGACATACACACACACACACACACACACACACATATATATATATATATACATACATACATACATATATATATATACTCATATCAATTGCTAATTATATGAACAATTAGTAAAGAATCACAAATACAAACACAATAAAAATTCAACATACGTTAGTATAGACAACTCCACTTTTGGTCGTGCAAGCATGTTGCCTTCTGCATCACCTATTGTCTCGTGGTTGGGTTGGGCATGTGGCAATGGTGTCTATTTCCAAGAACTGTACATGATCCTAATAGATACATGAACTACATCAACAGGCATTGGATGAACATGAATCATGTCACCTAGAAGGGGTGGGTAAGCCTCTCTAGTGCAACAACATATTCTTCTAGTAAAAGACAACATGGACTCATCCTCTACAAATATGTATATAGTGTTAAATATACCTAAACATAAACATGTTATAAATTCACCTGAAAGACTATTATATCACAAAAAGACTTACACAATGTGTGATAGATGGTTGGTACATGGAATTACTCCCAACCACCTCTTTCGTATGGGGGTCCACCTCGTATGAAGAGTGGGGTAGCACAAGTACTGTCTGAGAAGGTAGATAATGATAAGCATGATATTGTCTCATTCCCTACTCTATTCCCTTTGCAATCATGTCTTGTACATGATCTTGTGACCATACTCCTTTCTTGAAAGATTTGTGCTTCTTTGATGACCCATGAAAGAATCTTATACAAACACCAGCCAAAATAATCTTATACAAACACCATCCCCATCAGCTCTAACACAGACAAGATGCTCTAGAGTACCAAGAGCAACCACTTATTCATCTCTTTGGCCCTAAAAAATGAAATGGGCTTCTTTTATTTGCTCATAGATATCCCGCTAATCATCATCAATAGTAACTGATCAATAAAACATAAAAATCAAGGTCAAAGATGAACGTATAGTGTGCTGAGTTGAATTTTACCATTTTTGCATCCACCTCAGTGGTTTTGAGGTTGGTTATTTCTCCAGTTCAGTTTGTCCTCATATCTATCCACTCCTTGTGGTGAAGTAAAGGTGTAGGAGTACTCAACATACCCAATATTAGGATGCTCAGAACAATACGCTTCCAGTCTCTTTTTCCTCTGCATTATGTAGCCACCTGGACCTTAGTTGTGATTGTACACAATCTTTCCATGTATTCCTTTTTCAGCAACATGTAAAGCCTAGTTAATCAAAACAATATGTTAAATAAGTTATACATTGAAATCATAAGAATGTATATTAAATATGTAATACATTATGTAATACGTTGAATTCGTGTGATTAGTCATTAAGAATAATATGTACAATTAAAGGAGACTAGGCCCATTTATCAGTGGAAGACTTCTTCTTCTTCTTGTTTCTCATTATGTATTCTCTAGTCAACCTTGTCCTATTATTTCTTAATAGCCTCCAAGAGTGTTGCATCACCTTTTTATGATGTAGTTTTTCGTCAAGGTCAAAGATCACTACTACATTTCTGGCCTCTAATGTCACTTTTCCTGACACAGATTTCACACAAAAATTGACATTGGATACATACAACGTCGATTCTCTAGCACAAACATCACCATTGTTCAAGAATTGTTGATTAAGAAAAGACACAAGTACCATGTGTTTTCATTAATGTCGGTCAGACTTCCAAACAACTGACGTCTAAAATCACCAGTGAAATACAATTTCTTAGGGGAAACTATTCCCTCAAAATAGTTTAAAATGAGAGTCGGTTTCTAAGGAACCAATGAGAGACATTATCGCATGAAATAAATTTTTCCTCCAAATACTTTAGGCGTCGATTTTGTGTCAAAAATGCCGACATCGATTCATAGGAAAAACCACAAAAAATATCACAATTTGTGCTGATTTTTCTAGGGAAACCGACGTCACACTATCATGCCATGTCCCCATGAAATTTGTTCCCCAATGAATCACACTCTAGTTTCAGTTTGTAATTCACAAACTGAAGTCTCAGTCCATACTGAGGTTGATTTTTTTCATTCAGATAATTGCCTCTAGCATCAATTTTTCAGCAGTAAATTCATGTATAAGTAAGTAGGTAAGGTTTTGGTGTTGTCCTAGAACCAACAAATATGGTCATTATTTAGAGCATTTTCTTGGTTAAGTAACTAGGTTAGGTGTCATTTCTTTTATAGAACCCGGCGTGTAATTTATTAGTTGTCATTTTTTTTTGGACAATCGACAACTATGTCCCACTTGATAACAACCCATGAAATATTTTTCCCCCATTCTCTCTGTTTCATCACCCTAAGTGCATTGTGCTCTGGCGATCATTGCCGCCTTTGTGTTCCCCTCATTGCTTGAGGAGCTAGTAGTCGCTACCTCCTGAGGAGCTAGCTGCCACTGCTCGTGTTTCCACTACTTGATGTTGTTTCTCTCGTTGCTACTTCTTGTGTTTCTCGTGCTACTACTATTGTTTCTCTCACTACTTCTCGTACCACTACCACCACTATCTTCTAGTGTTGCTTTCGCACTGCTTGTTGTTGTTGTCGTGATCTATTGTTGTTGCTGCCCTATGCCTCTCTTTGTCACCCTACTGCGGCTGCTGACCACTATCAGGAGCTGATCAAGGTGTTTATTTTAGTTTTATTAGCTACATATTTTGTCTAATTTAATACAACTATTTTTGTAATTTGATGAAATTTAACTAGGGTATTAATACATAAATCGATATCAATTGGAGAAATTATACTTGTATAATTTCTTTTATAATTGAAATTCATGTATAAGTGCTTGTATATCTGGGTGCATTTCACAATTTGAATGTGGTATGGATACATAATAACACCTAATAATTATCTATACTGAATTGAAATAAATTACCTATATTAACTAAATTTAGACTAAAATTGTTATGTATTTACCTAAATTCTAAATTGTAAACCTTAATTTAGATATATATCTTCTTTTGCTAGGTTTGTTTTATATAGAATTGATATAAATCGTAAACCTTAGTTTTGGACATATATATGTGTTGTCCTAGAAACTCGTCCAAGATTTACTCATTAGGTGAAAGTCTTGGATAGTCCTCGGTTTGATATTATTCTTCAATACTTAATATCACTTAGGATGTAAGTGTATAATGTATATTTGGTTTTCAAGATGTTTTGTCAGCAATTCCCCATTTGCTCTCTAAGTACATATGTTGGTAGAGATTTTCCCATCTACATCGGTGTACTTAGAGAACTGCGGGGAAATGTTGTCGAAATTTTCTTGAAAACTGAATATATGATATACACTTACTAGTGAGATTAGGTGTTCAAGAATGGGATAGGTGGTACACACATTGTGGTGCACACATTACTGAACCCAAAACCCTAATCTATAAACCCTTATCCCTAAATCCTAAATAATAAACCCTAATTTTTATTCTCTAAACCCTAATCATGTAAACCTAATACTTATTTTTTCTTTTATCATAGAATGGATAGATCATGGATGTCCATTCCAAATCACTGCACCCCAAAATTTATTACTGGTGTCGATCAGTTTATAAGATTTATGGAGGAAAATAGGAAACAACCTGGAGATAGAACCTATTCTTCATGTAGGCATTGCGATAACAACTTGAAAGTCAACATTGTTGATGAAATCAAAAGTCATGTCATGTGCAATGGGATTGTACATATCTATACAAAATGGTACTGGCATGGAGAGATTCCAACCATGAGATCAGTAGATGTCAATAGAAGTGCTTGTGTTGAATAAGAAATTATCGTCAATGATGTAGATGTGAACTAACTGATTTGTTAAATATGGTTGATGTGATGCTAGATAGTTGTGGGTGGAGCACACCGATCCACCTTCCTTATTTACAAACCTTGTGCATGATATTGAATGATACAATTAAACATAGGTTGTAGTAAGTTTATTAAGCTGAGAGTTGTGTTGAGATTGTATACTCTAAAATCTAACAATAGATGGAGCGAAAAAAGTTTCACATCGTTGTTGTCTTTGTTGAAATCAATTCTTCTTGAAGGCAATAAACTTCCAATATCAACATATGAATTAAAGAAAATGTTATGCCCAATGGGAATGAAGGCTAAGAAGATACATGCATGCCTAAATGACTGTGTGTTATTTCAAAAGGACTATGTTAATTTGAAAGATTTCTCAAAATGTGGGGCATCAAGGCATAAAATTATAACTTTGGGGAAGTCCAAAATTGGGTCTTTTGCCAAGGTGATGTGGTATCTGCCTATAATACCATAGTTTTAATTCTTGTTTGCCAATCCCATGGATGCAGATAATTTAAGGTGGCATGTAGAGGTAAATAAAAATAATGATGGGATCCTGTGAAAAGCATTTGATTCTCCACAGTGGAAGAAGATTGATTTGTTGTAGCCTGAATTTGGTGAAGAGGTCAGAAATCTTGGACTTGGTCTTTGTACTGATGGGATGAATCATACAACACATTGAGAAGCCAACATAGCACTTGGCATGTTATGATTATTATATACAATCTTCCTCCCTGGTTGTGCATGAAAAATAATTACGTGATGTTGTCATTGTTGATATCAGGACCTAAAGAATGTGGCAATGCTATTTATGTTTATCTTGAACCTCTTACTGATGACTTAAAGAAACTCTTGGATATGTTGTGATGACCTATGATGCTTTATGTAGAGAGAAATTTTGTTTGCATGCTATGTTGTTTTCACAATTAATGACTTTCCAGCACATAGGAATTTGTCTAGATATAGTGTAAAGGATCCAAAGAATGCCTTATATGTGAAGAGAAGCTAATTCAATATGACTAAAATATGGTGGAAAGACTATATGTCTTGGTTATTGAAGGTTTCTTCCAAAAGTTCATCCTTATCGAAGGTTGTGCAAAGCTTTCAATGGATCAAATGAGGAATAGAGTACCCCTAAACCTATATCAGGGGAGGTTGATTGTGAAAGAGTAAAAGTCTTTGTCAATGCATTTGCTAAGAGATCACAATGTACCATTCCCACATAGAGTGACAAATCTTTATACAAGAAGAGTCAATATTCTAGAATCTTCCTTATTGGAGTTATTTGGCAGTTAGTCATTGTATCAATGTAATGAATGTTTAGAAAAATGTCTGTGATAGTGTCATTGGTACTATGTTGAATATACCCGGTAAGACTAAAGATGGCATCAAATCCAAAATGGACCTACGTGAGATGGGAATAAGGAAAAATTAAAAGAATTAATTAGTAGTGATCAAAAAATATATTTACCTCCTACTTGTTACACATTGTCTAGAAAGGAGAAGATAAATTTTTGTGAGTGCTTGCTTAATGTTAAGGTACCAGAGGGATATTCTTCCAATATCTGTAGACTGGTATCAATGAAGGATCTGAAGTTGATAGGTCTTAAATCTCATGATTGTCACACTCTAATTCAACAAATATTGCTCATGGAACCTCGATCTATACTACTGAAGCATATAAGATTTGCAACCACAAGGCTTTGTTTCTTCTTCAACAATCTATCCAACAAAGTTATTGATCTTGAGAATCTCAATAACTTGTAAAGAGAAGTGGTTGTTACCCTATGCCAGCTTGAGATGTATTTTCCTCCTTCATTCTTTGATATCATGGTGCATCTTGTTGTCCATCTGACTAGGGAAGTGAAAATGTTGTGACCAATTTTCTTGAATTGGATGTATCATTTTGAATGGTACATGAGTGTTTTTGAAGGTGATGTTTGGAACTATTATAGGCCTGAAGGAAGTATTATTGAGGGTTATGTGGCCAGGGACGTTAAGGACTTTTGCAATTATTTTCTAAAAGGTAATGAAGCTCTTAAAATTACAAAAATATTGAGGACTACTCCAGAAGAGAGACTTTAGGAGCACGAGAGAAAGTAATCAGTCATGAGTTGTGGGAACAAGCACTTGTATATATTATGAAACATTGATGAAATGAGTATTTATATCACAAAATCATACCAATTTCATCAAAAAACATTATCCTCAAGCCAATTCAATGTGGCTTTCTATAGAGCATAACATGACATTTATTAGGTGGTTTGAAGATAAAGTTTTACGTCAACTATCTCAAACACAAATAATGTTGCTAAAAATATCAAATGTCTCACCTTTAAACCAAAAATGAATGCTATGTCTTATGAAGGGTTTGACATAAATGGATTTTCATATTACACAAAGCGTCAAGATGATAAGGGTGTCATCCAAAATAGTGGGGTCACCCTTCAAACATCTTCATTGTATTTTTCTAGTGTGAAGGATAAGAGTTGATGTGAAGCTAAAATGTCATATTATGGTGTCATTGAATACATTTGGGAGTTTGACTACATAGATTTCAGAGTTCCGATCTATAGGTGTAATTGGGTTGACAACACCAAAGGGATTATAGTGGATGAATTGGGTTTCACATTAGTGAATTTGAAAAGATTGTCGAGAAGGGTGAACCATTCATAATGGAATCACAAGAGAAACAAGTATTGTATATCAATGATCCTAAAAATGAAAAATAGTTGGTTATTCTTCATGGTAAAAGGCAATTCATTGTAGATCCTATAGATGAAGAAGAGTATTATGATAAGTATGAGGACTCCGGTCCATTCTCAATTGGCTTGCAAATACCAAACATTGAAGTTAACACTGACTTATATATGCATGCAGATCACATTGAGGGAATGTTAATTGATACAAGATCTAAACATTAGAGGCATGCTTTTATTTTTGAAAATGTTAGATAAACATTTTACATTTTTTATCACTTATATTTCATTGTTTGACTGTTTTTGATATGACATTTTTAAAAATGGCGTCTGACCATGAGTTTGATAATTGTGATGATGATTACCATAAGCATGAGCACCATGACAATGTGTGCCATGAGGATGAGTACCCTGACACTGTTGTAAGTTGTACTATTTTATTACAAAGATATGCATTTTACAATGTCATATCAAAAATATAGCTGGGTCAGGTGATTTCTACAAGACATATAGTTGTTGATCTTGCAAAGGTAGAAGTTGTGACCAAGTGGAAAGCTCCAAAGAATCCCTCAGAGATCTGTAGTTTCTTAAGCTTAGCAGGTTACTATCGAAGGTTTATCAAGAGCTTCTCAGAGTTGGCCTTGCCTTTAACCAAGCTGACACAAAAGGAGGTCAAGTTCTCTTGGACACCAGAATGTGAGAACAGTTTCTAAAAGCTGAAGGAGTGTTTGACTTCTTCTCCCGTTCTTGCCTTGCCTGTTGAAGGCATACCCTATGTCGTCTACATTGATGCTTCTAAACAAGGCTTAGGGTGTGTTTTGATGCAAGATGGAAAGGTGATCGCCTATGCTTCCCGCCAATTGAAACTGAATGAAGCTAATTGGTCTACACATGATTTAGAGCTTTCTTCCATCATTCATGCTCTAAAAATATGGTGACACTATCTCTATAGTGTGAAGTTTGACGTTTTCTATGACCATAAAAGCTTGAGGTACCTACTGACACAGAAGCATCTAGATCTACAATAGTGGAGGTCGATGGAATATCTCAAAGATTATGACCTCACCATCACCTATCATCTCGGTAAAGCAAATGTCGTAGCTGATGCTTGAAGTCACACAAGGATGTGATTTGTGTTGCTCAGAGATGTTCGGTGTGGGAAAATCTTGAACATGTGACTAATTGGCGACCTCAACCTATCGATTCAATGGACAAATACAAGTTGTGTGTCCATATGGCTAGTTTGACTGTTACACTGACTTGGATCTCAGAAGTCATTGATGCACAGTTGGAAAGCTCTGAGATGGAAGAGATGAAGGCCTTGACCAAGAAACCACAATCTGACTTCTCTGTTAGAGTGGATGGTATTGTCCGCTTCAGACAAAGGTTGTGGATTCCTAAGGTGGGTGATCTGAGACCGAAGGTGCAGAGTGAAGTGCATGGGTCCAAGTACACTATTCATCCTAGCACAACAAAAATGTACAAGGACTTATAGCAAAGCGTCTGGTGGAAGAACATGAAGAATGATACAGCTCTATTTGTCGTGAAGTGCTTGACATGTCAGCAAGTCAAGATCGAACATCAATAACCTGGTGGTCTTCTTCACCCTCTTGAAATTCCAGAATGGAAGTGGGAGAAGATCACAATGGACTTCGTTACTAGTTTCCCCAAGTCCAAGAAAGGTTATGATGCTATTTGGGTGGATATTGTTTGGCTTACAAAATTTGCTCATTTCTTGCCTTCCAAAACCAATTAAAAAGTTGTGGATATGGCTCAGTTGTATGTTGAGTGGATCGTACGCCTACATGGAGTACCTGAGGTAATAGTTTATGATCGTGACCCAAACTTTAATTCTCATTTATGAGGTCAAATTCAGGAGGATATGGGTACTGACTTGTGTTTCAATACTGCTTACCACCCGTAGGCTAATGGTCAATCTGAGAGAACACTTCATGCTTGTGTAATGGATTGGGGTGGTGCATGGGATAGGTATTTTCCATTAGCTGAGTTTTCTTACAACAATAGCTACCAAGCTAGTATTGGTATGCCACCTTCTGAAGCTCTCTATGGTAGACCATGTTTTTCATCTTTGCATTGCGATGATGTCGATGAACGTTCTCTAGTGAAGACTGATGACATGAAAATGATGATAGAAAAGGTAAAATTGATAAAGAAACACATGAAATCTGCTCAAGACCGACAGAAGATGTATGTTGATAAGAAAAGGTTGGATGTTAATTTCCTAGTGGGTGACTATGCATTTTTGAAGATCAAGCCTATCCATTCTATTTCTAGATCTAAAGTTAAAGGCAATTTGAGTCCCCAATATGTTGGACCATTTGAAATCTTAGATAAGGTTGGAGATTGTGCATACCACTTAGCTTTAACTCCTTCCTATGATAAGATTCATAATGTGTTCCATGTCTCTGTGCTGAAGAAGTATATGAAGGACTCTTCTCACGTGCTTACTATTAAGCCCTTGGATATACATGAGAATCTGACCTATGAAGAGCTACCTGTGAAGATTCTTGACTCTCGAGTAAAGTAGCTGAAGAACAAAGAGATTGAGCTGGTAAACGTTTTGTGGAAATAGCATGGTCTGGAAGACACCACTTGGGAATTGAGAGATGAAATGTTACATACTCACCCTTCTCTTTTTTCTTGAGATTTTGAGGATGAAATACTTTTAAAGGGGTGGAGTGTTGTAACATAATGAATCTAAGATGTAATCTCCATGTAAACCTTTTTCCCAAGTTTCCCTTTCATTTATACCCTTTATGTCGTTCATGTTTAATTGGTGGAATTTATAGTGGTTTAGTGAACATTGATGCACTAATTATACTAATATAAGGGTTTATGCACAAATACCTCAATGAAAGCTTATTTAAGGATCTAAACTACAAAATCACCACTTTAGTAGAACAATATCATATTAATCTGTGCTAGAAGTGCAAGACCCTAAACCTTAATTAAATGTATTAAACAATCTTAATTACCAAATTTAAGTGCTCTAAACCTTAATATAACTTTTTTATGTGATTTTACAACATTAAATGATCCTAAGTTTCAAATTTGGTTCGATTTTGATGTTGTTTGTGCAAGTTATGAAATTTTAGGTACATTGTAGACTTTTATGCAATTTACCCAATTGGGAGGTTTTCTTGGCAAATTATCACCTGAATTTTAATCCTTATATATTCCCTTACCATTCTAGATATTTTGAACCATGGGGTACCTGGTTGCACCTTGGTTTGAAGGTGTTTCTCTCTAAGGGCATTATAGGGATTACCTCTTTATAAATGAGCTTATCTTTAAAAGCTATCAACCAATGGGGTTATTTCTTTGTTTGGAAGACGATGGAGATGGCCTAGAAGCCTCGATGGGCTTTTAGGACTGACCTTGGACATACAAGAAGTCTCTATGATCTGTCCTCTTGCATGGCCATGAAGCCTTAGCCTAAGGACACATGGAAAGTCACATAGACACCTAATGCTTGCCCCCTTCTTTATAAAGTCATGCCTACCCCTTCCCACCTCCCAATCCAAAAAGAAATCCTCTCCTTATCTTTCCCCCAGCTTAGAGCACCGTCCCTTCTATGTTTGGCCATGAATTTTCTGTCCCAATGTAAAAGAGGGTGCCTACCTTGGTGAAGAAGGCTCCTAGGGTTCCAAATTTCTCTATTTAGGATTTCCTAAGCTCCTCCTTGGTGATTTTGACCAAAACTAGTAAGTATGATCCATCCCTTCCCTGTTTTCATGTTGTTAGTATTCCTCCCACCTTCTTCCAGGTCAGAACCATGACCTTCCATGGTAAAAATCCACCTAAAACCCTAAAACATCTCATCTCCATGCTCTTTTACTAGGGTTTGCACCTCTAAAGTGGAGAAGGTGATCTTTGCTCAAGAAAGGAGCTTGGTTTGGAGAAACCATACCTTCAAATCTTGGATCCTTGTTGTTTGGACCTTCTTACCTTCCTAGAGGCAAGTTTTGTTAACCCTCTTCTCATATATTGCTTAGTACATGCTTAAAACGCATGCTTCTATGTTTAAAATTGATGATCTCCATCTCTATTTACCCTGTTCTTCTAGGGTTTTTCTTTCTTTCTATTTCACCTTCTCTAGAATCTCTAGTTTGGTTACCTATGCAACCTCAAACCTAATCTTGGGTCAAACAGTGTTTTCTCCCTCTCCTTCGCTCTTCAATTATCTAGATTGGTTTGATGATGTGGCAATTTCCTATTGGCCAGTATTGAAAAATTCATATCTTTTAATCGGCTTATCCAAATTTGACAAATAAATATGTTTTAAAATTGGAAAATTAATCTCTATATAATAAAAATATTTTCAAGGTCCGATTTCATAGTTTCAAGAAGGGTGGTTTTTGTAAAATGAATTTAATGCATAAAAACTATAAAACGTACATCTCAATCCACATCACTCCAAAATTAAAATAAAAATTATGTTTTCTTGATCAGGAGAACCTAATAAGTTCATTAGTGATATTTTCAAAAGATAAATCGGAATTTTGCTAAAAATTTCTAAAATTAGAGTTTCTATACATAAATGTGCACTATGTACTCTAATAAATGTTAATACATTGAAAACAGGCAAAGTGGAACTTGGACTCAATTAAAGTGGTGAAAGTTAGTAATTGATATTAGTAAGAGAGGTATGTGTATTCCTTATACTCTATGTTGGGATAATTGTATCCAAACCCTATATTTCCCTAATGAGACTTAAATGAACCCTAAATCTTCTATTCTTGAATCCTAATGATTGTTCTTGCCTCAAATCAGATTATAATTTCTTCTTGTTTGGGTCTTATACCCCACTACCATGCTTATTGAATATTATGACTACTTTTCCATGACTACTTTTCTAACATGTAGATTTATGTTCTATTTAATTTAAAGTAGCAGTACTTATGTACAACCACCCACAGAGGGCATGTATTTAATCGCCATGGGGAATGTTTTTATTCTCCCCTATATAATTGTGTAGGTGACTGGGAATGTTTTATTCTCCCCTCACATATAGGTTAGAGGTCTAGTTGGTGCCTCAACCCTACTTAGTTAGGTAGACATAATTATCTTACATGCAAATCCTTTTTAATATAATTGTTAATGGCAAGTTTCTTTTGAATATAGTCTCATACTCTTGTTATCTTCATCTTATGATGAACTCTAACATGTTCTTATTTGCTTTACTTTTGTTATCATAGACTAGTTTTGTGAAACATAACTTGTTTTCTTTTCCCTTTTGTTGGGTACTTTCCCAACCACCCAGGTGTTGGTGCTGAGCTAGGAGACAAACAAGTTTGAAGGAAGTCATCTCAAGAGTAGATCTCAAGCTATCTGAAAGGATGTCTAGGTTTCTATATCTAGATCCTTTTCTCTTATCTTTTTCTTTCAGGAACAATCATGTAGTGAACAACGAAAGCCATGTAATAGGCTTAGTAATTTTATTTCCACTACTATTGACATTTTATAATGTATCTGGTGCATGCTTATTTACTTGGAATATTATACATGCATCCCTTAAATATCTTTTTTCTTTCTAAAAAGATGAATTTTTGTACTTCCTTTAAATTTTAGTAAGGAGGTGATCTTGCCTCTTTACATCATGGTATCAAAGCCTTTAGGCAACTATTAGGACATGAATTTGAAGCAAAGGTGTCTAGAATGGATCAGGGTTTCGGCGGCTGGCAATATTTTCCTCGGCACCACTAGCTTAGTTTACGAGGACTCCCGTGCCCATATGATACCAGCCTGGCCTGAGCTTATAGGAATTGCCCAAAATAGTATGCTTTTAGGCAATATCATTCTAGATATTCTTTTCTCATATGTTCTTCTATTCTTTTCTCATCTATGATTCAAATACTCTTGGGAACTTAATATGTTAACCCTACCTTTCAGGATAGGTGACTTGTTCGACAGTAGGAATAAGGGAAAGGAGTCAAACCTTGATGACTCCAATGTGGGAAACACTCATGTGACTCATGTCGGCCATAGTGTGGTCAACCCTACTACTCCAGGCAACCCCCGCCTTCACACCGGAGCAAGAGCAGGCAATGATGTGCCAGTTGCTCTCCACCATGATGCGGAAGCTCCACACAGTGGCCACCAATGCCAACAAGCCAAAGGGAGTTCACCCTCACTGACTTCATAAAGATGCAACCACCCTACTTCAAGGGTGAAAATGAACACAACATGGTAGATAAAGTTGATGACTAGGTGTTGGCTATGGATCGGACCTTCAAGGGTATGACATGCCCTCCTCACCTGAAGGTTTGATTCATGATGTATGTGCTGGACGGACCGGAACATGTCTGGTGGAATGGTGTGGCCCGCACTCAAGACACATCTACCATAGAGTGGGACCAGTTCCTGAAGCTCTTCCGGGAGAAGTACATCTGTCCTACCTTCTTGAGGAAGAAGGAAGCCGAGTTCTACAGCCTCAAGCAGGGAGGCATGTGTGTGGCCGAATACATCTAATGGTTCCTACTTCTGGAACGCTATGCCACCGACCTTGGAGCTGATAGAAGGGCAACGTTGTTCTTGGAGGGCCTGAACTACCAGGTGGGCCGAAGTCTTGTTCCGCAGCTTCCACTCACATTCCAGCAGATGGTGGATAAGGCCTTGGTCATTGAGTCCTACCCAAGATTCCAATCTTATGGACATAGTAATGGCAACAACAATACCAAGAGGAAGAACCCTACCCAGAATGAGAATTGCAGATGTGATCGGTGCAATAGGTTCTCTCACCACCATCCTCCAAGGAGACGTCCTGCCAACAATGCACGCACTCCTAGAGACAACTAGACTCCTCTGACCTACCATGAGTGTGGCCAAGTTGGACATATCTGACCACTCTTCCCCCGTTTCCAACAGGGATAGAATAATGCCCAGTAGCTGCAGTAGCCAAGGCAGAATCCGCCTCCGCAGAATAATAACAACAACAACCATAACCCGAGGCAACTGCCAGTGGAGAGGCAAAATGGGAAAGTGTTTTCTCTCAATGTTGAGGAAGTAGGTGAAGATAATGGAGTTATTGAAGGTACCTTGCATCATAATATGCATCCTATAAAGGCAATATTTGATTTTGGCTCATCCAATACCTTCATATCCTGTTAGCTTGCTTCTATGTTATAAATAGAATTTGAGTATATGGATCATATATTAGATGTAAAAACCCCTAGTGGTAAGATCTGCTCTTTGTATCTCCAAACTCCAACCATGGACCTATATATATCTGGTATAATGTTTCCCTCAAATTTCATCTTGCTTGACATGACCGCCTTTGATGTCATCCTGGGAATGGATTGGTTGAAGAGGTACAAAGCTATTTTGTTTTTTGAAGAATCAAAGGTTAATTTGTCACATCCTGTTGAGGGAAGATTGTGTGTCAAGGGTAGGAAGCGAGATGATCGGCAATTTGTTATCTCCACCATCAAAGCTGAAAAGCTAGTCTCACAAGGGTGTAGATCTTTCTTAGCCTCTATAGTCCTCGAGGCTACACATCCTTCTCTTGACCACCAAGATGTGATGAAGGACATCCCAGATGTCTTTCCTGAGGAATTACCCAGTTTGCCACCAACTCGCGAGGTGGAGTTCTCCATCAAGCTTGTACTTGAAACTTTGCCAATATCGAAGCCACCTTACCGCTTAGCCCCTGTCGAGCTTGCCAAACTGATGAAGCAACTAGAAAAGCTTCTCGACATGGGCTTCATCCGCCCCAGTGTTTCACCTTGGGGATCCCCTATCCTATTTGTGAAGAATAAGTATGGTTCGATGAAAATGTGTATGGACTACCGCATGGTAAATTAAGTGACGGTGAAGAACCATTATCCTTTGCCTCACATTGAAGACTTGTTCGACCAGTTGAAGTCAGCCACTGTGTTCTCCAAGATGGATCTATGAAGTGGCTACTACCAGATGCACGTGAAGGATGATGATGTCCCAAAGATGGCATTCAGAACTCACTATGGACATTATGAATTCATGGTCATGCATTTTGTCTTGACAAATGCCCATGTTGCCTTCATGGACTTGATGAACCGAGTGTTCTGTCCATACCTTAAAAAGTTGGTGGTGGAGTTTATCGACGACATTTTGGTTTATTTTGAGATGTTAGAACAACATCGCGAGCATCTGCGGATTGTACTCAATACACTACGAGAAAATCAACTCTATGCAAAATTCTCAAAGTGTGAGATCTAGATAAAGGAAGTGATGTTTCTGGGTCAAGTGATTTCTACTGGACATATAGTTGTTGATCCTGTAATGGTAGAAGTTGTGAACAAGTGGAAAGCTCTGAAGAATTCCTCAGAGGTCCATAGTTTCCTCATCTTAGTAGGTTACTATCGAAGGTTTATCAAGAGCTTCTCTGAGTTGGCCTTTCCTTCAACTAAGTTGACGCAAAAGGAGGTCAAGTTCTCTTGGACACAAGAATGTGAGAAAAATTTCCAAAAGTTGAAGGAGTGTTTGACTTATGCTCCCATTCTTACCTTGCTTGTTGAAGGCATACCCTATGCCATCTACACTGTGCTTCTAAACAAGGCTTAGGGTGTGTTTTGATGCAAGACGGAAAGGTCATCCCCTATGCTTCTCGCCAATTGAAACTAAATGAAGCTAATTGTCCTACACATGGTTTAGAAATTGTTTCCATCATTCATGCTCTGAAAATCTGGTGACACTATCTCTATAGTGTGAAGTTTGAAATTTTCTCTTACAATAAAATCTTGAGGTACCTATTGACACAGAAGGATCTGAATCTACGACAGTGAAGGTGGATGGAATATCTCAAAGATTATGACTTCACCATCACCTATCATCCCGGTAAAGCAAATGTCATAGCTAATGCTTTAAGTCACACAAGGATGCTGTTTGTGCTTCTATGAGATGTTCAGTGTGGGAAAATCTCAAATATGTGACTAGTTGGTGACCTCAACCTATTGATTCAGTGGACAAAGACAAGTTGTGTGTCCATATGGATAGTTTGGATGTTACACTATCTTGGATCTCGGAAGTTTTTGATGGACAATTAGAAAGCTCTGACATGGAAGAGATTAAGGCCTTGACTGAGAAACCACAATCTGACTTCTCTATCAGAGTGGATTGTGTTGTCTGCTTCAGACAAAGGTTGTAGATTCCTAACATAGTGATCTAAGACAAAAGGTGTTGAGTGAAGTGCATGGGTCCAAGTACACTATTCATCCTAGCACAACAAAAATGTACAAGGACTTACAGTGAAGCGTCTGGTGGAAGAACATGAAGAATGATATAGCTCTGTTTGTCGCAAAGTGCTTGACATGTCAGCAAGTCAAGATCAAACATCAATGACCTGGTGGGTTCTTCATCCTCCAGAAATTCCAGAATGGAAGTGGGAGAAGATCACAATGGACTTTGTTACTAGTTTCCACAAGTCCAAGAAAGGTTATGATGATGTTTAGGCGGTTATTGATCGGCTTACAAAATCTGCTCATTTCTTGCCTTTCAAAACCAATTACAAAGTTGTAGATATGGCTTAGTTGTACGTTGAGTGGGTCGTACGCCTACATGAGTACCATAGGTAATAGTTTCTGATCGTGACCCAAAGTTTACTTCTCGGTTATGGGGTCAGATTTAGGAGGAGATGGGTACTGACTTGCATTTCAGTATTTCTTACAACCCACAGACTGATGGTCCATCTGAGAGAATAGTTCAGTTTCTGGAGGACTTGCTTTGTGCTTGTGTGATGGATTGGGGTGGTGCATGGGATAGGTATATGCCATTAGCTGATTTTTCTTACAATAATAGATACCAAGCTAGTATTGGTATGCCACCTTTCAAAGATCTCTATGGTAGACCATGTTGTTCACCTTTGCATTGGAATGATGTCAGTGAATGTTCTCTAGTGAAGACCGATGATATGAAAATGATGATAGAAAAGGTACAGTTGATAAAGAAGCACATGAAATCTGCTTAAGACTGACAGAAGATGTATGTTGATAAGAAAAGGTCTGATGTTAACTTCCTAGTTGGTGATTATGCATTTTTTAAGATCAAGCCTTTCTGTTCTATTGCTAGATCTAAAATTAAAGGAAAGTTGAGTCCCCACTATGTTGGACCATTTGAAATTTTAGATAAGGTTGGAGATTGTGCATACCTCTTAGCTTTACCTCCTTCCTATGATAAGATTCATAATGTGTTCCATGTCTTTGTGCTAAATAAGTATGTGAAGGACTCTTCTCATATGCTTACTTTTGAGCCTTTGGAGATACATGAGAATCTAACCTATGAAAAGTGTTACAACCTCAACTTTTGCATGTGTTTTCATGATTGAAATATAATAATTTTGTGAATTTGGGCTTAATTAAAAAGGTTGTCAGCTTTGCTTCAAAGGATGGGTTTCCTTGCAAATATTCCTTTGGATAGGAAATTCGTGATCCCTATTATTAGATTAATCCATTAATGGATATAAAAGAGAAGAAAAGAAAAGAAGTCCAAATAAAAAGAAAAGACACAAGATAATGGATATTAAGAAGAGTGATAATGAGAAATATATAGAAAACCCGAGAAAGTGGAAGTATTGACTACAATTAAATAAATTTCATTTCTATGTGATTTCGAATAAAAATATGAGAAGAGGTAAAAAGGAAATGAAAGATTAAGAAAATAAGTATCTTAATAAAGGAATAAGAAAGAAAGGGAGAAAATATAAAGGTAAAGGAATATTCTGTGAGATGGGATTTCGTGCCTTTAGGATTCCTTGAGGTCCAAGGAATCCAAGATGATTAGATGATGGCAAAAGAAAGAGGAAATATCAATTACATAAGTCTCATTAAAGAATAATTTGTTTTTGAATAAAAAGCCTTTTTCCTTTGGAATTTGGGACTCAATTTTGTTATGCGAGTATATAAATCCAAGAGGAAGTTTCCCTCAAAATTTGGTTGCCAAATAATGCACGGATTCCAAGATATGCGATTTAGAAGTTATCCTAAAGTAAAAAGGATATCTTTATCATGTTTTGATGTTGGGGATTTAATCCCAATTTTCCCTGATGTTCGGATTTTTTTTTGCGACTGTTGGATCATCGATCCACCGACTGGGAGTAAATCCCAGACTCGTGGGGACATCTTGCACAGATCCCACCTGTGAGGTCCTTTATTAGAAGATTCCTTGAAGAGGAAAGGGTGTCGTGGAGCAAGAAGGACTCCACTGGCTTCGGGAGAAGTTTCCGGTGTGAACCAACCCAATATGTGGGTGGTTTTTCCGCCAAGGTGGAGAGTCCCCAACCTGTTGGTCTGTATCCGTGACCCTATTTAGAGAGGAGGGCTCACGAGGGCACCAAGGTATCAAAACGCTATCCCAGGATCTTCGTCGAGCGATGACGAACACAATGGCGAGATCAATTCTAGTAATAACCCTAACAATCCCCTCCATCTTCCAGTTGACTTCACCGGAGCTCCGGCGATCTGACGGAGGTATAGGCACGACACGGACGTGGAATCAAGAACCTAGTCGAGTTCGGATGGCGGCGGCAAAGCTTCTGAGCCTCTTCGCTTGGTCGTTGATGGATGAGATCCCATAGTCAGCTTCTGAGTTGACCGCCAAGCTCGCAGAGGGTTGCTCGCACAATGAAGACGAAGGCTCCTGGAAAATTACCAAACTGGCCCTCCGTCCCTTCTTTCCGGGTAAGGGCATAATGACCTTTTTGGTTTCTTTTCTATTGCAAGTCTGACGTGAGTTTGGGGATCGTTGGATCTGTGTGGTCCAACGGGCCACGCATCCAACGGTTCAGTAATTTAGTAAATAGCCTTCTCTATCGAAAATTCAGGAAAACTGATGAATCTTGCCTAATGCACTAAAAATAGATTCTTTGGCCGAAAAATACAAATAAGTAGTGCTTTTTTATTAGAAAAATGCAAGGAATGCAATAAAAATGTAGTTGAAGCCTGATTCTGCTTGAAATTCAAAAAGTATGCAAAAATGTTATCTTTAATGGTTTATCTAATGAAAAACCCAAGTCTTTATTGATTAAAGTGATTAGTAGAGTTTAATAGATGATTAAAGTTGATTTTAGCCTGTTAATGATAAAAAGGAACATTAGGAAGAAAAAGGATGAACTTTGCATATAATTAGTTAATTTAGAGTTTCATATGCATGAATATACTTTAATGGGCCTTAAAACCCTAATGTTGACTAATTCGACTATTAATGGCCTTAATTGATTAATTTCATGATTAAAGTTGGAATATGCTGAATCTAAACTATTTCGAGCATTAAAGTTCCTAATTTGTGGATAAATACCCTAAATGTAGTAATTAGGGTTTTCTCATGAATAAAAGGTGGAAGTAATAGCAAATCAAGTTCATAAGTGATTTGGACCATAATGAACTATGAATTGATGATAAATGCATATAATGATCTTGTCATGGATTAAAAGGATAAAAATAGTAGATTTAATAAAAGAGGCTTAATAAGCTTAATTAATGGTTAATTATGCCTTTAATCCGGAATTAAGGATTAGATGTGGAAATAAATTAGGGTTGTGATCAATTGCGTTAAATTAGGGTTTTAAATAGTAAAAGATGAAGGGAAACCCTAATTGCAATGGAAACCCTAAAAGTGGACTAGAAACCCTAGGAAGCGAGCTAGATTTAATAGATCTTAATGACATGAGTAATAAAAGGAAATTGTATAATTGTTTCAGGATCTTATTGAATGCTTGCTTGCCTATTGCTTGATTGGATTATTTCTGTCTCACTTCAACTTGACAGATATGTGGTTAATTATGAATAACCGCCTTAGTTTCTCGTGGATTTTCTGGATGGTTAATCGCATTGAATGCAAATTATCAGTTTGAATGTTCATACTTGCAAACTATAAAGTCACTATGATTATCACATTAATAATAGAAGTATGTATTCTCGCACCTACATGCCACCCTGATGGATGATGCCAAAGGTCAGGCCCAGATGGGTAGACCAATGGACACCTTGAGTGGTGACCCCAGGCACCAAGCTCAGGAATGAGAAGGTGGCCTATGATATTACATGGCTAGAGGGCACCATGAGTGGTGACCCTAGGCACCAAGCTCGGGATTGAGAAGGTGGCCTTAAGTCATTAGCAAAGGAAACCCTAAGGTGGGTATGTCAGGGTTACGACAAAAGTGGTGGAGAATATCATACTAGAAAATGTAAATTGGTTGGTTAATTAACTTGATAATTAGATTGTTATCCTTATGTGCAAACTTTTGGTTGTTCCCACATACCAGTATATTTCGATATACTGACCGACGTTTTATTTGTCGGCGTTTTAGGAACAACAATCGAAAGAACAAACAGTAAAGTGACACATTGTGGAAATAAGGAATAAAGTGCAAGGAGGATTAGATAGGATAATTCAAGCTCTAGATAGATAGATTTCTAAACTTTTCAAAGGTAAGTAAAGTTTTAATTTTATACCAAATTCCAGTTAGTTAGTAGAATTTCATAATTATTATTGCTTATTTGTCAAACCTTTGATCCTGTTATTTGAATAACTGCTCTGACCTTCGGGTCTCCCTTAATTGGGGGTTACTGGGAGGCGGGGTCGTTACAAAAAGCTACCTGTGAAGTTCCTTTTATCCTGAGTAAAGCAGTTGAAGAACAAAGAGATTGAGTTGGTATAAGTTTTGTGGAAATAGCATGGTCTGGAAGAAACCACTTGGGAGTTGAGAGATGAAATGTTACATACTCACCCTTCTCTTTTTGCTTGAGAATATGAGGATGAAATCCTTTTAAAGGGGTGGAGTGATGTAACATAATGAATCTTAGATGTAATCTCCTTGTAAACCTTTTTCCCAAGTTTCCCTTTCATTTCTGTCCTTCATGTCGTTCATGTTTAATTAGTGGAATTTATAGTGGTTTAGTGAAAATTTATTCATTAATTGTACCAATATAAGGGTTTATGCACAAATACCTCATTGAAAGCATATTTAAGGATCTAAAATGAAAAATCACCACTTTAGCAAATCAATGGTATATTAATTTGTGCTAGAAATGCAAGGCCCTAAACCTTGATGAAATATAATAAACAAACTTAATTACCATAATTAAGTGCTCTAAACCTTAATCTAACTTTTTTTATGTGATTTGAAAACATAAAATGAGCCTAAGTTTCAAATTTGGTTCGATTTGGATGTTGTTTGTGCAAGTTACGCAATTTCAGGTACATTCTAGATTTTTATGCGATTTACTCAATTGGGAGGTTTTCTTTTCAAATTATCACCTAAATTTTAATCATTAGACATTCCCTTACCATTCTCGATATTTTGAACCATGGGGAACCTGGTTACACCTTGGTTTGAAGGTGTTTCTCTCCAAGGGCATTATAGGGATTACCCTCTTTATAAATGAGCTTCTCTTTAAAAGCTATCAACCAATGGGGTTATTTTGTTGTTTGGAGGACGGTGGGGATGGACTAGAAACCTCCTTGGGCTTTTAGGACCGACCTTGGAAATACAAGAAGTCTCTATGACATGTCCTCTTGCATGGCCATGAAGCCTTAGCTTAAGGACACATGGAAAGTCACATAGATACCTCATGCTTTCCCCCTTCTTTATAAAGCCATGCCTACCCCTTCCCACCACCCAATCCAAGAAGAAATCCTCTCCTTCTCTTTCCCCCAGCTTAGAGCATCGTCCCTTCTATGTTTGGCCACAAAGTTGTTGTCCCACAGTAAAAGAGGGCACCTACCTTGGTTAAGAAGGCTCCTAGGGTTCCAAATTTCTCTATTTAGGATTTCTTAAGCTCCTCCTTGGTGATTTTGACCAAAAATAGTAAGTATCCTCTTTTCCTTCCCTATTTTCATGTTTTTAGTATTCCTCCCACCTTCTTCCAGGTCGAAACCATGACCTTCCATGGTAAAACTCCACCTAGAACCCTAAAACATCTCATCTCCATGCTCTTTTGCTAGGGTTTGCACCTCTAAAATGGAGAAGGTGATCTTTGCTCAAGAAAGGAGCTTGGCTAAGAGCAACCAAACCTTCTAATCTTGGGATCCTTGATATGTGGACCTTCTTACCTTCCTAGAGGCAAGTTTTGATAACCCCCTTCTCATATATTTCTTAGTACATGCTTAAAACTCATGCTTCTATGTTTAAAATCGATGATCTCCATCTCTATTTACCATCTTCTTCTAGGGTTTCACTTTCTTTCTATTTTACCTTCTCTAGAAGATCTAGTTTGGTTACCTATGCAATCTCAAACCTGATCTTTGGTCAAATGGAGTTTTATCCCTCTCCCTCTCTCCTCAATTATCTCGATCATTTTGATGATGTGGCAATTTCCTATTGGCCAGTATTGAAAAATTCATATCTTCTAATCCACTTATCCAAATTTGACAAATAAATATGTTTTTGAATTGGAAAATTAATCTCTATATAATAAAAATATTTTCAAGGTTTGATTTCATGAACCATACCAGAAAGGGGCCAGAGAAGAAGAACAGAAGGGGGAAGAAGCTAACAAAGAAAACTTGAGTACAAAAACGACGGAGAAGGATGAAGATGCTACCAGCACCTCCCAGGACAACGGTACAGCCTAATATCCAATCATTATGATTGATTTAATGTGCTGGAATATAAGAGGTATTGGAAAGCAGGAGAACTCCAGAAATCTCAAAGAGCTGATTATGACCCATAAACCTAAAGTGGTTGCTATCATCGAACCCCGGATTAGCAGAACTAAAGCAACAAAAACTATCAATAAACTAGGCTTTGACAAATCATTTCGAGTAGAGGCACATGGATTTGCTGGTGGTATTTGGGTGTGCTAGAAAGAATCTGATTGTGTCATGAACATCATTTACTATCAAAGGCAGTTTATTACGTGTAGCATCAATAATTCCACGTTGGTTACTTTTGTATACGCCAATCCACATATCACAGTGCATAAATTAATCTGGAAGCACATTGTAAAAATGAGAATTTTTTTCATTAAACCTTGGATAGTACTGGGAGATTTCAATACCACATGCAACCTTGGAGAACGAAGTGACACCATACACTATAACCATAATGAAGCCTGTATCTTTCAGGAAATGTTGTTGGAAGCCAGACTGACTGACCTGGGTTTCTCGGGTCCCAAGTTCACATTCAAGAGAGGAATCCTACAAGAGAGGATGGATCGTGTTGTAGCTAACACAACATTCATTCAAGTGCATCAATAATTCTTTGTCGAGCATCTGCCAAGGCTACACTCTGACCACACTCCACTGCTTATCAGGAATGTGAAGAAATGACAGAGTCCTAGAAGATTCATAGCTAAAGTCGCATGGGCCAAGGATAGGGATTTCAAAACGCTACTTGCCAATAATTGGAATCACGGAGAGGACTTCAACAAGGCACTCAACCGAGTCAAGAACAAGATCACGAAATGGGACCGCAAGAAATCACAAGCATGTAGGAGAAAGAAGACAATGCTTGTGTGTAATCTGAGTCGGCTAGAGAAGGAGTTAGCTATGTGCTATAACCCAATCACTGACGACATCTATGCTGACATGAAATCTGCTCTGAATGAAATTCTCAAAGAAGAAGAGGAGGAATGGAGACTCCAGAGCCACATTGACTGGTTAAAAAATGGGGAATCCAACACAAAATTCTTCACTGCGTACGTCAAACAATGAAAATTCCACAATACTATTCTACAGCTAAAAAATCAGGCGGGAGAATGGGTCATAGGGGTTGATCCATTATAGGAACTTGTGAGATCTCATTTTATTTCAATCCTGTCTGCGCCAGAACAACATAACCATGGAGTAGTGGACTCAATATCGGGCCATTTTAAACATCTGCAACAATGGCAATTCGATGCTATTGCTGAAGTGCCCATAGTAGAAGAGTGCATTAAGATTTTGAAGAACTTAAACCCGTATAAAGCAGCGGGACCAGGTGGTATTAACGACCTTTTTGTAATCAATCAGTGGGACATTGTAAAGGACTCAGTTATGGAGACTGCTAGAAAGGCCATGCGTGGTGATACTCTGCCCCCAGAGTTCTGTAACTCCATTATCATCCTCATTTCTAAGACTAACAAGCCGACCACGTGCGAAGAACTATGACTGGTTTCACTTAACAACTTCTTCCTAAAGCTTATCTCTAAAATTGTGGTTGAACGCCTCAAAGGTTACCTATTGGGTTGGATCTTAGAATCCCAAAGCACTTTCGTACCAACGTGATGCATCTCAGACAACATTGCAATTACCCAAGAGGTCATCCATATGATGAAACAGACAAAGGGGCATGCGTACATGGCTATTAAGGTAGATCTGTCAAAGGTGTATGATAAAATGTCATGGTCATTCATTAGAGATATGCTACAGCAGCTGAAGCTGCCTAAAAATATATGTGAATATATAATGAACTCTATCGCCACTGAGGAATGCTCACTGCTCTGGAATGAAACTTGCACCCGGCCTTTCAAACCAAGCAGGGGGCTCAGGAAAGGAGACCCGTTGTCTCCCTATGTGTTTGTGTTGTGCATTGAAAGACTAAGCCAAATGATTTCTGATTTGGTATAGAGCGGAGACTGGAGACCTGTTAAAATGGGGCAGAGTGGAATCAAAATTTCCTATTTGTGCTTTGCAGATGACCTTATATTGTTTGGGGAGGCGACATGTACACAGATACATACTATCAAGAACTGCTTCAAAAAGTTTGAGGCAGCTTTAGGACAAGCCATCTCTATAGCAAAAATAGAGATTCACTTCGCAGCCTGTGTATCTCGCAACACAAGAACTAGAATTACAAGAATATGTAAATTCACGGAGATAGAAGACCTCGACCACTATTTAGGAGTTCCCATAATCCATACCAGAGTAACAAACAAAACCTACACTAGTGTTCTGAATAGGATTGAATCTCTTACAACTGGATGGGAAGCAAAAACTCTCTCTCTGGCTGGCCAATTTTGTTTGGCTAAATCAACCTTGGAAGCGATATCGACCTATGTCATGCAGACTGCGGTCTTGCCGCTAAACCTATACGACGGAATAGACGGCTGCATAAGAATATTTTTGTCGGGAGGAAACCATAAAGCACACCCAATGTCACTTGTAGCCTGGAAGAAGGTCACCAGCAGCAAGAAAAACGGTGGACTAGGACTAAATATGATGAGAGAATGGAATATGGCTCTTTTAGCTAAAAATGCATGGGATGTGTCTAATAACAGTACGTCTCTCTGGAGGAGACTAATGAGGACACAGTTTGACAGTTACTGTGAAGGAAAGGCTATAAATCTATCCTGTCTAGCAAGGGTCACGCTCAAAAGCAAGCACGTAATTATGGAGAACTCGTACATTTTGGTCAGGAATGGCAGCCGAGTTAATTTCTAGAAGGACATCTGGGTTGATGTCGGAATGAGACTAGAAGACAAGGCATTGTATCCAATTCCTGAACCTTTGAAGGTCCTGGTCATAGCTAGTACTGTGATGGACAATGGAGATTGCGACAAGGAGTTCCTGAAGCATTGGCTACCTATGAGAGTGGTCAACATCATCAAGAAGTTAGAGCCACCCATCGGTGCTAACCTGGATGACATTAGAGTATGGGCGACCACGGAGAATGGAGCCTTCTCCACAAAATCTGCCTATACATTATTGAGAAGGGAACACAAAGTTATAGTTGAAGGAATCTGGAGTTCAGTATGGGAGATGAAGATCCCAGCCAAAGTATAACTTTTTGCTTGGACAACCATGCAAGGAGCACTACTCACCAACAAAAGGAGAATGCAGTGTAAACTTACCACAGACAGTACTTGTGATAGATGTAAAGATGCAGAAGAAACAATCACGCATGCATTGAGAGACTGTTCATACTCTTAAGGAAGCGTGGAAGCTAATTCTGGATATATAACAAGGGGATGCCTTTTTTCAATCCACAGAAGATGTTTGGTTCGTAGAAGAAATAAAATGCAACAGAACGAGAATACATAAATTCTTTATTGCATGTTGGTACCTTTGGAATGTGAGGAATGCTCAGATTTTTGAAAATAAAACAACCCCAGTTTGCAATCTAGTACACCAAGTACACAGAGAAGTGCAGCTAAATGTAAAAGCCTGGGAAGAAAGCACTACAGAACAAGCACTCATGTCATTAGAGGGAAACAGTTGGTCACAACCTATAGAGGGTTGCTTGAAAATTAATACTGACACTTCTTGGACAAAGCACAAAACCACATTAGTTGTTGTTGCCAGAGATCATGAAGGAAGATGGGTTGGAGGTCATGCGAGAACTACAACGACAAGATCTATTGTGCATGCAGAGACTATAGAAGTCAACTTAGCACTGGAAGTTGCAAGGAAGAACAAGTTACATATGATAGTCATAGCCACTGACTATAAGGTTCTCATGGATATGATCCAGAGAAATCCGATAGAAAACCCCAGATATGCCAACCTTTTTGAAAGAATACAAGACAACCTTAAAGAAAACCAAAAGTGGGATGTACGCTTTGAAAGAAGAGAGTGTAACAAGGTAGAGGATTACTTGGCCAGATTCCACCAGAAGAACAAGACATGATACTTTGACTATATAAGACCACCATATTGTTTTACTTGTGCTTTACATGAGGATAAGTGTAATGGCAGTAGTACTTCCATATTTAATATTTCTGCTGGAAACTACCCATGTAACCTTTACCCCTACTGGCTTGTACGAGGAGGGCAAGATGAATAAATAACCTCTTGGCTTCACTTAAAAAAAGGGGTCTGATTTCATGATTGATCTTGAAATCTAAGATAGACAAGGGAAAGAGAACAATATTGCAGATCACCTATCTAGATTGACTACAAGTGTGGAAAGTTTAGTGCCTATTGAGGACCAATTGCCAATTGAGAAACTATATGCCTGGTCTTACACACAAGCACCATGGTTCATAGATTTTGCAAATTTTCTTGCTACAGGACAACTACCTCCAGACTTGACATACCAACAGAAAAAGAAGTTTCTTCATGATGTAAAATTCTACTAGTGGGATGACCCGTTATTATTTAAGCAATGTGTTGATGAACTCATAAGGAGGTGTATCCCAAATGAGGAAGTTGGTAATGTGATTTCATATTGTCATTCTTCTCCCTACGAAGGACACTTTGGAGCCCACAAAATAGCTAAAAAGTTCCTACAATCCGGCCTTTATTGGCCAAGTCTATTCCATGATGTGCACACATTTGTCAAGGCTTGTGACAAATGCCAAAGAGGTTGGGGGGGGGGTTCAAGAAGAGATGAAATGCCATTAAAATCAATTCTGGAGATAGAAGTTTTTGATGTGTGGGGTATAGACTATATGGGTCCTCTCCCATCTTCATGCAACTACAAGTTTATGTTGGTGTCCTGTGATTACATGTCCAAATGGGTGGAAGCAATTCCCACTCAAGCTCCAGATGCAAAGTCAGTCGTCAAACTTTTTCAAAAGATCATCTTCCCAAGATTTGGAGTTCCAAGAGCAATCATTTCAGACGGTGGCAAGCGTTTTAAGGAAAGGAACTTCAACAACTTGCTTAGTAAATATGGGGTAAAGCATAAAGTGTCCACACCCTATCATCTCCAAACTTCAAGGAAAGTGGAGATCTCTAATAGGCAATTGAAGGCCATTCTAGAAAAGATCGTCTCCAACGCAAGGAAGGATTGGGCCTTAAAGCTAGATAATGCATTATGGGCATATAGAATAGCTTTCAAAGCTATATAATGCATTATGGGCATATAGAATAGCTTTCAAAACTCTCATAGGGACAACTCCCTTTAAACTCGTCTATGGAAAATCTTATCATCTCCCTGTAGAATTGGAGCACAAAGCATTATGGGCAATCAAGTTTCTTAATTATGATCTTAAGAAGGATGGAGAGAAGAGATTGCTGCAGATCCAAGAGCTAGAAGAGTTGTGTATGGATACTTATGAAAATGCCAAAATCTATAAAGAGAAGACAAAGAAATGGCATGATAAAAGAATCAAATTCAAATATTTCGAGGAAGGAGATAAAGTGATTCTATTCAACTCTAAGCTTAAGATGTTTCCAGAAAAGTTGAGATACAAGTGGTCTGGACCATTCTTAGTCTTACATGTTTATCCCTATGGCACCATGGAGCTGCAAGGAAAACAATCAACTTTCAACGTCAATGGACAACGTTGCAAGTTGTACACATCTGGAGACGAAGTTGACAAGGGAGCCTCTTGCTTCCTTCAAGATGCTTGATCAAAATACTAAAGAGTCCTACTTCGTACTTCAAATGAAGTAACTTGTGGGAGTTGACCCCACATTAGATTAGAATTTATTCTAGTAGTTTGAGTCAAGAACAATCTTTAAATTTCCCAAAAATAAGCTTGTCATGGATGTATGTAATAACTTAAACACTTATATTTGTCTCACTATACTTCTATAGGTGCTGGCAAGAAGCTAAATTCTACAGAAACTCAAAGAGACATGATGTGTCTTTATTTGGCACGGCGTGTCACCTCTTACAGCATGCAAAAAGTGAGCAGAAACTCTAAAAGACACAACGTGTCAGAAACAGACACGTTGTGTGTTTATCTAGCAAACCAAAGTAATACTCGATCTTGAAAAGTACACGACGTGTCTTCATTCAAACATGGTGTGTACTTCAGCAGCAATAGGGAGCATAAGTTATCTAGAAAATAATGTGGTGTGTCTTTATTAAGGTCCACATAAGCACATAAATTGCAAACCTTAAGCAAGCAAAGTCCAAATTGGACCAAATTTGAAACTTAACTTTGCCACATGATATCAAAGCATAAATTAGGGTTTGATAAAGGAATTAAGCACCCAATTAAGTTAATCAAGCATGTTTAACCATAAAACCATATCAGGTGTCATACAACATAAACCCCTAATAGGGATTTCGCCTCTGAAATCCAAAGCAAACAATGATGGTTATCTCCTACTCATCTCATTCTCTAACTTCCACGTGGCTTCCTACATACAACATGATGTCACAACACCTTCACCAAGGCTATGTCCTTATTTCTCATATTCCATACATGTTTATCTAGGATCAACATAGGGCCCTCCACATGAGAAACATCCTTATCCAACTCAACCTTCATTGGTTGTATCGACTGCTCTGTACCAAGGTGGCACTTTCGTAATCATGGAAACATGGAAACTATTGTGTAACTTGTCCATATATGGCAGTACCTCCATCTTGTATGCCACTTTTCCAACTTGTGTCAAGATGGGGTAATATCCCATAAACCAAGGAGCCAACTTCCCTTCTTGTCATACTTCAACACACTTTTCCAAGGAGAAACCTTGAGATATACACAGTGTCCAGCTTGAAACTCTAATAGTTTGTTTCCGTTATCAGCATATGACTTATATCTATTTTGGCTACCTTCAGTTGTTGTTGGGTCACTTTGACCTCCTCTGGTAGTTGTTATTGGGGAAGACCAACCACAAAGTCCATGGTTATATGAACCCATTTCCACTCTAGAATTGGCAAAGGTTGTAATGTCTCTGCATGCTTCTAATGCTCTATCTTGACTTGTTGACAATCTAGATTCTTAGTCACAAACTCTGCCACATCATGCTTTAGACTTGGTCACATGTACAAATCCTTCAAATTGTGATATATCTTTGTTTGCCGAGATACTTTATTTATCTTGAGGAATGAGACTCCCCAAGTACTATCATCCTCAGACCATCAACATCTGGAACCACTATCTGGTTGTAGAAACACATTGCCCCATTATCTAAATCGTGGAAGCCATCATCTTCTTGTTGCCAAACTCTGATCTGATGTTCTGTATCATGGTATCATCCTTTTGGGCATCTCTGATATGATGTATCAAAGTCAATTTGATATGTAGTTGTACCAACAATCTTGCCGACAGAGATACTTCCAACTATACATTCATTTTTTGAAGCGACGCTAGCATGTTCTACTTGGGACACGTCATGGCCTACATTTGCACTTTATCTACTAAAGTTGATGAAGATGACTTCCTGCTATGTGGATCAGCTACCATATTCTCCTTCTGGGATGATAGTCTATTATACGGTCATAATCCTTCATCAGCTCCATCCACCTTCTCTATCTCATGTTTAGCTCTTGCTTTGAGAAGATATATTGAAGGTTCTTGAGATCTGTGAAGATTTGGCACTTTTCCCCATGCAGATAGGGCCTCCAAATTTTTAGGGCAAGAACTACAGTGGCTAACTCCAAACCATGAGTTTGATAATTTTGCTCATGTTTCTATGTTGTCATGAAGCAAAAGGAATTACATCCTGGTCTTGCATCAGCATGCATCCCAAGTCATTCTTTAAAGTATCACAAAAATGGATGTAACCTTAACCTTCATCTGAAAATACTAGCACTAAAGCAATCATCACCTTCTCCTTCAACATCTGGATAGAACAATGGCACTTGTTATACCAAAAAAAGGAACACCTTTCTTAGTCACCTTAGTCAAAGGTAAGGCAATTGCACTGAAGTTCTTAATGCACCTTCCTATAGTAAGCTGGCTAGACCTAGAAAGTTGTGGACCACAGTCAGTGTCTTGTGCTGCTCCCACTCCAGCATTGACTCTTCCTCCTTAGGGTCTACACAAACACCTTTAGCAGATATGACATCACTAAGAAAAGATGCCTCGATCAATCAAAACTCACATTTACTAAACTTATCATACAATTTGTGTTGCCTCAGAAAATTCCACACTTGATGAAGATGTTGTTATGTTGTTGATTGTCTCTAGAGTATATCAAGTATCATCTATAAACACCATACAAACCATATCAAGGTACAGTCTGAACACAATGTTCCTCAAACCCATACAAGATTTCGGTGCATTGGTTAGCCCAAATGGCATAACCACAAACTCATAATGATCATACCTTGTCCTAAAAGCAGTCTTAGGTATGTCATCTACCTTGAACCTCAACTGATGATATCCCACCCTCACGTCTATCTTGGCTAGCACCTCTCGAAATATCAAAAAACATCTATCCTCGACAAAGAATACTTATTCTTCACTGTGACCTTATTTGACTTTCGATAGTCTATGCAAAGTCTCATCGAACCATCCTACATCTTATTAAACAAAAAAAGTGACCCAAAGGGAAATGCTCAGTCATATAAGGTCTTTCTCCAACAACTCATGCAACTGTGATAACATTAGTTTTGATGCACTTTTAATAGCCTTTTACATGATAAAGATTAAGAGAAATAATGTTTAGATGTTTAGTTTTACCCATCTTTACTCTAGTTCACTTAAATGATAAAACTCTAACACTGTGTTGATGATATTTCAAGGAATTGGTTGCAAATCCAATGAAATTTATGAAGTCTAAAAGACCATGTCTCAAACAATCAACCAACTGGTCGACAAGATAAGTTTTCACCAAGAGGTCAACAAAGAGACCAATCGACTCAAGGTCAAAAGACTCATCGAGCACCAACTTATCGTATTGAAGAACCTTGACAGCCATCTGTTGGAGTAATGAATGTCGAGCAAAGGACGACTTTTATTTCAGTCAATTAGATATTGCGAGTCCATCCCATCGACACGGATAGATTCTTGTTATTCCAAAGCTATCGACCCAATCCTCGACACACCTGTTGAACAGAGGATCCTTGATACCTCCATCGATTATTCTGATGATAGCTACATCGACAGCATTGTCGATGTCCAGAAGACAACTGTCAAGGAGTCACTTCGACAAACCTATCGACCTTCATGGTCGACATCATCACATTGACAAATTCCCTATCAAGAAGAACTCTGTCGATGACAAGAAGAGATGGACATATCTATTGATCGACAAAGATTTGTCAAAGAAGTATCATCTCGACGTCCTTGTGGACATATGCATCGATGCCACATGGGCAAGTCAGCTCGACAGACCTCCGTTCAAAGATTATAAATAGACCTTCGGTCAAAGACTATAAATTGTTATGTGATTAGGCTATACTAAGCTAGCATTTTGCGTTCTTACTCTATTATTCTCCTTGTCCCTGTGTTCGACCCCGCACTGCTAAAAAGACTTTGTATTTAGTTGTGGACGTCTCTTCTAGTTGGGTATAAATTTGAAGTCTAATATCTTTGACTAGACAATCGTGTTTACACTTTTGACCCACACAAAAAAAAGCGATCAACTTTTGGCACTGTTGTTGGGGACAAGGCAATGGATAATATTTAAGAACATGTGGTATGGGGACAAAGCAATGGATAATCTTTAAGAACCTGTGGTCTACTTAGCACTAGTCATTGCTCCTAAATTTTGTAAAAAGTTTATTAGCACGTCCTTTTACTACCTATCTGTTAGAGTATTGGTTATGTTTCCAGTCTTAGACTCTAATTCATTCAATATTTGGTTTATAGGTAGCTTACAGTTATTTCTTACCAATCCTGGAGTTCCTCGTTGAATATCCAGAGGTAGATATTCTCCTCATTGATCCAATGGTGGAAATAGGTCCCCCTGACGCAAATGTCCCTGAAGAAAATCCCTCTCGGTGTCATTGGTCACAGGTCATGTCAATGACGATCGTTATCATATAGTTCTCCCTCGCATACTAGTAGCAAACTTCAAGTTGAAACCTGGGTTCATCAGCATGATTCAAAATCAAATGTTTGTGGGAAATTCTGTTGAAGTTTCTATGAAAGCCTTACCTCCTCCAAGAGAACATCCATAAGCGATGCAGTTGGTAGTGATTTCATGAAACATGATGCTAAAACTTCCAAAGAGATAATCACTAACATGGTAGCTCCCCAAGCAGGCCACGATTTTGATAGGGGTTCTAGAGCAATTGTGTCTGCCGTCAGGGATTCTCTAGATTCTAAGCTACTGGAGAAATTGAACGACAAACTCGATAAGATGGCATCTGACGTCCAGAATCTAAAGGAAGTCAATTCCAAACACTTTACTGAGGCATCCATAAATTGTTTCACTTGTGGAGAAGGGGGTCATGGCATTGATCATTGTATTTGCAGTCATGAAGTAGAATACACGCAGACTAAGAATGTGTCCTGTGTGAATTACAAATGACTCGATCATCTTGGATTCTCCTATGAGAACACCTCTATTGTAGAAAACTCATTTCAACTGAATCAATCTTCTCAAGCAATGGGAAGGGGGCAAGCCATTGGTAGAGGAAACCCACCCAGATTTCAACAAAACAGACCTCAACCACAACAGCAGGGAACTTTCAATGGGAAAAGGGGAAGTCTCTTTCAACAACATTAGAAGTCTATATCTAGTATGTAATCTTTAACAGAGAATATGGGGAAATTTTTGATGAGTAATAACAACATATTGGCAAACATGCAGACGCAGATGAGCACTATGAATACTCGACTAAGTGATCTTCAAACCCAAAATAGGATGATCGATCAACAACTAGCTTCTATTGTTGCATCAATTTGAAGATCGGCAGTACAATTTTCATCTAACACCAAACAAAATCCCAAGAACAAAATAGAAAGAATGGCCACAGTTCGCTCTGGGAGTTCCACTTCTATTCCACAGCCTAAAGTATTGATCATTGACGGAGTCATCAACAGCCCAAAGAATGTTCCAGTGTGCAATAAACCAAAGGGAGGCACATGCTCTATTTTGTCATTGAAGGCAACTGAGATTCCTATTGGAGTCCCCTAACTGCATTGTTTTATCAAGGCGCAACTCAAGAAGAGATACACCCAGTTTCTTTACACCATTAAGAAAATTCATCTTGATATTCCCCTCCTAGACGTCATAGATGAGATGCCTACGTACGCAAAGTTCCTAAAGGATCTAATCATGAAGAAGAGAAAGAGGGTAGAAGTCGATCTGGTATGCCTTATGAAAACGGTATCTGCCTTTTGTCAATCAAATATGCCGATGAAACAAAAAGATCTTAGTACCTTTATTGGTCCTTCCTCATTGGGGATACATCAACAAGATATGGTCTTGCAGATCTAAGGGGCAGCATCAGTCTCATGCCCTATAGTTTGGCAGCCCAGTTAGGCCTCAACGATATTATTAAATCCAATATGAGAATTCAATTTGTAGATAATTCTTATACTAAACCAGTTGGAATGGTAGAGTATGTACCAATTAGGATAGGGAATTTCTTCATTCCTTGTGACGTCGTCATCATCGACATAGTGGAAGATCCCACATGGCCAATGATCTTTGGACAACCCTTCCTTTCCACAGCACGAGCGCTTATTGATGTGGCTGATGGGTTAATCACAATAAGAGTTGGAAACAAATCTATCAATTTCAACATAGTCGATCATATGAGGGGCCCCTCTTCAGTAGAAACAAGCTACTTTTTTATTGTTGCAATCAGTTATTAGAAAAAATTGAAGAGCACAACACTATAGTCAACCCCCTACTACAAGCTTTAAAGAACCCCGCTTCAGGATTTGACGATCCTGAGGTCGAGCATACTTGAAAACCACATGTGAAGAAGAAGAATTTTATGGAGCTACTGAAATAGTGAAATATGCTTCTCTTCAGCATGAATCAAAAGACGAATCGGCTCCAAAACTGATGTTGGAGCTCAAACCCCTTCCCGAATGTCTAAAGTATGAATTCCTTGATGAAGAGAGGAGAAATCTAGTGATCATTAATGTGCAACTGCCTTTCGATCAGTAAGAGAAATTGTTATCTAAACTAAAAACCCAAAATAATGCTCGTGGGTGCTGTATAGATGATATCAAAGGTCTCATCCCAACAGTGTGCATGCATAGAATAAACCTCAACAATGATGTGAAGTCACGAGTCTAAGGTCAAAGAAAATTAAATGACAAAATGCAAGAAGTTGTACGCAAAGAAGTCATCAAACTAATAGATGTTTGTATTGTTCATATGTATGCCCAAAGAGCCAATCATATGATGATTGGGATATGGCATTAGATACCTGATTTGATAATAATAAAGATTGTCTTCCAATTTATTTTGTATATTCAGTTATGAGATAATGAATTTCATAATAAATGTTAAGAGAATGATATTACTCAATGATGTATGTCTTCAAGTATGTGACTTGGAAGAATGAGATCATACGGATGTTAAGAGTATATACATTCTCATTATGTCCTTGATTGGTTACACATAAGATCAGAGTGTGAGTTGGTTGATGACTAAATCTCATTAGTCAAGATATGGCAATATCAAACCAATCACACAGATACATGTTAGAGAACAGTGTATCGGACAGACCCAGCGTGAGACTGACACATGGAAGCCATCATCATGAAAGTCATAGTCAGCTCGCACAGTGATGGTGGTGGTTGTGGTTCTCAGACCTAAAATCACTACACTCATCACATGTTGTTGGGTATACTTTGACATCATCAAACGCAGTCCTAAAACATGGGTTGTTATAAAGGTGATGATTGGGTGACTTTGACACATGGAAATTGACTATGAGTGATAGAGATGGGATTTGTCCCTCCTATAGGAGTATGATATCCAAGGCCTCTTGATTAGCAAGACTGAGAAAAGTATGGTCATACACATGTGAGTCAATATATGTTATTGAGCTAACATATATCTCATGTAGTCTGCTCTAGTTCAAGGAACAAGATTGAATAATAATGAGGATGAGTGCTCCATGCCTCTAGTTCAATTCGGATATTAGTGACAAATGAACTATACAAATACTGTAACTGTTATGACCCACGTTGAGGTTAGCCAGTAAATACCTCAAATAACATGAAACACCTTGATTAGTGTTGAGTATATTATTAAATAGCATGGTTGATCAAGATAAGCTTATATGTGAATCAATAGTTGAGATTCAATCATCTGAGGCAATTAATGATAATTGCAGTGCTAATTGTTAAGTTAAATAAGTGTTTATGAAGCGAATAGTATTTTGATTAGTTGAAACACACTAATTAGGATGATTTCTTGCACTGAGGGTGTAGAGGATCTCACTCTTGAAATTTTGCAAGAGAAATCATCTCAATTGAACCTTCGAGGCAATAGTTATGCTATTTTTATTTTCTAGGGACCCAATCTGCAATTTTACCAAATTCGTGGCTATTTATTTTCCCTTTCTTTTCCTTTTTCCGTTTCCTTACTTATCCCATCTTCCCTTCCACCCGATAGAATAGGGAAGGTGGCGCACTGTAGCGCGCGACCTGCAGCGGAAAGGGAGGCGATGGCGGGGCGATTTCTTGGCCCTCAGCCCGATTCAGCTACACCCCTTCCTCCTCTACCTTCCCTCTTCCTCTTCCCTTCTTCTTCTTTCTCCCTTCTCCTTCCTCTTCCTGCTAGTAGCTCGCCCGAGCTGCTTGGGCGGTCGACGACCAAGCTGCAGCGCAGCAGTTGCTCGGCTCCGGCCAAGAGCCCTAGGGCATGCAAGCACCACAAAAATGTCGGCATCGAGCTCGGCATGGAGGTCTGAACATGAATCTGCAACTTCTTGTCTTTCAGTGCTCACCTGTGCCCTAAGCAACAGGGGCGGCGCCCCATTTAATTGCAGCAGCAGCTGCTGCAAGAAGCGATGGCCAATAGCATCTAGGGCGTGAGCAAGAACCAAGCAATGCTTTGACTTCGACCATGAGCCTAGAGCTCGAATCCGCAGCCAATAATCACGTATTAGCACCCAACCGAGCCTCCTCTCTACCTGTATGTGAGATAAACGGCTGCCTGTTTGCAGCAGCAGCTCGAAACATCTAGGCGTGAGCCAGCACTCCAAAATACTTCCTTTGAGTCCGGCCTTGAGGCCTGAGCATGATTCCGCCGCCACTAAGCCACGAGCAGTGATACTTGTGTGCGTGAGGAAGCTATTTGTTTGCAGCACTGTGTGCGTGAGGAAGCTGTTTATTTGCAGCAGGTTGTTCCTGAGTAATCCAGAGGTAGAAGTCGATCCAACAAACGTCAGAAATAGGCCTCTAGACGCAATTCCGGACGAACCCGGACAGTTCGAAACGCGGTGAGTAGGAGTTCATTTAGTTATCATCATTTAACTCCTTAGTTGGAATTTTTGGGTAAACTGTGCATTTTTCGCTGATACTTGGCTTTTGGACAGTATTTGGCGTTACTCGAATTTTATTTCATAAACTGCTTCCTTATGCCGTTATATGATTTAGTTTAGCATCTGATCAGTGTGGTTTGAATTAATGAATTTATATGGTTCATTGGAACTTGAAATACGTAATATGATTGATGAAAATGATAGAATTTCCTGTATTACAACTGCAATGTATACGTTGAGCATAAAATGGATGTTTAGCATCGAAACTGGATAAGTTGATACTGAGTCATGTTTATAGATGACAAATGATGTTTATGTATATGTGGGTAATAGAGATTACTCGGATGTCGAGCATAGTTAGCATCCTTAGACTTTTAATTTGCATAGTTCAAACAAAATGAAATGACTAGTAAAATAAATGTGTATGCTTTACGAGTAATTCCAGTAAGATGCGAATAAATGTGATAAAGTATTTCAAGTTGAGTATTCCTTTCAATATAGTATATTTGAATGTTCAGTAATATGAAATCAGTATAGAGACGTGGAATAGATATGAAATTTATTTACAGTGAACGAATCTGTTTGCATGAAACCATAGTTGAGTTATGAGTTATTGCGATATAAGTGAATAGTTGTTGTACTATATATATAGAAATGTTATGAAATTCGAATTTCTGGTTTCAGCTAGTGAATTGCAGAATTACAATATATTCCAGTAGTCGAATATGTGCGAGAGAGACACAATGTTATAAGAGTTTTCTTGTTATAATAAAATGTGTTAGACTTAGATGCCCTGACACCGTAGAACCCCTTTTGGAGGTATGTGCCTTAGGGGTGAAACGACCTACCTAGCGTGTGTCTAGATGGTCGGTGGCTCGTATTCAACAATAATCCGTGCGTGTGTCACAGTGGCACAAGGACAGAGAGGCAGTGTTCAACAATAATCCGTGTGTGTGTCACGGTGGAACTGGAGTAAATAGGGGTTATTCAACAATAATCTGTGTGTGTGTCACAGTGGTAACCCAGACTCTCTGCCTGTGTGCTCAGGTTAGAGGAGGAGTCTAGAGTACACTCTTTGAGAGTGCAGTGAGGCCGTGTGAGCCTGAGAGTCCTGACGCAGACCAGGACGGCAGTCAGACTTAGCATTTCCCGGGTGTGTCGCTAAGTCTTGTACGGTGGGTTCGTAGTTCGCTACGAGACTTTATATGCAGAGTACACTGCATATGATCAGGGCATAAGTTAAAAGATGATTACTTAGAATTAAGGTAGATTAATATGAAACTTGTGTATGTTCAGATTTAGAATTTATACGCACTGTTTAATTAGAACTGCTCATTAAGGTAGTTAATAATACTTGTTCTTTAAATGTTCATTATACTTTTCTGCGATAATTGCACTGTTTAATTAGAACTGCTCAGTTTGTTATTTTATTCACATATTCCTGTTAAAGGTAAAATACGGAGTTATCCGATGATGGCTAAGTGAAATATTATTCACTGAGCGAGTAGGCTCATTCCTCTACTCAAACATTTTCAGGTCAGCGACAATTCCAGGAATCAGAAGGATCTTTTTATCCTAACGCTTAATCTGTAGAAGGTATATGTAGTTAGTTTAGTTAGATAGTGGTCTCTTAGTCCTTTCCCCTCGGTCCTTGGGACATGGCGTGGGTGAGAGAGAGTGTGTATGTGGAATGTGTATAAAGATGTAAATTAACTGTTATGTTTACTTTCTGTTAAACAATGTTACATGTTGTAAACTCTATTTATGTTCTCTAGCCAGTTTAATTAAAATGCTTCCGCAATAGTTATTTATGTTTTAGTTTACAGCAATAATCTGGATATCATTATGAGGTTTTAAAAAGCAAAAGTTCTCAGTGATTTGTTTATGTGATAATCCCTCTGTCGCGCCCTAATCTCGTGATTAGTGGTTAGTGTGAGATCGGGGTGTGACATCTTGGTATCAGAGCATAGGTTGAGTATATGAATACTCTAAGTCAAGGTTAGGGGACGATAAGAGACCAATAGGATTAGGACTTAAGTGTCTTCCTTCTAACTGCAATTTTCTAACATGAAGTATTCTGTTATACTATTGCAGATGGCAGGAAGAAGACGTGGTCACGAGAATCAAGTTGAGAGTTTAAGTTGAGTTATCAGGGATCATTAGGATCAAAAGATAGTATTATAATTAAGATGGATAAGAAATGATGTGTCTTTAGCTCTGGAAGGTCTGAGTGTTTAGATACCCTGGCCAGGTGTCTGAATACTTAGATTGACCAGTATTAAGCTACTATGTCTATTCTTCTCTGGATGCCCTGGCCAGGTATGCAGAGGAAGGATAGGCTAGAGAGAAACCCTAGAAATCTTAGGGTTAAGAAACTGGAAATTTATGCAGGAGTAAGAGATTAAACATAGGATGTGATGCAACTCTTGCCTTATATTGCTTATTTGATTGGAAATCACTAGAAATGCTCTTATATGTATGAATTTAGATTTTCAGCTTGTAGAATAAATATGATTCTTTTATATTGATTGAGTGTCATGAAGTGATTTATTTATTGTTTATATTCTTTGTATTAAGTAGACCAGAAGTTATGTTTAAATGAGTCTGCCCTAAGTGGATATTCTTTCCACATGTTTGAGACTAATAGGAGTTGGTTAATCCTGAGTAGCTCTTGGCTTCAGGACTATAGGTTCGGCCTGGTCCGGCTGGCAGGATGCGTTACTGAGATCTAATGACTCCTATTAACAGTATAATAAGAGTAGACTCTGTATAATTTAGACTCACATCATAGTAAGAATGTACATACACTAAGACGTTGAGATGTAAAAGAAAGATTAGAACAGCTAAGAATTTGCTGGAAATGATATCAGAGGCCCAATGTTGGAACCTCATATGAGCAATCCTTAATTAGAAATAAAGGAACACAATAAGGTTCAGATTAAATTTAATGATTAGGTGAGAAATACCCTTAATGGTACTAATCAATAATGCATAACTAATGCATGGATCCAATACATGATTAGTAAACCCTAGTGGAGGGTGTATCATTGTGAACCTTGGTTGAGGGTGTATCCTTGTGAAACCCTAGTTGATGGTGTATCATTGCGATTGTTTATAGGCAACTTTATAAGTTATGCCTTAAACTAAGATAAGTTCATATCATGTGAGATAGCTGGACAATTCTAATGTGTGGCCTATGCATTATATGCTAAGGGTGCGTATTCTGTGATGGAATGCATTAAGAGGGGAAATACCTTAATACAAGATAAAGTTGGTTAACTCAAGAGGGTCTGAATTAATGAGAAATGGGGAACCCTAACCCTAATTTGGGGAAAAGGGAATGATAAGCCCTGTTTGATAGTGAACCCTAATTCCTGGTCAAGGAATGATGGTATTACTATTGTATCACATTATGTGATGAATATCTTGTATGACTGTTATCATGCCTAATAGACATGCAGGTATGATGAGATGATGAATATAGCCAAGTTGGGCTGTGACATTTATATAATAAATGTTGATTGGCTTTTTGTGTGTTGATGTTGTTGTTGTTTAATAAAAGTAATAATGTGTACGGATTTTATGAACCATGTGAATAAGTTGTTGCCTAGTGAGAGGCGACAAGATATGAATGGCCATGTGAGCCATGTGTGATGCTTGGGTAACAAGTATCATGTTTATTTGTAGCATTTGTGTTAATAAGTTATGCTAGAGAACTTGGTTGATGTTACATTTCTGTTATATATCTATAGTTCATTGATGATTATTCATATCTATTGTATTCATTACAAGTAGATGGATGAACTTATGAGATCTAAAGTTTGATTTCAAACTAAGGAAGCAAAGTCACACCACAATAATGCTATGTTACTGATAAGGGCCAAACCCTAGAATGTTTAGAGTTGAAGTAGTTCAAGGGATGTCGCTAGTGATTTGACCTTGAATACTAGTATCTTTATAAAATCAAGATCATACGATTTGCACTATGAAAGGTAACCTAGCACTAATAAAATCCAGGGTTTAAATGTAGCCAATCTGAAAGGTAGATAAACAATATGAAAATGACTCGGAGAAAAGAGTAAGATATAATTTTGAAATGTAACAAGTATGTTTTGAATAAAAAGAGAAATACGAAATAAGTGAAGTGCATTATGAAATAAATTCTGGCAGTAATAACAAGAAGTAAGTACCATAGAATGAGGAGTATTACCTGATACATGATCTGAAGTTAGATGTTGTAGTACATGCTCTTAAGACATGACATCACTATCTTTATGATGTGACGATAGATTATCATATTGGAAAGGTAAATATAGTAGCTGATGTCCTCAGCAGGAAGAAAAGTTCAACAGTGGATGTATTCTCTATGGCATGTTTCAAGAGAGACCTGCTAGTAGAGATGCGGAAGTTGAACTTAGACTTAGGGGTGACAGAGCAGAGTGGTTGGATTGCACAGATGCAAGTCAAGCCTACTTTTTATGATCAAATCAAGGAACTACAGTAGGGTGACAGTGAGTTACATCAAATCATGCATGGCAGGACATGGGGTAAAGACCAAAGTTTAGGTTTTCAGATGATGGTGTGTTGTATTAGCATGATATGTTGTGTACCTCGAGACGGTGATTTCAAAGAAAATATTCTTGAGGAAGCACATGCATCAATGTATGCTATGCATTTAGGCAACACTAAGATGTACATGAATCTCAAGGAGATGTACGGGTAACCTGGTATGACAAGGGATGTAGCTGAGTATGTGACTAGGTGTAGTGTGTGTCAGCAGGTTAAGGCTGAGCACCAGAAACCTACAGGTACTTTGCAACCTTTTCCTATAGCAGAATGGAAATGGGAACATATCACAATGGATTTTGTGATAGGGTTGCCCAGGACACCTACAGGTTGTGGCTCGATATGAGTGATGGTGGATAGACTAATTAAGTCTGCTCACTATCTTCATATTAAGTCAACCTTTGATGTCCCAAAATTGACTAAGATATACATGGATGAAATAGTTAGGTTGCCTGGTATTCCAGTTTCAATCATATCAGATTAAGATCCTAAGATCACATCTGGGTTTTGGAATTAGTTGTATCGTGCTTCAGGCACAAAGTGGAGATTCTGCACAACTTTCCATGCACAGACGAACGGTAAATCAGAGAAGACCATTTAGACCCTTGAGGAACATGCAGAGAGTAGTTGAAAGTTACATAGGACAGGCAGAAGAGCTATGCTGGAAAGAGGCGTTGACATCTTGAGTTTCAAGTTGGTGATGAAATGTATCTGAGGGTTTCACTGTGGAAAGGAGTGTTGAGGTTTGCCAAGAGAGGCAAACTGACTCCTAGGTTTATGGGCCCATATCCTATCATTGAGAGGATTGGACCTATAGCCTATAAGTTAGATTTGCCATCCGAGTTGGCTAATCTACATGATGTGTTTCATGTATCGATACTGAAGAAATGCTATCCTGGTACAGAAAAGATAGTAGACCCAGAACCGGCACAGCTCAGATCAGATGTGTCCTATGTTGAGGGACCAATTCAAATAAGTTGATCGGAGGATCAAGAAACTCAAGAATTTCGAGATACCCTTAGTGAAGGTTTTGTGGAAGAAACCGTAACTTAGAGAAAGCCACGTGAGAGTTTGAGTCAGAGATGCGTAGCAAGTTTTCTTTTCTCTTTTAGGAATTTCGGGACGAAATTCTTATAAGGGAGGGAGATTGTTATGACCCACGTTGAGGTTAGCCAGTAAATACCTCAATTAACATGAAACACCTTGATTAGTGTTGAGTATATTATTAAATAGCATGGTTGATCAAGATAAGCTTATATGTGAATCAATAGTTGAGATTCAATCATCTGAGGCAATTAATGATAATTGCAGTGCTAATTGTTAAGTTAAATAAGTGTCTATGAAGCGAATAGTATTTTGATTAGTTGAAACACACTAATTAGGGTGATTTCTTGCACTGAGGGTGTAGAGGATCTCACACTTGAAATTTTGCAAGAGAAATCATCTCAATTGAACCTTTGAGGCAATAGTTATGCTATTTTTATTTTCTAGGGACCCAATCTGCAATTTTCCCAAATTTGTGGCTATTTATTTTCCCTTTCTTTTCCTTTTTCCGTTTCCTTACTTATCCCATCTTCCCTTCCACCCAATAGAATAGGGAAGGTGGCGCACTGTAGCGTGCGACCTGCAGCGGAAAGGGAGGCGATGGCGGGGCGATTTCTTGGCCCTTAGCCCGATTCAGCTACACCCCTTCCTCCTCTACCTTCCCTCTTCCTCTTCCCTTCTTCTTCTTTCTCCCTTCTCCTTCCTCTTCCTGCTAGTAGCTCGCCCGAGCTGCTTGGGCGGTCGACGACCAAGCTGCAGCGCAGCAGTTGCTCAGCTCCGGCCAGGAGCCCTAGGGCATGCAAGCACCACAAAAATGCCGGCATCGAGCTCGGCATGGAGGTCCGAACATGAATCTGCAACTTCTTGTCTTTCAGCGCTCACCTGTGCCCTAAGCAACAGGGGCGGCGCCCCATTTAATTGCAGCAGCAGCTGCTGCAAGAAGCGATGGCCAATAGCATCTAGGGCGTGAGCAAGAACCAAGCAATGCTTTGACTTCGACCATGAGCCTAGAGCTCGAATCCGCAGCCAATAATCACGTATTAGCACCCAACCGAGCCTCCTCTCTACCTGTATGTGAGATAAATGGCTGCCTGTTTGCAGCAGCAGCTCGAAACATCTAGGCGTGAGCCAGCACTCCAAAATACTGCCTTTGAGTCCGGCCTTGAGGCCTGAGCATGATTCTGCCGCCACTAAGCCACGAGCAGTGATACCTATGTGCGTGAGGAAGCTGTTTGTTTGCAGCATTGTGTGCGTGAGGAAGCTGTTTGTTTGCAGCAGGTTGTTCCTGAGTAATCCAGAGGTAGAAGTCAATCCAACAAACGTCAGAAATAGGCCTCTAGACGCAATTCCGGACGAACCCGGACAGTTCGAAACGCAGTGAGTAGGAGTTCATTTAGTTATCATCATTTAACTCCTTAGTTGGAATTTTTGGGTAAACTGTTCATTTTTCGCTGATACTTGGCTTTTGGACAGTATTTGGCGTTACTCAAATTTTATTTCATAAACTGCTTCCTTATGCCGTTATATGATTTAGTTTAGCATCTGATCAGTGTGGTTTGAATTAATGAATTTATATGGTTCATTAGAACTTGAAATACGTAATATGATTGATGAAAATGATAGAATTTCCTGTATTACAACTGCAATGTATACGTTGAGCATAAAATGGATGTTTAGCATCGAAACTGGATAAGTTGATACTGAGTCATGTTTATAGATGACAAATGATGTTTATGTATATGTGGGTAATAGAGATTACTCGGATGCCGAGCATAGTTAGCATCCTTAGACTTTTAATTTGCATAGTTCAAACGAAATGAAATGACTAGTAAAATAAATGTGTATGCTTTACGAGTAATTCCAGTAAGATGCGAATAAATGTGATAAAGTATTTCAAGTTGAGTATTCCTTTCAATATAGTATATTTGAATGTTCATTAATATGAAATCAGTATAGAGACGTGGAATAGATATGAAATTTATTTACAATGAACGAATCTGTTTGCATGAAACCATAGCTGAGTTATAAGTTATTGAGATATAAGTGAATAGTTGTTGTACTATATATATAGAAATGTTATGAAAGTCGAATTTCTGGTTTCAGCTAGTGAATTGCAGAATTACAATATATTCCAGTAGTCGAATATGTGCGAGAGAGACACAATGTTATAAGAGTTTTCTTGTTATAATAAAATGTGTTAGACTTAGATGCCATGACACCGTAGAACCCCTTTTGGAGGTATGTGCCTTAGGGGTGAAACGACCTACCTAGCGTGTGTCTAGATGGTCGGTGGCTCGTGTTCAACAATAATCCGTGCGTGTGTCACGGTGGCACGAGGACAGAGAGGCAGTGTTCAACAATAATCCGTGCATGTGTCACGGTGGCACTGGAGTAAATAGGGGTTATTCAACAATAATTTGTGCGTGTGTCACAGTGGTAACCCGGACTCTCCGCCTGTGTGCTCAGGTTAGAAGAGGATTCTAGAGTACACTCTTTGAGAGTGCAGTGAGGCCGTGTGAGCCTGAGAGTCCTGACGCAGACCAGGATGGCATTCAGACTTAGCATTTCCCGGGTGTGTCGCTAAGTCTTGTACGGTGGGTTCGTAGTTCGCTACGAGACTTTATATGCAGAGTACACTGTATATGATCAGGGCATAAGTTAAAAGATGATTACTTAGAATTAAGGTAGATTAATATGAAACTTGTGTATGTTCAGATTTAGAATTTATAATACTTGTTCTTTAAATGTTCATTATACTTTTCTGCGATAATTGCACTGTTTAATTAGAACTGCTCAGTTTGTTATTTTATTCACATATTCCTGTTAAAGGTAAAATACGGAGTTATCCGATGATGGCTAAGTGAAATATTATTCACTGAGCGAGTAGGCTCATTCCTCTACTCAAACATTTTCAGGTCAGCGACAGTTCCAGGAATCAGAAGGATCTTTTCATCCTAACGCTTAATCTGTAGAAGGTATATGTAGTTAGTTTAGTTAGATAGTGGTCTCTTAGTCCTTTCCCCTCGGTCCTTGGGATATGGCGTGGGTGAGAGAGAGAGTGTGTATGTGGAATGTGTATAAAGATGTAAATTAACTGTTATGTTTACTTTCTGTTAAACAATGTTATATGTTGTAAACTCTGTTTATGTTCTCTAGCCAGTTTAATTGAAATGCTTCCGCAATAGTTATTTATGTTTTAGTTTACAGAAATAATCTGGATATCATTACGAGGTTTTAAAAAGGAAAAGTTCTTAGTGATTTGTTTATGTGATAATCCCTCTGTCGCGCCCTAATCTCGTGATTAGTGGTTAGTGTGAGATCGGGGTGTGACAGTAACACCATATACATTTTATAGGTTGAAGTTGCTCTCCAACTTTCCATTCACTTGGGTAGCAATGATGTGCGACTAGGCACCGCTCATTGCTTGTGATGTCATAAGCTAATTATGGACATTCACTACCAATCTGATATGGGACATATACGGTCACACACATAGGAACTCATCTATAAGAGGAGTTTTATCTTGAATGATGATTGGATTTATTACTAAAGTGTTTAGGTATTTCAATTCATCCAACAAATCAGCTGACTAGACTGCCAAACGATCAGTTTAAGTGTTAAGACTATTGTTTGGAGTGTCTGGTTGATTGTATTGTGCATTGGTTGGAATCTGGTGAAAGAATTGAACTATTTACCAACTTTTATACTCAAATCTCCTGAAACCAATGCACCACGGTTGTGGTATGCAGCACGGACGTGCTGGGTCCATCTTAGCACGGCCGTGGCAACTAGCATGGCCATTCTGAGGCATTTTCTCTTCAAACAATTGTTCTGCATATTTCTGGGTAGTAATGCACTATTCTATTTTTAATTATTTATCGGTAACTCCAAATGATCTGAAACTTTAACTAAAGCTTTATAACTCAATTACAAAAAAATATAAAATTTCATAATTTTTGGAGAAGGTTTGATCTCTGAAATAGATGAATTACAGTAATATTTTTATGACAGAAAATTCAGCTGAAATAAGAGAAAGTATAGTGAGAGGTTAATGTGCAATTGACCCAAGAAGCTCAATTGTTCTATATGATCAACCTAACACACTAGCATCTCTCATAATTCGTGATTCATTTTATAGAAATGAAATCCTAGAGAGAGAGGGAGAGTTAGGGTTTGAGAGGAGAAAGTGATGGAGATGCTGACCTAGGGTTTTGCGGTCCGATGAATGATGAAATATGTAAGTTTAACTTCTTTGGATATAGTTTCATGGTGAATATTCTCTCACATGTCAAATTCCGTCCCTCCTTTGATTTGATCCAAAATGATATCAAAACTTCCCCTTTTCTCACTATTTCTTAATAATCCCTCATTTTTAGGGTTTCTGAGTTGAAAGGAAGAACAATTGGGTGAATTGCTAGGGATTTGATATGAGATCAAGATTTTCAGGGATGAGCTACGTTTTTAAGATGTTTTCACACCTTAGGGTGAGTGGGAACTTCCTTTAAACAGTATATTGCACGAAAATTGGTTAATTCATCCATAATCTTTAATTGTTAGCATGCGACTACAAACCCTGAATTGTCTATTTGTTTTAAGTTGTTGCAAAATAATATGAAATGGATTCTTCCTCTTTTTGGATGAAGTTCAGATGATAAAATCATATTAGAAATGTATACAATACATCCTAATGAGAACTCCCTAAGTATTCGCAGAGGTTATATGAGTAAACTGAAATATAGGGAATTTGTCTATGACAGAAATTTGTTGTATAAGTAAATAGAGAAAATTGCTTATCTAGATCCCCTTGGTTATAAATGATTGTTTATCTAAATTCATAGTACATATATGTCAGATACTATTTTGGATTTGGTTCAAATTGAATAGTATTTGTTTGATATCTCAGTAAAGAGGGTGAAACCCTAGATGCGAGGAAAGTTCGATATTTGCGAATAGATATCGTGAAATCCATTTGAAGGGATTTTTTTGACATGATAGACTTTATTTATTCAATGTTATTATTAACGCATGATATCCTAGTGAATGGCATGGAAACCCAAATTCAACTCAGTTCCAAGGTTTCATACATATATTGATTTTATATGATTTGTTGATAGTAGTCTTTATTCAATGAATGTTTATTTCGCATGAAATCTTTATGGGAGCCATGTGAATAAGTTGTTTCCTGGTAAGAGGTGACAAGATGTGTGATGGCCTTGTGAGCCATGAGAATACTTGTACAACCAGTGAAGTGAATACCTTGGTCTAAGGACCTAGACATAATGGTTACCTGTTATAGAGGTAACAATGCTATGTGATGATCTAAGGGTTTGAATACCCAAATCCAGTAATCATGGTAATGATGTGAAGGGATGAGAATCCCAGTAATGTGATTAGGGATTGAGATCCTCGGTATCATGTGTTTTAAAGATTTGAAAAGTATGTGATAGATGTATTACACCTTTCTTTGTAGCATTTGTGGTGATTAAATGAAACCCTAAGGGTAGGGTGTTCAATAAATCAAGTATTATGATATCAATGTTCTCAGTTATTATTAAAAATGCTTGTCATGATAAGTAATTAACTCTTAATTGAGTTATGAAATGCACAACTCAAGATTTGGGTTGATATGCATGATTCTAGTGTGTATGTGCCAAGTGGACATGAAATCTATTTATTTAAGAATTTTAGTCTGCCTACATGTATAGTATGTTGATTACTCAGTATATTATAGTGTTTTGAATATACTGCTCTGCCAAGTTTAGAATGATATACATGTTGTATTATACCTTCAAATAAGTAGACGTGACACCATAGAGATACAAGAGTAAAGTATAAGTAAGAGAAGGGTATAATGTAGAAAGAGCTTTCTAGGAAAAATAAAATAATAGACTTAGGAGCCCTGAACACCGTAGAACCATTATGTGAGGTATGCGCCTTAGGGGTGAAATGACCTAACCTTGGCAGCGTCCAGTATACGGGGGTCGGAACGTGTTATTAGGTGTCACGGGGGACGAAGCCCTAGTGGAAGTCTCCTTAAATTATAGTTTGCAGTGTCCAACATCAACCAGAAGTCCTGGTGGTACTAGAGTATAGAAAAGCCAAGAGGTGGCTCGACTCTCTGCCTGTGTGCTCAGGTTAGAGGAGTCCAGTTTAGGCCAGAGAGCCATTTCCCTATTTCATACCAGGAGAGTAGTCAGACTTAGCATTTCTCGGGTGTGTCCGCTAAGTCTTGTACGGTGTGATCGTAGTGCACTACGAGTCTTTATATGTAGAGTACACTGCATATGATCAGGACATAATAAAATGAATGAGAGGTCAAACAAGTGTGTACATAGTAGGTTGTTTCTGTAATTATATCAGTGTTTTAGATTGTTTCTTTAAAGTACTCATTCATTGAGCGAGTAGGCTCACCCCTCTACTCAAAATTTTTAGGGAAATTACATGGACTTGAAGAAGATATCATTGTATCAGAGTAGATCTGCCATAAGAGTTAAGTCTGAGTATAGTTAAGTTCAGTCAGTCCCTGTCACTCTAGGTCATTGTATAGATCTGAGAGAGATTTGTAAATGATGTTTTGTATGTTTGTTTACTTAATAGGAGAGAATGCAAATGATTGTCATGTCGTATGTACATGGAAGTGTGAGAAACATAATGAATGTATGGATGTGTATCATTAAATGTTGAGATTATATTAGAGAAATGAAAGTTTAATTCTTTTGTAAAGTTAGTTTATGTGGTTCAATGCGAGAAAACAAAGAGTTTGAAAAGGAAGAAAAAGTTAAGGGTGATTTTTGTATTATGTTAAATCCTCAATTTATACCCTAATCTCATGATTAGTGGTAATTGTGAGATCGGGGTGTAACAGCTTTGATATTAGAGATTAGGCTGAGTTGTCAGGGACCATTAAGTTAGTAAGTTAGAGTCATAAGTGTGGCAGATAAGAGATTTATGATGTTAGCTCTGAGGATTTGAGTATTTAGATATTCTGGCCCAGTATCTGAGTACTTGGATCAACCAGTATCAAGTTACTCTATTTATTCTTTCATGTATACCCTGGTCATGTATATAGTGGAAGGATGGGCTAAAGAGGAACCCTAGAAATATTAGGGTTAGAAACAAGATAAGTAACATGAATTAAGATCATAAATATAAAATGAGATAGAACTTTCATTTCATATTGTTATTTTATTTGAGATGAATAGAAAAGCTCTTATATGTTTGAATTCAGATATTCAGTATTTTGAAATATATATGGATCTTTAAGATTTGTTGTACACTATGCAGTTGTAGCATTTGTTGATTACATTATTTGTATCAAGTAGACTAGAAATGATCTTTGAATGAGCTTTCCTAAGTGGATAAGTTTTCTTCCACGCATTTGAGATGAATAGGAGTTGAGTAATCCTGAGTAGCTCTTGGCTTCAGGACTGCAGGTTCGGCCTGGTCCGGTTGGCAGGATGCATTACTGGAATCTAATTACTCCTATTAGTAACATAACAAGAGTAAATTCTGGATAGAATAGATCCAAATTCTAGTATGAATGTATATACTCTAAGATTTTAAAGTATAAGGGAAAGATTGGGATAACTAAGAATCAGTTGGAACCGATATCTGAGATCCAACTTTGGGGCCTCATATGAGAAACCCTTCATTGGGAATAAAGGAACACGATATAAGGTTCAGATTAAGTTTAATTATTAGTATTATATGAACTCTAAATATGAAATATGAAAAATATATGAGAAAAGTATGTAAGGGGCCAAGATAGTAAGAATCAATCATGAGGAATGGATTATATAACCGAGTACAATGTTTTTATGTACTCCAAAGTAAAGGGAAAATAGAAGAAAAGAGCTAAGTATACAATAAGTACATAGAAGTGAAGAGTCTTCAGAAGAGTTAAAGTGAAGAGAACTAGATGAGCATGTAAATCATAAAACTAGGATAAGAAAATTAGTTAAAACAAAGAGAAATGTTAGAAATAATGAGCTTGATTAAGGAATGAGGGTTATGATATAATTAAGAGCATGGAATGTATACCTTTATTAATAAGTTTAATACATTCATCCTTATTGCCTTTGGATTCTAAGTCTCTATAGAACAACAAACTAATTTCTAAAAGAAGAACAAAAGTGTAGCTAAATAAATGAATAAGTCATACAAAGGTAGAGTATATTTAGGAAGGATAAACTTGATTGAAAGAGAAACTATGTTTCACCCATGCATGAGTCGTTTGATTTAAAATGAAGAATATGTAATGTATTAAATATGAGTTGAAACTAGTAGGGAGATTATTGATTTAGAATTTCAACTTCACATTAGTAGAAGGATAAAAAGAAATATATGCAACATGGTATACATGATCATACACCTAAAAGAAGCAACATGATCATAATAGAAAACTAGAAGTTAAAGATGACATGTGGAATAGCAATATATGGTAAGGGGATTATGGAAAGTAAGGAAGGGTTTGAAATATAATGGAGTAATATAGATTATAAAAGAAAGAGGTTGTGAGATTCAAGAAAGTACTAATTAGTCAAGTATCCTTGTTGATAACTAATTAAACCTACATATGAGAAATGTATTAATGAATGTTTGAAGATAAGAATTCTAAGTCTCAGAATCATCTTGTCTTTCATATCTTCCTTAATTAGAGCAATGTGAGAATGAAGTGATAGGAAAATGAATCATATATGATGCATAACCATCGTGGTAGAGACATCTAGTGAATGTAATAACGACACACAATATGATGATGAAACCCTAGCAGGGTAATTGAGAATGTAATCTATCTGAATGGCCAAGTGAGAGAAAGGAAATTCAATTGATAAGATAAAGAAGACTTTAGTAAAACTTGTGAGATCTAAAGTTTGAATTTCAAATTAAGGGAGCAAAGTCACATTATAATAATGTCATGCTACTGATAAGGACCAAACCCTAGAATGTTTAGAGTTGTAGTAGTTCAAGGGATGTCACTAGTGATTTGACCTTGAATACTAGCATCTCTATAAAACAAGATTGTGAGATTTTCACTATGAGATGTAAACTAGCACTGATAGTAATCCTAGCTAATCTGAAAGGTTGATGAACAATATGAAAATGATTCAGAGCAAAGAGTAAGATATAAATTTGAAATGTAACAAATGTGTTTTGAACAAAAGGAGAAATACAATATGAGTGAACTGTGATATGAAATAAATTCTTGCAGTGATAGCAAGAATAATGAATAATCTATTCATACCTTGTATGTTTCAATTTTAGGAATGTTTAATCTACGTGATTAAAATGAGAAGGATAAGTAGCAAAAAGTAAGTAGTAGTGAATGATGAGAGAGATAAGAGAAAACAATGGCTTTTAGTAATATGTGAATTTGTTTTTAGAAGTATAATTTTTTGAAGGTATATTAAGGGATGTAAATTGGTTCTACGTATGATTTCAGTGTATATGTAAAAGATATGTTAATTAAAGGTGTCTGATAGTTGTAGTCATTCATACCATTAATCCATCTTAGTATTGTACAATTGTGGTATGGTGATATGGGTTGAATAATGATGGAACAAATGAAGGGTTGCCCTGGATAAGGTAGTCTTACCCATTCACTCATATGAATAGAAGGGATGATAATCATATTGTATTGATATGTAACCCTAATGAGGTATAGCTTGTTATACCTAACTTTAATATAACTAAGTGATGGTAATTGGGTATGAATAGTCCTTGAATGACTAATACAATCATGGAGTACTTTTTTACTGTTATTGAAACCCTAGTATGTTATAACCCGATGGTTACACCTTGAATTGCTTGTGGGTTCATACTTGAGAATAATATGGAATGTGATGGTAATGCTTCACCTTATGCAATCCATGATGCAATGGGGATGACGTGAGTAGTATTGTACAATTGATGTTGAATCTAGTCTTCTAACTCAAGACTGTTTTGCTATTTGAGTAGCACAATAGTAAAATTCAAAAGAACATGGTGAACTCTCTTTTGTGACTTAGAGATAACACAGAACAATAGTACATATTGAGCCAAATGAATTGAGATAATGTTGAGGTAACACCTCAAGAGTATGAAATATTTGAAATGATTATTTCTCTTTCTCTTTCCTATGATTGATTGTGGCATAGAGAATTTGTTTGTTGTCATTGAGAACTATTTCAAACATGTTGTGATTAGAAAAGAAAATGAAGGACTTAATGTTGAAAACTTCATTCAAGTATGAAATATAAGAATCTAATGACATGTAAGATTTCAGAAGCTTAAAATAAACTTTGAATATACTTTGCTTGCATATTTATGTTTTGAGGGTGAAACTTTTTTAAGGGGGGAAGAATTGTTATGATCGTATCTGAGCTTAATGGGTTAGGGTTTATGTGGATGACTACATGCTTAGTCATATTGGTCATTGATTAAAAATGATTAATGATGATATCTCAATCATGATATGTTAAACCTAATGAGAACCCCAAGTATGCTATCTCTTTGTATAATTAGGGTTTGAGAAAATATAAACCCTAGTCAGCTAAAATTAGGGTTTTCACCAAATAGGCTCACGTTGGGGAGAATGAGAGAGGTATGCAAAGGAGAAATAAAATGGTAGTTGAAGGATAGGATAGCACAGCCGTGGTGGGTAGCACGACCGTGGTGGGTCGTTGGTGGCACGGGCATTCTTCGCCACACGGCTGTTTTGAAAGAATTAAACTATTTACCAACTTTTATACTCAAATCTGCTAAAACCAATGCACCACAGTCGTGGTATGCAGCACGTCCATGTTGGGTCCATCTTAGCACGGCCGTTGTAGCTAGCATGGTCGTTCTGGGGCATTCTCTCTTCAAAAGACTATTCTATAAATTTCTGGATAGCAGTGCACTGTTCTATTTTTAATTATTTATTGGCATTTCCAAATGATCTGAAATTTTAAATGAAGCTTTATAACTCAATTAAAAACAAAATGTAAAATTTTCATAATTTTTGGAGAAGGTTTGATCTCTGAAATAGACGAATTGCGGTAATATTTTTATGACAGAAAATTCAGCTGAAATAAGAAAAAGTATAGTGAGGGGTTAATGTGCAATTGATCCAAGCAGTTCAATTACTCTATATGGTCAACCTAACACACTAGCAGCTCTCATAATTTGTGATTCATTCCATAGAAACAAAATCCTAGAGAGATAGGGAGAGTTAGAGTTTGAGAGGAGAAAGTGATGGAGATGCTGACCTAGAGTTTTGCAGTCTGAGGAATGATGAAAACATGTAAGTTTAACTTCTTTGGATATAGTTTCATGGTGAATATTCTCTCACATGTCAAAATTCCGTCCCTCCTCTGATTTGATCCAAAATGGTATCAAAACTTCCCCTTTTCTCACTCTTTCTTAATAATCCCTAATTTTTAGGGTTTCCGAGTTGAAAGGAAGAAGAATTGGGTGAATTGCTAGGGATTTGATATGAGATCGAGATTTTCAGGGATGAGCTATATTTTTAAGGTGTTTTCACACCTTAGAGTGAGTGGGAACTTCCTTTAAATAGTATATTCTATGAAAATTAGTTAATTCATCCATAATCTTTAATTGCTAGTATGCGACTACAAACCCTAAATTGTCTATTTGTTCTAAGTTGTTGCAAAATGATATGAAATGGATTCTTCCTCTGTTTGGATGAAGTTCAGATGATAAAATCATATTACAATTGTATACAATATATCCTAATGATAATTCCCTAAGTATTCACAGAGGTTATAAGAGTAAACTGAAATATAGGGAATTTGTCTATGACTAAAATTTGTTGTATAAGTAAATAGAGAAAATTGCTTATCTAGATCCCCTTGGTTATGAATGATTGTTTATCTAAATTCATAGTACTTATATGTCAGATACTATCTTGGATTTCGTTCAAATTGAATAGTATTTGTTTGATATCTCAATAAAGAGGGTGAAACCCTAGATGCGAGGAAAGTTGGATATTTGTGAATAGATATCGTGAAATCCATTTGAAAGGATTTTCTTGACATGATATACTTTGTTTATTCAATGTTATTATTGATGCATGATATCCTAGTGAATGGCATGGAAACCCAAATTCAACTCAGTTACAAGATTTCATACATATATTGATTTTATATGATTTGTTGATAGTAGTCTTTATTCAATGAATGTTTATGTCGCATGAAATCTTTATGGGAGCCATGTGAATAAGTTGTTGTCTAGTAAGAGGTGACAAGATGTGTGATGGCCTTGTGAGCCATGAGAATACTTGTACAACTAGTGAAATGAATACCTTGGTCTAAGGACCTAGAGGTAATGGTTACCTGTTACAGAGGTAACAATGCTATGTGATGATCTAAGGGTTTGAATACCCAGATCCAGTAATCATGATAATGATGTGAAGGGATGAGAATTCCTAGTAATGTGATAAGGGATTGAGATCCCTGATATCATGTATTATAAAGATTTGAAAAGTATGTGATAGATGTATTACATTTTTCTTTGTAGCATTTGTGATGATTAAATGAAACCTTAAGGGTAGGGTGTTCAATGAATCAAGTATTATGATATCAATGTTCTCAGTTATTATTAATAATTCTTGTCATGATAAGTAATTAACTCTTAATTGATTTATGAGATGCACAACTCAAGATTCGGGTTGATATGTATGATTCTAGTGTGTATGTGCCAAGTGGACATGAAATCTGTTTATTTAAAAAATTTAGTCTGTCTGTATGTATAGTATGTTGACTACTCAATATATTATAGTATTTTGAATATACTGCTCTGGCAAGTTTAGAATGATATACATGTTGTATTATAACTTCAAATAAGTAGACACGACACCATAGAGATACCAGAGTTAAGTATAAGTAAGAGAAGGGTACAATGTAGAAAGAGCTTTATAGGAATAATAAAATAATAGACTTAGGAGCCATGAACACCGTAGAACCCCTATGTGAGGTTTGTGCCTTAGGGGTAAAATGACCTAACCCTGGCAGCGTCCAGTATACGGGGGTCAGAAGGTGCTATCAGGTGGCATGGGGGATGAAGCCCTAGTGGAAGTCTCCTTAAATTATAGTCTGCAGTGTTCAACATCAACCAGAAGTCTTAGTGGCATTAGAGTACAGAAAAGTCAAGAGGTGGCTTGACTCTCTGTCTGTGTGCTCAGGTTAGAGGAGGAGTCCAGTTTAGGCCAGAGAGTCATTTCCCTATTGCAGACCAGGAGAGTAGTCAGACTTAGCATTTCTCGGGTGTGTCCTCTAAGTCTTGTATGGTGTGATCGTGGTGCACTACGAGTCTTCATATGTAGAGTACACTGCATATGATCATGGCATAATAAAATGAATGAGAGGTCAAACAAGTGTGTACACTTATTCAATTATTTTTTGTATGTTTTTGAATTATTAGTTCTCTTTATGATCAATCAAGCATTTTATATATTGATTCACTCTTACAGATATTTAGAGTATCCTGCCATATTTATGATTGTCAATTATTAGACTCTCTAAAGCTTTCTGTTGTTATAATTGATATCAATTGCTCAAAAGTATATTTATAATTATATCAGTGCTTTAGATTGTTTCTTTGAAGTACTCATTCACTGAGCGAGTAGGCTCACCTCTCTACTCAAAATTTTTAGGGAAATCACATGGACTTGAAGAAGATATCATTGCATCAGAGTAGATCTGCCACAAGAGTTAAATCTGAGTATAGTTAAGTTCAGTCGGTCCATATCACTCTAGGTCCTTGTATAGATTTGAGAGAGAGTTGTAAATGATGTTTTGTATGTTTATTTCCTTAATAAGAGAGAATGCAAATGATTGTCATGTCGTATGTACATGGAAGTGTGAGAAACATAATGAATGTATGAATGTGTATCATTCAATGTTAAGATTATATTAGAGAAATGAAAGTTTATTCTCTTGTAAAGTTAGTTTATGTGGTTCAATGTGAGAAAACAAAGAGTTTGAAAATGAAGAAAAAGTTAAGGGTAATTTTTTTATTACGTTAAATTATCAATTTATACCCTAATCTCATGATTAAGTGGTAATTGTGACATCGGGGTGTAACAGTGGATGTAAAGCATGGTTATGGCTAAAACCCCAGATATGTGTGTGCATGATTGTGGTTATTTTTTCCTATTGTTAATCGGTCTACGTACCAAGTCTCCCTCTCCTTTCCAGATGTAAATTAATGTTCTTCCTATTTCCCCTCGAATGTAACTCGAGATTTTCCCCATATACAATGTAATAAGAAATAAGATAGCTTTAATTTTTGTTTCGACGTGAGATGACAATCTTTACAAAGGCGAAACAAACGGCTCATGAGATGACCCGGTCAACTATAGGATGACATGAGGACGAACCGATCCACTGGTGGCCCAACCAACCAGCTGGAGGTGTCCAGACAGTACTAGGACCTGATGACTAGACGACCGCTTCAGAAGAGCCCAACCAAGCGACCAAGAGGCGAGCCAACTGATTCAAGAGTTGAACCGATCAAACTGAACTGGTTCGAGCACAGATCTTCGCCAAAAATAGGTTGCACATGATGTGGACCATAGTTGGAAATAATTCTTTGTGGCTCCAAGGAATTACAATAGTATGGCCATAACCATCACTTGTGTGCTTTATTTATTGTCTGTTCTCGTTTGTGGTTATAGTGTGTATATGATACTTACTATATATGTGGTGATTGGATAAAGTATATGTATTTATACATACAAACTCCCTCAATTAAAATATCAATGTCTTCGATGCCTTCCAAAAGTGGCAAACATGAAAAGCTTGATCGACCAAGCGTAGTTTACAACAAAGTGTGGTGTGATGTCTATCTCGTGGAAGTGTGATGGTAGTAATATAGTTTCTGCCAAAGTGGGGTGCATTATTATTGTGTCGGCTTTTGGGTTATACTTGACTGGTGATAACTTGGTGAGACCAGGCGCTAGAGGCATGCATATGATTATGGAAAAGAGTTGTGTATATCATCTATCCAAGAGTTGCATATGATGTAATTGGCATGATGGCCTACCTAAACAATCGGGGTTGTGGGCGATCGACAAAATACGACTCATGATCTGATGAAATATGGATCTTGGCCCACTAGAATAATGTACGTTGTAATATTCTGAATTGATATTGAGGGCTATCATTTCGAATAAAATAGTGTGAATGATAGTTAATTAAAGAACTAATTAATATCGTTAAATTTATTAAATCAAACCAAATCAAAAATGTTTTGAAAAAATGCAATATTTCTTTGTAGAATCAGATGTCAAACACAAACACGTTCAAATTGCGATCAGTTCTTTATAAGGACAAAATAGGATAAAGTTCCATGATTGGTTAAGGACTTTGGGAAATATTCTCATCAATGAGTGAAAGCTCTATGTCCTTGATAGATCAATGCCAGAGGAACCCGCTCCAAATGCATCTAAGGCTAAATGGATGTTTATTTGAAGCATGTCAATTATTCTATAGACATTTGAATACCTAATGTTATGTTGTATGAAATGTGAGTTGCGTGAACAACATGAAAACATGGACATTCTCGAGATGGTAACGCATCTTAAGAATCATGTAAAGCAAAGAAGGTATAATGTCTTCAAAGTGCTAATTGAGTGTAAATTGGCAAAAGGAGGTCCAATAGGACCCCATGTGCTCAATGTGATTGGACATATGGAATGATTGGGATTTCTCTTAGGTCAAGAGTTGACCATGAATATGATTGTGCAAGCATTGCATGAATAATAGTTAGTTTATCATATGTTTGACATGTTGATGCCAAAGCAAAAAAGAAAAGGATAAATCTATGATGGTGATCAGTGGAAGTGAGTCTTAGGGTAAAGGCAAGGCTAAGAAGTGTTCTGAGGTTGAGCTTAAGTCCAAGTCTTCTACACTCAAGTTATGGAGAAGGGTAAGTGTAAAGAAATTTGTCCTTTTCACTTAAAGGATAAAGAAAACAAAATGCCACCATTATCATTTGTTTGGAGATCGGAAAGGAATTAGCCTCCTCATAGAGGAACTCGAGAAGAAGATAGAGATAGAGATCTCTACTTTAGGACCAGAAAAGAAGTAAGCTAGAACTGTGTGGAACAAGGATTGTTGCCTCTACAGTTGTAAATATTCATTTATGGGCACGTAATAGAATTAGTAAATTGCTAATTTGTACTTTCCATTGATGAAAACATCATATGTCTTGTATGACAAGAACATTATGTTTAATTTTAAAATATATGATCTTTATGGCAATGATCTATGTCTCACAAACTATACGTGATATTTGTAGAGACATATGTGTATGACATATATATTGAATGACTTGATAACTCAAACATTGAATACCTATAGCACTATCATCTAGAGCGTATAAACGAGAAATGCATTTTTAAAGTCCATATGATGGTTATCTAGTCTCTTTTGGTTAATGAACCAATAGAGACATGCATGTCTTATTTGTTGTGCAATATGACAAAAGCATCTTCCCAAGATGTAGTGGGAGATTGACTATTCCATTAGCACTAGTACATACTGATGTACATAGGCCTTTTAGAATGAATGCTAAAGGTAGTTACAAGTACCTCATTATACTTATTGATGCCATCAGTAGATATTGAAATTTGTATTTAATGGAATACAAGTTTGGATCTCTTGAATTGTTCAAGGAGATCATAAATGAAGTACATAACTTACTTGGTAAAGTATTAAGATAAATTGATGTGGTCAGTGTTGAAATATTTAACCAAGAGTTTGAGGACCTTCTGGAGACACCAAATAGTGTTTCACATTGAAATCCACCTGAAACATATTGATGTGTCAGAAAGAAAGTATCACACCCTGTTAAGTCATGGTGAGATTATCAATAAAATCTAGTTGATCTTACAATTTATTTTGGGCACATACTTAAATACTAAAAACAATGTACTGTCTAAAATGGTTCAAAAGACACCATATTAGATATGGCATGGGAAGCGCCTTATATGTCTTTTACAGTGATTAGGATTGAAGGCTTATATAAGAAAATAGTTTCTTAAATGGCTTTATCCACAAATCACATGAATGTTATCTTGTTGACTACTACTTATATTCCAACCTGACAACAAAGTGTTTGTTGCTAGGATGGTTGAATTCCTAAATGAAAATTTGTTCGACAGGAATTAGTGGGAGTAATAGTAGAACTCAAAATATTCGAGACAAATCAGAAAACATATAACCTAAAAGGGTATAATAGGAACAAGGAGAATCACAAGTTGTTGTGAAATCTCAAATTCCTTATCTAAACACAGAACTCCTAGTTCTAGTAGAACATGCCTTAAGTTTGAAAGATTATCATATCTTATAACTCAAAAAGGTGACGAGTTGATAATAGAGATGAGTCAACAACCTACCTAGAAGCTACTGAGGGATCAGAATCTGAGAAATGGCTTGAGGCCATAAGATCAATGATGTACACCATGTAAACTAACAAGGTATGACCTTAGTGGATCCACTTAAAGGGGTAAAACCCATTGGGTGCATTTGGGTCTCTGTAAAGTAGACCAACATGGAGGGGTAGATAGGCTACAAAGAGCTTCAAACAAATTCAAGGTGTTGAACAAGATGAAGTCTTTCACCAGTTACCATGTTTGAATCCATTTGGATCATGCTTGTTGTTGCAGCTTAGTATGACTGTGAGATTTGGCATATGGATTTTAAAATTGCATTCCTTAATTGGAATAATTAAAAGGATGTGTACGTGACACACAACCTAATGGTTTTATAAATTTCATTAATGCAAATAGAGTCTATAATCTACAAAGGTCAATCTGTGGATTGAAGCAAGCATTTCAGAGCTGGAATTTTCTATTTGACAAGACAGTCAAAGGGTTTGACTTGAGTCAGAATGAAGATGGAATATGTGATTATAAAAGATTTAGTTGGAGCATATTTATATTCCACATAATGATGGGGAATGACGTCCTTATCTTATAAATGTTAAAACATGGCAAGGAAAGTGCCTTCTATAATAAGGGTTTAGGTGAAGCATCCTATGAGATAGGTATCGAGGTCTATAGAGATAGATTTGGAAAGCTTCTTGACCTTAGAAAAAGCACATACATTGGTAGCATGTTGAAGGGTTCAACATGCAAGACTCAATGAGAGAAAGCGTGTCCATGTTCCATGGAGTTAGTCTCTCAGGATCCTAATGTCCCAATTCTTATGAAGAACAGGAACACATAAATAGATGTCATATGCAATTGGATCTATCTTGAATGCACTTTTATGTACTTATCCCGTTATATCATATGTATTGGACATGACGAGAAGATATTTTGTTATCTCATATGTATTGGACATGACGATATGATATCTAATCATGACATATGTACTGACATGAAGAGAGGACATATATATACCTACCTAGCAATCTCGTATGTATTGGACATGATGAGAGGGTATAAATCTGTTACCAGTAAGAGTCACTGAACTACCATAATGTAAGCACTTAAAGGATTGGTTCATTGGTTATGGTAATAAGGAAGAGTTGGATGTAAAGGGTTACACTGATGCTAGCTTCCAAACTGACAACATGATCACAATAGTGTTTGACATTAAATGAGAACTGTAAACTAGAAAGGGTTTTGAGCTAATGATAGTTGTCCTAATCTACAAAAGAAGTTGAGTATGTTTGTGTTATGAAAATAGCAGAGATATTGTATGGATCAACAAGTTCATATGGGTGAACTTGTATGAGGTTCCAAACCACTGATGACATAGTAGAAATATTGATGACAACGATGGAGCTACTAGTTAGGCCGAGAATCTTAGATAGCATACTACAGCACTTCCATCTCATACAAGTAGTCATACAATGAAGAGATGTGAAAATTGTAAAATACCAACTTCAGGAAAATGTTGCTAAACCCTCTATAAAGGCACTTGCGCAGCAGAGGCATGAAGGTCATGTTAGGTCACTCGAGATGAGATATGTGGGTGATTGGCTCTAAGTGCAAGTGGGAGTTTGTTGGTATGTGTGCCCAGCGAGTCAATCATATGATTATTGGGATATGGAATTAGATAAGTGATTTGATAATAATTAAGGCAAGCTTCCAATTTATTTTGTATATTCAGTTATGAGATAATGAATTGTATAATAAATGTCTAGAGAATGATATTACTCAATAATGTATGTCTTCAAGTACGTGACTGGGAAGAATGAGATCATATAGATGTTAAGAGTATATGCATTCTCATTATGTCCTTGATTGGTTGTTATTGTGGAAGATTGATAGACAACAATGACACATAAAATCAGAGTGTGAGTTAGTTGATGACTAAATATCATTTTTCATGATATGGTAATATCAAATCAATCACACAGATACATGTCAAAGAATAGTGTATCGAACAGACCTACCGTGATACTGGCACATGGAAGCCATTATCATGGAAGTCATAGCCAACTCTCATAGTGATGGTGGTGGTTGTGGTTCTTAGATTTGAAATCACTACACTCATCACATGTCATTGGGTACACTTTGACATCATCAAACGTAGTCCTGAAACATGGGTTGTTATAAAGGTGATGATTGGGTGACTTTGACACAAGGGGGTTGACTATGAGTGATAGAGATGGGATTTGTCTCTCCTATAGAAGTATGATATCTAAGGCCTCTTGATTAGCAATTCTGAGAAAAGTATGGCCATATGTATGTGAGTCAATATATGATATTGAGCTTACATATATCTCATGCAGTCTGCTCTGGTTCAAGAAACAAGATTGAATAATAATGAGGATGACTGCTCCATGCCTCTAGTTCAATCTGGATATCAGTGACAATGGAACTATACAAACATTGTAACACCATACACATATTATAGGCTGAAGTTTCTCCTCAACTTTCCATTCACGTGGGTAGCAATGATGTGCGACTAGGCACCGGTCATTGCTTGTCATGTCAAAAGCTAGTTATGGACATTCACTGCCAATTTGATATGGGACCTATAGGGTCACACATATAGGAACTTGTCTAGAAGAGGACTTCGATCTTGAATGATGATTGGATTGAAATTGAAGTGTTTAGGTATATCAATTCACGCAACAGATCAGCTGACTAGACTTCCAAACGATCAGTTCAAGTGTTGAGACTGTTGTTTGGAGTGTCAGGTTGATTAAATTGTACATTAGTTGAAATTCTTCCTAACCTGGCCTGCGAGATGCCCATCTCACTTGTGTGAAACGGTCATCTGGGCTGGTGTGAGACTCCCACCTCAGTTGTAGTAAACGGCCATCTCGGGGGTGCAATTCAATTGCGTAAAAAATTGGTGTTGACATCAAGTTGAGTACTAATTAGAATTGAATTGCCAACATATGTGCAAAACTAGAAATTTTGAGACGACCGTCTCGCGTGCGAGATGACCATCCTGTTGGATGAGGCAACTGTTTCGGCGTACGCAGGTTGTGAAACTTTCATAATTGTTACAAAAATTCAAGATCTTCATGTCCTTTCCACTAAAGTTTTTCTTCCGCATTGGATGGGGACTGGGAACCTTGACCCTAACCCCTCCTATATATAGAGGGGTATTGGCAGATTCCCAGAACACAACTACTACATGGACAATTGAGAATCAGTTGGTTTGACAATTGTTGTCGTCTCTGGTTGTGGTAACCACGAGATCCCAAGTCAGTCCTACCAGACTAGGGAGGGATAGCCACAGGAGAGAAACAACTGAGGATCATTGTTGTGGGAGAGCATGTTGGTGACTAGTAACCAATGGGGGGAGACAAATCCTTCATGTCCATTCCAGTAGCATGAAAAGAGTTCTAGTTGATCTGTGGAGACTACTCTACAGGAAGGAGTCCTTTGGCTGCTACTAGGAGGTCAACATCAACTCACAGTTTGTGATGAGATCTGAGGAGCCTTTGTAGAAGTTGTCCATCTCTATTGTCCATGGAGGAGCAGTCAGACAAATCTGAGTGCAACCATGAGCTGCACAGACACAGTCCAAGACATAGTGCACAACTACATCGACGAGGATTGTTGTTGGACTTGCTCCAGGACCAGTTATATCTTCGTGAAACCATCCTTCCCGTTGCATAGTTATTGATGTGATTTGCTGGTTAATGGGAAATATGTCAGTAAAATTTTTGTTTCTGTTGCCTATCTGATGTTGTATTTTCCTACAGGTATTATCTATGTTATTAGTGACAGCAATTGGGTAAGTCTGATTCATGTGGTCCCCAAGAAGGGTGGGATGACACTAGCAAGAGAGAGTGAAGGAAAGGAATTAGCCACTCGTACAATGACTGGTTGGTGTATGTGCATTGGCTACAGACTATTGAATGAAGCAACAAGAAAGGACAATTTCCCTCTTTCCTTTTATTGATCAAGCTCTAGAGAGGTTGGTGCATCATTCTCACTTTTGTTATCTATATAGTTATTCTGGATTTTAACATATTCTCATTCACCTAGAAGATCAGGAAAAGACCACATTCACTTGTTTGTATGGGACATATACTTTTCGATGTATGTCATTTGGTCTATGCAATGCCCCTACCACCTTTCAGAAGTGCATGTTAGCAATATTTTCTAATCTAATAGAAGAAGTCATGGAAGTCTTCATGAACAACTTCTCTGTGTATGGGTCATCATTTGAACAATATCCTTAGTCCTCCAAAGATGTGAAGAAAAAAGCAACCAGTCCTCAACTGGGAGAAGTGCCACTTTATAGTACGAGAAGGAATAATTCAGGGACACAAGGTATTTGAAGCTGGTATAGAAGTAGATAAAAATAAAATAGAGGCTAACTTTAAACTTCTGCCTCCCTCTTCAATCTCTTCTGTCTGTAGTTTTCTGGGACATGCAGGGTATTATTGTCATTTTATCAAGGACTTTTCAAAGATCGCAAAACCTTTGTCCAATCTGTTGGTAAAAGACACTCTGTTCATCTTTGATGAAGAGTGTCGGAAGGCTTCAATACCCTCCAAGATGCCTTGACCACTGCTCGCATTATGCAAGCTCCAGATTGGGACCTACCCTTTAAATTAATGTGTGACGCTAGTGATTATACATTTGGGATAATTGGGACAAAAGAAGGACAAGAAACATTATGTTATCTACTATGCTAGAAAAACTCTTGATGAGGCTCAGATTAATTACACAATTACTGAACGAGAGATGATATCCATCGTCTACGCCTTTGCCAAATTCAGATCCTATAAGTTGGGTGGGAAGGTGACAATCTATATTGATCATGGACCAATTAAGTATCTTATGCATAAGAAAGATACCAAACCACGTCTCCTCGGGTGGGCCCTCCTCTTGCAAGAATTTGATCATGAGATTGTTGACAAAAAGGGATCAAAAAATGTCATTGTTGATTACCTCTCTCGAATAAAGGTGGAAGAAAAATACTCACTTCCTATCAATGAATCCTATCAAGATGAATTCCTACTTCTTATTCATTCTCTTGATCGAGTAACTCCATGGTATGTTGATTTCTATAATTTCATGGCATGCCAATAGTTACCTCCTGGGATGACCTACAATCAAAAGAAGAAATTCTTTTCTGACATCGGGAACCATTTTTGGGATGATCCCCTACTTTTCAGAAAGTGCGCAGACAATGGATATCATCGTTGTGTGGATCATGATGAAGCTCATTCAATCTTGGAAAAATGTCATGCGGCCCCCTATGGGGGACATCTTGGCGCTGAGAAGACATCTTTGAAAATCTTGAACTCTGGTTTTTATTGGCCGACTATATTTGAAGATTCGCACACTTTTACTAAATAATGTGATGTGTGTCAACACACTGGGAAAATTAGAAAACGAAACGAGATGCATGTTGCTGAATAGATCAAAGTGGGGATCTTTGATGTTTGGGGGATAGACTTCGTGGGACCTTTCCCACCATTTTTTAGAAACAAATATATTTTGGTGGTTGTTGACTACATCTCCAAGTGGGTGGAGGTTGATTTTTCATTAACCTATGACTCCAAGATGGTAATGCATTTGTTCACAAAAATCATTTTCCCTAGGTTTGGAGTTCTCTGTACGATAATCAATGATGAAGGATTGCACTTCATTGAAAAATAATTTGAGGCTCTTTTGAAGCGATATAGAGTAAGACATAAGATAGCTACTCTGTATCACCCTCAGACTGTAGGCCAAGTAGAGGTTTCCAACAGGCAGATCAAGAAAATTCTCGATAAGACAGTGAGCAATTCAAGAAAATATTGGTAGTCTAAACTCAATGATGTTCTCTGGGCATATCAAACTGCTTAGAAGACATCCATAGGAACAACCCTTATCAACTAATTTATGGTAAATATTATCATCTCCAGTTGGAACTAGAACACAAATACTATCGGGCGATTAAAGCCCTAAACATGGATGGTGGATTTGACAAAGAGAAGAGATTTTTACAACTACATGAGTTGGAAGAACTTTGTATGCACACTTATGAGAATACAAAAATATACAAAGAGTGCACCAAGATTTGGCATGACTCTCATATCAGGCGAAAGGATATTTTAGAAGGAGGCAAGGTTCTGCTATTCAATTCTTCTCTTTGTCTATTCCCAGGAAAACTTCATTCTTGTTGGTCTGGACCATTCACATTGGTTAGCATTTATCCCTCTATAATTATGGACATTCATAGGAAGAAATCAGGGATGTTTTCAGTTAATGGTCACCGACTAAAGAGGTATTATGAAGATGAAGCCATCACCAGAAGGGTGGACTTGGAGTTGCCAGATGTCCCAGAAGTAGAATGAGATGTTCAAGAAGTCAAGCTACATAACTATAAACAAAGCGCTACTTGGGAGGCAACCCAAACATTTACCTTTTATGTCATTTAGATTAGTTTTCGATGGTTTTAATTTTCTTGTACAAAAACTTTATAGAGATTGTCAGATCTAAATCAAGGTGGACAATCATTTTCTTTCCTTTTAAAATGATGATTGGAAGACAGTCATTTTATCGTGACCTATCAACCTAAATTCTGATTCGAGTTATCGAATTTTACTTAGTAGGGTTTTGAATTACCTTGTCGATCGTCACGGTCGGCAGTGTTATCGACCCACCTGCTTGACTGATATTGACCGTGTAGTGATAGCCTTCTCCTTTGGACACATGTAGATCCTCCGATAGTGTCGATCGACAAATCTTTTGGATTTCCATCTATTGATTTCATGGTCGGCAGGTTTCAAGGAGACAATTGACAAGCCAATATAGTTACACTCTTGACCCTCCTAGTCAACACCTCTATCAACCGACAAACATGTTGCCAGATCTGGATCCACTATCTGGATCACCGACTTAAGTTTCACTGACCTTAACCAAAGCTATAAATACCAGACCTAGGGTTAAGAATTTTCTTACTGTCTTATAAATCCTAGTAAAGTGTTGCCTCTCCATTTACTCGACTATTGACGTCACGATCAACAAACTTCCTATCGATGTCCCGATCGACAAGCTTTACTTTCGAGCTCCTGTCAACATTTGTCATCTCATCTTATTGACGGGTACATGCTCATGTTGGTCGACACCTTTGTCGACCCTTGCAACAACGTTGTCGATGTGATGACCTTATCGACCATTTTTCACGACACGACTGTCAACCTATTTTGTATTCTGATGACTAACTCACCTCTTGTCGATCATCACGGATGTAACGTTGTCGACTTACCTAGTTTTGACTATGATCAATTTACAGCCAAATCAACTTTATTCCCTTTTACATGTCGACACCACCTTCTTTAGCACAATTCTGTCGACGCTTGCATCGACGATAATAAATCGACATAGTTAAATCATAGTTATATTGTGCTCATTATTTTTCTTTTACAGTGATGGCTCAGCAAGGAAGCATCGTCCTATTAAAGAAGGGGGAGAAAGGCCTCTCTCTAAGCAACCCACAATAGAGGGAAAAAAGAGAGCCAGGGTTACTAAACCTGAACAGATGTTCAGCAAGGCTCACAGTTGGAGCTTCCCTAATCTAGAACCTTCAGGCCACAAAACAAGGACCATCTAGAGGCATTCAAGGCAATGAAAAGAGCAATTTTCAAACCCACTCGCTTCATATCTTCTACCGCTCTTGAAGAAATAGGCATTCGGACAAGATTAGAGGAGATTTTGACTAAATCCCATCTAGTTCACCTCTGCTTCACGAAACATCACGCTTATGTGGAAGAGAGAATGGAATTTGTATCCTCTATTATATAGGTCTCGTCTAAACAGCCCCAAGACCACATCAATAATGTTGATCATGTTCTTATTGATCAAATCTTGAAAAAAATCTTTTGTGCTTCATAAGAAGAGGCTACCAAAGTTTCTTTGGGTTTTCTAGAAAAAGAAGATTCAAGCTTCAATGCTTCCAAATATTGAGAGCGGTTAACCGGACAAAAGAGGTACTAATCTAGGCATTCCAAGGCATCGGTAGTACATTTTGTATTCTGGATAATTACGCACAAGATTGTAGCCAATGTTCTCTTCACTAAGGCAGAGACAGGAAGCATCTACCTTGAGGAACTCTATGTACTATCTCGTATAATGGAAGGAAGGTCTGTCAACAATGGCCGCCTTCTGATTGACAAATGTCTACTCATCGGATCGGCTACGCAAAAAGAATATTGTATGAGTGGTCTCATTAGACTCATATTTCAGGCATATGGACATCCGCCCTACATTGCTTTCAAGGAAATGTCATGTGACATCTTTATCACCATCAGGTACATGATGTCTACTAGTATCTTAGTAAGGCATAACAATTCTAGCCACTATAGGTTCAGGAGAACCAAGATTTCCATTCCTTTACCTGGACTACAGATTATGACAAAGACAAGTTGCTATATTCTGAGACAAAAATTATTGAGCTCATTCAAAATTTCTGAATGACTAATTAAACATAACCGGGTCTGACCGAAGTCTATTGTTACAAATAAACCTAAGTGGCCTCTGTCCAAGATATCAAAAGAAAGTAAACAAAGAAGAATAGTCGGCTATGATTTGGAAGAATTGTGAGTGTCACCTAAGCATGGCCGGGATTCCCCCCCCCCAAATTTCAAAAGAAGACCACCCTCAGGTTACTCCATCATCTGCTACAAGCAAGCAGCCACATCCCCAACCCACCACAAAACGCCCAGCCACCATCCCAGTTCCAGTTGTTACTGTCAGCAAACTTGTCGCCACAGCAGACGATGCATGATGTTCCTGATAGTCCACCAAGACGGTTTCCTCATTTAGATCACCCTTCTTCTTCTCATCAAATACCCAGATTTGAGAATCATTCTTCATCTTCGTTAGAACCCAATACTTTAGGTGGCACTTTTGGTCATGAATTTGATATTATGCATAGGGTAATCGGCGCTACTATGACTGCTTTTTCTAAACTTTGAAATGTCGTAAAGAACATAGAACAGCAGATTCAATCCCTATACATATGGGTCAATGAGCTAAGCAGCATTCCCATACAAATGGTGACCCTTCAGTGTAAGCTTGACAAAAATTTGAAGGTTCGGCACCACCTCCTGCTCCAAATGACCCACCTAGAAAATTCTAGGCAGCGCCAAAAAGAACAGCATGCTCTTCGACAACAACACCGACAAGAGTGCCTTCACAGTTCTGTTGAAGCATCATCTTCACCATCTTCTCACTCTGTGAAGGCAATTCTTATGTTTTCGATACTATGAGTGAAGATGCTCGTCACCACTCTCTTGATCAGGCCGTTAGGTCATTCCGCAAATCTATGTCCCATGTATCTGAATCTATTTTAGGAATGCCAAACCTTTTTCAGTAGACCACATTCCTCATATTCCACAGCCTCTAGTAGATGGACTACCTCTTTTTTATACAGCTCCTATCATCATCCCTTATGAAGATCGTCCATCTAAGAATATTCCTCCTCTGACTCTGCCATCATCCCAAGATACTTTTAAAAGGGACATGAAGCATAAACTAGAAGAAACAATGCTCAATCTAAGCCTAGTATGTTCACTGCTTAGTCTATGTACAGAAGAGGACATATCTGTTGGGATGTATACCACTCACATGGATCTCGAAGACGATGCTATCAATCCTTACGACAATGAAGACATTTCTTTTGATGACGACAATGGCAATCTCACTGTTGTTCTATCAGCTACACCTCCTCGTCTATCTGAAGCAATCTTTCTGGAACCTCTTCTGCCACTTCCACCTCAGCTTCCTCTGAAAATATGTGGAATTGATCCAGATTGTTTGAAGGGAATGTCGGTTCGTGACATTTTTGTCTTACAATACATTCTTGACGACCAACGTAATGGTGGCCATATTGTCTATAACAATTGCTCCATCACCCTATCACGAGAAGAGTTTCAAAATCTTTTTGCAATCCTGCAAAAGTTACCAGAAAAATGTTCATCGTCCTCTCATATACTATCCTAGAGGATGTCATGCCTAGCAATAAGGATTGGCCATATTATAATGCAACTCCTTCTTTAGCTAGGTGCTTATTCAAGAAGCATTTGAGGGCTCAATCAGTTTTGACTCTGTAGGAAAAGATTGAATTTAAGAAAACAAGAGTTATCTTGTTACCTTTTCATTTCATAGGATTGTGGCTACTTTGTGTTGTTGGTTTAAACAAACGTCAAACTACTCTGTTCAACACATGCGTTAGAACACTGACAAATTTTGATATGTGATTAGGGATCGCGCTGCCAAAAAGCGTATTCATATCCTGATCCGACTTCAACGAGTTGTCTGTGAAGTTTGGTATTATCAACCTAACTAGACAAGTTATGTGGTTGCACCACAAACTTTCTAGCACAATCCCGAGCACAATGATAGTGCTTTTATCATTCTCCGGGTTATGGAAGCCCTCAATCGAGAAACTTCTATTTCTAGTTTGGATCACAATGGCTTCACACCTCTTCATGGACAGGTCATCCACGGCAGGTGCTTCTTTCAAGACCCTGAACTACCAGAAAATCTAAGGGATCTTTATCCACTTATTCCTCAGCCTGAGAAGGAGGCACTCTGAGATATCTTGCAGAAAGAGGAAGCGGAAGAAGGGTAGATTACATCATTACATGTTGTCACAAAACCTCATGCTACTGTTACAGCAACTATAAAAAGTCAAAGAAGATACAGATACACTCAAATTCCTAGATGATCTTGAGTCGTTTCCCGTATATGGCCTAGTTTCCACTATAGAACCAAGTTTTGAGAACTTTGACCGCAGTTCATGTTTCAAACTTTCTCTCTCTCAGTTGATGATGTTGATGCAGCATTTCAAACCAGGCAAAAATCACGTAGTCTTTAGTCGAGATGACATTTTGGTTATGAAAGATGACCACCTGGAGACTCTTCAACCACGAGGATGTTTATCTCATAGCCTAAAGGTGGCTTATTAGTCTCTTGTATTCTAGGATGTTGATGATGTATATATGGTTGGCCCTTATCTCACCAATCTTTGTCACGACTCTGATTCGGGTGAAAAAGATCTTCTTCTTTGTCGGCTATAGGAGTCTATTCACCGCTATATTTTTATATATATTCTTCACGATGCTCATTGGACCTTGCTTACTTTCTCTACTCATGAAAGGGAGGTCGTTCTTTACAATATTTATAACATCCCATGATTTGAGGCCTCAAATAAAATGATCTTAAAAGGAATTATTGCACTACCCCTATCGCCAAGGTGCACTTCCTTTTTAGGGAGCACATCACTAAAGAACTCCATAGTTAACCATGCTCAACTTGGAGTAGTATGAGGATGAGTGACCAGTCAGAAAGTTGACCTCAGCTTGCACGTGAGTGAGGACAAAGTGTGTAGTTAAGGCTAGTGTGACAACCTTGATTTTTAGGTTTCATATCCAATATAGTAATTGGAGTTCATGACTTTTCTTAATTGATTAGTTCCAAGTTGAGGTGACATTTATCCAACGATGGATGCCTTTAAACCACAAATATGACTACAGTTCCATTATAGGATGAATACTTTTATCAAGGGCCATCTTTGGACATGCAAGTACTCCACATGTACTATTAGTTATTTTGATTTTCTTATGAAGTGAAGTGTCAAATTGAAGTATAAAAGGACTCAATTGGTTCAATGATGATCCTTTAGGTGTAACATGATCAAAATTTGCAAGTTAAACTTGTTTGATCAAGAATTGATGATTTATTGGTTTGGATTTAGGTTTATCCACTTTTTATGTGTTTACTTGAGGATTTAATCTGGATGACGAAATTTTAGAGTTTTGAGCTCAAACTTGGTTATACAAGGCCTTATGTGATGGGGAATCCATGGTTTAAATTTCATCTAAATAGGAGGTTCCTACTAGAAGATATAAGAATTTGTAATTATCAATGTCGGTTCAAATATCTTGCCAAACCATAGTCTTATTGTTTAAGACTTTAGAAACTGTGACATTTAAATGTCACTCGGCCCAGATATTGTGAGTGCACATCTCACTCTCCCAGCCGTAGATCTTAGATCTGTGAGCCAAAACATCATCTCCTACCTCCGAACTTCACGGGAGGCAGGGGCAACAGGTCTATGAGATAGGAGCCTATCCGACCTTGTCTTTGGACTGCCCCCTTCCACACGATTCTTTTCAGTGCTTTAGATCCGAGAAGTATGGAGATCTCCAACAAACCCTGGTTTAGGTTGAGTGGTGGCATATTTGGAGAGGACCAAGTCATATTCCTAGCATCGTCTCCATCAGTGAGAACCAGAGAGATTGACTCCCTCCTTCCTCCTTTCATGATTGTGTTTTGCACTGACCAAGCAAAGAGAATAGAGATTCCTTCCGCAACCTGCAACACTCTTAGTTCCTCAGTGGATGGGATAATGATGGCCACCAAACCTACAACCTTTTGGAGAGCATGTCTGGGACTACGGATACACTTTTTAGATGCAGGTGGGAGTTCTCCAGGCCCTTAAGAATCTTCATGGAGATCTGGATTTTGTCTCAAAGAAGGGAGACTGTTTTTCCCCTTTCCCCTCTCCTGCGGTGGCCATGGTGGCCGACCCATCCACCGTCGTCTGAAGTAGATTGGGTTGGGGAATGCATCACCTCGCATCCCCGTCGAAAATGAGCACTCCCCTGAGTCGTGTGAGCCTGGAAGAATCTCTCGATACCGAGAGATAGAGGTGTTGGGTCCGAATTTTGTGGATGCACAATCTTCCCAGCTTGCTCTGTTTCTACCTGCAACTGGTGGACTGAGATGAGGCTTCGAGGGCAATAATCCACCGTGATCTAGCCGCCTCAGACCCACGAAGCATCCTGCAGATTTTGGTTGTACAAGGCTCTTGGAAGGAAGACCTCAACTCGGCTTGTTGCTCGTCGGAAAAGACCCTAGCGGCGGCGGCTATGGATTACCCTTGCAGAGCAGGCGGGTCGCGATCTATGATCCCAGGCCACGGCGGCGATGTTGGTCTGCGGACACGGGACCAGAAATGTTGTGAGGAACACACCGCCTTGCGTCAAGCCAATCGCAAAAGAGGTATGGGGACAAACCGGGTTCAAATCTCAGGCCAGCCGGTTTACGAAGGCCTACAGGAGCCAGTAGAGGATCTGCGTGCCTCCCCCTCCAGGGCTAGCATGGGCCAATCAAAAGCTGCCAACACAGGCAGTGGGACCTGCCGCATAAGGTATATCCCTTTCAATACCTAGAAATTAATCGCATCTTAGAAAATGCACTAAAAATAGATCCCTTGACCAATAAATCCCCCAAAAATACACCCAGACTCAGAAAAATTCCATCTTTCTCATGAGATCCCTAGATCTGACCTTTGAAATAGTAATATTGATGAGTTTTAATTTACAAAATGATGCTTCATTTTAGAATGCATGTGATATAATAAATCCTATCTATGTGAGATAAATTCCCAGAAAATTTATGTTAAACTGTATTGTTGTGAGGAAACTTAATAAGGACTTAGATCTGATCATAATTTCAAAATATTTGGATTTCCCCCATTAATGCACATTAGATGCTTTTTTTAGGGTAAACCACATGCCATTATATTGATAAAACCATACGGCATCTACAGAGATAAGTAGATCAAACATATTTTGTAACCACACAAGGCAGAGAGTGATATCTAATAGATAGGATTAGATGCAAGTAAGACTCTTCAGCATGGATTCCTCCCTTTCGCGCTTGTAAAAGCAGCTTTCAAACAGAATCAAACCACAATTCCGGGTTGCATCTGCAAAGACACCCTTACCTCCACCGAGATGACCAGAATAAGCAAGATCACCATCACCCATGGAGTCAGCAGACCTCCACCAACACATCGAGCACAAATAGACAGCCAAGCTACAAAAAAACAGACGGGGGATAAACCCCGAACAAGGATGAAAACACTGGGGGAACCTAGAGAACACCACCACCTTCACAAAGAAAGGACAGAAAGACCTTAAAGAAAGGTACTAACAGCGCAGATACCCGGCGAGACCTGAAAAACAAACAAAGCCTAAAACAACTCCAAGGAAACGTAGGAAAAAGGGGAGGAAAAGCCAAAGTCAGTTGTAGGACCGGAAATCGTGGGGTTCCTCACGACAGCTCAAGCACCCCTGACGACAAGCTAGCAACAACCAAAGAAGGCACCGCAGCTATCGGCTCCCCTTCCGATCCCAGCCGACCTGGATCTAGGATCCAAAACCCAGCCGCCGAAAGAAAGGGGCGCGAAGCAGAGGGAGAGGAGCACAGCAGCGAAGCACCAGCAGAGACCCGATCCGACAGCAGAGACGACAGAGGTGGCCCCGGGGGAGCAGGGCGGCGCACCCAAGCCACCGAGCCCCCTCCCCCAAGATCGGCGACAGCGAGCCCTAGTCGCCCTCTCAGTCGCACGGGAGCGGGTCTCCTCTCTATGCACATTAGATGCTTTTAACCTCATTTTCATTCTAGAAATTAGTAAATGCACCAGAAAAAGATGAAATTTGGACCAGACCCTTAGTATGACTTACTGACCAATATAAAAATATTGGAAACTCATTTAGGGATAGTTGAACCTAGCTTTGGCCTAAACCCTAATTTGGACCTAAGATACCATTAATTATGGTGAACCTTCTATTAATGATATTTAATTGTTATGAATCAGGTGATGACCAGTGATGTAGATGGTCCGGGAAAAGTTAGAAATCTCTGAACTCAGGTACGTGGATATAATTATATGACTAGATTTACTGGATGTTAAATATATGTACTTGCTTGTTTGTACTTGAAATACATTGTTGGATGTAGATCTATATGTATTGTCATTTTCGCCTTGAACAATAAGAACACTAAAGAAAGAAAATGGAATGTAGTTACTAATGGTTCATTAATCTCCCTATTAGAGAGGGAAAGTATTAATGTTGACTAGCACCTCCCTAATGGTACAAGGTACGCGGGGAGATCCCTAATGGTACAAGGTACGCGGGGATAGGGCCCAATAATTTATGTTTGTGCTAAGTCCACCGTAGTAATACATGTCCATTAAAATATGGTTAATAACTTGGGTTTACCTGATTTTCTGCCTTAAGTAATGCTTTCATTTTTCTTTCTTCTTCTTCAAGTATTTTAAATATACCAGCATAGTATAGTATCTTTCAACCACATACCAACTTTATGTTGATTTGTTGTTTCACGTATGTTTTAGGTTCAGAGCTAGCGTGGGATAAAAGATGTGAAGTGAGCACTGCTTAGGTTGTACCTATTGTGTAGATCCAGTTTAGCATACATGTTCTTAGACTGTAGAATTTTCATTCAATATGTAATTGTAAATCGTGTTGTAATAACTCACTTGTATAAATATACATGTTGAATGCTAAGAAATGTTACGGTTGTATGTTCATGTATGCGTATTATGCTTCCGCATCGCTCTCTGATATGATTGGATGATGTTCTCGGATTCTGATATCTCATTCCCAATAGGGTTTGGAGAAATTAAAATCAGGGGACGTCACAGTTGGTATCAGAGCATGAACAATAGCTACACCTGACAGTTGCTCATCATGAAACATAAAATTAAATTTCACCTTCCACCTTAAATCCTAGAAACTTAGTAAGTTGTTCTATAGGAAGAAGGTTTAACTTAGCCTCTAAGTTAGAACCTAGATGTTCGAGAACTAGGTTTAGACAAGTGTGTGAGACCCTTTCCATATAGAGCTCATATGTATGCGGTAGCTACACTAGTCTACACTTTGTTCTCACCATTTCACTAGGTGACATGACACTGGACTATCTACTATGTGTGGGACACTCGGTTTTGCTGATTTGGTTTTGTTTTCCAATCGGCTCGAGCCTCGAGTGTTTTCTCTGACGTCTTCTTTCCCGGAGAAAAACTATATAGTATTTTATTACATATATGTAAATATAAAAATGTGTCCCTCACACTGTAGAGTAGTTAGTGTTCATGCAACCTAAGTGAAAAGGAGCGACATCAGTCTAGAAGAGAGAGTAGTCTAGATTAGATGTCTAGAGCCTTATCAAGATATGTGATACATAGAGTAGATGATAGAATGATAGTTGAAATAAGCATGTGAAATCTTATCTAAGTTTGATCTCTGATGGTATAAGTTTCCTTATAAAGGTTTAAGTTGCATACTTGTTGAATCCCATTTTGTAGAATTTATGCAAAATCTTGATGATGAAAGTACATTCCCTCTTCTTACTTAAGATGAGCTAAGTTAAGATACAGTTGAATATGCATGTGCCTCAAGCTCTTTTACAAAGGAGGACCTCCAGTGTTAGGACAAGATACGTGGTGAACTCCAGAGAGAGTGAGACCCACAAGGAGAGGGTCATAGGACCTACCCTACAATATATGAAATATGAGATATATGTGAAATGATGTGTCCTAAGCTAGGTTAATCCTGAGTAGATGAGTTGAGCCCTTATGCATGATTCCAATCTATATGTGAGAGTTGGGTTAAAAAAATGATGGGTAGGCGACTCATAATGAGAAAGTCAATCCTTTTGATTGAATTAGGTCTTAGCTTGAGTGACATATGTTTGTGAATCTCATCATTAGCTGCAAGTGAGGTGATATATGAACTCTGGCTCTAAGAGTAAAATGCTTCGTGCATAAGATACTCATAAATGTTGTTCCTTCCACTTTTCTGTCTCTATATATATGATGCTAGAAACCTCACTTGAGCTATTTGGATGATTATGTATGAAGGGTCACTTAGATAAGCTTGACCTATCCTATATTCCCTTCCTATATCACACATGAAATATCTAAGTTGAAATCATGATAAAATTGGCTTAGTATATCCTCCTTCCCTCTATGTCATGCATGAAAGATATAAGTTGAAATCACGAACTAGAAATAAATATATCTTTGGATCATGGGTTACATGATCACAGCATATAGTTCTTAACCTCAAATCTTTTGATTCTAAGCTTCTAGTTTGGTGATAACTCTTACATAATAGGGTGAAACCCTGATATACAAAGATGAATATTAGTTCCCTCTAATGATACGATCCTAGTATGATGTCGAGCATAAACAACAATAATGATTTCAAGCATGATAAATTTCAGTAGCTAATGAATTGAAACCTTGATATCACCTTGCATGCTTTAATGGAGGAAAGGTGAAACCCTTAGTAATACCTTCTCAACTCAATATGAGTAAATAAATCCCTAATTATTAGGGTAACCAGGGATGTAAATCCTAGAATAATAGAATGTCAAGTTATGACTAAGCCATCACATGATGCTTCCACATATAAGGTGGAGTGTCTACACCCTCGATGCTTTAAACTTGAATTGTTATAATTTAGGGTTCGCCAAATATTATGATAGTTTTGGCGCCAAGAAGTTATGGCATGATGGAAGTAGTGAGAGAGTAGATGAATTTTGAGGGCGAAATTCCATATAAGGTGGGGTGAATGTGACAACCTTGATTTTTAGGTTTCATATCCAATATAGTAATTGGAGTTCATGACTTTTCTTAATTGATTAGTTCCAAGTTGAGGTGACATTTATCCAACGATGGATGCCTTTAAACCACAAATATGACTACAGTTCCATTATAGGATGAATACTTTTATCACGGGCCTTCTTTGGACATGCAAGTACTCCACATGTACTATTAGTTATTTTGATTTTCTTATGAAGTGAAGTGTCAAATTGAAGTATAAAAGGACTCAATTGGTTCAATGATGATCCTTTAGGTGTAACATGATCAAAATTTGCAAGTTAAACTTGTTTGATCAAGAACTGGTGATTTATTGGTTTGGATTTTAGGTTTATCCACTTTTTATGTGTTTACTTGAGGATTTAATCTGGATGACGAAATTTTAGAGTTTTGAGCTCAAACTTGGTTATACAAGGCCTTATGTGATGGGGAATCCATGGTTTAAATTTTATCTAAATAGGAGGTTCCTACCAGAAGATATAAGAATTTGTAATTATCAATGTCGGTTCAAATATCTTGCCAAACCATAGTCTTACTGTTTAAGACTTTAGAAACTGTGACATTTAAATGTCACTCGGCCCAGATATTGTGAGTGCACAGCTCACCCTCCCAGCCGTAGATCTTAGATATGTGAGCCAAAACATCATCTCCTACCTCCGAACTTCACGGGAGGCAGGGGCAACAGGTCTATGAGATAGGAGCCTATCCCACCTTGTCTTTGGACTGCCCCCTTCCACACGATTCTTTTCAGTGCTTTAGATCCGAGAAGTATGGAGATCTCCAACAAACCCTGGTTTAGGTTGAGTGGTGGCATATTTGGAGAGGACCAAGTCATATTCCTAGCATCGTCTCCATCAGTGAGAACCAGAGAGATCGACTCCCTCCTTCCTCCTTTCATGATTGTGTTTTGCACTGACCAAGCAAAGTGAATAGAGATTCCTTCCGCAACCTGCAACACTCTTAGTTCCTCAGTGGATGGGATAATGATGGCCACCAAACCTACAACCTTTTGGGGAGCATGCCTGGGACTACGGATACACTTTTCAGATGTAGGTGGGAGTTCTCCAGGCCCTTAAGAATCTTCATGGAGATCTGGATTTTGTCTCGAAGAAGGGAGACTGTTTTTCCCCTTCCCCTCTCATGTGGTGGCCATGGTGGCCGACCCCTCCACCGTCGTCTGAAGTAGATTGGGTTGGGGAATGCATCACCTCGCATCCCTGCCGAAAACGAGCACTTCCCTGAGTCGTGCGAGCCTGGAAGAAGCTCTCGATACCGAGAGATGGAGGTGTTGGGTCCGAATTTTGTGGATGCACAATCTTCCCAGCTTGTTCTGTTTCTACCTGCAACTGCTGGACTGAGATGAGGCTTTGAGGGCAATAATCCACCGTGATCTACCCGCCTCAAACCCATGAAGCATCCTACAGATTTTGGTTGTACAAGGCTCTTGGAAGGAAGGCCTCAACTCGGCTCGTTGCTCGTCGGAAAAGACCCTAGCGGCAGCGGCTATGGATTACCCTTGCAGAGCAGGCGGGTCACGATCTATGATCCCAGGCCACAGCGGCGATGTTGGTCTGCAGACACTGGACCAGAAACGATGTGAGGAACACGCCGCCTTGCATCAAGCCAATCGCAAAAGAGGGATGGGGACAAACCGGGTTCAAATCTCAGGCCAGCCGGTTTACGAAGGCCTACAGGAGCCAGTAGAGGATCTGTGTGCCTCCCCCTCCAGGGCTAGCATGGGCCAATCAAAAGCTGCCAACACATGCAGTGGGACCTGCCGCATAAGGTATATCCCTTTCAATACCTAGAAATTAATCGCATCTTAGAAAATGCACTAAAAATAGATCCCTTGACCAATAAATCCCCCAAAAATACCCCCAGACTCAGAAAAATTCCATCTTTCTCATGAGATCCCTAGATCTGACCTTTGAAATAGTAATATTGATGAGTTTTAATTTACAAAATGATGCTTCATTTTAGAATGCATGTGATATAATAAATCCTATCTATGTGAGATAAATTCCCAGAAAATTTATGTTAAACCGTATTGTTGTGAGGAAACTTAATATGGACTTAGATCTGATAAAAATTTCGAAATATTTGGATTTCCCCCATTAATGCACATTAGATGCTTTTAACCTCATTTTAATTCTAGAAATTAGTAAATGCACCAGAAAAAGATGAAATTTGGACCAGACCCTTAGTATGACTTACTGATCAGTATAAAAATATTGGAAACTCATTTAGGGATAGTTGAACCTAGCTTTGGCCTAAACCCTAATTTGGACCTAAGATACCATTAATTATGGCAAACCTTCTATTGATGATATTTAATTGTTATGAATCAGGTGATGACCAGTGATGTAGATGGTCCAGGAAAAGTTAGAAATCTCTGAACTCAGGTACGTGGATATAATTATATGACTAGATTTGCTGGATGTTAAATATATGTACTTGCTTGTTTGTACTTGAAATACATTGTTGGATGTAGATCTATATGTATTGTCATTTCCGCCTTGAACAATAAGAACACTAAAGAAAGAAAATGGAATGTAGTTACTAATGGTTCATTAATCTCCCTATTAGAGAGGGAAAGTATTAATGTTGACTAGCACCTCCCTAATGGTACAAGGTACGCGGGGAGATTCCTAATGGTACAAGGTACGCGGGGATAGGGCCCAATAATTTATGTTTGTGCTAAGTCCACCGTAGTAATACATGTCCATTAAAATATGGTTAATAACTTGGGTTTACCTGATTTTCTGCCTTAAGTAATGCTTTCATTTTTCTTTCTTCTTCTTCAAGTATTTTAAATATACCAGCATAGTATAGTATCTTTCAACCACGTACCAACTTTATGTTGATTTGTTGTTTCACGTATGTTTTAGGTTCAGAGCTAGCGTGGGATAAAAGATGTGAAGTGAGCACTGCTTAGGTTGTACCTATTGTGTAGATCCAGTGTAGCATACATGTTCTTAGACTGTAGAATTTTCATTCAATATGTAATTGTAAATCATGTTGTAATAACTCACTTGTATAAATATACATGTTGAATGCTGAGAAATGTTACGGTTGTATGTTCATGTATGCGTATTATGCTTGCGCATCGCTCTCTGATATGATTGGATGATGTTTTCGGATTCTGATATCTCATTCCCAATAGGGTTTGGAGAAATCGAAATCAGGGGGCGTCACAGCTAGTGGTGATATGTGGGGCCATTCGTCATTCTTAAAACTCTACTAGAGCCTAGGGTAGTGAGTCTGGGTGTAACAAATGGTATCAGAGTCGATTCCCCTCTAGTAGGTGGGGTCCACTTGGGTTTGTGGCTCGCCACTCTTTGAGTCGTGTGATCCAGGCATGTTGGAAAGGGATATACTAGTTGATGGGGCCACCCTTGTACTGGTAGTCATGGTCGGGATCTGGGCGTATACGGGCCATTTGGGTCTACATAGAAATGGGGATAGATTATGAGGTCATATAGTTGATCCTTGACGAGGGCGTCAAGAGTCTAAGTGGGGGAGATTGTAACGTCCCAAGATTTGAGGCATCAGATAAAACGATCTTAAAAGGAATTGTTGGACTACCCATATCACCAAAGTGCACCTCCATTTTAGGGATCCCATCACTAAAGAACTACATAGTTAGGCGTGATCAACTTGGAATAGTACTAGGATGGGTGGCCATTTGGGAAGTTGACATCAGCTTGCGCGTGAGTGAGGATAAAGCACACAGTTAATGCTAGTGGTGATATGTGGGATCAATCGTCATTCTTGAAACTATAGTAGAGCCTAGGGCAGTGAGCCTGGGTGTTACAATAGTTTTGATTCTTCTTTTGACCCTGAAGCCTCAACAATGTTTGCTATCTAATGAGTGTGGATTCTACGTTCTACACTGTATGTACACCATTGGAGTCCTCCATGTTATCGCTGAAGAAATTCACAATGATAATTATCATTGCCTTCGAGGAAACTATGCTTTGATGTTGCTCGAGTCCCCATGGGCAACAATAGACCTTCGCTGAGAAACTCACATGTTTACATTTTCTTTTCCTTTCCTTTCACACTCTGCAGACAATGTGTATTGTAAGTTTGGGGGTGTAATCCCGTGAGTTAGGTATTCAATGTATCACAAACATTGATTTATTTTTCCTATAATATTTCTTTTCATAATTTTTTTGCTTCCATTCACAAACATCAAATTTGCTTATGAAATGAAGTTGCATTTGATAGAAAAACTCCCTCTACAAATATTCTAGTTTGTTCGTAAACTATTCCCTTTTTAACATGATATCTCAAGGAAAAATATTTTTGTTGTTGATACATTTTTTATGTTTTCCTCTTAGCAAAATGGCATTTATCTTTATGATGCCATCAATTGATTCTTACCGAAAGAATATAATTAATAAAGTTTTATCTTGTCAAAGGTAAGTTGCCACAATAATAAAGAAAGAGCTACCTCGTGTCTTCTTCAGAGTATTTTATCAAAATCCCAAAAAGAGTAAGGAGTGAAAAGAATTTGAAAGATAGCCCATGAATTAGAGCTATTAAAACGATGGTGTTGCCCTCATGAACGCAAATATGTCGATTTTATTTAGCCTCTACAAACACTACCTCACTCCAATGGAGTTCGTTTAAAGGTATTACAATTCGGGGCAGTGATACTTAGGATGTGCAATCACTGCTCTAAAACCATCTGGTTTAGAAAGTAGGGATCACTCGCCCATCTAAACGGACATGTACTTGAATGACCTAGAGGAAGAAAGGAACAACCATAAGCCTTTATGCCTACCTAGTTGTTCCATATAATACCTTGACGAGAGTGAAAGCTACTTTAAACAAAGTGTCAGATATACTGAAGACAAGAATAGGGCACAAAAATAAAGAAAGAAAGAAACTGTTGACAAAATGACATCTTTGATAAAGTTAGTTTTGATAAGAGGATTGTATAAAAAATATGTTTTCACTAATTTTTGGGTTTTTGTTTGACTGATTAAAGAAATAATGATGTCATTAGCTTGGGGACAAGCTAAAATCTAAGTTTGTGGGAGTTGATAACATCAATTTTGATGCACTTTTAATAGCCTTTTACATGATAAAGATTAAGAGAAATAATGTTTTGGGTGTTTAGTTTTACCTAGTTCACTTAAATGATAAAACTTTAATATTGTGTAGATGATATTTGAAGGAATCGGGTGCAAATCCAATGAAATTGATAAAGTCTAAAAGACCTTGTCTCAAAGAATCGGCCAATCAGTCGACAAGATAAGTTTTCACTAAGAGGTGGACAAAAAGACTAGTTGACTCAAGTTCGACATACTCATCGAGCACCAATTTGTCGGATTGAAGAACCTCAAAAGCCATCTGTCGGAGTAATGAATGTCAAGCAAAAGACGAGTTTCATTTTAGTCAATTAGATATCGACATTCCATCCCATCGACATTGATAAATTCTTGTCAATCCAAAGCTATCGAGCCAATCCTCGACACACATGTCGAATAGAGGATCCTCGATAGCCCCATCAATTGTTCTGATGATAGCCATGTCGACAGCATTGTCGACGTCCAGAAGACAACTGTCAGGGAGTCACCTTGACAAACCTATCGACCTTCACGGTCGACATCATCACATCCACAGATTCCCTTTCAAGAAGAACTTTTTTATGACAAGAAGAGATCGACATATTTGTCCATCGACAAAGATTTGTCGAAGAAGTCGCATGTCGACATCCTTGTCGATGTTTGCATCAATGCCACGTGGACAAGTCAGCTCGACAGACCTTCGATAGACCTCTGGTCAAAGACTATAAATAGACCCCAGGACATCCCTTCAACACATCTTGAATCCTTAGAGTCAAAGCACCAAGAGGCTTCCGTCAAGTCTCCTCAAGTTCTAGAGCCGAAGGATGAGACCTGTCGACCTGCCTAGATCTATCAATCCAGCATGTCGACCTCGCTCATTGACGGCTCTATTTTCATCACCGCCAATCTGAAGGACCTTCTTGTTTCAAGCCAAGATGAGAAGAGAGGAAGAAGCATGTCGACATTACTGTCGATCGTCGAGATATCAGCCGAGGGGTTGGTAGATCAATCATTCTATCTACCTTTGTATCGATCTCCTTTTTCTCTTTTCTTTATCATGACTTATTCTAGTTGTATTCTTTTTGTTTCTTCAGCCATGTGTGGCTAAGCCCCATAACTTGGGTTGGGAGTAGTCATCCAGCCCTCCCAACTATGCAGCTGTTCATCTTTCTATTTTATGGCATATGTTCTTTAAAATTTTGCTCCTATGCTCTTATTTTACTGCTTCGATTGATGATTAGCTACCCTCTTTTGACGTTTGATATGAATATTATTTGAGTGAATGATTTCAACTAGATCTGGAGTATAGGATAGTAACGATACATGAGAGTGAGGAGTTGTTATAACAAAAGTCATACGGCATTTCCTTGATTTTTCAGTTATTACCTCGAGAGATAGAACCTCGTTAGATAGAAATATGCCTGAATCTTAATAGAAGGAAAAGATATTTTCTTATGGCTGTTTGAAAACAAGTAGAGAACATATATAAAATAGGAGTGAAGGTTCTACATGGTTGTAGTTGGCTTGATTGGTGAATCCCAATCCAAGTCCCTTTTATCTTGATTTCTTGATTTATGTTTGTTATTCCCTTGATCTTTCATAACTTAGTTTATTGTTTCGTTAGATTAAATTTGTTCCTTAATCAAAATACAGTCAAAATTGTTCTGTGATTAGGCTAGACTAAGCCAGGATTTCGCGTTCTTACTCTATTATTCTCCTTGTCCCTGTGTTCGATCCCGCACTACTACAAAGACTTTGTATTTAGTTGTGGACGTCTCTTCTAGTCAGGTATAAATTTAAAGTTTGATATCTTTGACTGGACAATCGTGGTAACACTTTTGACCCACGAAAAAGAGTGATCAAACTGTCTCTTCAACTCTTGTACTATAGGTACATCCTGGATATTAGGACTCATCACCTTTGTATCCACTACATGGGCTAAGAAAACTTCACACCCTTGTCTCATCACCTTCTCTACCATCACAGCCAACACAAAACAAGTAGAAAGAATCTTCATATCTATTTGGAAAGCCCAAAAGGCATCCCCATCACAAAATGTCGCAACCTCAGAGCTACAGTTCAAAACAACCTTGTACTTCCCAAGGTATCCATCCCTAGGATCACATTGAATATATGCATATCAAGTGTCATAAGATCCTACTGAATATTATCTCCTGAAAAGAAAAGAACCCAAGAGGGGCACACCTCCCGCAACACAGCAGAACCAACTGAAGGGGCTTCTAGTAAGAGGTTATCATGGCTACTATATATAAGCAAGTTACAACCTTGTATGTGTCATTCATCTTCTTATTCAAATTCCTTTACTTTGCTTAGGCATTAACATGATTAACGTACTTCATTGCTCTTTATTGTTAACTATTTATCATTCTTGTGTGTCCACTCATGTATCATGTTTGTTATTCACCTACCCAGGGTTAGTTCATCATATTCCACCTTTTTCTCATTTAACAAACATCGTCTCCATTTAATCTCTTTTATATGGCATGATAATTTTACATTAACACTTTTTTATGCACATGGATTGGTCTGAGATTAACTCAGGTTTCACTCTTGTTCATCTATTATTGTCCTCATTTATTATCTCATACCATACTTATCATTGAAGTGCTCCTATTCTTATATGAATTTCACACCTTACATTATTCTAGTGACAGATTCATCTCTCTTTTACCTCATTATCTTTTAGAATCACAGTTTCAAGAACTCCTCTTCACCTTATTTATATTCATATTTAAGCTTTATGGTGCAACATCTTTACTTTAGTCACCAAACGCTCAGGTTTTGATGAGTTGAGATATGATTCTTATCTTTCTTTAGTGGTAATATTAGTACTTTTTCACCATGATTTCTTATTTATTAAGCTCTTTGGATTGTTTCCAACTAACTACTTGGTCAGGGTAATCAGAAAGACAACAATCAAAGAGTTCCACACATACATTTCCTTCAACAATTGAATATCTGACTAGGGCATCCAAGTATTGAGTTTAGACAAAATGCATTATGTTCGTGTCATGTTCGTCACTTAGTTATCATATTAGTCCTAAGTCATATTGTCCACGTAGACTCAACGAACCCTAAGCTCTGATACCACCAAGTGTGGCAACCCGCCACGCTAAACGAGATTACTCAAAAATAAAATATGATTGATTACTTAATTAATTACATCACTAAAAAGGGGCACAATTACAATCAAATAAATATTCTTAAACATATCTGAGAATATTTACATAAAGACCCAACATCTTATATAAAAGCATATTTCATACCAAGTATATCTACAACTATATTGTGACCTTAGCCACAACTGGTATATAGAAGGTGTTATCCACATATACATAATGTACAAACATCAGAATGTTATCAAAAGCTACAAATTGGTATATAACAACTCCAGAAGATCTAAAATGTATGAAATATATTCTTTATCACAACATCATAATATACAAGTCCATTACCATCCTTGAAAAGGACTAACTTCCATTAGGGTTCAAAACACCCCACAAATGCCATCCATGAAGAGGCTATATTTCCATCATGGGTCAAAGCATGCCCAAAAGCCATTCAGGCCAAAAACAACATTACTTCCTGTAAGAACATCATTACCATTTGAATCTTTATAGAAGGTTCAATATGTCACCAACAAACGCATTACCTTCAACCCCAACATAGGGGTTAATCAATCATAAGAGTTATGACATTCCCAAGAGTAACATAACAGAGTTACCTTTAGCATTATGGATAGTATCCTTTTTTCATTTCAACAATATTAGAAGATAGATGTATTAAACTATCAACAATTACCCATTGCAAGAATGATTCAAGGATGTGAATTGGATTTGTTTCACAAATCAACATACATAGATAGCCCATCGGTTCATTATCACACTTAAGCAAACCACCATTTCATTTGCTCTCATATATAACTCATCGATTCTTTTAACACATATAGCAATATTATCAGTTTATTCTTATGCATGGTCAAAAACATAAATTCTTATTCCTACAATTCCCATCGGATTGTTGAGGTACTTAGTCAAAAACAAAACCATCGCATTATTAAAGCACTTAGCCAAAAGAACAGCCATTTGACCATTAATGGACTTAACAAAAAAGCAAAGTCATCAGTCCATTTAAAAACTTAGCCAAAAACATCAATCCACATACCTAGCATACTCCTCGATTTATTCTTATACTTAGATAAACCATCGATTCATTTTTGTACTTAGCAAAAGAAAGTCATTGGTTCAAGGGTAGAAAAACCATCGGGTTATGTGTTAGATAAAACATCACTATATTCACCAAGTAGACCCATCGGTTCATTGAGGTACATAGCCAAAAGCAAAACCATAGGATCATCATGGTACTTAACCAAAATCAAAACCATCAGATCATCAAGGTACTTAACCAAAATCAAAACCATTGGATCATCAAGGTACTTAACCAATATCAAAACCATCAATGCACTAACTTAACATAGTCATTGGATTATTGACTTACATATCCATTGGTTCATTTACCAAGTAGTGTCAATACTTCTCACTCTAGGTAACATCGTCATCTCCTTCTTCTTTAACCAACCATTTTTCCAAGGACAAGTAGAACCATCATTTTAGAGATTAAATATGACCATCAATCTCAGCACTAAGTAATATCATCGATTTCTACTCATACGGGGAAAAAATTAGTTCTTCACACTAAGTAAAAACCATTCTTTCATGCCTTCAAAACCATGGTAGTTCCTATCCATACTAAAAGGAACGTTTATATGATCTAAGGGTAGTTTAACAACACACAACTACCATGCATGCATACAAAGTAGTGCACATAAAATCATCTCTTTCCATAATACCAAGTTTTAGTGCAAGATCTATATAGAACAAGCTATAAGCACGTAAGAAACGGGATGAAAGTTATATAACTCGCCTTAAAGATGAAGATGAACATCCAAACAGTAAGGTGACTCGAGAAGAGAAGATGAAAACCCTAACTTTGTACTCCCAAAGCTCCAAAGTGTCTCCTTTCTTCAAAAACAAGGTAGATCTAGGGCAAAAGAGAGAAGAAAATAGTTTCTTGAACCACATGCACGATCTTCCATCAAGAACTCTAGTGTTCCACCCATGGATGAAGAGAGAAGAAGAAGAAGAATAGCAAAAAAACTAGGTTAGAGAAGAAAAATCTTACTTGGTTAGGTTAAGAAACTAGGTTAGAAGGCCCTAGAGGTGCTTGATCCAAACCCTAGAGCAACATGCATCCATGATTCATCCAAGCTTCGGCCTCCAAGAGCTTCTTCTTCACAAAACAATGGTCTAGGGTCTCTCTAGAAGCAAGAACAAGATAAGTGATGCAAAGAGTTTGTTTGGGGAAAGGTGGAGGGTATATATAACCAAGAAGAGAGAGAAAGGTGGTCAAAAAGTTGAAAATTTAGCTTGCCATGTGTCAAAACTCAAAATCCATCTTATCCATGCATGTCCAAACTTCCATAGGATCTTTACCAAGGTTATCCATTGATCCATGCATTGGTGAAATCATCAAGATGTACTATCTGAAACCCATCGGATTGTGCATGTGTATCATTAGAAAACCCATCAGATTCTAGGGTATACTTAGCCATTTTGCAAACCCTGATCTTCCATTGGCTCGAATGCTTCAAACAGGGTAACCATCAGATTATGGAACTCAAGAGAAGGTCATTAGATCTTCTACCACAAGGAGAAACCATCAAATCACTCACCTACTTGGTGATACCATTGGATCCCTAACACACTTAGAAAAACCATCACTAGGTGAGAAACCCTAAATTCTCAACCCTAGAGGGAAAGAGCAAACAATATGATGGTGCATCTAAGCATCCAAAGGTACAACTATATCAAAGATTATGAAGAGTACTACAAAGCACAACATGCATGTGAAAAAATTACAGATAGAACCCTAGAAATGGTAAAATTGCATAAAGGTTCGTTTAAGCACATAAATTGCAAAACTTAAGCAAACAAAGTCGAAACTGGACCAAATTTGAAACATAACTTTTTCACATGATATCAAAGCATAAATTAGGGTTGATCAAGGAATTAAGCACCCAATTAAGTTAATAAAACATGTTTAATCATAAAGCCATGTCAGGGGTCTTACCAGAATAATGTATATAGAATACTCGAGGCATGGCCCACTTACCTAGAATAGTAGGGATATCTCGTACATGGTTTCCTGGATGAATCTCATTGATAATAACACAAACAAAAAACCCTAAATTACATATCTTATACCCTAACTAACCCTACGTATGAAATATCGTGAACATCCATTAAAAAAAAGGTATTGAAACCAATTTTATAGGATAGATCTCAAAAAGTTGTTTAAAATCAATAGAAGGTTCGTCGCCATCAGAGCTATGTAAAAGTATGTATAAACTTCCAAAACTATATATAGTCTGACCATTTACAATCGAGATAAAGCCATATCAATCTTTACTTGAAATCTCAGGAATCAAATGTGTAGGGTTGTTAAAAGAAATCCTTGTCCTCGCATGTCATGCACAACATTGTGTGTAATAGGGCACATTAGTCAAAGAAGATGAGACGATATTTCGTGATCACATGTATATGAAAGCATGGAAAATATAGATTTAACCATGAGTTGTGTTACAAGCCTCAAACATGGATCATGGGCAAAATTATAAATTGTCAACTTAATTATTTTCTTCCCAGTAGCATGTGCATTGCTACACCATGGTTGTTGTTGCTTCTTGGGGAAGACCTTGCACCCCTAGATCGCGTAGTAGTGTCTCTGGTCCCTCTAAAATCATGTGATGGCTTTGCCAAGGTGTAGCCAGCTCAACAAGATGCTTTTGTACATTTGTTGTCCAACTCAAGATAAAATAAGAAAACCACTAATACGTGAAAGGTTGCCTAAGTTGTATAATTCATGAATTTAATATACGTAGGCTAATTGATGCATTGATTAGATAACTAGATCCTTATATATGAAAATTTTCCCTCTATCATCATTACATTATCTAGATAGGGTATTCCGGATTAAAATGAAACTTAGCATGCTTATTACCTCGACTATGAGGAACCCAAATATCAAATCAAATCTTACATTTGAACTAGGAAAATATTTTGTATGATTAGGTATTTACGATAATTTATGCACTAATAACTATTAAAAAAGAATTACACTACCAGAATTTGTGAGAAACTCTAGTATAGCATGAATTACCCATATACCCAAAAAGAGACCATAATACATACATATGGGGAATCATTTGCATTTAGACCCTAATCATTCATTTTAGAGTAGGTAGTGTATAATCAAATTAAGAGGTAATAGAAGATTGAATAATCATGTGTAGGACTCATTATTGGGTTTTACATCATTAGAAGAAAATAAATACCTAAAGTAACTTTTCTAGTTACAAATATTTAGAACATTAAATTTTGGGGTTGTTACAGTCTCAATATCAAAACTCTATATATTGTGTTGGGATGTTTGTTGGCATGACAAAGAAATCTTGTCTAACAACTTGATTGATTTACTATTGGATGTTGCCTACCTGATATAGTAATTGTTTTTTTAGGAACTATAATGATTTTCTACTTGTGTTACATCACCTTGCATCATGATTCTTTTATCTTACACCTTTGCTTCTTTACATGTTATGTACATTCCATAAACCTATTAAATACACACTTTCTTTGTAAAGAGCATTTGAGGTGTTTAAAGGCAGCTTTAATGGAAATTGGTGTATCTAATGATTTGTAAAAAATCTAATCCTCTCACATGAAGTTCAATTTTATTTACTTTCTTTTCGACGTAATAGTTGCCTAACAAGTGCCCAAGTATCCATTTATTAGTTAACCTATAAAACTTGAGCTTCAACCAACTTTAAAGGTAGTACATCATTTCTAAGCCACAACTCATGTCTTTTTACCTAGATCAAGTACATGATCCTTAAGTACTTCCACCCGAGCATCTTACCTTTGAAAAGCCAAAACTATTCTAACAAATAAAAATACCATAAACAAAGTCCAAGGTCAATATACAATATAGTTTCCCTAAGATCCAACAAAGATTGATAAGAACTAACAGCGCATAGCATTTAAAATTAAACTAATATAGCGCACTCAAATCCATGTAATAAATAAAGTCTAGGAAAAGGGAAGAGTGATAGGATAAAACCCAACGTCTGTTTGTTTTAGTTTTGTAAAATCACAGAATGCTACGGGATCATGCTCACCCTGACAAGTATGATTTCACAGTAACCATTTGATCATATAAAATAGAAGGATGTAGGGCAGTTCTTCTAAACTGTTTGCTTACTAATAGATTATTGTACTGGTAGCCATTTAAAGCCTCCAGCTCAAATACGGGTTAAAAATTACAAACAAAAAGCATGCATCCTAAAACAAAAAAGGCATTCATTCTGTTCTTGCAAAAGGTGCACTTTTTAGTCTTGGCTGATTATTTGTTTCCGCATAGATGATTTTATGAAACTACCTCACAACGTATGACTTCAGAATTAAAATACCCTAATAGATTATCTAGTTCGGCGAAGTTTGTGAAGGGTAGAAGAAAAATGGCCTCGGATGTTTGCCGTTAGGGTGAAAAGTAAATTTCTAGAATGGTAGATTCAAAATGTATAGCGTGAATGTAATTATGTAAGTGTTACAAACCACAATCATTCAGCATATTATAGTTCAAAATCATTGAATTCAATACCTTAGAGACTTCATGAAGATACATGGACGACATATTTTGAGTATAATAGATTTTAATTCTCACTAAATACTTGTCAAATTGAATTTCTTGGTTACTAAATCTATGCATGTCCAAATGTCTGTGTTTGATTGTCTAATTGCGCATGACCTGTTTTTCCTCTCTTTTTAGAGCAAAAAGACCAATTTCATTAGTCAGTGGCCATACAGCACCTACATAATGCAGATAACAAGCCGAAAAGTCATACAACAACTGGAAACAGGATCAAGAAACCAACCAATCTCATATCAGAATGCAATAAAAGCACTGCTACATAGCTCCCTCTACAATGACACTGACAAAAGCAGCCTTTTTAGGGAGAACCTTCAACCTGAGCATAGCACAGTGATAAATTAACTACATCCAATCAATAAACCAAATGGAAGTCACCTTCACACTCAATGCCATACACCTAGAACCCAAGCAAAAGAAGTCAGTCCTCACAAAAAGGAGACCTTTACTAAAAACTCACAGCTCTCACGCATGAGAAGAGAAATGAACCCCTACGAAAGGGAAGATAATGATCGACAGCGACAAACAGCAGACTATCTGCCAGAGAAACAGTCAAAATGTCCTAAACAAGGGAAAAAAGAAAGGAGAACAAGGGAAAAAAGAAAGGGGAAAATGGTATGGAGCAGCAGAGCCCAGAGGAGAGCACGTCAAGAACTACCAGCGGATACCGCAACTGCAGATGTTCCAAGGAAACCCCCACCACGATGGTGTTGCCTCCGTCCCAACCCACCACCGCAGGCCACGAGAAGAGGGTGAAGAACCAGCATGGGCATCACCAAGCCGCCAGGCGAGAAGGGCCTGAGGGGAACAGGTTGATGCTCACCAGCCACCGAGAGAAGATGAAAAGAGACCAGCTGCATCTCAATGCATCCAACCAAACAAAAGCACAAGCCCAAAACAGTATATTAATATCACCAGTATCGTGTTTCCTACTTAAACAACCGCACTGTGGCATTATAACTCGTTCAATTGGGTGAGTCAGTCAGTTCAGGGAGGTTAGGTTAGAAGTGAGTGCGACATGTAAGGCCTCCATAGTCGTCCATGATTCTTTTCGACTTCGCCCATGGGTATTAACGAATAACACGCACAAATTTAGCCTTCATTTTCTCTTGAGTAGTCTGTCCTACAATCTACCAGCTCATGCTGAGACAAGTATCACGGCTAATTTATCAACCGACGAAACACGCACAAATTTAGCCTTCATTTTCTCTTGAGTAGTCTGTCCTACAATCTACCAGCTCATGCTGAGACAAGTATCACTGCTAATTTATCAACCGACAAATCAACAGTACTATAGTTGGAAGGGTAGTACCAGTAGTTCAAGCTCAGGCCTTCCTGGATAAAGTTGCCAGTGCGAACAGCCGTGGCTGGGTGCTCGTCAAGGTCGTCTTTAGCAAATGCTACTATGTTCATAATTAGATCCTGTAGCAAATGTGCTCTCACTTCTCTTGGAGAACATACAGAACTGAAATAACCATAATTATCTTTGCTTTTTGTTGAGCGGATTAAATTCCAGAAACAGAGAGAAGAAAGGATCTGATGGCATAACGTTAAATCATATAATAGGTAAAGGACGCCCAGTGTTTAGCGTAGATGGAAGCATTGAACAGCATAATTTCTGACCTGCTAAATTGGCAAATCTGGCACCAGCCTAAAATCCATAACTAGTTCGTCTGTCATCTCCTAGTGATGGGAGATACATCTTCGCATACCATTGAACGCCTCTATTTTACAGCCATGTCATCCCAGATGAAGCAGTCCCCGAGAGAAAAAGGGTCTTCTTTTAGATTCAGAAAGGATGCAGATTTCAGAGCACAGTTAGCTGCCTTCAGCTTCTGTTATACTGACAGACTTGAGCAAGGGTGAAATGTGGCATAAGGTCCAGAAATGGCTCCATTTCTGTCATATCATCTAGCCAGATACCTATCATCGCATATTTCTTCAGCACACAAGAATATCAGAAGAGATTGGCAATTGTAACAATAATATTGACCCGAGGAGCAATATCAGTGTTCTTCAAATTTCAAGTTTGTTCCTAGTTCCATTTTTAATATGCAAATGAGATAAGGCAGCTGCATTATTGATCAGTGACTTAGGATCAGATACTTAGCTGCCAAATTTGTATCAAGGCGAAATTTCCACAGAAGGCAAATATTGTGTCAGCACTGAAGGTGTCTGATTCAATAATAGTGAAATTAAGTGAACTCTACTATGGCTCATGCAATCATCAAATGAATAGGAAAATTTAGCTTCAGATCAGATGGTAGATGCAGAATTTCAATGAATAAGAAAGGGTGAGTCACTACATTCTGCTCCTTGAACTGGCACGCATACCACAAAGGGTTTATAAGAGGGATGATTTTGTGAAGCTTGGGGCTGACAGACAATTCTGAACCAGGAACTATTGTAGATTTTGGAATCTTAATACGAGGGAGATGCGGGCCCATATATGTTTGAAAAGTTAATTTAGAAAATCACAAGGTCCAGAATTCCAGGCGATGGGATCGCAGGCAACAGGAAGTTACAGGCAGACTAGGCAGTCTGCCAGTTGCTCACCTGGCTAGACCAACATTTTTGTTTAGGTTTGTAATAAGCGGCATCTCCAAATATGTTTGCATATGACGGAACTGAAAACATGCAGCATAAGAACAGAATTCCATATTGAAATATGATAATCAACTAAAGACCTTCAACAGCAGTATCGGTGTATAAGGAAAATGATATAAGGGAGCAACTGAGCAAGGTTGGGGAACCATTGCTCTGACCATCTATCAAACAAGCAACCATTGTGTAACGACCCTCAAATTTTCACCTAGAATAGAACTTTAATATCTTACAGAAATCTAAACCATGATTATCTCATTCATATTCAGATTCAAATATCTATCCCAAATTCACTTGAATTTTCCCTTATTAGTATTCTAACCAAAATTAGAACTCAATAATAGTAATTGGTCCAAAAAATGCTTAATTTCGTAACATTATATATAAACCCTAATTAGAAAATCAATAAATATCGAACCCTAATTTAGTTTCCTTTTCATTTAATATACAACCTAATTCTATATGAGAAATTAATGCTACATAGGATTGAGAGAGAAATTGGACACCGTCGTTTATAATTAAATGTCACAAATCTACTAAGAAAACTAGACAAAATAACTAATTCCAAAAAAAGGAACCATTGACTCTTTTTAGATTTCTAAATAGCTAAAAAAATTTAGGAACAACATCAAAATCAGATAATTTGGTAACTCGTGATGAAAAATTAAGGAATAATCTTATACTACACACCTAACTTAGGGTATATGATCCCATGATTTTTGGATGATCGTTATTACCAAAAAATGTAGAAGCGAAGCCTAAATAAACCCAAAATAAGTATGAATTTTTTTTTCTTGTTTTTCCAAGTTTTATCAGTTTTTCCAGCCCGGATCTTTCCCTCCCCCATCTCAACCATCCCTCCAGTTTCTGACATCCCTTTTAGTTGCTCTCCTACCATGGGCCTAACATCAATTGGAGCCAATTGACCTTTCTTAGCTTGTAACCCGCACCCGTTTCCTCCTCAAAACAGAACTCCACAATATCTCAAACTTCTCCACCCTTGTTCCCTCTTCTCTCTTCATCTCGCCCATTTCTTCCACTTCTACTAGCTTCCTCGCATCCTCCCAAAGAGTTTGATCCCAAACACAATCGAATATGATGACCTACAAACTCCAACCCATCTCAGACTATGTTTTTCCTTTTGTTTCGATCCTCGTATCCCATCTACACCTCTAGCCTCCCACCTCTATATAACCCCATGAAATGCATCATTGTGCCTCTAGAAACCCTCCTTATTCACATTTCTTCCAATCCACTCCAAATGTGCATCTTTGAACCTTGCCTCCCTCCGGCCATCACCAGCACCTTGTCAGCCTAACTCAGAGCTAACCCAATCCACGTCAAGGGATTTGGGTCTTCTTGAGCCCCTATGGAGCTCCTTGCATAACCAAGTTGGTGAGATATGTTGTAAAAACATTTTCTCCTTATTCATCTCCATTACTCGCGTTTCTGCATACTAAACCTGGATTCATATCTATTGGCTTCCTACCTTCTCATTTTTTGCCTTATCATCTCAAGTTAATGTCTAGGAGACCTCCCAATGCTTTAGCTTTTTTTTATGATGTCATTTTTATGGTTTTCCAGACCCTCCTCGGTTAGGCCACGGTGGAAGCTCATTTCTTAACCAACTTGAGACCACCTATTGAGGAGTCTCAGACTTGTCGATGTTGAGGAACGAGGAACGCAAAATTGCGCCATCCTGGCCTTAGTTTGAAGCAAATCACATAATTCAATTCCATGCTTTGAGCTTCTAGCACTGCTCCTTTATGTTACAATGAAAGGATTATGGATATGATATTCTCGGTTATGCCCCCGCTTGGATTTTATTTGTCACGTTGGTTAGGGCGTTCTTGTCTTTTTGCCTCCCTAGATCTTTGGTGTCACAGAGGTTTTGGAGTGTGGGTCCCAAACAAGTGTTTGTCCCAATTGGGCCACCTCGGTACGCGAGCCCAGGAGTTAGAAGGTTTTTTATCCATGTTTCACAAAATGCTTGGAATCGACTATTCTAGTTTTTTTATCGGTCCAAGCTTGTAAAATGTATAGTAAATTTATTTGATGTCAAAAAAGTGATAAATAAATAGCAATTATACATATAATTTAATAAGATTTCAGACCCCACTATTTCAGGCAGGTACACTAGGTTTGTATAATGGACAAGTTCAATTATGTTCAAGGTTTGTTCAACATATCAAGCAAAAACGAACATACTAATCATAGGGAACAAGTAGCTCAATCAAGTAATTAACTAGCTAAGTATTCATACGAGCATGCATAAAAACAAACCAATACCATAGTAGGGTCAAGAGAGTAAGCGTACCTTATGAGTAGATTACAAGATTAAGCATTCTTGAGTAAGATCCTAGAGATTATCCAAGCCAAGGGTACCTTGCAAGGAAAAGATGTAGCATGGTGTCTTCTGTCACTAGGGTTTGAGTAAATAAGCATCATATGAGCCATGTGGATGATTCCCTAGATCTAGGTTCCAAGTATTTCAATCTTAGTTCCAAACTTCCAACGTGCATGTCATTATTCAATCATAGTAAAAGGATCAACATTAAGTCCTAGATCTAAGTGAACCATCCACATTAGATTAGATATAAACATGAGATCATTTCTGATTTGGAGTAAAGGAAGCATGATATTTAGATTACATCATCATGGTTTAACATGCAAGATCATGATTAAGTCACATTAAATCAAGTTCAAAGCAATAGATTACATCCCCCAAACCATAGGAGCATTAAGAGCATATGATAGATCGATTTGGCTTATAGTTCTACATGAGTGATAAATCTATTGATTTGAATAAGGTAGAGCATGGAATTAGCATAACAATCCTAATTCATCATGTGGGCACATCAAGATTAACTTAGTCATTTAATGTACAAACTAGGCATGTGTGGTCATATTAGTCAAACATGAACTATGTAGCATGAGTTATTGATATAGGAGAGTGCAAAGCTCACTATAAGGTTCTGATTTCGAAGATCAACCATTCATGGTGACAACCAATAGACCAAAACCTCACAAATGATCAAGTTGTATTGCTCAAGCACATAAAGGAACAACTTCAAGTCATGATAGGTTAAAAGACCATTAAGGTGCAAAAGAATAGGTCCAAGACATTATATCACGTTCATAAGAGGTAAAGGTACTGATTTGCATAAAGGGTGACCAATAGATCATTAAGAATACATGTTTAAGCATGATAGAAGTTGTTTTAGACCGCAAAAGGTCATAAAAGGGACTTTTAACATAATAATAGAACATTATGCAAAAACAGCAAAATCTGATAGCATCATCAGCAAGGTATCGTTTTTCTGATCGAAATGATATATAATATTGTTGGATTTGGATTTGGGGTTAGGAAGTTATGAGGGTTTGAGTACGAAGCAGTTTATTTGGGATTTTTGAGAATAAACCTAATTGGGCAGGATATGAGCCGCATAGCCACAGGCATGTCAGCCTTCAGACGTCGTCCACCCCAACTGGGTGGCTGAAAACGGCATACAGCTGCTCACCATCGCCCGCAGATCGGCCATAGTCGCCCTATGCCGCCACCGACCTCTCGTACTGAACCAGTGGCATGCGACCCCACTAACAGGGGTGGAATGAAGGGTGAACTGTTGGATCCGTCACCCTGGTCCCTGATGGGATCAACGACCTGTGTGGGAGCCTGTCCTACGTGCTCGCAGCTCACATGCGCTTCTGTTGCGCCGACGAGGAGGTGGTCGGGGAGAGGAACTGTTGGAGATAGGAAGCCAATCCAGGAGATAGCTTGCGGTTGGGAGCGAGGAGGCGTGAGTTCAGGCGTCGACATTGGCGACTCGGGGTGGATGTGCGGCCTCTGTTTCCCCGTTGTCTTCCTCGTGAAGCTGGGCGGCGATGTAGGCTGCAGCCGCTCGAGTGCAGCAGCCGAAATGGCTCGAGGCCGCAGTAGGAGCGTTGGGCGAGGACCGGGAGAACGAGGAGAAGTGAGGGGGCAAAGGACAAGGGGAAACCATGGACATGTTGTCCCTCCTCCGGTCGTCTTCACAACGACGAGAGGGTTCTGAAACCCTGGAGGGGTTGTCGAAGCCGAGATAGTGGACAGGAGAGCGAGGAACCGAGTCGGCAAAGCTTCCGCCGCAGAGAGAGGAGTGAGCCTGTCAAGAGGTGGAGGTTGAGGGGTTTAAGTAGGAGAAAGGGGAAACAGGAGTAGGTTTAGGGTTTGGATGGAAGGACCTAGTGGTGGCAACGACCAGTCGGGCTTATCCCCTCCCACTGGCGCCCCACTGGCTGATGCAGCAGGCCAAGCGGCCGAAAGGTGAAGAGAGGGAGGGGGGAAGGAGGAGAAGGTGCAGCAACATGGCAGGCGCCGGGTCTCGTACGACCATGTGTGTGCGCAGGTAGGTGAAGGTCGGGAGAAAGAAAAGGAAGGGTGTGCATCTGGGCCGGCTAACGACTAGGCCCTAGTGGGTCGGCCCCAAGGCCACAAAACGGATAGAAAGCTTAGGAACAAGGTTAAAAGCTAGGGCATTTAAAAGGTCATATGAGCTCTAAAATTAGGCACAAAAAGGTGTGTTGGAAAAGAAATTTGAAGCTCTACCACATGAGCACAAAGCATAAATCAAAGGTTTACACGGATATGACCAAAAACAAAGGAAAGGTGATGATGTGTCGTATGAAATTGGACTTGATTTTTTTTCAATTTGGGTATCATCAAGGTGATACAAGCATATTAGATGGACCAAATTTGTATCAAAATGTGTATGTATATGAAATTAATGGTAAGGACTATATCTAAAGTAGAAGTCAAAATCGAAGAGCGAATTTCTAGGTCATGACATGTCCATAGCACAATGAAGGTAAGAATTTGAATTGAGTACTTCAACCATCGCAAAGATAGATAGAGACAGCCCGGTGGGGTGCCATTTACATCCTGGATCTAGAAAATCTAGATCAGAATTTTGTTTGTGTTTTAGATCCTTCTCTTATGTAATAATGCATTAGAGTAGGGAAAATCCCTTGTGTATGGTGTAGACAGATGGCAATCTCTCCTATAAATAGGAGAAGGAGATACATGGAAGCAGACCCTCTCCTATATAGAGAAGGAGATACAGGGAAGCAGACACAAACCTAATGTGCCAAGACACACTTTGGCCCATATACAAATAGACCCAACAATTAATCAACTAAATAATAAGACTATCTAACACTCCCCCTCAAGCTAAAACTTGGGAGAATCCCAAGTCAGCTTGCAAATAGACAAACTCAAAAAGATAATCCAGCCTTGTACAAGAAAGTTTCTCCCCCTCAATATTACAATAAAGCACTCATCACTAAAACATTCAAATACCCCCCTCAATTAAATAATTTGAAGCAGGCTGTAAGTAGGTCGAATCTGAAGTAGGTCACAGACAGGTAGCGGAAGCCTCTTGGTCAAAAGGATATGGCATATGAAGTAGTAAACTGCAGCACGTAGGCGTCAAGGTCTTCATCACAATCGCTAGTGTTGCAATCTAGAGAGTGCTAGATCGCAGTCCCCAGAGAATGTTGGGTCACAGTAGCATTAGTCAACGAGCATACAAAGCACAGACAGGTTAACGTACAAATAGAGCACGAACTACCAAAGAGTGCTATTGTGTTCCATCACTCTCTAGTATGTCCGTGCTCTAGCAAACTGAACAAAGAAAGTTGAAGTTTTGAGATGTTACATGCGTTAGGGCATCCATTTTCTAAGCACAAGATGTATGAACCTATTTATCTTTTTGCCAAGTGTTTTTTGTTACTTCATTGATCATGATATTTATCATGTGATATTTTCCCAAGTGGATATCATGTTATAGACAAACTGGGATTTACTTTTTCTGTATGTGCTTGGAGGGTTGTTACACATTGCCCATCTTTCAATGTCAGTAATTGAACAGAAGAGCATGAGACATTTGGAATCTTTTCCATCCAAAGGGATGTGTGCATTGTTCATTAGATGACTTAATCGTTTGCTTCTGACAAAGAATAGGACAAAGACATATTTATGTTATTTGCACTTACGAATATCAGTTTGGGAGTAAGCTAGACAAGTTTTATGTAATGTAGACCACAAGCTGAATCTGTAATGTGGACCACAAGCTGAATGCACTTCCAAGTGCTAGATTGTTTTCACCAAAATGGACGTTGAGTGAAACTTTGGACTTCGCTTCGTAAGAATACCCTAAAGGTTCAATTTCAGAAGGTATTTCCAAGAGAGGTTGTAAAGTATAACTTTGTTCATCATATTAGTTACTATCATCAAAAAAATTGGAAGTTTAAACTATGCCATGATTTGAAATAAAGATGACTACCCATTATACATTCATCCACCTAAAATCTTAGATTAACGATTTAATTTGTATCATACAATAAGAGGACAAGTGTGACTAGTATGTAGCACATGAACAAGTTCAACACAGCTTTTGATAGGCATTGATGTAGCTAACTAAGGTAAGGCATCACCTTCTAGTTTTGCCTCTCCAGACCTCACCAGCTCCGACCACCTTCAATTCGCCACCCTCTGGGAATCACCACCAACTTTGCAGGGGGGTAAAGAGGAGACTTCAGAAGCAAGGCAAGGTCCTCAATCTCCATTCAAACCCCCTCTCTGACATTGTGAGATATTGGCATTCCAAGGAAGGGAACTAACGCACAAGCCCCCACCCTTTGTGATTGTTGTGTCTTGGGCCATGGGTAGGTGGGGCCCAACTAGGGAAGGGCCTTAAGGTTAGCATCGGGCACACGCCTCTTGGAACCAATGAGTTAATGCTAATAGGTAGGGGCACGCACCTCATCTAGGCAATGTGGTGGGCCATGCTCTCTTTCGGTCCAAAATTAGCAGTGAATAAAAAATCGGGTGAAGCGGCCGCTTAAGTGCCCAAGCATATATCCCGTTGTAATTTTCAGTGAAGCGGGCCTTGAAGCGTTTTGCACTGAAGCGGCCGCTTTTCCCCGCTTTAGGCCGCTTTTTTGGGTCCGCTTAAGCGGAAACTTCAGGGCGCTTCACAACAATTATTCTTGAAACTTGCCCAAACACCTTCTGAATTAAAAAAATGAAAATCATGTATTGTAATAGGTGTAATAACCAGTTGGATATTTAGTATCTCTAATTAGTTACTGTTGTTTGTACATTGTATACATCTGTATAAGAATTATGTATTGTCATCTTGTCATTTGTAGAGTTTGCGATATAATATTAGTAATAGTTACAAGAATTTATTGATGTTGCATCCTGCTCCTACGATGTTTTAATTTTTCATGATATAATATTAGTAATATATTGTGTTCTTGTTATGTTTAAATTTTCATGACTTTTTTTATGTTCTTCAATCTCATCACGTAACTTCTTATATGAAAGCACATTATCTTGTCACGTGTATATACAATTTTATTTGCTATTGGTTGTTGCGCAATTTCATCATTTAAGATGAATGGATGCATACCATCATGGCACTTCTGTATGATTGTCTGATTCCATAATGAATATAATATGTTGTTGTCACATAATTAATTACTATAACTACTGGTATTTCAGTTAATCTATTTATTGTAAATTCAATAGTCATTATTGCCATGTGTCGTACATTGAGACTTACCCTACCTTGTTTTTAAATTTTAACTATATGCATTATGATTCTATGACAATATGACTCTAGAATCTTCTTACTCTAATTAGAATTTAATCTATTGATTATTCTATTTTCTATCACAACTAGTCTGGACGGGGGTGATTAAAGTTTGGCTATGTCAAATAATCCCAAGTGGAAGTATAGCACTCGTTCAAATCCAGCCCGAAGGGAGAAAGTGATATGCAAGTTATTCTAAATTTTTCAAATTTTTTAAAAACAATGTGGACCGCATTTTCAAAAAGTGCCCGCTTTATTCCACTTTAAAACCCGCTTCCCGCTTCGCACTTCAAGGGGAGCAATCTGCACGCTTCCCGCTTCGCGCTTTCTAAAACCTAAAAAATTAGCCTTATTTCAGTGAAGCTTATAGGTAAATAAGCATTTTTATAAAATACGGTTATTATGTGATGGTGTTCTTGTTGGGTTTTATGGAGGAAACATGCGCGGCGGAAGCAACAAAATAAAATATATTTCCATGCAACCCGCAATAGGATCTCGTTGACAACAGCGTATTCAGAAAGAGTGTTCGCGGGATATACCTTGTTAGCGAAGCAAGTCCGGCGACGTCCCGCTGCACGATGGTGTGCAACGCTCCTGGCTTACACGGACGGTACTTCTCTCCCATCCTTCAAACGCGTCGCGGGAAGATCCGACGGCGCTCCTTTCGTGCGGTGATGTACGCCGCTCAGCGTGTATGGACGGTCGTTGACGTCCTCCGAACCCATGTGTCTTAGTGTCTGCATCTCTACTTCGTCCACACGGATAGACTGGAACTCCACGTCGTGCTTCCTAAGTCGGCAGGAAGGAGTAGCCTCTGTGCGATGACGTGCTAGGATCGCGGTGATCTCCTTTCTCTCCTGAGGATGGTGACAGCTAGGGTTTACATACGTGAGCATAAACTAAAAAACCTCTCTTAATGTATTCTAAAGACATCGGCCGTCAAGCCCCTTTATATAGGAGACGAAAGGAAGCAAGGTTTCCTAAACCCTTCGGTAAACAGAAAGAATGTGTCAATTAAAACGTTCGTGCATTAATTAGAATATTCTGGAATTAATTAATTAACCAATTAATCGTATTAATTGATTGATTGATTGATATCCGACTCCAAGCAATCGCTCGGGATGGCTTTGTGGGCATACATCCCAACAGTTCTAAAGAAGGCCATATGGGTGCCTAATATGGTCAAAAAGACTACAAACCTTTTTGTCCAAAGTTTGGACCCTTTTAAAGCTTCTTTTACCCGAGATTTAGAGAAAATCCATCTTTTTTTTTGGTAACCAAATAGTAACGATTTGCTCTAGGATATGGATAGGAAACTACAACACTCAATCTAGTCTTTGGGAGATGATATATCATAGTTTAAAATTTCCACAAAATTGTCAAAATTTCCACAATTATTCCATATTGATGGCCATCGGACATCAAAATGCACTGTCGAAATGCATTGTCCATTAAAAAAATTCTTTTTTTTTAATGTGCTATGACTGCCTAGAGCTTTTTTTTTTTTTGCACAGTTGTGTGTCTTTAAGTTTATACATTGTGCTTACAATCTATAATGACTTAATTCATTGATTTCACCATTGAAAATTGACATCAAAATTCTCCATCCAAATCCCCATCGAAATAGTTCAGCTTCACTCACACATGAGGAGACCCCCACCCCCACATATCCAGTATGAAATATTGTTGCCAGTGAAATGAAAAACGGGCTGAGCGGCCGATTAATCGGCCAAATACCCAGCCCGTTCGATTTTTGCTAAAATCGCAGGTTAACTTTTTTTGTAATTAATCGGCCGTTTTTTTCCGTTTTTTATCCATTTTTTCCATTTTTTTGCCCGTTTTTTTTCCCGCTTTTTGGCCGTTTTTTGTAAATTTTGTTGTACACCTGTAACTTTATATAAACTATATGGCCCCAAGTATTACTGACTATAATATATTAAACTTAAATATCCTATGATAAGTCTAGTCTAATAGAATGCATACTTGTATGCAAGTTGGGATAATAGGGTACTGTTGTAAAGTGTAATTTATACAAGTAAAATATATGTAATGTAACTATTATCTGATTTTAGAATGCATACTTTAGTTAATTGTACTGCTGTAATGTATGACTAATTGATGATATGCACATATAGCAATAAGTTAGAAAGGCATCCAATAATGAGTCTATTGTTTACTGTATGCAAGTTGGGATAATAGGGTACTGTTGTAAAGTGTAATTTATATGTAACTATTATCTAATTTTAGAATGCATACTTTAAATAATTGTACTGCTGTAATGTATGACTAATTGATGATATGCACATATAACAATAAGTTAGAAAGGTATCCAATAATGAGTCTATTGTTTACTGCTTAACTATGTAAACATGTGATGCAAAAATATTTCTGAATCATGTATGTGGGGTATTTTATCTATGTCAAATCTATTATTTATTATATTATGGCTATAATTATTGTCTTATAGCCATCTTATAAACTAATTGGGTGTTTTTACTGTTGGGTAGAGTGTTTAAAATCTTTAGATATATATAAAAGTTTCAAAGAGTATTAGTATTTATATACATATATATGTAATTTTGTATAAAATTATATAGGAAATTAAAACCCGTTTTTTAAAAAAATCGGTAGCTTAATCGGACGCTTACCGCTTAACCAGTTACAAGGTGTTGTCCGCACGGTTACCGCTTAACGTTTTTTAAAACATTGATTGTTGCATATTTGAGTAGATCTACACAAGTAGATAATTCTGGTAAATTTTCATAAATTAATTCGTTGATTTTGCTGTCGAAACATTAGGAACGCATTTGTCGAAATTTCCATCGAAATTTCGGTAAGTTTCTGTTTTTGTGGCCAGCGAAACGGCGTTGAAATCGGACATTTTCTTTCTTTTGATATATTGCAACCCAACCTCCAATTCCATCCTAGGTATAACTCATGTTTTTAGCAAACAGATATATGGTGATAGATAACTAAATCTTAGTTCTATTTTGTGTAAAATAAAGCCCAAAATCTGGATCAAATGTGCCATTATACGATGCATTATCCATCATGTTTCCTTTTGAGAATCTTTTCCGTAAAAGGCGAGTGTTGTGCCCCCCTTTAGAGTATGGTTTTTAGGCATGAAGCCCAATCAATGGTTTAGAGTTGTTTCGGGCCATGATCATGATGGATGCAAGTCTAGACTATAATTCTTGTCAAGGACCAATTTCGTACCATGACACTATCTAAGTTTTAAATTGAATCCTATATCTTGAGTTGAGCCAAAGAAAGGACAAAGAGCCCATTGGGGACATGTAGACTCACAGCCCAAGACGGGTATGTTTGACTTCAAAGCCCGTGAGGCACAAGTTAACTATAGGATTTGGACGACAAAATTTAATCAAAAAAGTCAGCTTAATCTATGTTTCTTAAAAAGGATGGTGGTTTTGCGCCTAGGGTGCAGGTTTGTTTTTCTTTTTAGCAAGTAGGCCTATTAAGCGATATACCAAGTCAAGCATAATGTATATGATGAATTTTAGATATGAATCTCTCTCCCTAGATATCACTTTCGAGCTATTAGCCTTTTTCCATTAAGTTTTTCATTTATGAGGAACATGTAAGTGTTTTAGCCCTGGTGTTTCTCTTAACTCTTCAACCAGGAATATTGTGTCCTACTAGGCTTTAGGCCTACTTCTTATGGTGTATGAGGCTTTAGGTGTAGTGTTTCTTAATTTTGGGGCATGTTGCCAGCTAGGAAACTCAGATAATCCAACCTAGGTGTTGTACCCTTACCTTATACGTATTGGGGTACTCGTACTCCTTGGATACACTTGGATACTTATTGGATACTTCTCTAGAAGTATCCATTTTTCTACTTTTAAAGAGTAAATACTTTGTGGATAAGGCCCGGTTCATTTATATAAAAATGCATACATAAAGTTGATTTAAATAGTCAGTAAGTGCATATTGTTATTGTTAGTTTTATATTCATTATTATTTTTCTTTCTTGGCTCTAAATAACACATGAGAGCTTTGGGACTATTACAAAAATGAGTGTGTATTGTAATTATGGATCTAGACAACACTGTTCTAAAAAAAAGTTGACATTCGAATAAATTTGTTGTTAGTTTGTTACCGGAGGTAACTGATTGTTAATGTTAGTAACCTATTGTTAGCTTTGTAACAAAATCGACTTCTACAAAGAATCAATGATTTTTCACAATGTTACCCTGAATGTTCAACATGATTAATACGTTGGTCAGCGATTTTTCATGACTTTTCCCGCTTTCGTGATTTATACGATTATTCATGATTTTTTGTGACTTTTCATGATTTTATTCTCTTTAAAGTCACTTGTTCTTTTTTTTCAGAACTGCGTACAGAAAACTCATGATATACACTAAAACCCAAAACCCCACTTTCCTGACGATCTATGTTACATTGTCTTTCCCCCTTCCTCCCCTTCCCTGATGTTGTGCCTGCATCCTCAGCTTAATATTCTTCTCTTCAATCAGCAAGCATGCAATCATCCTTATTTCATATTGTTTTCTTATTTGCCTCCTATCTACCATTACCAATACCGTGTATGCTCAATGTTTCATTTATAATTACTATTGTTTTGCATGTCTCTCAAATTGTTTTATACATTTTTATTGTTCAGCTTTTCTTTAATTTTTTCCTACTTCTTTTCTCCCAATAAGATTATGTCTAGTGACCTTAATAGTTGCATGTATGCGGTATATATATATAGTCAACTTAATTCCCATTATTGTCAAATAGTTGACCGCATTTTGACCAGAAGTTATTGATTTTTTTCCCAATTTTTTTCGAACTCCACTTTTTTTTGCCAGCCCAAAAATTGTCGAATCCCAAATTTGTCACTATGCTAACTTATTGTTAGTTTCTGATTCTTGAGACTATTCTGGCCGTTCTAAATTCTTCTAGAACCCTTTGGCTCACAAACTAAAATTCAAAGTTCAAAATACAATGACAAGTTGAATGTTCATTATAAATCTGTAGATGCACTATTATGTAAACTTGGTTGTCAATAACATAAACCCCTTCTAAACTATGGATCATATGTATGGCAATGGCCGTATTAAATTGACGACATTTATTCACTAAGGTGCTTATTCTTATGATTTAGAACCATTGCGGTGCTAATTCAATATCTTGTAGTATGTTGCTAAGAAAATCTTTTATAATCTCACTCTTGTCAAAATTCATAGATCTTTTTATCACCTAGTTCTTAGATTTTTTTTCATGTGAATCATATACTCCATCCCCTTGAACAATACTTTTGTCATGGCTTAAATCATCCAATGTGCACTACTCGTATTGGAGAACACACGCCTCGCATTTGAGTTTGTTGATCATGCACCTCTGTAGCAATATGCGATCATAATATTGGAAGCATGAAAGGGTGGCAATGGTGAACGTTTTTATAACTATGTTAACAAAGAGTACAGTAGATCATATGCTAGGGCAAAGTGCACTTGCTAAAGATTCCATGCAATGGATTAAAAATTTGCCCAAAAGTCACTATAGAACACCTACAAATGCAACAGGTTGTTCATGAGGTCAAACAAAGATCAATACATATCATCCAAGAAGATCCCTTTTCAATTATATTTATCTTTGAATGAAGCCAGATGGTCTCAATTTGCATTTTTATGAATATAAAATAAGTATATTTAATCTTAACATGAGTTGTTGCTGTATCCATGGCGCACATGTATCTTAAATTTTAAAAGTCGTTGTATCTTGTATCCGTACCCGTATCCATATACGTGCTTCATGGACTGCCATCAACTTGATTATGTTAGGCTTTGACTAGAAATTATGAACATTTCTGATGTTTTACCATGAAATGCACATGGACCTGTCATGGTTCAAGTATAGAAATGTACTTGTGTCAGTCATGGCATGAGTGTGAATGCACTCGCATCATAATGGTCAGTGCATGGAAATTGTACTAAAGTTGTTACAAGAGAATTAGTTAGTTATGAAAATTATCCACCTTGATAGACATGATGGAACCTTGAACATTACTAATTTGTTTTCACTATTTTGATAAACAACTTTCTCATTGGTGTATTAGTGTATATCACTTAGATATTTCAGCTACAGTATTTTTAGAAAGCGCGGTGGAACTTATATCTCTTTGATAGATGGTCAACTGAATTTGGGATATCTTAGGCCCCTGCCAGCGTAGGTTTTGGACTATGTTCGGTTGTGATGAAGGTAAAGCGACGATAGATAAGGCAGATTGTGTCAGGATGAGTTTTATTGTGACGGGATCCAAGATAGTTTTTTATGCATTGCTAAATGCAGTTTGATGTACAATTGTATGTGTCATAGGCACTTCTAATGTAACTATCTTCGGGAATGAATGGTACCTTATGTTCTCTTGTTTTCATTCTTCCACTACACATGACACTAAATTGATTAGAAAGACCCATGCTGTAAGATCGGGGAGCTACAATAGAGGGAAGGTCTTATCGATGATCAAGTTGGTGATGAGCAACAAAGGAGGCAAGGATTGGGTTTTCTAAGATTTTGCAAGAAGGGAAATTAGCAGCCATAAAGGAGATTAAGTGCTGCCCTCAATCCCCCTGTTGGGGTGCCATACACATGAGGTTGCGACCTACTATAAATGCTTCAGCCTATTAGCAAAACAAGTAAGACATGAGTATGAGGTGCAGAACTGTAGACAAGCGACAAGCCTTAGGGCAATCATGAGGATAACTAAGCAATTTTGGGCCCAGTCTCAAGGAGGAAGAACGTGACAACTACACCCTTGCCAAAACCATTCCATGGGAACAACAGTTTTAGCCAAAAGTCGCAGACAATGAAGAGAAGGATGTGGTCCAAATGCAAGGAGATAGAAGTGGATCATAGGAGGGGGGAATCTCTTAGTTGCTAACGGTGGCCTAGAAATTGGTCTGTAAGGCCGAATATGTTACAACCCGGTCTTTCGGAGCAATATCTTTATCATATATGATTAATATCTTACTTAAACAATTTCATATTTAAATAACCACAAAAGAAAAGGATGAAAGAATATATTTCTAAACATAATGCTATTAGGAAAAATAAATAAAGGTTGAATGAAGGGTAAAAAAAGAGTTGCGCCAATATTTCACAAAATGTAGGCAAAAAGATACGTATCAAAAAGAAATATATGTGACCAGTTTATTAGGCCTACAAGGGTCAATATGTGAAAATAGGACCTATATGAAAGATTTATTTAAACTACAAGGACCTGTTCGTATTAGACAATTTTCCAATATTCTTCTTACAATTTTCACCATTTAAAAAGCTCAGCCATACGCTCTTTTCTCCTCCTCGTACTCCCTCCCTTTCTACTACTACTAAAACGATCCCTCACTCTCCACCCACCTCACGCATCTCTCTCTCTATTTTTTTATTGGCTAAGACCCCACCCACTCATGTAGCCGGTGCTGTACGCAGCACCTTTTCTTCCTTGTTTAATCAATTACTCAACTGAATCAACTACTCAGCATCAGCAGCGTTGTGATTAATAGAATCATAAAATGACAGCTGTCTCTACAATGCGGCCACCCATACCGTCTCTGTCCCCCACGTTTGGTCTCCCAGCCAATAAACAGCTGACGCCTGCGGGCCCACCACCGGAAATCAAATGCCATACAGTCTTTTCTCTCTCCCCGAGCAGCGCCACTACAGTATCTTCTCCTCCCCCTCCGATAAATCCCGTCGCCGGACCGCTGGAAACTGCACCAGCCAGTATAATCAACATTGCGGCGCCTACAGGACACCAAATCCGTTGGGGAAAAGTGCGTTGGAACCGTATGAAGACGGCGGATGCAACCGACCTCATCTCCACCGCCCATGCAAACGCCTGTGAGACTGCCACCATTGCACCACCATACCGCCGGAGACGACGGGGAACGTGCCGGTGTGCTCCCTACCCTACATACTACCTCCTATCGCCGCCCAGGACGTCGTGTCAACTTTTCCATGCCATAACAAGGAACTGTCAGCCGTCAGAACCAACCTATACAAAGCCCCCACGCCACCTATGACCTCGCCGGCCATGGTCGCCAGAGATGACGTTGTGAGGACGACAACCCTATACTAATGCTTCATGACTACGGAAATGCATCCTATTCGAGCATCTTGAGAACAGGAAGCTAGAAACACCTACGAACTAGCCCTTAGCCTCCCCATTCCCTATGAAATGACTCTAGCACGACCATGGATAAGGAAGAGATCTAGATGAAGTACCATCCTACTTTGGCCGACCTCAGGAGTAAGAACCGACCCTCCATTGCTATAAATAGCTACCTGATGTTCCTGGACGTCCTATGCTCAAGATAGAATCCACAAACACTAGGTGAACAAACACCTTGACCACTTATTCACTTTCCTAAAAGTTCACCTTGCCTAAGACGAAAATCCACCTCCACACTCCCTTCCCTATCAATCACAACACCATACCCATCGTCCATAAACCCAAAAGGTCTCAATTGTAGCTTGTCCACTCATTATATATACCAAATAAACCATAAACAACACCTTCTTTTCTACTACCACCAAAGGAGATCAAAGAAAAGAAATAACTAGGCTCAAGACCATCATTCAAGTGTACCCACATTCATACCTCGTCAAGGTAGGGAGTAAAACTTCTTCTTCTGAGTCCACACTCAAATCACCTTCTTACACTACAGTTTTTGAATAATATATTTGATTCACATACAAGGTTGAGTAATTCATTCAAAGATCTTATGGATTTTAACAAAGAAGTCTTTTATCGCATTTCATTTACAAATCTAGTTCCTTTCAACAACTACACCTTTTGTGCTATAATATGTGTCGCTCTCTTAAAAATTAGTATCACAGTGAAGTTTTAGCATAACTTGCGCTTACACCATACAAATTGCAATATTGTGAATATCGACGGTTTTCCTCATGTTTTGTCAAAAATTTGAATATCTATAGTTTAGATAATGATAAAAAGATTAATTGTTGAGATTCTTATCATGACTTGTTAAGCTATGATTAAAATAAGTTATTATTGAGATTCCACCACTGAAGAGTTGGTTCTACAGTCCTAGAGCCGGTGAGGACCGGAAGATCGAGATTGATATGTTATGTTTGGATCCGGATCGTATCCTTGGGATGGTGAAGGGAGGAGGGATAGCCTTTCCCTTGCAACTACCCCACCTTGAGGGCAGCCGAAGTGTTGCTGGTCTGTGAGATAAATCATCAAAGGTTGTGTATAACGACCGCTGAGGTGACGGCACCTGCACTAGGCCGCCAGACCATGGAGAGATAGGGTTGTAGACCGACCCCACCTCGAGGGCAGACTGAGGGCTGCAGGACTACCCTTCGAGTAGGCATCGAATTCGGGGCCTACAAACCACACCAGCTATGTGCGGTGGGACAGAGGAAGCTGTGAGGGTAGAATTGGCACACGTGAGACCGATGTCTTTGTGATAGGGCAGTGTGCAAAGTGATATTGTTGATTTGTTACTTATGGTCTATATGACCTTAGCTGTGGTTGCAGGCCACGAGCTGGATCTAGGGTTGGATAACAATCCCTCTGGACTGAGTGGGGAATGATACAATAAAATAAATTAAATGATAACTGCTAGATTTATTAAGTGTTGTACTTCACTATCACATGTTTCAATTTCCATACCACATGACCAGTTTTTATGTTTTTTTTTATTTATAATTTTATACATGTTATCAAGTTTTGGTATCCTTTCAATTTTATTGTGCCTCTCCATACTTAGACATTTGTCTAACTCCTCTTGCTACGGTTCTTGTTTCCCTCCCACCGTAGATTGATTGCAGGTTGAAGTTTACATCACCATGTGGAATCTCCTAGCTAGGTCCTGGAGGGAGAAGCATCGAGTTTTTCTTTTGTTATCTTATGCTAGTAGTTTGTAGTAGGACTTCTTGCAAAGATGTAACTTTTTAAAGTTAGAACATATGTAACTCAAACTTAAATGTTGCTTTAAATTAAAGTGTGTGGTTGCTATCTATTGCTTGATGCTTCTTCCATAACGTTCTCGGGTTTTAATCTCCATGATTAAGAGTTGATTGTGGAGGCAAAAAAAAAAATCCGGGACGTTACAGGTGGTATCAGAGCATGGTTAGGAATCCACACGAGTAAATCACTTAAAAGACGTAAAATATACTTTAATATGGATATGTCATTAACAATACTTCTCTTTCAGATGAATACTTACAAGGGGAAGGAGCTTATTATAGTGGATAGCTCTTCTGAGGAGTCTAATCATGGGCTTACTATGACCAACAAATTTCAAGAGAAAGGAGGGCCTTCTTGCATTCACCATAACCCTGGAAACCAGCCTAGAGTACATGAAAAAGAGCATGCACTGCCACAAGAGTATACTGTCGACCTGGTCCCTAATCTCTATCCTCCATACTCACCACCTGAGCCTCTTACTCCACTAGATGAGCAATACTATGCCAAGATGAAATACCCTGCCCCTAAAGAAACAAAAATCATATTTGAAAGCTTTGAAAGTGAACATTCCACCCACTCAGAGGAAACTGTAGAATCACCAATCACCTATATGTATGGGATACTACCTTTAACTTGTCCAAAAGGATGTGAGTGCTTTATATCTCGACTACTTCCAATCCCTGGGTCACCAGAGAGAACATTACCCCCCACCTTACCATATGAAAATCGCATATCTGAAATTGAAATGGATTACCCCTTTTATACACTTAAGTATGGAGAACAAGTGGAAGACAATATATCAATGCTAAAAAGACCAACCTCTGCAGGAAAAAGCATTCGTGGATTTGATACAGGACCTCTGCCCAGCAAGCATCAAAGTCGAGGTGGAGGATGGATTGAAGAATAGGGACTATAAGATGGGAAATAGTGTAATATGTGTGGTTGATGAGTCTATATGACAAACTATGTAGTATGTAATCTAGTCGTGGTAGGGACTTCATGTAATAGTCTATAATGTTTTGTTTACCTTGTACTTGTATGTACTATGTAGTTGGATTAAGATGAATCAAAACTTATCTTTGTGGAAATTTCTAGATGTCACAAGGACAATCTGAGTCTGGAAATGCCCCAGAAGCAATGGAAATAATGAAGCGGTTAACTATGATCACTGAAGAAATGTGGAAAAATAGATCCAATGAGGCGGAATCATCTCAATCTGTAGTTCCCACACAGAGCATGTCGATGAAAAAGTTCTTGGAACTCCATCCACCTAGCTTTGCCGGAAAGGACAATCCTGACCTGGCAGAAGAATGGATCTTAAAGATGGAAGAAATTTTTCGATGCTTAGACTGTCCCGAGGAAGCAAAAACCAATTATGCCACTTTTAAGTTGGAAGGAGATGCAAAAATATGGTGGGATAACCTCCGGACGATCTCTTTTCATGAAACCCCAATTATCTCATGGGAGAAATTCAAGGAAGAATTTAATGATCAATATTTCCCTGAACAAGTCCGAGGTCGCAAATTTGAGGAATTTCTAAATCTGCAACAAGGGAGACAGTCTATAGCTGAATATACAACTCGCTTTCGAAGACTTGAAAAGTATGCTACACAACTAGTACGGGATGAAAGGACCCGTATCTCGAGGTATGAACATGGATTAGCCCCATACCTTGCAAAGAAGATTGATGTTTTGCATATTACCTCTTTTGATGACATAGTAAAAAGAGCTGTTGTGTTGGAGACAAAACTCCAGCGCATACAAGATAAAACAGTTGAACTACCTCGAGCCCCTCCACCAAAAAGGAGGATTTCATCTCATGGGCAACAATATTTCCCCTCTCCAAAAAGAACTGGGAATATATGCTTACATTGTGGGAAGCCTCACTTTGGGGATTGCCCATATGACACTCGATCCCGTTGTTATCGTTGCCACATGACAGGACATATAATGAGAGATTGTCCTATACCCCCTCCCAACAATAATTTCATGGCTCACTCAGGATTTTATCAACAGAACCCAATAATACCTGTGATGAGGCCAAGGTTCCATCAGCAGTCATCTACTACAAGACCTCAATTACTTCGCGCGCCGGTACAACCTCAACAACGCCCTCATCAACGCCCTCAACAGGGACGTCAGAATCCAAATCAACCGAAGAGGACTGGAAGAGTGTTCGCCTTGAGCTCAGAGGAAATTCAGAATGATGATCGCCTAATGGAAGGTAATGGTCTTATCAATAATAAAACCTTCAAGGTGCTATTTGATTCTGGTGCAACACATTCTTGTCTATCCTCTATATGCTTAAAGAAAATAAACCTAGAAGTCAAGAACCTACACTATACAATAGAAATAACTACACCTCTAGGGAAGCAGGATGTGGCACACAAGATAATAAACAATGTTCCCCTACAGATAGAAGGGCATACCCTACCTGTCAACCTTATTATTCTCAACTTAACGGGCCTAGATGTTATCCTTGGAATGGATTGGCTAGAAAAATATGGAGCACTTATTGATTGCCAAAGAAAAATGGTAACCATAAATATGCCTGGAATGCCTCCTTGGGTTGTCCATAGTAAAGGAATTTCAAAAGGAAGTCTAGTTATCTCTGCAATCCAAGCCAAAAAATTTCTAAAGGAAGGATGTGAAGGTTTTATTGCAGTGTTACAGGAAGAAAACATGAATGAGAAGCCATTAGAGGAAGTGAATGTAGTTCGAGACTTTCCTGACGTTTTTCCAGAAGAATTGCCTGGATTGCCCCCACAACGAGAGGTGGAATTCGGGATTGAACTCTTACCCGGAAGCACACCTATATCTCAACAACCTTATAGAATGGCCCCCGCAGAGTTGATAGAATTAAAGAATCAACTTGAAGAACTATTGGAAAAAGGATTCATTCGTCCTAGCTCATCTCCTTGGGGAGCACCTGTCCTTTTTGTGAAAAAGAAAGATGGGACGTTGAGGATGTGCATTGATTATCATAGACTCAATGATGCCACTGTTAAAAATAGATACCCCTTGCCCCGGATTGATGATTTATTTGACCAACTCAAGTCTGCTCGAGTTTTCTCAAAAATAGATCTGAGATCTGGGTATTATCAACTAAGGGTTAAAGAAGAAGATGTGCCAAAAACTGCTTTTCGAACACGATACGGTTCATATGAATTTTTAGTTATGCCTTTTGGGCTAACCAATGCCCCTGCAACATTCATGGACCTAATGAATCGTGTGTTTCACAGGCATCTTGATAAATTTGTCATTGTCTTTATTGATGACATTCTTATATATTCCGCAACTGAAGAAGATCATCAGGTCCATCTGAGAATTGTGTTACAAACTCTAAGAGACCAACAACTTTATGCCAAATACTCAAAATGTGAGTTCTGGCTAACTAAAGTAGGCTTTTTGGGACATGTAATATCTGCTGGAGGAATATCAGTAGATCCAGCCAAAGTTGAAGCCGTGCTTAAATGGGAAGCACCCAGGACAGTAACAGAAATTCGAAGTTTCCTGGGAATGGCGGGATATTACCGAAAATTTATCAAGGATTTTTCAAAACTTGCAGGTCCCCTAACACATTTGACGAGAAAGGGAGTATCTTTTGTGTGGAGTCAAAAGTGTGAAGATAGCTTCCAAGAACTTAAAAAGAGGCTAACTACTGCCCCAATATTAACGCTACCACAAGAAGGCAAGACATATACCTTGTTTACCGATGCTTCCAAAGCAGGTCTGGGTTGTGTCTTAATGCAAGAAGGTAAGGTAATAGCCTATGCCTCACGCCAATTGAAGAAGCATGAAGAAAATTACCCTACCCACGATCTGGAGTTGGCTGCAGTTATACATGCTTTAAAAATTTGGAGGCACTTGCTATATGGGGTAAAGACTGAGATCCTAACCGATCACAAGAGTCTCAAATATATTATGACTCAAAAGGATCTCAATTTAAGACAAAGGAGATGGTTGGAATATCTCAAGGATTATGATTTCACTATTTCTTATCACCCTGGTAAGGCTAACGTGGTGGCTGATGCACTTAGCCGAAAAAGAGTACTGAATATATCAACGATAAGCATACAAGAACAGAAAATGGCTAGGGTTGTGCTCAATCCATTGACTATTACTGCAAATTTGAAGGCAGAGGTCATGGATGCTAAAAAACAAGACACCAACTATAATTATTGGAAAGGAGTAGCTCAAAACCCCAAATCACAATTACAACTAAAGGAGGAGGACACCATTTGGTTTGCAGAACGATTGTGGGTACCTTCTAGCACCCCAATTAAACAAAAGATCCTAGAAGAAGCACATGCATCAAGATACAACATACACCCAGGAACCACCAAAATGTTCAAAGACTTACAAAAGAATTTTTGGTGGCCTAATATGAAGAAGGAAATTGCTCAATATGTACTTAAGTGTCTTACATGTCAACAAGTGAAGGCAGAACATCAACGACCCGGGGGACTTCTCAAGTCTTTAGAAATCCCAGAGTGGAAATGGGAACATATCACAATGGATTTTGTGACCAGCCTTCCTCGAACTCGAAAAGGAAATGATAGTGTATGGATAGTAGTCGATAGATTAACCAAATCTGCCCATTTCCTACCAATCAAGATCACTGCTAATATGGACAGTCTGGCAGACTTATACATGAAAGAGATTGTCAGGTTACACGGTGTTCCTGTGACTATTGTATCAGATAGAGATCCTCGCTTTACTTCTAAATTTTGGCAACAATTGCAAAAAGCATTAGGGACTAAGTTGAATTTTAGCACTGCCTTTCACCCACAAACTGACGGCCAATCAGAACGAGTAATACAAATCTTAGAAGATATGCTAAGAGCTTGTTCTTTGGACTGGAAGGGCAATTGGGATGAGCATCTCCCTCTAATGGAGTTTTCATATAATAATAGCTATCAAGCTAGCATTCAAATGGCTCCATATGAAGCACTATATGGGAGACCTTGTAGATCTCCATTATATTGGGATGAAGTTGGGGAAGCTAAAATTTTGGGACCCGAACTAATCCACCAGTGTGCGGAAAAAGTAAAGTTGATCAGGAAAAGATTACAAGCAGCACAAGATCGACAAAAACAATATGCAGATAAAAAACGAAGGCACGTGGAATACAAAGTAGGAGATTGGGTTTATGTCAAAATATCTCCCATAAAAGGTGTTACCAGATGGGGAAAGAAGGGAAAACTGAGCCCTAGATATGTGGGACCTTTCGAAATCATAAAAGAGATCAATGATCGAGCCATGAAGTTGGCACTACCTTCTGAATATCAAAAGTTACATGATGTGTTTCATGTATCATTATTAAAGAAATACATCTCTGATCCATCACATGTCATTCAATATGAACCTCTCCCGATTGCCGAGGACTTGTCATATGAAGAACAACCCATTCAGATCCTTGACCACAAAGAGCAACAACTCAGAAATCGGACCATCCCAATCGTAAAGGTGTTATGGAAACACCATGGAGTTGAAGAGGCAACATGGGAGCTAGAATCAGAGATGAAGGAAAAATATCCACACCTCTTTGGTAAGTATTTTCATTTTCGAGGACGAAAATTTTATTAGGGGGAGAGGATGTTACAACCCGGTCTTTCGGAGCAATATCTTTATCATATATGATTAATATCTTACTTAAACAATTTCATATTTAAATAACCACAAAAGAAAAGGATGAAAGAATATATTTCTAAACATAATGCTATTAGGAAAAATAAATAAAGGTTGAATGAAGGGTAAAAAAAGAGTTGCGCCAATATTTCACAAAATGTAGGCAAAAAGATACGTATCAAAAAGAAATATATGTGACCAGTTTATTAGGCCTACAAGGGTCAATATGTGAAAATAGGACCTATATGAAAGATTTATTTAAACTACAAGGACCTGTTCGTATTAGACAATTTTCCAATATTCTTCTTACAATTTTCACCATTTAAAAAGCTCAGCCATACGCTCTTTTCTCCTCCTCGTACTCCCTCCCTTTCTACTACTACTAAAACGATCCCTCACTCTCCACCCACCTCACGCATCTCTCTCTCTATTTTTTTATTGGCTAAGACCCCACCCACTCATGTAGCCGGTGCTGTACGCAGCACCTTTTCTTCCTTGTTTAATCAATTACTCAACTGAATCAACTACTCAGCATCAGCAGCGTTGTGATTAATAGAATCATAAAATGACAGCTGTCTCTACAATGCGGCCACCCATACCGTCTCTGTCCCCCACGTTTGGTCTCCCAGCCAATAAACAGCTGACGCCTGCGGGCCCACCACCGGAAATCAAATGCCATACAGTCTTTTCTCTCTCCCCGAGCAGCGCCACTACAGTATCTTCTCCTCCCCCTCCGATAAATCCCGTCGCCGGACCGCTGGAAACTGCACCAGCCAGTATAATCAATATTGCGGCGCCTACAGGACACCAAATCCGTTGGGGAAAAGTGCGTTGGAACCGTATGAAGACGGCGGATGCAACCGACCTCATCTCCACCGCCCATGCAAACGCCTGTGAGACTGCCACCATTGCACCACCATACCGCCGGAGACGACGGGGAACGTGCCGGTGTGCTCCCTACCCTACATACTACCTCCTATCGCCGCCCAGGACGTCGTGTCAACTTTTCCATGCCATAACAAGGAACTGTCAGCCGTCAGAACCAACCTATACAAAGCCCCCACGCCACCTATGACCTCGCCGGCCATGGTCGCCGGAGATGACGTTGTGAGGACGACAACCCTATACTAATGCTTCATGACTACGGAAATGCATCCTATTCGAGCATCTTGAGAACAGGAAGCTAGAAACACCTACGAACTAGCCCTTAGCCTCCCCATTCCCTATGAAATGACTCTAGCACGACCATGGATAAGGAAGAGATCTAGATGAAGTACCATCCTACTTTGGCCGACCTCAGGAGTAAGAACCGACCCTCCATTGCTATAAATAGCTACCTGATGTTCCTGGACGTCCTATGCTCAAGATAGAATCCACAAACACTAGGTGAACAAACACCTTGACCACTTATTCACTTTCCTAAAAGTTCACCTTGCCTAAGACGAAAATCCACCTCCACACTCCCTTCCCTATCAATCACAACACCATACCCATCGTCCATAAACCCAAAAGGTCTCAATTGTAGCTTGTCCACTCATTATATATACCAAATAAACCATAAACAACACCTTCTTTTCTACTACCACCAAAGGAGATCAAAGAAAAGAAATAACTAGGCTCAAGACCATCATTCAAGTGTACCCACATTCATACCTCGTCAAGGTAGGGAGTAAAACTTCTTCTTCTGAGTCCACACTCAAATCACCTTCTTACACTACAGTTTTTGAATAATATATTTGATTCACATACAAGGTTGAGTAATTCATTCAAAGATCTTATGGATTTTAACAAAGAAGTCTTTTATCGCATTTCATTTACAAATCTAGTTCCTTTCAACAACTACACCTTTTGTGCTATAATATGTGTCGCTCTCTTAAAAATTAGTATCACAGTGAAGTTTTAGCATAACTTGCGCTTACACCATACAAATTGCAATATTGTGAATATCGACAGTTTTCCTCATGTTTTGTCAAAAATTTGAATATCTATAGTTTAGATAATGATAAAAAGATTAATTGTTGAGATTCTTATCATGACTTGTTAAGCTATGATTAAAATAAGTTATTATTGAGATTCCACCACTGAAGAGTTGGTTCTACAGTCCTAGAGCCGGTGAGGACCGGAAGATCGAGATTGATATGTTATGTTTGGATCCGGATCGTATCCTTGGGATGGTGAAGGGAGGAGGGATAGCCTTTCCCTTGCAACTACCCCACCTTGAGGGCAGCCGAAGTGTTGCTGGTCTGTGAGATAAATCATCAAAGGTTGTGTATAACGACCGCTGAGGTGACGGCACCTGCACTAGGCCGCCAGACCATGGAGAGATAGGGTTGTAGACCGACCCCACCTCGAGGGCAGACTGAGGGCTGCAGGACTACCCTTCGAGTAGGCATCGAATTCGGGGCCTACAAACCACACCAGCTATGTGCGGTGGGACAGAGGAAGTTGTGAGGGTAGAATTGGCACACGTGAGACCGATGTCTTTGTGATAGGGCAGTGTGCAAAGTGATATTGTTGATTTGTTACTTATGGTCTATATGACCTTAGCTGTGGTTGCAGGCCACGAGCTGGATCTAGGGTTGGATAACAATCCCTCTGGACTGAGTGGGGAATGATACAATAAAATAAATTAAATGATAACTGCTAGATTTATTAAGTGTTGTACTTCACTATCACATGTTTCAATTTCCATACCACATGACCAGTTTTTATGTTTTTTTTTATTTATAATTTTATACATGTTATCAAGTTTTGGTATCCTTTCAATTTTATTGTGCCTCTCCATACTTAGACATTTGTCTAACTCCTCTTGCTACGGTTCTTGTTTCCCTCCCACCGTAGATTGATTGCAGGTTGAAGTTTACATCACCATGTGGAATCTCCTAACTAGGTCCTGGAGGGAGAAGCATCGAGTTTTTCTTTTGTTATCTTATGCTAGTAGTTTGTAGTAGGACTTCTTGCAAAGATGTAACTTTTTAAAGTTAGAACATATGTAACTCAAACTTAAATGTTGCTTTAAATTAAAGTGTGTGGTTGCTATCTATTGCTTGATGCTTCTTCCATAACGTTCTCGGGTTTTAATCTCCATGATTAAGAGTTGATTGTGGAGGCAAAAAAAAAAAAAATCCGGGACGTTACAGAATATGTGACCGCTTATCAGTGAAATGAAAAATGGGCTGAGCGGCCGATTAATCGGCCAAACACCCAGCCCGTTAGATTTTTGCTAAAATCGCCGGTTAACTTTTTTGTAATTAATCGGCCGTTTTTTCCCTTTTTTACCCATATTTTCCGTTTTTTTGCCCTTTTTTCCCGCTTTTTGGCCGTTTTTTGTAAATTTTGTTGTACACCTGTAACTTTATATAAACTATATGACCCCAAGTATTACTGACTATAATATATTAAACTTAAATATCCTATGATAAGCCTAGTCTAATAGAATGCATACTTGTATGCAAGTTGGGATAATAGGGTACTGTTGTAAAGTGTAATTTATACAAGTAAAATATATGTAATGTAACTATTATCTAATTTTAGAATGCATACTTTAGTTAATTGTACTGCTGTAATGTATGACTAATTGATGATATGCACATATAACAATAAGTTAGAAAGGTATCCAATAATGAGTCTATTGTTTACTGTATGCAAGTTGGGATAATAGGGTACTGTTGTAAAGTGTAATTTATACAAGTAAAATATATGTAACTATTATATAATTTTAGAATGCATACTTTAGTTAATTGTACTGCTGTAATGTATGACTAATTGATGATATGCACATATAACAATAAGTTAGAAAGGTATCCAATAATGAGTCTATTGTTTACTGCTTAACTATGTAAACATGTGATGCAAAAATATTTCTGAATCATGTATGTGGGGTATTTTATCTATGTCAAATCTATTATTTATTATATTATGGCTATAATTATTGTCTTATAGCTATCTTATAAACTAATTGGGTGTTTTTACTGTTGGGTAGAGTGTTTAGAATCTTTAGATATATATAAAAGTTTCAAAGAGTATTAGTATTTATATGCATATATATGTAATTTTGTATAAAATTATATAGGAAATTAAAACCCGTTTTTTAAAAAATCGGCCGCTTACCGCTTAACCAGTTACAAGGTGTTGTCCGCACGGTTACCGCTTAACGTTTTTTAAAACATTACCGCTTATGCATATATAGCCACCCAACCAGACGGCATATTGGCAATATGATTGCTAATTGGTCCACTAAGCGGTTCGAAGCTGCTAGCAAGCCGATTCAGCGGACTATTAAACACCACTTTTTTAAAAACCCACTACTTACACCGACACACGCATACACACACACACACACACACACACACACATGCATACATAAGAATGTCTGTGTATTGAAAAAGTCTTGTATACACTCGATGTGTATAGATTATGTCATACGCTCAAGTATTCTACACATCTCACTCTAGCTTTTAAATTAAACAAAACCATTCATTTTCTTTAATATCACACAAATCGACAATGTCACAAATTTTTAGCTCACTTGGATACATGAATACCATTCATCAAGGAATTATGAAAGCAACATATACTAATTTCTTTGGGTGTATCTTTTGGGTATGCTTTAGATGCATGACCTATGATTATTGAAGTGGGCTCAAATTTAGGTATCCAGTCTATTTATATGATATTTAACCATAATGAACTGGTTCAGATTTTCAGAATAGGTAGAACAATACAAATTGATTTGTGTACAGCATCACTGGTGCGCTCGAGTGTGCCACCATCTTTCTCTCTCTCTCCCTCATTATATATATATATATACATAGGGGTGAGCAGAATTCGGTTAAAACCGTGTTCGGTTAAAAACCAATTAAGTGAATGGTTTTTTTGGACAGTTTCGTTAATTCGGTTAATTTGATTAATTTATTTTGGGTAATTGGATAAATGGTTAATTTGACGATTAAAAATATTTTCTGTTTGGTTAACTGAATTAACCAAATAGCCAAAATTTATTCAAGAAAAAAAATCCTACACACATATATACCTATATAGTTGTACTTTTATTTAGAAAAACCTTCACATTTATGTACTAATCAAGTTTTGATGAACAATATAGTGATATAGGTATATGAAATACTACTATAGTATAACATTTCTTCAAAACTTTGTGAGTATTTTTATACAATATTTATTAAAAGAGTGTTATTTGGTTAACCAAATTAACAGACTTAATTGACCATTAACCATTTAACCTAACTGAATTAACCAACAGTAATTCGGTTAGGTTAGTTAAAGTCTTAAACCACAAATTAACCATTTAACCGAACGGAATTAACCATAACCGACCAAATTAACCGAATGTTCACCCTTATATATACATACATTTATATAAATATATATACATATATATATGGCGAAAGAAAGTACCCGAGTACACACATTTCAAGAAAAGAGAATCTCATAAGATTACTTTAAGAGTGAGCACAATTGTAGCCAAATTGACTACCTCCTTACGAGGCGGGTGGATCGTAATATATGCAAGGATTGTAAAGTGATTCCTGGCGAAGAACTCACGACCCAGCATAGGTTGGTGGTTTTGGACATTAACATGAAGATCAATAAAGGTAAGCATAACAGAAATCAAGATACTAGGATCGAGTGGTGGAATCTTAAAGGAGAAAAGAAGTTGACTTTTCATGATAAACTCCTCAAGGATGGAACTTGGAAATTGGAGTCTGATGTTAACACTATGTGGCATAACATGAGCTTCTGTATAACAAAAATTTCCAAAGAGGTTTTAGGGGAGTCCAAAGGTTGTGGGCCTCCACTGAAAGAGACTTGGTGGTGGAATGATGAAGTACAGAAGGCTATTAAACTGAAAAGGGAGATCTACAGGAGCTTGCTCAAATCTTGAGATGATGCAACGTTCCAAAGATACAAGCAAGTAAAGAAAGAAGCTAAAAAGGTTGTTCAGGAGGCAAGGTCTAGATACTTTGATGATATTTATAAGAAGTTGGACACAAGAGAGGGGAAAAAAGATATATGCAAAATGGCTCGTATAAGAGAAAGGAAAGGAAGAGAATTGAGTCAAGTGAAATGCATTAAGAATGAAGATGGCAGAGTGTTGGTGAAGGACGACGATATTAAGAACCAGTGGAGAAATAATTCGATAAGCTTTTCAATGGAGATACTGCAAATAATGTTCGAGACTCGTGTGACATGAATACAAGAGATATCATTTACACACGACGAGTTTCACCTCTTGAGGTCAAGAATGCTTTGAAAAAGATGAAAATGAGAAAGGCATGCAGACTAGACGGTATTCCCATTGATGTATAGAAGAGTATGGGGGATGAAGGAGTTATGTGGTTAACAAAGTTCTTTAACAAGATCATGAAGACTAAGAAGATGTCGGATGAGTGGAAAAATAGTACTGTAGTACCCATCTACAAGAACAAAGGTGATGTTCAGAGCTGCACAAACCACAGAGGAATCAAGTTGATGAGTCACACAATGAAGCGTCGGGAGAGGATTATTGAGTAGAGGCTCAGATCTATAACGCAGATATCAAACAACCAATTTGGTTTCATGCATGGAAGATCAACAACAGATGTTATTTTTCTGATTAGGAGGCTTATGGAGAAGTATAGAGAAGGCAAAAGAGATCTTCATATGGTGTTTATTGATTTGGAAAAGGCTTATGATCGAGTATCTAGAGAAGTGTTGTGGATGGTTTTGAAGAAAAAGGGTGTGCCAATACGATCAAAGACATGTATAATAGCTCTACTGCTAGTGTAAAGACTCTTGGAGGAGAGACACCAACTTTTCCTATCACAGTTGGGGAACAACAAGGATCCACACTTAGCCCATATATGTTCGTTCTTGTTATGGATGAGTTGACAAAGAATGTTCAGGATGATATTCCTTGGTGTATGTTATTTGCTGATGATATTGTTTTGATTGACGAAACTAAAGATGGATTGAATGATAAAGTTGAACGTTGGAGAAATGCATTGGAATCAAATGGATTGATGATTAGTAGGAGCAAAACTGAGTGTATGCATTGCAATTTCAGTCAATCTCGCAGTGTGAATGATGGAGCCAAGTTGGACGAAGTAGATATACTAAAATGTGATAAATTTCGTTACTTGGGTTCTATTATTCAAATACATGGGGATGTTCAAAATGACGTTTGTCACAGGATCACTGTAGGATGGTTGAAATGGAGGGGTGCAACTGGAGTTTTATGTGATCGGAAGATCCCTCTTAGGTGAAAAAGTAAGTTTTATAGAACAGTTATACGGCCAGCCATGCTCTACGGGAGTAAATGTTGGACATTAAAGAAACAAGGTCTCAACAAGATGAACGTGGCTGAAATGTGTATGCTGAGATGGATGGGTGGGAAGAGAAGAAAAGATCTCCTGAGAAATGACCATATCAGGAATAAAGTGGGGGTGGCGAGCATTGAGGACAAGTTGCGCGAGGGCCGACTCAGGTGGTACAGACATGTGCAATGAAGACCTAATGCGCATATACGAAACAATGCTATTGAGTCAAGCACAATAAATAGAAGAAGAGGAAGGCCTAAATTAACATGGGACAAGCTTATAAAAAGAGATTTTGAATCTCGACATCTTAACCAGAATATGGCCCATGATAGAGCTGAATGGAAACGAAGGACCCATGTAGCCGACCCCAACATAGTTGGGACTGAGGCTTAGATGATGATGATGATGAATATCTTTGTATTATTTTATAATGTAAACCAACCATATAGATATGATATATGCTACTTTATTAGATGTGTTCTAAACATCACCTCAATCAAACACTCAGAGATCATCTTTAAAAATTATATATTCTATAATCAATAATAAGTTGTTAAAAATACAAAAATCATTGGATGACTTTTGGTTATATTCAATAATATATATGAGATATAAGTCATATGACTGTGATTTTTGAACACATGTACTCTTTGCCATATTCTTCCATCTACTATGGTTGTATTTGTTTAATAAGTTCTATATGTTGCATTTTTTCGGCACATATAAGATATATATAAAGATTGATAGACACTTCCTAACATGTATAGCACAAGCGCATGTGATTTATATATAAACATATTTGTCAAGGCGCTCGCCTAGCGTGCCTAGACAGCCACCAAGGCATCAAGGCACCCAAGGGTTGCGCTTGGGCACTGCCGCCTTGCCTATAATGCCAAACTGACCTAGTTTTGTGGGTCTAGTTGTATATTCACATATTTTAATGTTAAATGTGGCTATCCTAGTGTTCAATATTGTTGCCTATGTTATGTGCCAAATATCACTTTTAATTGGATCTAATACTCTCTTTTTTGTTTGACCTGGATATAATACTTTCTCTTATTACGCATCTTTTGATTTCTCTTGTTTTGCACCTTCAATTCAGATTGTATTCAGTAGCTATGCTATGAAGGATAGTGATTATATTGCTTAATACTTCTAGCTATGTATAACAATAAATATATATTACTTGTTGATCACTCTCTTACATTCTTTACAATAATTCTTTTCTTGTTCTTGACATTATTGTTAATGGTAATATATTAGAAATGTAATTGGTTATTTTGTCATACAATAATATATATGGGGAGATCGACCATTATATGTATATAACTACATATATAACTATAAACTATGTGTGCATTAGTGTGAAATGTTCATAAAACCGTGACACATGTATATATACATAAAACATATAGATAAATTAATTTTTTAAAGGTCGCTTAGGCAACACTTAGTCGTGCCTAGTCGCAAGGCATTCAGTTGGAACGTCGTGACGCCTTGACAAGTATGATATATAACGATTGGCAGAAACTTCCTAACATGTCGGGTGTAGATTTGATACACACATATAGCACATGTACACATTTTTGCACCCATGTGTGTATATTCATATGATAAAGTTTGAAAAATGCACATATATACATATATAACAAAAATATGAATGCATAGACAGACAAATTCAACATATATATATATAATATATACATCAATATGTTATTAAACACATATGAATATGTTTATATTTTAGTATTTATACATATAGATAACACATATTTCAACTGTATATACTTTGATATACATATAAATAAACATATTATACATGTATATTTCTTTGTTTACATATATATAGATACATATATAATATATTGTATCTATTACACATTAAATACATTATTTCACAGGGTTAATATATTGAGGTTAGGAAGTATTTACCGACCGGTACATGTAACTTGCATGTACCAACAATTAAATCGCATATGAAAAATACATTATTTAAATCCAACCATATGGATTGATCAAAAATTAGATTTATGTAAAAAATCATAATCATATCTTATTTATATCATGAGATACAGCTATCATATTTGTCTCGGCAGTTAGGCGGGATCCTTTAAGTCTTTGGAGCCTAGTCGCCTAAGCGACTAGGCGCCACTACCTAGGTGGGCTAGGCGTTATATCAACTTGTATATTTTGTAATTATTTATTTTACATTAGATATGTTTGTCTATTTTATTTTGGTTTCCTAAATTTAATGCTAAGTTGACCTAGATTGACACTTAACATGACCTGAATTAGATCCAATTTACTCTAATTCGACCTAAATCCGACCTAATTCAGCCAAATCAAACCTAAATTAACCATAATCGAACACAAAGTAACATAATTTAGCCCTAAAATCACCACATAACAAAATTGACAGAATTTAGACTTGTTTTGACTGACTCGGTGCGAAAGTGACTAAAATTTTGTGCCAAAAGGGCATTAAGCGCCCACCATAGTTTAAAATTTCGACTAAAATTGCAAAACATTGATTAAAATTTTAGTTTTGACGAGATCTCTAAACAAAAACCTCCCTCCCCTAAAATGTAATTTTGCTTAAAAAATGTAGTGTTGCATCCCCATCGAAGTTTCGCAAAAATCTTTAATTTCAAAACAAAATGCCTTGTTTGGGGCTTTATTTTGCAAAATAGCCGACACGGGTTATTTTCAATATTTGACTGTCGTCTGGTGTTGCTTGAGAAAGATAAATTGTTTGGTGATTTTGGTAAAGTTTTTATCTCTTGCAGGCCTCCTTCGGTTGTAAGGTATCTTTACCCTCTCTCCTAGACATCTAACTTCATTTTTTCCACTTCTAAACTTTGCTTTCTAGAGTCAAAAGATATACTCTGAGAATTAAAACTTCTAAGTTATAGATCTTCCCAAAATCTTAATCTATTCTATTTAAACTTCTAAATTCATGAGATAATGCATTATGATACATAGATCTACCATTATTTACAAATCTTAACTTATAATTCATTTATTTCTTTAGAAAATGCATATAATACTCTAAAATTAAGGTTTTTATAGTTTATTTTAGATCTAAGTTTATATACATCATATCACACTTATAAATTGTTGCAAATATACTTAAATCAAATATGAGATGAATTCATTAAAATATGTATTAATATTATATTTCAGATTTCAAATTAATTAACATATAAAATCAGAACTTAAAATGCAAAAAAGCATTAAAAATGTGGGGAAATACTAGCATTATTATCTACGTTGCTAATAATGTATATATATATAAGATCTACCATTATTTTACAAATGTAACTTAGAATTTTCTTTATTTCTTAAGAAAATGCATACAATACTCTACAAATGATATTTATATAATTTTTTTAGATATAAGTTCATATACATTATATCACACTTAAAAAATGTTGCAAATATACTTATATATAGTATGAGATGAAATCATTAAAAATTATGTTGTTTTAAGTTTCTAACATATTTAATTTACAAATTCAGATAAAGTTAGAATAAGCTATCAAGTTATCAACTAGCACGTAGTAATTGTTGCTTTCTTTTAGTTATTTCAGGAGATGGCATCTCCAGGGAATAGTGTGGTGGAGACCATGGAGCTGGTAGGGGAAGAGTGCTCCTAAAGAAGTGTGGATTTTGCTTGGGATCTTTGCCTTGAAATGTCAAGTACAAATCAACAAGTGATATGCAAATATTGTGACCAAAATTAGACGTGATGGCATCACATGATTCAAAACCCACATTGTGGTAGTGATAGAAATGTAACAATGTGCAAGAAATGTCCTCAAGGAGTGAAGGATGACTTCAGGAAGATGATGGGTCAGAAAAAAGAGGTCTGCAAGCAACAACAAGAAATGGATCAAATGCATGTTGAAATCCTATTCTATGACCACCAAGGAGCTTCTTCTACTGAGTCTAACTCGGATGTAGACTATGACACCCCACAACAAAACTGCATGTATGGGATAGCAAAGAATCTAAAAGGTTTGCATGGAAAAAAGAACAACATGATTCATACAAAAGAGGCATTGGCACGTTCTGTTTATGAGCATGGTAGGGGAGTGGCAGTGGAAGAAGAGCCACACATGAGGACAGTGATAGACCATTGCAAACTTAAAGAAAGAAAGGAGTTGTAGATTCCTCATTCATATCTTATAGACAAGCAAGATGAAGGCCATGTGTACATTTGATGAATCAGACATTAGAAAGCCACATGGAACACAACAAACGTTGAAAGAGATGCTTTTTGGTGCTAAGAACAAAGTTAGCCAAGAGAACCGAGCATAGAAAGCCACATGGAGCACAACCTCCCTCTTGCCAGCGGACCTAAAGATGCCATCACTTCCAGGTGGCATTAGAATGCCCGGTCTCTTTGCCAACTTTGTTCTTGGCATCAAAAAACATCTCTTCCAAAAAAAATTGTGTTTCATGTGGCTTTCTGATGGTTGTTTCATCAACATTTAAACCCTACTTCCTTTTACTCAGCTATAAGATCTAAATAAGGAATCTACAACTCCTTTCTTTCAATTTGTGTTGGCTTATCATTGTTCTCAGTAAATCCAAAACGGGAATATGTGTTGCTCTACTTCCACTGCCACTTCGCCCATCATGCCCATAAATAGATGTGCCTATGCCTCTCCTATATGAAGCATGTTGTTCTTTTTCTCATTAAGACCTTTTAGGTTCTTGACTATTGTCCTCTACATGTAATGTTGTTATGGAGCCATCATAGACTTCAGGATAGTCCAAATCTAAGTCAGACTCAGCTAGAAGAAGCTCCTTGTTGGTAATTAAAGAGGGTTTCAACATACACTTGATCCAGTTCTTGTTGTTGCTTGTAGACCTCTTTCTTCTAGCCCATCATTTCCTAAAGCCATCCATCACTCTTTCATAGCATTTCTTGCACATTGCTACATTTCTATCACCACCAACAATGTGGGCTTTGAATCGTGTGATGTTACCGCCTCCTTTTGTCACAATATTTTCCTATCACTTCTTGTTTTGTAATTGAGATTTCAAGGCAATGATCCTAAGCAAAATCCACACTTCTTTTAGGAGCACCCTTCCCCTTACGGTCTCCACGGTCTCAACCATCACTATTACCTAAAGATGCCATCTACTGAAAAATTCAAAACAAACAACAATTTATATGTACTAGTTGATAACTTGATAGTTTATTCTAAATTTATATATGAATTTATAAATAAAACAGGAAGGAAACTTAAAACTACAAAAAATATGAATGAATCTCATATATTATATATATATGTATATTCATAATATTTTTAAGCATGATATAATGTCTATAAGCTAAGATCTAAAAAACTTCAAAAACTCCACAATTTTAGAGTATTATATGCATCTTTTTAAGAAATAAAGAGAAATATACATTTCATATGTAAAATAATGGTAGATCTTATATTTATATATATATAGAGAGAGAGAGAGAGTCAGGCTAGAATACACTCGAGTGTACGGATCGCACGAATACACTCAAGTGTGTTTGCATATCAAGACTATTTTTTGCAAAATGTAAACCATTGATCTTCACCGTCATACTATAACTAGGCTACATACAAATTTTGAACCCATTTGGATGAGTGTAAGTCACTCATCCAAGGACAACAAAATCAACGCGCGAAACTAATTTGAAATGCATAATTTTTGCGGTCTTCATAACATGAGCTATACATATCCAAATGTGCTCAAATTTTGCGTATGAGTTGTTCACAAGATGTTTAAGAAGATCAACGGATTAGATTTTCAAAAAAAATATTGCATCATGGAAAACTACTTGAGTGTATTCCGCTCCGGATACACTCGAGTGTATTCTAGCCTGACTCTATATATATATATATGAATGTATGTATGTATGTATATAATTGTTAACATCATGTATATTAGTTCTAGGTTCTGAAATTATATATCAATTAAGTTAAAATTCAAAATATTGTATTACTATACATACTAAATTCATCTCATATAACATAATTAACTATATTTGCAACATTTTTAAGTGTGATACAATGTATATAAAATCGTTCTATAAACTTCAAAAAAACCTTAACTTTAGTATATATTTTTTCTTCGGAAGTGAAGAAAATTATAAGTTAGATTTGTAAAATAATGGTATATCTATGTACTATAACGCACAATCTCAAGAATCTAGAAGTTTAAGTAAAAGAGATTAAGATATGGGGAAGATCTATTACTATGAAGTTTCAATCTTCGGAGTAGATCTTTTGGATCTAGAAAGAATAGGTTTGAAGTGAAAGAAATGGAGTTAGATGGGTTGGAGAGAGGGTAAACATACCTTAGAACCAAAGGAGGCTTCCAAGAGAAAAAAAATCACCAAAATCGCCAAACAGCTGATCTTTCTCAAGCAGCTGCAATCGGCAATCAAATGCCGAAAAGACTTTTCCGTGTGTCGATGTTTCACAAAATAAGGCCCCAAACAGGACCTTTTGCAATGAAAGCTCAAGGTTTTTGCAAAATTTCAAAAAAATCACAAAATTATGTGTCAGTCTTTGGGAGTGAGATTTCTATTTCTGGTACAATCAAAACCAAAAATTTGACCGAAGTTTTGCAATTTCAATCAAAAAATTTAAGCCATCGATTTGGGAGCATATAAGATCTTCAAGAAAAGAATTCCTGCTAAGAGCAAGTTGTGCGGGTTGGACAGGTTGACTCATATAGGTGCTACCTACAGCAACGAGGAGGATATCAATGACATATTCTTCCATAGTAAATATATACCAAGTACTTGCAAAAGATTTAAGCTTAAATGCAGACTAGGTCGGACAACACCTTACCATTCAAAGTTGGACACTAGGATCATCTGAAGGAAAACACATAGGAGAAAGAAAGTGAGGGAGGCTCAATTGCATGGTTCTAGACACTTGTAATGTCGTACGAAGAGAAAGAAACAATCGAGTCTTTAACAAGGAGCAACTTGATAATTCCAAAAATTCAAAGCAATTTACTAATGTTGATAGGCTAGTGATAGGTGGTTTTATATAGGACCCTACTTCTCGTGTGGGATTTTATGTTTGGTTTGATTTGTACGTATATAGTATAGTAGGCTATATTGAAATTTTTTTATTTTTTATTTTGTGTGTGTGTGTGGGGGGGGGGGTTCATAAACTGTTACAAAACTCTCCAAAATCGATACATTTGTAAATTAAATATTAAGATTTTGAATAACTGTCAAGATCTCATGCTTCCAGATGTGCTATGTAGGACACATATAGATAGTGTTTGTTACAATATATGTTTTCTATATTCTGTTATTTATTTTGTTATTTGTTTATTCTGTATGGACCTCTCTGTAATTGTCACAGTGTTATATATATGAGGGTGCACACTTTGTGCAACCCTATGCTCTCTGAAACCCTGATTTTCTACATGGTATCAGAGCAGGTCCCGACCTAGGGCCTCTCTCTCCCTCCCTCCCTCTCCGGCGCCCCCCCCCCCCCGCGCCCGCCGCCGGCAGGCCAGCAGCGGCCGCCGCCCGCCCAGGCGCAGCAGCCCGCCGCCGGCACAGGCCAGCAGCAGCGCCGCCGCCGCCGGGGGCAGCAGCTCCAGGCGCCGCCGCCGCCGGCACAGGCCAGCAGCCGCGCCGCAGCCGCCGGGGGCAGCAGCACCAGGCGCCGCCGCCGGCAGCAGAGGCGGTCTCCGCCGCCGCCGCCGGGGCAGGTCAGCCCGCCGGCTGGCTCCCTCCCTGGCCTAGCCTACCGTCTCCCGCCGGGTCCCGGTCCGTCTACTCTCCTGGCTTGGTGCTCCGCTAGTGCTTGAGCAACCGTTGGTGTTGTTCGCACAGCAGGTGCGCTGCCGGGTTGGTAGATCTGGCCTAGTTTCGTCTTCCGGGGGAGATCGGTACGTTGTTCGGCTAGAGCCTTCGTCGGTTCGTGTTTGTTTGTACCTGCCTGCCCGTGCAGGCTTCGGCCTCCGGGTCTTCTACTACACCTTGGTGTAGTCTGTATGTGAGAGGTCCCGTGTGATCTTCTACCTGCCTGTCCTGCCTGCCTGCTGTGCCTGCCTTCATGATGGCGTCCTCGACTGATGATCTGCGTCGTCAAGTTACTACGGTCAAACTTGACGGGCGCAACTACCAGCTGTGGGTCTGTTCCTTTGTGATTTATGCTAAATCACAAGGGAAATATTCCCATCTCATTCGGGCCGGTCCACCACAGCCTGCTGAAGATGCTGATTTGAAGGACGTCAAAGCCTATGATGATTGGGTCCGTGATGACTCAACAGTGATGACTTGGATTCTCAACAGCTCGGTTGAGAAGATTAGTGTGACTCTTCTCCGATTACCTACGGCGAAGAAGATGTGGGATGAACTTGCTGGCACCTTCTCTCACAGCCAGAATCCGAAGAAAGTGTTTGATATCAACAAGCAGCTTAGTCGTCTCACCTTCACTGGTACTGATATCGCAGATTACTTCTCTACGTTCACCGGGTTGTGGGGTGAACTGGAGACGTATCATCCCTTGTCCACGGATTTGGCGACTATGCGCAAACAGCGCGATGAGCTACAGCTGGTTCAGTTTTTGAGTGGCTTGCCTGACTCCTATACTGGAGTTGTGGATCAGATTCTGGCTGGTGATCCACTGCCTTCCCTTCGGAGTGCCTACCAGCGTCTTCTGCGTCTTTCCTCCCCGACACCAGATGTTGGGGAATCTACTGCCTTAGCTGCCTGGGGTGGTCGTGGCCGTGGTCGCGGTCGTGGTCGTGGCCGCTCTTCTGAGGGACGTCCTCCTCTTGGTGCGGGGCGTGGTCGTTCTACTACTGCTGGGCGTGGGGCCCCTCCTGCTACCACTGCTGCTGCGAGACCTTCGCCTGGATCCCGTTTGTGTTCTTACTGTGGTCGGACGAACCACATTGAAGAAAAATGCTGGGAGAAGTATGGGAAGCCTGAATGGGCAAACAATGTTACTGATTCTTCCACCGCTGCTTCTGAGGGTGCTACACATCCTCCTACTTTAGACACTGCGGACACTACTACTGCTGACTACATCCGGGCTGAAGTCGAACGTCTTCTTTTGGAGCGTGGTGGTTCCTCTTCTGACGCATCCACGAGTGGAGCTCATGCTGCTCATACCGGTTATGATACTGCTTTTTTGAGTTCACATTTGCCACCTTCATCTGGTAATAATAAATGGGTGATTGACTCTGGTGCATCCTCCCATATTTCTGGAAATCGGGCTTTGTTTAAGTTTATCTCTACACCTGCTCATAAATCTACAGTTATGGTTGCTGATGGATCTAGATCTTCTGTTTCTGGCATTGGGGACATTATTTCTCAGTCTTTTATCAAATCTGCCTTATATGTGCCTAACTTTCCTATGAATTTATTATCTGTGAGCAAACTTGTCAAGAATCTAAATTGTAGCCTGACATTCCGTCCTGGCTCTTGTATTTTTCAGGACCTTCTCACGAGGATGAAGATTGGTGGGGGGTATGAAGGTGCTGACGGTCTCTACTACTTGGACGAGATGCCAAAGTCTACTAAAGCTTCAGCTCTATCTGCATCAGTTTCTACTTTACAGTGGCATTACCGACTGGGACATCCTTCTTCTGACAAACTGCGCCATTTATTTCCTGATATGAGTAGCTGTAGTCTTCAGTGTGAGTCTTGTCAACTGGGTAAACAGACTAGATCGGTATATCCGCGGCGCAGTTCTATGAGCAGCAGGCATATTTTTGATATTGTCCATTCTGATGTGTGGGGACCATGTAATGTACCAAGTGTGTCTGGTTATAGATACTTTATTTTGTTCATTGATGATTTTTCACGGACTACTTGGCTTTTTCTGTTGAAAAGTAGATCCGAGGTACTATCCACAATAAAGTTCTTTTTTGCTGAAATTAAAACTCAGTTTGGTGTGCCTATTAAAATTTTTAGAACTGATAATGCTTTGGAGTTTGTTCAAAAAGATGTGGACTGTTTTTGTAAAACTGTTGGAACTTTACATCAAACCTCTTGTGCCTATACACCACAACAGAATGGTGTTGCAGAAAGAAAGAATCGTCATTTATTAGAGGTGGCCCGCACTATTATGTTACATTCACATGTTCCTCGTTCTTATTGGCCAGAAGCGATTATGACTGCTTGTTTTCTTATTAATCGTATGCCCTCCTCGGTTATTGGTAACAAAATCCCATTCCAAGTTTTACATCCGGAGGCACCCCTGTTTTCTGTTCCTCCACGGATTTTTGGTTGCACGTGTTTTGTCCGTCTTCTTGGCCCGTCTTCTGATAAGCTCTCGCCTCGTGCAACTAAATGTATTTTCTTGGGGTATTCGAGGACTCAAAAAGGCTATCGCTGTTATAATCCTACTACGAGAAAGTGGTTGACCAGTAGTGATGTGGTGTTTTTTGAGGACACTCCTTTTTATTCATCTGCGGGGGAGAATTTGCAACCAGATATCATTGCACCACCCTTGCCGATTCTGTCTGATTGTGTACCTGAGACTGTTGATACTGAGATACCGGTTCGTCCCCAGCTTCGTGTTTATCAGCGCAGGAACAAGGCACCTTCTTTCCATGTACCCCCCCCAGCCGACCAATCTTCACCTCCAGAAGGTTCTGCTACTCCTGAGGTACAATCTGATTTACACATTCCTATTGCACTTCGCAAAGGAACTCGTTCCTGCACGTCTCATAGTATTGCTCATTTTGTATCTACTGACCACCTCACTGCTCAGGCGCGTGATTTTGTACATGCCTTATCTGCTATTACTGTTCCTAAGTCTATTCAGGATGCTCTGCGGAGTACAGCATGGACTTCTGCTATGCAGGATGAGATGACGGCTTTGACTGATAGAAACACTTGGGAGCTGGTGGATCCTCCTCCTCAGTGTAAGCCTGTTGGTTGTCGCTGGGTTTACACTGTCAAATATCAACCGGACGGTACTGTTGAACGGTTGAAAGCTAGATTGGTTGCCAAAGGATATACTCAGACCTACGGCATTGACTATTTTGAGACGTTTTCTCCTGTTGCTCGCTTGAATTCTGTTCGAATATTGTTATCTGTGGCTGTAAATTCTGACTGGCCTCTTCTACAGCTTGATGTGAAGAATGCTTTCTTATATGGTGATCTGCAGGAAGAGGTTTACATGGAGCAACCTCCTGGGTTTGTTGCTCAGGGGGAGTCTCATAAAGTTTGTCGGCTTAAAAAATCTATTTATGGGCTTAAGCAAAGTCCACGTGCCTGGTTCGATAAATTAAGCAGGATTCTTTCTGATTTTGGCTTTCTACGATCTCAAGTGGATCATTCTGTCTTCACAAAGAAAACGTCTGCAGGGATTATTATTCTGATTGTCTATGTAGATGATATCATTATTTCAGGCAGTGATTCTGCAGGTGTTCAGGCCACAAAAACTCATTTGGGTAAGCATTTTGCTACCAAAGACTTGGGCAGATTACGATACTTTCTGGGTATAGAGGTTTCCAGGAATTCTAGTGCTCTTGTATTGTCCCAGCGGAAATATGTACTTGATATCTTGCAGGAAACTGGTATGATGGGAGCAAGACCTTCAGATACTCCTATGGATCCCAATGTTGATTGGGACGATGATAATTCACCTATGTTTTCTGAGCCAAAGAAATACAGGAGACTTATTGGGAAATTGATTTATCTGACTGTTACTCGTCCTGATATTACTACTGCTGTGGGTCTTCTGAGCAGGTACTTAGACAAGCCCAGACAGTGTCATTGGGATGCTGTATGTCACATTCTGAGATACTTAAAAGGGGCTCCTGGCAAAGGTTTGCATTATAAGAAATCTGGACACTGTAAACTTGAAGGCTATTCTGATTCAGATTATGCGGGCAGCAGGATTGATAGGAAATCCACTTCTGGCTACTGTACCTATGTAGGGGGTAACTTGGTGACTTGGAGGAGCAAGAAACAAAATGTTGTAGCTCGCTCCAGTGCTGAAGCTGAATACAGGGCTATGGCCCATACTGCTTGTGAACTTCTCTGGGTGCGCTCTCTTTTGCATGAACTTGGGATTGAATCTTCTTATGCGATTCCGATGCACTGCGACAATCGAGCTGCTATTTTCATTGCCAATAATCCTGTTTATCATGAGCGCACCAAGCATATTGAGGTGGATTGCCATTTTATTCGAGAGTCTGTTCTGGCTGGGAAAATCTGCACTCCTTTCACGAGATCTGAAGATCAAGTTGCTGATGTCTTCACGAAACTTCTGGCTAAGAAGCATTTCTGCACACTGGTGGACAAGTTGGGCATGATTGATATCTATGCTCCAACTTGAGGGGGAGTGTTACAATATATGTTTTCTATATTCTGTTATTTATTTTGTTATTTGTTTATTCTGTATGGACCTCTCTGTAATTGTCACAGTGTTATATATATGAGGGTGCACACTTTGTGCAACCCTATGCTCTCTGAAACCCTGATTTTCTACAGTGTTATTCATTGACACATATAGATAGTGTTATTCATTGAGGTATTTACTCAAAGTCATTAGATCTTTTCCCAATTAGGGTTTAGATCTAGTTAGGTGTATTTGCATATATCTTATCAAAAAATTAGGGTTAAGTGTTCCCACATAAGTTCCATATAAAATAAGGGTTTAAAGATAGCACTCAAATAAACAATAAATAACCCAATTGAAGCCTTCATAACTTAGTCATGGCCGGTATTTAGACAGTCACAAGTCACAACCCATGGTCAATACTTTAAAGAAACATGTTGAAATCCATAGAGTATGGAGGGATGGCTACAACCACTGACCCACTACAATAGAGCAGGTACATATGGAAATGTCATACATGGCCCCTAGGTGAGTATCCATGCCCCCATGATCCGCGTGTTAGATGACCCTAACTTTATCTCCACCACATCCCATAATCAGCGGCATGAATTCATGCCACAATAAGAAGGGTAGCTAAAGCGAGATTGTGTTTGTTCAATGAACCCTCACTAATCAAATTGGATGTTTTTTACCTAATCCTCCTATGAGAAAAAACATTCCTTTATGTGTCATTAGGGGAGCACAAACTCCATCTAAACATATCAATATTTGAAGCATCTCCTGATGACATTGGATTCTCTCCAATCGTCACCTTGTCTACAATTACTTATGATTGGATTAGCACAAAACACACAACAGCCTTGAGCAGATGAATCACAAATCTTATGGGCTTGGCTCATTGGCTTTGTGTGGTTAGATCTTACATCTCATGTAGCAAGCTATGTTAGTAGTAGTAAGATTTCTTTTTAGCGTCCTTTTAACACATAAAAACATATCTCATTGTACCACCCTACAACTTGATGCAAACTCTTCAATTAGAAAGTTTCTAGCCACATACTCACTTGTAGACATGTACCACATACAACTTGGGAGGTGGGCAAAGTGTAACATGCATTCTCAATGGTAAGAGGAGATCATTTGTGAGAAGAGAGACATTCATAGCAAGAAAATATGGGGATTTGTTCATGCAAAATTGAAGAAAGACCATATTGGACATGTTCTATCCTCCTAGAACTCATGGAAACATTTTTGGAGACAAATGTGGCGCCTTATGAAAATATAGAACATGGCACATCTCTAGAATCTAGATACAAAAGAACAAAATAAAAAAAGATGTTTTTATATGTATCTAGCATCGCATCATCCACTTACAATTCATGTTGAGAGGGAATAATGAAACAATTCAGACAAAGTTGCAACGGGATTGTCCATCCATTGTATATTAAGACTATATATAATCTCACGCGCTTACATTTTCACTATTTAATGTTATTTAATTAAATCACTTAATTATATACAAAAACCTCAAACATTACATTTTCTTTGTTTTACACAAACCTCAGGGAAGACAAAATGTAATCAAGAGCTAACAAAAATTGTCTAGAATGGCATGTTCAACTTTTGAGTAAAAAATGAGCAAGAACATAAGAGGGGGCGTTGGGGGAACATTGGATCTCCTTTAAGGTCCTTGTCATTAGTTATGTTTTCATATAGTTCCACTCTATTATATATTTGTAACCATTGGGTTATAGTAGACTAGAATGGATAAACAGATAACTGGAAGCATAACACAGGACATTCCAGGAATCAAAACATGAAACTAACAGCACAATCATTGGATTTTGCAAGCAGGAACTAAGCTCAAATCATGCTTGAGTAACTGTGCTTGCAGAAGTAGACAGCTGAATATGGATGTGATCGTCTCTAAGCAGATTTGAAAAGAGAAAAAATCTTTAAAAATACTTACTTGAAAAGATAATAGAGCTCCGTGTCACCTGAAAAAAGAAACAAGAAAGGTTGGGCCATACATGTATTTTAAGAGTATAATCATAAAACTTTTTGAGATTGTTCTCCATCCAGTAAACAGTTACTGAAATCATTGAGGTAATGTAGAGCAGACAAGGACGTATATGGAATTATGCATATATACACGCACACATACTTCATAGGACTAACAAGGTATAGAAGAGTTTCTCATTCATCATTCAACAAAATTCCTTAGTCCATTTCTATTAGGAAAATGATCCAAATCAGGAATAAATGTTTTGGTTATACTGGAACTTGTCTCTCTAAATAGCGATCCCGGGCCTTTCCCCCATGGGCCCCCAAGGAACTAGTATAACGATTTTTCGAATCAGGGTTTGTGGCAACCTGAGTTTTTCATTGGAAATTCGTCCATCGTCTACCGCATTCTCGTCAACTATGAATTGAATGCTTATTTAAGATCAATAGTGGATCCTTGGTGCTTTAAGAACAATAAAAACATGGACAAATGATGCATAGAAATGCTAATTCATAATAACATCGTGTGTCTGAGTGAAATCCTATTCGAAACTTCCAACTACCCAGTGTCCTGATATTTTTTCATTAAGGGTGCAGCAATGTCTCCTTGTTCTTAATAAATCTGGAACCTGGTTGCACCACCAGAGGGTCCAACAATTGATTTTCCTCCTTCTCCCTCTACATTACTGTTCAGAAGAAAAAAAAAACTATCTAATTAACAGCTATGACAGCTTAGAGTGACCGCAAAGTTAACTTTAGCAAACCTCAAAAATTGAGGCTTCAGCATGTCATATTATCCTTGGCATGCATTGAGGGAATATCTCAAAGAAACCTGGAAGTCATTGAGGTAATGTAGAGTAGACAAAGACGTATGCAGAATCAAACACATATACACACACATACTTCATAGGATTAACAGGGTAAAGAAGAGTTTCTATTTCATCATTCAACATAATTCCTTAATTAATTTCTATAAGAAAAATGATCCAAAACAGGAATAAATGTTTTTGGTTGTACTGGAGCTTGCCTCTCTAAATAGCGATCCCAGCCTTTCCCCAATGGGCTCCTAAGGAACATGTATCATATACACTCACCTGTACAGAGAGAATGGAACTGGGACTCTGCAGTCATTTCCGTTATCAAATCTCTGCTCTCTGGATCATCTAAGACTTCAAGGTACAGTCGTCGTCATCATCATCTAAGCCTCGGTCCCAACTATGTTGGGATCGGCTACATGGACCCTTCGTTTCCATTCAGCTCTATCATGGGCCATATTCTGGTTAAGATCTAGAGATTCAAAATCTCTCTTTATAAGTTCATCACATGTTAATTTAGGCCTTCCTCTACTTCTATTTATTGGGCTTGACTCAACAGCAATGTTTCATATAGGCGCATTAGTCGGTCTGCATTGCACATGTCCGTACCATCTTAGTCGACCGTCGTGCAACTTGTCCTCAATGCTCGCCACCCCTACTTTATTCCTGATATAGTCATTTCTCAGGCGATCTTTTCTTGTCTTCACACACATCCATCTCAGTATATGCATTTCAGCCACGTTCATCTTGTTGAGACCTTGTTTATTCACCGCCTAACATTCACTCCCATAGAGCATGGTTGGCAGTATAGCTGTTCTATAAAACTTACTTTTTAACCTGAGAGAGATCCTCCGATCACATAAAACTCCAGTTGCACTCCTCCATTTCAACCATCTTGCAGTGATCCTGTGACAAATATCATTTTGAACATCCCCATCTATTTGAATAATAGAACCCAAGTAACAGAATTTATCACATTTTGGTATATCTACTCCGTCCAACTTGGCTCCATCATTCACACTGCGAAATTGGCTGAAATTGCAAAATGCATATACTCAATTTTGCTCCTGCTAATCATTAATCCATTTGATTCCAATGCATTTATCCAACGTTCAACTTTATCATTCAATCCATCTTTAGTTTCGTCGATCAAAACAATATCATCAGCAAATAACATACACCAAGCAATATCATCCTGAACATTCTTTGTCAACTCATCCATTACAAGAACGAACAGATATGGGCTAAGTGTGGATCCTTGGTATACCCCAATTGTGATAGGAAAAGTTGGTGTCTCTCCTCCAGGAGTCTTCACACTAGCAGTACAGCTATCATACATGTCTTTGATCAAGCATGACATATTCAATTATAAATTGTTCAGGTCATCAAGCACGACATATTTCAATTTGAGTAATTGAAGTTTGCTGCGGCAGAGAGCGTAGCTTGATTGAATATTTGCAAAAAATTAGAAAGAGGGAAAGAAAATATAGAATTTGTTTCATGCATACCTTGAAGCCCATGTTTCTCCAGCTTGACATATAGAATAAGATCCTTCAGATAGATTGTGTTTGTGACCGAATGAATATTGGATGGTTTCTTACTAAATCAGCCCGTGTTTTCTCCTACTTGTCAAGAGCTGCACACTTGAGAATTTTTAAAACCTCACAGTATTACTACGATCTATTCAGCAAGTTTTCAATCTCCTTCAGCCTTTCTCCACTGTCTTCTTGAACCAGATACTCCTTGATTACTTTGATGCTCCTCTCAGATGGACGTCTTCCTCTTTCCACCACCTGCTTCAAACACTGTAGTGCTTTGTCTACCTCCCCACCATCGCACAAACATGTCGCCAGAAGATCCAATGCATGCATGTGAGGACAGCAGCCTTTCTCAAGCACATATCGCCACAATGACAACCCTAAGTTCATCAACTTGTTTTGGCAGAAGTACTTCATCAACATCACTACAGTATTCGTCTTGGGCACAAAATTGTTGTCCGACATTCTTTTATACAGTTCACAAAAACTTTCAACAGCTCGAGACTTTTTTAACCCCCAAAACATAGTGTAATAAGTTCTATCATCGCATTCGATACCCTTCTCAGTCATTGTCTCCATCAACTCTTTGCTAGCCTTCAAATTTCTGGTTCTAACCAGTGCACCCAAAAGTGCATTGTATGCGGCAGTATCAGGAGTTAAGTTCATGCTAAGCAATTCATCAAACAACGTCCGTGCACGAATAGCATTCCGGACAATGCAGGCACCATGGATCAGAGTTGTCATTGTCTGCAGAGTAGGCGGGCAACTTCGTCTCTTCATCTCTTCCAACATCTCCAGCGCACCAGAAAGCCGGCCCCTCTTGCAATATGCATCAATTCGGATGTTATAGCTAACTGCATCTGGTTTAAATCCCCGGGCAACCATGTCATGGTAAAACACCTCCAGGGCTGTCATATTTCCAACTTCCTTGAAGCCTAGAAGCAGTATATTCAAGGTCTGGGTATTGGGAAGAAATCGGTGATAAAATCTGCGGAAAACAGCCCTAGCTTCCATCATCCTCTTCTCAGCACAGAAAGCCCTCAACAGAGCGTTGAACTCGTTCACACCAAATTCTTTCTTAGAGAACAATGTGTTCTCCATTTTGTCAAACGTGCAAAGTGCATCGTCGAAAGAGCGGAACTTAACGACCTTGGCCACCATTATGCCGAGCGACTTGGGTGTGAGCAGCGATGGGTGGTCCTTGCTGACCTCCTCCATGAGCTGCCATGCCTTGTCAAACTCTTGCATCCGGCAGAGGACGTGGAGGGTAGTGTCGAATGCGCGAGGCGAGGGTCCGAGTTGAGGCTGCTGCAGGGAAAAGCGGAAGAGCTCTAAGGCCTTGAGGCCGTTGGCGTGACCGGCAAACAGACGGCCCAGTACAGCTTCGACGACTGGCGGGGTGATGATTGGAGATTGGCTGAGATGCCGGAAAAGGAGAGGTTGGAGGGGAAGTTCCGGGAAGGAGTGGTCATTGATCACTTTAGTAAGGTAATCGGCGGCGGCGGCGGCGGTAGCAGTGAATCGGAATGGAATGAGAAGGGGGAAAGGAGCGCTATACAAGAACGAGGAGTTCAGGCGTCCTTTACATCTGCACACGAAGAGTACCATCTCCCCGACCACGCCGAAGCCGACCGAATCGCAAGCAGCTATTCAGAATTCGTTTCAAATAGAGCCTCTCTAGACCGGTTGATGGACGTCTGACGGCCTGTTAATTCTGGTCTTGGCTCGAACCTTGATCGGGATCAGTCCGGGTTCGGCTAATCACGACAGTCAAAGATCTGTAATGAATTTATAAATTGAAGAAAAAGAACAATTCTCATTGAGACATCAAATGGAAGAATACATAGATTATTTCTATGGCCCATACATAACGATGATATACACAAATCCAGAAAAAATCATTATGAATACAAAGATGGGAAAGAAAGTAAATATACACGATGGCGTAGCCACATGCAGGCGTGGATAGGCACATGTTCTACCCATATCTTCAAATAGATCATGATGTGTTAAGTCAAAATGGAAGGCCATCTGTCTCCGACTACTTAACTTCCTCGTTTTTATTTATTTATTGCGTGAATAAAAATAAATGGGGTTCCATTTTGACTTTGCATAGCATATTCTTTTCTAAATTTACATATATCTTCTATATTAAAGTTAGAACTTTGAAAATTTTATAAATTGGCCCCTACCCTTCTGGCTATACTAAATATAGTGACTTCGTCGTTTAATATACACTATGACCAATGAGAAGATAACTAGATTAACAACTAACTGAAAGGAGCTTCACCCGTGATCTAACCACTAGGATGAAGTGGACAGGAAGGGTCCTTAAGGTTGGTAAATTGAAAGTCAGTGGTCGAAATTGTCCCTTGGTGCTCTGGGAGTTGGAATAGGGCACTTTCTACATTAGTCATGAGTGGACACTTATTCTTAGTTGTGATTACACAAAAATGAGATTGTTGTGAGCCCACTTAACTAATTAATGGCCCATAACTCTTAGATGGAGTGGAATTGATGTTCAGAGCTAATTAATTAATAATTGATATTCTCTTGCTAAAAAAACTACTACGAATAGTAGTGTTACACCCCGATCTCACAATTTCCTCAAATCATGAGATTAGGGCATAAGATAGGATTTATATTTAACGCAAAGAACACCCTTAACTTTTTCTTTTCTTTTAAACTCTTGTTTCTTCACATTGAACCAAATAACATCTTAACAAAGGAATCTGAACATTTCTTTTACTAATCAGACTTCATTAGAAAATATACATGTATAAGCATTCACGATGTCTTTCACGCATAATGCACATGAAACTAGCTAATTAGCACACATATCAAAGAGGAACAACATTACACATCGTATTTACAACTCTCTCTCTCTTATCTCTTACTGAGGACCTAGAGTGACAAGGACCGACTGACTCAACTAATCTCGTACTTGACTCCTGTGGCAGGTCTACACTGATGCTCTGACCATCTCCAAGTCCATGCGGTTAACCCTAAAAATGTTTGAGTAGAGGGGTGAGCCTACTCGCTCAGTGAATGAATACTTCATGGAAACAGACTAATGCACTAAGGTGATTACATATATAATTTTGAGTAAACGATTTAAAATTTAACATAAATGCAGAACTAAGCACGGCAGTTCTAAATAACATAACAGATTTACAGAATATAATCACATTTCCATGCAATAGCACATAATTTGAACAGATAATCAGATGTAAAGAAATAGCATACAAGTTTGAATACTTTAATTTACTGTGATCCTATATGATTACATACTTATTTTTATTATTATGCCCTAAATATATGCAGTGTACTCTGCATATAAAGATCCGCAACAAGTTCATGCTACGGCCCCACCGTACAAGACTTAGCGACACACCCGGGAAATGCTAAGTCTGACTGCTGTCCTGGTCTGCTACAGGACTCTCAGGCTCACACGGCCTCACTGCACTCTCAAAAGAGTGTACTCTAGACTCCTCCTCTAACCTGAGCACACAGGCGGAGAGTCTCACAGGGTTACCTTCGTGACACAAGCACGAATGGTGTTAGATAACCGTGTTTTCTTTTCTTTTCCCAGTGCCACCGTGACACACACACGGATTATTGTTGAACACTGCTTTTCTGCCCTCGTGCCACCGTGACACACGCACAGATTATTGTTAAACACAAGTCACCGACCATCTAGACACACGCTAGGTAGGTCGTTTCACCCCAAGGTGCAGACCTCATGAGGGGTTCTACGGTGTTAGGGCACCTAAGTCTATTAATTAGTTAACATATAAATATCATAGCTCATGTATTCAACATATACCATGTCTCAGTAACATCCCTTTCTAGGGAATGTCATATCTCATTACCTGCAATTTACGAGATATGTATTGAAAATAAGAAGCCCTGCAGTATGTAGATATCAACTCAGAGAGAACAAGCATATAAAATTAAATGCACTAGAAACATACAATTCAACAGTTAAGTATCACCACATCTCATATCGAGACCTTTCATGTCACCATAACATGATTCATTGAACACCCCATCCTTAGGGTTTCATTCGCCTTATTCATTCATCACATGCCAACACCCTACTCTTAGGGTTTCATTTGTCTCATTCACTTGTCACATGGCTCTTATCATGATCTCATAAGATATAAGCATTCACTAAATAAAGATTGTTTCCAACAAATCTTATATGATCAATATAGATATGAAATCACGGAAACTTAACTAAATTTAGATTTTTTTTCCGTATCATTTACCGAGATATCATTTATCAAGAATAAAATTCAATTAATAAAACCCATGAGATACATCCTAACCAATTATAGGATTACTAGTCCTTTTCAATAAGGTTGAATCACTAGTGATGTCTCAATTAGGTTAAACCCTAATTACATCATTTGATATAAATCTGAAAGGCATTCTCACTAAGAAGTGTTGTATACGTATCTGATATGAATCTACCATCAAAAATTCATTCAAACAAAGAAGGAATCCGTATCATATCAATTTACAATAACTTAAATCAAACGGACATTTCAGGATTTAGAATCGCATGCTAAGCATTTAGGGATTTGGATGCTATAATCAAATTCGTGCATTAGAATGTTTGAAGGAAGAACCCACTCACCCTAAGGTGTGAAAATACCTCACAACTGCAGCTCAACTCAGGGAATCTCGAATTCCTATCAAATCCCTAGCAAATCTCCCAATTCCTCTTCCATTCAACTCGGGAACCTTGAAAATGAGGGATTATGAAGAAAGGGTGAGAAAAGAGGGAATTTCGACATCATCTTGGATCAAATCAGAGCATGGACGGAATCTTGACATGAGAGAGAAGATCCACCATAAAAGTCTATGCAAAGAATCCAAACTTACTTGATTTCACCACTCTTGGGACCGCAGAACCCTAATTCAGCAATTCCTCCTCTTTCTCCACTCAAGCCCTAACTCTCCCTCTCACTCTAGATTTTCGTTTCTCTGGAGTGAATGACGAAGAATGAGAGCTGTGTGTGTGTGTGGTTGCTCATATAAGTCAATTGAGCTGCTTGGGTCAATTGCATATTGACCCAACTCTCAACTTTAATTATATTGGCTGAATATTCAGTTATACAAAAGTTACTGTAATTCGTTTATTTCAGAGATCAAACATTCTACAACAATTATGGGAATTTAGCACGTTGTTTATAATTGATCTATAAAGTTTCAGTTAAAATTTAAGATCATTTGGAGTTACCAATAAATAATTAAAAATAGAACAGTGCACTGCTATATTGCAGTCTACAAAATATTCGGCCGAGTTTGTCCTGCACAAACTCGACCGACACCCTTACTGTAGGGATTCAAAAGTCATCCAAAAATTATGCCAATTTAAAAGAGTGTCTAAAACTGTGTTTTTCAGGCACAGTTAAAATTTTAGATCAATTGGATATACCAATAAAAAGATAAAATTCAATTACCACACTGCTGTAGAATTCTGGAAATATGATCGGTCGAGTTTGAAACTTGGCCAATAAACAGGTCAGAGCATTCTTCAAAAATTCTGATATTTTCCAATGTTATTCAAATTTTATATATCCAAATCATATCCAAATTTGAAGTAAATCAGAGTTACACATAAAATACTAAAAATCATTTAGTGAGACATTCTACTTATCAAATTATGTATTCATGTATCATCAAAACCCTATTTTGGGCCGATTAGGGTCTATACTTCTCAAACCCTAATTCTCAAGACAAAAGAACATTTAGACTTCTTATCATAGTTAAAACATCCTAATTGTGTTATCGTCATTAATTAGATTTCAAGAATGATATTCCAATTAATCTTTGCAATTGTCTAGGTAAACCCTAGTTTACCAATTAAGCTCAGATGGGGTCGTAACAAGTAGCATGTCATTGTTGTATGATTTCACTTTCAATATGATAATTGGTCTCTAATTTCATCATTAGGTGCTTTTTATCTTATTTGAGAATTTCTAAAATTGTTTTTTGTTCCCTTTTCTTATGTTTTTCTATGACGAGGAAACCCTCATATGCATAGCCACTAATGGACTCACCCGAGTAGGTGTAACCGTGGGGTCTGACGTGTGGTGGTGACTCACCCCCATCTAATAGTGTGTTATGTCGTCGCAACCATTGCATGGTCAGAGCATCTACCAGCTAGCTTTTTTTGCACCTAGTCTGCCTCCGGTGAGATTCAAACTTGGGTGGACTGGGTGGGGAGGGCCCCTTTAACCAGTTGTGCCAACAGCTAGGTGGCCCCTTTTCTTATGCTAAAATGTATGATTCGAATGAAATGACCTATATGGCTTGCTTTGACTTCTAGTTTTCCTATAACTTCACAAAATAAATTATGAATGCTTAATTAGATCCCCTTCTTAAGATGTTGATGATTTGATCTTTTAATTATATGTTTTTTCTCTTTGGTTATTTATGAACCCTAGTCAGGTGTATTCCAGATATTTATACTGGGTTTTTTTGTGTATTTCCTTATTTGATTAAGTTGAGATGTGTTGTGTAATTGAGTTCCTTATTATATAAGATGGTTCCTTAATCTATGAGTTATGCAATGGTGATTATATATCATGATAGAATCAAGATGTAATGTGAATATTATACCTATATATGTTAAAGCATGCCCTGATGATAACATATCTAATAATGCTAGTGGATCTCTATTATATATGAAAATCTTAGATATGATTAGTTCTATTATTCTTGGGTGAAAGAGGTGATTGGTCACAGAAATAACCCTCGACTTTATTTGTGTGTGGGGTGAGATGACAAGGCCTAGCCATAACTCAATTCTCGAGTTTGGCTATGAGAGGATGGCCTTAACTACAACTCTCATCACTTGCATATAAGGGGAAGGGTCGTAGATACATTTCTATGTGTGAGGGAGGTGATGTACTTCTCCATACTCCTAGTGTATTGGCATGGGGCTATTACTCTTGGCTACATTTCATACCACATAGGTGTTTGGCATTAGCCATAGATAGGTTTTTTTGTTGTGTGTTGTTTGGTAGGATATAATGCACACTTGCCCTAGTTGATCTGTTATGAGTAAGAAATATATTACATAATTAAGAGTACATATAAAAGATTACTAGTTGAATTAGTATGCATATCGTGTCAGCATGTCTATTTTATGTAATAAAACTACATGCTTAGGTTTTTTATACTTAAATTACTCCTACTTAGCTAAATAAACTAGTTAATGAGATATACATGTATTTTCCTAGTTTAATGAGTAAAGTAATATTAATTTCATGTTTTACATATGAGTGGAAAGTACTCACTCACCAAGGGAGAAAATTCATATAAAATTATTAGCATTGTTCATTTACTAGCTAAGTAATATGTGGTGTTTGTGGATTGATGTTAGATAGTCTACAATCATTCCTTGCAAACTCAGGTCTTGTATGGAGTGTTAAATCGTAGTTTTTTATGTCTTATTATCTTATTGTTGACATATTTTCATGTTGTAGTTTATTATAACGTGTAAATTTGATAATACACATCATGTTGTAATAAGATATATATGTTGTGGGCTCTTTCCAATTATGTACTCCATATGTAAGTTGAACTTGTGTGATATTTCCTAAATATAAGTATGAATAAAAACATGCCACATTCATGTTTAGTTTACATTGTTGATATATCTTGTAGTTTAATTTTACGAATGGTTAGCTGGTTTGTTCCCTTGTGCATGGACCATAATGTCGTCTTGTGTGTCGTGATTGGAGGATCTATTCCCAGCTTGACTAGATTAGGTAATACAATGTGCAACTTTTTAATGATATTTTTTTGTTTGGTTTTTGGTTTATGGGAAGTATGGTTTGTCTTGGGATTGTCTAAAAGTTTTGGGTTGATCATGTCTCTCCATATTAGTGAGCTTACAATCATGGCTATGTTTAGTGTTAAAATGGGTAGTAGTGTCACCATGGATTAATAAGTAGTTTATATAAGCTAGTGTAATCATTTTAGTATTGTTCTTATGCACTTTTATGCACACATGTGATATGGTTTATATATCTACATTATATTTGTGTATATAATATGACTCTTATTTGAATTGTAAATTATACATTTAATGATTACCGAAATGCATGTGATCATTTTGTGTATATGTAAGTACTATTTCTGTGATAAATTTGAACCTAAAATCTTATTTGTCTATACTAAGATCTGACATTAGAATTATAGTGCCTTTATGAAAGCCACTTTACAAAATAGATTTACATGTAATTATGATAGTAGTAAGTATAAAAAGTATTGAGATGGCCCCAAACTAGACCTGACTTGGTCAGACTTTTGTGGCCAAGTTTAGGTGATCCTTACTTCACCAATAGGGCCTCTCTGGTTTGTGACTTTAGGTCTAAACAAATTTGACCATACCATCCCCACTACTAGTTGAACTCAAGCTTTGATGCATGCTCATTTATAAAAACTAAATGTATAGGTGGGCTAGGATTTACTTGTTTTTTCTGCACCTAAAGTGTAGTGGCATATTTTGGCTTCTTTGAACCTTATAATATAACGGACCCAAATGATCTATTATGTGAAAGTCTTAAGAACATTGTACAAGTAAGATAATAAACTTAAATTTGAAAATCAAGAAAAGAAAGTCTTATCGGCAGGGTTTATGTATGGTGAAAAAGAAATGGTAGAAAATGAGGTCATGTAACATGTTATCTTATCACCTAAGAAAGTGGGCATTGTTGTATTACATTTGTTAAAATGAACTTCTAATTACAAGAATAAAAATGTAAAAGTGATGGTTGTAAAAATCTAATGCATGCATCGTACCCCTCTCAATTTGATGATATTGGAAGAATCAATATGGGGGTGAATAAAATCCTCATTAGGTTTTGGAATGTCAAACAAGTGCATATCTAAAAATAACTTGTAGTAAGGAAATATACATAAATTTATAAGGGGGAGTGTATAAGGATTTTCAAATGACAACACATGATTTAAGGTGTTTCCTTTACAAAAACCCTACGTCCACCCTTATCTGGATTTCCAACCCCTAGGACTTGTAAACATAATATATCCACACATAAGTAGGACAAACAAAATATGAAATAACTTCGTTTACTTATCTATTATTTTATATAGCCCTGAAAGATAAACATAATGGTATTGTTTCTTGTGGACTTGAGAGACCACTACTTAGTCTTTTGAAATGGGTGATGGGAGGACACCACCTTCTCATTTTATGGATGAAGGTGATGACCATGAGGAAGCCTTCCTTGAACACACCAAATAATTTCTACCTTACCATGAATATATCTTAGTTACCAATCACAAAAGAATAAGGATTATTGAGATATATTGTTGCACTTTTATATTTCCTATTTCTTATTGTTACTTATCCTATAACATGGGCCTTGGTATAACCATGCCCATTAGGATTTTGTGTTTTTCTTCCATGTACAACCTCCTTCAATTTATAGGAGTGAGTTTTCTCTTTTCAAGATATAGAAAGATGGCACACTTACATATGGTATCAGAGCAGGATACCTAGCCCTGATCTCCACCAGCCACTTCCACCTTCTCTCTCTCTCTCTCTCTCCATCAGCCACCACTATTGTGAGCATTCTCCATCTTCACTGTCGTTGCTGATCACGCAGAAGGGAATCTACTCCTCTTTCTATCCATATCCTCTTCTCCAATAAGAGGATCTAGGAACATGGTCGGCGGTCTTTCCAATGGTCTTATACCCTAAAGACTACTATTTGGAAAATTGTTTGACAAATATGTATGCTCATCCATGACCACATATTATAGGTTTATATCCATTTCTTTATTGATATGATTGGATCTATCCAACATATAATTCTTCTTCTTGGTGAACCATAGTCTTTGTTATCTATCTTGGTCCTTTTATGACCTTTCTGTTGGTTCTGTACAATGTGGGCATGTCGTGTATCTGTCTGACACATCGTATATCTTTGACGGACTACCTAGTGTTGCTACCGAATACCATCCTACATGACGTGGACACGCCATGTTCCCTTCTACACACATCGTGTGGTTTCGACGAACTACTGACTATTGTCGCTAGACACGCCATGTCTCTTGCTACAAATGTCATATCCATTCTACCTATTATCACTGTTATTTATTTCACATGTCGTGTCTCCTTATCAACACAATGTGTCACTACTTCTGGAAATATTTGTTAATTTTGCACACGTCACATCTATTTCTTTACATGTCGTGTCTCCTTCCGCTGAAGAGTTATGTCAACTATGCACATGTTGTGTCGATTTCCTGGCACGTCGTATCCCTGCATCTGTCCACTTCTTTCCACTACTACTATATTATACTTTAGAATCATGGCTTCATCCTCTTCTGAGACCATTACAAAACATGCTAGTTGTGTCTCTTCTATCAAGTTCAACATATCCAACTATATTTTATGGGCACAATCCTTTCAAATTTATGCTCACTCCTCTGACAAGCTTGATAATATCACCAAACTTCCTCATCCTCAAGATGATACATCTGACAAGAAGAAAGTTGAGTATAAGAAATGGGCAGAGTGTGACTCTCAAGTCCTCTCTTAGATTCTAAATAGTTGTGAATCCCATGTATCCACCAATCTTGTTTTTACTAACACTGCCAAGGAAGCATGGGATCATACTGCTCAGATCTACTCCAGCAAGGGAAATTCTCCCTGAGTTTTTGAATTCTATAAACATCTACATTCTCTAAGACTTGACGAAGCTACATCATTTGCTTCATACTATGATACCTTCAAAGGTATTTGGGGAGAGCTCAAACTCTACCATTTGTTATCTACTGATCTCACTAAACTACAAAAACAAGATGGAATCTAGCTATGCCAGTTTTTTGCATCCTTGCCCCCAACTATGAAGTTGTCCATCAATAAATCCTTGCATCTGAACCATTACCCATGTTGGACAATGTTGATCTTCAGCTATCTCACTCAATGTCTTCTACTACCAAAGAAGAGCATGTTGATCTAGTTGTTGCTGGACAAGGATGTGGTAACTCTACTCGTAGATGGGGCAGAGGTATCAACAATGGTGGAAGAGGGCCTCCTCCTCCTTAGTTTCTAGAAGAGGGTCTTCTCCTCTTCAGTTCCGGTACTACAACTTTTGGAAATAGATTAATCACACTGAGGACAAATGTTGGAAGAAGCATGGAAAGTTAAAATGGACAAACCAAGTCTCCATTATTGATGTTTATGAAGAATCTACATACACCTATAGTGCTACTAATTCTCAGATGGTAACACTAAGTTCATCTGACCTTGACAAGCTAATCAAAGTCACTTCTATAGTTACTACCATGCCTCAGGCAAACATTGCTCAACACTCAGATGATCCTTATTGTCTTCAAGCTTCTTCTTCTTTGATAAAGGAAGATTATATTATTGATTCAAATGACCAGTAATAAAATCTCTTCACCTATCTAAAGAAATCCACCTATCATTCCCTTGTGCGTCTAGATGATGGATCTACTTCTCCGGTCACTGGATAGGGTATGGTGATACCATTCTCCTTAAATTTGTTCTGTTTGTGCCCAAATTTCCTTTGAACTTGATGTATGTTAGTAAAATTACAAACTCTTTAACCTACAGTGTAGCCTTCTTTCCTTCCACCGTCTCCATGCTAGATCTCTGGACAAAGAAGATGATTGGTGGGAGATATGTAGATGGAGATGGTTTATACTATCTACAAACCTCGTTAACTTCACCTACTACTACTCTAGTGGCCCAATATACCTCTCTTTATCAATGGCCTCTAAGGCTTGGTCATCCTTCTGCCATTAAGTTGAAGTATTTATTTCCTAGTTTTTTTGTTTGAAAACTTTAAATGTCTGTCTTGTCCACTTGGAAAACATCATCGATCTATGTTTTCTCCTCGTCATGATAGTAGGAGTACAAGCTTATTTTATTTAATTCACTTCGATGTCTGGAAACAATGTCGTATTGGTAATCGTATTGGTATGTGATATTTTGTAACCTTAGTTGATGACTGGTGTAGTGCCTCTTAGCTTTATCTTTTAAAAGATCATTCTTAAATCTTAGACGGTTTATCCAAATTCTTGAATGAAACAAGGACTCAATTTTCTGCTATCCCTAAGTTTGTTTGCACTGATAATGATTTTGAATATGTGCAACATGGTTTTCAAAAACTTCATATCTCCAAAGGAATTATTCATCAAACGTCTTGCCCATATAGTCCACAACAAAATGATGTAGTTGAAAGGAAACAAACATCTTCTTGATGTAGCTCATACTCTTCTGATTGAAATGAATGTTCCTAAGTTTTATTGGGATGATGCCATTCTTTTAGCCAACTACCTCATCAATCAGGTGCCTTCTTCTATATTACAAAATAAGATACCCTACCAACGTCTCTACCCTCATGAATAAATATTTGCCCTACCACTAAAGGTTTTTGGTTTCCTATGTGTAGTTCACAATCACCAACCTGGGCATGATAAATTGTCTCCATGGGCTTTTCATTGTTGTTTCCTTGGCTATTCTCATACACAAAAGGGATATAAATGTTTAGATCCTATTTCACATCGATTGTATGTTAGTGTGGATGTCACCTTCTTTGAAGATACATTGTTTGTCTATGAGACTAGCAAACACATGTCTCTTCTTGATGTGCCACTTCCTAATGTACCACTTCCAAGTGTACCTTCCTTGAATGAATCTTCTTCCCCAGTTTTGAAAGTATATGAGTGATGAAACAAAAGGGCTCCATGATAACACTCAAATTTCATCATTTATGCTAATCATTTGTTTATAGTTTCATGCCATTATATCCTTAATATGCCCAAAATAACTCTAGACACTTATCTTTTAGTAATTTATATCTTTTTACTCAACTAGCAAATTTTAGGACTTGCGGGCACCAACCTTAAGAAGACATCAATTCTCTAAGATTTCTCCACATGAACCCGATCGGATCCACCTCAACCTGGACATGTGCATCACTTGATTTTTCCAGTAGCTTACACTTTAGCGACCGCTGAACATGTTCACTATCAACGATCACTAGATATATATATCTCAGCGATCGTTGAGCCTCGTTTGCTGTCATTAACCACTGAAACTTCAGCAATCACCAAGGATCCCAACTCCAGTGATCATCGAAGAAACATGATCGCTGAGGTCTCAACCCGATCGGGTTGTCATTGAATATCCTGAAGAGAACGATCATTGAGTATCTCCTAGTCTCAGTGACTACTAAGAGGTTAGTGATTGTAGAGCAATCAATGGTCGCCAAAAGAGAAATCATCAACTAATGCTAAAAGATTCAAACCCACAACAACCACTAGTCTTGACCCAGTCGGGTTGGCCAATGAAAAGACAATGACTAGATCATCAGCGACCGTTAAAGGACGAGAGACCACTTACACACACAATCCACCTACGCCCTTAAATACCCACCCCTTGCTACCTAGCAAAGGGTTTGACTATTCAATTGGTTCCTATTCCTATTTTTGGTGACCAACTATTCCCCAGAGCTCTATGGGAGAGTTACAAGGTCCAAAAGCACTGAAAAGCACACCCTACATCCATCCCTTCATTTTTCTTCCATCCACCATCATTTTCTACCATCACCCATCCACTTCCAGCCATTTCCAGCCACTTTCTACCTGCATACATTGACCAAGTTGTTGTTTGGGGCAGAATCAAGGAGAAAGGAGGCCAAGGAGTCCAGAAGATCAAAGAGGACAACCCATCAGATGAGATCCAACCCTTCTAGAGGCTAATGAGTGAGATCCACCTCTCCTCTACAGTCTAAATCTCTTTTTCTTCCTCTTTCTTCTACTTTTCTCCTTTATTTATGTACACATGATGTTCTTCCATCTTTGTTCAGTGCCAACTATGCTTATCCATGTATAGTTGAGCTCCTTCTTGGCTATGTAGCCCATTTTGGGCATGTTTATGTATCTTTACCTTAAGCAAGTAGTTTTATTCCAAATCTAGTATGCTATCTATTCTATCTTCTCTTTTCATTTATGATTGCTGGTTTAGTTGATCTCTTTCTTACTTGAACTTTCATTTCTTCCTATATCAAGAGATTAGTTATAAAAATGGATAAGAGAAGGTAGTTTAGATTGAATCGGAAAGGAGGATATCTAAGGGTGATCTATACAGAACATTTTCTTTGGAAACGGTCAGGCGCACTAGAACCTGGTCAAGTTCTCCTCCGCCCACCCAGGTCCATGGTCTGTGTCTGTCCAAACCACTTCTGTTCCTAGTATCTTTGAATGTTCTAAACCCAAGAGGGTATTTGGAATATTTCAGGGGTGTTGATAAAATGTCCTTGAGAGAGGTTCTGTATCATTGATGGAGTTTTAATCATGTTGTGTGAGAGCGAGTGGGATGACCCCCACAGGAGCAGCTACCATGACATGTGCTATGTTTGGGAGATAGTTGCTTGCTAGGGTGTTTGAGGGTTGTCTATGCCCAAGAATGGGTGTATAGACTACCCAATCTAAGGTTACATAGCTAGGAATTCCTCTTCCTAATTAGTAGAATTCCACAAACTCTATTTTCTCTATTTTGTTTCCTATCATTTTGCTAGACTTGTTATAGTTTCGTGAATATATCAACTATCAGTTTGTCTTAACTAACTTAAGAGAAAGATCTTAGATGTCCTAAATGTTCCATGTCCATGTACTCGATCTCGTATATCTACTTTGATACCGTATTGAGTTGCGAGGGTCCTTGAAGGTTTTAGGTTATAAATTTAAAAGTTCAATTTACCATTGGGATATGCACCTCTACTTTTCGGGCGCTATCTCAGGGCGTATTACTCCACCTATAGTATCCCCTGACGTGACCTCTTCTACGACTGATGATCCAACACAAGATGGTGTTAGTTCTACTACCTCTATTCTAATTCTTGATTTGGACATTCCTATTGTTTTACGAAAAGGACAACAATCTGGTGCCAAATATTGTATTTTTTAACATGTTTCTACATACCATCTCAATGTTTTCATGGTATAATTTACTGCTACTTTATCTACTATTTCTATCCCATAGAATGTTCAGGAGGCACTTTTACATCTTGTATGGACACATGCCATGGATGATGATATGGATGCACTTCGATCTTGTGGGACATGGGAACTTGTTGACCTTCTTATGAGTAGCAATCATGTTGGTTGTCGTTGGGTGTTTACTATTAAATATCTGGCAGATGGGACAATTGAACGTTTGAAGACTAGATTGGTTTCTAAAGGATACACATAAGAATCTAGAGTGGATTACTTTGAGACCTTTTCTCCAGTATCTCATCTTAATTCTGTCCACATTCTTATTTTTGTTGCCATCAATCAAGGATGGCATTTGCATCAGCTAGATGTCAAGAATGCCTTTCTCTATGGTGATTTACATGAGACTGTGTATATGTCCCAACCTCCAAGTTATGCTATTGAGTGGGAGCATTATGAGAAAGTGTGTCTCCTTAAGAAGGTTATTTACGGTCTCAAGCAGATTCCTCGAGCATGGTTTGGTAAATTCTCCCATATAATGCACAAATTTAATTTCACAAGGTCTCAATGTGATCATTCTATTTTTATCAGGACCTCTACTTCTGGAATTATTATTCTCATTATTTAGGTGGATGATATCATCTTGTCTGGTAAGGATGACACATGGATTGTCGATATAAAGAAAAATCTTATGAAACACTTTGTAACCAAATACCTTGGTCATCTTTGGAATTTTCTTGGCATTGAGGTGGCACACAACAAATTTGGAGTATCTCTATCACAAAGGAAGTATACTCTTGACTTACTGATTGAAACTTGAATGTTAGGGTGTCAACCTGCAGTCTCACCTATGGATCAAGCACATGATTTATGGGCCTCCACTCCAGCCTTAGAAGATAAGTATTGCTACAAGCGACTGGTTGGCAAACTTTTGTATCTCACTGTTGCTAGACCAGATATATGCTATGTTGTGGGGGTTCTTAGTCAATTTATGGATTGTCCTAGGTCATGTCACTGGGAGGTTGCATGTCTTGTCCTGAAATATTTGAAGAATGCACATGGACATGGACTATTTTATAAATGGAATACATATCTTGATGTCAGTGGATATTCTGATGCTGATTATGTAGGGTGTAAGTCTGATAGGCAATTTACTTCTGGTTACTGCACCTTTGTAGGAGGTAATCTAGTTACATGGAGAAGCAAGAAACAAAAAGTGTGTTTTCAAATCTAGTGCAGAGTCTAAGTATCATGCAATGGCAAATACCACTTGTGAACTGTTATGGATTAAATCTATTCTTGTAGACTTTGGATTCCCTATCACTTATGATGTCCCGATGTATTGTGACAAATGTGTTGCTACCTTCATTGCTAGTAACCCTATTTTCCTTGAAAGGACCAAGCATATTGAAGTTGACTACCATTGTCTCTGAGATGCAGCAATGAATAAGAATCTTGCTATTCCTTTTATGCCATCACATGAGCAAACTATAGATATCTTTACTAAGCCTCTCTCTAGCAACAGAGTTACGAAGTTGTAGTGCACGTTAGGCATGATTTACATCTATGCTCCAACTTGAGGGGGGTATTGAGATATATTGTTATATTTTCGTATTTCTTATTTCTTATTATTACTTATCCTATAACGTGGGCCTTGGTATAATCGGGCCCATTTGGGTTTTCTATTTTGCTTCCCTGTATAACCTCCTCCTATTTATAGGAGTGAATTTTCTCTTTACAAGATATAGAAAGATAGAAACTTCCATAAGGATCAGAAGGAGCACTATGTTAAAGCACAAGTTAAGGAAAACAAACATGTAGAGCTTCTCCAAACATAGAGAAATGTAAGACTAGGTGAAGCGCTAATCTAAAGAACTATAGGATTGTAAAATGAAATTCTCAAACTACAGTTCTCAAGATCATTGAGAAAGGTCCTAGGGGTTTTGATTTACAGGAATACCTCTAGCTCAACATATATAATTGTGGTGGAGAATGTATTTGGCATATTGTCAATATGATAATGACAAATTAGACAACAAAAATGCAAGTTTAATTGAATTATTCCTTAATTAACTATGATTTGATCTAAGTTGTGTGAAGAAAAACTCATGTTACAATTGGATTAATGGTGTGCATGATTACATTGCCCAATGATTCTCTACCTCAGTTGAATAAGATCTAACCATGTCTATCAATAAAACTCTATTTGAGTGGCATGTTTTCTAGTCAATTTTAGAGTATATATTACAAGGGTATATATTTTGAATGACTCATACGATCATTCCCATATGAATTACAAGTTCAATTGACCAACGTATGATTTGAATTTACAGTCACTAACAAATGATTTATTAGTCATTAACCAAAACTACAAATCCAACTATATAGATATTTTTAAATTATTATTTTTGGCTCACTTGTCTTCCTAGGAGAATTGACTAATGTTATTTTATAATTTTGTCTCAATAAATTTTTACAAGATAAACTAAATAAAAGTGTCAAGGTATATATTACATATAATATATTAATAGGATTCTTTTGTAATGGAAATCTAGTTTGAGCCTGCTTCTAACTATAATTATCCTAAAACACTTGTAGACCTGTTAGAGAAACTAAATGGAGATGAATACATCCATCCAAACAAGTTTTATATAAATTGCCCTTAGATAACAATATCTCCCTTTTGATAATGACATTTGTATACAAAGAAGGATTTCATAGTTTAGATTTCATACCATGTACATGCATGGGTGGCTCATGAAATGTGATTGAATTAAACCTAAGTAAGATGGAAATATAGTTCTATCACTTAGGTTTGTTTTCTTTTTCAGATATACCATGCTCTAATTTTGATGATAGAAATATTTCTCATTTGCGTTAGTTATGTGTTCATTAAGTGTTTCCAATGATCAAGGAACTTAGAGAATATACAACAAAAAGGATGCACTATAATATGTGTGCTTTGATGCTTGTAGATGAAGTTATACATAGAAGTATAACTTGTATAATGTGAAACTGTGCAACTTTAAGGAACATTGTAAGAATAAGTGATGAATGGACCAGAACCATCCTAAATTAAGTTTTATACTTGTATACATCCATAGGATGTAAAGAGGTAAAACCACCTCTATACTAAATTTGGTAAATAGAAAACCATTGGAAAGCAATGGAATAAAAGTTTCTGACTATAATCAATTTTTATAAAAGATTATACAAAATACATCAACAATCTCCCTTTAGGGTTACATCAACATACATAAACATGATATATATAGAGGGAAGTCTAACTACCACAATCTTGTCTCCAAGCAACATCTCCATCGACTAGGTCCAATCCAAAAGCTAAGATCTTCCTGTCTTATCCATCAACTTGCTCAGCACCAACACATGGGTGGTTGGGAAAGCACCCAGCAAAAAGGGAAAGAAAAATAAGTATGCATCACAAAACTAGTCTAGGATAATAAGATAAGTAAAGCATGTAAAAATAGGCTAGGGTTCATCATATGATGACGATAACAAGAGAATGAGGCTATATAAAAGATGCTTGCCATAAACAATTATAATAAAAAGGATTTTGCATGTAAGATAATTATGTCTACTTAACTAAGTAGGGTTGAGGCACCTATCGGACCTCTAACCTATAGATGAGGGGAGAATAAGACATTCCCAGTCACCTATACAATATAATGGGGGAGAATAAAACCATTCCCCAAGGAGAATAAGTACATGCCCTCTGTGGGTGGTTGTACATAAGTACCACTACTTTAATTTAAATAGAACATAAATCTACATTCTAGAAAATAAGTCATGGCAAGAATAATCATATGAGTCAATAAGCATGGCAGTGGGGTTTAAAAACCCAAACAATAAGAAATAATAATCTGGTTTGAGGCACAAGAAATTAGGGTTTCAAGAAAAGAGAATAAGGTTCAATTAAGCCTCATTATGGAAAACTAGGTTAAGGCATAAATATTCCCAACTGATGTATTAGATGCACATACCTCTTACTTAGAGTCCTAGAAACCACTTTTTAGAACCTTAAATGAGATCAGGGTCCACTTGTCCTAATATCACCATCATATCCATATATTAGAACTATGTATATTCATTGAAGATTTAAGACCCTAAAGTTACTATTTTTTTTACAAACCATCGATTAGGTCATGAAACTATCACTACTGTCTAAGTTAGGGCATTCTGATCAAAATAACATATAATTTCATATGTTTTGGAGATATGGACCTTTAGGTGTATTTTTAGTGATTTTTAACTAATTAATTCATTTTATAGAAAATCACCTTTGACAAAACTCAAAATCAGCCTTTCGAAATATTTTTATTAGAAAGAGTGCATTTTTTTGAGTTCATAACATATTTTATTTTTATTTTTGGATGCACGGTTTACAAGATATGAATTTTTAGATTCCAACCAATCAGAAGGTGCCACGTAGGCAATTCGTATCAAACAGAGACAGTGAGAGAGCGAGACGGTGGGTCTGGGTCTGCAACTTGGCCCAATCACAATGAGCCAAATCAGAGGCCCGCACCTCACTAGCTGCTGAGAAGGCACCGGTCAAAGCTGGGTCAGCTGAAGTCAAAACAATTCGAAAAGTCAATCATGCCCTTGTGTGAATTAGAGACGAGAAGAGAAGGTAGCGGGGGGTGTAAAAGCAACATTTCATAAGGGAACTCATCCCCTTCCCTTGCCCGCACCATGGTGGAGAGCTGTAAGCAGTAGGTTGCTTGGGATTTTGGGCAAATCTGGGATACACGACGAAAATCTTTGTACAAGTATGCAAAAGAAGAGAACAAGATTCCGAACTTGAAGGTACCTGCAATTTGATTAGAGATGAAGAAAGGAGAGGAGGAGATCTGCCACAATCCGTACACATTTGACCGCTTGTCGAGGGTTTGAAAAATAATGAAACTCACAATTGGAGGGTGTGTTGAGTTGCAAAGGAGAGGGGGAAGCTCGGGGTAGGTGTATTTATAGGCAAGGGGGTGTAGGTTAGGGTTCACATAGGCGAGGTGAGAGAGAGGTTTTGAGAACTTTGGAGAATATCCAAATAATTGATGAAATCCCAAAAAATTTGGGATAAAGTGGTGAGGAATTGAACAAGGAATCCAATGAGCCGAAGAACTCGCGATTTGGTCGAGTAACGAGAGAGATAATGCAAAATGAAAACCACAAAATCTATTTTTGGTTTCCTAATGTGGAACGAGGTAGAAGACAACCTCTCGGCCATATGATCCTAGATCCATGGTCGACGATCGGTGTGGATAAATTCAAAGCATGTGACATTTAATCTCTTACCCAATTCCAATTCTGACTAAAGTGATATATACATTATTTAATGAATTTCTCTTTCTAATTTTGAGGGCTCAAACAATTTCCAAATTTATAAAAATTGACACCCCAACTGATTTTGACATGTAGAATCTGAATATGGAATTATTTTTTTCCTTTTGGGGACTTTTAATGGGTCAGATAATTCAAAACTCATTTGATCTTTTCTCCTTCATTAGTGGTGATAAGATTCCCTAAATTTCGTGAAACTTCACCCACAAGTCACCCTAAGTGCCTTGTGTAACATCCCTGACCTGGGTTATGAACTAACCCTAGGTGTTTTGCCTAAATATGTAATTCAAATCCTTTTGATTAACTTTGGGCATGTAATTAAGTTCCTCAGAAACATATATTTCAATTTTGCTCCTTTATATATAAAGTTGTAGCATTGTTTTGTAATACAGGGATCTATGTGCAAATTACCCAGTTAAGGGATTAACTTGCAAATTGCACATGTTGAGATGTTCCTCTGATGTTGAGACATCATGAGGATGTTTATGATGAAGTTTGAGGGATTTCCCAAGCTTGAGCACCAAGGTGCAGCTGTGGAAGCAACCCTGTACTTGAAAACCCTAAATTGGTGTAAAGTGCAATTTACCTAATTTGAGGGGTGCAACTTGTAAAATACATCATCTAAAATATCTTTTATGACTCTTGGCATCATTTAGAAGAGAAATGATGAAAAGGTCACTTCATTTGAATAATCATATAATAAAGAACACCTTTGTGATTGAATAATCAAGGTGTATGTATAATACCCTTTTATGTGTATGCTTTAGTGATGGGTTGATCCTCTTTGCCCTCAATTCTTGACCTTAGAAGGAGTTTGTCCTTAGAAATAAGATGTGGGGACGTGCAAAGAAGAAAGGAAGGACTTAGATGAGAAATGAGGAAAGCATATGTTCTTATGTTGAAATTTCACCTAAGTATATATACTACCTTCCCCACTTAGCAAGGGAACGATCCTCTTCTTTTCATTTCTTTTCCCCTTGCTCAAAACCGACTAAGGCTAAGCTCTGGAGCAGAGAAGGACGACCAAGGGTCCTAGGTAAGTTTGGATCATCCCTTTTGCTTGAATTCATGGAGGAAACTCGTTTTCAAGGTTGAATTCATGGCTAGCTCACCTAGCTTTATCTTTCTAGCCATTCCTTTTCAACTTTCCTTGGAGAATACACCTTGGCCGACCTGTGAAGCTCAAAGATGCCATTAAAGGCTTGGATCTTGGAAGTTTGGATCTCAAGGAACAATCTTTAGGCGGGTTTTATAACTCTAAACCTTATGCTTTGATTATACATCTTTTTCTATGCATATAGTTGCTAGTTCTTCTTCTTCCCTATCTTCCCTTGCATCCTTGCAAGCAAAATCGTGAAGAACTGCTACTTTTCTTGAGGTAGAAGATAAGGGCGTTAATTCCTATGCTTATCCACGGATTTTCCACTTTACCAAACGAACTCCACCAATTGCCCATACGGTTTACACAACCGTTTGGTGGGCAAACGGTTTCAGGGTCGTATGAAGGAAAACGGCCTTCAAGACCATTTGATCGCGTTGAACAAATGACGACCATATGGGAATCTTGTTTATAATTATGTAGGATAATCACCCACAAAATTTGAGGGGTTAAATCCAAAGGAATCGTGAGATATAAGCAAATCAATTAGCAAATCCAATTGAATTAAGTTCTGATTTTCAATCTGTTTAATTTGCCCTTTTTGGGCAAACGGTCTCAAGACCATTTAAGATGGTTGACCAAGCATTGACTGTTTGGGATTACTGTTCATAATGATGTTGATTAATGACTCACCAAATTTTATGGATTAATTCAAAGCGAGTTATGAGTTGAAGGTTGATTAATAGGGCAAATCCTAATTGAAATCAGTGCTGAAATTCCAATGAGTTAATTAGTGATTTTGGGTTGATTAGCCCAAACGGTCTCAAGACCGTTTGGGGAATCATCCAAACGGTCTCAAGACCGTTTGGGGATCACCCAAGACCGTTTAGATGTCTGGGGTCAAGTATAGTTGACCAATTGAAGGTCCAAAGGTACCAAATCATATTGCAATTAAGTATTGATGTGATGATCAACTCAATAGATCAAACCTTGATGAATTTTCACTAGAGTCCAAAGGATGGATGGGCAAACGATCTCAAGACCGTTTGGAACTCATCCAAACGGTCTCAAGACCGTTTGGTGTCAACCCAAGACTGTTTGGAGGTCTAGGGTTAAGGTAATTTGATCAATTGAGGGCCCAATTACAGTGGGTTATTGAAATAATCAAATTGCTGATTTGTGACTTAATTAAGGTTCAACCCCTATCAAATAAACTTAGATTTTGATGAATGCTTGGGCAAACGGTCTCAAGACCGTTTGGAGGTTATCCAAATGATCCCAAGACCGTTTGGGCCAAGTTTGAGACCGATTGGAGGTCAATTGATGGGATTAACTTCGATTTGATTCATATTGTTGAGTGTTGATGGTTGAATGTTTATAGACCTTAATTGAACCAACTCCAACCCTATTTGGATTTCAATTGAGGATCAATTGAGTGACCAATTGGTTAAGGCTAACCCTAATTGTCTCAATTGATAAGTGGTTAGCAAGCTTGAGACCAATTGAAGGCTTCAACATAGGAAACCCTAATCGAGTTTACCCTTTGAATCACCTTGGAGGTCCATGCGATCTTGAGCTTTTAGGACCATACGACTTCAGGACCGAATGAGTTCATATGACTTCAGGACCGAATGAGTTCATACGACTTTAGGACTGAATGATTTCATACGACTTCAGGACCGAATGAGTTCATATGACTTCAGGACCGAATGAGTTCATACGACTTCGGGACCGAATGAGTTCAAACGACTTCAGGTCCGAATGAGCTCAAACGACTTCAGAAGTCAAACTATGACTAAACGGTCTTCACCCTATCTTGGGCAAACAACCTCAAGATTGTTTAAGGGTAAACAGTCTTGAGTATCATGCGGTCTTGAAGTCAACCAAAGCTAAACGGTCTACAACCTTAAATGATCTCAGGATCGTTTGAAGGTTGAAGGTGTGAAACCTATTGGGGACTTTTAAGGATAAGTCTGCCTAATGCCTTGAAGGCTTAGATGGTTTGATGGTTGTTCAACCTAAACCCTAATGATACCTAGGGACATTAAGGGTCAAGTGGTTAGTATATTAACCCATGTTATGATCAATGGTGAACTTTACCAAAATACCCTTTATGGATTCAAGTAGGTAACCCCTTTTTATCATGCAAACCCCAATGGTTACAATGGTGATGACTTGTCTAGGCTTATCAATGTTGATTAGACCTAACCCAATCTAGAGGGATGTAATCATCACCTATGAACAAGAGGAGAGAGAAAATCCCAATTATGGTTGAAATCCAAGTAAAATACCTTCAATATATATGAATGTACATGATTAGGGTATGATCCACCTATGTGAGATCATGAAAACCCTATTTATGATAATTGATGAATCTTAATCTTATCTGAGAGCATCATTGATGATATTCCTCATACATGATGATGTTATGAGTTCATTTTTATCGTAATGTGAATAATAAACCCTAATTCTAGGGTGATGGCATGTAATGTGAATAGTAAACGCTAATTGATGAGAATCAGTGAACTTAGCTCTTATGGCAAGAGTGGAAAGTATAATTCTTGATTTGAATTGCTTTTATCAGTTGAATTAACCTTGCAGGTTCTGATATGAAGATGATCATATCCAGGTATGGATGATGATGCTATATTCATTGAAAGCATGTTGTTAGCTTTATGAATAGTAAAATATCTTGATGCCTTGTCAATGACAACCTATGAATTAAATGGGTCGTGAGAGCCATAAATACCATCAAGGTCATGCTTTAGAGATGACTTGTGATGAATGTATTGAGAAATGATGATTGATGAGAGTTAGGCTTGTTACATTTAGTATTCTCATTTCATAGCTGTTATGCTAATGTTATTGTTTGAAGAACAATGTATGATGTTAAAAGAATACTGAATGTACCTAACTAATCAAGTGTAATGTAGAGCCCTGATCATAGATCCATCATTGTCAGAGATCAAATGATGGTGAAATAGGTTTTCCTAAGGGAACTCCTGGATCACATACTTTTGAGTATGTGGGGTATATGGATGTGTATAACCTTACATCCTAGTGTAGGTGTTCGATGTAGATGTGTAATCCGTCAATCCTTCACTACAATCCCATACCGTATCAGTGGATGATAAACATGAAACCTCCTGATGATGAACAGAGCACAGATATCCGTATCAGTGGAAGATAAACATGAAAACTCCTGATGACGAAGAGAGTACAGAACGCCACTGTAACTCTAAAATAGCGAAGGACCAGATTACCCTGGTAAGATATTATAGTAGAGGCACGAGATGTCCTACAAGTAATCCTCTTACTGACTGAGGAAGGTGAAGGTCATGAGAATCTGACTCTTTCGATGACCTAGTATGATACCGAGGCACTTAGCAGTGATTGGTTGGAGTATGAGTGGTAAACCTCATCTCCACAGGGCATAAAAGTAATGTTTGAAAAACATAATCCACAGCGTAGCATACCTGTTAGAGATAACTACGAGTTGATTGATTGATGTTACAATGTATAGTGCAAATGTCTTCATGTTTCATAACTGTTGAACTCATGCTTACTATTAAATCTGATGTTGAATACTTTGAAGCTTTTACTGCTTAAGTTATTCTTTGAGGTGCTATAATAAAGCTTCTGGCGAAGAGTTATAACTCTCGCTGGGACAATTATGTAAAATTGTCTCACCCCGTAGACTTCAACTTTTTAGGTGGACGTCGAGGATGGAGGAACAGGTCTACAGGTGACCAGTCCCAGCAGCAGCAGCACCAGGGGCAGCAGTAAAATCTCAGGTGGAGATTTAGCCTGCCATGTGGTGTAGTTAGAGTCAGTCCTATGTGTCCTCTGTAATCTCAGGTCTTGGAGTCTTTTGGTCTGAGATTTTGGTTATGAGTTCTTGAGATTTTGTATCATGTTGTATATAATTACTCAAGAAGTAATTATCTGAGATGTAAACAGTTTATCTCCTTTTATGAAGGAAGTTTTATGGTTTCAATGCTTTATCTCAAAAAGTTTTAATTTTCGCTGATTTTTGGTATTGCTTCCGCAAAGTTTAAATCATGTTTATATCGTGGTTTGGAGATTAGAGCCCACAATTAAGTGGTATCAAAGCTCTAGGTTCGCTGAGTCTACAGAGGCATAGGACTTAGGATGTCGAGTCTATCCTTAGTATCTCTTCCTTATCTAATAGAATCTTCTGCTCCTCAGGAGAAGAAGATACATAAGGATGGCAGAGCCACATGATGAGTACGTGGCAGAGAGTAGTGCTAGTGCACCTCGAGGCAGTGTAAGGGTTCCAGAAATAGAAAAGCCTGCACCTGAACCACCCCAGTTTGACCCAGCTGATATGGGTAACCCATCAGTTCAGACGATGTTTGGGCAGTTTATGACTGCCATGACACACATAACTGACAAGATGCCCATGCCTGCACCTAGGGCACCTGCCCAGCCTGAAGGACAAGGTATCGGTAAGACGTTCGAGCGACTTCGTCGTGTCGGAGCTACCGAGTACTTTGGGACTACCGACCCCACAGATGCTGATCTGTGGTTAACAGAGTTGGAGAAGGCTTTCAGGATTCTTAATATCCCGGAGGCTGAGAAGGTTAGACATGCTGTCTATCTTCTCAAAGGCAGTGCTGGTCATTGGTGGAACATGGAAGAGCAGAAGAGACCTGGGATAGAGTTCTCGTGGGAAGAGTTTCGTCGGGGATTTATCAATAGATATTTTCCAAAGACCTTCCTAGATGAGAAGATCTCTCAGTTTGAGAGATTGAGGCAGGGCATGATGAACATTAGCGAGTATGAAGCTAAGTTCATGGAGTTGCTGTGGTTCTGTCCGCACATGGCTGCCACAGAAGAGGAAAGAATTAGGAGATTCGAGAAGGGTTTGAATGCTGATATATCAACCCCTGTGTCTGCCTTAGAAAACTGAGAGAGATTCTCTACCTTCGTTGAGTCAGTCCGAAGGATAGAGAGATCTGTGGTTGAGAAGAGGCAAACCCAGAAAAGATATCCACAGTTCCAGGGCTCTTCATCTAGGGATTCCAAGAAACCGAGATTCTCTGCACCTAACCCTCCACCACCCAGATCAAGTTCCCAAACTCAGTGGTCACCAAGTAGAGGTAGGGGACGAAGCCTACCTCAACAAGAGACTCACAGTTCTGCATCAATGTCAGTTACTGGACCACCAAGACCACAACAACTGGAAAGAAGTTGCTACAACTGTGGGAAGGTGGGACACTTGATGAAGGACTGCCGATCTAGACCTGTCAGTATGACACAACCTCAGAGACAGATTCAACAGGGATCACAGAGAAGACAACCTCAAGGAGCAGCTCAAGGACGCGGGCAATCGTCTCAAGCTGGATCATCAGCACCACCTCAACCCCAGGCGACTGCGAGGTTTTATGCTATGAACCCACCTGAAGCAGTGGTCAATCCACGGGTAGTGGCAGGTCAGATGGAACTTTTATATTCTGATATGTCTACATCCTGTATTGTATCTGTTCTGATTGACCCGGGTGCTACGCACTCTTTTATCACTCAGAGAGTGATTCGTAACTGCAATATGACGGTTAGTCATAGGGCATATAGTTTGTTGTTGGAGACTCCGTTGAGTGGGTCTGCCGTTTTGCAGGAGGTATGTTCTTCCTGCATCCTCTTCTTTTCTGATCATCGCATTCAAGTGGACCTTATACCACTTGATATGCAAGGATTTGATATAATCCTCGTGATGGATACCTTAGAAAGGTATAAAGTTGTCTTGGATTGTGAATCCAAGTTGGCTGTGTTTGCTGATGAAGGCAACCCATGGATCTTTCAAGGTGAAAGAAAGATTCTACCCACCTGTCTTGTATCAGCTATGGTTGCTGATAAGCTGTTGAGGCAAGGATGTTATGCATTCTTGGCCCATGTGGTAGATGCTACCAAGGAAAGTTCCAATCCTGCTGAAGTTCCCATAGTCAGGGAATTCGAGGATGTGTTTCCTAAAGAACTTCCTGGTATACCACCACCTCGGGAGATTGATTTTGAGATCAATTTGGTCCCAGATACGAAACCCATAGCCCAGACACCGTATAGGATGGCGCCTGCCGAGATGGCAGAACTCAAGAAACAGCTTCAAGAGTTACTTGAGAAGGGTTTTATCCGACCGAGCACTTCACCTTGGGGTGCTCCGGTCTTGTTTGTTAAAAAGAAAGATGGGTCAATGCGGTTGTGCATTGACTACGGACAACTTAATAAAGTAACAATAAAGAACAAGTACCCTTTGCCGAGGATTGATGATCTTTTTGACCAGTTGCGTGGTGCAACAGTCTTCTCAAAGATAGATTTGAGATCTGGATATCATCAACTCCGCATTAAGGATAGTGACATATCCAAGTCTACTTTGAGGACAAGATATGGTCACTATGAGTTCACGGTTATGTCGTTTGGACTAACCAATGCACCAGCTGCATTTATGGAACTCATGAATAGAGTTTTTCGACCCTTCCTTGATCAGTGTGTTGTCGTCTTCATAGATGACATTCTGATCTATAGTAAGGATGCTCAGCAGCATGAGCAGCATCTTCGCCAAGCTTTGACCTTGCTAAGAGAACATAAGCTGTATGCTAAGTTTAGCAAGTGTGAGTTCTGGCTGTCGGAGGTATCTTTTCTTGGACATGTGATATCTGCCTCGGGAATTCATGTTGACCCTGCAAAGGTAGAATCTGTTCTACAATGGGAACAACCGAAGACACCGACGGAGATTCGAAGCTTCTTGGGGTTAGCTGGTTACTATCGAAGGTTTATTAAAAACTTTAGCTCTATAGCCTTACCTTTGACCAAGTTAACCCGGAAAGATGCTCCTTTTTCTTGGAGTGATAAGTGTCAATAGTCCTTTCAGTTGATGAAGGAGAGGTTGACAAGTGCACCTTGTTGGTATGTATGCCCTGAGAGCCAATCATATGATGATTGGTGGGATACATTAAGATTGATTTGATAAACATCAAAGGCAAGCTTCCAATTCATTCTAGTTCAGTCATATGAGATAGTGATAGAACAGATTGAATGTCTAGAGAATGACAGTACTCAATGGCGTATGCCTTCAGGTTCATGACCTGAACGATGAGATCATACGGATGCTAAGAGTTTGTACATTCTTGTTATGTCCCTAGTCGGATGTCATTGTGGAAGGTAGATAGACATCAATGACACACAAGACTAGATTGTGGTGTTGGTTGATGATAGAATCTCATTAGTCATGATATAAAGATATCAAACCAAACACATAGGTACTTGTTAGAGAACAAGGTACCAGACAGACCCACCGTGAGTTTGACACATGGAACCATGAGATGGTAGTCACAGTCAGTACTCACAGTGATGGTGGTGAGTGTGATTCTTAGACCTGAAATCACTGCACTCAACACATGTCGTTGGGCACACTTTGACATCATCAAACGCAGTCCTGAAACATGGGTTGTTATAAAGGTGATGATTGGGTGGCTTTGACACATGGGGCTTTTGAGGGGTGCGTGATAGATATGGGATTTGTCCCTCCTAAGGGAGTTTGATATCCAAGGCCACTTGATGAGTAGGATTGAGATAGGCGTGCGCACGCATGTGTGAATCAGTATGTGATATTGATGTCATACATATCTCCTTCAATCTGCTCTGAGACCAAGAAAGTGAATGAACGTTGACAGGATGACTATTCCATGCCTCGAGTTCATTCGGGATATCAGTGACAAAGCAATTATACATTCACTGTAACACCATTCACGGATTGTAGGATGAAAGTTGTTCTCCAACTTTCTACTTTCACTTGGGTAGCATTGATGTGTGACTAGGCACCGCTCTTTGCTTGTGAAGTCATAAGTGTTATGGACTTTCACTGCCAACGTGAAATGGACCTGCAGGGTCACACACATAGGATTTAACCTGGAAGAGGAGTTTTGTCCACAAAGCAATGTTTAGATTGATTACTAAAGGAGTTTAGTAGTTCAATTAAACACTCAATCAGTCGATGGCTCAATATCGTATGGTTCAAGGTGTTGGACGCATTGATTGGAGTATCGGATTGATTGAAATCGCAATTGACTGATCTTGCCCAACCTGTGCTCCCAACCGATCGGCTCATGTGATGAACCAGTCGGCTGAGGTGCTGAACCGGTCAGCTGGAGTGTCCAGGCCGATCGGCTCATGCCGAGGTTGAAACGACCGGTTCAAGAGTTGAACCGATCGGCTCAACTGGTGCAACCGACCAGTTGGGAAAGTCATGTCGGCAAGAATTTTCCTTTGGTTTCAAATTGCCCAATTCGATTGGGAATAACATTGGTATACGATACCAATTGAGAACAAAACAAGGAAAGTCTTTTTGAGCCGGATTAGGACCATGAACCGATCGGTTCAGGGCACCAACCGATCGGTTGGAGTGCCCCAAACGATCGGCTCAGGTCCAACCGATCGGCTCAATGGCCGAACCGATCGGTTCAGATGTGAACCGATCATTTCAAGTTGCGAACCGGTTGCTTTTTGTGGAAAATTCTCGAACCCTTCTACTCCTGCTTTAGTCCCGTATTGCCGGGCACAGAGAACCCTGTCCCATGACCCGCCTATATATATAGGGGTATTGGGGTCTTCTCAAAGTACAACTCAATGCAAGCCGGTTGCTTTGCGAAGTTGTCGTTCTCTCTGGTTTTGGTAACCGTGAGAGATCCCGAGCAAGTGCTTCCCGCAAAAGGGAGGTGCAGCAAGGGAAGGACAACTGCAGTTGCAACTGGTAGCAGGAGAGTGTGTTGGCGACTAGTACGTCAACAGGAGGGTGCGACTCCTTCCACTTCCTTGTGGGACAAGGAGAGTGGAGTTCCAGGTGGTCCGTGTAGACTACTTCAGAGGTGGGAGGTTTCTACCGCTCAGGAGGACAACTGTCATCCGACAGTCCGGTAGGAGGAGGAGTCATCAGTCCCGGTGCGACCAGGAGCTGCACAGACACCGTCCAAGACTGGAGTTGAAGACCGCGCATTGCGTGAGGTATTGTCGCCGAGCAAGCCTCGGGACAAGGTATGATTCCACAAACCATCCTTTTCTATTATATAGACGTTGACACGTTTCCTCGGTATGGGTTGGGGGAGAAATTTTTGTTTCCGCTGCCTTCTCTGTCTCCCCTAAAACCCAACAGTGGTATCAGAGCCAGGTCAGCTGTTCTATATTTTAGGAATATCGATATGATCGATTTTCGTTTGTCGCCTTTATTTATTGCATACGATGCGAATAATATCGGCTTTATGCATGTCCAATCCTAAATCCACAAATCCCTAATTACATATATGATATGTATTATTAATGCACTCGATACGTGTCGCCCTTAAATGAGTTTTGTGGTGGATGTGTGTAGCATGATTATGGCCTATAAACCCCTATCTGTGTGTGGTTATTTGTGGTTGCTTGCATCTCGGTCTGCGCACCGATCTTCACTCTCTTATTCCTGATGTAACTCGAAATAATTCGAGATTCTTTCCTACCTTTTCTCCCCCCGAATGTAACTCGGGGTTTCCCTTTTAAAGCAATGTAATAAATAGGATAGATTTTATTTCTTGTTATGTCAATGACCGGCGGACATCAAGACGACTGCTCAGACGATCGGTTCAAGGAGTGAACCGATCGGTTGACCTTCCAGACGGTCGGTTCAAGGAGTGAATCGATTGGTTGATGACCGGTTCGAGGAGCGAGACGAACGGGTGGCGGACATGACGGGATGCACGACGACCAGGCGAACTGATCGGTTGGAGGAGCCAACCGATCGGCTGGTGGCACCCAGACGACCGGCTGGAGAGTACAAATCATTCATGTGATGAGTTGATCAACTCGGATGGCAAGGCACAGATGTTCATCTTGTACAGGTTGCATGTGATGTAGACCTAGATGACCGTGATTCCTCTTGGCTCGAGGAATCACATTAGGATGGCCATAATCATCGCTTTTTATCGTTTGTGCATGTTTTCTGTGGAATATAGCATGTATATGATATGTACTATGTATTGTGGTGATTGGATATGAATATGTATATAAAACCAAATCCCTCATTAAAATATTAAGTTTTAGATGCCTTCCAAATGCGACACACGTGAAAAGCTTGTTCGACCAAGTGTGGGCACGCCCTAGCGTGGTGCACCGTCTACCTCATGGAAGCGTGAAGGATGAATGTGTGGGTCTGTCCTAGCAGGGTGCATATTCACCGTGTTTGCTTTGGGTCGGACTTAACAAGGTGATCTAGATGGGATCTAGTACCTTGAGGCATGGAGATGATCATTGCAAAGAGTTGTATATGACATCTTATCAAGAGTTTCATATGATGCAATTGGCAAAAGTTGCCTACCTGAGAGATCTATGTTGTGGGTGACAGACCTAGCTGGTCCATGGCTTAGAGGATTTCAGGATCTTGCCCACTAGAAGGTTGTACGCTGCAATCTTCCGAATTGATGGTGAGGGCTATCAATTTGAAGTAAAATAGTGGGAGCGATAATTAATTAAAGGCCTAATTATATCGTCAAATTTTCAAATCAATCAAATAAGTAAAAAAAAATGAGTTTTGGACTAAAATTGCATATTTTCCTTTTGTAGTCCAAATGGCAACAAACAACAACAACTTTTCTTTGCGATCGGTCCTTGACAAGGACAAGCTAAATGGGACAAACTTCCACGACTGGTATCGGACATTGAGAATTGTTCTCACTCAAGAGCGTAAGCTCTATGTCCTGGATACTCCAATTCCAGAGGAACCCGCTCCTAATGCACCAAGGACAGAAAGGGATGCTTACAAGAAGCATTCTGATGATGCCATTGATGCAAAGTGCTTGATGCTATGTTCAATGAACCATGAGTTGCAGAGGCAACATGAGAACATGGGTGTCATAGAGATGATTCTGCATCTCAGGAACATGTATGAAGATCAGGCACGGCAAGAGAGGTACAATGTTTCTAGGGCGCTGTTCAAGTGCGTCATGACAGAAGGAGATCCAGTTGGTCCTCACACACTCAAGATGATTGGGTATGTGGAGAACCTGCAGAGACTGGGATTTCCACTGAGCCAAGAGTTGGCTACTGACGTGATACTACAATCGTTGCCAGAATCTTACAGTCAGTTTGTGATGAACTACAACATGAACAACTTTGATAGGCCACTGTCAGAGTTGTTGGGCATGTTGAGGACAACCGAGTTACAGATGAAGAAGGACAAGCCTAAGTCCGTGATGGTGATCACGAGCAAGAAAGGCAAGTCCAAGCGCAAGGGCAAGGGCAAAGCTAAGAAAGGTTCTGAAGCTAGCCAGGAGTCCAAGCCATCTTCAGCTCTCAAGGCCAAGGGAGGCGTGACCAAGAAAGGAAATTGCCACCATTGTCAAAAACCAGGACATTGGAAAAGGAATTGTCCTATCTACCTGGAAGAACAAAAGAAGAAGGAGGCGACTGAAGCCTCTACTTGAAGGTGTCATGTAAATAAACTTGTAACACTTTTTGAGATATATGATATCAAGATGTAAAGTGTAAAGAATTCTTACTTGGGGCAAGTGTTGCCTTTATAGATAGGAATACTTTAGTTTATTTTCAGCCAATAAGGCATGTAATACAGTTATGAACTGCTATTTCATACTTGCCAATAGATAGAAACACTTTATTTTTGCATATTGTATGACAATGATGGCAATTAATAAAGAGATGTTTCAATCTTTGTGGCAATGCCTTATTTATCTTGTGATATTTGATATGCATAAGATAAGATGATACCTAAAAGTTATAGATAACTCAAACAATTTAATTAGCATTAATCATGAGAAATTCATTTCTAGTTTCCATGTGATGGATAAATCTAGACTCTTTTGGTTATAGAACCAGTAAGAGACATGAATATCTTGGACATGATTAATCAATCTTCACTAATGTAGTGGGAGAGTGATTATCCTATTAGGTATAATACATGTGATGTATTTACATACCTATTGGAATAAATGCTAAATACTTCAAATGGTGTTTAGAGAAATACCAATATGAATATCTTGAAGTGTTCAAGATTATCATAAATGAAGTACAAATTTGGTAAAGTATTAATTCTTGATGAGATCAAGGAATGAAATACTTGGACCAAATGTTTGAGATCCTTATGAGTGATTATGATAGTGTATCATAGTGAACTCATGATTAAGGCATGGTGATGTCTGAATCAAGAAGGAATCATACTCTAAGGAGTTAGAGAATGATTATCAAATAACTGAATTCTTCTTAATATAAGAATACCCCACACTAATAAAAGAAATTAAGAATCACAAGGGTTGTGAGTTCTTATATCTTTAACAGATACACCTCAATTATCTATGTGATGAGTTGTTCATGTGATGAGTCAACTATCAAGATGAATATGAGGAACTGAATCTTGAGTTATGGTTTATGAAACCATTACATCCTAAATGACTTCCATGTGAACCATAAGGTATGACCTTGATGGTAGCACTCATTGGATCATATCCATAAGTGCAGATGAATCTTAAGTGTTAAGACACATGGATAACATTTTGAGAAGGATGATGCTTGTTGGTTGCAACTTAATGGCTACTACATTTGGCATATGGATACTAAAACCGCATTCCTATGAGGAATAAAACCAGGATGTGTACATGACACAACCTATAAGGTTTATGAATCCACTAATGCAAATGAAGTCTATAAGTTACAATGGACTAATCAATGTGATTGATTGAGTACAAGCAACTCAAAATTGGATCTTTACTTTGATGATATAGTCAAAGGGTTTGACTGATATGTCAAAGATAAAGAAGGGATCTATGATTTAGTGGGAGCGTATTCACATTCCACATATTGATGTGAAATGGAAATGTTCTAGATTGGAAATCCGAATGTGGAAATTATCTTTAAGGAAGATAGAGATGTTTCCTATGTGATAGGAATAGAGATCTATAGAGATAGTTCTCGAAAATCTCTTGACCTGGAAAGAGAGAGCATGCATTGGCAATCTGTACAGAAGTATTCAGTATGCACAGATTCAGTGGGAGAAAACTTGTCCATGTTACATGGAGTTAGTATCCCAAGGCCAAGTGTCCAATTCTTATGAAGAATGGGAACACTAGGAATAGATATGGATCTATCATGTATGTAATCATCCCATTATCTTGCATGTATGACATGGCAAGAATAAAATGCATTCATCATCTTGTATGTAGGACATGACAATATGATGTGCTCATCCTGATAACTCGTATGTGGGACATGACGAGTGGATGTCTGTCTGCTTCCAGTAAGGGTTACTAGAATACCATGAGAACTTGATGAGTGCTTGTGAAGTACTAGTTCTATGGAGATAAGGAAGAGTTCGATGTAAAGAGTTACATTGATGCGAACTTCCGAAAGGACAGAAAATTAATCGCAATATATATACATAAGATGTATAAAAGTGAAAGTTTGTTGATAATTGGAAATGTTCCAATAAAGCCATTTGAAAAGGGGAAATGCCGAGTATCTATGTGTTAGTATACATCAGTGGATACTATATGGATCTGAAAGTTCATAGGATGAACTTATATTCCACTCATTGATGATAAGTCTGGAATCCTTGATCATGCAATGTGGCTAAAGGTTAGCAAAGGAATACAAGATCGCATATTACGACAACTCCATCTCATACGTATGACGTACAGCGAAGAGATGCGAGACATGCAATTTGTACAAACTTTGGCAAGGTGTTGTCATTACTCACTATGTTGGCACTACAGCACAGTAACATGTGGGACATGTTTTAAGATCACTATGAATATGATTCATGGGTGATTGGCTCGCAGTGCAAGTGGGAGTCTGTTGGTATGTATGCCCTGAGAGCCAATCATATGATGATTGGTGGGATACATTAAGATTGATTTGATAAACATCAAAGGCAAGCTTCCAATTCATTCTGGTTCAGTCATATGAGATAGTGATAGAACAGATTGAATGTCTAGAGAATGACAGTACTCAATGACGTATGCCTTCAGGTTCATGACCTGAACGATGAGATCATACAGGTGCTAAGAGTTTGTACATTCTTGTTATGTCCCTAGTCAGATGTCATTGTGGAAGGTAGATAGACAGCAATGACACACAAGACTAGATTGTGGTGTTGGTTGATGACAGAATCTCATTAGTCATGATATAAAGATATCAAACCAAACACATAGGTACTTGTTAGAGAACAAGGTACCGGACAGACCCACCGTGAGTTTGACACATGGAACCATGAGATGGTAGTCACAGTCAGTACTCACAGTGATGGTGGTGAGTGTGATTCTTAGACCTGAAATCACTGCACTCAACACATGTCATTGGGCACACTTTGACATCATCAAACGCAGTCCTGAAACATGGGTTGTTATAAAGGTGATGATTGGGTGGCTTTGACACATGGGGCTTTTGAGGGGTGAGTGATAGATATGGGATTTGTCCCTCCTAAGGGAGTTTGATATCCAAGGCCACTTGATGAGTAGGATTGAGATAGGCGTGCGCACGCATGTGTGAATCAGTATGTGATATTGATGTCATACATATCTCCTTCAATCTGCTCTGAGATCAAGAAAGTGAATGAACGTTGACAGGATGACTGTTCCATGCCTCGAGTTCATTCGGGATATCAGTGACAAAGGAATTATACATTCACTGTAACACCATTCACGGATTGTAGGATGAAAGTTGTTCTCCAACTTTCTACTTTCACTTGGGTAGCATTGATGTGTGACTAGGCACCGCTCTTTGCTTGTGAAGTCATAAGTGTTATGGACTTTCACTGCCAACGTGAAATGGACCTGCAGGGTCACACACATAGGATTTAACCTGGAAGAGGAGTTTTGTCCACAAAGCAATGTTTAGATTGATTACTAAAGGAGTTTAGTAGTTCAATTAAACACTCAATCAGTCGATGGCTCAATATCGTATGGTTTAAGGTGTTGGACGCATTGATTGGAGTATCGGATTGATTGAAATCGCAATTGACTGATCTTGCCCAACCTGTGCTCCCAACCGATCGGCTCATGTGATGAACCGGTCGGCTGAGGTGCTGAACCGGTTGGCTGGAGTGTCCAGGCCGATCGGCTCATGCCGAGGTTGAAACGACCGGTTCAAGAGTTGAACCGATCGGCTCAACTGGTGCAACCGACCAGTTGGGAAAGTCATGTCGGCAAGAATTTTCCTTTGGTTTCAAATTGCCCAATTCGATTGGGAATAACATTGGTATACGATACCAATTGAGAACAAAACAAGGAAAGTCTTTTTGAGCCGGATTAGGACCATGAACCGATCGGTTCAGGGCACCAACCGATCGGTTGGAGTGCCCCAAACGATCGGCTCAGGTCCAACCGATCGGCTCAATGGCCGAACCGATCGGTTCAGATGTGAACCGATCATTTCAAGTTGCGAACCGGTTGCTTTTTGTGGAAAATTCTCGAACCCTTCTACTCCTGCTTTAGTCCCGTATTGCCAGGCACAGAGAACCCTGTCCCATGACCCGCCTATATATATAGGGGTATTGGGGGCTTCTCAAAGTACAACTCAATGCAAGCCGGTTGCTTTGCGAAGTTGTCGTTCTCTCTGGTTTTGGTAACCGTGAGAGATCCCGAGCAAGTGCTTCCCGCAAAAGGGAGTTGCAACAAGGGAAGGACAACTGCAGTTGCAACTGGTAGCAGGAGAGTGTGTTGGTGACTAGTACGTCAACAGGAGGGTGCGACTCCTTCCACTTTCTTGTGGGACAAGGAGAGTGGAGTTCCAGGTGGTCCGTGTGGACTACTTCAGAGGCGGGAGGTTTCTGCTGCTCAGGAGGACAACTGTCATTCGACAGTCCGGTAGGAGGAGGAGTCGTCAGTCCCGGTGCGACCAGGAGCTGCACAGACACCGTCCAAGACCGGAGTTGAAGACCGCGCATTGCGCGAGGTATTGTCGCCGAGCAAGCCTCGGGACAAGGTATGATTCCACAAACCATCCTTTCCTATTATATAGACATTGACGCGTTTCCTCGGTATGGGTTGGGGGAGAAATTTTTGTTTCCGCTGCCTTCTCTGTCTCCCCTAAAACCCAACAAAGGTAGAATCTGTTCTACAATGGGAACAACCGAAGACACCGACGGAGATTTGAAGCTTCTTGGGGTTAGCTGGTTACTATCGAAGGTTTATTAAAAACTTTAGCTCTATAGCCTTACCTTTGACCAAGTTAACCCGGAAAGATGCTCCTTTTTCTTGGAGTGATAAGTGTCAATAGTACTTTCAGTTGATGAAGGAGAGGTTGACAAGTGCACCTGTGCTTGTGCTACCTGAGCAAGGAAAAGGATATGTAGTCTTCTGTGATGCCTCCAAGAATGGACTTGGATGTGTGTTGACGCAGGATAAACAAGTGATTTCTTTTGCTTCCAAGTGTGAGTTATGGCTGCCGGAGGTATCTTTTCTTGGACATGTGATATCTGCCTTGGGAATTCATGTTGACCCTGCAAAGGTAGAATCTGTTCTACAATGGGAACAACCGAAGACACCGACGGAGATTCGAAGCTTCTTGGGGTTAGCTGGTTACTATCGAAGGTTTATTAAAAACTTTAGCTCTATAGCCTTACCTTTGACCAAGTTAACCCGGAAAGATGCTCCTTTTTCTTGGAGTGATAAGTGTCAACAGTCCTTTCAGTTGATGAAGGAGAGGTTGACAAGTGCACCTATGCTTGTGCTACCTGAGCAAGGAAAAGGACATGTAGTCTTCTGTGATGCCTCCAAGAATGGACTTGGATGTGTGTTGACGCAGGATAAACAAGTGATTTCTTTTGCTTCCCCACAGCTTAAGAAGCACGAGGAGAATTGTCCAACACACGATCTAGAGTTAGCTGCCGTGGTTCATGCATTGAAAATCTGGAGGCATTATCTCTACGGAGAGACATTCCATATTTTTACAGATCACTAGAACCTTAAGTATATCTTCTCTCAGCATGAGCTTAACATGAGGCAACATTGCTGGATGGAGTTAATCAAGGACTACGATTGTACAATTGATTACCATCCAGGGAAGGCCAATGTTGTTGCAGATGCCTTGAGTAGGAAATCAGCAACATCAACCATGGATAGAGCACAACTAAACTCTTTAGTATGCTCTAAGAGAGATATGCTTATCTCTTTAAGGCAAGACAATGTACAGTTGAAGGTGTCATTGTTAGCCGGGTTAATGGATGAGATGCATATTAAACCTACCCTAAGAGAGCAGATTAAGGAGGCACAACATGTTGATGTTGTAGTTCAGCAGATTAGATCAGAGTATGGAAATGAGAAGCGAGATAGTTTCCATGATTCAGATGATCATGTAGCATGTTATCATGGGAGGATGATAGTGTCGGATGTGGATAACTTGAGGAAGTTAATCCTGGAAGAAGCTCATTCTTCAATGTACGCTATGCATCCAGGGAGCACCAAGATGTATCGTAATTTAAAAGATCTGTATTGGTGGCCTGGAATGAAGAAGGATGTTGCAGAATTTGTTCTGAGGTGTCCTGTGTGTCAGCAAGTTAAAGCTGAACACCAGATGCCTGCAGGAACAATGCAACCTTTACCCATACCACAGTGGAAGTGGGACCATGTGACCATGGACTTTGTTGTTGGCCTACCCAGGACAAGCAAAGGACATGATTCCATTTGGGTAGTTGTAGATAGGTTGACTAAGACAACACATTTCTTACCTGTCAAAACAACCTATTCTGCTGAAAGTTTATCACAGTTGTATGTTCAAGAGATAGTGCGTTTGCACGGAGTTCCTGTCACTATAGTTTCTGACAGAGGTCCCTAGTTTACAAGTCGTTTTTGGGAACGACTTCATAATGCTTTAGGCACCCAGTTAAGGTTTAGTACGACCTTTCATCCACAGACTGATGGACAGTCGGAAAGGACCATACAGACCTTGGAAGACCTGTTGAGAACATGTGTTCTCCAGTTTACCGAAAGTTGGGATCTACACCTAAGCTTGATAGAGTTTGCCTATAACAATAGCTATCAACATAGTATTGATATGGCACCTTATGAATCCTTGTATGGTAGACGTTGTAGATCACCCTTGTGTTGGTATGAGACTGGTGAGCATCAGTTGTTAGGACCTGATCTTGTGCAGCAAACTATAGAAAAGATTAAGGTAATACAGCAACAGATTAAGACTGCACAAGATAGGCAGAAATCTTATGCTGACAAGCGTCGTAGACCCTTAGAGTTCGAGGTTGGAGACAAAGTGTATCTCAAGGTCTCGCCTTGGAAAGGAGTCCTTCGTTTTGGAAAGAAAGGGAAGTTAGCTCCTAGATTTATGGGGCCTTATCCAATCATTGAACGGATTGGAAAAGTAGCCTATAAACTAGAGCTGCCACCAGAGTTACAGAGGTTACATCCTGTGTTTCACATTTCTATGCTAAAGAAATGTCACCCAGACACTGAGTTAGTTCTACAACCTATGGAGGTAGAATTGAATGATGATATATCTTATGAGGAAGGACCAGTGTCAATCCTTGATAGCAGAATTAAAAAGTTAAAGAAGAAAGATTTAAGCCTTGTGAAAGTCCTCTGGAACCACCGTGGTGTTGAAGAAGCCACTTGGGAACTAGAGGATGAGATGAGAAGGAAATACCTGCCCTTTTCTCTTACTACGTTTTATCGATTTCGAGGACGAAATCCTTGTAAGGGGTGGATAATTTGTAACATCCCTGACCTGGGTTATGAACTAACCCTAGGTGTTTTGCCTAAATATGTAATTAAATCCTTGTGATTAACTTTGGGCATGTAATTAAGTTCCTCAGAAACATATATTTCAATTTTGCTCCTTTATATATAAAGTTGTAGCATTGTTTTGTAATACAGGGATCTATGTGCAAATTACCCAGTTAAGGGATTAACTTGCAAATTGCACATGTTGAGATGTTCCTCTGATGTTGAGACATCATGAGGATGTTTATGATGAAGTTTGAGGGATTTCCCAAGCTTGAGCACCAAGGTGCAGCTATGGAAGCAACCCCTGTACTTGAAAACCCTAAATTGGTGTAAAGTGCAATTTACCCAATTTGAGGGGTGCAACTTGTAAAATACATCATCTAAAATATCTTTTATGACTCTTGGAATCATTTAGAAGAGAAATGATGAAAAAGTCACTTAATTTGAATAATCATATAATAAAGAACACCTTTGTGATTGAATAATCAAGGTGTATGTATAATAGCCCTTTTATGTGTATGCTTTAGTGATGGGTTGATCCTCTTTGCCCTCAATTCTTGACCTTAGAAGGATTTTGTCCTTAGAAATAAGATGTGGGGACGTGCAAAGAAGAAAGGAAGGACTTAGATGAGAAATGAGGAAAGCATATGTTCTTATGTTGAAATTTCACCTAAGTATATATACTACCTTCCCCACTTAGCAAGGGAACGATCCTCTTCTTTTCATTTCTTTTCCCCTTGCTCAAAACCGAATAAGGCTAAGCTCTGGAGAAGAGAAGGACGACCAAGGGTCCTAGGTAAGTTTGGATCATCCCTTTTGCTTGAATTCATGGAGGAAACTTGTTTTCAAGGTTGAATTCATGGCTAGCTCACCTAGCTTTATCTTTCTAGCCATTCCTTTTCAACTTTCCTTGGAGAATACACCTTGGCCGACCTGTGGAGCTCAAAGACGCCATTAAAGTCTTGGAGATTGAAAGTTTGGAGCTCAAGGAACAATCTTTAGGCGGGTTTTATAACTCTAAACCTTATGCTTTGATTATACATCTTTTTCTATGCATATAGTTGCTAGTTCTTCTTCTTCCCTATCTTCCCTTGCATCCTTGCAAGAAAAATCGTGAAGAACTACTACTATTCTTGAGGTAGAAGATAAGGGCGTTAATTCCTATGCTTATCCACATATTTTCCACTTTACCAAACGACCTCCACCAATTGCCCATACGGTTTACACAACCGTTTGGTGGGCAAACGGTTTCAGGGTCGTATGAAGGCAAACGGCCTTCAAGACCATTTGATCGCGTTGACCAAACAACGACCGTAAGGGAATCTTGTTTATAATTATGTAGGTTAATCACCCACAAAATTTGAGGGGTTAACTCCAAAGGAATCGTGAGATATAAGCAAATCAATTAGAAAATCCAATTGAATTAAGTTCTGATTTTCAATCTGTTTAATTTTCCCTTTTTGGGCAAACGGTCTCAAGACCGTTTAAGATGGTTGACCAAGCATTTACCGTTTTGGATTACTGTTCATAATGATGTTGATTAATGACGCACCAAATTTGATGGGTTAATTCCAAGCGAGTTATGAGTTGAAGGTTGATTAATAGGGCAAATCCTAATTGAAATCAGTGCTGAAATTCCAATGAGTTAATTAGTGATTTTGGATTGATTAGCCCAAACGGACTCAAGACCATTTGGGGAATCATCCAAACGGTCTCAAGACCGTTTGGGGATCACCCAAGACCGTTTAGAGGTCTGGGGTCAAGTATAGTTGACCAATTGAAGGTCCAAAGGTACCAAATCATATTGCAATTAAGTATTGATGTGATGATCAACTCAATAGATCAAACCTTGATGAATTTTCACTAGAGTCCAAAGGATGGATGGGAAAACGGTCTCAAGACCGTTTGGAACTCATCCAAACGGTCTAAAGACCGTTTGGTGTCAACCCAAGACCGTTTGGAGGTCTAGGGTTAAGGTAATTTGATCAATTGAGGGCCCAATTATAGTGGGTTATTGAAATAATCAAATTGCTGATTTGTGACTTAATTAAGGTTCAACCCCTATCAAATCAACTTAGATTTTGATGAATTCTTGGGAAAACGGTCTCAAGACCGTTTGGAGGTTATCCAAACGATCCCAAGACCGTTTGGGCCAAGTTTGAGCCCGATTGGAGGTCAATTGATGGGATTAACTTCGATTTGATTCATATTGTTGAGTGTTGATGGTTGAATGTTTATAGACCTTAATTGAACCAACTCCAACCCTATTTGGATATCAATTGAGGATCAATTGAGTGACCAATTGGTTAAGGCTAACCCTAATTGTCTCAATTGATAAGTGGTTAGCAAGCTTGAGACCAATTGAAGGCTTCAACATAGGAAACCCTAATCGAGTTTACCCTTTGAATCACCTTGGAGATCCATGCGATCTTGAGCTTTTAGGACCATACGACTTCAGGACCGAATGAGTTCATACGACTTCAGGACCGAATGAGTTCATACGACTTCAGGACCGAATGAGTTCATATGACTTCAGGACCTAATGAGTTCATACGACTTCGGGACCGAATGAGTTCAAACGACTTCAGGTCCGAATGAGCTCAAACGACTTCAGAAGTCAAACTATGACTAAACGGTCTTCACCCTATCTTGGGAAAATGACCTCAAGATCATTTAAGGGTAAACGGTCTTGAGTGTCATGTGGTCTTGAAGTCAACCAAAGCTAAACGGTCTACAACCTTAAATGATCTCAGGATCGTTTGAAGGTTGAAGGTGTGAAACCTATTGGGGACTTTTAAGGATAAGTCTGCCTAATGCCTTGAAGGCTTAGATGGTTTGATGGTTGTTCAACCTAAACCCTAATGATACCTAGGGACATCAAGGGTCAAGTGGTTAGTATATTAACCCATGTTATGATCAATGGTGAACTTTACCAAAATACCCTTTATGGATTCAAGTAGGTAACCCCTTTTTATCATGCAAACCCCAATGGTTACAATGGTGATGACTTGGCTAGGCTTATCAATGTAGATTAGACCTAACCCAATCTAGAGGGATGTAATCATCACCAATGAGCAAGAGGAGAGAGAAAATCCCAATTATGGTTGAAATCCAAGTAAAATACCTTCAATATATATGAATGTACATGATTAGGGTATGATCCACCTATGTGAGATCATGAAAACCCTATTTATGATAATTGATGAATCTTAATCTTATTTGAGAGCATCATTGATGATATTCCTCATACATGATGATGTTATGAGTTCATTTTTATCGTAATGTGAATAATAAACCCTAATTCTAGGGTGATGGCATGTAATGTGAATAGTAAACCCTAATTGATGAGAATAAGGGAACTTAGCTCTTATGGCAAGAGTGGAAAGTATAATTCTTGATTTGAATTGCTTTTATCAGTTGAATTAACCTTGCAGGTTCTGATATGAAGATGATCATATCCAGGTATGGATGATGATGCTATATTCATTGAAAGCATGTTGTTAGCTTTATGAATAGTAAAATATCTTGATGCCTTGTCAATGGCAACCTATGAATTAAATGGGCTGTGAGAGCCATAAATACCATCAAGGTCATGCTTTAGAGATGACTTGTGATGAATGTATTGAGAAATGATGATTGATGAGAGTTAGGCTTGTTACATTTAGTATTCTCATTTCATAGCTGTTATGCTAATGTTATTGTTTGAAGAACAATGTATGATGTTAAAAGAATACTGAATGTACCTAACTAATCAAGTGTAATGTAGAGCCCTGATCATAGATCCATCATTGTCAGAGATCAAATGATGGTGAAATAGGTTTTCCTAAGGGAACTCCTGGATCACATACTTTTGATTATGTGGGGTATATGGATGTGTAGAACCTTACATCCTAGTGTAGGTGTTTGATGTAGATGTGTAATCCGTCAATCCTTCACTACAATCCCATACCGTATCAGTGGATGGTAAACATGAAACTTCCTGATGACGAAGAGAGCACAGATATCAGTATCAGTGGAAGATAAACATGAAAACTCCTGATGACGAAGATAGTACAGAACGCCACTGTTACTCTAAAATAGCAAAGGACCATATTACCCTGGTAAGCTATTATAGTAGAGGCACGAGATGTCCTACAAGTAATCCTCTTACTGACTGAGGAAGGTGAAGGTCATGAGAATCCGGCTCTTTTGATGACCTAGTATGATACCGAGGCACTTAGCAGTGATTGGTTGGAGTATGAGTGGTAAACCTCATCTCCACAGGGCATAAAAGTAATGTTTGAAAAACATAATCCACAGTGTAGCATACCTGTTAGAGATAACTACGAGCTGATTGATTGATGTTACACTGTATAGTGCAAATGTCTTCATGTTTCATAACTATTGAACTCATGCTTACTATTAAATCTGATGTTGAATACTTTGAAGCTTTTACTGCTTAAGTTATTCTTTGAGGTGCTATAATAAAGCTTCTGGCGAAGAGTTATAACTCTCGCTGGGACAATTATGTAAAATTGTCTCACCCCGTAGACTTCAACTTTTTAGGTGGACGTCGAGGATGGAGGAACAAGTCTACAGGTGACCAGTCCCAGCAGCAGCAGCACCAGGGGCAACAGTAAAATCTCAGGTGGAGATTTAGCCTGCCATGTGGTGTAGTTAGAGTCAGTCCTATGTGTCCTCTGTACTCTCAGGTCTTGGAGTCTTTTGGTCTGAGATTTTGGTTATGAGTTCTTGAGATTTTGTATCATGTTGTATATAATTACTCGAAGTAATTATCTGAGATGTAAACAGTTTATCTCCTTTTATGAAGGAAGTTTTATGGTTTCAATGCTTTATCTCAAAAAGTTTTAATTTCCGCTGATTTTTGGTATTCCGCTGCTAATTGAATCGCTTCCGCTAAGTTTAAATCGTGTTTATATCGTGGTTTGGAGATCAGAGCCCACACCTTGGATACAAATTTGTCATTAATTTCATAGGTTGAGATTATTTGTTCATGTATTTAATATATAGAACGTTCTACACACTTTCCCTCTCCTACTTTTACTCATTGGCCAAATATCATCTAAATTAGTTGCAACTTTTCCCAATAGCTTCTTTTCGTATTTAGATTACAAATTTGGAGTTAGTTTCCCAATTTTAGGACATTAGATATCTTATTTCTCTTTCTTGGCTTATTTCTTATTTTCTTTTAATAAGAACTTTAATATATATATATATATATATATATATATAATATTCCAAATTAGGTGATACTTGGCCCTTGAGTATCTTTTAGGTCAAGATAATGAGATTAGGAATTGTATTATCTCGTGGGCTTCCTATTTGTGATTTTTGGAACATTAACTTCCACATTATCATCTTTTATCCATTATATCCCATATTATCTCCAACTATTACATTTATCATCTCCCTTATGTATATTTCGAGATTTTCTTTCTTTTTCATATTCTAAAAAGTCCTAGAAAGTTATAGCATGAAATATTTTATTATTTTTATTACTTAAGTGGAAAATTGCACATCATTCTCATTACTTATATGCCTACTAAGGTATTTGTGCATAAAACCCTTTATTGGCATAAAAGTGAACAAATTCTCATTAAACCATTATGTTTTCCACAAATTAAAAAGAAAGGCCAAGAGGGATAGAAAGGAAAGGAAAAGATGGGAAAGAAGGTCAAAAGACAAAATGTCTAGGGTTTGGTATGTTACAACACTCCACCCCTTAAAGAAGATTTCATCCCTAAAATCACAAGTAAGAAGAGAAGGGTGAGCCTGCAACATCTCATCATAAAATATCACGTTGTTCCTAAGACCAAGAACTTCTGCCAAAACGGATACTTCATCTACTTAACCTGAGAGTTCAAAAACTTCACAAGCATCTCGACATAGGTTAGGTTCTCAGAGATCACCTAGGGTTCCACCATTAAGATTATTTTTATGAGATTTAACATTATTTACATTTTTGTCTCATTAACATTATATTCGTTATGATATAATCATTATTTTAATTATGTCATGTCATATACACTTTATTGCCAAAAGTTTTATATTTCATTATCATCCATGAAACATTATCTATATATATTTCTCATTTATATTACTAAGAATTTTACCACAATTAGAGGTTTCTCAATTATCTCAAAATATTTGATCATTAATTTTAATAATTTGGATTTAGGCTTCATTATCCTCATATTATAACCATATTTAATTATAATAAATTATCTTGCATGTGATAGGATATTTTATTCAATTTGTTATTAAGTCTACAATTAATCCAAATTATGTCACATTGATTACTTGTATGTATATTAAACATTGTCACATTACCTTTCTTATTCACATTAATATGTCATAATTACTCATTTTCTCATATTTATTCACTTCTTATTATTGATTTTGCACATTTATGTGAATCCAATCACTTCATATTCTTATTGAAGACATTCCCTGTATTTTAATGATCAAGATGAGACATATTACATATTAATGAATTGATTCACATTAGGTGACTAATCACGTGTGTATTAGATAACAAGGTAACATGCATTTCATATTGATGACTTGATAATATGTGATTAGATGATTATATATATATATCATTTATGTGTATCAAAGTATGTTAATTGATTATGGCACTTAACGTCATTAATGTATCATGAAAGGCATTAAGGATGTATATGTTAAGGTTAGATGATTACAACTTAGGATTTAAGTCAACACGACCATTATTTCTCACCTATTCATAATTGGCATGCATTAAGTTTAGATTAGGTTATAATTATCTTACTCATCATATCATTAAGGTTTATAGGTTCATGACATGATCAACATCTTACATATTAACAATTAGCGTTGATATTCATATTATGTGCATTAGATATTCATTAGGGTTCAAGCATATGGGTTATTCCTTAGATGACCATTACATGTTCATTAATATATAAACAAGCATGTTAGGTTATAACTATAACTTGTTTGGTTAAAACCAAGGATCCAGGCATATTAACCTCCTAAGTATGGAGTTAGGGTTTCTAAAGATAGAGCAGATAATTTCAAGATGTTAAAGGGTTCCATCCCCCTAAAGAGGATTTCGTCCTCAAAATCTAACCACCCAACATCATCAAACTACTTATACTCCACCCCTTAAAGAGTTCGACCTATCAAGCCAAACTACACTAGGGTTAAAGGATAAGTCTAGCTAAACCATATACAAGATCCATCGTGCTTCCATGCACACTCTGATTGCTTTCTAACCTTCAAACCTCAAGGTCTAGGTCTTAAGGACATACTATCCAAACATGGGGTTCTAAGGGACATAAGGAAACTATCTTGGTATCCATCCTCAAACAAGTCACCATACATCTAAAACTTAGGGTTCCCAAAGATATACAACATAGAAGTCTAAGGTTACTATTGCCTAAAAGCAAACTATTTTAGGCAAGTCGTATTAGCTCAGGCTAGGCCGATATCATATGGGCATGGGAGTCCTCGTAAACCAAGCTAGTGGCACAGAGGAAAATATTTCCAGCCCCCGAAACCCTGATCCTTTCTAGACACCCTTGCTTCAACTTCATTCCCTAATAGTTGCCTAAAGGCAAACCTAAACAACATTAAGTTATTATGATTACTTAAGAATCTTTCAATTGTAAATATGTTAGGTTTTTACTCAATATGTAACTATAAGATCCTAGATCAACATTTCATCAACATAGATCAAATCTAGGGTAAACATGTCACTTAAAGGGAACTATGCAAGTCTAGGGTTCTAACTAGGGAGACAAAACTAAAATAGTCAGATTATGACTACCATGGGCTCTGATACCATGTTGTAAAGAGGTGAAACCACCTCTCTACTAAATTTGGTAAACAAAACACCATTGGAAAGCAGTGGAATAAAAATTTCTGACTACAATCAATTTTCATAAAATATTATACAAAATACATCAACAATCTCCCCTTAGGGTTACGTCAACATACATAAACATGATCTATATAGAGGGGAGTCTAAATACCATAGTCTAGTCTCCAAGCAACATCTCCATCGAGTAGTTCCAAGCCAAAAGATAAGATCTTCTTGTCTTATCCATCAACTTGCTCAACACCAACACCTGGGTGGTTGAAAGCTCCCAGCAAAAGGGGAAACAAAAACAAGTATGTGTCACAAAACTAGTCTAGGATAACAAGATAAGTAAAGCATGTAAAAATAGGCTAGATTTCATCATATGATGAATATAATAAGAGAATGAGGCTATATAAAATATGCTTGCCATAAACAATTATAATAAAAAGCATTTTGTATGTAAGATAATTATGTCTACCTAACTAAGTAGGGTTGAGGCACCTACCAGACCTCTAACCTATAGACGAGGGGAGAATAAGACATTCCCAGTCACCTATACAATATAATGGAGGAGAATAAAAACATTCCCCAGGGAAATTAGTACTGCCCTCTGTGGGTGGTTGTACATAAGTACCACTACTTTAATTTAAATAGAACATAAATCTACATGTTAGAAAATAAGTCATGGCAAGAATAATCATATGAGTTAATAAGCATGGCAGTGGGGTTTAAAAACCCAAACAACAAGGAATAATTATCTGGTTTGAGGCACAAGAAATTAGGGTTTCAAGAAAAGAGAATAAGGTTAAATTAAGCCTCATTATGGAAAACTAGGTTAAGGCATAAATATTCCCAACCGATGTATTAGATGCACATACCTCTTCCTTAGAGTCCTAGAAATCACTTTTCAGAACCTTAAATGAGATCAGGATCCACTTGTACTAATATCACCATCATATCCATGTATTAGAACTATGTATATGCATTGAAGACTTAAAACCCTAAAGTTACTAAATTTTTTTTTACAAACCATCGATTAGGTCCTAAAACTCATAGTACTATCTTAGTTAGGGTTTTCTGATCAAAATGACATATAATTTCATATATTTTGGAGATATGGACCTTTAGGTGTATTTTTAGTGATTTTTAACTAATTAATTCATTTTCTAGAAAATCACCTTTGACAAAACTCAAAATCAACATTTAGAAATATTTTTATTAGACAGAGTGCATTATTTTGAGTTCTAAACATATTTTATTTCTATTTTTGGATGCACGGTTTACAAGATATGATTTTTTGGATTCCAACCAATCAGAAGGTGCCACGTAAGCAATTCATATCAAACAGAGAGAGGGGGTGGGGCCGGGTCTGTGACTTGACCCAATCATAGCAAGACAAGTTAGCAGCCCTTGCCTCACTGGCTACTAAGAGGACACCAGTCAAAGTCGGGTCAACCAAAGTCAAAACAATTCAAAAAGTCAATAATGCCCTTGTGTGAATCAGAGATGAGAAAAGAAGGTAGCCGGGGTGGGGTGGGGTAAAAGAAAATTTTTACAAGGTAACTCATCCCCTTCCCTTTCCCGTGCCATGGCGACGAGCTGCAAGCAACAACTTGCTTGGTATTTTGGGTGAATCTGGGATCACAACAAAAATCTTTGTACAAGTATGCAAAAGAAAGAGAACACGGTTCTGAATTTGAAGGTACTTGTAATTTGATCGAAGATGAATCAAGGAGAGGAGGAGATCCTCCACAAGCCATGAACCTTCAACCACTCATTGGGGGTTCGAACAATGATGAAACTCACAATTGGAGGGTGCGTTGAGTTGCAAAGGAGAGGGGGAAGCTTGAGGTAGGTGTATTTATAGGCAAGGGGGTGTAGGTTAGGGTTTGCATAGGTGAGGTGAGAGAGAGGTTTTGAGAACTTTGGGGAATATCCAAATAATTCATGAAATCCCAAAAAAGTTGGGATAAAGTGGTACAAAATTGAACAAGGAATCCAACGAGCCGAAGAATTCACAATTTGGTCGAGTAACGAGAGAGATAATGCAAAATGAAAATTGCAAAATCTATTTTTGGTTTCCTAATCTAGACCGAGGTAGAAGACAACCTCTCGGCCGTCTGATCTGAGATCCACGGTCAATGATCGGTGTGGATAAAGCCAAAGCATGTGACATTTAATCTCTTAACCAATTCCAATTCTGACTAAAGTGATATATATTATTTAATGAATTTCTCTTTCTTATTTTGAGGGCTCAAACAGTTTCCAAATCTAATAAAAATTGACACCCCAACTAATTTTGACGTGTAGAATCCGAATATGGAATTATTTTTGCGTTTTGGGGACTTTTAATGGGTTAGATAATTCAAAACTCATTTTCTCTTTCTTCCTTCATTAGTGGTGATAAGATTCCCTAAATTTTGTGAAACTTCACCCACAAGTTACCTTAAGTGCCTTGGATACAAATTTATCATTAATTTCATAGGTTGAGATTATTTGTTCATGTATTTAATATATAGAAGGTTCTACACACTTTCTCTCTCCTACTTTTACTCATTATCCAAATATCATCAAAATTAGTTGCAAATTTGCCCAATAGCTTATTTTCTTATTTGGATTATGAATTTGGAGTTAGTTTTCCAATTTGAGGGCATTAGATATATTATTTCTCTTTATTTGTTTATTTCCTATTTTCTTTTAATAAGTACTTTAATATATATATTTATCTTCCAAATTAGGTCATACTTGGCCCTTAAGTATCTTTTAGGTCAAGATAATGAGATTGGGAATCATATTATCTTGTGGGCTTCCTATTTGTGATTTTGGGAACATTAACTTCCACATTATCTTCTTTTATCCATTATATCCCATATTATCTCCAACTATTACATTTATCATCTCCCTTATGTATATTTCGAGACTTCCTTTCTTTTTCATATTCTAAAAAGTCCTAGAAAGTTATAGCATGAAATCTTTTATTATTTTTATTACTTAAGTGGAAAATTGCACATCATGCCGATTACTTATATTCCTACTGAGGTATTTGTGCATAAAACCTTTTATTGGCATAAAAGGTGAACAAATGTTCATTAAACCATTATATTCTCCACAAATTAAATAGAAAGGCCAAGAGGGATAGAAAGGAAAGGAAAAGATGGGAAAGAAGGTTAAAAGACAAAATGTCTAGGATTCAGTATGTTACATAGGATGTGTAGATAATTTTTCCAAATTTATTTCAAATGTTTTTTTAACTTAGGAATTTTGAGGCAAACAATTTTTTTGGTTTAAATCCATTTTGAACGAATTCATATTGACTAAGCTTTAGTTCAACTAGGATATAGTAGCTAGATCAATGGAGGCAGAGCTGTGTCTAAATCAAATTGGAGTTTTGCCGATGCAACTTGATCAAGTTCTGATTCAAACAGTTGTACTTATGCAAACATTTTAAGTAGCACCCCATAAGCCATGTTTTCTCAACTATCTATCATATAATAGATAATTTCACAATAAGTTCATCTTAGCACTCCCAACAACTAGCTTAGATATTCCTAGCTATTTTCTATATATAGGAGTGTCTTATAAACACCCAAAGCATGCTTCAGAATTGTCTCTACATGTTATCTTTCTCAAACTTAGAATCTTAGTTTTCTACATTGAGTTTCTCCTAAGAAAGTCCAAGCTTAGCCTAGCTCTAGTGTCCTACTCAACCCGGTATAGCCTTAGATGAACCTTGTAGATTTGATCTTTACTTGTTTAATAGTGCTACATATTATATATCTTGTGAGATTGTGTTATAATTTCCTTCTTCTATCATGTTTCCTATTTTGTCTTGTTGCTTTGGCCTACTTTTTACGATAAGGTTTCATCAAAGAGCTTTGAGGCTACTTTCTTTGAGAAGGCCCTAAAGATAGTGGAGAAGATTGCAGTCTTTTTCAAGAGGTGCCTTCCAACATCCCTTAAAGAAGGGGAAGTTGTCCTTACTCTTGAAAAGTAGGTTCTTAATCCATAAAGGGCATTAGTATTTATAAATTGTGTGGGTATGGAAATATAATAACATATAGGTTGGTAAAATCTGGTTGACAACAATTAGGTAGAGGATTTACGATATCTCAAGTTGGAATCACTTTAAATTTTTTATGACCTAACTGTTATACATTATCCATATTTTGATGATGACTTAATGATAACATCCAATTTTTTGGATATTATATGCCTTAACGTATCTCTTATTTTCTCTCATTATGTGGATTCTTATTCACTTCCCTCCATTTTACACATAAATACTATTTCTACCATCATTTAAGGATAACAAGAACATTTCATGCAGATGATCAAGGAAGTAGTGCATTTCACCAAGGAGCAAGACCTCCATCGATTTCCACAACCCATGGACACCTTCGAGCAGTCAACATCACAACCATCAGTTCACAGCCGATGGACACCATGGACAGTCTGCACCACCACTAATCAACGCTCGATGGTAAACCAGTGCAGCCATCAAATGTCACCATTGTACATTAGTTGATGGCTGGGTAGATACATTAGGAAATGGTTGTTCAGAGTCATCAACTGATGGGCGTGCAGACTCATCAGGTGATGGTCACATAACAGACGATGGCCATCTGATCCACACCCGAAGGAAACACTGCAACCAACCAATGCTCAGTTGATGCTTTTCCTAGCCTTTGTCAGTCGAAGGCCTGACATCTGGCTGTAAACCCAAAGGCCCAAGAACTACTGCACGAACTAGCTCATCGATAATTCAGATACTATTAAGCACATGCCCCAAGGTAGGTACCTGGAGAACTTGCAGTACAAGCAAATGTTCTCAAGGGCACCTGGGGCACCCATGGATGACAGAGGGGATCAAACAACGTCAAGGATGTCAAAGCACTACCACATAAGAAGTCCACCACCGCTCACTGTAACCAACATTAGTTGGCAACCAAGGAGGGGTGAAAGTTGGCCAAAGTCTAAGTTGTCTCCCTCCGCCCTTATCCTATTTGAACTACTCCCTCAATAGGAGGAGAATGGAGAGAAGGTTCTTTCCAGCACTATGTCGATCTCTACTAGGGTATCCTGATGATTGGTTATAGCCAGTCGTTGGTCATATTGGTGTACCTTGTACCTCCTAGTTTCCCTTGCTCATTTCATTTTCCCATCCTTCCTCTCCAACTATACTTTATGTCCATCTCTATTTGTGAATCCATAATGATGTTCATTACCATGAGTGGCTAAAAATCTTGTGTGGGTTGGGAGTAGCCACTAAGGCTCTCCCAACATGTATATACTTACATCCTTTTGGATATACATATGCTCCTAGTAATGGTTATCTCCATACATGTGTTCTTATTTCTTCACTTGCATGATTAGCTACCATCTTGTGATGTTTGTTTGTTAGTGCCTCAAAGAGTAGTGTTGACCTTATCTAAGTGTTATTGAGTTGTATGAATGAATGAGAATGTTGGATTTCTTAAGCTAATGATCATAGGGTTGCATTTGTGATTGTTTCTTTGCCATGTTGATAGAGATACAACCATATAATCTAGATCTATCCTAAGCTTGAGTGAGGAGGGAATAGACATATATGATGATTTCTTATAATCTTGTTAGAGTTATACAAATGGGTGTGAGTATTGCATGTTGGTGAGAGATATTAGTTGGTGAAACCTGATCCAAGTGCCCTTCCATACATGTTTCATCACTCTTTATTTCTACTTGTTCTCATTTTGTTTGTCGGTTGAAAAATCATCATTTTGTAAGGAACAACCCTTTTATCCCACTCTTTGTTTGGTGTATCTGAGCATAGATTTTATGTTCTTAGCACCTACCACCCCTATCCCTGTGGATTGACCCCGAATACTACATCAGACTCCGTATAATAGTTGTGGGGGCTTGAGTTTTGGGTTATAAATTTAAGAGTTTGACTACTCTAGATCTGCTCTTTTTTTGACATGTGATTTAGGTCGGTCAACCTTTTAGTGTCATTGTCAGGGACAATGTAAGGACCCTGACCTCCATTTAGGGCTTATCCTATTTGCTTTGCTTAACCCTGGTGCTTAGTTGCTTGCTAATCACCTTTAGTGGTGATTAGGGTTTGTTGGTGCTTTGTTGAGAGCTGGAGGTGCTACTTGCAATTAACCCAGTCTAGGGTTTGTGGGCAAGTTTGTCACCTTATGAGGTGTTCCTCCCTCTCCTTGCTTCCTCTAGTGTTGAGAGGAAGGTTGGGCTCGTTGCTTGAGTTCCTTGGGCTTGGATGAGCCTTGGTGGGCCTTGTTGTGCCTTGCCTTTGCCTTTTTGGACCTTGTGTCGGGCAAGTGAGCCTTGTGTCGGCCAAGGTGTGTCGACCATGCTTGTGTCGGCCAAGGTGTGTCGACCATGCTTGTGTCGGCCTATGGTGTGTCGCCCAGGGTGTGTGTCGGCCTGAGTTGTGTTGCCCATGGGAGTGTGTCAGCCATGGTGTGGAGGTGTGTCGCCCATGGACCTCTTTGACCCTCTTTGACCTCATTTGTGTCACCACTAGTGGACACTTGGTGCTTGATGCTTGCATGTGGCAATGGCATTGGACATGTGGTTAGGGCATGTTAGAGTGGTGGCTTTGCACATGGACAAGTGTCCCTAGGTGGGCGACACCTTTCCTTGTCTTACCTTGGTTTCTCCTCCATCCTCTTCTATATATGTGCTTCCTTTCTCTTGCTAAGTATCCCTTTAGTTCCTTAGTCTCCCTCTCCCTTGGTGCACGTCACCCCCTCTTCCTTTGTAAGCTTGGAGGCCGATCCTTCTTGGAGTCTCCTTCTTCCTCTAGTGGTGGTCGAACCCTAGAGTGCCTTGCTTTCTTCTTGTGGTGGAGCTTAGGGCTTGGATCTTGGAGTTGCTTAAGGCGGGTTACATAACTCCTAACCCACACTATATTACCATCTTCTATGTTATTGTTAGTATGTTGCTTATGATCGGCTATGTATGTTACTAGTTTGGTTTCTTGCTTAAGATTGTTCTTGTTGGCCGAACTATGTTCTAGGGTTTCTTGTTGAGCAACACCCCTCTCCCTCCTTGGTCTAGAAAAGTGAGCTTGAACTCTAGTAAGATGAGAAATACTCCTCTCTCGTTTGAGTTGAGAGGTGAGCTTGTGTTCTAGTGGCTTGAGCAACACCCTTCTCTCACCATGGATTCGAGAGGTGAGCTTTGTGGTGGTTGTAGACCTTTGTTAGAGTTGGTCCTTATGTTGCCCGATTGGTGATAAGAGTTGTGCAAGACCCCTCTCTCTTGGTTGTTGAGAGGTGAGCCATCTTCTTGATCCATTAGGGTTTTGGTGACCTTGTGCTTGAGGAAGATGATGACCTTGTGGAGTTAAATCTTGGCCGATATGTCTTGGAGTTGACGTTGCCTGATACCCCTCTTGATCTAGAGTGTTGGTTGGCTTGAGAAGGATGTGTTGGGCGTTACCCTTATTTCCTGCCTTGTGTGTGCGTAGGGCGTTACACCTGGCTGAATGCCCTGCTCGATACACCTTGTTCAGGTGGTTGCTTGGTGCTTTCACACCTTGAACGTCTTGAGCGTGTGGTCTGGTCTTATGTCGGGCGTCACACCACAGTCTTCGCCTTGTTGCACGACAGGTTCCTTTGTCATCCGTTTGAGTTGCATCTTTTGGGCGTTACTCCTTGTTGAGTGGTGCTACCCGATACACCTGATCTGTGATGGTAGCCTAAAGCCGTTATATCTTGGACGTTATAGAGTTTAGTGGCTACCTCGGTGCTGGGCATCATGACTTAGTGGTGATGCCCGACAGAGTGTCACACAGTATCCCTAGCCATTACACATGGATGCCCGACGGAGCGTTGCACGACACCAAAGTGCACAATACATATGGTTGCACGACATAGCGTTGCACGACACATGAGGTGCATGACACCTAGGGTTGCCTGATATACCCCGAGGTGGTAGTCGTTACCCCCCCTGCTGGTTGCTTGGTCGATATGAGGTTAGAGTACCTTGGATGATAGGGGAGAGTACCTTGCCCGATACTATCTTTGGTGAGGGTAGTGGGCATTTCTAGTGAGGGCCTTGTTCCTTATATGGAAAACTGATATGCTAGATCTTGTTTCATGCTATCACAGTTGGTTTATGATAGTGATCCTTGACATGCTTGATAGTAGATATAATAGATCACATCTATATATCTTGACATGACTTTACATGCGTTTATGACCATCTTGAATTATATGTATAATGTTGAGTTAATGATAAGCATGTAAGAAGCTTTGCATGATGATATGACATATGTCTATGGTCACAGGTTGATGCATGAATGATAAAATATATAATCATCACTACTGCCCTATGTTGATAATATAACTCTTCTGATAATCCATGATGATTGTGCATACTAACCATGCAGGTACAGATGCATAGCCAGGTAATGGGCTATGACGTATATATGTTTGAGTAACACTGCTCTGATGGTTACTCTTGATGATGAGATAACATGCATGATGTGTTTTGGTCTGAGGACCTGAGTTTGGCTAAAGTGCCTTGATGAGGTGCTATCCTCTGATGATGATCTAGGATTGCTATCCCATGGTGATGATGTAAGCCTTGAGAGGAAGTGGCACTATGTGATGAGGGATTGAGATCCCATGGCAATGTGATGATCCTTGAGATGGATCTAGATGGTTGGAAAGAGGCCAAGTGGTAACATGTAATGTTGGATCCTTGTGATGGATCAAGATGATGTTGATGACAGTCAAAGCATGATGTTGAGTTTCATGTTATTTATTCTTTTTCTTGATTGCATGATTATACAACTTGGTTGAATCTTACAATCCATATAAAATATACTAACTAATCACAGTGGAACATATCATATAGTTTGCCCTGGCCATAGATCCATCATCGTCAGGAGCTGGTGATGGTGAAACAGGTTCTCCTGTGGGTTAACCTGGAAGCGCATATTATTGAATATGTGTGGTTTCTCCTAGCCGAAAATGAGGAGATATGAGTACAACTTTAGTTGTAGACTCCATAGTGCAGATTCAGGCCCGTAGCTCAATATGATAAGAGCATGGTGAACAGGCCGATGGCTCAGGATATGTGATATGGGAGCATGAATGTGTTCATGGCTCATAGCACGGTGAATAGGCCCATGGCTCAGTTTCACTAGTGCTGATACCTGTACTGAGGCAGGCTAGGCAGAGGGTAGCCTGACCCTGTGGCTGAGGCCACTTAAGCATGAGACTGTGGTCCTGCTTGTGTTGTACTCGTGCACTGACCACGAGGTGGGAGGTCGTGGAGTCCGGCTCTGCCATTGACCTTGTATGGCACTGACTTGGGTTTCACAACTGAAGGTTGGATTTGAGCGGTACGGCTCACTTCCTCAGGGCATAATAATACATAATCCAACCGAATAGTATCTACTGCTTAAGGCAAAACACGGAACATTGGTTGAGGCCTTACTTGCATAGTTAATCTTATTATACTTACAGTTACTTATACATCCTTGTGTTATGTGGTAAGATCTTATAAATCTTATCTTGTCAATCATGTTCCATAAATAGATCTTTGGTGAAATGCCTTCCGTACATCTGGTAAGCTTGATGGTATGAATAGCCTTGCTATATAGACTGCTCTTGTTGTACCTTTTATCAGTTATTTGTTGTTGTTGCTTTAATCCTTCTATGGTTTTGTGGTTTCGGCGGGGAGTTATGTTTCTCGCTGGGACTGTGTGTCTCACCCCGCTGGTTTATAACCTTTTTAGGTGTTCTAGTTAGACGTGATGGTGGTTGCGGGGTTGCGGCCGAGCAATAAGACGAGCAGTAGAAGGCAAGAGATGGACATGCTGCTGTTTTGGTTGTTTTGTAGTAGAGTCTTAGAGTCATCCCTGTACTCTCAGGTCCTTGGAGGTGTTTTGACGTTGTTTCACGATGTATAGCTGATGATGTTTTGTATACCCTGCTGCTGGCCGGATGTGGGCTGTTATGTATGTATAAACAGGTGATGAACTCATGTGATGACAAGATAGCTGATCTCCTAAGCTGTGGACACATATCAAGACTTGTAAATGTTTATATAACATGTTTTCTTGTAGGACGAGGAGTTGAATATAACAGTTTCTTAGTTTATCCGCTTTCTGAAATCAGTTTTAATTAACCCGTGTTTTTGGTAATCTGTGGTTATGGTGATTTCTGCACGTTTTTGCGTAACACCTCGCTGTCTGTGTGATAGTGGGATGTGTTGCCACAAGTTTTAGTATCAGAGCTCTAGGTTCACTGAATCTACAGGGATTTAGGACTAGGTTGTGTCTGTTCTTGTGAGTTTTCCAGATTTTCTTACAATCATCTTCTGCCCTCAGCGGAAGAAAAAGCCAAGATGTCTGGAAACCATGAAGAACACAATGCTGAGAACAGCGATGCTACATCAGTTGATGGAGCTATAGGGCAGGCACATGGAGATCGGGTGCCTGAGGTCCCCCAACCTGACCCAGCCATTTTCGAAAACCCTTCTTATCAACAACTTATGGGGTAGATGATGGCTACGATGAATCTCATGGTAGAGAGATTTCCAGTGCCTCCGCTGAGAGCACATGCTCCCCATGGTCAAACATCGGGTATTGGGAAGACCTTTGAGCGAATTTGCCAAGTCAGAGCTTCGGATTATGCTGGAACGGCTGATCCAGTGGATGCAGATCTGTGGCTGAAAAGTCTTGAGAAGGCTTTCCGGATCCTTGACATCCCCGAAGCAGACAAAGTCAAGCATGCCGTCTACCTTCTGAAGGGTAGTGCTGGTCATTGGTGGACCATCGAGGAGGAGAAGCGACCCGGTGAGGTGATCGGTTGGGAGGTTTTCCGGCGTGAGTTTGTCAGCAGATACTTTCCGAAGACGTATCTGGATGAGAAAATCAGCCAGTTTGAGCGCCTACGCCAAGGAATGATGAACATCACCGAGTACAAAGCCAAGTTCATGGATCTGTTGAGGTTTTGTCCTCATATGGCAACGACAGATGACAAGTGAATCAAACATTTTGAGAAAGGCCTGAGTGCTGAGCTGACAACACCTACTTCTGCGTTGGAGAACAGAGAGCGGTTTGCTATGTTTGTGGAATCTATCTGGAGAATCGAACAATCAGTTAAGGAGAAAAGAGAATCCATGTCTAAGAAGAGGCCTACTTAGTTCCAGGGACATAGGTTTGGTGGCTTCAAGAAGCCAAGATTTTCAGCACCTTCCGTGATGAGAGGTTCCAGTGTACCATCGCAGTGGTCTCTGAGTAAGGGAAGAGGTTATGTTTCTTCACCGTCGAAGGCACATAGTACAACTTCTGTGGTAGTGACAGGGCCGTCTAGGCCACAACAGCGAGACTAGTCATGCCATCTTTGTGGTTAGATCGGGCATTTCAGGTCAAATTGCCCGAGTAGAGGTGTTGAAGTGACGCAGCAGCTAAGGCAGAATCAACGAGGGTTAGATAGACTACAGCCCAATAGTAGCAGAGGGTGAGGACGCGGTCAAGCGTCGCAAGTGGGATCGTCTGCTTAAGGAAGCAGAGGACGTGGACATCAAGCAACAGCTCAAATCTATGCTATGAGTCAGTCGGAGGTGATAGTCAACCCGCGAGTGGTGACAGGTCAGATGGGGTTATTTCATTATGATATGTCTTCTTCTTGCTTTATATTTGTTCTTCTTGACCCAGGTGCTACACACTCTTTTATCACCTATAGTATGCTTGAAAACTGTCATTTAACTGTTAGCTGTAAGAAATATAGCTTGTTGTTAGAAACCCCTCTTGATGGTTCCTCGATGCTTCGAGAAGAGTGTCCATCTTGTGTCTTATCTTTTTCGGAACACAATATACAAGTGGATCTTATACCACTTTATATGCATGGTTTTGATGTGATCCTTGGGATGGATACCTTGGAGAGGTATAAAGTTGTTTTGGACTGTGGATCTGAGCAGGCTGTGTTTGATGATGATGGAGAGAAGTGGATCTTCTAAGGAGATAGGAAGATTCTTCTAACGTGTCTAGTGTCGGCTATGGTGGCAGCGAAGTTGCTACGACAAGGATGTAAGGCGTTCTTAGCTCACGTGGTGGATATCAAGGCGAAAGGTCCTAGCCTGGAGGAGGTGACGGTTGTCTGAGAGTTTGCGGATGTGTTTCCCGATGAGTTCCCCGGTGTTCCTCCACCCCGAGAGATTGATTTCGAGATCAATCTGGTTCCAGGAACGCAACCAGTCGCACAGACACCGTATAGGATGGCTCCAGTAGAGATGGTAGAGCTTAAGAAGCAGTTACAAGAGTTGTTGGAGAAAGGTTTCATCCGACCGAGTACATCGCCTTGGGGTGCTCCAGTGTTTTTCATTAAGAAGAAGGACGGATCGATGCGGCTATGTATACACTATCGATAGTTGAACAAGGTCACGATCAAGAACAAGTACCCGTTGCCGATGATAGATGATCTATTCGATCATTTGCACGGTGCTACAGTGTTTTCAAAGATCGATCTACGGTCTGGATATCATCAGTTGAGGATTAAGGTGGATGACATATAAAAGTCAGCTTTTAGGATGAGGTATGGTCACTTCAAGTTTGTGGTTATGCCGTTTGGGCTAACCAATGCACATGCTGCTTTCATGGATTTGATGAACAGAGTGTTCCGTGCTTTCCTAGATCAGTTTGTTGTAGTCTTTATAGATGACATCTTGATCTATAGTCGGGACAGGCAAGAGCATGAGCGACATCTTCGACTAGCGTTGACTCTTCTTCGCCAACATCAGTTGTATGCCAAGTTCAGTAAGTGCGAGTTTTGGTTGGAAGAATTAACTTTCTTGGGTCATGTGATATTTGCAGAAGGAGTTAAAGTGGACCCGAAGAAGGTGGAGTCTGTTGTAGAATGGGAACAACCAAATATGCCGACAGAAGTTCGTAGTTTCTTGGGTTTAACAGGATACTACCGGAGGTTTATCAAGGACTTTAGTGCGATTGCATTGCCGATGACAAAGTTGACTAGAAAGGATGTACCTTTTGTATGGAATGACCGTTGTCAACAAGCTTTCTAGAGTTTGAAGGAGAAATTGACTAGTGCTCCCATGTTAGTCCTACCAGAGCATGGAAAGGGCTATGTTGTTTTCTGTGATGCTTCCAAGAAAGGTCTAGGTTGTGTGCTGATGCAGGAAGATCATGTGGTTTCTTTTGCTTCGCGACAGCTGAAGAAACATGAGGAGAACTATCCGACTCATGACTTGGAGTTGGCAGCAGTGGTTCATGCGTTAAAGATTTGGAGACACTATCTTTACAGGGAAGTGTGTCATATCTTTATAGATCATAAGAATCTGAAGTACATCTTTTCGTAGAATGAGCTAAACATGCGACAATGATGATGGATGGAGTTAATCAATGATTATGACTACACCATCGAGTATCATCCTGGTAAAGCGAATGTGGTAGCCGATGTGCTTATCCGAAAGTCTTCTCCTTTTTCTTCAAAGAAGGCACAATTGAGTTCCTTGGTATGCCATAGACGGGATATGCTTGTTTCCTTGCGGCAGATGAATGTGCAGATGGGAGTTTCCTTGTTAGCTGGACTTTTAGCACATATGCAAGTCAAGCCTACGCTGAGACAACAAATCAAAGATGCACAACAAACAGATAAGACAATTTAGTTGATCAAGTCAGAGCTCGGCAACGAAAGGCGTGATGGGTTCAATGAGTCCGAGGATGAACTAGTTTGCTATTAAGATAGGATGGTAGTCCCCGATGTTGATAATATGAGGAAGCTAGTGCTCGAGGAAGCACACACGTCGATGTATGCTATGCATCCAGGAGTCACTAAGATGTATCATAATCTGAAGGACTTGTATTGGTGGCCCGATATGAAGAAAGATGTAGCCGAGTTTGTGGCTAAGTCTGCGGTATGTCAGCAAGTGAAGGTTGAGCATCATAAGCCGGTAGGTACGTTGCAACCCCTACCGATACCGCAGTGGAAATGGGATCATATGACCATGGATTTTGTAGTTGGTCTGCCCAGGACAACTAGGAATCATGATTCCATTTGGGTAATAGTGGACAGATTGATGAAGTCTGCCCATTTCATACTTGTAAAGACAATGTATATAGCTGAGAAGCTCGCTCGGGTATATGTAGATGAGATAGTACGTTTGCACGGTGTGCCAGCAACGATAGTTTCCGACATAGGTCCTCAGTTCACGAGTCGTTTCTGGGAACAGTTGCACAAAGCGTTGGGAACGCAGTTGAGGTTCAGTACCGCCTTCCACCCACCGACAGATGGACAGTCTGAGAGGACTATTCAAACTTTAGAGGATCTCCTTCGAGCTTGTGTTTTGTAGTTCCTAGGCAGTTGGGATATACACCTCAGTTTGATAGAGTTTGCTTACAACAATAGTTATCAGCGGAGCATTGACATGGATCCTTATGAGGCCTTATATGGTAGGAAGTGCAGATCTCCATTGTGTTGGTATGAGTTTGGTGAATATCAGCTTTTGGGTCGTGACTTAGTACAACATACAACAAAAAAGATCAAAGTGATACAACAACAGTTGAAAGCGGCACAGGACAGGCAGAAGTCGTACAGAGACAATCGCCGACGACCTTTGAAGTTCCAGGTAGGAGACAAAGTGTATCTTAAAGTCTTGCCGTGGAAAGGTGTGCTAAGGTTTGGTAGGAAGGGTAAGCTAGCACCCAGATATATGGGGCCATACCCAATCATAGCACATATGGGCAAGGTAGCCTATGAGTTAGAGCTACCGCCAGAGTTGCACATGTTGCATCCAGTGTTCCATGTCAGTATGTTGAAGAAAAGTCATCCAGATACATGAACAGTGATACAGCCAGTCGAAGTTGAGCTTGATGAAGATGTGACCTATAAGTAAGGTTCTTTGACGATCCTTGACAAGAGAGTTAAGAAGCTGAAGAGGAAGGACCTGGTTCTGGTGAAGGTTCTTTGGCATCATCGTGGCGTTAAGGAAGCCACGTGGGAGCTTGAGGAAGAGATGAGGAGGAAGTATCCCTCGTTTTCTCTTCGAATTTCGAGGATGAAATCCCCTTGTAGAGGGTTATATCTTGTAAGGACCCTGACCTCTATTTAGGGCTTATCCTGTTTTCTTTACTTAACCCTGGTGCTTAGTTGCTTGCTAATCACCTTTAGTGGTGATTAGGGTTTGTTGGTGCTTTGTTGAGAGCTGGAGGTGCTACTTGCAATTAACCCAGTCTAGGGTTTGTGGGCAAGTTTGTCACCTTGTGAGGTGTTCCTCCCTCTCCTTGCTTCCTCTAGTGTTGAGAGGAAGGTTGGGCTCGTTGCTTGAGTTCCTTGGGCTTGTATGAGCCTTGGTGGGCCTTGTTGTGCCTTGCCTTTGCCTTTTTGGACCTTGTGTCGGGCAAGTGAGCCTTGTGTCGGCCTAGGTGTGTCGGCCATGCTTGTGTCAGCCTGTGGTGTGTCGCCCAGGGTGTGTGTCGGCCTGAGTTGTGTCACCCATGGGATTGTGTCGACCATGGTGTGGAGGTGTGTCGCCCATGGACCTCTTTGATCCTCTTTGACCTCATTTGTGTCACCACTAGTGGACAATTGGTGCTTGATGCTTGCATGTGGCAATGTCCTTGGACATGTGGTTAGGGCATGTTAAAGTGGTGGCTTTGCACATGGACAAGTGTCCCTAGGTGGGTGACACCTTACCTTGTCTTACCTTGGTTTCTCCTCCATCCTCTTCTATATATGTTCTTCCTTTCTATTGCTAAGGATCCCTTTAGTTCCTTAGTCTCCCTCTCCCTTGGTGCACGCCACCCCCCTCTTCCTTTGCAAGCTTGGTGGCTGATCCTTCTTGGAGTCTCCTTCTTCCTCTAGTGGTGGCCGAACCCTAGAGTGCCTTGCTTTCTTCTTGTGGTGGTGCTTAGGGCTTGGAGCTTGGAGTTGCTTAAGGCGGGTTACATAACTCCTAACCCTAACTATATTACCATCTTCTATGTTATTGTTTGTATGTTGCTTATGATCGGCTATGTATGTTGCTAGTTTGGTTTCTTGCTTAAGATTGTTCTTGTTGGCCGAACTATGTTCTAAGGTTTCTTGTTGAGCAACACCCCTCTCCCTCCTTGGTCTAGAAAAGTGAGCTTGAACTCTAGTAAGATGAGCAATACTCTTCACTCGTTTGAGTTGAGAGGTGAGCTTGTGTTCTAGTGGCTTGAGCAACACCCTTCTCTCACCATGGATTCGAGAGGTGAGATTTGTGGTGGTTGTGGACCTTTGTTAGAGTTGGTCATTATGTTGCCCGATTGGTGATAAGAGTTGTGTAAGGCCCCTCTCTTTAGGTTGTTGAGAGGTGAGCCATATTCTCGATCCATTAGGGTTTTGGTGCCCTTGTGCTTCAGGAAGATGATGACCTTGTGGAGTTACATCTTGGCCGATATGTCTTGGGGTTGACGTTGCCCGATACCCCTCTTGATCTAGAGTGTTGGTTGGCTTGAGAAGGCTGCGTTGGGCGTTACCCTCATTTCCTGCCTTGTGTGTGCATCGAGCATTACACCTGGCTGAATGCCCTGCTCCCTGCTCGATACACCTTGTTCAGGTGGTTGCTTGGTGCTTTCACACCTTCAACATCTTGAGCATGTGGTCTGGTCTTGTGTCGGGCGTCACACCACAGTCTTCACCTTGTTGCACGACAGGTTCCTTTGTCGCCTGTTTGAGTTCCATCTTTTGGGCCTTACTACTTGTTGAGTGGTGTTGCCCGATACACCTGATCTGTGATGGTAGCCTAGAGTCGTTATATCTTAGATGTTATAGAGTTTAGTGGATACCTCGGTGATGGGCGTCAGGACTTAGTGGTGATGCCCGACAGAGTGTCACATAGTATCCCTAGCCGTTGCACATGGATGCCCGATGGAGCGTTACACGACACATATGGTTGCACGACACATGAGGTGTGTGACACCTAGGGTTGCCCAATATACCCTGAGGTGGTAGCCGTTACCCCCCTGCTGGTTGCTTGGCTGATATTAGGTTAGAGTACCTTGGACGATAGGGGAGAGTACCCTGCCCGATACTATTTTTGGTGAGGGTAGTGGGCATTTCCAATGAGGGCCTTGTTCCTTATATGGAAAACTGATATGCTAGATCTTGTTTCATGCTATCACGGTTGGTTTATGATAGTGATCCTTGACATGCTTGATAGTAGATATAATAGATCACATCTATATATCTTGACATGACTTTACATGCGTTTATGACCATCTTGAATTATATGTATAATGCTGAGTTAATGATAAGTATGTAAGAAGCTTTGCATGATGATATGACATATGTCTATGGTCACAGGTTGAGGCATGAATGATAAAGTATATAATCATCACTATTGTCCTATGTTGATAATATAACTCTTCTGATAATCCATGATGATTGCGCATATTAACCATGCAGGTATAGTTGCATAGCCAGGTAATGGGCTATGAGGTATATATGTTTGAGTAACACTACTCTGATGGTTACTCTTGATGATGAGATAACATGCATGATGTGTTTTGGTCTGAGGATCTGAGTTTGGCTAAAGTGCCTTGATGAGGTGCTATCCTCTGATGGTGATCTGGGATTGCTATCCCATGGTGATGATGTAAGCCTTGAGAGGAAGTTGTACTATGTGATGAGGGATTGAGATCCCATGGCAATGTGATGATCCTTGAGATGGATCTAGATGGTTGGCAAGAGGCCAAGTGGTAACATGTAATGTTGGATCCTTGTGATGGATCAGGATGATGTTGATGACAGTAAAAGCATGATGTTGAGTTTCATGTTATTTATTCTTGTTCTTATTTGCATGATTATACAACTTGGTTGAATCTTGCAATCCATATAAAATATACTAACTAATCACAGTGGAACATATAATGTAGCTTGCCCTGGCCATAGATCCATCATCGTCAGGAGCTGGTGATGGTGAAACAGGTTCTCCTGCGGGTTAACCTGGAAGAGCATATTATTGAATATGTGTGGTTTCTCCTAGCCGAAAATGAGGAGGTATGAGTACAACTTCGGTTGCAGACTCCAGAGTGCGGATTCAGGCCCGTAGCTCAATATGATAAGAGCATGGTGAACATGCCCATGATTCAGGATATGTGATATGGGAGCATGAATGCGTTCATGGCTCAAAGCACGGTGAATAGGCCTGTGGCTCAGTTTTACTAGCGTTGATACCTGTACCGAGGCGGGCTAGGCAGAGGGTAGCCTGACCCTGTGATTGAGGCCACTTAAGCATGAGACTGCGGTCCTGCTTGTGTTGTACTCGTGCACTGACCACGAGGTGGGAGGTCGTGGAGTCCAGCTCTTCCATTGACCTTGTATGGCACCGGCTTGGGTTTCACAACTGAAGGTTGGATTTGAGCGATACGGCTCACTTCCTCAGGGAATAATAATACGTAATCCAGTCGAATAGTATCTAATGCTTAAGGCAAAACATGGAACATTGGTTGAGGCCTTGCTTGCATAGTTAATCTTATTATACTTGCAGTTACTTATACATCCTTGTATTATGTGGTAAGATCTTATAAATCTTATCTTGTCAATCATGTTCCATAAAGATATCTTTGGTGAAATGCCTTCCGTACATCTGGTAAGATTGATGGTATGAATAGCCTTGCTATATAGACTGCTCTTGTTGTACCTTTTATCAGTTATCTGCTGTTGTTGCTTTAATCCTTCTATGGTTTTGTGGTTTCGGCGGGGAGTTATGTTTCTCACTGGGATTGTGTCTCACTCCACTGGTTTATAACCTTTTTAGGTGTTTGAGTTAGACGTGGTGGTGGTTGCGGGGTTGCGGCCGAACAGCAAGATGAGCAGTAGAAGGCAAGAGATGGACATGCTGCTGTTTTGGTTGTTTTATAGTAGAGTCTTAGAGTCATCCCTGTACTCTCAGGTCCTTGGAGGCGTTTTGACATTGTTTCACGGTGTATAGATGATGATGTTTTGTATACCCTGATGCTGGCCGGATGTGGGCCGTTCTGTATGTATAAATAGGTAATGAACTCATGTGATGATAAGACAGCTGATCTCCTAAGCTGTGGACACATATCAAGACTTGTAAATGTTTATATAACATGTTTTCTTGCAGGACGAGGACTTGAATGTAACCATTTCTTAGTTTATCCGCTTTTCGAAATCAGTTTTAATTAACTCGTGTTTTTGGTAATATGTGGTTATGGTGATTTCCGTACATTTTCGCGTAACACCTCGTTGTCTGTGTGATAGTGGGATGTGTTGCCACAGACAAGGTAAATGGAACTATTAAGAATATGAATCTACTCACTATACACATGTGCCTCGAGTCTAATAATAGACTTGACTGCACAATTTTTTTTATCCACTATGTCTAATTGCCTTGAATATTTCATTTGATATGCCTAGTTTTCAAACTGGACTGTGAGAAATGTTTAGGTAACTTGGAGAAAAGTGGATAGTCAACACCATTTCCCTCTACTTCCATAAATATGTCGCCTTATAGGCTGAGGAGATATTAGAAATGAATGAAATGAAAGGGTTGAGAAAGTTTGACCCCCACCAAAGACTAAATCTGAGCATGAAGATCACAACACTGATGAGGCTGAACTGGATGGAATACCTTACAAAATACCAAATTTGCATGATGTGGAATGACATCATGAAGAGGAACGTGAGGAGCGACGTCATCAAGGAGGATGTTGCCCCGTGCAAGAAGGAATAGGAGGAATAACCGTGAGAACAAATATAACCACAACAATAATGAAGATGAGGATGATGACGGGGCCCCTTCTCTTTGCGAGCTAGTCGCTACTAGGGCCAATGAGTCAAGGTGCCTTGTTGTCATCCTAAGGTTTGATGCACCAAATTTTGAACTGAAACATGCAGTGATTGGCAAAAATTCAGAATAAGTCTTTTGAGGGAAATTCCTGAGATGAGAACCCTTACCATCATCTAGATGCTTACAAAAACATATGCGACACTGTCAATATGGAAAGAGTATCGGAAGATGTAATATATTGCAAAGGGTTTAACTTCTCTTTGAGATATGAAGCCCTATCTTGGTACATTTCTTTACTTGACAAGAAGATTAATGGATGGTCATCCTTGGCCGACGCTTTTGTCACCAACTTCTACCCAATGGAGAAAACCCTAACAAATAGGCACAAGATAGTTGGATTCTTGTAGGATCCCAGGGAGAATCTATATGAGGCATGGGAACATTTTCAAGAATATATAAGGAATTTTCCTCACCACAATTATGACAAGAGATTTCTAGTCACGACGTTCTATAATGATCTCACCCATATCGAGAGAAATTCATTAAATGAAGCAACAAGAACTGATTTCTTGGGCAAGAATACAAAGAAGGCGATGGTCATAATAGACAATGTGACTGCACTTCAAACAGTATTGGAATATGAAAGAGAACATGGTAGGAAGGCAACACCTGAAGGTGCATCTACATAGTCATAAGCTTTAGAAACCATTACCGCCTAGATCTAGAAGATAGCCACATATGTCAAGCAACTAAAGGACTCTAGGGGGAAAGGTAAGGAACCTATAGAGAGAGTCAGGAAATGTGTTACATGTGGTGAACGAGGCCATGGGGTAGAAAACTGCATTTATACTCAGTTGGAGGAAGAAGCAGTGAGGAAGAGACCGAAAATGTTTCTTATGTTAATTTTAAAAGACTAGATCACCCTAGTTTCAATTATGAAAACAAAGATATTGCTGAAAAATCACATCAGCTAAGCAGTTCATCTAAAACACCCCCATGATTTAGAAGATGAGAAGGACAGAATCAGTTCACCCGAATCATGACTTATCAGTAAAATAGAAAAAAAAATCAAAACCAAGGACAAGGTCAAAGTCAAAATAGAAACTCAAACAGACAAAGCCAAGATCAAGGTTAGAATAAAGGAAGCAACCAACCCGACATGATGATTGACTCTTTGAGTTCCCGAAAAGGCAGACAACAGTGAATGAGAAACTAACTCAAAGTGCTATCACCAACATATGTGTTTTAAGCACTATGAAGACTCAAATGGTCAATATGCAAACACATCAAAGACAAATTAATTGGTAGCTAGAACAATTGTCCAAGCTAATCAAGAATCCTCAAGGAAAAATCTCATCTAATACTGAGACTGCAAAGATGGCTACTCTTCATTTAAGAAATATTTTGGAAAACCATCAAGATGAGGTTAATAAATAAGGTGATGAATCTACTAAGTCACAACCCAAACCAATCATAGTTGAGGAAGTGCCTAGTGAGGAGGAATTTTCTAAGAAGGATAAGGATAAAATAAAAAAGGGAAGAAGTATGCAAAAGCAAAGAAGCCTGACCCCACTAAGGAAGCATTCACCAAAAGAGATCCTTACTCCCCAAGTGTACCTTTCTGTTACAAGTTGATCAAAGCTCATATAAAGAAAAGGTATGAGAAGTTCATGGAAGCTGTCAAGAAGCTACACTTGGATGTTCCATTTTTAGATGCTATCAAAGAAATGCCCATATACGCCAAGTTTTTCAAGGATCTAATTACAAAAAGAAGAAGAGGAGAACATGTGGAAACAATGATGCTAGCTAAGATTTCCAGTGTTTTTGTACAAGCAAAAATGCCGACCAAGAAGAAGGATCTTGAGGCATTTACTATTATTCCTTTTAATGTTGGTGACAATGAAGTAAGACAAGGATTTGCTGATTTGGGTGTGGGCATTAGTATCGTGCCTCTTACTCTAGCTTTGAGGCTTGGATTCACTGACATGGTGAAGATTGGGATGAGGATATAGTTGGATGATCATACTTTCACAAAGCCAGTAGGAGTCGTGGAAGATGTTCTGATTTGAGCGGGACGATTCTTCATTCTGTGTGATATTGTGGTGATAGACATTATAGAAGATATAAATTGCCGCATGATCTGTGGGAGACCTTTCATCTCCACTAGGAGAGCTTTAATTGACGTAGAGGAAGGATTGATCACTCTTCGAGTAGGAAATGATCATGTCGACTTTTATGTCCAGGAAGCTATGAGAGGACCCTCTCTCTGAGTCAGTCTACTTCATGGACAACTATAACCATTTATGTGAGGAAGTACAAGAGGACATGGCAACGGTTTATGTGCTTATGCGGGCTCTTAACAACATCGACAACATTGAGGATCCATATGTCATAGAGATCCTTGATTATATAAATCAACCAAAGGAGGAATACAATAGTGATGAGGAGGAAACCATACAAATCGTAAAGTATGCTTCATTGGAACAAACACAAGAAGAAAAGGAGGCACCCAAGCCCAAGCCAAAATTGAAGACATTACCCAAAGGGTTGAAGTACGAGTTTATAGATGATGAGGAAAGAAATCTTGTGATAATAAACTCTGCTTTGATGGAGGATTAAGAGGAGAAGCTGTTAAATGAGATTAAATAACACAGAAAAGTGATAGGGTACTCAGTTGATGAAATCAAAGGTTTGAGCTCAGCTCTATCCATGCACCAAATAAACTTCAAAGAAATAGCCAAACCCTTAGCCCAACCACAACGGAAGTTAAATGAAATTCTCAAGGAGGTAGTCAAGAAAAAAGTAATAAAGCTGCATGACATAGGAATTATATACCCCATAAGTGATAGCAATTGGGTTAGCCCAATAAATGTTGTGCCTAAAAAAAGGGGTATGAATGTTGTCAAAGGAGAAAATGGAGATGAAGTTGCAACCCAAACAATGAGAAGATGGCACATGTACATTGATTATACGAAACTCAATACTGCCACTAAGAAAGACCATTTTCCTTTGTCATTCATAGATCAAGTGGTAGAACGTCTAGCTCTCCGTATATACTTCTATTTCCTAGATGGATATTCAGGACTTGATCAGGTCCCAATTCACCCAGAAGATTAGGAACGTATGACTTTCACTTGCGTCTATGGTACTTACGCCTTCAAAAGAATGCTTTTTGGGCTCTGCAATGCACCAACAACATTTCAAAGGTGCATGATCTCCATTTTTCAGACTTCCTAGAGGATATCATGGAAGTGTTTATGGATCATTTCTCCATTTATGGAGATAATTTTGAAAGCTACATGAAAAACTTAACTAGAGTATTGGATCACTGTGAAGAAAAGTAGTTGATCCTGAATTGGGAGAAATACCATTTTATGGTCCAAGAGGGGATAGTTTGGGACATAAAGTTTATGAAAAGGTGATTGAAGTAGACATAAGCAATGTGGAAGCTATATCAAAGCTCCCACCTCCTAAGTCTGTGATAGGGGTGCAGAGCTTCCTCAGTCATGCTGGATAATGTAGGAGGTTTATAAAGGATTTTTCTAAGATAGCAAAACCTTTGTCTAGTTTACTCGTGAAGGATGCAAATTTTGAAATCTTAGAGGACTATCACAAAGCACTTATACTCAAAGCTCCCGAATGGGGATTACCATTTTAGATCACGTGTCATGCCAGTGACTATGCCATTGGTGCTATTTTGGGGCAAAGGAAAAATAAGAAACACCATGCGATATACCACACTAGCAAGATCTTGGATAATGCTCAGATCAACTACACAAAAATTGAGAAGCAAATGCCGGCGATAGTGTTCACTTTTGACAAATTTAGACCTATTTGATAGGAGTCAAGGTGTATACAGAACATGATGCCATTACATATTGGATGCAGAAGAAGGACATTAATCCCATACTTTTAAGGTGTGCTATGTTGTTGCAAGAGTCTGACCATGACATTATTGACAGAAAAGGAACATAAGATGTGGTTGCCGATCACTTGTCAAGGATAGTGGTCACTGAGAAAGATCCATTGCCAGTTAATGAAAACTATGTCGACGAGGCCCTAATGATGGCAAGGTTCATCAAACCAAACCTACCATGGTTTGTTGATATCTATAACTATTTGGCATGCCAACAGTTGTCTCCATTATCACCTACAACTAGAAAAAAAAAGGTTGTTTTCAAAATTGAACAATTACTAATGGGATGACCCACTTTTGTTCAAAAGATGTGTTGACAATCTATACACGAGGTGCATTCTAGAAGAAGAAGTCCCTCAGATTCTATGGGAATGTCATTCTTCATCATACATAGGACATTTGGTAGGAGAAAGGATGGCAACAAAAGTCCTACAATTAGGATTTTACTGCTCCACCCTATTCAAAGACGCTCACACATATGTTAAAGCATGTGATGAATGCCAATGAACAAGAAACATTTAAAAAAGGAATGAAATGCCCATATTTGACTGGATAGATGTGGAAATCTTCAATGTCTGGGCATTGATTGCATGGGACCTTTTTCATCTTCCAGGGGAAACCAATACATCCTTGTTTTCATTAACTATGTCTCCAAATGGGTAGAAGTTGTTGCAACCCCTACCTATGACTCCAAGGCAGTAATCAAACTATTTGAGAAAACTATCTTTCCTAGATTCACAGTCTCACACACAATGATTAGCCATGGGGGATCCCACTTTAGGGAAAGACAATTTGAAGCATTATTGAAGAAGTATGGGGTTAAGCATAAAGTGGTGACACCTTATTACCCAAAAACATCTAGATAGGTGGAAGTGTCAAACAACCAGAAGAAAATTCTTGAGAAAATAGTCATTTGTTCTCAGAAGGATTGTTCTATGAAGCTCAACGATGCATTATGAGCATACTACACAACTTACAAAACCCAATAAGAACTACACCCTATATGTAGTAATATATGGAAAATCATGCTAACTACCTATGGAACTAGAGCACAAAGACTTTTGGGCTATTAAGTTTTTGAACATGGACCTTAACCAAGCAGTCAAGAAGAGTTTTCTACAACTGTAAGAGCTAGAGGATCTAAGGCTACATGCCTATGAAAATTCTAGAATTTACAAACAAAGGACCAAAGTATGGAATGATTCCCATTTAAAAAGCAAGGATGTGCCAGAGGGAGATAAGGTCCTTCTATTTAACTCTAGCAATAGACTATTTCCTGGAAGGCTCAGATTGAATTGTTCTGGTCCCTCTTGTAGTGGCCAAGATATATCCTTTGGGGATGATGGAAATCAGTTGTGAAAAGACTATGATATTCAAGGTGAATGGTGATAGAGTTAAAAGATATTACCAAGATGAGGCATTTGTAAGGATATTTGAACTTCAATTGGAGGAACCTCATCCTGCACCACCAGAGGAAGTCTAAATTCACAAACACAAGAGTCAAGCTAAGGACTATAAATTAGCGCTTCTTGGGAGGCAACCCAAGGATCACCCGACTTTCTTTAACTTTCAAGTCTTTTTCTTATGTTATTAGAATTTTGATAGTCTTAAATGTTAGCCTTAGTTTTAGCTTACTTAGATCTACTGTAACCAAAATTTATTAATTCTATTTTCAATTTCAATCCTAGGTTTTGTCAACTTATTCTTTGTTTTGTAATTTTTAGTGAACATAGAATAAATTTAAGAAAATTTTCGATTCCATTTTTCATTTTAGGTGTCATGTACAACCACCAAAGATCCATTGAGAGAGCCATTGAATTGCTTCACCATTAAATACAACCATCAGTTGGTAAGACCATTGAGTGATCACGTGCAGTGTAATCATCGAGTTTGGCTAAGTGCTTCTGAACCATTAGATGAGCAAGCAGAAGAGCCATCAAATTTTCTCAACCTTAGGTGTTGGTTGAGAAATAGATCCATCAGATCTCGATAGACCATTAGATCTACTTAACCACTGAGTGATGGCACTCTTCCATACCACCAATTGATGAATCCAGAGCCACCTTCAGAAGACAGAAGGAGAAACGGAAGAAGGAAAGCCATAGGTTGGCGATTAAGTATTGAACCTTAAGTTGTGACGCCTGATGGTCACCCAAGAAAAGAAATATATAAAAGGGACCAGGAAACCACTGAGCCGACCCATTAGATTTCCTCTTCATAAACCTTAGCCGTCAGAATGCTCCAATGCCATGGTAATTGAAGAGACTAAAGGCACACGAAAGCCACCATCAAAAGATATCATCTTCTACCTTAAGACCACTGACTTAAACAAGGAGAGGGATGGAGAACCTTCATGACAAGAGAACCTGGGCCAAGACCTGTCACAGATTTTGTGACGATTTGTGGGTGAAACCCCATCACCAAACACTAGCGGTAAACCTAAACCCTAAATTTTATTCTCGCGATCTTCCAGTAGTCTACCCAACATTCTCCTTTACTTCTTTTGATGATTTGCTAAGCTATCGACAAACCACGCCCATCGTCGTGTGTCATTTCGAGTCCCCTGACCATCAAGCCCTATCTTCAATCCTCTGTGAGTACCGCGTACTAACACCTTCACCCGATTCTGCCATTGGTGGTTCCCTGATTCCCTTGAGGAGGTCTAATCATCGAGTATGGGACCATCAGTTCCCTTCTTCTCATTGACCATCAAAGGGCCATCGACTATCACTTGCTTACCCAACCATCGGTTGAGATCTAAACTCTACATCATCGGTTTTTGGGCCTGTGTTTCTTTAAATAACCATCATTTGTCACTACCATACGATGACATACATTGATACCTACTACCAGCATCCATCGGTTGTTGACTTTTGGGTATTAAACCATCGATTTCCAACTAGGTATTCTGGACCATTGATTCCCGATCCTTACACGACCATTGAATGACATTCATTATTTGTCAATTTTCTTCTATAACCATCAATTGAGATTGCCATAATCTAATTTGTTTCTCAAACATTATAGAACCATCAAATGTTGGTTATCTCAAGTTGATTATCATTCTAATAAAACTCTACCATTTTTTATCTAATTAATCTTGCTAAAGATACTTAAGTATCTACAAGGAAAAAAATAGCTGGAAACTAAAATAGGAACCAAGCAATCAAAGAGTCTGGCTATACTAGGAAACTTAAGGCATCCATGACTCTAGAAGAGAAGGAGATGATAGAAAAGCTAAAAGATGAAGTGGTATTGTTACGACCCCACCTCCCGATAACCCCCAATTAAGGGAGACCGAGAGGTCGAAGCCGTACCCATGACTTCCGGATCAAAGGTTCGGCAATTAACCAAGAATAATTATCAAATTTTAACATACGATACTGAAAGCTGTAAGAAAATAAATTTTTGCATACCTTTTGAAAACTTGGATCTCTATTCTTCTATCCACACCGATACTAATCTATCTAATCCTCTTTTCACTTTAATTCTCATTTAGTATCACATGTTCCACTTTACTGTTTGTTCTTTTCATTGTACCTAAAACGCCGACAAACAAAATGTCAGTCAGCCGTAGCTGGTATGTGGGGGAAACAATAAACATGCAACTACGATAACAATGTAATCATTCAATTACTTATTTAACAACCAATATTACGTTTTAGATATAACTCCGCGATCCAAGAGTACCCTATCCTCTGTGTTGTCCCCATTAAACCCCTCATGATCCACCTATAAGTGAACTGGTTTCTAGGGTTGAGTCACATGGCACTACTCGTAAGTAGACCACTCCTTAACTCGGGATTTGCTAAAGAGTCTCATGGCACTACACGTAGGTAGCCCAGTTTCTAACTCACGATAACCTAGACCTTACTCTAGGATTACCCCTTTTTTAGCCTTTTCAAAGTAATAGAGGTGGACCCGAATCTAGCCAGTTATATATGCACATTTATGGTGATAATCATAGTCACTTTATAGTGGCATGAAATAAATAAACATCCAACAGTTTAGTTGAATTCAATGCGATTAAACATCCGGGAATCCATCGGGAAACTATAGTGGTTATTCATAATCGTAACCACATACCTGATCCATAGTAACTTGATGTCCATGCATTAACATTCAACAAAATTAACAAGCAATCAACAATATCCTGAAAATAATGCATAACATTCAAGTGTCATTGTTTTATTCAAAACATCCTTAAGATCAACTTGGATTCCACCTTATGATTTCTAGGCCAACTTCAGGGTTTTATTAGGGTTTTAGCCTTCATTATGCATTTATCACTTTTAATGCTCTTTTAGTTCACAAACCTTAATTTCTGCATCATAGGCACAATTGAATGTCAATTAAGCCTAATATGTTTCTTTTACACCAAAACTATTATCTTTATCCTTTTAGGTCATATCCAAAACATTAAGGCTAATTATCATCTTCAGTTTCTTTCAAATTGACAAATCATATTTCATTATAGTTCAACTCACATATATGAACCTTATTTATCACTATTTCCACTTTTATACACTAGGAAACACTAATTATCCAAATAATTCACATTAAAGATCTTTGGTACTCAATTTATCTTCGAATCATCATATCTCTATTTTATTCTTCGATTTGTACAATTAAAACCATTAGAATTCATATCAACATAAATTAGGGTTTCTAATCCCATTAAGGCATATTCATGTACATAGAACCCTAAATTAGACTAATCACGTGCAAAGTTCTTCCTTTTTGAACTTAATGTTCCTTTTTACATTTAACAGATTAATATCACCTCAAAAGATCCATTAAACCCTATTAAACACATTAATCATATCAAAATAAGGTTTCTTAATCTTTAATTCATTAAAGATGGTAATTTACACTATATTTCGAACTATGATCATATTCAGGCTATAAATCTATTTTTATTGGATTCCTTGTGTTCTCCTGATAAAAATTCATATATAACTTGTTTTAATCCGATCTACGGTTATTTATCTATAAATTTTGCATTAAAACACTTACTTGACCAATCGGATGGCGCCACGTCATCCAGCTCATGCAACGCGGATTGTTTGAGAAATATAACTGAATTACGGTTTTGCCCTCAACTTAAAACTCGGTTCTTTTGGCCCGCGGAGGGCAATTATGTCCAATCAGGCCTCCGCCTTTCTTCTTCCTCACGATCCAGCTGCTACTCGCGCCGCAACAACCCTAGCTGCAGCTGCGCCCTTCTCCTCCCTCTCCTGGACCTCGTCGATCTCCGGAAAAGGGTCCCAAACCTCCTCCGGACCTCCCTGCACCTGGGGCGCCGCCCGATCTCAGCCAACAGGGCCGCCTTCATGCCCCTCAGACCGGTGACGTGCGGCTGCCCTACAGGTCAATCGGCTGCTGCTGCACCTTGTCTAGGGCCTGGGGACGAAGGCTCTCTTTCCCTTCAGCAACGTGGGGTATTAAGCTTCCTTCACGAACCCTCCATGGCTCCTCGTTGCACTTTGATTGTACTATTTTTCCTTGATTAGGGTTTAGAACGTAAGGAAGTAAGAAGAAGATAAGGAAGAGGGTGGGAGACGTGAGATCTCTCTGGATTCGGCCCCAAGTCTCACCCCTTTTATAGGTGAAGCCAACGAAGCCCTGTGAGGACTTTCCTTAAGGAAACAAAATCCTTCTTCTAATAGCAATCATTTTCCTTCAAAGAGAAGCAATTCTTCTCTCTCTCTCTCCCCTTTGGTATATCCTATTTCTTGAATAATTAGGAATTCGAATTTCTTCTTACTTATTCTCTCTTTCCTTGCTTTTTAATCCATTGATACAAAATTCTATTTCTTTTAATCAAAATTACTTTCTTTTTAACAATACCTCATAATTCATTAATAATGCAACACATTATCCTCTAATTTTGCCTTTTTAGTATTTTCTCTTTCTTTCCTCTTTATTGGGACTCCTTGAATCGCAAGAAACTCTATGATTTTGAAATTACTTTTTTTAAGGATACTTATTATCCTTCTAGATGCATCTATATGCATTATTTCATATTATCTTGATTATTAAAATATCTCTTTTTGAGGATTTCTTTTTATTTCCCTTTTATTTTCCTCATGGGTATTCCTTTTATCATTAGAAACCTCATGGATACGAATTATCACCAAGAAAACTCATTTATGCCTCTTTCCACTCATTTTCCACATTTTATCATCATTTTCAATTTCTTTCTTAATAAAGAAATACTTAATCAACCTTTTCTTTTCTAATTACCTTCTTTTTGCAACCTTGGTCTCCTTGGTACCCAAGGAACCCAAGAGGCACGAAATCCTCTTTGGATTTGCCTTTTAGAGGTTTCTATATATTTCTTTTCTCAAAAATTCAATTATCCATTTACTATTTGAATTTCCTTGTTATTGGGCCCAATAGCCAATATAGCCCACAAAGCAACCAATCAAGGCTATTGTGAAAGGAATCCATTTATTCAAAACAAATCATATCATTATTTGTTCAATTATCTTTAATATGAGAAATCACATTTCTCACTAATTGTACCCAAAAATTGGGGTTATAACAGGTATCATACATGAAGATCCATGTCGAAGATACCAAGGAAAGCATTAAAGCACACTTGGAAGCAGACAAGATCAAGATGCTAGCTAAGACAACCTCTAAGGCTTCAGAAAGTGATGAAGAATAGACATGGACCAAAGTCTCTAAGTACACCCCATATGAAGATGTGTAGAACCCAAAGAAAAGGGATGCACCCAGTCCTGATCCGAAGAGGCCTCAGAAGGCAACCAAGACATTTGTAGAGGGTACAAATCTAGAAGCAACCATACCTCAACAAGTAGCAATTGCATGCACTATGTAGCAAGCATCGCCTGTAATCTACAAGGAGCATCCTGATAATCAATTCATGGCTAGAGATGGAGAACATAGGAAAATTCAGTGTGACATGTTCTAGAAGAAGAAATTCAAGGCCACCACGTTTGGTGATAGGGAGACCATGTAGAAACTAGGCATATACGACAGGGTAAAATAGAGCCTGGACAAATTGGGGATTTATAAGATTTGATTCAATTGGCTGAACTCAGATGATGATCTAAATTTAGAATCCATGTCCTCACTAAAGAGATGTTAGTAACCAAAGAATAAAAGGTAGAGTGTGGGGGAGCATACAAACTACTAGTACATACCATCAAGGAAGAATATATCTTGACCAAACGATGGCTTAATGCAATTTTTACTCACTCTGATGGGCAAGCTGAATGAGCAAATAGGATACATGGAGACAGAGATGTCAAAGGTTTCCTAATAGATAAAACCTTGGTGAAACTTTTAGGAGATTGTAGATATAGTTCTGGTCAGTCCAAGGTTGCTATAATGCACTCAAGATTCACAAGAGTAGTGCACAAGATCTTCACCAATGCATTGACCTTCAGATTGGATACATGCAATGCGACTAGACTGAATCTCTATGTACTGTGGAGTATGATGGAAGGGAAATCCATAAATATAGGAAGGATTCTAGTGAATAAGCTAGCAGTAGCGGTGGGATCAAAGCCCCCCCATGATTTCTAGATGGTTGGCCTAGTCACCTGCATTGCACACCAACTAGGGTACTCAAAAACTCTAAAACATTTCCTAAGGTCAGAGGGAGACACCCTAGTAGATGCTAAGTACCTAACCATTGCCAACATTCTGGCAAGGTCAAAACAAACCTACTCCTACAGATTCTATAGGATAAATCACTATCTACCTCTCCCGGAGCTGAGAAACTATGACTATGACAAGCTCGTCTTCCAAGAAGAAGAGATTAAAATGATTATATCTCAACAAAATATGAGCACAAGTAAGCCCTCTGAAAAAGGAAAGAAGAAGCCGAAAGAGGTGGCAACAAAGCAAACAACAAGGAAGAGGGTAATTTTATTCCTTCCCAAAAGATTGACCACACAACTGCATAAAAACAAATCCCCGCACCTAAAGTTGTAAATCTTGAAGAAGGTGAAAAAGAAAGTCTAAAGAGTCCCACCATCACCGTCGTGCCAAAAAAAAAAACTAAAGATAAGTACAACCTCACACCATGAAGAGCATGAGGAGGCAGAGATTGAAACCAGAGCCAATGAGTCCTTGAACACATCAGTAAGAAGGAAGTCATGTGAAGAAACTTCAGAAAGAGAATGACCACAACCAAGATAAAGCAAATGCGTGATGGAAAAGCACGGAGAATCTTCCAAGGCAGATGAGGCAGGACATGAAGTGAGCTTCCTCAACAAATTGAAGCAACAACGAAGGGCACCTACTACAAATAAATTCATGGAGATAGGGCTCGAGACGACATTCATGAGATTGTATTGACCTCCTCTCTAAATATATCTAAACTAACTACAAACATGTCTGCATTAACATCACATGTACAAAAGATAATGAATAATACCCAACCGATACTTAGCCCACCTTAGCAAATGCAATAGTTGGCCACAACCAAATGTAGGTGATGCAAGCTCTGATAGGAATGACAAATTAACTCTCCATTCTACGTAAGGAATGCGACACTCTACACCAAGAGAACCTGCAACTATGAGAGGAAGCGACGAAGAAGAAGGAAACTACCTCTACCAGTAGTGGGACATCAACAAAAAGGTAATGAATAGATACCACTAAACCATCACTTGTAGCACCAGTAGATATAGACATGCACCTCAGGGCCGATATGCTGATGGCTGCCGTGCAAATACAACAGGGGGTAAACATGGAAGTAGAAGCCAATTCTGAACACACCCTTCAACTAGACGAGGAAGAATCAAAGGGGAACAAAAGAGTGCCCATTGGGGAAGACAATCTCACCACTTCCCCTGACTTGACAGGGCATTCTATACACAATAACAAGGAAAAGGACCCAAGGGACTAAGGAATCATGGTACCCTTCAGTCAACAAAGACGATGACTCTCACCAAAAATGAAGAAGCAGTGGGAGAGAATGACGTCAAAATAAAATCATCTGAAACAAGGGGAGATATAATAGAAACTACTGAAGACGTCATGGATGGGCTGGATCCACTTTTCAATTATAAGGTTCCACCTCTCCCAACTGACTATGGGAGTTTTATGAATGAACTACTACTGGAAAATCCTATAATATGAGGGGAATCCCCATGTCGTTTGAAGCAGAATTAGAGCAAATGACATCAAAGGTGGATGAAGGGAATCTAGATCATATGTTTTTCGATGCACCTACAAAACTAGAAAACCCACTATTCCCTAACCCACATGCAATTTATGACTGTAGAGACAACTGGGGTTCAACTACACCACCTTACCATGTAAGATGGCAAATATGGACATGACATCAGCATTAGGAATGCTGGTGGGCGACGTACATGTTCTATCTAACATCCTAGATGATGAACGTCATCTACAGTAACAACCGATACAGCCTATCAAGGAAAGACTCGTGTTCAACTTTAAAAAAATAGACATATATAAGAAGAACCTACTTCTAGGTCTTGTACGAGACCATTATAGAAGAGCTCATGTACAAAGACAAAACTAGGCCGGTTTTTTATGCGACGCCCAATTTGGCATCCCAATTGTACAAGGAAAGAACCGAAGTGACATCAATCAAAGAGCTCAGGATACTCTGTAAAGACTAAAGCCCTAAAGTTTATTACTCTACCGTTCAAGGCTTAAATCACTAGCTCCTGACCATGGCTAACCTTTTAGAAAGAAATGTCATCACGAATAATTTTAACACAAAATACCTCCCTTGCAGAAGGTGGTCTTCAAAAAACCAGAGCATAGGACAATTCAAGAAATCCCAACCCGTCTGAAGAAGTTAATATAAGGAGTTAGTGGGTGGTATTGTTCGCACTGGAAAGAAATCTACATTGACTGCAACATGCCCCAGGAAAAGTAGAACTTGAGGGATAGTGCTTTCGTAGCACTAAGAATGATAGAGGCAATCAATAGAGCAATCCCACTGGAACAAATTATCAACAACGATTTTCCATGCACTGAGAGGAAAATACATCATGAAAATAGTACATGATAGGATATTCTTCTATGACACATACATGGTTGATATAACAAGGAGGATACATTCATTGATTCCCCTACCTATAAAAACCCCTTGGAGAGAACAACTAAGAAAACTTAAAGAAACAACATAAACCTCAGCGTACAAAGAAAGAACGACTGAGCAGATAGTCCCACCCTCTTCCCCACCACCTCTGCTGAATTCACAACATATGTTGCTACTTGTGAAGCTCATGTAACTATTCCCGAATAAAGAATAGTAACTTAGGAAATTGAAATATCAGCAACATAGATCCAAGAGAAATAACCCCCTATCCAATCCAACACAAATATTACCAAGGAAGAAGCCAGTGCTCTAGACATAAAATCTAATCAAGAGGCAGAAGTGCACATTTTGGGAAACAAGTTAGATAATCAACCGACAAAAGGGCCATAACCAATAGATGTGATAACTCCCACTTGAAAACTTTAACAAACTCACATGATATAGGTTTTCAGTTGAAAATGTTACTTTTCTATTAAATGTACTAAAATCGAGGGAGGACGACCTTGTTATTATTTTTGAACGAGAAAATGTACAAATATTGCTACAAGACATCCGTGATATCTTGACAATAGGAGGTTACATTATTGTAAATGCTATGGAAACATTTCAGTTACTCATGGCTGATGACCTCTTATATGTGTACATGGTCTCTTAAAAAATAGTAGGGGACATCATTATGAAGAAAAAGTCAGGTAAACTGCAACAACTAATTGATCACCTACATTACAATGTCCTGAGGTGGATATTCGTATCAATTTTACATGACAGGAACCGACACTACTATCAGTTGATACTGTGAACAAGACAACAATATTATATAACAGTTCAAATGCCATGTTTAGCAAGAAATACACAACATAACACAAAGCTTCTAACATCATAATTGAGCAATTCCAAGTGTCCACAAAGATCGTGGAACTAATCAAAATGTACGGCCGTAGCATACCAAACAATATTAAGTTTGAGAAGCAGCATTTTTGCCACAAGAGCCCACAATAAGAACCTCTGTCAAATGACTACAAATTCTACATACTCTCGTGTATGCACATGCTATCCACATCATACTAGAAGGTGGAGCACTACCAAGATGAAGATTACCACCACCTTTGATGACAATACATGATGAACGTCTTGACCTCTGAATGGCACTATTGAGTGACAACCTCTAAACTACATGTTCTAGATCAAACTCCTTCAAACTCCCTCTCTGACACCCTGAGGACATGGTGGATGATAAGTTTTTTTTTTTGGGGGGGGGGGGTATGAACAGACGAACATAATATATCTCTGCACTTACTATCTCAATTATTCCATTTTAATTCTTCCAAGCTTAAAATGGCCAATTCAGATTAAAAATTGACTCTTGTATATACACTAGTCCTTTTGAAGAAACTCTTATGGAAAAAACATTTTAAAAGACAATTTTTAGACCCAATATTCCTAGAAATAATCATAATTGCCACTTTTAGGTTTACTTGTCTTCAGGTTAACACTTAGCATAACTATTTCAAGAATGGTAGATTTGGGAAACCCACCTAAAAATTTTGAGTGTGATAATGTCTTAACATCATCCTTATCTCAAGATAATGCATAATGCACATGGGAGATTGTTACCCAAGGTGAACCCTCAAAGTAAGGAGGACTTAGTCAAATACGATCCTATTGATCACCTTGTCCTCAAGTACAGGTAGGAAAGCACCTAACCCTGGAAAAGAGGAAAAAACTACCCCCTCTAGTGTAAAAATCCCTGCTTTGGGATCAAAAGAGGCTTGGCAGCCCAAAACTTCCTTGAAATCCTATCACCCTAAAGCTGGTGAGAAAAATAAAAGCTGCAAGGAATAAAATCATGAGAGTTATGCATGGGAAGATGTTAAAGGACTTCATCCAACCAGCGTATTGCTGCACTCAAGAATACAGATATCTTGTGCCCAGTAGTGGAGTTTGGAAGCCAACTTTTACACACCTACATTTCAAAGGGAACCTCACACAACCACCTGATATTACATCAGGACCCAATCGGGTGACACTATCTTTACGATAACAAACATGGTTGAGAAAAAATGAAAAAGGCAAGAAATAATACATCTTTATCCCACCCCAGCACAATAGCTAGGATATCCAAAAAAATAAAAGTTGGGGTGTGAAATCTACCTCATCTTGAACCTTGTGCAAGTACGACCTAGAAAAGGGTCACGAGTGCATCACGATCGAGAAACCCTTTTGCTAAAAGAAGGTCATAGCAGGCAATACAAGTGCCGAAACTCCAATCTAAGAAAGAAAGTCTTGAGATCAACAACCCCTGGCCACGATGCATATATTTCAACTTAAGGCTGACCTTATCACATTCTTTACACTCACAAAAATAATAACTTAATAAATCACTTTGAAGTCATTCGATGCTTTAATTCTATTTGTTAGCTTGAGGGCATGATAGACTCTAAGTTTGGAGGGGGTTGATAGCATTCAATTTTGTGGATATTATATGCCTTAAATTATCTCTTATTTTCTGTCATTATGCGAATTCTTACTCACTTCCCACCATTTTACACATAAATACTCTTTCTACCACCATTTAAGGACAATAAGATCATTTCATGTAGATGATTGAGGAAGTAGTGCATCACCAAGGATTGGGACCTCCGTCAATTTCCACAACCGGTGGACACCTTGGAACAGTCAACATCACAACCATCAATTTATAGGCGATGGATGCCATGCGTAGTCTGCGTCACCACCAATCAACGCTTGATGGTAAACCAATGCATCCATTGGGTCACCATTGTAGGTCAACCGATGGCTAGGTAGATACATCAAATGATGGTTGTGTGGACTGATCTACCAATGGGTGTGCATACTCATTAGTGATGATCACACAACAGCCGATGGCCTAAGAATCAATGGCCATATAGTCCACACCCAATGGAAACACTACAGCCAACCAACACTCAGCTGATGGTTTTCATAGCCTTCATCAGTCAAAGGTCTGACAACCAACTATAACATGAATGCCCAAGAACCGATGGAGGCGCTAGCTCATTGGTCATTTGGAGACCGTTAAGCATGTACCCTAAGACAAGTACCTAGAGAACTTGTGGCACAAGCAAAGGTGCTCAAGGGCGCCTCGGCCGTGGGACCAGGACCTATAAATAGGACACCCCATGGATGATATAGGGGATCATGCAACATCAAGGGTGTCAGAGCACTTTCTGAGAAGAAGTCTGCCACTGCCCCCCTCCACCACCATCAGTTGGTAGCCAAGGAGGGAGAAAGTCCACTGAAGTATGTTGTTGTCTCCCTCCCCCCACCCTATTCGAAGTATTGCCTCGATAGTAGGAGGACAGAGAGTAGGTTCTCACCACCGCTACATTGAGCTCTGCTAGGAGATCCTGACAATCAGTTGTGGCCATCCGTTGGTCATAATTGGTGTACCTTGTATCTCCTACTTTCCCTTTCTCATATCATTCTCCCGTCCATACTCTCCAGCAGTACTTTATGTCCATGAATATTTGTAAATCTCTAATGCTGATCATTACCATGAGTGGCTAGACATCTTGCTTGGGTTGGGAGTAGCCACTAAGGCTCTCCTAACATGTATATACTTACATTCTTTTGAATATACATATGCTCCTAGAAATGGTTATCTCCATACACTTGTTCTTATTTCTTCACTTGCATGATTAGCTACCATCTTGTGATGTTTAATTGTTAGTGCCACAAAAGAGTAGTTTTGGCCTTTTCTAAGTGTTATGGAGTTGCATGAATGCATGAGAATGTTGGAATGCTTAAGATAATGATCAAAGGGTTGTATTTGTGATTATTTGTTTGTCATCTTGAGAGAGAGACAACCTTATAATCTAGATCTATCCTAAGCTCGAGAGAGGAGGGAATAGACATATATGGTGATTGCTTGTAATCTTACTAGAGGTATACAAATGGGTTGTGTATTGCATGTTGGTGAGAGATCTTAGTTGGTGAAACCTAATCCAAGTGCCCTTCCATACCTATTTTATCACTCTTTATTTCTACTTGTTCTCTCATTTTATTTCTTGCTTTTAATTACTTCTTTTGCTTACTTGTTGGTTGAAACATCATCATTCTATAAGGAACATCCCTTTTATCCCACTCTTCCTTTGGTGTATCTGAGCAAAGATTTTATGTTCTTAGCACTTACTACCTTGTCATGTGGATCAATCCTGATTACTACATCATACCTCATATAATAGTTGCAAGGGCCTAAGTGTCGGGTTATAATTTTAAGATTCTGACTACTCTAGATCCACTCCTTTTTGGACGTGTGATTTAAGATGATCACTTAACCATTTCATTCATATGTATCTAATATGTCTATTTGAGATTGATTTCAAGTATTAGGTACATAAAAAGGAGCAATTCAATCAAGTCCTAGATTGACCAAGTACAAGCCAAAGTCAATGCAAATGTGCTTTTGTGGAAATTACCCTAAACCATTTGGAATTTTTTTGTAATAATTTGTATTCATGCTATGACTTTTAGTTAAGATGAGAAAAAACCAGGAGCACTTAAAATGAATGTTTAAGTACTCTAATGCCAATTTCTAAAATTGATTACAGGGTAGTTGTCAACCAAGTTTCATCTTTGACAAACTCAACTGACACCCTTGATGGATTTTGGGAAATGCTAGGGTCAGTCAAGTTTTTCCAGGACAAACTCGACCGAAACCCTTACACAACCAAAATTGATTCAAGTCGTCGACCGAGTTTTTTCTAGGATAAACTCGAGTGACACTTCAAATATGCTTTGTCACATAGTGTTGTTGATCGAGTTTGCTTTATTGAAGCTTGATTGACAACACTATATAAAAATTATTTCTAGCCGTTGAGTGTTGCAAACATAAAAAATAGATTTGTTGCAACACCCAAACAACTAAAATTTGTACAAAAGTGCTTCTACTGGCTAGTAGACATCCCCACCTATAAATAGGGATCCTTGAGCTTCATCACAAGTTTGCTTCTTATGATCCTAGCTATAGTTGAGTGGATTTGTCTAATAAGATCCCCTTTCTCTATCTTGATTACTAATCAAAATGTCAATCTAAGTGATTTATAGGTTAGTTGTGAGAGAGCTACTTTTTAAATCTTTGTGAAGCTCTTAAATCTTCCCCCCTTTCCTAATCCCTTTCTTCATGGAAAGTTGGTGAAAGCATCTCCTTGGTGAATGAGAAGGTGAAGACTAATATCCTTGAGAACAATGGGTAATTCCTTCAAGGTGGAAGACTTGTTGCAAGAGGGGAGCTCCTTAGTGAAGGTGCCAAGCTCCTTGCAAAAGTGGGTAAGCCCTTGTAGAGGTTTAAGACTCTTTCTCAAAGGATATGTAAGACCTTGTAAGGTTTATTGGGTCCTTTTGATCCTTAAAAAGGAAGGCTAGGTATCTATCCTGCAAAAGGAAGGTCATATTGTATGTCTTATAATGGAATATAAGTGTGTAATGGTTGCAAAATCATAAAGTTTGACCTCTCTAGGTAGTGGATGTACACTCTCCTAGTTTGGATTTTGAAACCACTATACATAGCTTGTTCTTGATCTTATTCAATATATCTCATCCTTTCTATGTATGTTTAGTTGCACATCGAATTCAATATTTGCAATCTTATCTCTTAAAGTAATTTGAAGGTCTAACAAATTTGGTTTAGGAAAAAAAATCAAAATAGCACACTTTAATAAAAATATGTACTGAAATAGCAGCAAAGCCATCTTAATTCCCGAACTAGCCCAATTTTTCCTGAAAGCGCCAACAAATCGACGTTTTACCTGTACTCGGGGCTAAAAGCGCCAAATGAGATGAGTTTTCAAATGAAAGCACCGAAGAGTTGGCGTTTTCAGCTGAAAGCACCAGCCCATGTCTTGGTTCCTCGCCTTCACTGCCGGCTTTCTTCTGCTTTCTCTGGCGGCCGTCGGAGCAGTTGTAGCGGAACGAAAGTCTTTGGCAGAGTCCCACAGCATCGTCCACCTCCTCCATCCCAAGGAAGGCTCCGGTAATGACCTCCGAAAGGGAGGTGTGTCGTGCCAGAGCTGGCGGCTGGGCGTGGAGACAAACAATCTATGGAGACGCGACATCATTTGACGCCTGGGTCTTTGAAGGCGCGACGCCAGCTCTTCCAGAGACGCTCTGGCTATACAAGGCGGTCAAGAAACTGGGCATCCGGCTGGTTTTAATGTCAGGGAGGATGGAGAATAAGAGACAGGTCACAGAAGCCAACCTTAAAAAATCTGGATACAAAGGTTTTGGCGGTTTTAATCTTGGTATCCACCATCATGAACATATATAAACACACAAACACTTGTATATTGCAGGGGTCCGAACGTGCATGGGACAGCGGTTGCGTACAAGTCCGGCGAGAGGAAGAAGCTTGCAGAAGAAGGTGGTTACCGCATAGTCGGCAATATTGGGGACAAGTGGAGTGACATCCTCGGTGACAACCAGGCGGAACGCACATTCAAAACACCCACCAACCTTGCTTTGAAGGCTCACGAGAAAGCGCCATATTTCTGGCGTGTTTACTTAAAAACGCCATCTTTCTGGCGCTTTCGGGCTAAAGCGCCTAATTTTTGGCACTTTCCATATAAAACGCCCAATTCTTGGTGCTTTCCATATAACACGCCCAATTCTTGGCGCTTTTGGTTTCTGGCACATTAAAACACCAACAGTTCTGGCATTTTTGTACCAAACTGGGCTATTAAGGGAAATAAGTTTGTAATCATGCTATGTATGTCAATATTTTTATTAAACCGTGCTATTTTAGTTTATAACCCTTTGGTTTAAGTGCTTATAGCTCTATTTACCCCCCTTCTTGAGCCTATTGACCAACAAGTGATATCAAAGCCACAATCTTCTCTCACTAGATCTCCCATGAGATGAGAAGATGGGTGACAACAATATAGGTTATCTCAACTTGGAGGGTGGATTCTCTATGAGACCTCCAATCTTCTATGACACAAGCTTCCTCTATTAGAAGCGAAGGATGTAGTTCTACTTGTAAGAGATGAACTACAACATGTGGAAAGTGGTCATCCTTTCCTACAAGGAGTTAAGAGGTGATGTGGCTACTTGGGATGAAGCTACTTTGAAGAAGTCCCAACTAAATGCAAAAGCTATTAGCATCATTTATGCACCCCTCAATCCTTCCAAATTCAACGGAATATGCTCTTAGGACACCGCCTACAAGACATGGAACAAACTATGCATTACCTATGAAGGGACCAAGCAAGTCAATGAGTTCAAGGTCTACACGCTTAAAGGTCTCCTTGAGAGCTTCAAGATGGTTAATAAAGAGAGAGTGGCAGGGAGGTACTCAAGGTTCAACACCATTATAAATGGACTTGCTTCTTTGAGCCAATCCATGGATTAAGACACTGTCCACTCAAAGATCCTTAGGTCTCTTCCTAAGAGGTGGCAATGCAAGGTGACCTCCATTGAAGAAACAAGAAGCCTTGGTGAGATTGCTACCAAAGAGATCATTGGGAATATCCAAGCCTATGAGCCTAGACTTGACAAGAAAAAAGAAGATGAAAAGTTAGAAGACAAGGAGTCAAAGAAGATGAAGGAAAATGCCTACAAATCTCAAGTGGAGGCTATTTTTATTCAACAACAACTTGCTTGCTGGGCTACTCCTTCCTCAAGTGAATATGAATCCCCTAGTGATCATGAAGCTAATTACTCCAAGAGGAAGCACTTCAAAGGAAAGCCCTCCTCCTCCTCCTCCTCCTCTACTCTAAGGTGCTATGAGTGTAGCCAAAAGGGACACTACAACAATGATTTCCCCAAGGCAAAGAAGTCCTACCACAAGAGCAGATCCAAGAAGGAGGAATACAAGAAGGAAAGCAAGTTCAATAGGAAGGAAAAGAAGGAAACAAGAAGCAAAGATGTAGCCCATTCCGAATGGGAGGAGTCTTCTTTTAGTGATTCTAGCTCCAATGAGGGAGAATGCCACCTTGATCTTGTGGCCTCGATTAGGAAGACATATGTGAGGCAAGTGAGGTAAGCTTTAATGGATTGTCTAAAGAAGCCCTCATTGATGTACTTAATGTTTCCCATTCTTCTTATTACAAATGCAAATCTAAGAAGAAAAGGGTAGGGAAAATTATTGATGACTTGTATGCTGAAATTGATTTACTTGAGCAAAATGACAAAGTACATATTGATAGCATAGATTCCTTACAAGGTCAATTTCTTGAACTTGAATTGCAATACAATTACATTGAGGTAGAGAATGATATTTATCTTAAGAACATAAATACTCTTAAATATGAAAACCAAACTTGCCTTAATGAACTTGCTCTGATTAGAACTGAAAATGACAATCTTGTTGCAACATTTAATGATCTTAGGAATCTATGTGATGGTATTAAGGATGAAAATAGAATCAATCTTGATGATCTTATTATGCTTATAGATGAAAATGCTAAATTGCTTGCTAAAATCAATGATCTTGCTTCTAGAGCTTTATTGCCTAATAATGAAGTAGCTAGTATAACTCTCTCAAGAGATTCTTAATTGATAAAAGCCCTCTATTCAGAGGCCGCCTTGCTTCATGATCAAGATGATCTAGCTAGCCTTTCTTCTACCATTATTACTCTTAGTGATGATAACCACAAGCTTAGAGCCTCCTTGCAAAAGTTCCTCAAAGGGAAGAAGTCCCTCAATGAATTCCTAGACCACTCTACAAAAAAATGGTAAAATTGGTTTGGGATATGAGGGAGCTCCAAAAAGCAAGGGCAAGGGAAAGAAAAAGAGGAAGGAACCTCCTATTTTCCATGGAGAGTCATCCATCTCTAAGAACCCTATGGTTTTTACAAACTGCAAGAGTGATGATCGTTATTCTACTTACCGTCCTTACAAAGAGAAGGGGACCAAACCAAAGATGAAATTGGGTCCCCAAGCTAACTGTTGATCCCAAGGTTTGAATTCAGCACCGACATCTTCCTTTCTTGTAGGCAAAATAAAAATGGATTGTTGATAGTGGTTTCTCCAAGCACATGACAGGTGAGATGAGCCACTTTAAAAATTTCACAAAGAAGAAAGGAGGAGCGATGATTTTTGATGATAACAACAAAGGTTAAGTTATATGCATAAAAATGTTCTTCTCATGGATGGTCTACATCACAATTTTAATAGTGTTAGTCAATTATGTGATAATGAATATCTTGTGTTATTTATTTCACTTGAATGCTTGCTTCTAGATTCCCTACACTGTCATATATAAGGGAACTAGAAATAGAAACCTTAATGTTATTGTTCTTGATTCTCTTAAGCCTATTCTTGGTAAACACCTTATTGTTGATAAAAGTGATATATCCTTGTGGCATTGTAGGCTTGGTAATGTAAATATGCATCAATTGAAGAAGTTGAGCAAAAAGGAATTGATCAAATGACTTCTCAAATTGGACTTTGATAAGGATGAGGAATTCCAACCTTGTACATAAGGAAAGCAAACCAAATCCTCCTTTAAATCCAAAGGAGTCCTTAGTACCAAAATATCTCTTGAACTTCTTCATGTTAATCTATTTGTACCAATGAGAACTCAATTGCTTCATGGTAGCAAGTATTGCCTCATGATTATCGACAATTTGTCTCTCTTTAATTGGACCTTCTTCTTAGTTATAAAAAGTGATATTCTCAATGTTTTTTCTTTATTTTGCAAACGGGTTGAAAACAAAGCGTCTTGCCAACTTTTCTCTACGCATAGTGACCATGGGGGAGAATTTGAAAATGATTTGTTTGAGAAACTTTGAGGAATCTGAGTACCGCACAAATTTTCTTCCCCTCATACACCCCAACAAAATGAAGTGGTAGAGAGAAATAATAGGTCTTTATAGGAAATGGTTAGTGTTACAACCCCAATTTTTGGGTTCATATGGTTGGAAATACAATTTCTCCAATAAATGTATGATTATGAGAATTGTATGATTTATGTGTATTGAATGGATTTACTTTGCTATATTTACTTTGTGAATGTAATTTTGTGGATCATAATAAGTTAACGAGTCCAATATGATTAAAAGAAAAATAAGAAATCTAGTAATGCATCTTTAAGAAGGAAATTTGAGATAACGAGGAAAAGATAAGAAATATGTAGAAATATGGATAATGGGATTATCATGGATGAGATTTCAAGTCCACATGGTTTTTAGTGATAAAAGGAATCCAAATAAAAGATATAAAAGAGTAATAGAGAGAAAATATGTATAAAATATGCCTTATTAAGAGATAACTTGCATATGAAGGAAAGTCCCTCATACTTTTGAGTTTGAGTCCCAAATTTTGCACACATGAAGTTTAAGTCATTATGGACTTTTCCTTAAAATTTAAGAATAAAAAGAGGCATGTTTGAGAGATAAGAATTTTGTAATATTTCCCTAAAGTGAGGAGGAATAGGGAATGTGCATTGAATGTCACGATTCCTTTTAGTTTGGGAAATCAGGGACCCGATCCCCTTTAATTCATGTGTGGTTCCTAGATGTAGGATCTGGATCCAAGGGTTCCTATTTGTCTCCTAGCTTGGGACGGACTGGGAAAGTCTGTGAACAGGGAATTTAGTGGTCCCGTAGCAAACTCCCTCTCTCTCGGCCACCTCATGACTTCTTTCCTTTCCCATTAAGATCAAGAAGCAAATCCGAGTAGAAAGATCCCTGGTTGAACTTGGTTCAGAAGAATCGTGAGTTCCCCCAACTCCCAAACCCCATTACTGGTGGACTCTGCTGGTCCATGTATATATAAGGGTGGGTACATCCTTTCGAGGGATGGTATGTGTGCGATAGGATTCATGGAATCTACTGAGAGATTGTCTCGGTGCAATTCTACTGGTAGAACCCCCATCGTCATCCCCAAGTTCTATGGCACCCTGTCTCCGGATCCCTCCTTAAACCCCCTCTTCTGGTCAATCTTTAGAAAAATTTAGAGAGCCATCAGCTTCGGTGGATCCATGCAAAGGCCCAATTAGCTTCACCTATTGCTCGAACATGGAGGAGCACAAAGTCAACCTGATGGTTGACTATGGTTCATTGTTGCAAGAAGCATGTCTCACACTACTCCAGCAAAGGAGTTGAAGAAAGGTGAGATTACCGCCCTACCCCCGGTGGTTGCGAAGGAAGGTAAGGGAAGATGCGTCCTTGCGTGCCTTGGCTAAGCTGCCAGCCGAGCGAGTACGTCTCTGAGAGGGCCGAAACCCATTGGCTGGATGGGGTCCACGTGGAAAAGAGAAGAGCGGGCCATAGCGCTGACGTGTCGGTAGTGATTGGCCCAAAAGGTAGTTTCTTTGCAAATTCGTAATTAATTAGTGGTAACTCCGATTAGGATGACTAATATATGAAAATTTATTAGGAGAATGTAAGGAATTCAATAAAAATGGTTTTAGAGATGATTCTGATCATAGTTCGAAAAGTACCTAAAATTACGATCTTTACTGTTGTTATGAGTAAGAAACCCTAATTTGATGTTATATGAAATTGAGATGATTCATATGGACAATCTATGAGCATATTAACCTATTGATAATAAAAAGATGTTTTGAATGTCTAAGTAGATAATCCATGGGTTAAATAACTTAATTTAGGGTTTTGATGTGGTAATACACATTAATGGGCTTAGAAACCCTAATTTAAGTGTTAATGGTTTCTAATGTGGTATATTTTGAAATTCATCATAGGGAAGTGATACTAAGTGGGTCCTAAGCCTATTAGGAAGATGTTAATGAGATAATTAGTGTTTGCACCTAGTTTTGCTATTTTAGGGTTTTAGTAGTTTAATGGTGAAAAGTTGTAGATAAACCCTAATGAAACCCTAATCTAGATTAGAAACCCTAAGAAGTAATTTCAAGTCATTTCAAGTCAATTAGATAGATTCTTGATAAGTATGTAGTAAATAGGTTACATATGCTTTTCAAGATTATGTGATAGTGTGGTTGAATTGCTTGCTTGGGATTGGATTGCTTGATTGGAATTTCTTATTGCTTGTGAAATCTATTGATCAGGTATGTGGTTTTTTTTTTAGAGCAAATGGATCGATTTATTACTTGTTAGCCATAAAACATCTACAATTGGGGAGAAAGATACAAACAGAACATACAAACGTCACGTTCAGTAACCCAAGGGCACTACAACTCATATTGGAACGAGAGAGAGACATTTCTGCATTGATTCTTCTTCCTTGAGGCTGTCTTAAGCAACTTTTCCTGAAGAATTCCTTCAGCTTGAGCGTTAAGTAGTGGTAGGGGGGCTGGAACAAGACAATATTCTTCTCGTATATCATCTCAAACAAAGCCATACAACTGAGTAATAAGATCAATCCAGAGCGAGATTTAGCCGTAACCAAGGTTGAATTACCGGGGAAAAACCCAGAAAAACCACCGCCTTCACAGAGGAAGGAGAAACAATTCTTATTCAAAGGAACAAGCAATGCCGATATACGGTGGAACAAGGCAGATAGCCTGCCAGAAACTAGCACCCAAGCGAAAAGCCTGCAAGACAGAAACAAAGGAGGGAAACCCACCTCCTATGGAACCCCAACGAGGACACCCCCACCGCCTCCTCCGGAACCCCAACAAGGACACCCCCACCAGCCACCCGCCTCAGCCTCAAGGCAGATCTGAGAAAGAATCTGCCAGGAGAAGAGCGCCACCATGTCCTGCAAGCAACACGCCGAAGAGAAGACCTGATACCAATCAGATCGCACGGCCACCGCCCAGGGGGGAGAGATGAGGAGCTCGGAGAGGCACCTGCAAAAGGAGACCCGAAAGAGAGGCAAGTCGAGGAGGAGGCCCGGGGGGAGAAGGTGACGGCCCAACAGGATGCCTGACCCCCTCCCCCAGGCTTGAGCGCCACATGTGGGGGGAGCCCTAGATCTCCACCATGGTCTCCAGAGCCCTAGACGACAGAAATAACAGTTCCATGTATGTGGTTAATTATAAGTACACACATTATATTTCTCAATGTTTCTCAAGGATTGATCGATTGCAATGAAAATTAAACTATTTGGATGTTTCATTACTGCAATCTTTAAAGTGACTATGTGTATCATAATTTAAGTATATGTGTGACTATCTTGAACCTACATACCATTTCGGGATGTATGATGCAAAACCAAGCCCCAGAGGGAAGGTCTGAAGTGGTCAAGCCCCAGAGGGAAGACTACTGGGCACCCAGAGAGGTGACCCCAGGAACCAAGCTCAGGATGGAGAAGGTGGCCTTAAGTCCATTGCAAGGACTAAACCCTAAGAGAGGGTATCCCAGAGTATGTGTAAAAGTGGTTGAGAAGTTACATTGAAAAATGTAATCTTGGTTTGTTAACAACTATTTGATATGATTATGTTGTTAGAAGATACATGCAATGTTTTGGTTGTCACCACATACCAGTATATTCATTTATACTGACCGACATTTTGTTTGTTGGCATTTTAGGATTATCTAAAATTGGACAAATAGTAAAGTGGAACTCGTAAAGATTAAAGTTAATTCATAAAGGAAGATTTAGATAGTTAGAATTCTACTGAAGGTAGAAGTTCCAGTTCATATGTTTGAAAGGTACGTGAAAAGTAAAAATTTTATTCCAATTTTAGTTTAGTCTTTCATAGAATTTATTAATTATTTTTGATTATTTGTAAAACCATTGATCCTATTTTTGGGGTAACGCCTCTGACTTCTTGGTCTTCCTTAATTGGGGGTTTTTGGGAGGCGGGGTCATTACAATTGGTATCAGAGCGATGGTTTTCCATTTAATCTCTAATAATTATTAAAATTTACAAACTCTTTAGAACCCAAGTGAGTTATTAGAGGATTTTCCAATGATGCATGTGTCTAGAAAAGGATCACAATCTGGGGACTGGCAAGATTTTCCTCTGCTCTGCTAGTCGATCTATGAGGACTCCCGAATATTGTGTGACTACTGGCCAAAATTTGAGGTTTTGACTCGAAGTAAGATACCTCTAGGACTATCTCATCTGTCTTCTTCCCTTCTCAACCCTGATTCAAGTATAACTCTAAGTGCTTAGAGTTTCTCTCTCTCCACACCCCTCCTGTGTTTGGGATAAGTGTAATAAGGATTAAGAAATCCTCCACCAAATAATGTAAAGCATGTAAACAAGATGTCATGGACATAAGTTTACTAATTTAAGCGTAAACTAAATATTTGTTTCATGCTTAGGTTGCATGGCATGTGTTGTCATGCCCTCAGGAGAGCTCTGAGGTTAGACCTTCTTATAGGAGGATGAGGAGAGTAGCCTTGGAGGAAGAGGCCTCCAGGAAGAGGTAGAGACCTGATGCATCCTCTGAGGATGATGCTCAACCCAAACCCTAAGTGGATGTTGGAGAAAGAGATGACATGATGAGTTGAGCACCTTAGTCCTTCAAGTACGTGGGTTAGACGTACATGATTTATGTAAAGGTTTTGAGTACACATGAGGAGCATGAGCTATGTGTGGGTGCTTGACCTAGTGCCTTTTGGGTGACCCAACCTTGTGTGGGTCGTACATGTTAGGGTGAGGGATAGCCCCCTCATTGAGAAGGTTAATGGTGACCATATAGGAATCCTAACATATATATATATATATATATATATATATATATATATATATATATATATATATATATATATATATATATATATATATATATATATATATATATATATATATATGAGTAAGAAGGAGGCATGCATATATGTAGAAGAGAACGGTAGCAGTGCTGGCAGCAAGTTGAGACTTAGGCCAGAATGGTTATTCCTGATAGTTTGTGAGATGAGCATGCAGAGATTTGGATAATCTTGGTCAAACATAGGTTTTGGATCATACGTTTCACCCAGGTAGGCGCATACATGTATCCTAAGAACTTAAACCATCTTATAATAGAGGACCGACAGTTGTAGGACCAATTGTAGGGTTAGCTCTAGAGAGAGAGAGAGAGAGAGAGAGAGCGAGACCCATTGAGGAAGGTTGGACGCATTGACTTCGAGACATGAGGAATCATGAGAAGTTGGGTACAATATGATCTGGTTCAGACGACCCTAAGTGGATAGATGTGTTTGCCTCATACATGATCCATGGAGGCTTATTGTACCTTAGATGCTTTCGAGGAACCAAACCCTAGAAAGAGAAAGAGGCTTCTTGAACCAATGTATAGAGGTTATAAATGCTTACCTTTTAGGTATAGGAAGAGAGTTCCTTAGACCCTGAAGAGATATGGTAACAAGTTGTGGGGTCTCACACCTAGTTGGTTGTCCTTGTATAGGAATCTAAGATGTTTTTCACGCGGAAGAATGGTAGGAAGTATATGTCATACCTTGTACATGTTTGGTTCGTGGTTAAACAACTGGACATGCAGTTAGACAGATGATGCATAAGTTGCGAACCTAGGGTTCCTAGACCAAGAGTGGAAGTAGTAGTACCTAGTGCACCTGATGCTCATGAAGATGTTTGAGTTCCTAAGGATTCGAGTATGGAACCCCCCTCATGTATAGATCAAAAGGAAACCCCACTTGAACTAAGTTATACATTTGATGAACTACTCAAACAGGTTGATGACATATGCATGTATGATATTGGTCCAAGGTTGAGGAAAACAAACAAGTATGACATACCATAGAATTCAAAATGGCATAGTAGGTTGTATTCTTGCTATCTATGTGCCTAAGTAGCATGATAGGGCTAAGCATATACGTGATGATGTAAACCTTGGAGGTAAGAACGTTTTGTGGCCTTTGTTACATCAAGAGATAGTTTTCTCCCATCCTAGGGAGGAACCCTTTATGTAGGGAGAGCACCGACTCTTGTTTAGGTTTGAGGTAACCTAAAGAGGTCACTTATAAGAGATTGATGAGCTAAGGGTAAGAGAACATCGTGTGAGCATGAATCTTGGACCCATGTGTGACCATCTCTGAGGGGCATGAGGATCTGTTGCCATGGAGGTAACATGTATGGGGCCAGACTGAGATAGGTAGGTCACCATAATTCCCATAAAGGAATCTAAGTTTTACCATGAGTGCCCAGAGAGATGATGAAGATCTGGGTGAGGATTCAGGTTTGAGATGCGCTATGATAGAATCCTAAGTCAATACCAGGGCCAAGAAGGGACAAGACCGGTGGGAGTAGGAGTTGTCTATTCCTTGAATGCACAAGACCATAGGGTCGGGAGGTAACAACTACCATTGCCTGAGGCCCATGGGTTAGGAGGTTGGCCACCTTCATGAGTTCATGGGGCCTAAGGGGTAAATGTGAGAGGCACTCTCTTGATGCATAAGGGCCAGATCACCCCAAAAGTACTGGAACCCTAGAGACCATGAGATAATGACTAAGGATTGTGTATAAGAGTGGTGTGAAGATCCAAGGGTGTTTGGGTACAACCTGTCCATGGATGTAAACATAGATTGGAGATGTTCATGATGTGGAGACATGTGATGTACGTTTCAACTTAGTTTGGAGAGTGTAACAGAAATGTGTGATGCACCATCTCTACTCTTGGAATGGGAAGAGGACTGCAACCAAATACTTATTTCTTCTCATTATGGGTGTGAGAGATAGGACAAAATGCATGCCATATACTAAGGATGAAGTGATATGAGTTGAAACATCTCTACGACGTTTGAGGATAAAGTAAGTACCACACCTTTTAGAGAGTACGTTGAATATATGGTTTGAAAACACCAAGAGAACAAGGTAATATGAAGACATACCTCTCTGGAAATAGTTTGGAATCTATGAGTCATAAGTTTGGGTTTGATAATCGAGACGATGAGCTTGAAGTTTTCTTGACTCAGTTAAACCTAATCCCAAGATGTGGAGGTTGAGTGAAGTATATGAAGGTTTATGCCTACACCATTACCTAGTACATAAGGAATTAATGTGGTAACATATACTCTTAGTTGAGACATAGCCAGTAGAGAGACTGGAAGAGGTTTCTAGGTGAACTCTATGATCGTTAGAAGTTGTGACCAGTATGGATAACACCCAGATACAACCAAACCCATTGGTCAAGTTGGTGGTTACTCAGTTAGCCGGACTAGAACTTGATGATATAGAAGGATGATTGTAAGAACCTCAGATACACCTCTCAGGAAAAGGAAGGTGGTGAAACCCACTACTAGATTGTTTTAGGGTTTTTAAGGAGTCAACCTTGAGGAATCATGACATATAGGAGCTCATGATTATAAGTACACCATACACCATTGTACTACTAAGAAAGTTAATGTTTTTAGTAGTACTTTGAAGACCTGAGATGAAGAAGTATATAGTGTTGCATGTGGCCAGTTGCCATACATGCCATAGGGTGAAGGCCGAACACTAGTTATCTAGTAAGTTAATACGGGGAATGAAGAGTCCCTAGGAGGGAATGGGAGTAGATCACCATAGATGTGTGGTGGGTCTCCCTGGGACCAAGAGATGTCATGATGCAATATGGGTTACGGTAGATCACCTTACCAAGTTGACCTAATCCCTTGCCTAAGAGAAATCACTACCTGTGTGACAATCTGGTTGAACTATATATGAGAGAGAGATAGTTAAACTACACCGTGTTTCGAGTTCATAGGTTCTTGAGTATGACCTCAAGTTCTACATGAAGAACTCGATACCTTTTGAAGTTTATCACAACTTATCACCCCCTGACTGGTAAACAGTCGAGAGAGTATGATCCAGACTTTAGATGGTCTGATGAGAACATGTATGCTCGTTCAGGGTGATACATGGGAGCAGCTCCTGCCCTAGAGGAGTTTTGCTCGTGATGATACTACCATAACCGGTATCGGGATGTAAGAATCTCTGTAAGGGAGGCTATGTCGGTCGCCACTTCATTACATGATGTCAGTAAGAGGACCTTGTGAGGGTCTGAGAGACCACAGTGTGTGCAAATGAAGACGCTTTGATCGTGCAATGGTCGAGAAAGACCAGGGGAGACAGGAGTTGTGAGCTGATGTGAAGCAGACTGACATGCAATTCACTGTGGGAGAACATGTGTTATGAAAACCCAACCCCTCTAAGATATAGCTGAAAAGACGAGTCCCCGATACATAGGTCCATTGAAGATGGATTGGTGGAGTTGCTTATGTTTAGCCTTACCCCTCAATTTGACATGATGTAAGATGTGTTGCATGAGTCTGATCTAGATCACTATGTGATGTACCCGAGCCATGAACCTATTGACCTTAAAGAGAGGCTGAAATATCCTGAGTCACCTGTGAGGATTCTAGATACCAAGGTGAGAGAACTCAAATGTAAGAATATAAGATGATAAAGGTTCTTTGGAAGCACCATGGAGAGGATGAAGCCACATGAGAGCCAATGATGGACCTGGAAAGTCTTACCCTGAATTGTTTGTATGTTTGGTGGAATTTTGAGGGCAAAATTCTTATAAGAGAGGAAGGATGTTACAACCCCAATTTTTGGGTTCATATGGTTGGAAATGCAATTTCCCCAATAAATGTATGATTATGAGAATTGTATGATTTATGTGTATTGAATGGATTTCCTTTGCTATATTTCCTTTGTGAATGTAATTTCATGGATCATAATAAAATAACGAGTCCAATATGATTAAAAGAAATAAAAGAAATCCAATAATGCATCTTTAAGAAGGAAATTTGAGATAATGAGGAAAAGATAAGAAATATGTAGAAATATGGATAATGGAATTATCATGGATGAGATTTTGAGTCCACATGGTTTCTAATGATAAAAGGAATCCAAATAAAATATATAAAAGAGTAAGAGAGAGAAAATATGTATAAAATATGCCTTATTAAGAGATAACTTGTATATGAAGGAAAGTCCCTCATACTTTCGAGTTTGAGTCCCAAACATTGCACACATGAAGTTTAAGTCATTATGGACTTTCCCTTAAAATTTGAGAATGAAAAAGAGGCATGGTTTGGGAGATACAAAAATTTTAATATTTCCCTAAAGTGAGGAGGAATAGGGAATGTGCATTGAATGTCACGATTCCTTTTGGTTTGGGAAATTAGGGGCCCGGTCCCCTTTAATTCGCACATGGTTCCTGACCGTAGGATCTAGATCCAAGGGTTCATGTTTGTCTCCTAGCTTGGGACGGACTAGGAAAGTCTATGAATAGGGAAGTCGACGGTCCAGTAGAAAACTCCCTCTCTCTTGGCCACCTCATGACTTCTTTCCTTTCTCATTAAGATTGAGAGGCAAATTTGAGTAGAAAGATCCTTGGATAAACTTGGTTCGTGAATAATCGTGAGTTCCCCCAACTCATTAAACCCATTACTGGCAGAATCTGCTGGTCCATGTATATATAAGGGCGGATACATCCTTATGAGGGATGGTACATGTGCGCGAGGATTCATGGAATCTACTGAGAGAGTGTCTCACTACATTTCCACTAGTAGAACCCCCATCTTCATCCCCTAGTTCCATGGTGCCCTGTCACTGGATCCCTCCTTAAACCCCCTCTTCTGGTCAATCTTTGGAGAAATTGGGAGAGCCATCAGCTTCGGTGGATCCAGGCAAAGGCCCAGCTAGCTTCACATGTTTCCCAAATGTGGATGAGCACAAACTCAAACTAATGGTTGACTACGGTTCACCATTGCGAGAAGCAGGTCTGGCACTGCTCCAGCGAAGGAGATGAAGAAAGGCGAGATTACCACCCTATCCCGGGTGGTAGAAAAGGAAGGTAACGGCAAATGCGTCCTTGCGTGCCTTACCTAAGCTGTCAGTTGAGCGAGCGCATCACTGAGAGGGTCGAAGCCCATTGGCTGGCCAGGGTCCACATGGAAAAGAGAAGAGTGGGCCATAGCGCTGACGTGGCGATCAATGATTGGCCCAAAAGGTATTTTCTTTGCAAATTCATAATTAATTAGTGGTAACTCCTATTAGGATGACCAATATATGAAAATTTATCAAGAGAACGCGAGGAATTCAATAAAAATGATTTTAGAGCTTGAATCTTATCGTAGTTTAAAAAGTACCTAAAGTTACAATCATTAATGTTGTCATGAGTAAGAAACCCTAATTTGATGTTATATGAAATTGAGATGATTAATATGGACAATCTACGAGCATATTAACATGTTGATAATAAAAATATGTTATGAATGTCTAAGTATATAATCCATGGGTTAAATAGCTTAATTTAGGGTTTTGATATGGTAATATGCATTAATGGGCTTAGAAACCCTAATCTAAGTGTTAATGGTTTCTAATGTGGTATATTTCGAAATTCATCATAAGGAAGTGATACTAAGTGGGTACTAAGCCTATTAGGTAGATGTTAATGAGATAATTAGGGTTTGCACCTAGTTTTGCTATTTTGGGGTTTTAGTAGTTTAATGGTGAAAAGTTGTAGATAAACCCTAATGAAACCCTAATCTGGATTAGAAACCCTAAGAAGCAATTTCAAGTCAATTCGATAGATTCTTGATAAGTATGTAGTAAATAAATTACATATGCTTTTCAAGATTCTGTGATAGTGTGGTTGAATTGCTTGCTTGGATTGGATTGCTTGATTGGAATTGCTTATTGCTTGTGAAATCTACTGATTAGGTATGTGGTTAATTATGAGTACACACATTATGTTTCCCGATATTTCTCGAGTATTGATCGATTGCAATGAAAATTAAACTGTTTGGATGTTTCAATACTGCAATCTTTAAAGTGATCATGTGTATCACAATTTAAGTATATGTGTGACTGACTCAAACCTACATACCATCTCTGGATGTATGATGCAAGACCAAGCCCCGGAGGGAAGGTCTAAAGTGGTCAAGCCCCAGAGGGAAGACCACTGGGCACCCAGAGAGGAGACCCCAGGCACCAAGCTCAGGATGGAGAAGGTGGCCTTAAGTCCCTTGCAAGGACCAAACCCTAAGAGAGGGTATCCCAGAGTATGTGTAAAAGCGGTTGAGAAGTTACATTGAAAAATGTAATCTTGCTTTATTAACAACTATTTGATATGATTATGTTGTTAGAAGATACATGCAATATTTTGGTTGTCACCACATACCAGAATATTCAATTATACTAACCGATGTTTAGTTTGTTGACGTTTTAGGATTATTTGAAATTGGATAAATAGTAAAGCGGAACTTGTGAAGATTAAAGTTAATTCATAAAGGAGGATTTAGATAGTTAGAATTCTACTGAGGGTAGAAGTTCCAGTTCCTATGTTTGAAAGGTATGTGAAAAGTAAAATTTTATTCCAATTTCAGTTCAGTCTTTCATAGAATTTTTTAATTATTTTTGATTATTTGCAAAACCATTGATCATATTTTTGGGATAACGCCTCTAACTTCTTGGTCTTCCTTAATTGGAGGTTACCGAGAAGTAGGGTCGTTATTCAACCGGGCCCACTACCCTAGGCTCTAGTAGAGTTTTAGGAATGACGACTGGCCCCACAAACCACCACTAGCCTTAACTGCATGCATTATCCACACTTACGCACAACCCAAGATCAACTTCCTGACTGGTCACCCATCCTAGTACTACTCCAAGCTAAGCACACTTAACTATGGAGTTCTTTAGTGATGGTCTCCCAGAAAAGGAGGTGCACCTTAGTGATATGGGTAGTCCAATCATTCCTTTTAAGATCATTTTATCTAAGGCCTCAAATCCTGGGATGTTACAATCTCCCCCACTTAGACTCTTGGCATCCTCATCAAGGCTTAACGATCTCATAATATTTCCCCATTTCATTGTAAACCCAGAATGACCCATGAACACCCAACTCCTGTTCACAGAATACTAGCGCAAGGGTGGCTACGTCAACCTTGGACAACCCTTTCTAACATGCCTAGACCACACGGCTCAAGACTGGCATGCCACATGTCCATGTGGGCCCCACCTACTAGAGGGGATCTGGCTCTGATACCATTTGTAACAACTGGGCCCAATACCCTAGGCTCTAGTAGAGTTTCAGGAGTGATGACTGGCCCCACAAACCACCTCTAGCCTTAACTGCACGCTTTATCCACACTTACGTGCAAGCCAGGATCTACTTCTCGACTGGTCACCCATCCTAGTACTACTCCAAGCTGAGCATGCTTAACTATGGAGTTCTTTAGTGATGGGATCCCAGAAAAGGAGGTGCACCTTGGTGATACGGGTAGTCCAATCATTCCTTTTAAGATCATTTTATATGAGGCCTCAAATATGGGATGTTACAGTTAGGAAAATGCTTCTAGAGTATGATACTCCTAATAAGTTTTGGGCCGAAGCCGTCAGCACCTCATGTTTTGGTGCAACTTCACTCACCCTTCCTTAAAGAAAACCCTCTATAAGTTGCGCCGTGGTAGAAATACCTCTATCGATTTCTTTCATGGTTTTGGTTATCCTTGTTTTGTTTTGTACACCAAGGATTCTCTCGATAAGTTTGATGCAAAATCTTATAAGGCTTTCTTTCTTGGATGTAAAACTACTAATAGAGCATATAGAGTTTTTAACATTGAATTGTCTAAAGTTGAAGAATCTATCAATGTTAAATTTGTTGAAACCAAACCCTCTATTTCAAAGAATATTGTGAATGATGATGTTGTAAATGAGGTGATTCCTACATTAAAAGAGCTCAACACCATTCACAAAGTAAAAGAGGTGGTAGTTGATGAAGAATTAAAAAATGAATAAAAGAAGGATCCAACTCCCCAGTTTGCTAAAGATCATCCTAAAGAGCTCATCATAGACAATCATTTTGAAAGGGTGAGGACTCAGTTTGCATTCAACAAAGAATAAGATGACAACACCTTCATCTCACAAATCGAGCCAAAGAATGTCAAAGAATCTCTTAAAGATGATGAATGGATCCTAGCAACGCAAGATGATCCAAATTAGTTTGATAATAACAAAGTGCGAACCTTAGTACCAAGACCAAATGATAGGAAGATCATTGGCACCAAGTGGGTCCATTGCAAAAATCTAGATGAAAGTGGAGAAGTGGTAATAAACCAAGCAAGGTTAGTTGCTCAAGGCTACAATCAACATGAAGGCATTGACTTTGATGAAACTTATGCTCCTATTTCTAGACTTGAATCTATTAGAATGTTACTTGCCTTTGCTAGCTATAAAAATTTCTTGCTATACCAAATGGATGTTGAAAGTGCATTTCTAAATGGTAGAATAGAGGAGGAAGCCTATGTGGCTCAACTACACGATTTTCAAATAACAAGCTTCCTAACCATGTTTATTTGTCTTTATGGTCTCAAACAAGCCCCTATAGCTTGGTATGAGAAATTGAAAAGCTTTTTGCTAGACAATGACTATGTCACGAGAAAAGTTGATTCTACCCTCTTTCTTAAACACATTTCTAGAATTTTTTTGATTATTCAAATATATGTTGATGATATCACATTTGGCAGAGCTGATCTTGATCTTTGCAAGGAGTTTAGTTCTCTTATGTAGAGTAAATTTTAGATGAGCATGACGAGGAATATTACTTTATTCCTTGGATTCCAAATCAAACAAACAAAGGAAGGAAACACATCAACTAAGGAAAGTATACAAGTGAACTCTTGAAGTGCTTTGGGATGGAGAACACCAAGCCGATGGACAGTCCCATGTGAAATACTACCAAACTTGATAGAGATGAGAAAGGTGAGAAGGTAGATGAGAAGCTCAATAGAGGTATGATTGGTAGCTTGTTATGTTTCACTACCTCTAGACCTGATATCATGTTTAGTAATGGATTGTGTGTTAGATTTCAACCAAGCCCTAAAAAATCCCATCTTATTGCAGTCAAGAGGATTCTAAGGTACCTAGCTAAAATCCAAAATTTTAGACTATGGTATTGCAAGTCAAGGGACTTTACTCTTACTTCTTATAGTGATGCGGAATATGCCAGGTGCTTAATTGATAGAAAGTGCACAAGTGGCACTTGCTTCCTCCTAGGACCAAGCTTAGTTTCTTTATTCTTTAAGAAACAAAGCACAATGGTTCTTTCAACTATAGAGGCTGAGTACATTGCATCTGGGAGTTGTTGTGCCCAAGTCCTATGGATGAAACAAATGCTCTAAGACTTTAATGTTCATTATGATGCTTCTCCTATCTTTTGTGATAATACTAGTACAATCAAACTTTCTTACAATCCTAAATTGCATAGTAGAGCTAAACATATAGAGGTCCGCTATCACTTCCTTTGTGACGACATTACCAAGAAAGATATCTATATCACACATGTAGACACGTAAAATCAACTTGCAAACATTTTCACCAAACCTCTAACTAGAGAGAAATTTACTTTCATTAGATCAAAATTTCTCATTACTTCTCTTGATGATATTGATATGCCTTCTAGCCAGTGTTCTGTTACCTATATGTTCTTGCTCATAAATTGCTCACCCTATACTTGTTAGTGCTACATATGCCTAATTTTTTAATGTCTTATTTTGCCTTTTTTGGGTATTTTTCTCAAACACTTGTTCTACAACAAAATAGTATCATGCGATGAGTGAAAATTGCCTTAATATGTTCAAAGTACATGATAGTCTAGAAAAATAAATTTCAATAGCACTCGAGTGGCCTAGAATTAAATTTCATATCTTTTGGAGATATTGTGTTGTTGGTTGAGTTTGCTCTGTGGAAACTTGAGCTACAACAGACACAAGGACTGAACACAAAACAATGTCAGTTGAGTTTTCCAAATCTCAAACTCGACCGTCAACACTGTTGCTTAGAAATATATATAGATTGTCATCTGATTTTCTCCCTCTCAACTAGAGAAAACTCGAACGATTAGTCATCCCTTATGTTCTTCCTAGAATCCTAGGTCACCCAATCCCCCTTCCTAGCCCTATCCAGCCCTATTTAACCTTCCCCAACCTCTAATCTAGCTTGGGAGGCCTACTGCTTGCGTTCTTTTCCTTGTTTGGCACCACCTTCAGTTGATTTCCTCTCCATGGCGTCAAACCGACAAAAAAGACCTGGTCCATTAGGTGTACCTTTGTCTTCCACAACCATTAGGCATATCTCTTATGATGGTATCTCCTTGTTCTCCAATCAAGTAGTAAAATGTTATAGGGAGCTGTTTCTTAGGAACTCTTATCCTTTTCAGTCCCTGTTGATTCCTAGCAATGAGCTACTAAAAGATGTTAAGAAACTATTTTCTAACCATGCCTTGATGATCTTTTCTATGAATGCATGACCTATAACAACTTATCTTGAGCAAGAAGGTGGTGCACAAGTTCTACGCAAATCTAACCTGGAACTACACCACCTTAGTGCCTCCTCCCAATGCCCAAGATGCGTTGTCATCCATGATAGGGGGAGTCAAGTTTTCTATCTTTGAGCAATCTTTAAATAATTATCTCTGAGAAATCTTTAAATAATTATCTACCTTCTGAGACCTCCTTGACCCTGAAGCTTTATATAAGAGCTTTAACTATGAGTTATCTCTTTCTAATATCCACAAAACTCTTAAGAAGCCCGAAGTCCCATATAGGAAGAAAGCCATCCTACCATCTTCTTCTATGGATATCAAGACTTGTTGGGTTGCTCTCCTAGTTAACTACAACATCCATCTGAAAAAGAATCAAATAGATATGGAAGAAAACTCATTTGTGATCATGTATTGTCTTCTATAAAATATGTATGTCAAATGGGCAAGATACATTCTCCACCACATGACTTGCTTTGACACAAAGAAGAATACTGGAGACTCCTACCCGCCCTATCCTAACCTGATCTATGGTGTCTTTCAAGATCATATTGGTGAATCCATTTTAAAAACATTGGCTATAAAGTCAGTCAAAAATGAGTTTATATCAGTGACACCACAATCAAGAAATCCTTTCACCCCTCTTCCTCTACTCCTGGTGCGTTGACCTCCACCCAAGATCCTCTACCTCTGGCTAAACCTGACCTTGCCTCTTTTTCAATGTCAAATGAAATCCTGATGGGCTACATGATACACCTACATGCATACAACCTGTAGGTCCAAGAGAACCTACACCGGGATCTTGTTTAGATAATGTCAAACATGATCTTGTCATGAAGCCATCCTTACCCCACCTATCAGTCCTACCCAGCTGCTGACTATGCCTCTTATGAATATAGTCAGTTCCACCCAACCTACCAGCTTTCTACTTCCACTGTACCCCTTACCTCTGATGGTGGACCTACCCCTACTACCTCTCATCTCCTTGCTCTTCCAGTTGGCCTTGCTGCTGCCTTTCTTACTGACTACAATTGGGTTTCTATACCCAACTTTGAGCAAGCTTAGGCACTTCATGAGTGTGGCATCTCTTGGGTAGATGGCTCGATCCTCACTCTTTTGTTCTTGAGGAGGACACATAGATGGCTGATGAGGATGCTGAGGATGATGATGGTGATGGTGATGGTGATGGTGATGAGGATGATGATGATGGTGGTGATGGTTGTGATGATAATGGAAATGGTGGTGAGGCTACACCTGCTGCCCCTAATGCACCCTCTAATGATGATGAAGACTACCAACTTGATGATGAAAAGACCATGACATAGATGCCCTTGATGTTTAGTTCTTATTCCATAGAGTTCTCATCTATATATCTTTTTGTAGATTTCATGTAATAAATATTTGGGCACTGTATTTGAGACTTACTATTTTCATATCTTTTTGTTTTTCTTTGTTGTTATTATACTTTTTGTCTCGAGAGAACATACCTTTTGTTGTAATATGATTATATGCACCTTAACTCTATGCTTGGCTTTATATCATTAGTTATCTAGTGTGTGCTTCCATATTTTGATTATGTCTCTAGCATATTTGTTCTCTCTATGGATCATGTGTAGTGCTTGCATGTGGGGGTTGCTTGTGTCGTTTGTGCCTATGGATAAGACATGCATTTTATTTCTTTTAAGCCCTGCGTTTTTTATATGAAAAAGGGGGAGAAATGAGCTTTGTACATGTTGAATTGTGATCTTTTTCTAGTTAATTCTCTAAAATATCATGTGAATATGTAAGAAGACTCAACGATATATATGTGCTATGGTTATTCTTTTTGGAGAAACTAACCATACAGGAAAAGGTAAGCATGAATTGAGGGGGAGAAATTGCTATTGTTTATTCTTGTATCCATGTATAGTTCACAAGGTGAAAGTTTAAATTCTAAGTCCTTTTCAATATTTTGAGGAATGGTTTGACATCTTCAAAATGGGGGAGAATGTTGACCTAACAATTATACATTGTCCATATTTTGATGATGACTTAACCATTCTATTCATATGTATCTAATATGTCTATTTGAGATTGATTTCAAGTATTAGGTACATGAAAAGGAGCAATTAAATCAAGCCCTAGCTTGACCCTAGACAAGGCAAAGTCAATGCAAATGCACTTTTGTGGAAAACACCCTTAAACCCTTAGGAATTTTTTGTAATCATTTGTATTGATGCTATGACTTGTAATTAAGATGAGAAAAAATCAACAACACTTAAAATGAATGTTTAAGCACTCTAATGACAATAATTCATTATAGGGTGTTTTGTTTGCCGAGTTTCATCTATGATAAACTCAACCGACACTGTAATATCCTCAATTTTAATAAAATTGAATGATATTAATATAAAGCATGATTTGATAAATAATATTATTGTTGATAGAATAATAATATTAATCACCTTTGTGGCATGGGTTCTTGTGGCACAAGTTGAATAAAAGGATGCCATACATGAGTAAACAGTAATGGCTTTCGATATGATAAATGAAATAGTTGTCAAGTTTCTAAAGGAAAATAAAATACATGGTATTTTGGTTAATTAAAGGATTAGTTATCTCACCAAGAGAGGCAACACAATGTCGATGCACCAAATAATATTATTTTGAATTTAATCATTGCAAACTTGAAAATAATAATGAAGAGGAAGAAAATTCTAGAAATTGGGAGAAAAAGCATACACCATGAGATGATAATAATAATTGTTTAAATAAAGGTTTAAAGGGAACACGTTTTGTGTAAGATGTTCCAACAACCCCACCACAATTGGGATATGAGTAGGAAAAGATTAGTGAGTTACTATAATATATTTCAAGAACATATTACCCAACGTGTATCAAATAGTTATGTGCTTTCTTTAATGGCTTTTGTTTTACCAAATCCAAGATTTAAGAATAAAGTGGTGGTCACTTTTTGTGACCTTTGGATTTATAGAATAAAAGTTGAGAGCTTTTATATAAAGAAAGGTGGGGGAAATATATTTAGTTCTTTCCTTGTATCATGCCTTTCTCATAACAGCAGTTGGTGTAAAGTGTCGAAAAAGAAAAGAATCTTTTTAATGCTTAAGGAAAGAGGATAATGGTGCGGTTACATATAAGAAATGTCCTTACCTCCGAGAATTCCTTAGTAGGAGGCAGGTGATTAGTTTTGGAAAACAATTGATATTAACTACCATAGTGGGGTAGCGAATATTTGGACCATCCCCTACCTTCACGACAAAAGGAAGGGATCGACCCCTCACGGCCTCACCATCTCTCTCTCCTAACCCTTAAGCGGTGCTTGGGGCCTATATAAGAAGCCTGAGATCTCAACCTTGAGGGGGAATGTAGTTCATACCTTCCCTGGTACAAGGAGATATCTCATCGCCCTCCTTGTTAAACTGAAACGTCACGAAGAACATGCCGTTCTAGTTCCAGCACGGACATGAAGGCACATTATCCCCTCCGTATGCACCGCCAAGGCTTGGTGGCTGTCGAGGGTCCATGCTTGAAGACGGCTTTCATTGCCAAATCAAGAAAGGTGCAGGGCAAGTCTCCCTCGTTTCAGCGGAGCCGGCATACGAACGTGTGCAAAGGAGTCGCACAACGCCGAACCAGAGCCTGGAGGAAGCGGATTTTGTAGACCTAGGTTGGAGGAAGAGGGCGAACGTTCACAAAAGAGAGAGAGAGAGAGAGAGAGAGAGAGAGAGAGAGAGAGAGAGAGAGAGAGAGAGAGAGAGAGAGAGAGCTGCGAGGCCTAGTTGCTAGTGGGGGTTGGAGGGAGAAGATGAACCGGAGAGTTGGACGGCAATGTGTCTCCTGGCGGGCGGAGTCGAGTGGACAGAGAGGTGCACGATAGAGGTTGCGCTCCAGCACGGCGGCCACATCTGCGTGGCGTTGCCTGTGCGAACGCGAGACGTAGGGCGTGAGAAGAAGAACGCCGCTGTAGCGCCCTCCCTCAACAACGCTAGCCGAAGCGCTGGCGTAACGACAGACTACGCTTACAAGCGCGAGAACCAAAAAGGAGAAAGGAGGATCATGGTGGCACTGCTGCCGAAGTCGAGAGACCTGCAAGGCAGACCTGCCGATCCCACACGGCCAGTCACACAAGGAGTCGACAGGAGCCGAGCTGCGAGAGCCGTTCGTGGCCTGGTCTGACTCCATTCTCGGAGGCGTGCGGAAGACCTCGTGAGATCACGAGGGAAAGTACGTGCGGCCCAGTAGGGTACGCGGACCGTTGGGTTTTGGCCGGTCCATAAGAAAACCAAGCCATGAACCCCGCCATGTTGACAAGTAAGGTGCAGATCTCCGGCCAATCAGGAGGCGCCATGTGGCCTCAGAACCAAGGCATAATGGCATATCTTGCTTTAACCATAGAAATAGCTAGGAATATCAGAATATAGCGAACCTATATACCAAATTGATCACGAGAACACGTAGGACCTAAATAAAATATAATTGAAACCTAAATGTGCTTCCTATCCCAAAAGTAGGGTCATATAAGCGTTTAAGCGAAGAATTATAAATGGAAACCCTAGATTGGATATTAACATGTTAAATATATTAAAAACCCTTGTTTTATGATCTTATCTGATATTGTTGAAAAACATGATAAATAAAGGTGATCATGATAATGATGATGAGTAATTAGTGTTTCTAATGTGAATAACCATACATATGGACAATTAAGATTAAGGGATCATAACTTGCAATATTGTTAATAAACATGATTGAATCTTAGTGATCATAATAAAGGTATGAGGTAGATTTGATTATCATGGTTACACCGGATATGAATTAGGGATTCTGAGTCATTGAACCAATGAACATGGGAATTGGAGTATCACATATGACTCGAATAACAACTCAATCATAAGGAAAACTTAATCCTAGTTTAGGGCCCGAGTAGGGTTTAATCTAATCAATATGATTAGTATGATTGGTGACACTTTAGGATTTATATAAATGCAAATGAAAGTAGATTGCTTGGTTTGCTTTCTTGACTTGGATAATATGCTTAAAGTATGATTCGATAATCTGCATGGCTCACCATCAAGGTACGTGGATACGCCTATGACTACTCGCAATATTGTTTGATGAGATTTTTTGAGTGTTTCTTGAGGATTTGTGAAATAAAATATTGAGTGTTTATTTACATTCTACTCATTCATAATGCCACTATGAGTATGAAATAAAGAAAGATTATGAGAATATGTTGATGTTCTTATTTGCAAATGATTGATTAATATATGTTGTTATAATACTTGCACTTTCTAGATGCACCCCACGTACTACTATGGCGACATACTGATCACATTTTGATTCACACCATTTTAGGTATAAATTGATATACAAGATAAAGGACAAGAAGATACCAAGATATGATGGACAAATGAAATACATGATGGTATTAAAGATTTAAAAGGATGATTAGCTAGACACTTCTTCTCATACAATGCAGTATTCATGGTGAAGGTTCATGTAAGCATTTTGTAAATGATAAATGTGGATTTATAAATTTGTTTTCTATTATTTATGATCTGCTAAATCTGGATCCTTGGGTAATTTTTTTAGGTGACGACTCTCATCTTTTTGGCCTTCCTTAATTGGGGGTTGCTGAAAAGTGAGGTCATTATAGACACCCTTGATGGATTTTGGATAATGCCAGGGTCGGCTGAGTTGTTCCAGGACAAACTCGATCGAAATCCCTACACAACCAAAATAGATTTAAGTTTTCGATCGAGTTTCATCTAGGATAAAATCGACTGACACTTCAAATATACTTTGTCGCAATGTGCTACTCGTCGAGTTTGCTTTATTGAAACTTGACCGACCGCACTGTATAGAAAGTGCAAAAAAAGTGTTTCTAGCCATTGGAGTATTGTAAACATAAAAAATAGATCCACTGCAACACCCCAAATGACTAGAATTCATTTCCAAGTGGCTAGTAGACATCCCCAACTATAAATAGGGACCCTTGGACTTCATCCCAAGTTTGCTTCTTATGCTCCTAGCTATAGTTGAGTGGATTCGTCTACTAAGAGCCCCTTTATCTCTCTTGCTTAGTAATCAAAACGTTAATATGAGTGAGATAGGTTATTCGTGAAAGAGATACTTCTTTCTATTCATTGTGAATCTCTAAAATCTTTCCTTTCCCAATCCCTTTCATTAAGCAAACTTGGTGAAAGAATCTCCTTGGTGAAGGAGAAGGTGAAGGATGAAGATCCTTGAGAAGAGTGGGTGATTCCTTTTAGGCGGAAGACTTGTTGCAAGAGGGGATATCCTTAGTGAAGGTGTCCAGTTCCTTGCAAAGTGGGTAAGCCCTTGTAGAGCTTGAGGACTCTTGCACAAAGTATGGGTAAGACCTTATAAGGTTTATTATCTCTTTTTGATCCTTAAAAAGGAAGGCTAGGTATCCTTGTCCTATAAAAGGGAGGTCATATTGTATGTCTTATAATGGAACATAAGTGTGCAATGGTTGCAAAATCCTAGAGGCTGACCTCTCTAGGTAGTGCATGTACAGTCTCTTAGTTTGGAGTTTGGAACCACTATACATAGCTGGTTCTTGATCTCATTCAATCTCTTTCATCCTTGCTATATATGTTTAGTTGCACATCAAATTCAATATTTGCAATCATATCTCTTGAAGTAATTTGAAGGCCTAACAAATTTGGTCTAAGTGCTTTTAGCTCTATTCAATGCCCCCTTCTAGAGCCCATTGATCCAACAATCTTTATGCTCTTTTTTCATGGATTCTCTTGATAACTATTGTCTTTACTTTCCACTACATTATTATTTGAACAATTTTCAATTCACTATCCTTGTATTTTAAATTGCATAAAATTAGAAGCTCTCTATTCTTCCTTTAGAGCTTTCAAGGATGATGCACTGTATTTATTGCATCAGAAGTTCTCTCTAAGTCAAGAATATGAAGCAACATAAAAATATTTATTAGAAAAGCATGATACTTGCATTATTAATTGAAAAATGAAACATAAACTCCTAAAAATTGAATTTCTTCTCCCTATCACCCCTTCTCTTTTGTTAAAAGCAATGTATGTGAAGATAGATAATAACAGAATGAAAAATTCTATATGATCATGTATGAGAATCTTTCAAGACTTTCAATATGGAATATATTAGCAATTTAAAATATATGTCAATCCAATAAAAATGTCATGATTATATAGATCATCAAGATGTATTATGACACAAATGAATGTCTAAATGAAGTATGAAACTATAACAATTTGTAAAATCCACTTTTATGATGAGGAAATAAACACAATAATTATCCATGAAAACACATCTTAAATTGACCCAAAACTAGTATTCTGTAGAACATATTAGAGTCCATACATTTTATAGAAAATGATAGTTTTATGGCTATGCCAAATGATAGTACAATGAATGTTTATTGAGCATGAACGGCAAACACATAATGAAAATTAATCCAATAAAATGGAATCCCCTCTATGAAGTGTAGAAGTAATTAATAACTTGGGAATCTAGTAATTTATCCTTCCGTGACATAGTAGGAAATGGTACAATTCCAAGTGAAAAATCTTATAGAATCCAATTCAAAATCTTCCAAGAAAGTTGGTGCTTGATTAAGATGGAAATGAGATGCAATATCATAGTTGGGATAACATAACACACATTTTTTGAGGCTTTTACTGTGGATGTGAGTGTCATATGTTGAATTGTAAGGCTCATTTTTGTAAGGATAAAATTTGTGTGAATATTTCTCCAACACACTCTAATATACTTCAACCATTCGAGAGTTCCAATATTCCATAGATTTATGGTTGTACTCAAATTGGAACCCTACTTGGTAGCCACGAACTCACATATATGAAGAAATCATATATATGATCACAATCGATAGGAAAAGGAGAACATAGAGTTAAATATTTATTAGGTCTTACGTTCTTGACTGGGAGCATCTTCACCTTGTTCAATCACACAATCCCATTTGTGCCAACTATTAACCTCTAATTCTCTAGCGTAGATTTTTGTCTCTTTTTTCATGTCTGTCTTGGCATATGTAGTTCAATATGATTTTTATTCTTACAATACTACATAATAATGCACACTAAATACAAATAAGTCAAGTTTGTATAAAACTCAATAATATCATGGGAGAACTAAAATTACCATATTAATAGGAAATATCTTCAAATATCATACACTATTTGTTCCTTAAATTCTAGTAACCTAGATTCATTGGCTTTGGAAACATGTTGTAGAAAACTATAAGATACATCAACTTCATATTAAATGAACAAGACATAGACATAAAAGTATAAAAGTCCATAGTAGTTTAAGTTCGCCGTCGTGATGTGTTCTTAAATGGTGGTTCCTGTGATGGTCCAATTTTGCACTCATAGAAGCAATCTGATGACTTGGAGATCAAATTGTCTAGAAATCTAGAATACTCATCATAATATATGTATATGTATATATATAGAAAATCGATGATGTATTATCTTTAAAATATATATGTTTACCATCTGCCATTGTACGTAGATATATAGTCCTTGTATTCTCATTAAAGGTTGGCATAGAACTCACCTTGGAAGATGAAGTGAATTAGCTCATCTTGATCATATCTCACATTATCTTGAACATGAAATTATGAGGTATGTCGATGATGGCATTTTTAAAAAAAGGTCATGGATGAGAAAACCCATGTGGTGATCACATGAGTGGATTGTTTTTATATCACATGAGTGGATTGTTTTTTTTTAAATTGAGAGTGTCATAACCATGATACCCATCACAATAATAATAGACAAAAAGCATTGTAGTCTATGATGAAAGAATATTCTCATTAATCCTTAGAAAATAAACTACATCCAACAAGTTGTACAATAGTCACAATTTTAGATATGAGCTCTAGGATCAAGTAGATGGCACCTCACCAAGAGAACCTCTCACATACGTAATGAAATATATCTTGGCCACTCTTCTTGAAGCTTGATACCTGCAGACGCCTCATCCCCAACCATGCACTAAAAAAATGGTACATGGTTAGAGTAAGTGGAAATGAATTCTTAACAATAGAAGTAAATTTATTGCAATGAAGAGTTGAAATTGAAAACTAAGCTTGTATTGAATTAAGATATATTTTTATTTGAGAATTTATATTTATTGCAGAGATAAGTCCTCTCTGAATTGGCATAACTATGCCTCTTAATTGGTTATTAGATTACCTATGAATTGACAATGTGTGCCTCTGAACGACACCAATATGTCTCTGAGATGGCCTGACCACACCTCTGAATTGGTATCAAAGTACCTATGAATTGGAGTAAACACTTCTCTAGTTTGAAAATGCTTGCATCTGAGTCATATTAGGACTAATGAATGAGGACTTATCATATATATTATGTGAAGATTATGTTTTACTCATATTAAATTTGAGTTACTGAATTCTAGGTCTAAATGTATCTTATGATGAAACTAAACACTGATAACTGAGCATGTACATGATTCTAAATATAAATCTAAAATCTAATAATATTATTATCTAGATAAATGTTAATCTAGATATTTCATTTAATATGATGTCTTAATTTAATTTTGATATCAGATATATGACATATGGTTATAAAGTCTGGAGAAAATAAATTGAGTTGAATTTAGAAATATAAGTATCTAAAAGTAACTTAAGTATCAAGTATCTAAAATATGATGTTCTGACAACATAACTCAATCTCTACAAAGTCTAATTTATCAAAGCATCATTAGATATGAAATAAACATGAAATATTGAATATCTTAAAGTAACTTAATCTCTAATTTACTTTGTAAGAATGTTTATAAGTTGAATCAAACTCAATGGACATGGCCCACTTACCTTGTTTGAAGAGATTCCTAATGTGGTCCCAAGTCCTTACTTAACAGTCTAGGTACCTAGGATCATGAGAATTTCCATTTTTTCATGTGTATTCTCCTCTTTTCATTTCTAGACCCTAATCCCATCATCCTAACACCATAAACCAAACTGGAGTTCTTATTTAGACTAAACATAATTTTGCTTCAAAATTGTGATAGAATCTTAGTGATCAATGTATAAAAACTCACATTACATAGTAACTATAAACATCATACTCAAATAAGCCATAAAAATCATATAATGTACTAATATGTGAACATATTGATCCATGATCAAATTTTTTTTTATAAAATATAATCGTATGTCCATAATTATAGTGGCTTGGTTGGAAATAGGGATAAACATCCCGAAACCATATTTCATAGAGATTAAGCATATATGTAATGTGATATCTCATCAATATCCTTGAAACAAATCATATAATACCCTCTCATGTCTAAAAATCAAATAATAATCTAAAAGGCATGAAAACTCACCAAAACTTTCAAAGTAGTAATTATACCATGTAATATGGTCTTCATAGAAATATTAGATCCTTTTATTGCCAAATAAGGGTAAAATAACCATACTTTACTTATCGGGGTTTACATCAAAGAACATGTAAAAGATCACATGAAAATGATCAAGCTTTAGAATAGTGTGCAAACATCAAAATACACCTCATGTAAAACATTCATTCATTGATTTCCAAACCAAAACACTAAAATATCATATCATTTAGGAATCAAATTATAATAAATATCAAACATAAAAAACATGATTCTATTCCATTTTCACAAGACATTAGACATCATAAGCTTTCCATAGACACCCTACTTGCTAAAATTCGATAACTAGGTTAGAAGATATGAATTTTATAAGTTACCTTGTTTAGATTGATTTGGGGCATTGATTTTAGATCTAAGGGATCAGGTCCGCGAGCGCTCCCCTTTTCAAGTACCTTATACCTTGCTTCAAGATAGAATCATGGCAGTGGCCCATGGGCTTCCTAGCTCAACCATCCAACTCCTCACTTCCCCTTGTCCTATAAACACGTGTGAAAGGGGGATACACTACTCTCTTGTTTGTGCCACGAGAACAAAGCCTTAACACTTTGTGCTTCCATAGGTGTGGCTTGCGCCCCTAGTTAGTTCTCAACCCATCAAAACTTTCCCTGGCCCCTCCTCCTCCTCCTCTTAACCTTCTACACTATGGGTGATCCTTTGCTGGTCACCAGTAAGAAATGCTGCATGAACCCTAACATCACTGTTTCTCCTCTTCCATGTTCCACGAGTCCCTATTTCTTACCCAGAATAGAGTTCTACATGTGGATATTTTTAGAGAATCTAACATCACCCTCTGAATGGAACCGATAAGGTAAGGCCTATATCCACCTTCTCCATATCCTTTGGACTCAACTTACCCCTATTCTAGGTCACAAGAAAGTTTGTCAACATTCCCAACAGTGGTCGCCATCGCCATTAGACAAGAGGCGGTTAGCTACTATGCATAGGCACCATTTTTCTATCGAGGTATCTACAAAATGTGTGTTGACTTACCAGTCTAGGGAAAAACTTACTGAAGATTTTTTTAGCTTCTTACCCTCTAGATCCCGATGGGAATCCTCTTCCTGGCAGACTTTGTTGAAGACATGTTCTGGGAGAACACAAGTGTGTGATAAACCCCTTTTTTGCTCCGTGTGTGCTTCTCCACTTAACCAATACACACTCACTTGATCTGGCCTCTTGTCTATGAATCAATGGTTTTAACTTCATTTTCTTGGTTCAAAGCCAAATAGAATAACATACTAGTTTCCTTCAAATTGCTTTACAACTCTATAGGCTGGTCCTCATGTCCAATTGATCCTAAAATTTGACCAACACTCAAAATAATTAATATTTTCCTACACAAAATCCTTAGGACCTAATCTAGTCCAAGAAAAATTCATAAATCCAAAGTACCCCTAATATATATATATATATATATATATATATATATATATATATTCACTGCCCATGTAGGTAACTAACTTTAGTTACCCGTGGATCTATTTTGTAATAGAAAGGTACCTATTTGTAATGAGACAGACAACGTTTGTAATGAGATGACCAAATTTGTAATACAAACACTCCTTATATATTACATGCCTGATTACAGTAAAAATGATATTTATGAAAACAATTTACACTGTAATACAAAATGAGTGTTTATATTACAAATTTTATCATGTCATTACAAACGTTGTCTATGTCATAACAAATAGGTACCTTTATATTACAAATAGATCCACGGGTAACTAAAGTTTGTTACCCACATAGGTAGTAAATGAATGGCCATATATATATATGTGTGTGTGTGTCTATATATATATATATATATATATATATATATATATATATATATATATATATATATATATATATATAGAGTCAGGCTAGAATACACTCGAGTGTATCCGGAGCGGAATACACTCAAGTAGTTTTTCATGATTCAATATTTTTTTTGAAAATCTAATCCATTGATCTTCTTAAACATCCCGTGAACAACTCATACGCAAAATTTGAGCACATTTGGATATGTATAGCTCATGTTATGAAGACTGCAAAAATTATGCATTTCAAATTAGTTTCGCGCGTCGATTTTGTTGCCCTTGGATGAGTGACTTACACTCATCCAAATGGGCTCAAAATTTGTATGTAACCTAGTTATAGTATGACGGTGAAGATCAACGGTTTACATTTTGTAAAAAAATAGTCTTGATATGCAAACACACTTGAGTGTATTCGTGCGATCCGTACACTCGAGTGTATTCTAGCCTGACTCTCTCTCTCTCTCTATCTCTCTCTCTCTCTATATATATATATATGGGGTGGGGTTTATTTGTTGCCTGTGTGGGTAACTAAGATTTTGCTATCCCGCGCAGTCCAAAATGTAATTATTTGGTTAGAAAAGTAACTACTCAGATAAAAAAGTAGCTATTTGTCAAAAGTAACTATCGAACTGAAAAAAGGTAAAAATGAACAGATTACACAATAAAATTCTTTTTTTTTGGAAATAGGTAAATATATTGCCAAAGGAAAATGTGTAAACCACAACACCTACAAAAAACAAGACGTATACAAGGGGATGTTATCTACAAAAACCCCAGTATCTTTTAGCCTGCTCAGACAGCCCTACGCTAAGGCCTTTTCTACTTTTGAAAATACACACCAAGTTTAGAGCCAGCTTAGAAACAATCATATCTTCATCGCAAGATTTTCTACCATGATTCTTGTTGTTCCTTTCTTCCCAGACATAGTAACAAACACCTGTAAGACATAGACCACCCACATCTATTTTACTCCTGCTATCAAGAAAACACAGATGCCTGGTGATCGTATCAGAGATGTTAGCATCAAAAGACTGTCCCCATTCACACTTGAGGCAAACTAAAGCCCAGATCCTCCTGAAGAACCTGCACTCGCCAAAAATGTGGCTGTGACTCTCGTCAGCCCTCTTGCATAATACACATAAACTGTCCACCCACAAGCCCCACCTATTCAGTCTATCCATAGTAGGCAATTTAGAAAGTACAACTCTATACATTAAAGTGCTCCATTTGGGAGTCATCCTCCTGCTCCAAATAATCTTATGCCAGCTCACATTCTCGCCCATATAGCTGTTTGTCCATGGTGTTGCCCTAGGATTAGCTAGGCACACCAAACCATGACCATCAACAGTATAAGAGTTTTGAATAAGTGCCCACTACTTGCACATATTCCTCCAGACCCTTGACGAGCTGCTGTCATAACCTTGGTTCAGATCGCCATACCTGCTAGTCAACCATTGCATCCAGGTGTTCTCCTTCTCCCTTAGAAATCTATCCACCCTTTTGTTTTGGCTTTTCGTAACCAGTTGCAAAGGGGCAATGACATTGAGGCCACCTTTAGAGAAAGGTCTGGAAATCTTATCCCAAGACACACCATGTCCTTTTCCCCCACAAATGAAATCAGCAACAATCTGTCTCATGTTGTCAGCAGTAGGCACTAGAATGTCACACACATCACACCAAAAACAAATCATGGCATGTAGAACCGATCTGGTCAACATCAGTCTGCCCACCATGGATAAACGGACAACAACCCACCCATCAACCTTGGCTCTGAGTTGATCAAGGCATTGAGAGAAATCTTTAGCGTAACCTTTACTCCCAGCCACTAGAGCACCCAAATACCTAGTCGGCAACCTCCCAACTCTAACTCCGATAGAAAACCACATCCTGCCTCTCCTAGCATCTCAAGACCTAGAAAGGTACAATCTAGATTTGATGGTACTTATATAAAGACCAGTTAGATAGCCGAACTTCAAAATAACTCACTTTAGCTCTTTCAACATGTTAGCATGTCCTGTTGAGAAAAACATGATGTCATCATCAAAAATTAGGTGGGAGAGCACTTCAATATTCTTTATCTTGAATGGCTTCACTTTCCCTCTGTCAATAGCACCAATCATCATATTGGTGAGCCCTTCCATCACAATTGTGAACAACAAGGGGGAGAGAGGGTCTCCTTGCCTTAAACCATTAGATGCAGGGAAGAAACCAACATGGCCGCCATTTAGAAGGATGGAAAAGGAAGTTGTGGTAACACATTGCTTAATGATATTCACCCATCTATCACAGAAACCCAAAGCTTTCATAATAGCCCATAAGGAATCCCAATGCACATTATCATAGGCTTTCGTTAGGTCAACCTTCAGACAAGCCTTGGCATTACTCTTACTGTTCTTGAACCCACTAAGAAATTCGGCTGCGAGTAGAGTGCTATCAGATATTCTTCTACCTTTGATAAACACACTTTGCTCCTTAGATATGATGTTGGGGAGAACCATCTTCATCCGCCCTGCTATGACTTTAGAAACAATTTTATACAACACATTACAACAGGCTATCGGTCTATAGTCCACTATAGTTTCAATCTCATTCTTCTTAGGAATGAGTTTAATGAACGTGTGATTTACCGCGCGGACCATATTATACCCATTGATGATCCAAGAAACAACTTTTGTAATGTCATTCTTCACTAGGTACCACATGTGTTGGAAGAACTTAGCATTCAAGCCGTCAGGCCCAGGAGCCTTGCGGGCATTAATGGAGAAAACAACTTTTCTGACTTCTTCTTCACTCACTTGGGCGCACAGAGTCTCATTAGTAGCATCATCCACTCTCCTAGTCAGTAGCAGTGTGTCAAAACTCTCCACCCTTCTTTTTTCCTAGTTGTACATAGTATTGAAATAGTTTTTAGCATTTAAGGCCAGGCATTCTCTGCTATTAACCACTTCTCCATTCTCATCAATCAGCTCATGAATAGACTCCTTCAGCTCTTTTTTCTTTATATCCCTGTGATAAACTTTAGTATTCTGATCGCCATCCCTTATCCACTCCATCCTACTTCTCTGCAATAATACACCTCTTCAGCCTTCTTTAAGTCCCTCGGTCTCTTTTCAATTCTATTCTCATCACATATGAGCTCCTCATTCAACGGATCACTTCTGATCTTCTCCATGATACTTTGGTAAGCCATGTTAGCTTCAACGAGAAGGTTTCTTAAGTTAACTTTCTCTCTACTCAGAGCAGCAAGGCAATGATTTGTTTAGAACCTTGAACAAGATACACAATCAAATTATGTACAAATGATGTAATTGTATATATGTAACAACTGCAATTACTATGCATGTAATGCAACTATTTGGAAGGTAATGTAACCCTTTACACATGTAAAGTAAAAATCTCTAGATAAAGTAACTATTCTTGGAGAGGGTATCTACCTGTACAAATATTAAAGATGAACTCATATATATGTATATATATGCGTGTCTATATATATGTATATATATCATTTTTTCCATGACTAGATCACTAATTTGAGTCATCAATTCAACTCTAAACTTCATCAAAACATACCACCTATTTTACATATTAAAAATGACATAATACCAGTCCTATTTTCATTATTACATGCTTATTAAAGACTAATATAACATTAAGCCCAAAATAACCTTGCATAGCAAAAATTGTTCTCTAATTATCAAATAATATTGAAATCTAGAAGAAACTTAGTCTCAACATATCAATCAAGTTCTAAATTTTCTTGTGACATGTTTAGCATACCATGGCGATAAATTTTCCAAAATTCCCTTATTATTTTGAGTATGCATGAAAGGACTCCAAAATGGCATGAAACCTGTGCAACCTAGCCCATTCACCTCAAACTTACCTAATTAAATTATCTATTAATATGACTCACATCCATATATGTCTTTATGAAATTTTTTGGCCATGAGTTGTTAAAGTGGTCAAGCACGACATCCCCTAACAAAGGACCTGGGTTTGATTCATAGTTGTCACCTCAATTTACCACCATCCAGGAATCTGACTTCCTCTATCATTTGGGGGAAGAGGGGGGAATCTTCTCTTCTAACTCATATATGGATGTATGAAAATTGGGATGTGACATAGTGATTCAGTTCATCTTGATTGGTTTAAAATTCCACAAATTAAAATTTACATGGGAGTATCCTTCTTTCTTGATCAATCATCATGGTGGGTCTTGAAGATGATGCCATCGTAGAAAAGTGCAAGGAAAGGAGAAGATAGTTTAAAAACTAGCAAAGTGTTGAAATCACCTAAAACTTAATCAAAGTACATCATAAGAGCTTTGGGAGAGTGTGGAAGAATCCTGAAGAGTTTTTTGGCTAAAATATTCTTTATAAGTCTCCTTTTCAAGAATGTGAGGTGTCTCGAGGTTGAATTTTGAGTTCCAATGAGGGATCTCAATGATCAAAACTACGACCATCATCGATCATGGTGGCCACTGGAATTGTGAAATAGGGTGCCTCTCAATCAAATTTTGAGTTTGGCAGACCAATTTCAAATTTTGAATTTGATCAAAAATCATATTAATTCAAAAACTAAAATTGAAAATTTCTATTCTAGAATAAAATATTTTTGGACAAAGATATTTGGTTTCTTACATTCAAGAAATGTTAAAATTAGGATCTCACTTTTAAACATAGCAATGATATCTCAACTATCCTTCAAGAAAAATATGAAATTAGTAGTCTAGATATGATATATGCCATAAAAGATCGAAAAATTCTAAAATTTCACAAGACTATAACAACATAAAATATGATGAATGGTATCAATATAATCATGAGGGATTTAAGAAGCAATCATGTTATAAAAGGCACTATTCACTTTTCCTAATGTAGTAATGTTAGAGTTTATTCTTGATTAAAAATATTATGCAAAAATTAGAAATCTATTTGTAATACCAGAAAATTGGTCAAGAGGTAAGGTATTAGTGAATATATCAACCAATTGCAACATGATCAAGGTCAATATTTTCATGTTCAACATGGTATTAAAAATTGTCAATTTGCATCTACGTGTTTTGCACGACTACAAAAGATTCGATGTTTTGAGAAGTTTATTACACATGCTTTCACAGATGGTAGGTATATAGTAATATGCACAAGTATTTTATATTACAAAATATTTTTGCTACAAAATTCACAAAATATATATGTGGATTTGTTTATTTAAAGTTTTTATGGTTATATTTTACAACTATACTATGCTACTAAAAAGTTTGTAAACAAACATGCCTCATTTGTGCTTTTTCTATACCAAAATCTTGCATAGTATCCTGAATATATACTATGAGATCAAAATATTCACAAAATAGACCATAGTTTAGTGCATGTAGGGTATATAAAAAATTTCTTGACTATTATAAGATGGAACAACTTAGGGTTAGATTAAAATCTAGCACATACACATACTTCATGTTGTGAAGTTGTGAATAAAGTAGATTATTGATCATGCCCCTATGAATCTGGTCAAATATGGGTTATCTCGATTCATCTTTTCAACCGTAGAAGACATTTTCATATGTATATTTCAAGGCTTATTTTACATATTCAATCTCTTAAATTTTATTATTTTATAAAACCTCATCAGCATGGTTTATTTTTTGAAACTAAGGAAGAATAATAGTTATCCCATGAAGTTAATTTTCAATCCATTTTGCATATTATTATTAAGTTCATCAAAAAAGACTTCATTAGTATCAATAGTAATATAATCAATATATAGTTATGCTATAACATAAAAGTACCCATTATTTTTATAACTAGAGTATAATTGGCCTTTTTGGTCTCAAAATCATCATCCACAAAAGTTTTTCAGGCATATACCACGTTTTAGGATCTTGTTTTAATATATCAAAGCCTTTTTAGGTTATAAACACACACATATATATATTTATATATATTATGTTTAATAACTTCTATACTAGTTAGTTGAGCAATAAAAACTCCATCTTTTATTATGATGTTCAAAAACACGCTCTTGATTTTGTATAAAAAAGTTTCTATGCTTATTTTGCTAGATAGTTCCAATTACATGCAAATAGACTCTAGCCTAGACAATATGTGAATGTATCCTTAAAATCAATACATTGTTGTTGGTTACATCTTTAGTCCATGAGACACAATTTATTTCTAACAATAATGTTGGCTTGATCGAGCTTGTTCTTATATACCCTTTTTTGTTCCAATTACTATTTTATTTTGTGGTCTATGAGCCATGTCCAAATATCATGTCTAGCATATAGATTAAGTTCTACTTGCATGATTATGCCATATTATTCATTTCCAAGAGCATCACTTATTTCCATTTGATCTGATATAGACACAAACTCTATGTTGGTTTGTTACCTAAATGTCCATAAAGTTTTAATCCTATCTCTAGGATCACCTATAATTAAATATCTAGGGTGGTAGTTAATGATCCTATAAGTAAATAATGGAACGCGAGGTCCTTCGATTAGAGCACCATTCTCAATTAATTCATTTTCTAAACTAAGTATATCATATTATTAGAGTTATTATGATATCGTCAAGTTTACTAATCAAATCAATGATGTAATCTTTATAAATGTTTTTCAAAAATATTTATTCCAATTATTTATTCAATCCTTCTAGAGATTAAATTGAAAACTATATATATCTTAGTCATTGAGGTCAATCCTAAAAACGAATTCAATGTATTAACATGAGATAAATGTGTATAGTCCTGATGTTTAGGATATAGAAGTTGGATCCAAATCTATGTAACTTCAAACCTTATTCTATAGACAAAATCAAAAGAAACTTCTCAAGGACCAATTTTTCGGGGTGTTGTGTTCAACAAGTATAATTATATGAATCTTTTTTTTGTCTTTTAGCTAGATTATTTTTAGAGAGTTGTATTAGATGATAAATTGTGAGTATAGACTTTTTGGTCATAGAATATTTTAAACTCATTGGTTCAAACTATCCTACATGGTTAATCCTAATGGTGCTAATTTAAAGATTTTCTCTCATTTTAACTATAGTGTATTCTTATGTATATTATCAAAGGAAAGAAAACCCAAAGGTCACTTAATTCCAATAATAACTTATCCATTTATAAACTTCTAGAACTTATGCACATGGATCCATTTGAACACACATACACACATATAAATATATAATGAGACATCATTTGTAATGAGATGGTCAAATTTGTAATACAAACTGTTACAACCCCAATTTTGGGTTCATTTGCTGAGAAATGTAATTTCTCATATTAAAGATAAATGAACAAATAATGAATGAATGCATGATTTTCGTTTAAAATAGCCTTGTTGATTTGTTTGTGGGCTTTATTGTCTATTGGGCCCAATAACAGGAAAGGATAAAAGAAATTCCACTATTATCGAGTAAATAAGAAAATAGAGAAAAAGGAAAAGTATGGAAACCTCTAGAAGGCAAAAGAATGGAATCTAAGGATGGATTTCGTACCTTTAGGTTCCTTGGGTGCCAAGGAATCCAATATTTCAAGGAAAGGGCAATAATAAAAGAAAAGATCCTATAAGTATTTCTTTATTAAGAAAGAAATTGAAAACATTGATGAAATGTGGAAAATATGTGAGAAGATGTATAATTGAGTTATCCTTTGAGGAAATTCGTATCCCAAGGATTTCTAATGTTAAAGGGAATATCAATGAGGAAAATAAAAGAGAAATAAAGAAAGATTCTCAAAAAGAACTATTTTAATAAGGAATAAACAAGAGAATGGGAAATAATGAAGAATAATGCATTTAGATGCATCTAGGAGGATAATGAGTGTCCAATAAAAAGAATTTCGAAATAAAAGAGTTTCTTGGGATCCAAGGAGTCCCAATGAAAAAAGAGGAAAGAGAAAATACCTATAAAGCAAAATAAGAAAATAATGTGATACATTATTGAATAAGTATGTGGTATTGTTAAAAAGAAAGTATTTTCTAATAAAGGAAGATGGGATTTCGTGATCAATGAATTAAAATCAAATCATAAAGATAATCATGAGATGAGTCTCGAATTCTTAATCACCCAAGAAAAGAGAAATACCAAAGGGATAGTAAGGAGAGAGAAAGCTGGCTTCCTAATGAAGGAATTAGTTTCCTAATTGGAAAAGACCTTGCATCTTTGTGGATGCACATCTTGGGGTGCGAAAACCCTCCCCTATATAAGGGGTTGGCCTGCTGGTTCAAGTTCCAAAGAGATCTCACACGTATATCTTCTTCTTTTCTTCATATTCTTCCACGTTCAAACCCTAGTCGAAAGCATGATCGATCCATGGAGAAGAGAAGATGTGGAAGAGTTACTTTGGGGCCATGCTGCTCCCATGACATCATGGGGACGCTCGGTGGACGTCCCTTCCTCCTAGCTGTGTGCCACTACAGTAGTATGACTGCATAGGACCACCATGGGTTGCAGATCGTCACACCCAATCCCAGCCACCGTGGCTATATCTTTGAGCTGCTATAGGTACGACGGAGGGAGGCGGAAGCATTGGGACCATCGCCGACTTCCTGGGCTTGGAACAACTCCTTCCATAGGTCTGCAAAGGTGTTGTACGTGCAGCAGCAACCGCAGATGGAATTCCACTCACGAACGGCAGTGAAGCCACAACTTGGAGGAGCTTTGTGTGCTCCAGGGCATGGCGGGGGCAGGAGAACCCTCCGTGGTGGCCGCTGAGGCCAAGGGAGGCGAGGAGGAGCGCGCCGAAGCTGTAGATCGGCGGCTAGGGCGGCCACAGGTCTGTTGCTCGAGGTTGAAGAAGGTTAGATATGCATTGGACAATTCTACCCTCGACGTATCAAAGGACAGGCTACTTAAGTAGAGGGAAAATTGGTAATTCGGTTATATTTTCCTAATCAGACGACCTTGCAAGGGATTGACCACGTGGCGCTCCTGGATTGGCCCGAAATAGGTAATTTTGCTAAAATCATATCTATTTATTTGTAGCTCGGATTAGCACACATAAAATATGAAAGTTTCTCAGAAAAATAAGGAGAATATAATAAAAATAAAATTAAAGCCTGATTCTTATTGAAATTCGAAAAGTAATGGAAGTTATTAACTTTAATGTGTTAATGGTTAAAGAACCCTATTTTGGTATGATTAAAGTGATGAGTAGGGTTTAATAGATGATTAAAGTTGATCTTAGCCTGTTAATGATAAAAAGGATCATTAAAGATTGAAAAAGGATGAATTTGCATGTAATTAGTTTAATTTAGAGTTTCTTGTGCATAACTATGTTTTAATGGGCCTTGAAACCCTAATGTTGACTAATTCGACTATTAATGGCTGTAATTGATTAATTTCATGATTAAAATTGGAATATGCTAAGTTTAAGTTATTTCGAGCATTAAAGTTCTTAATTGATGGATAAATACCCTAAATGAAGTAATCAAGGTTTTCTCATGAATAAAAAGGTGGATTAATGGCAAATCGAGTTCATATGTGATTTGGACTGTAATGAACTATGAATCAATGACAAACACATATAATGATATTGTCATGGATTAAGAGGATAAAAATAGTAGCTTTATTAAAAAGAGGCTTAATGAGCTTAATTAATGGTTAATTATGTCTTTAATCTGGGCTTGATAATTAGATGTGGAAATAATTAGGGTTTATGATCAATTGTGTTAAATTAGGGTTTAAAATAATAAACGATGAAGGGAAACCCTAATTGTAATAAAAGTGGACTAGAAACCCTAGGAAGCGAGCTAGATTTAATAGATCTTAAATGACATGAGTAATAAAAGGAAATTGTATAATTGTTTCAGGATCTTATTGAATGCTTGCTTGCCTATTGGTTGATTGGATTGTTTCTGTCTCGCATCAAATTGACAGGTATGTGGTTACGCTTATGACTACCCGAATTAGTTTTCCGGGATTTTATCGATGTTTCCATCATGGCTTGAAATAAACTGTTGGATGCATTTAACTCTTGCAAATTATAATGTGAATATGACTATCATCTAAGATATGTGCCTACTAGCTCAGATCCTAGTCCCCTATGTAGCTTTATAGATTGACCTAGTAAATGGCTACCAATGAGGGTAGGTCCATCAGGTCATTAAATGACTTAGTAAATGGCTACCAATGGGGTAGGCCCATCAATTCATCATGAGTCAGGGATTGGTCTACCTTTGGGTAGGACCATGCGACTCCATAACCCTAGGTATTGGCTACCTGTGTGGTAGGGCCATGGGGGTAAGGATCTACCATATGAGAGAGGTGGTATCCATGTCCATTGCAGGGATGTTACAGAGAAAGGGGATAGGCAAGGATTGAGTAGTATTGCTTAAAAAGTAATCTTAGTTGTTAAATGATATTTGGTTGATTACATTGTTAACATAGTTGCACTATTATTGTTTCCCCCACATACCAGCTTCGGCTGACCGATGTTTTGTTTGTCGGCGTTTTAGGTACAAATGAAAAGAACAAATAGTAAAGTGGCATATGTGGAATTAAATGAGAAGTAACGTGTGCAGGAGGATTAGTTAGATTAGTATCTTCATGGATAGAAGATTAGAAATCCCAGATTTTAAAAGGTAAACAAAGTTTTATTTTATACCCGTTTTTCAGTTTAGTTGGTAAAGTTTATTAATTATTACTGATTATTTGTCGAACCTTTGATCCTGTTAATTGAATAACGGCTCTGACCTTCGGGTCTCCCTTAATTGGGGGTTACCGGGAGGCGGGGTCGTTACAATTGGTATCAGAGTATAGGTTCCTCAAGTAATCTTTAATAATTATTAAATTTTACAAATTCTGTAGAACCCAAGGGAGTTATTAGAGGATCATCCGAAAGATAGAGGTGTCTAGAAAAGGATCACGACTGGGGGCTGGCAATATTTTCCTCCACACCGCTAGTCGGAATACGAGGACTCCCGGATCCGTGTGACTGCCTGGCCAAAGTCTTAGGGTATGAATCAAAATAAGATACCTTTAGGACTCTCTCATCTTGTTCATTCCCTCTCAACTCAAATTCTATTAAGGACCTTAAGGATTAGGGTTTCCTCTCTTCTCCTCACCCTCTCGAGGTATGGGTAAGGTTGATCAGGATTAAGGGATCCTCCACCAAATTAATAAAAAGCATGTAAATAAGATGTCATGGACATAAGCTTAATAGAGTAAGCATAAAAGGAATAGATACATGCTTAGGTCGTATGACATGAGTTGTCATTTCCCTCAAGAGAGACCTGAGGATAGACCTCCTTGGTAGGAGGATGAGTAGAGAGAGTTGGTCTTGGAGGTAGAGATCTCCATTAAAGGTAGAGACCTAGCTTATCCTTTGAGGATGATGGTAACCCTAACCCTAAGAGAGGGTTAGAGAGAGAGATGACATGATTGACCGAGTGTTTGGTTGGTCATGCCTTTGGGATGTCATAAGAGGGTAGATGACCTAGTACCTTTGGCGACCCAACCCTGGAGAGGGTCATGCATGCCATAGAAAAGGATAGCTCCTTCATGGATGAGGTTAGAGAACTTATAGTTACCCTATGGGATTAGGAACGTAGGGTATAGCTTGATGAAATCCTGGTTATGAGATCATGATGGATGGCTTATGAAAGGGGTATGGATGCTCTTGAGCCAAACATGAGTTGAGCATAGGCTTCAACCATATAGGGGTATGCTTGTGAGCATGAGCCTTCATGAAGAAGGGACCTCTAGTAAGTATGGTTGGAAGTGGATTTAGCTCTAGAGAGAGGAAGTATTACCCCAACAGGGAGGTTGGAAGCCTAAAACCCCGAAACTTGAGGAACAGTGGGGAGTCAAGAATGATGCAGCCTAAGTGGATGATATCTTGGAGGAACCAAACCCTAGAGAGAGGATGATGCTTCTAGTACCCAGGGTATAAGTGATTACCTACTGATGAGATAAAGAGTGCCTTAGACCATGAGGAGGTTTATGTACCCTTTTGTGAGGTTTTATACCTAGTTGAATGTCCTTGAGGAGGACTCAACTCTAAGGTATTGCTCATAAAAAAAGATCACGGGAGTGCATGGCATACCTTGGACATGATTGATTCATGGTTAAGAGATTGAGCATGTAGTTGGATATCCAAAGGAGAACCTAGGGTTCCTAGGCCTAAGAGGGGAAGCCGTATACCCGATGCTCATGATGAGATTTGAGTCTCTATAGTTTCGAGCATGGTATTCCTCATGTGTAGAAGTAAAGGAAATCCCTTATGTTAAGGGTATGTTTGATGAACCCCTCACAACCAAGTTGATGTAATATTGAAGATGAGAACAAGTGCGACCTAGCATGGTGTTGTAGGTACGCTTGTGCCTTAGTAGTTGCTAGTTTAAGCATGCTCATATGGATGTAAACCCTAAGAATGCTTGTGATCTTTGTTATCAAGGTGTAGTTTCCTCGCATCCTGGGAGAGCGACCCTTTGGTAGGGAGTTTGCTAGTTTGGTTGGTTTTTAGGTAACCTAAGGAGGTTTCATAGGATCTTGAGAAGTTAAGAGTACATGGAATGAGAATGAACCTGTAGACCCATATATAGCCATCTCTAAAGTGCATGTGGATGTGTTACCATGGAGGTAACCGGTTTGGGGCCTGGCCAAGATAGGCAGGTCACCATGATCCCTATTAAAGGATGAAAGACAACCCATGAATGCAGAGAGAGATGATGAAGGCTTGGGTAAGGTTCTAAGTTGAATATGTACTATGTTAGAATCCTAAGTCTATCCAAGGGTCAGGTAGGGATAAGAACGATGGAAGAAGGAGTTGCCTAATTCCCTAGTTTCACATGACCATAGGGTCGGGAGGTAACAACTATCATTGTCTGAGGGCCATGGGGTAGGAGATTGATCACATCATAAACTCATGGGACCCAAAGGGCAGATGAGTAGGGCACTCTCTGGATGCATAAGGGAAAAGGGATGACTCCAAAAGTGACGACACCCTATAGACCTAGAGGAGATGACCAAGGATTGTGTAGTAACCCAAGTAGGTTCGAGGCCAGTTTCCCATGGAGGTAACTTTGACATCATGATGTTTGTGATGTAGAGATAGGTGAGGCACATTTCAAACTCAGCTTTAAAGGTGTACGGGCAAGGTGGGCTGTACCATCTCTACTCTTGGAACAGGAAGAACTCTGTATTTGGACTGCAGCCAAATGCTTATTTCTTCTTGTTATGGGAGTGAGAGATAGGACAGTACGCATGCCTTACACCAAGGATAAAGATGATACAAGGTATGAGGATAGAGATGATAACATACCTTTGTGGAGAGCATAATACATGGATGGTTTACAAACACTAAAAGTATTAAGAAGATCATCTTGCGAGGATGTTTTATCTTGAACTAAGTGGATTTTTGCAAGTGTTACAAGGAATCACAAGGTTGAGTTTGACCACCATGAGGATGAGCTCAGAGTTTCTTGATGAAGACGAACTTAGAGTATGAGAAGAGATGATAAGTATAATGCATGGCGGTGTGTGTCTTCGACATTAACTAACACCTAAGGATAAGGAGTGGTAATGAATGCTCTGGATGAGATATGTGGAACAAGTTAATGGTTGTTTGGGTAGCCAGTTTAGTCCTTGATGTAGTAAAAGGATGGTGATAGAACCTCATGTACACTTCTTTGGATAGGAAGATAATAAAACCCTTTTGAGAGTGGTTTAGGGTTTCCGAGGTATCAAGCTTGAGGAATCATAACAATACAGGAGGACATGATATACCTTGGTACTACAAAGATAGTAAGTGATGGTAGCATTCTGGATGCTTAAAACAAAGTTGCATGTAGCATGTGTCCATGCAAGCCATGAGGTGAAGGACGAACACCATTAACCCAGTGCATGGATATAAAGTATAAAGAGTTCCCGAGAGGGAATGGGAGTTCATCATTATGGATGATGTGAGTTTCTCCTAGACCAAGAAGGTCAAGATACAATATGGGTTATGGTAGATCGCCTTACCTAGATGACATGAGAAAGGAAGAGTTCTGTCAAGGGACAGATCTGGTTGAACTACATATGAAAAGGGATGGTTCAATTACACCATGATGTGAATTCAAAGTTCTTGATGTGACCTAAAGGTTCACTTCCATGAGGTGGAAGTATATACATGAAGAGCTCAGTGTTTGTATAGTTTATCACCCCATACTAATGGACAATATGATCCGGACTAGAGGGTCTGATGAGAGCATGTGTGCTCATTTAGGGTGATACATAGAGACAATTCTTAAGATGTGATGTTAACCACCATAGCCTTTATCGGGATGTAAGAAGGAGGTTGTGTCGGTCATCGCTTCATTAAGATGATGTTGGTGAAGGAGGCCTCGTGAAGGTCATAAAAGAACCACAGTGTGTGAAGATGAAGTCGCTTGATCGTGCAATGGCTGAAAGAGAGTGCCCAAGGGTGACATGAGTCACGAGCTGATGCAAAGCAGACTGACATGCAGTTCACTGTGGGAGAATATGTGATGTGAAAATCCGACCCCTCTAAGCTACAGCTGATAAAGCTGAGTCCCCGATATATGGGTCCATTTGAGATGGATTGGTGGAGATGGTTGTGTTTAAACTTACCCCTCAGGATAAATTGATGTGTTGCATGAGTCCGATCTAGAGCACTATGTGAGGTACCCAAGTCATGTGTTGAGCCCTGAACCTATTCAGATTTTGAAAGGCTGAAATGTCCTAAGTCACCTATGAGGGTACAATATGTCAAGGTAAGAAAGAACTCAGATGGAAGAATATGAGATGATAAAGGTTCTTGGGAAGCACCATGGAAAGGGTAAGGCCACATGGGAGCCATGATGGACATATGAAAGGTTTATCCTAAATTGTTTGCTTGGTAGAATTTTGAGGACAAAATTCTTATAAGAGGGGAAGGATGTTACAACCCCAATTTTGGGTTCATTTGCTGAGAAATGTAATTTCTCATATTAAAGATAAATGAACAAATAATGAATGAATGCATGATTTTCGTTTTAAAATAGCCTTGTTGATTTGTTTGTGGGCTTTATTGGCTATTGGGCCCAATAACAGGAAAGGATAAAAGAAATTCCATTATTATCGAGTAAATAAGAAAATAGAGAAAAAGGAAAAGTGTGGAAACCTCTAGAAGGAAAAAGAATGGAATCCAAGGATGGATTTCGTACCTTTAGGTTCCTTGGGTGCCAAGGAATCCAATATTGCAAGGAAAGGGCAATAATAAAAGAAAAGATCCAATAAGTATTTCTTTATTAAGAAAGAAATTGAAAACATTGATGAAATGTGGAAAATATGTGAGAAGATGTATAATTGAGTTATCCTTTGAGGAATTTCGTATCCCAAGGATTTCTAATGTTAAAGGGAATATCAATGAGGAAAATAAAAGAGAAATAAAGAAAGATTCTCAAAAATAACTATTTTAATAAGGAGTAAACAAGAGAATGAGAAATAATGAAGAATAATGCATTTAGATGCATCTAGGAGGATAATGAGTGTCCAATAAAAAGGATTTCGAAATAAAAGAGTTTCTTGGGATCCAAGGAGTCCCAATGAAGAAAGAGGAAAGAGAAAATACCTATAAAGATAAATAAGAAAATAATGTGATACATTATTGAATAAGTATGAGGTATTGTTAAAAAGAAAGTATTTTCTAATAAAGGAAGATGGGATTTCGTGATCAATGAATTAAAATCAAATCATAAATATAATCATGAGATGAGTCTCGAATTCTTAATCACCCAAGAAAAGAGAAATACCAAAGGGATAGTAAGGAGAGAGAAAGCTGGCTTCCTAATGAAGGAATTAGTTTCCTAATTGGAAAAGACCTTGCATCTTTGTGGATGCACATCTTGGGGTGCAAAAACCCTCCCCTATATAAGGGGTTGGCCTGCTGGTTCGAGTTCCAAAGAGATCTCACACATATCTCTTCTTATTTTCTTCATGTTCTTCCACGTTCAAACCCTAGTCGAAAGCATGATCGATCCATGGAGAAGAGCAGATGTGGAAGAGTTACGTTGGGGCCATGCTGCTCCCACGACATCATGGGGACGCTCGGTGGACGTCCCTTCCTCCTAGCTGTACGCCGCTGCAGTAGTATGACTGCATAGGACCACCATGGGTTGCAGATCGTCACGCCCAATCCCAGCCACTATGGCTATATCTTTGAGCTTCTATAGGTACAACGGAGGGAGGCGGAAGCATTGGGACAATCGCCGACGTCCTGGGCTTGGAACAACTCCGTCCATAGGTCTGCAAAGGTGCTGCACGTGCAACAGCAACCACAGATGGAATTGCACTCACGAACGGCAGTGAAGCCACAACTTGGAGGAGTTTTGTGTGCTCCAGGGCATGGCGGGGGCAGGAGAACCCTCCGTGGTGGCCGCTGAGGCCAAGGGAGGCGAGGAGGAGCACGCCGAAGCTGCAGATCGGCGGCTAGGGCGGCCGCAGGTTTGTTGCTCGAGGTTGAAGAAGGTTAGATATGCATTGGACAATTCTACCCTCGACGTATCAAAGGACAGGCTACTTAAGTGGAGGGCAAATTGGTAATTCAGTTATATTTTCCTAATCGGACGACCTTGCAAGGGATTGACCACGTGGCGCTCCTGGATTGGCCCGAAATAGGTAATTTTGCTAAAATCATATCTATTTATTTGTAGCTCGGATTAGCACGCATAAAATATGAAAGTTGCTCAGAAAAATGAGGAGAATCTAATAAAAATAAAATTAAAGCCTGATTCTTATTGCAATTCGAAAAGTAATGGAAGTTATTAACTTTAATGTGTTAATGGTTAAAGAACCCTACTTTGGTATGATTAAAGTGATGAGTAGGGTTTAATAGATGATTAAAGTTGATCTTAGCATGTTAATGATAAAAAGGATCATTAAAGATTGAAAAAGGATGAATTTGCATGTAATTAGTTTAATTTAGAGTTTCTTGTGCATAACTATGTTTTAATGGGCCTTGAAACCCTAATGTTGACTAATTCGACTATTAATGGCTGTAATTGATTAATTTCATGATTAAAATTGGAATATGCTAAGTTTAAGTTATTTCGAGCTTTAAAGTTCTTAATTGATGGATAAATACCCTAAATGAAGTAATTAAGGTTTTCTCATGAATAAAAAGGTGGATTAATGGCAAATTGAGTTCATATGTGATTCGGACTGTAATGAACTATGAATCAATGACAAACACATATAATGATATTGTCATGGATGAAGAGGATAAAAATAGTAGCTTTTTTAAAAAGAGGCTTAATGAGCTTAATTAATGGTTAATTATGTCTTTAATCTGGGCTTGATAATTAGATGTGGAAATAATTAGGGTTTATGATCAATTGTGTTAAATTAGGGTTTAAAATAATAAACGATGAAGGGAAACCCTAATTGCAATAAAAGTGGACTAGAAACCCTAGGAAGCGAGCTAGATTTAATAGATCTTAAATGACATGAGTAATAAAAGGAAATTGTATAATTGTTTCAGGATCTTATTGAATGCTCGCTTGCCTATTGGTTGATTGGATTGTTTCTGTCTCGCATCAAATTGACAGGTATGTGGTTACGCTTATGACTACCTGAATTAGTTTTCCGGGATTTTATCGATGTTTCCATCATGGCTTGAAATAAACTGTTGGATGCATTTAAATCTTGCAAATTATAATGTGAATATGACTATCATCTAAGATATGTGCCTACTAGCTCAGATCCTAGTCCCCTTTGTAGCTTTATAGATTGACCTAGTAAATGGCTACCAATGAGGGTAGGTCCATCAGGTCATTAAATGACTTAGTAAATGGCTACCAATGGGGTAGGCCCATCAAGTCATCATGAATCAGGGATTGGTCTACCTTTGGGTAGGACCATGCGACTCCATAACCCTAGGTATTGGCTACCTGTGTGGTAGGGCCATGGGGGTAAGGATCTACCATATGAGAGAGGTGGTATCCATGTCCACTACAGGGACGTTACAGAGAAAGGGGATATGCAAGGATTGAGTAGTATTGCTTAAAAAGTAATCTTGGTTGTTAAATGATATTTGGTTGATTACATTGTTAACATAGTTGCACTATTATTGTTTCCCCCACATACCAGCTTCGGCTGACCGATGTTTTGTTTGTCGGCGTTTTAGATACAAATGAAAAGAACAAACAATAAAGTGGCATATGTGGAATTAAATGAGAAGTAACGTGCACAAGAGGATTAGTTAGATTAGTATCTTCATGGATAGAAGATTAGAAATCCCAGATTTTAAAAGGTAAACAAAGTTTTATTTTATACCCGTTTTCAGTTTAGTTGGTAAAGTTTATTAATTATTATTGATTATTTGTCGAACCTTTGATCCTGTTAATTGAATAATGGATCTGACCTTTGGGTCCCCCTTAATTGGGGGTTACCGGGAGGCGGGGTCATTATACAAACACTCGTTTTGTATTGCAGCGTAAACTGCTGTCATAAATATCATTTTTTTATTGTAATGGGATGTGTAATACAGAATGAGTGTTTGTATTACAAATTTGGTCATCACATAACAAGCAATGTCTGTCTCATTACAAATATGTATCTTCCTATTACAAAACAGATGCACGTGTAACTAAGGTTAGTTACCCAAGAAGGTAGAGAATGAATGGCCATATATATACATTATTTGTGTTATTTTTGCATCAAGAAAGTGGTCCCCAGTAAATCCAATAAAATCATTTATTATAATAATTCAATACTTCTTACACCATGACATAATGTTCTCATTAGTCGAAACAGATCCATGTGTGTAAGCTCTAGAAGTTTATATACATACTTACCTACATACATACATATATACACTATATATAATCAGTTGTGATGTTTTTATATCAAGAAAATGATGCATTGTAAATCCAATAGAGGTATATATTATAACAATAAATACTTCTTACAATAAGAGATTATGTTGTGATTAGTCTGAATGGATCAATGTGTATAAGTTATAGAATTTTATAAGAGGATTAAATATTCTTGGATTTAAAAGACCTTTTGGTTTCCTTTCCTATTATACAAGGATAACATTTCCTTATTTTGAAAAGATAGATGAGTCAGTCCTCTAGCTAGGTCATGTTTGACTACTTTGTGTAATAGAGTCATGTTAAGATGCTCTATCCTCCTATGCCAAGGGTATTTGTTTTCTACCTCAATAATCAAACCATGATAGGAATAATGGAATTTGGATTTAAAATATAATGATCTACATCTCTCTCTCACTTTTGTATAATAATTATTTTTTGTAAGGAATGGGATCTGGTAGGGGATCACTCATATGATACAATACCAGAGCCATGCAAAGATAAAGTATCATAAACAAAAATTAATACAAAGTTAGATGATATATCATATAAAATCATTCCTCAACATAAAGGTGGCATGAAAAAATAAGATGTATACATTTAATATCATGTAGGATTTAGTGCAAAGGGCAACCCAACAATTCCAATCTATCCTTAAGTTCATCTCGTATAGGTGGCTTGAGTCCTTTCTTCTAATGTACCTATACCTAGGTGGAAGGGAACATCACCCAGAACATAGGAAACAACATAGAGGTTAGCAAAGAGCTGAGTATGCATACATAATAAACACTATGGGCATTATATTGGGTTGAAAGTGCAAAAAGAGATGTTCCAACAAGAAATGAGCTAATTGCAATTAGGTAGTTTAAGAGAAATAGAATAAGAAAAATGAGGCATATTAAATTTAGAGTACAAGCATGAGAACAGAAGTGACTTGCTATAATATTTTACCACAATTCCAATTCAAAATAATAAAAATTCACATGAATATCAATATAGAATAAATATACCTAAAACACCATAGGATGATGGCCTAAAATAAGGGTGGAAACACACACCCCAGGCAGAAAATGCGTGCCCTATATAAGTATAGCTATACATAAGTACCACTATTCTAGATATTCCAGTCAAACATGTAGCAAGCATAAATAGAGTGGCAACACTAGCATCATAGAAAATTTCTCATAGAAAGATAATCATAGCATGAGGGGTGCAAAGACCCATTATAACAGAGTGATTCAAAAATTATAGAAATTAATATAAATACAAATCAAGAAATATGGATGTCTAACAATTGAATTTCATGTAGAATATATAGTTCAAGAGATGGATCATTAAATGAATTTAGTTTTAAGTAAAATAATTCTTAAAATAAAATAGAGGATGTACATACCTTATGATCAAGCCTAGGTATTCCATAACACTCCCTAAGAACAAAATCATGACTTTCACAACCTAATCACATTATATGTCATTCAATTAATAAAAATTCTATTGAGTTCATTACTTAGAAAATGACCCCACTTTACGATGGAAATTTGGGCTTAGAACCTATGCCATGAAATCTATCATATTCTGATTCAAAAAATGTACTTATATGCATTTTTTGACAAACCAATAATCATTTATGAGAAAAGAAAGAAAGTGATTATAAAACATGAGCGTCACTTTGGTTGTGGTAGCTTAGACTTAATGTGAATCTCACAGTTGATACACAAGACAAGGCTAAAATACCAAACTACCCATGTTAATGTGACAAGATTAAAAAAATACTAGGGACGCCCTAGGGAAACACACAATTTCACTTATGTTATCTCGCAAGAATCCCTAATTCTGTAGGAGCCCGATTTCCTAAATCATCAATCAGAGTACTAGGATCCCGACTCCCTCAGCTCCATGGAGTGATCAGAAAGACATCATATGTGGCTTGCATCCCTAGAGACCCCCAATTGGGTATACATAGGCCACAGTTCATCTATGGTGCTCCCACCACCTCTAGTCATCATGATATGTCAGGGATACATGGTAGGGTGGAGTTCAACAAACTCTAGCATCATCATAGAGTTTGCTTGATACTCAGCAGTTGAGGGTGGAAGAGAACAAGGTAGAAGTAAGCATGGTCATTCTAGAAGATCACACAGTTTCTCAGTTAGCAATGTAGTTGGAGATGATGACTGTGTCGTGAGCCAAAATAGAACTAAACAGGGAAGGTCCAATATACATCACTAGTGTGCTGTGATCCCAGATGTTTTTCCAATCACCCATGATGGGTTTGGCTGGGTTTCTGGGGTCATGGACCAATGAGGTACCATCTCATTAGTAAAATAAAATAGAGGAGAGTGGTGATGCTTGTTGACCCCACATCCTAGCAAGCACTGAGATAAGATGCATATATGAAGTAAAATAGGAAGGTTTCTAGATGGTCACCATTCATCCGATTATTTAGTAATGACTCCAGTTAATGCCAAACTAGGTTGCTCGCCGAAGAAAAAGCTTGGCTCTATCTAGGCATTCTAAAATAATATGTATTCAATTCATAAAGGGGGAAATTATGACAAGGGATGTATCACATTTCTAGTTTGATAGGGATGGATAGTTGATGGAAATTTTGGGGTTCTGAGGTAAAGAAGCAGCGGCGTCCCTAGGGCTTGTTTGAGGTTTTTAAGCCATATTTGTCCCATGACACAAATGATATCTCAATGGACTCAACAAAGGAAGGGGAGTTTGTTGGCGACAAAACCATGACGAGAAAGCGAGTGTGGTCTGAGGAAACAAAGTGATACCTAGGAAGGTAGGAACTGACCTTGTGTTGCTATTGGAAAGTCAGAGGTGGAAGACGAGGTCTTTAACTTGATTACTCAACCAGGCTAGACGTGGATGGCCCAACAAGGTCCAAATGAAGCATGCCATGCACCGATCCAGAACTTTGGTCAAAAAATCATGAGGCTAATGATTAAAATGAAATAATCCATTTAAACTTAGGATTTAATCTTCTAGATTAGTATTAAAGATCATTTGGCATCTGATTAAGACCAAAATAGGTAGGTATCCTAATCCAAATATGAGGAACATGAATTTGGACTTAGATTTGTATTTTGGAATTATTTGTGTTGTATTTATCCCAATATACACTTAATGATCTAATCAGGGTTTTAGGCTTATCCTAATGGTCAAACAAAATGGATCCCTTTGAGTTATTTCCAATTATATCATTGTAAGATCTTAAGGTCACACTAGGGTATTTAATTATGATGGAGACCATAAGTTAGTATTAGTAGACACACATTTCCACAATTCAATTTTTAGGGTTATAACATCCTATTATTCCATGATTACTGGATATTAATGAATCAATTAGGGCTATTAAGTACCAATAAGGTCTAATATCATAAAAAAAGACTATGCATACTAAAAGGTATATATTTGAAAGAGGGTCAAGTAGAGAGAAAGAAGGAGATTGGATAGCAACATAATCAAGTAGGGGCCTATAGGAATGGATAATTAACCTATATGCCAGGAATTGAGTATGTTAAACTTTTCCATGAAATGATCCACAAGAATTACCCTAAATAAGAAGATTCAAACCTTTATCTCATAGATAATCTACACTAATAAAGTAATGATGCAATTTATCTACTAGAAATCTAGGGTACACTAATCAAGTAATGATGCAATCTATCTAGTAGCAATCTAGGGTTTCCTACCTATGACTATATAAGTACTTCTCCTTTTTTGTAGTTAATCTTTCTATGCTCATTCCAATCTTGTCCAACTTTGCTAACTCCCTCTTCTCCACCCCCTTCCTCTTTGTTCTGGAAACACATCTTATTATTATATCTTTTCTCGAATCCTCCTGGACCGAGAGGGTTGGTGTGGACTCCGACCCCCAGGAGGGAGGGTTGGAGAGGATAAAAGACTGATTATAGAAAACGTCGGAGTCAATTGTCACCTAGTTCACTCACAGAGATTGACGATTCTCTCTGTGTTGCATCCATGGCGCAAGAGGCTGCTTACTCTATCCACTTTATTAAAGGTCATGGTTACCTAGTTCCTATTATGTAATGAGTTGAGCTTTGTCTTTCCACATGTCACACATTTTGAGCATCCATTACTGATGTTACAACCTTGTTTTTACTTTATTGGAAATTCTAGGGTTAAGGAAAACCCAGATATTAGTTTATTGCTTTATTGGTTGTATTTTAGCATAAATCTATCAATAAACAATAAATTTTAACTTTAAGTGCAACTATGCCAAGTCCACAATAAGCTTTTGGTATGTGCTAAAATTATAATTGAAATAGGAGACAGTAATTTAGAGAACTTCACACATGAAAGGGCCTTGAGATTGGCCAAAAGGGTCAAAGTCCAGCTGCATCAAGATCCAAGCACATTGGGTCATTCTTCTGCAACCATTATGAGCGCATCTAACATAGCCCTTCAACTGTTGTGGGACGACTTTGGGTTGGATGCTTCGTCCAAGGTAGTACGCCCCCACAAGACTACTTTGGGTGTGGCAAACATGCGTAATGATCACTACCCTTAACCTAGAGAGTGTTAATGGTAGTACTTAACAAAACATGAGACACTACATGGCACAAAGCTCCATCTAGTGTCCATGTGTATGATGTCTTTTTTCATTGATATGACCAATCACCAAAATAGGGATATCCCAAGCTACACTTAATATAAATTGATGAAATTTGAATCTAAAGTTGGTTCTAGAACCTAGTTACTCAAACCCTAAAATATGAGTAGAGGCAGTCATGAGATATGTTGATTTAGGAGAGAACATCAAGACCAAAGTAAAAATAGAAAGCCATATAGAAATTTATTCAAATAAAACCTAAATTAGATGTTTCTTCTTTATTCTCAAACCTTTTCATTTTGGAGAAATTAGTGATAGGGTTGATTCAATCTCATTGACATCTTCTCCTTATTTATCCTTTCTTTAGTAGGCGTTTCCTACAAGGGAAAGGAGCAAAAAGTGCCATGTTAATACAATGTTAAGAGTTTTTAACCCAAATCTAGGCTAAGAAGGCTAAGATCTAGGTGGAGAAATCTTAGAAATGTGATATTTAGCTAGAATAGGAGATGGGGTGAGTGAATAATAATCGTTTACCCATGATTTCTATATAAGATGAGATGAAATGTGAAGAACATATTTTTCATTTTGTTCTATCTACTATTTTATCATTGAACCCTAATTAAATATTCTAATGACGATTTTGATGTGATCACTAGAAATTGGTTGTTTGTGGATAACTTTAGTTCTAGAATACTTATATACCCATTTCATAGTGTATGGAGATGGTAGAATTTATAGGCATCAGTATACCCATTTCCCTAATACTACACCAGCAGAATGAAATGTTGGAAAATATGTTTGAATTGCTAAATTGGATTCTAAATATAAATCCAAGATATTGAATACATAGTTTTCTTCTTGTATGTTTTCACATGCTCAATTTTTCTAGTTATGGAAAAGGAAATAGAATTATAATTTCTAATTACAATTAATGAATAGAAAGTGAGGGTGAAAATTCCTAGATGCATAGTTTTTTTCATTACCTGGTACAGAGTTAGGCCAATAATTATATATAAGATGAGTGATTGATGAATCTAAATAATCACAAGACTCTAGATGATCTGAACACCCATTGAATATGTCATGGAGGTTTTCATTGTGGATGAGTAAACCACATATGAACATGTAGAGTCTAGGATGAGGCAACGAGAGCATACCAATAGGGTATGGGGGACTAAGTCTAGTGAGGACAATCTTCTTAAGACAGTTAGGTACCCAATATTAATAAAGAATTCTCATGGATCCTAGTATATATTTGCTAGATAATTACTTCTCAGTGAGTTAACCCTTGTGGGTCCACTAATACTGATCGTTAATCCTTGTGCTTTGACTCTCTGTCTGAGAACCCAAAATTAGAGGAGTCCAGTTTCTCCAACTAGATGATATAGTCGTTGAGACCAGATGTGGCAAACCTAAATCACTGACCAAGAAGCTAGTTTACAAGACTTAGAGTCTTGATTATATTCTAATTCTTGTACATTGAGATTGTAGCTTGATGGGAAACTTCCACATATTTTTGTATACTTTATGTGCTTGTAGAGCATAGTAAAATGAATAAGAGATTCATAAATATAATTTACTAATTCCCTATTCTATATATTATTAGTACATCTTGCATATTGTATTGTTTGCATAATTTTAGTTCCAAGTTGGCATTCTATTGCATGTAATTCAATTAAACAATTAAACCTGGATTGTCATGGATTTTTGGTGACTTCTCTTGCATTAAGACTATATATTGTACTCTACTAGAACAAGTTGTCAGGTACATGTTCTACCCTATAGGAAGATCCAGAATCTAGCTATCAAAATGAGTAGTTCATCATGAGCAATAATTCTTAGGCGTCTTTATGGGAATAGCTTAAATAGACAATCTAGTGGTCTCTTATTCTTCCTTTGGTTAGGGGAACATATGAGTGAGAATGGGAGAAATTTTATATAATCATTAAAATGATGTATATCAAAGGATCAATCTAGTTTTACTCATATTTTAGTATGTTGTAAAAATTAAACACAGTCATGGACAAGTGTATCCTTCATGAATGATTATGTATTGCTAATTAGGATGATATAATGATTTTAAGAGTTAGAATTAGACTAACTTTCAATCAGTTATCTCCAAGGAAATGGTTATCTTAATCTCATAATGGTTATTTTAATCTCACATTGATGAGCACAAACCCCATTTAGTGGATTTGGGTTATGTAACATATCAAAACCTAAAGATATTTACCAACACTTTCCTTCTTACTCCTTTTCCTCTAAGATTGGTTTTCATTCCCCTTCAGTCCAAATTAGATGGATGTATTTTTAGATAAGTAGTGAATCCCCTCTTGGTCTCACTCTTTATAGTAAGTTATCCGATTCTCAAAGTTGGTCAATCTGACTATTTTGGGTTATCCTCTAGTATTAATATACATATGCCTTGTTTGGTTGTTCAGTGATGTAATTTGGTTGTTTATGAACATAATCCTCAGTTGGTTGTTAAGAGACTTAATTAGGTTGTTTATATACATAATCTTGAGTCTTGGAATACCAACTTGTGTTAAATCCCTGTCTAAGTTTGTCACTACCACTTCCTGAACCACTTTTGTGGTTAAGACTCAACTTTTATAAACTCCAATAACCTCTACCCCTCTTTGGCCAGCATGAATTTCCCTACATAATATTTTTTTTATTATCTTATATCTTTGCCTTATTTGGAAGTTAGTTTAACCATTGAATATTCTAGGCCACCTTGGTTTTCCTTAGCTAGGTTAAACCTAGTTTCTACCTTAAACCCTCTTCTTTGTTGTCTTTTAAGCATGCTTTGAATGTCTCCATTTTGAGAAATGAACAATCCCAAATAACAAAAATTTAACTCCAACTTTAGTTTTAGAGTCATGATGATCCTTTTATTATGAATAACCCAAAATGACCCCTTTTTATTTAGGCATGCCTTCTTAAACTTGGATCTGATTACATATAGTTTGTTTTCCTAATCCCTTAAAGTCATAGAATAGATAATCTCTTCCTTCATTTGATCTTCCCTGTTAACTATAGTCAGTTGAGGAATGTTATGAGGTATCGAATAATCTTTTGGAAGTACATATCTCTCATTTCCAAATATCTAAGTCTAATGCACATGGAATTCCATATGTCATATGTAGAGATGCGTAGCTAGATGGACTAAGTGATGAGTATGGATGCCCTTGTAGTATATAATGGCTCTAGGGACAAATTTAAAGTAAGCATCCAGATTAAGAGACCCCAACATCTTCCTTACAATGATTGGGTGACCATGTGATTCTCCATTGTCTCAAGATAGGGTTGGGTTCCCTTCTATGAAAGAGTATGTTAAATATGAAATGGTAGTTAGTGAATGATGTAACCTACAAGGATTGGTATCAACTGGCATCATGTAATAGGAAACATTAACTCTCTCTCCTAGGTTATAAGATGGACATGTTTTAGTATATTTTTTATATTCTTCGAGGTTTAGACTCTCTTGATGGAATAAGTCAGGGGTGAAGCTTTAGTTAAATGTGAGTCATGGAGAATAGGTGTTGACTTGGTTTTCACATTAATTGTGGCATTAGTTTTCAAATGTACATTGTAAAGTTTTCGTTGTCATATTTTTTTAGTTATTAAAATAGATTTGTGTAAAAGAAAAGTTTTCTTGATTTTATTGATGGTTTATAGAGCTAAGTTATCTCTTGAGAAAGTGAGTAGTTGTAGAGAAACCCCTTTGACAAGAAATACCCATATTAGGTAAGAAACACCAGACTTGTAAATGGAACTCTTAAACCCCAAACTTGGATAAAAAGAAATGGATATGAAGGAGTCATATATGTTTATATGATCTAGTTTACTCATCAATTTCATCTTATTTAGGTGGTTAGTTAGGTTATAGATAAATCCTCATCAGGGTGGAGTCTCATACGCCTCAAGAACTAGGACTATATCTTAAGTTAGAGACTATATGAACTTAATAGTACATGCAATTAGTAACACCTGTGTCATTTTCACCATTAAAGTCAAACAAATTATGCTACAAAATATATAGGAAAAATGTGTAGAACTTGCTAATTTATCGTCATGAATGTTAATTGAATAAATAAAATTTGTTTTAAATTTACAATTACTTATCTAAAATGGTGAGCATAAGTAAGCTAAGTTTCAAAGATTGTGTAAAATTATAAAATTTTAATAGTATCGATAGTAGTAAAAATAATAATATATGTTGATGCCATTGTTTCTTTTCAAATTAACTTTCCCAACATTAGTGAGTGTGATATTGTGATACAACTAGTCTAGAGAACAAAGGATAACTTGACTTTGAGTTGTGATCAAATCTGAATGACCCTTTAGGGAATGTTATTATGTAATTTGGCTGCTCACACCTACCTGACGGGAAGTAAGATACTTTATAAATTCTAGCAATCATATGTATAAATATCCAATACTTAAGAAAATATAATTGGGGTAATGCTAATAGTGAAAGTGTGATAGTGAAATATAACATTTTAGTACTGCATATCACTTATAGAGTGCTATGGTGTGATATGCAACAACCCTAACTACCTTCACCCTATGAAGTGACTTCAAATATTGCAATTTATTTAGGAGGTTTAATTAGTGTGCTAGGTATGGGATGTATGGATTTTAAATGGAAAGTATACTTTAAAAGGTGGGGTGTTGTAACATACTAAACCTAAAAATATTTCCTAACACTTTCCTTGTTTACTCCTTTTCCTTTAATGTTGTTTTAGTTCTCCTTTGGTATGAATAGATGTATTTATTTCTCTATAAGGAGTGGATCCACTCTCATGTTTCACTGTTTGCAACATGTTATAATATATCATATTAAAATACTACATCGTTAGTGCTGAACATTACTTGTAGATTGTGAGGTTATATTGTAGGTAGATATATATTTAACACACTTATTATGAAAATTGAATAAGCTTATGCGATAGAAATTAGGCATTGGTTGTGTCACTTAGGTAGATAGGAACATATTTTTATTCACTCACAATGATATACTAGTTAATTAAAATAACAAGAGGTTAATACACATGATATTCTTATAGATTACATTGAAGTGATGGATTATACCTCGATTTAAAAGTCTAACTACTCCCTTGAATTAAACATTACATTTATATTTCGAACTAGGTTAATGAATTTTGTATGGGTAAGAGATGGAGAGATAAGACAAATGGGTTCAAACTTTCTACTCAGTTTGGTATAACATAACACAATGTTATAATATTATAGTAATGATATTTTAGATCAACAATTATTAAACTAATATTTAAATACCTTCATGATAGGATTAAATGACTAATTGATCGTAATATATACTTATATTAAACTTGACATTTACATTATATTAACTACTTTCTAGACCATATTTATCCTTTCCCCAACTATTTTCTAAATTCTGAGTTTTTAACTAGCATGGAAGTTAATATCACATGATATTACATATGTGTGGTGAATCTTATCTAACACTTAAACTAGGTTTTAGATGCTATGTATGGAAACCAATCTACAAACTTACTCGAAATCAAATCAAAATGATGCTCAACAAGCAATTCAATAAGAAGAATCTTGCCAACAACTTGAGTTTGTCCTCGATGTTTAAATCCATGGGTTCCCACTAAAGGGGGTTGTATGTTGATGAGGTTATAGCATTGCAATGGGAAGTGGACGATTGCAAGACTAGTCTAATATGAAGATTTAGACTATGAATAATCCACAACACCCTTATATATTTCTTATGTATTTCGAGTCTTAAGTGGGGTATGGGGTTGCTTTCAGATAGGCTTTGAACAATGTGGGATGTCAAGAAGAACTAGCAGTTGTTGTGTTGCATGCATGTCATCATATTCATGGATTTGGAGTGGGGGCAATGGATTTTGTTACTGACAAGGAAGAATATAAGACTAGGAAGAGTGGATTAGTGTAAGGAGTGGAGCCAGGGAGGGGTCCACTCCTTACTCAAATAAAGAAAATGATTGTAATAATACCCCAATCTTCCACAATGTAAAATAAATCCATTTAAATAAGTGCGTGCACAATATTTGTTTATATAGAATGATAACAGGAACATAGCTTTGTTTTTATTAGAAAATAAATCTAACTATTACAAAATTTTCTCATCTGAGTTCAACAAGGGGGCCATGAATGGCTTCTAACAAGATATAAAATCTATACTATTAGGATCAGTTTGTTGTGAGCAACCTTTCCCTCTCATAACTCCTCTTACAATTAGTTCTAGGCGTCACCACCTATCTTGTTATGACCGCGTCTGAGCTTAATTGGTAAAGTAGGGTTTATCTAGGTGATTACATGCATTATTAGATTGATCATCGCTTAAACTTGATTAATGATAATAGCTTAATTGTTATGTTTCAAACCTAATAAGGAAATCTAATCATGATTAAACTTTTAAGGTTTAGGGTTGATAAGTGTAAACTCTAATTGCCAAAGTTAGGATTTTGATAGTATATAAATACAAATTTTGATAAGTATAACAATATGGTAAATGATTTTTCATATTTCCTATGTTACTTGGATTTACTTGAAATATGGATAGGTATGGATAACTCAATCATGCATATTAGTGGAAAATATTAGAATATTTGGATGTTTGTTGAATATGATTCTAGGTCAAACTATACTTTGACCGACCATGCTACATACTACTATTCATTAGTATTGTGTTTGATTTTTAATTATTTATTAGTAGTTATAAATGATATGAAATTTTTACTATATATCTAAAACTATATGTTAGACAATGTGATAATGTTTCATAATTTTTGGAGGATCTATAACCTATTTAGTAAACAATTTACAATAAAATTTTGATGACAGAAAATTGTGCTAAAATAAAAGAAAGTATAAGTAGGTTCACCTTGCAATTAACCCAAGAAACTCACTTGCTCTATATGAGTAACCTAACACACTATGAGTTATCATATTTCATGATTCAATCTAGATAAATGAAATCCTAGAGAGAGAGGGAGAGCTTGGGTTTGGATGGGGAAAGTAGAGAAGATGGCAGTCTAGGGTTTTCTCTTCTTAGAGTTGACAGAATCAAGTAAGTTTGTCATATCTATATAGATTTTCTTGGTGATTATTCTATCACATGTAAATATTCCACCCCTCCTCTAATTTTATTTTGAATGATATCAAATCTCTTCTTTTCTCACTCTTTCTCAATTAATTCTCCATTCCAAGGGTTTTTGAGTTGAAAGGAAGAAGAAAGTGGTGATTTGTTAGGGTTTTGATATAGATTTGAAAATATCAAATGTGAGGCTACGTTTTTAAGGTGTTTTCACACATTAGGTGAGTGGGTACTTCCTTTAAATAGTAGATTGCATGAGTTTGGATTAAATCCACAATAATCTTCAATTCCCTTGTATGCGACTACAAACCCTAAATCTACCTATCAGTTCAAGCTTATAAAATATGATCTAGAAATGGATTGTTTTCTTGTTGAGATGAATTTCAGATGATAAAAACAAATTAGAAATGGATAAAAATCATCTAAACTAGACTTCTTAAAGTTATTACATAAGTTCTAAGAATATACCAAAGTCTAGGGTTTTCGATTATGTCTGAAATTGATGTCTAATTGAATAAAGAACCTTGCATGTTTGAAATTCCTTATTTATGAATTATTGTTTTATCTAAATGCGTAGTACATATATTTTAGATATTATATTGGATTTCATATGATGTTATTAATGTTTGCTTGATATCTATGTAAAGAGGGTGAAACCCTAGATGAATGGAAAGTTGGAAGTTTACAAATAGACATCATGAAATTCAACTGATGTGAGTCATTTATCTTTATAAATTCATTTATTCAAGGTTATTCTTGATACATGATGTTTCATTAAATTGCATGGAAACACTAGTTTAGTTCATACCAGGGTTTCATATGTATGCTGATTGTATGCAAATTGTTGAAAGTAGTCTTTTATCAGTGATAGATTATGATGCATAAAGTCCTTATGCGAGTTGTGTGATATGTGTATTAGGTGAATGAAACCCTAAGGATAGGGTATTCAGTGATTCAAGTGTTTCCAATTTAGTATTCTTTAGTATGATAAGTGGTGTTGTATAGTTGCTCAGTTAATGATAAAATTGATGATAATTTATGAAAAGAATTGTTTATAAGGTTAAACTAAGAAATGTAGAATTGATGATTCTACTATCAATCTAAAGAGTAAAATTAGACATTTAGATGCCCTGAACACTATAACATCCTCATAAGAGGCTTGTGCTGTGAGGAGGAAACATGCTTCCCAACTAGAGGTCTCACGTAGGTTGAGGTAAGCTAGAGCACACCCGTAGGGTGTAGGGGTCTAAGCTAGTGAGGTTGGACTCCTTAAATGAGTAATATCCAACACCAACCGGGGATGCCGGTGGTACCTGAATTATGAGTTGTGGCGATCACTGGACGTATTTGGTAGGTCTACTAGTGGACAACAAGCGTGAGGGATTTGAATCCCCGCCCGAGTACCCAGGTAGAGAGGAAAAGTCGAGATATCTGACCACTCCCATTATCCACTGAGTAGTATTGAGACTAAAGACTTAGGATCCCGAGCATGCTTCTGAATCTTGTACCCTGAGATCATACCTTGTTGCGATACTTTCACATGTTATGGTACACCTCGTGTGGGTTTATGGCATGATAAGATAAATGAGAGAATAATCAAGTGTGTGCAACTATTCAATTATTCTTTGTATGTTTCTAAATTAGTAGTTCTCTTTAGGATCAATCAACCATGTTCAAATACTAATTCAAAACTTGTAGATATCTAGAGTATCATGCTATATTTATGTTTCTAAATGATCAATTCCTTATAGCTTGTTATTGTTCTACTTTAAACTCAACTTTCAATAATATATATCCTTTGACTATTAAAGTGCTTTAAACTATTTTTTTTGAAGTACTCATTCATTGAGCGAGTAGGCTCACCCCTCTACTCACAATTTTTTTGGGGAAACCACGTGGATTTGAAGAATGTCAATGCTAGAGTAGATATGCCACAAGAGATATGTATCATATTAGTTAAGTTCAGTTGGTCCCTATTACTCTAGGTCCTTGAGAAGAAGTGGTAGAGTTGTAAATGATGGTGTAACTTTGTTTCCTAAATAATAGAAAATTAATGCATTTATCATGTCATATGTACATGGAAGTGTGACAAATAGAATGAATGTTTAGATATGTATCTTTATTGCTAAAATCAAATTAGAGTAATCAAGTTTTAAATCCTATTGTATAGTTAGTCCATGTGATTCAAATGTGAGAAAACAAAGAGTTTGAAATCAAAAAAAGTTAAGGGTGTTCTTTGTATTAAGTTTAATTCTCAACTTATGCCCTAATCTCATGATTAGTGGTAATTGTGGGATGTGGGTGTAATAACTTGTTATCAAAGCTTAGGTTGAGTCTTCAGGGACCATTAAGATAAGTAGTCAGCGTCACATGTGTGGTATTTAGGATGTGATGTATCAATAACTCTGGGAGATCTGATATTAGGATATCCTTTCCCGATATCTAAATACATACATTGACCAATATCAATCTACTCTATCTATTCTTCTCTGAATGCCCATGCCAGGTATACATAGAAATGATGGGCTAGAGAGAAACCTTACAAATATTATGGTTAGAAGACTAGAAAGTAATGAAAGAATAAGAGCATCAAGATAGAATATGATGCAACTTTTGTTTTATAAGTTGCTTGATTCGGAGATTAATAGAAATTCTCTTATATAGTTGAATTCAAAAATTTAGTTTTTAGAAATATATATGGTTCTTTAAGATTGTTGTACACTACACAGTTTCTTCAGTTGTTATCTACATTCTTTGTATCAAGTGATCAAAAGTTATCTTTAAATGAGTTTTCCCAAAGTGGATATTCTTTCCACATGTTCAAGATGAATGTGAGTTGGTTAATCTTGAGTAGCTCTTAGATTTAGGATTGCATGTTCAGCCTAGTCCATCTGTCAGGATGCATTACTGGTATCCAATGAATCCTATATATTAATCTAATAAGAGAAATTAAACTATCGAGAGGTAAATTTAGAATGTAATGAAAATGCACATACACTAACATATTGAAATATATGGGAAAGACTAGAATAACTAAGAATCAATTGGAACTGACATCCATGATCCAACTTTGGGGCCTTATATAAGAAACCCTTATTCAGGAATGAAGAAAGAGGGAACATCGATACAAGACATAGATTAGTATTTAACATACAAAATGAAGAAGAAAGGATGGATAAAGAAAACTGAATCATATAACTAATTGAGGCACTTTATTCAATTTGAAATCAAGGAAAGATAAAAGAAAACTAGATAGGAAGCCAACATAGAAAGAATCAATTATGATGAATGGATCATATAATCAAGTAAAATGCATTTATGTACTCTAAAAAAAGGGGAAATAGGAGAAAAGAGTAAAGTATACAACAAGTACTTAGAATTGAAGAATCTTCAGAAGAATTAAAGCGAAGAGAACTAGATGAACATGTAAATTAGAAGAATAGGATAAGAAACTCAAATGAAACAAAAGGGAAGTGATGGGAATGATGAGTTTGATTAAGGAAGGAGGCTTACATAATATAATTAAGAGCATGGAATGTGTACTTCTATTATGAAGTTTAATGTAATCATCCTTACTAACTTTAGAATCGAAGTCTCTATAGACTAGAAACCTACTTTGCATCAAATGTATTCAATAGGTTCGTAGTGATGAAATGGAACTAGTTCTCAAAAGAAGAAAAAAGGGCATCTAATAAATGAACAAATTATACAAAGGTAAATACTATTCAGAATAGAAAAGCTTGATTGAAAGAGAAACACAATGGTTGACCCCTGCATGAGCCATTTGATTTGAAATGAAGGAAATGTAGTGTATTATGCATAAGATGAAACTAGTAGGGAGAATATTGACTTAGAATTTCAACTAGGTAAAAATAAAAGGATGATAAGAAAGTATATATGGTATGGAATATGGAATCATACACGAGTAGAAACATGATCATAATAGATAAGTAAAAGTTAATAATGACATAGGGAAGAGTAGCATACATGTAGATGATAATAGAAAATAAAGAAGGGATTGTAACATGAGGGAGTAATATACATGATAAAAGAGAGATATAGGGAGATGTGATAAGATGTTAAATAGTCAAGTCTCCTTGACAATGAATAATTAAACCTAGATACCAAAAATGTGTTAAGTGAATACTTAAAGATTGGAATTCTAAATCTCGGAATCATGTTCTCTTTTGTATCCTCCCTAATGAGAGTAATGTGGGGATGAAATGGTAAGAGAATGGATTCTAAATGATACATAACCGTCATGGTAGAGGCATATATTGGATGTATCAATGACACATAATACGATGATGAAATCCTAGCGGTGTAAATAAAGAAGTAAGCTATCACAAATCTCAAGTAAGAGAAGAGGAAATTCAAATGGTAAAGATAAGGAAGACTTTACTAAACCTCAAGAGTGTTATGGTTTGCATATCAAAATAAGGGAGTAAAATCATGTCACCATGACATCATGTTATTGATAAGGATCAAACCCTAGAATCTCTAGGGTTCTAACGAGTTTAAGGGATGTCACTAGTGATTGATTTGACCTAGAGTACTAACAACTCTATAAAATTAAATCACGAGATCAGTAATATGAGAAGAAAAAAGTAGTGATATTGTCTAGGGTTTGAAGGTTGCAGATGAGAAAGGTTGATAAAAAACATGAAAGTGATGAAGAATGAAGGATAAGTATAGATTTGAGATGAAATAAGTATGATTTGGATAGAAGGAGAAGTACACCATGAAAAAAGTGTGTTTTGAAATAAATTCTTGTAGTGATAACAAGAATGATGAATAGTCCATTCTTACCTAAAACATATTAAATGTAGAAATTATTAATCTATATGATCCAAATGAGGAGGATAAGTAAGAAGAACCAAGTAGTAATGAATAAGAAGAGAAATTAGAGAAGACAAATGACTTTCAGTAATGCATGGAATTATATTTAGAAGTATAATTTTTTGAAGGTTATCAAGGAATGTAAATTTGTTTTACATATCATTTGTACACGTGTAATGAATATATTAATTGCAAAGGTGTTATGGTTTTAGTCATTCATAGCAATATTATGACTCACTACTACACAATTTTTATTAAATCAAGTCTTGCATCTTATGAGTTCTTTTCCATTGGAGTGGAACAATAGTGAAATTCAATATATCAAGGTGAACTCACCTTAGTAACTCTGATGTGATGTAGAACAATAGTATATATTGAACTATATGAATTGAGATAGTTGGATCTGATTGTCAGTATTAAGGTAACACCTCAAGGGAATATGAAAGGATTAAAAATGGCTGTTTCTCTTTCTCTTACCTATTATTGACCATGACATAGAAATATCTTTTGTTGTCATTAAGAGGCCTTGTTTTAAAACTTTTGTGGTTGGAAGAGAAATAAATGACTCAATATTGAAGACACTATTTAAATATGAAATACAAGAACATAATGAAATATAAGATTTCAGAAATTTAAAGGAAACCTTGACTGTACTTATTTTGCATATTTACGTTTCGAGGACAAAACCTTTTTTTTGGGGGGGGGGGTTATTTTGACCGCGTCTAAGCTTAATTGGTAAACTGGGGCTTACCTAGATGATTACATTCTTAATTAGATTGAGATGATTTTACTTTTAAGGAATAGGGTTGAGAAGTGTAAACCCTAATCACCAAAATTAGGGTTTTGATAGTATATAAATACACATTTTGATAGGTATGGCAGTATGATAAATGATTTTTCATATTTTTTGTGTAACTTGGATTTACTTGAAATTTGGATATGATATGGATAAATAAATCATGAATATTATTGCAAAATACCAAAATATTTGGATTTTTGTGAATGTGGTTCTCGGTCGAGCTATACTTTAACCGACCATGTTGCAGACTACTATTCAACAATGTAGTGTTTGATTTTTAATTATTTATTGGTTGATCTAAATGATCTTAAATTTTTCATGGATATGTTAAAATATGTGTTAGAAAACATGATAAATTTTCATAATTTTTGGATGATCTTTAACCTATTTAGTAGACAATTTACAATAACATTTTATGATAGAAAATTGTGCTAAAATAAAAAAATTACCCAAGAAACTCAATTGGTCTATATGAGTAGCCTAACACACTATGAAATCTCATATTTCATGATTCAATATAGAGAAATTAAATCCTAGAGAGATTGGGAGAGTTGGGGTTTTGATGGGGGAAGTTGAGATGACATCGATCTAGGGTTTTCTCTTCCTAAATTTGATGAAATGAAGAAGTTTGTCATCTCTATATAGCTTTTTCTTGGAGATTCTTCTCTCACATGTCAACATTCTATCCCTCCTCTGATTTGATTTGATGTGATATCAAATCTCTCCTTTTTCTCACTCTTTCTCCATAATTTTCCATTCCTGGGGTTTTTGATTTGAAAGGAAGAAGAAAGCAGCCATTTGTTATAATTTTGATATAGATTTGATAATTTAAGATGCGGGGATACATTTTAAGGTGTTTTCACACCTTAGGTGAGTGGGTTCTTCCTTTAAGAAGTAGATTGCATGAAATTGGATTAGATACAAAATAAGCTTCAATTCCCTTGTCTGTGACTACAAACCCTAAATATGCATATCAGGTTAAGCTTATGAAAGATGATCTAGAAATGGATTGTTTTCCCTTCCTGATGAATTTCAGATGATAAAATTAAATTATAAATGAATAAAAATCATATAAGCTTGAATTCCTAAAGTTATTATAGAAGTTAGAAGTATATACCAAAATCTAGGATTTTAATTATGTCTAAAATTGATAGAAATTTGCCTATCTGAAACTCCTTATTTATGAATGATTGTTTTATCTCAACGCTTGATACATCTATATTAGATACTATCTTAGATTTCATGTGAGTTATCAATGTTTTCTTGATATCTAATTAAAGAGGGTGAAACCCTAGAATGGAAAGTTGAAAGTTTACGAATAGACATAATGGAATTCAACTAATGTGATTCTTTTATCATTATAAATTAATTTATCCAAGGTTATTCTTGCTACATGATATTTCATTGAATGGCATGGGAACACTAGTTTAGTTCATACAGGGGTTTCATATATATGTTGGTTGTATATAAATTGTTGAAAGTACTCTTTAATCAGTGACAAAATTATGATGCATAAAGTCCTTATGCCAGTTGTATGATATGTGTCTTAGGTGAATGAAACCCTAAGGATAAGGTATTCAATGATTCAAGTGTTTTTTAGTAGGATAAGTAGTGTTGTACGGTTGTGCAGTTTAGGATACAAATTGATGACAAATTATGAAAAGGATTGTTTATAAGGTTAAACTAAGAGATGTTGATTTGATGATTGAACTATGAATCTAAAGAGTGAATTAGACATTTAGATGACTTGAACACTATAGAATCCTCACAGGAGGCCTACAATGTGATGAAGAAACATGCTTGGCGACTGGAGGTCTCACGTAGGTTGAGGTAAGTCAAAATGCACCAGTAGGGTGTGGGGTTCTAGGCCAGTGAGGGTAGGCTCCTTAAATGATTGTTATCCAAAATCAACTAGGGATGTCAATAGTACGTGAATTATGAGTTGTAGCAATCATTGGGAATTTTTGGTAGGTTCACTAGTGCAAAATAAGCCTGAGGGCTTTGACCCCCCCGAGTACCCAGATCGAGAGGAGGGATCGAGATATCCAACCTCTCATATTAGTTTCCAAGAGCCATACGTGGTGATGCCAACTGCAGACAAGTTATTGAGACTAAAGACTTAGGATCTCGGGTATGCTTCTAAGTCTTTTATAGTGAGATCATAGCTTGCTATAATACTTTCACATGTTGTGGTACACCTCATGTGGGTTCATGGTATAATAATATGAATGAGAGAATAATCAAGTGCGTGCATATTTCAATTATTGTTTGTATGTTTCTAAATTAGTAGCTCGCTTTGTGATTAATCAAGCATGTTCAAATGTTGATTTACTCTTATAGATATGTAGATTATCGTGCCATATTTATGTTTGTGAATGATTAGTTCCTCATAGCTTGTTATTGTTCTACATTAAACTCAATTGCTCAATAATATATATCATTTGACTATTCAAGTGTTTTAAACTATTTTGTTGAAGTACTCATTCACTAAGTGAATAGGCTCACCCCTATACTCACAAAAGTTTCAAGAAAACCATGTGGATTTGAAGAATGTCAATGCCAGAATAGATCTGCCACAAGATCTATGCATTTAATTAGTTAAGTTCAGTCTGTCCCTATCACTCTAGGTCCTTGAGAAGAAGATTTTTAAATGATGATGTATAACTTTGTTACCTTAATAATAGAGAATGTATTTTTTTATCATGTCGTATGTACATGGAAGCGTGAGAAATAGAATGAACATTTAGATATGTATCTTTATTTTTGAAATCAGATTAGAGCAATCAAGTTTCAAATCCCTTAGTACAGTTAGTTCATGTGATTGAATGTGAGAAAACAAAGAGTTTGAAATCACAAATAAAGTTAAGGGTGTTCTTCGTATTAAGTTTAGTTCTCAACTTATTCCCTAATCTCATGATTAGTGGTAATTGTGGGATGTGGGTGTAACATATCTCCTGGGCCTTAGGCTGTGCAACTGCTGGGTGGGTGATAACACCAAATTTTGTGATGTTTTTGGCCCTTATTTCGTTATCAAATCTGCCCTTTTAAACTGTTCGTCTCCTTTTTGTCATGTTTTTGCATAAACAGGCCACTCTATGCTTTTAACTCAATATTATCATCTTTTGCAGAGTTTTCCTCGATTTTCAACTCATTTATCAGCAAAAAGGCCCGTCCCGGCCCACGAACGTGTTCCACCTGCATCGACCTCCTTACCAACCAGCCGGCCGATACGCTCGCTGTCCGACACAGGGCAACACGATACACTACCGCGCGACACGAGGGTGCCACGCAAGAAGGAGCGGATGAGCGATACACCATTTACCCGACAGGGAGCCAGACTCGCCACGACTGCTGAAGCGTGTCATGTGATACAGGCCACCCACCGGCTGGCGCCACTCATCATGATGACCGACACACTTACAACCCGACATCCTTGTGTCGGGCGATACACATATCAGGCATCCCCGAATCGGAGATGATAGAGATGATGAAGGACACATGGCGTCCGGAGAACCATAACTTCCCCCAACCCCTGCCTATAAATAGCAGCTACACGACTCTGATGGGACATGTCAGAATCTCTCGAAAGCCAACTTGGGAAAGCATCTGGAGCTAGCGTGTCGTTCCTCCGAGGTGTACCGGGCGATACTAGGTGAGCACTTCCCTGACCCGAGAGGGAGGGAATGGTTCACTTAGGATCGGCTCCAGGCACCGCTGCATACTGATATCGACCAACAAGGACACCCGACATGAGTACCCGATACTCGAAGCAAAACTCTGGCCCGTCACGATACCAAGCCCGATACGCATCACCAGCCACAGCGTGTCGCCCGAGAGGGTGCCACCCAACACGATCGTATCGGGCATGAGCGACCCACACGATACGTCCGCTCATCATGAGCGTGTCGCCCGAGAGGGTGTGCCGCCCGAAACGGGCGTATCGGGTAAGGCTTCTGCCCGGTATCGGGCTGGAGGATCTGCTGCTGCCTGTCGCTCTTCTAAATCAAGAAGGCAATATTTATCTTTACTTATTTTAGTCATTTACTTTCTTTACTTATGCTATGTAACCAGACCCTTTTATGCTAATGGAATAAGAAGAGTTTTAATTATCTGCTGCTTTATGTTGGGTCCCTTTTGTTGGATGATTTTTTTGTTTAACATCCGAACTCTAGCTTGTACGCTTGGATCATGCTTCGATTAGCTACCGAATCGTGTTTTCCCGTTGCAGCAGCCTCGAGAGAGGTGTTGTGGCTCTAGTATTTGGTCTGATAGGGGAGTACGAGAGTGCCCAGGATCAGAGTTGCTTTAGTAACCTTTCCACTCTAACTTAAGACCAACAACCTCGAGAGAGGTGTTGATGCTTAGTTAGAGGTACCCGCTTCGAGAGAAGGGGTACTAGATGTTTTCGTTGCCTCTTGTTTTACCGAAGATTTCTCCTTCGTTCCTTACTAAAGCATTAGTATTATCCTCTTTGTTTCCATTACGCGAAAACCCTAAAAACTGATAAACCTTTAAAACCTTATTTTTCCTCGTAGCTCCAGTTGGAGATAGTTTTCTTTTATTTTATCGATCTTAGCATGTTGTTCCCTTGGGGAACTGTATCATCTCCTCACCCATACTGGAGTGTAACGTGTCAATTCCGCGTTCCCGACACTACCACCCTTGTCCCTGTGTTCGACCCCGTATATCTACTTCGACCCCATAATAAAGTTGCAGGGGACTAGAAGGTTTTGGGTTATAAATTTAAAAGTCCGACTACTTCAAATCCTCTCCCTTTGCGGACGCGTGATTTAGGCCGGTCAGTGGGTTGAAGGAAACACCCAGGGGAAAGAAACAAAAGCAAGGACGTCGGGGAAAGCTAAGTATGTGCGGTAGATAACAACCATGAAATACTTAAGATAGAGGGAAGTCAATGTAGATATTAATAACAGAAAGGTTCAAAAGAAGAAGTTTCAAGAGAGTTAACAAGCCAAAATATGAGCCATTATAAAAAAAGGAGATGATTTATAGAAAGATATCTTTCCATATAACCACATTAACATATCTTTTTTTTTGGTGAACCCAACATGCATCATATTTCAACCCAAAAGAAGAGATTACAAAATGAGTGATCCAGAGTAGATCACAAAGAAAAGAAAAACTGTATAGAACAAAAGGAAGAAACTATCTATACAGACTATGAGTATCTTTAATGCTCAGATCCCAAATCGAGTCTGAACCTCCTTCAAAATTCAGGAAAATCCTACGATTCCTCTCACGCAAAATATAAAAAAGCACAAAAACAGCAACAATTCTCGCTTCCCCTTTGAGCAGCAAAATGTCAGCTTTAGAGTTAGGGCAGGAGCCATAAGTAGAGTTAAACTTCCTCCAGATAGCAACACTAAATCTGCACTTAAGGAACACGTGAACTGCATCTTCAGCCTCCTCTTTACAGAGGGAACACCTCGACACAAAACAGAACCCCATTCTATTCAAATAATCAACCGTAGGTAGATTTTCCAAGAAAAACTTCCATAAAAAACAAGAACACCTCCTGGGAACTTCCCCTTTCCAAACCCAATCATACCAATCAACACGAGGGCTTTGTAATCTAACCAAGTCCCACGCGTACTTCAGTTTAAAAGAAATAGAATTCCCAAACAGCAGAGAATCAGCACTACCATTCGGCCTAGGCAGGCTTTTGAAGAAATCAGCCATCTTCTCCGAGCCTCTAAAAACAGGAACAGACCAATTTCCATTACTGATGCAGCAACTAAGCTTCCTACCAGCTTCATTCCCCATTCTAATCATCAGCTGCCGAAATTCAAAGATATCTCACATCTTCTTACCAGACGGAATCCAGGGGTCCTTCCATAAGTAGATGTCCTCACCATTGCCAACAATGAACTTCACATGTGGGATCAGTAAGTGTCTATGATTGAGAAGTTTCTTAAACAACCATGTAAAATTTGCTTTGGTTTTAACCGACCATATAGAATCATTTTCAAGGTACTTTCTATGCACCCATCGGACCCAAAGAGACTCTTTATCCATCGCAATATTCCATAAGTTCTTCAACACACCAGCTTTTGACCAATCTTCTACCCATCTAATACCCATGCCCCCTTCTTTCTTAGGCCTACAAATATAATCCCAGGAAACAGTGTGAAGATGCTGCTTATCTTCATTATCACCCCATATGAAATCCCTCATCATCTTCTCAATATGTAAGATCACAGATTTGGGGATAGGGAAAGCCGAAGTCTAGAAAATATGATACGAAGACAAAGTAGAGATAACCAACTCAATTCTCCCAGCTTGAGATAAAAGCTTACATTTCCACATATCCATCTTGCTTCTAATCTTGTCAAGAATAGGATTGCACATAGATTTTGTAAGCTTGCCAGTAAAAAGGGGCAAACCAAGGTACCTCACAGGAAGAGAAGAAATCTGAATGCTTAAGCAACTAGAAATGTCCTTCGCAATATCAGTGCTCGTGCTTTTACAAACAAAAAGCTGGCTCTTCAAGTTATTCAGCTTTAAACTAGAGATATCTTGGAAGACCTGGAAAACCTCCTTGATCGCAAGAGCATTACTCATATCAGCCTTAGCAAAAAGTAACAAGTCATCAGTAAACACAATGTGGGACACCTTCACATCCTTTTGAATATGACCAGAATTAATACTGCCCTTGGACACATAAGCATTAATAAGAGCGCTAAACCCCTGCATAGCTATCACAAACAAATATGGGGCCAAAGGATCCCCCTGCTTAACACCATTAGAGGCAGAGAAGGGCGAGGAAGGATTACCATTTATCAAAACTCTATAAGATGAAGTGGAGAAACAAGCATCAATCCATTTCAACCACTTGGGAGGGAAACCCATACTTCTGAGAATGAAAAGAATGGAATCACATCTTACAGAATCATAGGCTTTAGCAAGGTCGGCTTTAATACACAACTTACCAGAACCCTGGGCACTCAAGAAGGAACTAAGAATATCATTAGCAAGGAGCACAACATCACCAATTGACCTTCCTTTAATGAAAGCAAACTGACTCTTATCAATCAGATCAGGAAAAATAGCACTCAAGCGATTAGCAAGCACCTTTGTAATAATCTTGTAGATGACATTGCATAGAGAAATGGGTCAGAAATCATTAAGACAAGAAGCACCTTGACATTTTGGGATAAGAGTAATAAAGGTGTTGTTGCATTCCCGAAGAAGCTTTCCCATCTCAAAGAAACTCAGAATGGATTTGCTAACATCTTCCCCAACTATATCCCAACAAGATTTAAAGAAGATACCATTAAAACCATCTGGCCCAGGAGCCTTATCCCCCTTCAAGCTCTCCACCATAGAAACAATCTCAGCCTTAGAAATATATTTGTTCAGAATATCAAAATGAAGATCGGAGATTTTGGGCAGCCTCCAGCAATCAGACCATTTAACATAAGTATCAGGAGCAGAATTGAATAAAGAGGAGAAAAAACCTTCAATGTGGGAACTAATACCCTCCTGATCATAAACCTTAGCCCCATTGATTGTAAGACAATGAATATTATTGAAAATCCTCCTCATCTTGAGCGAAGTATAGAAGAAGGAGGAGTTTCTATCGCCTTCTTTGAGCCATAACACCCTTGATTTCTACTTAAGAAAAGATTCCTCATCAACAAGAGCTTTTTTAGCCTGCACTCTCAGCTCAATAAGCTTCAACTGAAGATATTTGTTGCGCGGATCCTTATTAACCTCCCTCTGGACCTGAGAACCATTTTCTTATTCCAATCTAATAAAGCCCCTTTAACAGCATGCAATTTCATGTACACCCTATACATGGGTGCTCCTTCCGGAGAGATACTACCCCAAGCTTTCTTAACCACATCATGAAAGTTAGGTTGAGTAACCCAAGCATTGATGAATATGTATGGTCCTCTTCTCTTCTTAGTACTGTTGAAGTGAACCCCAATGATACGATGATCACTAACATTGGTCGAAATAACCTCACCCCAGAGATCAGGGAACACATCAAGAAGCTTCAAATTATCCAAAATTCTGTCAATTTTAGAAAAGGTAGACTCGCCTTTTTTGCTTCTGCTATCCCAAGTGAAAAAAGGACCTTTAGGGCCAATCTCAACAAGATTAGTGTCAGAAAAAATATCATTAAAATCCTTCATACTCTTACATGATGGAGGATGCTTCCCCACTCTTTCCCTATTAAGATGAACATCATTAAAATCACCCACTAGACACCAAGGCCTATGGGTATGAACAAATCTAATAGCATCCCACAGCAGCATTCTGTCATTGTCATCATTGGATCCATAGATAGCAGAGAGGAGGAAAGAAGAATCACAGAAATCCACCTCACAATGAATAACTTGTTCATTCTCCAGGATTTTGTTAACAAAAAGGTTAGGATTGAACCACGGAACGACAATACGAGTGTACTTGTAAAAACTGGAATTAGCTAAAAACTTTGAATTCAGCCACATGGAATTAATGAATTCCCCAATCTCACTACTACTAAGTCTGGATTCCAGAATAATATAGACATCAACTTTGTTCCTGTCTAACTCCTCCTTAACGTGAGAGATTTTATTATGGATCCCTCTCACATTCCACGAAATCACTATGAATGGTCTATCCATTTGGGGGAAGAATTACCGCCTCCTCATCCCTCACATCCAGGTCAGATGCAATCAGAGCTTCCTTCTGTAACTCAGAATCATCAAAATTCGATAGTGGGGAATACTTGTTCAAAGCTTCCATAACCGTTCTAGACGAATTTTTAGAAACAACCTTAGGGATAGCTTTCGGCATCTTCCTGCTTGTTCTCCACTTTGCCTCAAGAGGACTAACAGGGGTTGCAGAAGACTTACTATTCACCTTATCAAGGTTTCCGCCAGTAGGCTCACTCATCGGCACTACAACGCCTTTCTCTGCCTTAGCAGGATTGACAAGAGCTGAAGAGGTCTTACCCCCTGGAGAAGATGAAGCTCACTGAGATACCGATCTGGCTCAAGATTCATAATCTTCCACTCAAACTATGGGATGTAGAGATGTTTAACTACATCAATTCTGTGTTGGGAAGGCCTCTTCTACTGGACAAGATGACATTTGGAATTCTGTAGACTTGAGTATGCTAGAATCTAGGTGGTGATACCTGCGGATTTTACATATCCGAAGGACTTGCAGATTGTGAGTGACGATGGGCATCTGGATACTATTGAATTTGAGTATGAATGGCAGCCATCTAAGTGTTCGAGCTGTGGTCTATATGGCCATGAACCCTCTTTATGCGATGGTTCAGGCAGTATGGAGGGAAGAGCTCCAAAGAAGAGAATCGCGAAAACATGGGTTCCTAAGAAGTCTGTAGAAGATGGAGAAGCAGACGTCTTCGAGGATGCTGTTGAAGCTATTTCTGTGGTTACTGAAAGCCTGGTCAATGGCTGTGCTGGGGGTAGTCGAGCCACATTAACATATCATAATTAGTACATGTCAAACAATTAGACTACTTCTATTTATGTAGGGCTGAGACCCATAAGATCTCAAGCCTAAGTATGTGGGTGGAAAACACACACCCTAGGTAGAATACACACACCCTTTTTATGTGTATGAGTGGAATGTGCACATTCAGGACATAGTACGCATCCAATTATTATGAAAGTACAAATGTACTACTATAATAAATAGAATTATTCTATTTACACCCACACAAAAAATAAAGACAAGATAGAATTTCAGTCATCATCAATTTGATGCAAATGAGAGGATGAGATTATCTCAACAAATAGGTCAGATGACCTTTAATAATAAAATCTCATGAATAAAACACTAAATTAGGAAATAACAAGGAGATAGGAAAATATATTCAATGTTATTCAAGATTTAACCAAGAAATGCCTCATATGGGAATTTTAATTGGTCATCATAGTATTACCTAGATAATAAGAAAAGATGCAAATACGTTGACTTGAGTCTTAAGTCAGAGATCAATTTCTGCCCCTCCAAGTCTGAAGTCACCTCAAACTACATATAGTATTTTGTACATAAATTAGGATTCAATTTAGGTTATATAAGATGAAATTCTAGAAATCCAAATCCTTCGAAAAAACCCTAGTTTGACTCTTACTATTAAACTAACATTGGGTCCAAGTATACTGATTATTATACCGACTCAAAACTTCAACTTTGTTAATTACAACTATTCCCTTAATTATTAATAAGAGAATAAGATAGATCAAAACCCTAAAATTACAACCCTTACAACTTTGGAATCAAGCAATAAAAACCATGTCAAAAGATAGAGGAAAACCCCAAATTCTAAAACATATATTTTTATAGTTTTTGGAGCTTCAAGTAAAAAGATATGATTTTTAAAAGTTTTATATCAGTTAATGACTTATTAATGAAATTAAATTTGCAAAGATACAATTTTCCTTTAAGTGAAAAATTCAAACTTTGGTTTGTGATAGGGCATAATAGTCATGTCTTCATCAGTGCATCTATGTAACAATTTAAATTGAAATGTTAAAAAATGGTGATAATGCCCAAGCGAGGAAATAGAGAAAGAAAGAGCTGGTGGAGGGCTAAAGCATAACATCACAGTGTACCTTCTCCTGCCCATACCCTCAATGCCTTGACCACCGATGTGGAGTCGAGTTGCTCAACCCTGAAAAGAGGAAAACTCACTCAGCGTAGATCTTGTGAAACCAACTAGACAAAAATGAAGAAGACCGTTTGTAAAATATTACCTCGCAAAATATTGCCCGATGGTGTCCCGAGTAAGGTCTAATGGATTCTAGAAGTTAGGGTGATAACTTGACTTGGTGGTGGCTGAAATGACAACACAAGGGAAAATTGAGACAAGAGGAGGATTGTTCTAATGGTGCATAACTAGGGAGGGGGTTATCAATTTATAGGGTTCCTTGCTAGGGTTTATGTGCCTTTGTCTTGGAGATTCTTGGGATCCAAGTTTGGGAATTTCTAGAATACACGATGATAGAATTCAAGTTAGTTATGGTCAGATGCAAATTTAAACAAGGAATTTATAGTCGACGAAATTTCAAGAAATAATCAAGTGTAGTGAAAGAAATCCCGTTTCCAATATACACAAAACTAGTGGCCTATTTCCTTTCTAGACGCAAGGTTTTAGATGATCTTCTCATTGTTTGATTGTGATACTATGATGGAGGTGAATGGTTGTATCATATAAAGTCATGGGTGGCGTGACATTTAATGTACATTCAATTTAAAATAGCATAAAGTGATGTATTAATAATTCATTTTTCTTTTCCAATCAAATTGGATGAGTAAACAATGTCCACTTAAGATGAAACTTGGAGTAGACTATAAGGGACCCAAGTAATATGAATTAAAGTGAATTTTTCCTTTTGGAAAACTTTAATACCCAAAACCCATAATTTTATGAAAAACTTATTGTTAACATGTTAATGTATTCTTTTATCATTTATTGACCAAATTTTGTGTGTGACTCTCTTTTACCTAGATCTATCCATAGGAAAAGCTCTATAAGATTTATTTCAACCTAAATCCCTCAAGTTTAAAAATTTGCACAAGTAATCCCAGAATTAGTGTATTACTCCTATATCTTGTATTGAATCCTCAAATAGTTATGTTATTGGCTGAAACTCTTAGAAATGAACATTATTAACATTCTAGTACAAACCAAATTAAGAAGAGGGTTTTAAAATAAGAGATTATTAGATAAAGGGGTATAAGGTAGTATTTACCTAAATTGGGGTATGTTACAATTAGTTTGTAAGGTAAAGGAAGGAGGTATCCTATAACTGTGTGATGATTAATTAGGCTGTTGACAGCCACTACATTGGCTTGTGGCATTGCTCTGCAACCATGGTGGTTGGATGCAAGGTGATGAGTGGTGGTGTCACCTAGTAATTGTTGGGCGGCAAGGAGAGGGATACATAGGGGTGGATGAGGAAGGCAAGAAGAGGGGAAGAGATGAGAAAGAGAAGAATAGGAGCCACATATGAGGGAGTGCACGTTATATGGAAAAAAATTTCCTAAGTTTAGCATGGAAAGGGGTTTATATGAATTAATGCATATTATACCTTAGAACCTTAACCATTTAAATGCATGGTCAAATAACCTCCACATAAATTAAAATTTGAGAGAGAGTGAACCAGAGTTTGGCTACTCGGATAAAATGTTAATTTGGTATTTTGGGCTATTTAAGACTATATAATACATTTGGGACAAAAAGAGGGTCACGAAATGTTATGGATGAATAGTATGTGTGACAAATTTTCACAATTACAATGGGAACTAAAACTAAGTTATCTTTCCAGGTCATGCCACCTAATCACCCATTTAGTAAAATTCCATTTTTGTCCCTATTTTGATACTTTTTGGTTAGGAATGATAGTGGTGTATTTATTCAAAGCCATATTGTGTCCTATTAAGCAATCACAAAAAAAATTATCTTATTTCAAACATATATTTAAGATAAATTACATCAAATAATATGTATATTAGCTTATTTAAAATATCATTAGACTATTTATTCGTTCAAATATAGATTTGATCGATCATATTCTCGGGTGAACTTACAATTTGACCAACAATGGTTCTATATTGATATATTTATTTTGAGTCAAAAGCATGTATTCAACAATATATGACATAACTTGATAATCATATGAAGAATGAAATATACTAGAAAGATAGAGTACAATAGAGATGTAAACATCCATGTTAAATTTAGAATACATTCTAGATGAAAAGTGGAAACATGAGTTTATATCGGATAGTGGATTTTTGATAGAATTTCTTACCTTTTACATAGTTTGATTTTCCATTTGATGCTTACTTTATTGATGAAATTTAATCTTTGAATGCCAGTACATTATTTTTTGGTTGCTCTTCTTATTTATGATTGATGATATCCTTAAACTTTACTTCATAGTTTTCAAGGTTTCCAATCAACTCTCAACAAGAATCTGAGTGAGGACATTAGATACTTTATACTCAATACCTTCTTGTCATCCTTATGATAACTCATCTAAATAACAATTGAAACATACTATTTCTTTAGAATACAATTTCTAATAGAAGTTTTTTCATTACTTAAGGTGGAGAACCTTACAGTAATATGACTAATAGACCCTATTTTCTCCATTTGTAGATGTTCTATCTTATTACTAAACATGTTGATTTGGATTCCTTAACTTTGAATGTGCCCTCATGGGAGACGAAGAGAACCTACCATATTTCTAACAAGATTAACTTATTTCAAGTTTGGAAAGAAAAAATATAAGGTACCAAAACCTTAGATTTCTATGATGTCATTTTTCATCTTCACATCCCAATCATTATTTCATGTCTTGTACTCACTTACCACCTTTGTCTACATGTTAGGTGTGATACCTTGGAAGAATAATTTTATCCTTCTCTTACATTAGAGACTACTGGTGTCATCTAAGACTAGATATGTGCTATGTTAGGTCCATCCTAGTTGAATGACTCATGTTGTACCCCATTCTTCAATCTTAGTAAATAATTTCCTACAAGACTGATGACTGTCAATTCATCTATGTTTTTCATGCGTTAGATATAACTTTTTACTTATTTCATCACATTCTAGTTATTGGTTGCATTTAATTATGTTTTAGTTATATTTACTTACTTTCAATGTAATTTAAGGTCTTTGTTACATGAATTTGGTTTCTTAAAGGACCAAGGCTAAATCATCTCTAGTGTGGAATATTTCATTCATATTATGCTCACGTCACATCACCCCACACCATATAAATAGTTGGTGAGATTTAAGAAGATCCTTGATGCTCTGATACCAATCATCACCAAGTTTGGGAACCTAGGTTACTGTCTAGACAACCTAGACGGTCATCTATCTCAATTTTTAGCAAGACATATTGAATATACATCCATGTGATTGATTAGACCCTACATATGGTTGTCTACATTTATTCATAGAAAATAAATGAGTCATATAATGTTTATCTTGTCAGGTAACCACAAAGTTGGCTGATTAGATCCCGTGATACTTATGGTGTTGGCCACAAAAATTCTTGAGCACCCCCGTCTAGCTCTCTAGCCAGTTAGTTGGATTTATGTGTGACCAATTGAATATCATGGTACCCCCTAAATGATTGGATAGGTCAACTTCTACCCATTTCAAGAAAGAAGGTATTCTCCAAGAATCCCCTTCCAATAAGCTATATTCTCTATTTGGTCATCTAGGAAATCCTGACATGTCTAATTTGCCCAAAAAGAGTGTTGATTAATGCATATTCATCCTAGTTTTAGTTGAATTTTTAGCTTAATTTTGTATTCATATCCATAATTTTACTTTATAACTATCTTACATATAGGGGTTCTCAATTCTATATAATTTATAGTATTTTGAACCAAATCCTTGGTTTTCATGGAAGGTTTGAGACCTATATCTCATGCACATGTGTAGGAGACAGTGGTCCTACTAACCAACTACCAGACACAAGAAATTTTTAATTAATGGACCATATTTTCATTAATCCTTCACTCCATGTTTTGATGATTATGTCAGTTGATGCTTCATAGGGGATAACCCTACAACACATGACAATAACCCCTTAGGGGGAGTGAGGTTGGTTTGCATCACTATGCCATTCCATCAATTGACAACCTATGGAAGCCATTCGTCGATTTTCATCTTTCTTCCCTTCCATTGGTTTGCATCTTTCTACCTTTCTATCAGTTTGTGTCTCTCCCCCAGTCTGTCGATTGAAAATCGATGAAAGTCATCCACCTATTTTCTCTTTAGACAGCCATTGGAATCCCAACACTCACCTAAAGATGGTTGCCTTCCGATGGGATTCCTATACTCATTTTCGATGAACGTTCTGACCCAACAATCGACAGAACCCCAACACCTTCCTTCTAATGGTATTTTTGACTTTGCCTACTAGTGGTTGCCTTTTGATGGAAGTCAAACTTCGTCCTACCAATGGTTGCCTTATGATGGAAGTGTTGCATTCACCTTATGATAACTAACGTGGGATCTTCCTTCCAATGGTTATGCTATCTTTACCTTCTTATGGAAGTTTTGTACCCAACTACTGATGGTCATCCAGACTTCATCAATAGATGGCTGACCTACACCTATCGACGGTCGTTTGTGACCCTTCACCTACCAGTGGTTGTTCTATGGGTCGACGAGACCCTTTATGTTCCACCCATCGTTGTCCCTTCCTCCATGGTGACTGAAGGCTTAACTGCAAGGTAACTGGGGAACTTTACTCTCCACTTATAATTATAAGAGCACTACCTTTAGGAAAATGATTTGAGATTGACACCGATAGGCTGTCAAAACCAACTTCTAACATCCACCTCCATATTCCATCAGTTGACAAGTATCAACTGATGATCCTTGTATCTTTTCCTCCACCAAGAGTCTAGGATTCTGCCCCTAGAAGACGTTCATTCCATGAAGTCTACTCCCATTGGTTGATGAATTTCCAACTTCTCAATCTACTTCCTCAAACTCACAAAAATCAATTTTTCTTCGGTGAAGGAAGATACCATCGCCAAGTCTCTCCCCAACAAACATCAAGGAGAAACCATGTTGTTGTGTTGACTGTCATCTCCCCCGCCCTCGAGGACAAAAATCTGAACACCATGACTGCCCCTTCTTTGTCTACTGTGATGATGGATCTCTTCCCTTCTTTCATTACTGATCTTGTTACTATTGTGATTAGAGAGTAATCGTCTTACCGCGGTGCAGGAAGTATCCCTTGTCGGTATCTATGGCCAAAGAGCCAATCATATCACTACAACAATATAATCCTATACTAGAAACTATAAAAATGTTGGTATAGGCCCACAAATCCTGGCATAGTTTATACCAACACCAAATAAATATTGGCTATAGTGATGTCGGCATAGGCCTATACCATCATTTTTTGAGATTGTACCAGCACTTATGGCCGCCAGTATAAGTGTGTCGGATTTTGTCCTATTGATTTGTATGTCATCAATGTTGTCACTTTTGGGGCATTGACATAGGCTATCCTGGTGTTGGCATATATATAATTGGTTCACTAAAATCAACATGTAACCTATACAATAATTTAGAAGCTGTTGCTATAGGTTCTAGCCACCCACATACACTTATTCAAAACTATGGAGGGAAACATGTACAGATAGAGTAAGTTTGCTGGTATATGGTGGTTCATAATAAGTGAACAAATATATCCTAGAATTTTTAGAATGCTGGTTTAATTAGGTTATACAATATTTGGCATTAATTTTGTTTGGAAGAAAGAGACGTTATCACCCAAAATCACACAACTCACATCCAATTTGTACAAAATAATGGGCATCCGTATTGCATCTTTCCATCCTTATAACATTCATAACATAAAAATTATACTAATCCAACACCAAACATTATTCTTAAGATAAAAGAAAGGATCATATATTATATCTATCAAAAAGTTTTTACAACATAGAGAGACTTATGGTTTTTTCATATTACTTAGACAAAAATCTAATAATATAATTTGTGCCAATTCCTTCAAACCTTACAACCATATAAAAACAACAACATGATTCATTGAGATAATGAATGCCGTCTTCTTGCTTTAACATTCTTTATGATTGATAGCTTTTTTCTTGAATAATGAAAATTATAAATTATAACTGTTTGTTTTTGAATAAATCCTAAATTTTAGATGTATGTTATAATTTTGTAGATAAATATGTCTAACCTATATTTATTATTTTTGTGGGCCCCTCTCCTTAAAGTTTGGAAAGTTTATCATCAAGAAGCTGAAACTTCTCTTAAAATTCTTCATTTTGGACATGTAAATGTTCTTCACGTGTAGGTGCCTCTTGAAACTATTCTCCAAGCTCCAATCCTCAGACGATTGAAACTTTCCTCCAAAAGTGTTAACTCATGTGAAATCAAGACCCCATGAATGAAGTATATCAAGTTTTCCTGGAAGAACTTGAGAAAGAATGTCATGTAGACCATTGCCTTTAAGAAAACCTCTTCAGTGAACATCTTGGTTTTGGAGCTCATCCATTTGTTGTTTCAAATGATCATCATCATCATCATCTAATCCTTAGTCCCAACTATGTTGTTTCACATGATCAGAATAAAAAAATATCATAATTATATATTACGAGATTGCATATTACGAATGGAATAATATGATGGTCAATGCCGCTTGTGGTAAAGGTGTTCCATCCTTGTGACAATTTGTCATTATTTGAAGTTTACATTTGAAGGCTTCTTTCCATTTCTTCCTTTGGTCGAGAAACATATCAAAATATACACTTATACAAAGAGTATCATATACATATCACACATTAAAACAGTTATATCCAATTCTTTGTGAATATTCATGTCACTATGATGCACATCATGAACTTACTCATGAAGAGTCCATGAGGTATAAGTTTGCATTATGCCATAAATGATCATATTGTCTCTGGTAGTAGGACACATCTTCCAACAACTATTTATGCATCTAGCACATGGACATAAGATTCTACCTCTATTGGATGCAATATCAAATGCATGCTCTATTTTTTGCATCTTCATCACACACCAAATTAGCTAGTAGTTTCACCATCCATGACTTTTTTTTTGGTCGGTCAAAAATCCTGTTGCTATAATATTTCCAAAAACTTTGGGTACAAAACCATGCGCCCCCATTACAAACAGGGATAAAACATCCGAAAAAAGAAACCACAAGGTCTTAATAAAGAACTCCTGAAAGGAAGATGGGAAGAAGAGCTATGTCTGCTACAGAAAGACACAGACACCTACCAAATACTATGGAGCAACAACCAACACAGCCAAAATAACACTAACAATAAAAACACCTTTAATATGTGCCATCCTGGATGTCTGAAAGCTGAACATAGATACTTGATCATTGAGAGTCTTCAAGAAGAGACATGAAACATCATCCGCCACCAAACCTTCGAAACCTTCTGGTCTCCATATGGATGAGCATAATCAACCATCAAGGACACCCTTACTGCTGAGCACTAAGGTGCATCAACCAAGACCAGGGACAAACCCAAGTCAGCAAACAACCAAAATGGAGGAGACAACAGGATCCATCCATGAACTGACCATCAAACGATGTCCTTGAACCAGACATCTACCTTTTCTCCGCTGGCGTTTGGATCATATCCTGAATTGTGAAGTCCAAGTAGGTATCCAGTCCCTCTTCAGTAGTCGACGATCAACATATATCTGGACCCTACGAGCTCAGCTACACGTGGCAACAGGAAGGATCCAACAGAGAGAAGAGGAAGAAAGCTACCCCCCTTAAACCCATCCCCCACGAAGCTTCTGCCTACATAGTAACACTTCGTCGAACACCTAGAAAGCGTACAAACCCTCATCTACAGAGAACACACACACAGCAGAGGGGAGTGTGGAAACAGCCCCCTACCACCAAAGAGTTGGCGAGTCACCCATCAATCGACAGCCGAAACTCCATCTCCAAGCATACGCCCAAATTGGGGAAGAACCTGAGCTGGGGATGACGCCTGCAGGGTGAGGGGGAAGCCACCAGAGCCTGGAGAAAGACGCTCCATCGAACCTGGAGGGCTCCGCTAGACCACCCGTCGTCAGGGACGTCTATATCGCACCCAGCCGTAATCAAGGATCGCCACACCCTGGATAAGCCAGCACCTCGGGAGAGAGCACCCTACAGGCGTCATAATCACCAGGCATGAAACTGGACAGAGACATGGCCGTCAACACCTGGATAAACCAGGGTTCACTCGAAGGAGCAAAGGAGAAGGTACTGGAGCCGACAGGAAGAACAACCCTAGTGCGGCGGAGCAGCAACCCGAGCTCGGATCTGGCTGAGAGCGGCCTCTCTCCACCCATATCGCTTGAATGGAGAAGAGTTCGACATGGTCTAATCGCCAGACTCTGGTCCAGATCGTGACTCCTCGCAGCAACCGCACTTCCTTCACCCCAAGATCTATCGAGTAGGCCCAACAGCTTCGACCAGCTTTCGTCTCCAGAGAAACGCTCCAAATCTTCCCATCACAACGGCCACACCACGACTACTGGAGGCCAGGGGGAGGAAAGCGTCGAAGAAATGCTCCCTCCCCCCAGCGGCAGTCGCCGGGAGTGACTAGAGAGACGGTAGAGCGGAGCCCTAGAGAAAGAGGCAGAGCGGAGCCCGTTATCTAATCAATATTTGTTCACCATCCATGACTTATTCATGTATATTCCATTTTAATGTATTAGAAGAAGAAAATTACATAAACAAGGGTTGTCACTTCTATATAAAACACAAAAATCTAAGTTCATTTATGTAAATTGTAAAACTGCTCCACGTCTATGTTTTCGTGATTGAATCATATATGGTGTCAAAATTTATCAACATTCAAGGCATGTTGAGCATGCATTTAATAACACCATATGATATATTTTGCATAAAAATTTGATAAAATTGGATCCAAGGAACTTGTTACATTAGGTTATTTTGATATCTGTTAAGTAATAGACCGACCAAAGCTAAACGTTAAAGGATACAATCTATACTGAAAGAGTTTGATTATCATATATACTTCCTTGTGGTTACCCATTACATAAGAATTTCATTGTCAGTTGTGTGTGACTCTGTGTGTGGATGGTATATGGACTATATAATAGAATCAATTTTGACAAAATATATCAAGTATCCAACTTTGTTCGCAATAGTAAAGGCAACAACATGCATGCCATTTTACATACCTACCCGAGATTCAAGTATGAAATGAAACAAAAACCTTGAATATGATAGTGGTACCACGTATAGTCCATGTGATCAAATCGACAGCTAATAAACATCTTTATGAAAACTTCTAAACAAATGCATCATTACACATACTTAGTAGTTGGAAATTTTTACTTAATTATGGACGCTCAATGAATACGTCAAACAAACCTGTTTTAGGATTTAGAATCTCATACTTCTCCAAATACAAGTTACTTTACATACTGGGTGCTCACAAGCATAATGACACATCAAGTACCCTCCACCTTCCAAAATGTAGTGCCTACTTGCGTATAAGTGAGGGCGATGCATTTTTATCACGTCTAATTCAATGGTCTCGTCGTTCTGCCTTTACATAGACAACCATAAACTAAAATAAGGAGATTGTGAGTAGACCTTGAGAAGGATCGAGTTTGCACATATGTAGTCAAAGCTATAAAATTTGCGCTGTTTACTTGTGTAGAGGTGACGATGCTCCTTTTTCTTTATACCTAATTCAATCGTCTTGTTGTTTTGTTCATTACAAGTCAACTATTAACTAATATAAGAATAAGACTGTGAGGAGACCATGATAAGGAGGGACGGCTTCTCCTGTTATCCAGTAAACACCCGTTCCACATACAATAAACAACCGTTTGAGACTGCTCTGGAAGCTGTTTGCAAACCGATCATGAATTGGAATACGGGGTTCTGCCGCAATAAGGGAAAGAGGAAACATAAACTAATAACAGCCATATCCCAGCTACAAAAAAATCTGGAAGCAAAACTCAATGCTGAAGAGGACCGCAAATGTACTGAACTTGAACATGAGCTCGAGAATATATATCTGAAAGAGGAGGAGGACTGGAAGCAGAGAAGCCATATAAACTGGTTAGTGAATGGCGATAACAATATAAAATTCTATCATGCTTCGTTAACATGCGCCGCAGGTTCAATACCATCAAATACCTCCAGAATGAGGATGGCGTTCAGACAGAAGACATTCCTGAACTGCAAAAGCTAGTGACTAATCACTTATGTAGTCTACTTACGGAAAATAGAGCTCCTTCTACTGAGGCCATGGACAAGATTCCTGGGCAGTTTAAATCTCTAACAAACCGACAACTCAGACAAATGGGTGCTGTGGTAACTGAATATGAACTGTGGTGGATCATCAAGGAGGCAAATCCTTTCAAGGCAGCCGGGCCTGATGGCATTGATATATACTTTATCAAATCCAACTGGAAGACGATCAGAAACTCTTTACTCGTTACCATCCGCAGCTTGCTCAATGGTAATGATATCCCTGATTCTGTTGGAAATGCCAGTGTAGTACTGATTCCCAAAGTTAAACATCCACTCAACTGCAATCAACTACGACCCATCACGCTTAATAATACATGTCTGAAACTGGCGTCCAAAGTGGTAGTCAGCAGAGTCCAGAAATTCATATCCAATTGGGTCTAAGAAGAGCAATCTAGCTTTATTCCTGGGTGAAGCATCACTGACAACATTATCATGACACATGAAATTATCCATAATCTCCGAAGGAAACAAAGCGCTCCATATATGGCCATAAAGATCGACCTATCCAAGGCGTATGACCATATGTCATGGAGGTTCATTGCACATACTTTAAATCGAATGACCTGGCCTCCTCACATTAAGCAGTACATTCTAAATGCTCTAGGAGCAGGAAATACATGCATTATTCTCAATGGAGGAGCTCTGCCAATGTTCAAAACATCCAGGGGTCTTAGACAAGGTGACCCAATGTCACCGTACCTGTTCGTCTTGTGTATGGAGAGACTTACACAACTCATTCAACAACAGGTTAAAGCCAACAAATGGAAACCAATCAAGCTAACTCAGCAAGGACCGCATATATCCCATATCATGTTTGCAGATGATATCATAGTTTTTGCTAAAGCATCGGTGGAGCAAATCAATGTTATCAATAATTGTTTTCGACTCTTTCAAGAGGCTTCAGGTCAGCAAATTTCGATTGAGAAATCCAAAATCTACTTCTCCTCAAGTGTCAATAGAACTACTAGAACGGCAATCTGCATGGCTAGTGGCATACCAGAAACTGATGATTTGGGGAAATACTTGGGCGTCCCTCTGTTACATAAGAAGATCAATAAGCAAACATACTCTTTTATAGTGAACAATATGGAAAATCGCATCAATGGCTGGGCAGCAAAAATGTTATCTTTAGGCAGGCGAATTTGCCTGGCTAAATCAGTTCTTACTACCCTACCCACTTATGTCATGCAGACTGACAAAATCCCTATTTCTATTTGCTCCAAGCTTGACAGAACAATTCGTAAATTTATCTGGGGAGGAGACCATAAAAGCTAACCTATGTCCCTTGTTGCGTGGCACAAGGTTAGCACCAACATGGAGAATGGAGGATTGGGAATAAAATCTATGGCAGACTGGAACAAAGCTCTACTTTGGAAGAACACTTGGAAGTATATGACCAATAAAAATTTCTTATGGACAAAGTGCCTAAATTACGAGTACAAAGGGAAGATCTATTGCTCTCTGGAGAAGCATGCAATCTGGGACGGTTTTCATCAAGGAAAACAACCGAAAAGTGATTAATGATGGCCGGGACACCATGGTGTGGACAGACCACTGGGTTCCAGGCTTTTAGGATCTCTCTAGCATAGCAACCAAACCCATTAGCGTTGATATTTCAGACCTATCTGCAGCAAGTCTGCGGAACCTGAATGGATCTTGGGATGTTGATTTCTTAAACTACTACCTACCAAAAAACTGTGTTAAAGAAATTCTTAAACTGCCCACCCCAGCCACTGAGAAGAGCGAAGACAAGCACATATGGCTCCATGTTGAGGGTGGAAACTACTCCACTTCCTCGGCTTATCGTCTGATCCACGAGGATATCCAGTACCCTATTAATAATCTGTGGAAGTGCATTTGGCAATCAGATCTGCCCAACAAAATCAAGACCTTCATATGGTTAGTAGCACATGAGCTATCATGACAAACTATCGTAGAAAACAACGCAAATTAACGGAATCTGCGAGCTTCCCGAGATGTGAAGCCCAGGAGGAAGACACTCTTCATGCTTTGTATCTCTGCCCATATGCAAAAGAAGTTTGGGAGAAAGCATACACACCCAACAGTTTCTGCCATTGCGGAGAGCACACATGAATGGCTTATGACGAATCTACAAGGGGAAAAGGAAAAAGCTATACACTTCATGACCACCTGCTGGACCATATGGAAGGCCCGAAACGCCTTGGTGTTTGATAAAAAATGGATGGGAGTCGACCATCAAGTCTTTCAAACTCAATATCTCTGTGAACAAATTTATAAATTCAAAGAAAGTATTGCTGGAAGTTGTAAAAGAGCGGATGACAATCAGGACTATGGTTGGGAACCTTACGGAGAGCAGGATATCATAGTAGTGGATGCAGCCGTGAAAGGCGGGAAATCTGCAATTGCAGTGGCATGGCTCGATTACACATGTAAATGGAAGGGAGGGGCTGCCGTGAATATTGAAACTCAATCCGTCACTGAAGCCGAAATACACGCTATTGATTTTGCTCTGAAGATCTTCTTAAGGAATTCTCTGCAACCAGCGACAATACTAATAGATAGTGATAAAGCTTTGAAGGCAATTGAAGGTTTGGCGGATGAGAATCCTACTTTCCATCCATGGCTCATATCTATAAGCAAGATGCTAGAAGGTATGGATGGCATTCGTATTGTCAAGGTACCAAGACAGAAAACATGTATTGCCGATGCTTTGGCTAAGCATCACCTCTAAACATAAGGAGAGTTGTACCTACACAACATCTCCCCTCGACCCTATGGGTCTTAACCTTCCCCCCTTTCTCTGTAATGGTAGGAGTCCTACCAAATTTAATTTCATTGCTGATAATGTAGTGAACTTTGAGTTTAGACCTGCAAGAGGAGGGCGGGATGAATAATAAAGCCTCCTAACTTCTCCAAAAAAAAAACAAGAGATCAAATTGTTATCTACCTGTGAAGCCATAAATAATTAAGTAGTCCAGATAGTAATATGAAAGATGGTCCAATCGTTTGAAATATGGCTGTGCGGAACCTTGCAGTTGTGCCAACGCAATGAAAAATGATCCAACTTTTTGAGATGATTCTTATTATCTTCAACACGTTGCGTTGTGCGAGCACAATGTTATGACTTTGACTCTCCAGGCCATGCTTCAGAGTGGAAGGCTGCAGCTGCGAGTCCATAAAACATGATTTGAGAATAAATCTGGGCGACGGGGAAAAGTTATTAGAATCGACTCTGCTGCTTTTAGGGTGTTATCTTGTGACCTCGCTTCCATTAAGAAAAAATAGAAAATGTTATATATTTTTGGAAATTCATTGTGAAAAAAGTTGATATTTGAATAATTACCAATAGTAATACAAGGTGTCTGGTTTTAAATAAAAGGCTTGCATTCTAGTATTTGTGAAATGACTGGTTATTACGTTGTGCCAACATCAATTATACGTGTCGGTAAATACAGTGTATACTAACTCCAAACACATGATGCTGGGATAGAGTGTCAGTATTGATAAGATTTTTTTGTAGTGTATGATGATTGGAATGTGGCATTAGATACTTAACTTGATTATAATAAAAGTAATTATGTCTATTATGTTTGTCTCACTTATGAGATGATGACACATACATAGTAGAAGTCTAAAGAATGATTTTACTCAATGACATATGTCTTCATGTTGATGACCTGAACAATGAGATCATATGTATGATAAGAGTACATACATTCTTTTTATGTCCCTAATCGAGTATTACTATGGAAGCAAAATAGACAACAATAGCATATAAGATTAGAGTGTTGTTGACTGATTACAATGTCTCATTAGTCATAATATATAATATCAATTTAAGCACACAGATACATGTTAGAAAATAGTGTATCGGATAGACCCACCATGAGAGTGATACATGGATACCATTGAATGATAGTCATAATCAACTCTCATAGTGATAGTGGTGATTGTGGTTCTTAGACCTGAAGTCACTACACTAATCACATATTGTTCGATGTACTTAGACATCATACTACGTAACCCTGAATAAGGGTTGCCATAAAGGTGATGCTCGGGTGCACTGTGACACATGGGGATTAGTGTGAGTAATGTAGATGGGATTTGTCCCTCCTATAGGAGATTGATATCCATGCATCTTATAAAATGAGACTGAGAAATGTATGGCCATACTCATGTGATTCAATATGTGATATGTGAACTTAGATGCAACTCAGACAATCTTCTCTAGTTAAAAGGAACATGGATTGAATGTTGAAGAGGATGGTGATTTCATGCCTCGAGTTTAATACGGATATCAGAGACAAAGGAAATATACGATCACGGTAACACTAATCATGGATTTTTGGTTAAAGTTGTTCTCCAACTTTCCGAATTACTTAGGTAGCAATGATGTGTTACTAGACATCACTCTTTTCTTGTGATTTCATAATTGGTTATGGATATTCACTACCAACATAATTTGGTCTTATAGGATTACACACATAAGATACACTTAGAATAGGAGTTCAATCATGAATGATGTTTAGATTGATTACTTAAGATGTTTAGTTATTCAACTAAACAACCAAGGTTCAAAGTTGACTAACTGGACTCTGAACCAACCAATTCAAGTGTTGAACCGATCAATTGGAGTGTCAGGTCAATTGGAAACACAATTACCTGAATATTTGGCCAAACTGGACATGTGAAATGACCATTTCACTTGTGAAAAATTCATTTCAATAGTGAAACGACCATTTCATGAAGTGAAAGGATCGGTTCATAATCTGGAACATCTGATTCAATGATCAATTTGATTGGATCATGGATTGATGTTGATGTCATCATTGTGCATTAATTAAATATTAAAAGTCAAAATGTTTCTAAATAGGGAACTACCAAATGGACCAGTTAATGAGATGAACTGACCAGTTCACCTATAAACCGACCAGTTGGGTAGGTGAACTGACTAGTTCACCGTTCTCACTTTTCAAAAAATTCGTGAATTTTGTCTTTTCGACTCTCGTAGAAACTGGGAACCCTGACTAGCATCTCCTATAAATAGAGGGGTACTGGGGGTTTTCTAGACACGACAATTAGCCCTCACAATTGTTGTCCTTTTTGGTAGTGGTAACTAATAGAGAGCCCGAGCAAGTCCTACCCAATAAAGGGAGGGATATCAAGAGAGAGAGACAATTGTGGGATAGTGAATTAGTGCTAGTATACCAACATTCAAAAAGGACAACTCCTTACCATTAGTTCTGGAAGTGCAACATGGAGTTCTCGATAGTCTGTGTGGACTACTCTAGAGGCAAGAAGTTTTTCCCGCTAGGAGGACATCACCAAATGTTGTCAATGGTGCCAAACTAGGAGGCCGTTTGTTATGACTATTTGAGTGTTGCTGCTTGGAGAAGAAGTACGTTGCTACTGCAAGAGTAATGCCACTAGACTTTCTCTAGAACCTAGTATGACCTTGTAAACATTCTTTCCTAGATACATTGTTGTTGACACGATCTTGCTGATTGAGAATCATGCTTTACAATTTTTATTTCCACTACCTTAACTCTCACACTTATTTCCCAACAACACTACAACCCGATTTTATTCTCTTTACTACATCTATTATTGTATGAACCATTACGTCTGTAATAAAACATTTGCATACTTGCATTATTGCCTAATCATCAAGTTTACACGTTTATCAAATTTTGGATGTAGAGAACTTTGAGCCTAGGATCTAGGATATCAATCAATTCATGTTACACCCTTGATGAGAATTTTAGATAGGTGTTTTCTGAAGTGATAGACGTATGATCTCTAGTAAAGTGACAATGATCTTAGATTGAATCTATCTGTGTATTAATCCTAACATCAAAGGGAAATTCTCCTAGCCTCAACATGTGTATTTTCTTGCAGAAATATGCAATGAGAGAGTGAATGATAAGTAGTGATGGTGAAACCCATGCAACACTAGTGTTTTGATCCATTTATTAACCAACCCTTAATCTAGTTTTTTCTATTACAATATTAGTGTAATAAGCAAACAACCAACTTTGTATGATAAATACTAATACTTGTAAGGTTACCTTGATTAGAATCATCATTAAAATGTTGTCATTTGGGTTCGATCCTAACTATACTACGATAAGATTTGTTCGCTTGTGGGTGGGATTATTATACACGTAGTAAAGGTAAACTTTAGGAATCCATCCATAGTGAATTTTCTCATGCCATAAATCACACATCAAAGTTTGGCACCATTGATGGGGACAACATAAATTTTTGACTAGTTTAACCCACTTGGATTAGTTAGGAATTTTCTTTTACAATTGACAATATTGCATATCTTGTTAAATTCAACTCGACTCACTCATCTTAATCATGGAAACCTTTCATCCTTAGGAATCATACCTAGTGCACATGAAACTCTTCTAGCATCAATCTCTGGCTAGACTTTGACCATGATATTGAAAGAACCTACCACAAACTACTTCACAAATGCCAAGCCAAGATGAATGACAAGGAGATCGAGCACAAAGTGCAAGCCACACTCAATACAAAGTGGATAGATTCATGGTAAAGGCAAGATATGTTGTGCTAATAAAACTACAAGCAGTGAAGGAAGTCAAAAGAGAAAGAGAGATACAAGAGTTCTCAATACTAAAGATGCAAAAATTTTAAACCTCACCATTCAACCTGCCATGAAAGTGAAAAACTATGAAATCAAGATATAATGGGTACAATGATGCAAAGAAATAGTTTTGTGGGACCAGTCGGTGAGAATGCACAAGACCATTTGCAAAAAGTAAGCAAGATGGCCTGTCTAAGGAAGCCATGAAGCTAAAGTTATTCTATTAGTCCCTCACTGACAAATATAGGGTGTGATACAGTCCCCTACATGATCACAACATCACTACTTGGGAGGAACATTAAAACAAGTTCCTAGATAAGTTCTATTGCCTTAACTAACATACCAAATCTGAGGGAAAATCACCTAGTTTGAAAAAGATCCATCTAAGACTCTCTTTGAAGCATGGAAACATTTCAAGGAGTTACTACACTTTTCCCCTCATCACAACATTCCCCTTTACAACTTATTGAGTAGTTTTATAGGGGAGTCGATGATGACACCAATAAGTTTCTAGAGGTTGGTTCCAATGGAGACTTCATGTGGCAAAGTTTTGGCAACACATGGAAGGTGGCTAGTAAAGAAGTGGTGTACTGAGTGAATTGGGGTTTTTCACGCAAGAGAGGTGTTCTCAAAGTTTCTATGGCTGAGGACAAGTCTAACCTCGAGGTAATTGTTGCATCCTTGAAAGCCCTTTCCCTAAAACAAGACAACCTCGAATCATATTTACAAATATATGGGAAAAGAGGCCACACCTTCCTTCCAAGCAAAGGCATCCAAAGAGGTTTCACAGGTGTGCACTGTAGAGGGGCATACAAGCCTAGAGTGCGATCAATTCTATCAAGACATTATGAACATGCATTAGCCACAATTCCACAATAGCCCAGTCATTGAAGAAGTCAATGTTGTAAATTCTATTCTAAGATAGAGGTACTAGAATTGCAATAGGCCAAGAAATCATCCTAGCTTGCAATATGGGAACTAGAAGGAGCAACAAACATTGAACAACTAAAGCAAGACCATAGTTAAAACCAAGTTCTGGGTCCTCCTAGTTTCTGGCAAAATGTGAACTATGATCACCAGAACAACATCACCATGGATAGTACCACAAAAAATCCTACCAAGGTAACAACTATAATCTAGGATTCTAGCCCTACAACAAAAAATGACAACTTCTCATTATCTAAGGTATCAAAAAGGGCATGCTCACCTCAACTAATCAAGGTCACCTAGACTCCATTGAGAAGATACTAGTGAGCCAAGAAGCAAATAACAAATTGATCAAGGCTCAACTTCTGTAGATTGTTGTGGCCATTTATCCTATAGGGGGTTCATTTGAAGGCCAACCTAAGAACAATCCCAATAACTAGGAGAATATGAAGTCAGTGACCCCCATTTCTACTAGAATCCCAATCCTAGGTTTGTTCTACTAGAACCCTTAGTTCCAATCATCAACAATCTTGAAGATTACAAAGATGATGAAGTCACCCCTATGGTTGTGCTTGTTGAGCCGGTGATTGAAACTCCTGAAGAAGATTGCCACATCCACTATAGAAACAAACAACTAGCCCACTCCTAAGAAGGCACCGAAAGCTACACCAACTTCTCTCTATTTACCAGTAGTGCATGTCTACAAACCACATGTCTCTTACCAGATCTGTCTGGCCCAAACAGGAATAGACTCAAGAGTTATGAAGTTCAAGGAAGCAATGAAGAAGCTACATGTTCATATTCCCTTCCTTTAAGATCTAGTAAAAATTCCCTCTTGGAAAAATTCTTCAAAGCTATCCTCACTACATGTACCTAACAGAGGAAGTTGAGACCGTGAAGCTTGCATGAACATCATCCACAGTAAGATGCCAAAAAAATGAAAGTCCCTAGATATTTCGAGATCTGTTGCTTTTTTGAGGACTCTACATGCTGAAAGGGCCCAATTTATCTTAGGAAATCCATTTCTGTTATGCCCTATAGTTTATGCAAAAGACTAGGTTTCATCACCAACATCCTTCCCACAAGCATAATTCAACTTGCTGACTCTTCTATGACCACCCCAGATTGTAGAAGAAATCCCTGTGAGATTGGATCCCAACTCTTATTGCCCCTATGATTTTTTCATCATGGACATTAAGGAGGATCTTCTCTATGCTCTCATCTTTGGGTACCCCTTCCTTGCAACATCCAGGGCTGTAATAGAAGTTGTAGCTGGAATCTTGGCACTAAGGTTAGGGACAAACACAATTGACTTCAAAATTGTTGAGAGTCTAAAGGGTCACTCTTTCCAGTAATAATGCTTCATAATCGATTACATTGACAATACGACACAAATACATAGGATATAGACACATTATAAGACCCTCTTGAGACAACACTTATCAATCCTAACACCCACAAGCTAAATGATGAACAAGTGGACCTAATTATCTTATGCATAGGCAGTGATGAAGAAGACCCTGAGGCTTGGTTTGAAGAAATGAAATTTGCCTCTATCATAGAATAAGAAGACAAGGAGCCCACCACACTAGAGATGAAGCCTCTGCATGAAAGGCTAAAATATATCTTCCTAGATGAGAAGAAGTTCTCCCTAGTTATGATCAATTCATATCTCATGGATGAGCAAGTAGATATGTTATTAACAAAGGCGAAAAAAGGCATTAGGCTACAAAATGAATGATCTAACTAGAGTGAGACAACCCCTCAACATGCACCAACTCAATATGATTGACAGCTACAAACCCTTCGTCGAGCCTCAATGCAAGCTCAAACCGATTTCGGAGGAGGTTGTGTGTAAAGAGGTGATATACCAATTGTTTTCCAAGATCATCTACCTATCTTTGACTTGCCATTGGTGATTCATGTATATATATTTCTAAAGAAAGGAGGGACTCCTATTGTTTTGCATGGAAAGAATGAGCTTATCCCCACCAACCCTAAAACTAGGTGGCACATGTGCATCAACTATAGTAAGATCAATAATGCAACTCAGAAGGACCATTTCTCACTTCCTTTTCTTGGTCACGCTCTAGAGAGACTTGCACATCAAGAATTCTTTGTGTTACTTGTATGAATAGTATGGTTTATACCAGATACCCATCCACCACAAAGATCAAGAAAATACCACTTTCCTATGTTCCTTTGGCACATATACGTTTCACTGGATGCCCTTCAGACTATGCAACACATGCTAATTTCCAATGTTGCATGTCTTCAATTTTTTCTAGCCTTACTGAGATAATAAGGGATATCTTCATGAATGACTTCTCAATTTATGGAGATCCATTTTACATATGCTTACACCATCTTTCTTTGGTCCTAGAATGCTATGAGAAAGCACACCTGGTGCTCAATTGGAAAAAATGCCACTTCCTAGTTAAAGATGACATTGTTCTAGGACACCGTGTTAGTTCTAGAGGCATTGATGTTGAAAAGGTGAAGATCAAATTGATTGCTAAGATATCTCATCCAACCACTATCAAAGAAGTCTAGGAATTCCTAGGATATGCTAGATTATACATGAGATTCATTTCTAACGTCAAGAAAAATCACTAAGCCGCTTACAAACCTTCTTCAAAAGCATGTGGACTTCATCTTTGACCTTGACTGCATGAAGAGCTTCAACACACTAAAGGAGACTACCATTTGTACTCCAACCCTTCATGCCCCAGATTGGTTTCTTCCTTTTGAGATCATGTGTGATGCTACTGACTATGCCATAGGTGCAGTTCTGGGGTAGTGCCTTGATAAGCAACATCTTTTTTTTTTATGAACTCAGCGTGGGGTGCCTTTTACTATGAAGAAAATGGGTATATACAATGCTTGGAGGAAAAAAAACTACTATGCCTAGAGGAAAATGGCAAGAACTATGAAAAAAGAAAACGAAAAAAGGGGGGAAAGAGCTAAACTATATGTACAAGCTATTGGTATCTATACAACATTTGAACCAAATATCATCAGGCGACTTCCCAGACGAGTCAAAGACCCTGACATTCCTCTCAGACCATATTCCAAAAGTGACAAAGATGGCAACAAGTTTCTTCTTTCCTTCTATTCTGAGAAGGTCTTGGAAACTGGCTGGGCGAAACCCATATTCAGAGTAGAAAAAAGTCCAAATCTTGGAACTAAAAGAACAAGAGAAGAACAAGTGAACTACATCTTCTTCCTCTTATTTGCACAAAATACATATCGAAGGAAGATTAACACCAACTCATTTTAAGAAATCCACAGTAGGTAGCCTGTGCAAATAGCATTTCCAAATAAAGATCACATATCTTCTAGGAACCTTTTTTGTCCCAGATCCATTTAGACCACAGAACATTGGAATACCTTCTTCTTGCAATTTCCCACCCATCCTTCAACCTAAAATTCCCTCTACCTCTAAATAACAATTGATCACTCATATTACTAGTCCTCAGCACATTGTACATAATTTGTTATAGGCCTTCATGACCTCTCACCTTTGGGAGAGTCCAATTCCCCTTTGACGGAAAACACCCCACCTCACAATTAAAACCAAAGCCAAGACGATAAACCAGCTAGTTATCATAGACCTCCAGAAGAGTTTTTTTTCTTATAAAGCCATAGATCTTTACAGAATAGAAACTCATTTCCATCGCCTACTTGGAAATCAATAAAGTCTTTAAGAATATTTTTGTACTTCAACAATTTTTTCCACAACCAAGACAAATTGGACTTGACCTCAGCAAACCAAATAGATTCCTCTCAGATGTACCTTTCACGCATCCACTTAACCCATAAAACCTCTTTATTAGTAGCAATGTCCCATAAATTCTTAAGAAGCCCGACCTTAGATAAATCTTCAACTGATTTGATACCGAGCCCCCATTCAACTCTAGTGTAATGACCCCACCTCTCGGTAACCCCCAATTAAGGGAGACCAGAAGGTCAGAGCCATTATCCCAATTAACAAGATCAAATGTTCGACAAATAATCAATAACAATTATCAGATTCTCCCAAACTATACTGAAAACTGGTATATAATAAAACTTTGCATACCTTTTCAAAACCTGGGATATCTACTTCTATCCACATTTGGAGTCTATTCTAAATAATCCACCTTTGTACTTTAATTCTTATTTACTTCCACATATGCAAATTTACTATTTGTCCATTTCAAACTTGTACCTAAAATACCGACAAACAAAATGTCAGTCAAAATAAACAAATATGCCGGTATGTGGGGACAACCAAAATTTTTGCAAATATGGCTAACAATCTAAATATCACAGTCAAGTTAATTAACAAGCCAAATTTACACTTTCAATGTGACATTCTCCACCACTTTTTCCCTAACCCTAGCATACCCCCTTTTGGGTTTCTCTTTTGCCATTGACTTAAGGCCACCTTCTCATTCCCGAGGTTGGTGCCTGGGGTCACCCTTCATAGTGCCCTTTAGTCATGCAATATCATAGGCCACCTTATCAATCCCGAGCTTGGTGCCTGGGGTCACCACTCATGGTGCCCATAGGCCTTCCCTCCTGGGCTTGACCTTTTACATCATCCATCAGGGTGGCATGTAGGTGTGAGAATACACACTTCTATTAATATTGTGATAATCATAGTGACTTTATGATTTGCAAGTATGAACATCCAAACTGTTAAGTTGCATTCAGTGCGGGGAATCATCCGGGAAACTCTTCGAAAAACTAATGTGATTAACCATAATTAACCACATACCTGTCAGATTGATTTGAGATAGAATTAATCCAATCAATCATGAAATCCAAATAGGCAAGCAAGCACACAGTGAGATCATAAAATATGCATATAATTTCCTATCATTGATCATGCCATCAAGATCTATTAAACCTAGCTCACTTCCTTGGGTTTCTAGTCTACTTTTAGGGTTTCCATTGAAATAGGTTTTCACTTCATTTATACTATTTTAACCCTAATTTTATACACTTGCTCACAAATCCTAATTATCTCATATGTTTTTCACGAAAGATATTAAGGTTACCTTTTTACAACATCTAAACTTAATTTCGAATAAAAGGCACAATTAACCATCAATTAAGTCCATTATGCTCTTTACATTAAAACTACCAATTTTATCCTTTTAATTCATGACAAGATCATTAGGCCTAATTATCATCTTTGGTTCCTTTATCTTTCATTATGATCTAATTCACATATGAACTCTATTTGTCATTAATTCCATCTTTATCCATTAGAAAACCCTAATTACCATATTAAGGGTATTTATCCACAATTAGAAACTTTTACACATGAAATAGTTTAGAACCATCATATCTCAACTTTAATCATGAATTTGAACAATTAAAGCCATTAAGAGTCACAATTACTAACATTAGGGTTTCAAGGCTCATTAAAGCATATTTATGTACATGAACTTCTAAATTAAACCAATTACGTGCAAAGTTCATCCTTTTTGATCTTAATGTATCTTTTTATGATTAAAATGTTAATACCAACTTTAATCATCCATTAAACCCTACTAATTCATTAGTCATATCAAAATAGGGTTTCTTAATCATTAAAGCATTATAATTGATAACTTCCATTACTTTTCGAATTGTAAGAGGAATTAGCTTCTAAATATATTTTAATGGATTCCTCTCATTTTTCTAAGCAATTTTTATATTTTATACTTACCAATCCGAGCTACCATTATTTAGTTATGAATTTTGCAATAAAATCTTACTTGGACCAATCAGAAGCTGCCACGTCGCCTTCTCCATGCAACGTTGCTCGGCTTAATTGGAAACATGACGATTTTACACTTATATCCTCACGTGGTTCCCTATTTTAGCAATACCCAGAGGGGTAAAATGGTCCAATGACCGGTCCATCTCCTTCTACCTCACGACGGCACTACTGCAGCCCTAGTCGTGCCTTGCATGTCTCCTTCTTCTTCCCTGGGACCTCGACGGCCGTCGGGGACAGATCCCCTGCCTCAGTCGTGCCCCTACGCAGGCGAGGCTGCCCCGGGTATGGCCAGAACGGCCGGGATCAAGCTCCGTAAGTCCGCAGCTCGCAACCACGATGCAATCGCGCTATAGGTGTGCCGCAGGTAACCGTGTGAAGTCGAACGCTCAAGGACAATAACTGATCATCCATAGGTCATTGAGGAACACCAAGTCTTCATCAAGATGACTCCACATCTCCCCGTTTCTCCAGAGAAAGCACCACCTGTTGTTAGGGTTTGGACGAAGAAGATGAAGAAGGGAGAGAGAGAGTTGCATGTGATTTCTCCAAAACTCGATCCAGAGGCTCTATCCCTTTATATAGGGGAGGGTATCCATGCCCTAAGGTGTTTATCTGAGAGGAAACAAGTCCCTTTCCAAAAAGAAATCATATTCCTTAACTAAGAAGCAATCGTCTCTCTCCTCATTACCTTCTTAGATATTCTTTGTTCTTTAGATATTAGGAATTCGAAAAATCCTCTCACTTATTCTCTTTATTTCTTGACTTTTAACCCATTGGCACGAAATTCTATTTTCATTTAGTAGAAAATACTTCCTTTTTAGCAATGCCACCAAAAACATTAATTATGCATCACATTATCCTCTTATTTTACATTATTGATATTTTCTCTTTTGTTTTCTTCATTGGGGCTCCTTGGACCCCAAGAAACTCTAATATTTCGAAATTCTTTTTAGTGGATACTCATTATCCTTCTAGATGCATCTATATTCATTATTTCTCATTACCTTGTTTATTTCTTAATAAAAAAATATATTTTTAAGGATTTCTCTTTATCCCTCTTTTCATTTTCCTTATTGGAATTCCTTTTAACATTAGAAACCTCATGGATACGAAAATCCATCACAAACATCTCAATTATACCCCTTTCCACTTATTTTCCACATTTTATCATTGTTTTCAATTTCTTTCTTAATAAAGAAATACTTAATTGATGTTTTCTTTTCTTGTTGCATTATCTTTGCAACTTTGGACTCCTTGGAACTCATGGAACCCAAGAGGAATGGAATCCAACTTTGGATTATATTCTTTTTCCTTCTAGAGGTTTCTACATCTTTCTTTTCTCAAATTCTCAATTATTCATTTACTAATCGAATTTCCTTGTTATTGGGCCTAATAGCCAACCAAGCCCACAAAACAACCAACAAGGCTATTGTAAACGAAATCCATTTATTCAAAAGAAATTATATCATTATTTGTTCAAATATCTTTAACAGGAGAAATTATATTTCTCACCAAAAGAACCCAAAAATTGAGGTTGTAACATCCTTCCCCTCTTATAGGAATATTGCCCTCAAAATTCCTCCAGGCACACAAACAAAATAGGATAAGCCTTTCTTATGTCCATTATAGCTCCCATGTAGCCTCACCCTTTCCATGGTGCTTCCCAAGAACCTTCATCATCTCATATTCTTCCATTTGTGTTCATTCTTACCTTGGTATATCGTACCCTCATATGTGACTCAGGATTTTTCAGCATCTCAAAATGCTGAATAGGTTCAGGGCTCATCTCATGGCTTGGGTACCTCACATAGTGCTCTAGATCAAACTCATGGAAAATCACATTATCCTGAGGGGTAAGGCTAAACACAACCATCTCCACCAATCCATCTCAAATGGACCCATATGTCGGGGACTCAACTGTAGCTTAGAGGGGTCAAATTTTCACATCACATACTCTCCCACAGTGAACTGGATGTCAGTCTGCTTTGCATCAGCTCACGACTCATGTCACCCCTGGGCTCTCTTTCATCCATTGCATGATCAAAGCGACTTCATCTGCACACACTGTGGTTCTTTTCTGACCTTCGCGAGGCCCCCCTTCACCAACATCATCTCAATGAAGTGATGACCGACACAACCTCCTTCACAGAGCTTCTTTACATCCCGATATTGGATATGGTGGTTATCATCACATCTTATAGAGGACAAGAATTGTCTCTATGTATCACCCTGAATGAGCACACATGCTTTCATCAGACCTCTAGTCTGGATCATACTAGCCATTAGTTAGTGGTGATAAACTGTACTAATATCAAGTTCTTCATGTATCTACTTCCACCTCATAGAAGTGAATCTTTAGATTATACTCAAGAACCTTTGAAATCACATCATGGTTTAGTTGAACCATCTCTCTTTTACAATTAGTTCAATCGGATCTGTCTCTTGACAATACTCCTTTCTTTCTCATCCCATCCAGGTAAGGCGATCTCCCATAACCCATATTGGATCTTGACCTTCCTTGGTTAGGGGGAACTTACCACAACCTCCGTAGTGATGAACTCCCATTCCCGCTCGGGGATTCTTTATCCTCAATATCAATACACTAGGTTACTTGTGTTCGTCCTTCACCTCCTGACATGCATGGCAAACATACCACATGCAACTTCATCTTAGGCATCCAAAGTACTATTGTCACTTACTATCCTTGTAGTACCATGGTATATGGTGATCATGATCTCCCTTATGTCATGACTCCTCAAGATCGATTCCTCAGAAACCCTATACCACTCTAGTCGGGGTTTCATCACCTTCTTTTCCAAAGAAGTACATCTAAGGTTCTACAACCATCCTCTTATTGAATCAAGGCCTGGGATGGGTAACCAAACAACTACTAACTTGTTCAATAGATCTCGTTACATCAGAGTGTTAGATAAACACATCTCCTTTTCCAAACTTAGGGTTAGCCCAACAACTTCTTTTAGCCTCTAGCTAAATTAGGTAGCTGCATCGCATCCTTATGTGTAAAGGTTATGTTGAAGACATACACCTCCATGCATTCCACTTATCATCTCAACTCAAACTCTAAGTCTATCTTCATCGAGAACACTCTGAGATCATTCTCATGGTGATCAAACTCAACCTTGTATCACTTACAAATCTACATAGCTCGTGATAAAACATACTCACTAGATGATTACCTTAATACTCATAGTGTTTTTAAACCATCCACATACTGTTCACTCCACAAGGGTATGTTATCGTCTCTGTCCTCATTGTAACATTCCAACTCACATCATCTTTATCCTTGGTGTATGGCATGCGTACTGTCCTATCTCTCACTCCCATAACAAGAGGAAATAAGCATTTGGCGGTCGTCCAAACATCAAGTTCTTCCTATTCCTAGAGTAGAGATGGTACATCCCACATTTCCAGTACACCTTCAAATCTAAGTTGAAACATGCGACTTATGTCTCTACATCACAATCATCTCGGTATCAAAGTTACTTCAATGGAAAACTGATCTTGAATCTACTTGGGTTACCACACAATCCTTGGTCATCTCCTCTAGGTCTATAGGGTACTGACACTTTTGGGGTCATCCCTCTTCCCTTATGCATCCAGAGAGTGCCCTCCTCATCTGCCCTTTGGGTCCCATGAGTTCATGAAGGCGATCAATCTCCTAACCCATGGCCCTCAGACAATGATAGTTGTTACCTCCTGACCCTATGGTCATGTGCAACTAGGGAATTAGGAAACTCCTACTTCCATCGGTCTTATTCCTTCCTGACCCTAGGATAGACTTAGGATTCTCACACAGTACATGTTCAACTTAGAACCTGATCTAAGTCTCAATCATCTCTCTCTGTATACATGGGCTGAATTTCATCCTTTCACCAGGGTCATGGCGACCTACCTACCTTGGTCAGGCCCCATATCGGATACCTCCATGGTAACACATCCACATGCACTTAGAGATGGTTATCTATGGGTCTATAGGTTCATTTTCTTACCATGTACTCTTCACTTAGCTTCTCAAGATCCTACGAGACCTCTTTAGGTTACCTCAAAACCAACAAAACTGGTATACACCCTACTAAAGGGTCCCTCTCCCAAGATAGGAAGAAAATACACCTTGATGACAAGGGTCACAAACATACTTATGTCTAGGGTTTACATCCACATGAGCATGATTAGTCCTATTAAGCTACTAAAGCACATAGCTAACAAGAAGACCATTTATTAAACCATGCTAGGTCATACGTGTTCTCATTCCTCGACATTGGACCAAGATCATACCTGCCCATGTCACCAACTTAGCTATGAGGGGTTCATCAAACATACCTTCGACTTAAGGGGTTCCCTTGCCATGCTCAAATCTATAGAAACTCAAATCTCATCATGAGCATCAGGTACACCTCTTCCCCTCTTAGGCCTAGGAACCCTAGGTTCACTTTTCTGATGTCCAACTGTCAGCTCAACCTCTTAACCATGAACCAAACATGTACAAGGTATGACATGCTATTCCTATCATCCTTCTACTTGAGCAACACTTCAGAGTGGAGTCCTCCTCAAGGACAACCAATAAGGTATAAGGCCTCACAACCTGTTACTAAACCTCTTCAGGGTCTAAGGAACTCTTCTTCATATCTCAGAAGGTAAAAACCTATACCATAGGCACATAGGTACCAACATCCTCATCTTTTGTCTAGGTTTTGGTTCCTCTAAAGACAACCAAGATGTCATCATCCTCTAGGAATCATGCATGGGGCAATCACAACCATCCACTTAGGTCACATCATCCTCAACTCCCCACTATTCCTCATATCTTGGAGTCTAAGCTTCCAACCTTCTTGCTTGGGTCCTTCTCTCTCTCTCTAGAGCTACTCCACAACCAGCCTTATTACTAAAGGTTCTCTCTCCATGAAGGTGGATAAAGCTCACAAGCATACCCCTACCTGGGTGAAGCCTATGTTCAAACTTATGTTTGCTCAAGATTATCCATAACTCTTTATTCTTATCTCATAAGCTATCCATCATACTCTCCTGGCTAGAGTTTCAACCTATTGCCCGTACTACTGACGTATTCTGGGTGCATGTTATGCCCTACTTGCATAAGCCCATAGGGTTTCTATAGGTTCTTTTCTAACCTCATCATTGAAGGATCTATCCTTCTCTCTAACCATGCATGACCCTTTCCAGGGTTGGGTCGCCAAAGGCACTAGATCATCCAACCTCATATGGCTCAAAACGTCATGGGCATCCAAAAGCATGTTCACCCACACACCTGGTATATCATGACATCTACTCATCATGTCATCTCTCTCTCTAACCAACACTTAGAGTTAGGGTTAGCATCATCCTCAAAGGACTGTGCCAGGTCTCTACTTATAATGGAGGTCTCTACCTCCAAGTCTAACTTTCTCCACTCATCTTCCTGACAAGGAGGTCTAGCCTTAGGTCTTACCTGAGGGCATGACAACATATGTCATACGACCTAAGCATGTATCTATTCTTTACGAAGAACCTATTCTCAGACATATCAGACGTCTCACGAATGATGGGTCCATCTCTAGATTCATCACAAGAGGTGGTGGTAGTGCCCCTCCTGTTCTTGCATACGCCGATGACTTGATCATGTTCTTCAACGCTGATATGCAATCGATGTCCAATCTAGACTCTGCCCTTGAGTTGTACACCACGTCGACGGGGCAAGTTATCAACAATCAAAAGTCTTCTTTCCTCATTGGCAAAACTTCACAGAACACGATTCAGTCGATTTCTAACCTTCTGAACATCTCCGCGGTTGAACACGTCATCTCATACTTGGGTGTTCCTCTCACTGCTGGGCCGCACAGACTTGCTGATTACAAGTACCTCCTTGAGAAATTCATGAAGAAAACGGCGTTGTGGAAAGCAAAACTCCTATCCTTTGCAGGTAGAGAGCTTCTCATCAGCCATGCTTTGACCTCAACGACCATTTACACTGCCGCCTCGATAGGCATCCCTACTGGCGTCACCAACAGAATCGAGGCGATGTGCTCTAGGTTTCTTTGGGCAAACAAGAGCAATGAAAAAACGCAGAGCGTGGGTTGCTTCGGACCATCTAGCTCAGTTGACTCGGCAAGGTGGCCTGGGTTTCACCTCTATCAAGCATATTGAGGAAGCTTACATCATCAAGGATTGTTGGGAAATTACAAATGGTGCCTCCTTATGGGCTTCCTTCTACCGAAACAAATACTCCTCGCCATACAGACACCTTGAGGGCTGTTATCCGCCATACCTCAAGCTGGGCGCTAATCCGTCCCCAAGATGGAAGAAGATATGGAGTCTTTTTCCCAAGGTTCTCCCACTTACTAGATGGATTGTTGGTCGCAGAGACATCTCTTTCTGGGACAGTCGGTGGTGCAATCGACCTCTCAAACTTTATGCCATTCATCGAGGAGACATTGATAGAGATTTTATCATCAAAGACTTCTGGATCACCAACAACGACTGGGATTGGACTTCATTGGAACAAATCATTGATGATGAGGGCTGCCAACTCATCCGAAGTTCACACTCGATCATCAACCAACAACCAGATAAGCTGGTTTGGACGCCTAATCCATATGGCCGCTTCAGTCTTAAATCTGCAAAAATGTTGTCAACCCTTAATCATCTTCCCAATGACAACAACAACTGGAATTGGATTTGGTGTGCTACTAATCCAAGGGCCAGTGCGACGACATGGAAGCTTGGTAGAAGAATTTTACCTACTGACGACCATATTAGACAATGTCATATTCCCTTGGCTTCTCGATGTGTCTGCTGCGTTAACCATTCCTGCGAGGATGACACACACTTATTCATCCATAGCGACTTGGCTACATAGTTTTGGACCAAAGCTGCTAACCTTTTGATCGACAATCAGTTCCCGCCCGCCTCCATTGCTGACCTCCTCCGCATGGGCGGCGATCAGCAGAGACGTTCCTTGTGTGGATGGTTAACCATCGAGTTGATTACCTTGATTTGCTGGTCTATCTGGAAAGCCAAATGTTCTGCAAGATATGACAACAAAGTGCACAATTCCGAGAAAACTTGGACTGACATTCTGAACATCATCAAGTTCAACAGTCGTCGTCACTTCTTTATATGCACTGAAGACATCAACCTCTTTACTAGACTAAACGATGCTCACATCATTTAGCCAGTTTTGAAAATGAGAAAAATCCACTGTGCTAGATGGAACCTGCCCGACATCAACAATCTAAAGATGAATCTAACTGCCGGCAAGCACACCACCAAAGACAAAAGAACTATAAGATGGATTGCAGGTGTTATTAAAGATAGACATTGTAACATTCTTCTCACGTTCAGAACCTGGCTGAATGTTAATGATTATATCTCGGCTTACATCTGTGGAATCATGGTTTCTCTCAAGATAGATGATGAAAAGAACCTGACGATTTCTGCTATTGAAATAGATGACCCCCACATGATGAAGATCCTTTGGCACGATGACCATGGTCCATGGCACATTACCCATATCATCAGAGAGATATGCGAGTTACTTAACTCTAAAGCCATTTTTGGTTCCTTGGTCCCGAAGATCATAAATTCTATTCCTCGGGAGCTTGGACTCTGGGGAGATAATTTCGAGCATACCTACATCAACACTGATCAATCATCTCTTCCTATGCGTATCAGAGGGATGAACATCTTAGAGAGAAACAACACACCTTACCTCTTCTTTAGATGGGAAAGTGTCTACTCTTTGCTTATCTCCTTGTTGGTGGCCCCTGTTTGGATGTTTTCTGCTTTTGGTCGTTTTTCTTCTGCACGACTGTGGCATGCGACCACGGGTGTCTTAATGCGGTCACGCCACGGTCGTGGCGGTTGACCACGGTCTGGTTTTTGTTTTGCTGCCACGGGCATGGTGAAGCCTTCTCACCACAGTCGTGGTGGGTGACCACAGTCTGTTTTCTTGAGTGATGTTTACCTGCTTAGTAAGCAGGAGTTGTACCCTTTTTGATTGTTTTTTTCCCACAAAGAGAGGAGTGGGATGAATAGACGATCCTCTGGCTTAATTTAAAAAAAATTTATCTATTCTTTAGTTTACGCTTAAACTATTAAGCTTATGTCCATGACATCTTATTTACATGTTTTTTATTAATTTGGTGGAGGATTCCTTAAACTTTATCAACCTTACCCATACTTCAAGAGGGCAAGGAAGAGTGAGAAAACCCTAATTCTTAAGGCCCTTAATAGCAATTGAGTTGAGAAGGGATGAACAAGATGAGAGAGTCCTAAAGCTATCTTATTTTGAGTCAAATCTTGAGACATTGGCCAGACAGTCACACTAATCCAGGAGTCCTCATATTCCGACTAGCGGTACGGAGGAAAATCTTGCCATCCCCCAGACATGATCCTTTTTTAGACATCTCTGTCTTTCAGAAAATCCTCTAATAACTCCCTTAGGTTCTATATAATTTGTAAAATTTAATAATTATTAAAGATTAAATGAGGAACCTATGATCTGATACCAAATGTAATGACCCCGCCTCCTTGTAACCCCCAATTAAGGGAGACCAGAAGGTCAAAGCCATTATCCCAATTAACATGATCAAAGGTTCGACAAATAATTAGTAACAATGATCAGATTCTACCAAACTATACTGAAAACTGGTATAAAATAAAACTTTGCATACCTTTTAAAAAAACTGGGATACCTACTTCTATCCGCATCAAGAGTCTATTCTAACTAATCCTCCTTTGTACATTAATTCTTATTTAGTTCCACATATTCCAATTTACTATTTGTCCTTTTCAAACTTGTACCTAAAACGTCGACAAACAAAACGTCAGTTAGCATAAATGAATATGCCGGTATGTGGGGACAACAAAAAATTTCGCAAATATGGCTAACAATCCAAATATCACAGTCAAGTTAATTAACAAGCCATATTTACAGTTTCAATGTGACATTCTCCACCGCTTTTGCCCTAACCTTGGTATATCCCCTTTTAGGTTTCTCCTTTGCCATTGACTTAAGGCCACCTTCTCATTCCCAAGCTTGGTGCCTGGGGTCACCCTTCATAGTGCCCTTTAGTCATGCAATATCACAGACCACCTTCTCAATCCCGAGCTTGGTGCCTGGGGTCACCACTCATGGTGCCCATAGGTCTTCCCTCCTGGGATTGACCTTTTGCATCATCCATCAGGGTGGCATGTAGGTGCAAGAATACACACTTATATTATTATTGTGATAATCATAGTGACTTTATGATTTGCAGTATGAACATCCAAACTGTTAAGTTGCATTCAGTGCGAGGAATCATCCGGGAAACTCTTCAGAAAACTAATGTGATTAACCATAGTGGACCACATACCTATTAAGTTGATTTGAGATAGAATTAATCCAATCAATCATGAAATCCAAATAGGCAAGAAAACACATAGTGAGATCCTGAAATATGCATACAATTTCCTATCATTGATCATGCCATCAAGATCTATTAAACCTAGCTCGCTTCCTTGGTTTCTAGTCCACTTTTAGGGTTTCCATTGCAATTAGGGTTTCACTTCATTTATACTAATTTAACCCTAATTTTATACACTTGCTCACAAATCCTAATTATCTCATCTATTTTTCACGAAAGATATTAAGGTTACCTTTTTACAACATCTAACCTTAATTTCAAATAAAAGGCACAATTAACCATCAATTAAGTCCATTATGCTCTTTACATTAAAACTACCAATTTTATCCTTTTAATTCATGACAAGATCATTGGGCCTAATTATCATCTTTGGTTCCTTTATCTTTCATTATGATCTAATTCACATATGAACTCTATTTGTCATTAATTCCATCTTTATCCATTAGAAAACCCTAACTACCATATTAAGGGTATTTATCCAGAATTAGAAACTTTTACACTTGAAATAGTTTAGAACCATTATATCTCAACTTTAATCATGAATTTGAACAATTAAAGCCATTAAGTGTCACAATTACTAACATTAGGGTTTCAAGGCCCATTAAAGCATATTTATGTACATGAAACTTCTAAATTAAATCAATTACGTGCAAAGTTCATCCTTTTTTATCTTAATGTATCTTTTTATGATTAACATGTTAATACCAACTTTAATCATCCATTAAACCCTACTAATTCATTAATCATCTCAAAATAGGGTTTCTTAATCATTAAAGCATTAAAGTTGATAACTTCCATTACTTTTCGAATTGCAATAGGAATTAGCTTCTAAATATATTTTTAATGGATTCCACTCATTTTTCTGAGCAATTTTTATATTTTATATGTACCAATCCAAGCTACCATTATTTAGTTATGAATTTTGCAATAAAATCTTACTTGGACCAATCGGAAGCTGCCACGTCGCCTTCTCCATGCAACATTGCTCGGCTAAATTGGAAACATGATGATTTTACACTTATACCCTCACGTGGTTCCTTGGTTTAGCAATACCCGGAGGGGTAAAACGGTCCAATGACCAGTCCATCTCCTTCTACCTCACGACGGCGCTACTGCCGCCCTAGCCGTGCCTTGCACACCTCCTTCTTCTTCCTTGGGACCTCGACGGCCATTGGGGACAGATCCCCTACCTCCGTTATGCCCCTACGTAGGAGAGGCTACCTCGGGTATGGATGGAATGGCCGGGATCAAGCTCCACAAGTCTGCATCTCGCAGCCATGATGCAGCCGCACTGCAGGTGTGCTGAAGGTAACCGTGTGAAGTCGAACGCTCAAGGACAATAACTGATCATCCACAGGTCATCGGGGAACACCAAGCCTTCATCAAGATGACTCCACATCTCCCTTTTGCTCCAGAGAAAGCACCACCCTTTGTTAGGGTTTGGACGAAGAAGATGAAGAAGGGAGAGAGAGAGTTGGGTGTGATTTCTCCAGAACTCGATCCAGAGGCTCTACCCCTTTATATAGGGGAGGGTATCCACGCCCTAAGGTGTTTATCTGAGAGGAAAACAAGTCCCTTTCCAAAAGGAAATCATATTCCGTAACTAAGAAGCAATCTTCTCTCTCCTCATTACCTTCTTAGATATTCTTTGTTCTTTAGATATTAGGAATTCGAAAAATCCTCTCACTTATTCTCTTTATTGCTTGACTTTTAACCCATTGGAATGAAATTCTATTTTCATTTAGTAGAAAATACTTCCTTTTTAGCAATGCCACCAAAAACATTAATTATGCATCACATTATCCTCTTATTTTACATTATTGATATTTTCTCTTTCTTTTCTTCATTGGGGCTCCTTGGACCCCAAGAAACTCTAATATTTTGAAATTCTTTTTAGTGGATACTCATTATCGTTCTCGATGCATCTATATTCATTATTTCTCATCACCTTGTTTATTTCTTATTAAAATATCTCTTTTTAAGGATTTCTATTTATCTCTCTTTTCATTTTCCTTATTGGAATTCCTTTTAACATTAGAAACCTCATGGATATGAAAATCCATCAAAGATATCTCAATTATACCTCTTTCCACTTATTTTCCCCATTTTATCATTATTTTCAATTTCTTTCTTAATAAAGAAATACTTAATTGATCTTTTCTTTTCTTGTTGCATTATCTTTGCAACTTTGGACTCCTTGGAACCCAAGGAACCCAAGAGGAACGAAATCCAACTTTGGATTATATTCTTTTGCCTTCTAGAGGTTTCTACATCTTTCTTTTCTCAAATTCTCAAATATTCATTTACTAATCGAATTTCCTTGTTATTGGGCTTAATAGCCAATCAAGCCCACAAAACAACCAACAAGGCTATTGTAAACGAAATCCATTTATTCAAAACAAATTATATCATTATTTTTTCAAATATCTTTAACAGGAGAAATTATATTTCTCACCAAAAGAACCCAAAAATTGAGGTTGTAACATCTAGGTTTACAAACAGATTCCCAAGAAACTGTGTATAAATGTTTGTGTCTTTTAGTATCATTCCATAAGAAGTCCCTCATAATCTTCTCTATATCAAGGATGACAACTTTAGGAAGAGGGAAGGTAGGAGACAAGAAGATGTGAAAAGAGGACAGAGTAGAGATAATCAATTTGACCCTACCTGCAAAAGAGAACAATTTACATTTCCATAAATCCAACCTTTTTTTCATCTTATCTATAATAGGAGAACATGTAGCCTTTGTGAGTCTACCCATGAATAGGGAACTCCAAGATAACACACATGCAGCGAACAACAACTTATCTTCAAGATAGAAGACATGTTTGTACTGTTATGTACGTTTCTACTCACAAAAAGCTAACTCTTCTCATTGTTAAGATTCAAACCATACACCTTACCAAAGGTATTTTGAATATTTTTAATAGCACTAGCATTACTTTCATCATCTTCAACAAAGAAAAGGAGGTCATTAGCAAAAATAATGTGAGAAACAACATATTTTTCAGAAACTTGAAGAGGACTCAACAATTTTTGTCTAACCACATCTTCCACTACAGTAGTTAACCCTTGCATAGCCAGAACAAAAACGTAAGGAGCTAAAGGGTCCCATCGTCTCACCCCTTTTTCTTCTTGAAAAGAAGACGATGGTGAGCCATTGATTAAAACTTTAAAGGAAGCCAAACTAAAACACACATTGATCCAAGAAATCCAGCAATTGGGAAAGCCCATCTTCTCTAAAAGGAACAAAATATAATCCCTCCTAACCGTGTCGTAGGCCTTAGATAAGTCTACCTTGACACACAATTTACATTTACTATTCATATTGGGAAAAGAGCTAAGCAACTCATTAGCCAGTTAAATAGTATCCATGATAGATCTTCCCTTGATAAAAGCCACTTGACTTTTATATATTAGACTAGGCAAAACATCATTCAAACGATTGGCCATAATCTTTGTGATAATTTTGTACATCACATTGCAAAGAGATATAGGTCAAAAGTCCTTAAGCGAAGTAGCTCCTGGTAACTTGGGAATCAGGGTTATAAAAGATTTGTTACACTCTTTAAGAAATTTTCCTAAACCAAAGAAGTTGAGGAATACCTTTGTGACATCCTCAGCAGTAATGGGATAACATGAATTAAAAAATATGGCATTAAAGCCATCCGGGCCTGGAGCCTTATCCACATTAAAATTCTTAACAACAAATTCCACTTCCTCCTTTGTTACAAGAAAATTAAGTTTATCATATTGATCTACAGTAATAGAAGGAATCTTCCAAGAGTCATTCCAGAAAACCAGATCAACAGAAGTGGAGTTAAGCACTCTAGAATAATAAGAAACAATATGATGAGTAATAACAAGCAACATCATGCCATCTACTATGCCAACAAGACACTAGACGATGCACATAAGAATTATGCAACCATTAAAAGTGATTTTCTCGCCATAGTGACAAATGTTGCTCCTATCTAATAGGTTCATAAGTAATTATCTTCAGAGATCATGCCTCTGTCAAACATTCAATGTCAAAGAAGGATGAAAATCCTACATTAATCATGTATACTTTATTATTGCAAGAGTTTGATTTGGAAATCAAGGACAAGAAGGGAACTAAGAATGTTGTATCTGATCACATTAGCCAATTTCATATCCAAGATTCTGACACATTCTCCATCAATGAGTCTTTTCCTAATAACACATGCTAAATGTGTCTACGTTCATGCCATCTTATACTGACTTTGTGAAAGATCAAGCTGCCAGAGTCCTTCATCAAGATTGCATAGGGAACTATATGAAGAAGTTCATGTCATACATTTTCCATTACTACCGAGATGAACCTTATCATTTTAGGCTACGTTCAGATGACCTCTATTTCCGATGTATCTCTAAATAGGAAGCCCCACTTGTTCTGAAACAATGTCATTCTGGTTCAACTAGGGGCCATATGAGCTCCAAAAAGACTACATTCAAGGTCCTCCAATGTGGGTTATTCTAACCCTCTATCTTCAAGGATGCTTATAGATTTGTCAAGTCTTGTGACCAATGTTAGCAATCTGGTAATACTTCAAACTTAGATGAGATGCCACACAACCTATAGAAAAATGTTGAGATCATTGACATTTGGGGAGTGGATTCCATGGTTCCATCCATTCCTATTATGGCTCCGCCTACATCCTAGTTGCTACTAATTATGCTTCCAAATGGATTGAAGCTATCCTCATAGAGTCTAAAAACTCTAAGATAGTCATCAAGTTATTCAAAGACATCATCTTTTCATGCTTTGGAAGCACTACCATTTCTGATGGAGGATCTCACTTCCTCAAGTGTAGTGTAGAAGCACTACTTCACAAGCATGGTGTCTATCACCTTGTGGGTATTCCATACCACCCTCAAGTGAGTGGTCAAGTGGAGGTTTCCAATTCTCTAATCAAAGTCATTCTTGAGAAGTAAGTCGAAAGGATAAGATAGGATTGTGCTGACAAGTTAAATGGCACACACTAGGCTTATATAATGAGTTACAAAACTCCCCTAGAAACTACACCCTTTATACTAAATTATGGGAAGTCTTATAATCTACTAGTGAAGCTTGAACATAAGACTCTATGGGACATCAAATATCTAAACTTTGACCTCCGTGCTATAAAAGAAAATCGTCTGCTTCAATTGAAAGAGAGATACACTGACAAGATATGACGATGCATGCATTCACAATGAGCACACAAAGATGTGGCATGACAACCACCTGAAGAAGAAAAATCTATAGGTCAGTGATGAATGCAGAATCATCCATTTAGTTGCATTTTGAGCATAGTTTTGCATCCATTTCCATCATTCCACTTCTGAACTAGCTTACATTTATATTTTCTTAATTTTATATTAATTTATAAGATTTTGATCCATTTCCTCAACTCTATAATAGGCTTACACCTCATGCACCAACAAAGGAGATGAGATGGTGGTCCTGCTAATTGACTAGAGGGCCTAGAATTTTTTGACTAAATGGACCATGTTTTGATGATTCGTTCCCCCGTCAGTTGATGAAGTTCCATTAGTTTACAACACATCTGTCAAACCATCAATTTTCACTTATCTACCCTTCCATCAGAAGTTGCTCCATTGGTGCAGACCATCGACCTTACACCAATAGCCCCCTAGGTGGGTAACCATCGAATTGCATCAAATCTGCTAGACCATCATTTTCATCATTCTGTCTGCCCTTCAGTTGATGACCAAATTTCACCTTCCGATGGACTATAAGTTGATGGTTATTCTAATTCTCCTTCTGATGGCATCTATCCTCTCAAAATCTGTTGGCAGTTATGTACCATGCCTCCTGATTGTTCCCCTACAGTAACCTTCTGATGGCCATCCAACACACTTTCCTCCTTATGGCTGACCACACTACCTACCAAAGGAATTACTACACACATCTACTGATAGCCAACATATGATGGAACTCTGATACATAAAAACTATGATTCTTCTACACAATTCTCATAAGGGTCTTGGATTTGCCTTCTAATGGTTTCCTTAACCTCCTTGCCTACCTATGGAGTTACTGAATGCCACCAACCCTTCATCTACCTATGTCATTGCCTCTTCACCTTCATGGTGACTGAGGAATTAACTCCATGGAGGTTGGGAAGGTTCCAGACCCTAGCCTCTTCCTATAAATACAAGGGGACTACCGACAAAGAAAGGATCTTCCATTAGATGCTTCCAGGCTTCTGATTTCACTCCACACCTTCAATCTCTAGGATCCATCAAACGCCTCCATCAGTTAACAAATGTCAACCAAAAAACCTTTCACCTTCGATGCTATCCAGGTTCTAAGCATCCTAACTCAAAAGAGGCTTGTTATACAATGCCTCCTTCCATCGGTAGATGACCTCTGCCATTGTCAACCTACTATATTTTGCCATGACAGTCCTAAAACACTCACCTTCTGATGGGTCCCCTACACTCATAGGAAGGAACGATGATTTGAACTTGAGGCATCTAGTTCTCCCTCTCATATGCATTAAAGAATTTTTCAAGGTTATCCTACTTGAGGGAGAGAGATTTTAGTTATTTGGATATGGACTTGAGTTCTAAATGATACTCAACCATAGGTATTTTAAGAATGCCTTTGCCTGAGGGTCTGGTCCAATGATTCTAATTCTCAACTGCAAGGTTGACTATATTTAATGCTCCATCAAAGCTCTACAACATGAAGTTTCCATTAGAGGAAGAGTCAAGGAACTTCTTTGTCTCATCATCAACACCCTAATAGAAAATTTTGATGATTTGATTTTCAGGGATGTCGTGATTAGGAACTTGTGTAGGAGTTCATCTAATTGTTCCCATGCTTCATATAGAGATTCTTCTGGTACCTGATTGAATCTTGTGATATGTCCTCTGATCGAGTATGTCATCGGGGTGGGTAGAATTTCTCAAGCAATTTATTTTCTAGGGCCTCCCATGTTGTGATTTGATCACCCCAAAAAGTTTTGTACCATGCTCTATCCTTGCTGGTCAGAGGGTATTTAAAAAGTTGCAGTCACACTGTGTTGTCAGTGGTTCCGTATGGCATCATATTTGAGCAAAGGTTAATGAACTTGAGGAGATGTTCTCGACATTCATATCCAATCCTTCCAGTGAAGGTGGAATTTTGTAAGAGGTAACCCACTAGGATCTGATCTCGACCAATTCACTTCGAGGTTGGACTGGATGAGTCAAATCAGTGCCTTTAGGGATAGAAAAATTCCACAATTCTTTGGCAAGTTCTGCGGCTTGGGCAGCTTCTAGGTTGGTCTTGAATTTAACTTCCTCCTACGTCCTGGCTTCTATGGTGAGTAATTCTCATTGGGCCGTGATAGCCACTTTAATTCTTGCTTGAATAGTTTCTTCCGCAGTTGCTACGTCTGCCATGGTCTTTTCCTTGTGAAGTCTTTTGAGATGTCTCTTGATTTTAGGATCAAACACCAATCCTGAGTTAAAACTTTTATATCTTCACATATGCTAGGTGTACCTAAAAAGAGGCATATAGATTTTCAGTTGAGTTCTAGATGATTTTCAGTAATATCATGAATAAAAAAGAAAACCCTAATTACACTTATACTTCTAAAAATATATAACTACCATTATCCCCGGGAATGACATCAATTTTTGATGGGGCTCCAAGTATCATATCAATAAAAACATAAAATAATAACTCTTAGGTTTAACCAAAAGTAGTACACTAATTCCCCACTCCACATGAGTGGAATCCTTATTGCATTATACTTTAGGATCGAACCCAAAGGATAACCTTTTTAAAAAGTTATATACACAAGTATTAAGGATAATATTTAACACCGAGAAGTTGGATGATTAATTAAACTAAATTGTTGTCAGTAGAAACAAAGATTAAAGAGGTAAATTAATGACAATAAAAAGGACCAGAGCATGTGATTTTGCTTTCTAAAGCCTACTTAATTGTCCTTGCAAGATTTAACTCCTTAATACCAGTTTACTAAATAGAGTCTTAGCTACTGCACCCTTACATGCTACAAATCGTTGCTTGGATTAAACTCCCTGGAACCTACCAAACTTGACATACAAGTTCCTAGTTTATTCCGTCTAGACTCCCTCACTACGGCCAACCATTCTCGACACATTAGCAGACCGTAACCCAATAACTTCACTATCCCTTGCCGACACTTCATGGGGATAATAAGATTGTTCTAAAGTTCTTATCATGGTTACAACCACCTACACATATAATAAGACTAATATTATAACAGAAATGCAAAGAAAGTCGTCAATTTGCAAAGCAAAGAAATAAGCAGAATGATACTTCATTTAGCATAGTATTGTTGAATTTAAATATAAGCTAGGATAAAATACTGAATGTTGGGCCTATTCCCCCTACCCCAACACAAATGTCTACTCACTCAAGGCAATTAATAACAACAAAAAGATAGAAAGAACAATGGAGGGGGCCATGACGCTTGGTGCAGGAAGACCAATCTCTCCACTGTGGCCGTCACCTCCTCACTCCTCACTAGGGTTTACATTGTGCGATGTGGATTCCAATCACCAATTAGAGACACCCTCTATAATGGACAATACTGGTTCCCTTTTATAGATGCATTCCTCACAGCCAAAACCCTAATGGTGAATACTTGCTGTGTAAGGGAACTAATTTGAATGGACTATACTCGGTCCAACATGTGACTCACGTGGGTTACTCAATTTAGACCTCACATCCGATTCTCTAGCGGACCAACACAGATTGTATCGAAGTAGGCTAGATGCTAAGAGTGTACGCCAAAACTGAAGAATCTGGAAGACTCCAGGTAGAGAGTGGCTTGAGTCAGACGGCTGGAAAAGCCGATCTCTTTACTGCGTGGTTGGAAGGTAGACAATGGAAAGCTTCTAGGTCCTTCTTTCCCTTGAGTTGTAGAATAATGAGGGCTTGATAATCCATCTAGGCATTGAAATATATTTTTGGATGGTATTGCATAAAAATATATATAAAGTACATTAAAGTCCAGTAAAGAGAGGATAACTGCATTTAAGTACATCTAAAGCTAAACCCAGGAAATAGAAACACAACAACCCCTCAAAAGTGAGTAAAATAGCATGCAAAGATGGGTATAAATATACTCATCATAATTCACAACTTTATTAAGATCGCCAAGACTTTGACGAACCTTATCCAGAAGGATGTGGAATTCATCTTTGATTTTGAATGTATGAAGAGCTTCAACACTTTGAAGGAAGCTCTTATATGTACCCACATTCTTCAGGACTTGGACCAGTCTCTTCCTTTAGAAATTATTTATGACACAAGTGACTATGACCTAGGGCCAATCTTAGAGCATCATGTCGACAAGAAACATCACATTATATAATATGCAAGCAAAATGCTGAATGACATACAAAGGAACTATGCAACAACTGTAAATTAGATTCTTGACATTATCTTTTCCTTTGATAAGTTTCACTCCTACTTTATTGGATCACAAGTGATTGTATACACTGATCACGCTGGTATCAAATATCTAATTTCAAAGAAAGATACGGAACCAAGGATGATTAGATGGATCCTACTTCTTTAGAGAGTTCAATTTGGAAATTAAGGATAAAAAGGGATTTGAGAACATTGACACATATCATCTTAGTATATTGCATATCAAAGATAGTGATGCACTCCCTATTAACAACTCCTTACATGGTGACCACTTGTTAAAACTATCTACATTCATGCATTGATATGCAGATTTTATGAACTATCTAGCCACAAGAGTCCTTCATCCAGACTACACATGTAATGATAAGAAGAAATTCATTTCAAACATTCACCACTACTATTGGGATGAGCCTTACCTCTTTTGTATATGCTCAGTTGGCCTTTACCATTGTTGCATCTCTGAAGAGGAAGCTCCTCTTATTCTTGAGCAATATCATTCAGGCCCAACTAGGGGTCACATGATCTCTAAAAAGACTACATATAGATTCCTCCAATGTAGATTCTTCTACCCTACTATATTTAGGGATCATCACATATATGTCAAGCCTTGTGTTCAATCCCAATGATCTGGTAACATGTCCAAGATGGATGAGATTCCCCTCAACCTTTAGCAAGAAGTGAAGATCTTTGATGTTTGAGGTGTAGACTACATGGGTCCATTCCCCTCCTCTTATGGCTTGTCCTACATCTTGTCCTTCATCTTGGTAGATGTTGATTATGTTTATAAATGGAATGAAGCCACCCCCAAAAAGTCCAGTGACTCCAAGCCAGTGATCAAACTATTCAAAGATATTATCTTTCCACACTTTGGTGTCCCTCATACTCTCATTTCCGATGGGGGATGTCATTTACTTGAGTGTATATTTGAGGCACTCTATCACAAATATGGTGTCTCCCACCAAGTGGATACTCCATACCACCCTCAAATGAGTGGTCAAGTGGAGGTTTCCAACCATCAGTTCAAATCTATTCTAGAGAAGATGGTTATAAGGACAAGGCAAGATTGGGCCAACAAGTTGAGCAATGCACTATGGGCATATAGAACTAACTGCCTAAAAGACTCCCCTCGACACTACACCATTCTGAATCATATATGAGAATTCTTGTCATATACTAGTGGAGCTTGAACAAAAAACTCAATGGGACATCAAGCAACTCAACTTCAACCTCCATGCAGAAAATGAGAATCGACTACTTCAACTACAAGAGTTCAAATAATTATGATGGACCACATATGAAAATGCACACATTTATAAAGAGCGTACAAGATGTGGCATGGTGGCTACTTGAAGAGGAAAGATTCACAAGTCAGAGACCAAGAATTGCTGCACAACTCTCATCTCTGCCTCTTTCCAGGAAAGCTAAAAATTTTATGGTCATGTCCATTCCTTATCAAGCACATCTTCCCTCATGGAGCCATTATCATATGGAGTGAGAAGACTGTTGAATTCATAATCAATGGATAACATCTCAAATTCTATTTCACTAACACTGATATGCAGGCCCAACAACCTCTCTCACTTCTCCCTCAAACACATCATGATAGATTTTTCAGGCATCGAGGTGTCGATATTAAAAAAAGATGCTCCTTAGGAGGAAACCCATTGTTACTTTCATTTCTAGTTGTTTTCACATCTTAGTTCATATTGCATTTAGTTAGTTAGTGCATCTCATTAAAATATCACTAATTGTAACAATTTAGATTTTATATGAAAGACTCATGCTGAATGGAGAGCAAACACATCCTGCGGTCCTAACAACATAGTTCTTCACCTACATCTTGAATTTAGTGTTTTCTTAAGGATGAGAAAATATCTAAGTTTGGGGTGGAGGGTGGGTGGTATGTAATCTACACTCTAATAACCGGCCTAAATCACACGTCCAAAATGAAGCGTATCTAGAGTAGTCAGACTCTTAAGATAGTAACCTAACACTCAAGCCCCCACAACTATTATACAAGGTTTGACATAGTAATCGTGGTCGAACCACATGGACAAGGTTAACAGGTGTTAAGTGCTCAGGGTCTCACACTCATATACTCTAGATAAATAGATGATTCAAAAAAGGTTGTTCCCTAAGGAATGAAGGTGCTCAAACCAAAACCAAGAAAGTTTAAACAAAGAAGGAAAATAACAACAAGAGAAAACGAGGACAAATGATAAGGAACAAAGATATGGAAGGGAACTTGGATCGGGTTTCACCTACTAAGGTATCCCACCAACATGCAAAACTCACCCCCCTTTGTATGCTCCTATCAGGATCACAAGCAGTCATAGAAGTGTCTATTGCCTCCTCTCTAGAGATAAGGATAAATATAGGATCTAAGGTGGCCTCCTTCTTAAGATAACAACCTTACAACCACAAAGCAAACCATGTGATCATAAGCATTAGCAATCCAACATTTTCATGCATTCATACTACTCCATAACACCATATAAAGAAGGTACTACTCTTTCGAGGTACCAACGATCAAACATCACAAGATGGTAGCTAACCATACAAGTGAAGCATTAATACAAGTGTATGGAGATAATCTTGATAAGAGCACATATATATATTCAAAGGGAAGCAAGAATATACATGTTGGGAGAGCCTTAGTGGCTACTCCCAACCCGAGTTAAGTGTTTAGCCACACATGTTAACGAGCAACATAACGACGTTACAAAATGATAGATACATCATAACCATGAAGAGGGAAGGGGTACAATGTATTGGAGGTGATAGATCTAGAAGAGAGAGAAAATTGCAATACTCCAATATACTCCTTTAGATCTAGATCTGGATGGATAGTGCGAAAGCTCTCCTTCTTTTAAGGAAGAGGGGCCTTCAATCTTCTCTCTCCTTAACTTCTCCCTTCAAAGATCCAAGATTGATCAGATGGATGAGACTGGATGTGGAATTTTGTAGCACTTTGTGGTCCTTGATGATCTGATGATGTGACAAGTTGAGGTGGGTGTCCTATTCATAGGAATTTCCCACCGACTTAACCACCCACACCATGGTTGAGGCTGGGTATCAGTCGAGGCTTGATTGTGGTCGATCGAGGCCTCTTCTCGGTCGAGGTCACTACAGTGGTGGGTCGAGTCAGTACCTTGGTCGAGGTATTGTGCCACCTCAGTCGCGACACTCCCTTGCCTTGGTCATGACCCTACTTTGATCGCGGCATGGCATTGCCTTGGTCATAGTAATACATCGGTCGTGGCATGGCATCACCTCGGTCATGGTAACACATTAGTAATGGTGTGGCATCACCTTGGTCGTGGTAACACATCGGTCGCGGTGTGGCTTCACCTTAGTTGAGGTGCTACCTTAGTCGAGGTCAATTGAGGTAGAGATGGATGGGTCGTGGGCTATGACTAAAAGGGGCATGCTGCACCGTGGTCGTGGCATCGTCAGTGTGATTGGTGGCATACACCGTGGTGTGAGGGTCTTCTTTGGTCGATGAGCCATGGTCGAGGTGCTGACCGTAGCTGTGGCTTGATGTGACCCTACAAGGATGGAAAAAGTGTGCAATTAAGAGTCTAGTCATAAAAGTGCTAAAGTAAGTGGAAAAGTCTATAAAAGATAGGTTTGGAGAAGTATAAAATAAGTGCAAAAAGTGTATAAAATTAGATGTTATCAACTCCCTCAAACTTAGAATCAAGCTTGTCCTTAGGCTAAGGGTAGGTTCAAAATCATAGAGAGAAGAGCAATTTTGTGACAAAAGTTTGCAAAACTTAACATTATCGAGTTATCTCATTCTTACACCAAAACACTTGTGGTATGTTTGCTCAATCCTAAAATCTCATTACTCCCCCTTTACAACTAGAGTTGCACAACTTTGAGTTCTTGCCATAGCCTTTGGTAGTAAAAGGTCTCTCCATCTCAACGTATCACCCCTTCCTGCTTTAGGTTACTAGCCATACTAATGCAACATCTCCTAGAGGGGTAGCTTTCACACTCTTCCTTTATTTTCAGTTGTCGCTATGCTGATGTGTTCGGGTAGGCTTCAGGCTTAAATTGTTTTCCTTTTCTCCTGAACTTCCTTCACCCACAACTGTCGTAAGGATAATGTTTCCCTTAGGGCTTCTGACATTAATTCAGGTGGTTGCTTGAGGTTTGTTCAGGATTGAAGGTGGGTAAGTTTGGCTTCCGGGTTCCACTTATGGACATGACATATCTGCATTCATGAGTGCAACAATACACCGGCCCTGTGGAACCCCTTGGCATCTTTTGGGCACAACTCTCGTTATACACACACACACACACACACACACACACACACACACACACACACACACACACACACACACACACACACACACACACACACACACACACACACACACACACACACACACACACACATATATATATATATATATATATATATATATATATATATATATATATATATATATTGGATTTTTATACTTCCTCTCTGGTTTGGGAGAGTGGGTTTTTCACTTGGTCTTCTGGTCGGCCAAGCCTCTTTTCATCCCAAAGTGGGGATACTTGAAAGGTATAGATGTTTCCTTCTCAGGGAACGTGAGGATTTTCAAGCTGGAACCATCAGGTTAGGGTGGTTGGTCAGGGGTATGGCTCGGTGAAGTTCTCCGGTTTCTAAGGGTTTTGTAAGTTTAGGATTATTACACACACAACATCTTATTGTAAGAATGATATAAAACTATATTGTTATGCTTCTGATTTTACTTTTATATGCATTAGTTGCTCGTATATTCCTCTCTAGAAATGATAGCACTACAACCCTTAGCAAGGGAACATACAAACTAGAAGGTATCTACACAAAAATGTGACTTATAACATAATTTCCTTAAAGCATAAACTTTTTTTGCAAAATTAGTTTGGCGAGAGCAAAAAATATGTACAAGAACATTTTCAAGTAAGATTTTTTTCTTCAAAATTTTGCAAATTTTGGGATGGAATTGTACCTCTCACACCCATTTATAACTCCTTCCCCAAACTTATCATTCATCCCGACTCAGGGTGTCAAAATTAGAGTTAGGCATATAAACGAGCTTGCTTTATTTCTTCTAGCTGGTCTTGGTGGCACACTTTGACTTGAGGAGCATGCTAGAGTACACTCCGCATAGTGGGTGGTACTTCTCGTACTGCATTCCTTCCACCTTTGTATTCAAAGTGGCTAAAGCCATCATCCAGGCTAGATAGTAGAAGCCGCAGTCGTTGGATAGAGACACCTGTTGAGGGCTCCTGTGGCAGAATTGCATCTTCTTGAAGTCTTTACCTTCTTTATGTTTGTACCTTTTGTCCTGACTCTTCAACATCTCAACATTCTCCTCCACACATGTGACTACCTTCTCTTCTGTAGGTGTCTTTGCAGTAGTCATATTTGTTTTCTTGTTTAAAGTGAAGGCTACATCTGAGCTGTTATATAATACTACAGTCCTTTTGATTACATTGACTACCAACAAAGTCCAATGGCTGTCATGGAGTATTGGCTGGAATATGTAGTCTGGGAGAGATGTCAGAATGCATTTTTGCAGGTGTTCCTTTTCACCTGATCTCTTGTCTCATAGGATGTCATCCACCAACAGAAAATATGCCATGTACACATTTGGCATGTGGTCATTTTGTAGAGCTTGATAAGCAGACATTGTGCTGATTGATAGTTACCCTCTTATTTTCAATGTATCTCGGAGGTCGTCCTTCAACATGCATATGCCATCCCTCTCAAAGACTGCCTCTGCAAGTGTGCCATCTTCCTTCAAGGATTTCATTATTGCATTGAGGGTTTCTATAGATAGACTCACACAACTCCATCTATCGAAATCCTTGAAAGTTGACATTATTTATCCAGTTGGCCCTTTTGGTTTATCCTCAGGTAGACCTTCTTCTTCAATCTCGCCTTCTTCTGGCTATCCCGGTAGAGGCTGTTCTTCTTTGTCTTTTGCCATCGGAGGCTGCTCTGGTTTAGATTTTGGTATTCTTTCTGCACCAGTATCAACTGTCCAACCTTCCTTCCAGGATGCTACTTTGGCTGACTCTGTAGGGTCGATCCATAGTGTTATGAGTTCCTCCCTCCATGTCTTCTTTTTTAGGAGGGGGATTTCTTGATGAAGCCTCCACGGTACTGCATCTAGAGGCACTGCTGGGTCATTGAAGAAGCGGCGGTCATAGATGACCTCCATTGTGTACGTACTACACAATCCATATAGATACTCTGTACAGAGATCTTCCAGTGGGACACCATTGTTGATGGCTTCCATCATCCTTAGAACGATGAAGGCATATTCCCCTATTCTAGCCTTTTCTTGGGGGACCTTATTGCATATTGATAACTGCTTCCACATCCCCTTATGTCTGTCGTCTGCTGATTGTATAACTCTTTACAAACATAGCGACACCTTTAGGATATCTCTCGCTTCTTTTTTCTTGTAGATCAGGGATGTGCTGTCTAGTTCGGCTGTGCAATAGTTGAGCACCGTTGTTCATTTTTCATATAGGTTGACGACAATTAAATTCCAATGCTTTATAGTCCTTATGGGAAGCACTACAAATTTGGTTTCTTCCCTGCTCACTATGTGTTGTAGCTCAATCATATCAATAGCTTTGTCATTGTCTTCATAGAGGAGTCCTACTAGATGTGTGGTTCCATTGAACACTGGATGTACTTTATCCGGATGTAGAAATTCTTCAAGGAGGGTGGCACACAATACTTTAAATAGTTTCTTATACACACGTGCTCTTGTCTAGAACATCCCTATGAAGTGGTCTCTATTGAGTGACCTACCCTTATTGTGATAGATGATGTCAGCTCTGGGTAGGTTTTCATCCAGTATATTGGTGAGGATATGGACGTCTCTAGATGTTATCTTTGACAATGTAGTCATGTCCACACCCACCATCTTATAGGGCAGAAGAGGATCTACACCTAATTCTACTTCGTTGACTGGTGTAATCTGTTTCCTGGCCGACTCATTCACAAAGAAAGAAGCAAGCCCACCTTCCTCATCTTTCAAGGTGCTTTCTTCTGCTGCATGTACCTCTGCTGGTGGTGCTTCTGTTGTAGGAGGATGAACCCTAGTTTCTATTAGTATTTGGGTTATCACCTCGTCTTTGTCTTTAGTGGACATCTCTACAGCTACACCTTCTGTTGGATGACTAACTTCTGGCAGTTTCTCTAGCTCTACAACATTTAGTGCGGCTAATGTCACAACCATCTTTTCATCATAGAAGGAGTCATCTTGATCATAATGTTCTGGGTCCTTCAAGAAATTCCGTACGTCAGGTCATCTAGAAACTTGTTTAGATCTCTAATTTCTCTTGATGTGAGATCTGCTATCTCTATGCTCTCTACTCTGTCGACGACGGCCTGTGTGGGATCTTCTAGTGCAACCTTGTCTTCATCTGGGCTGCTGTTAAGATCAAAGCCCTTTGACAACGTGTTAGTTTTCTTTGTCTAGTTGTCTTTATGAACGTCTGATTGTGGATGTGCTTCTTTTGCTTGTGGTTCAGCCATCAGAGAAGCTTTTACATTGGCGCTCTCTTCCTTTGATGTTGCTCCTACACCGATTCCCCCCACGTCATCGTCATCTTTTTCGGGACTTGAGGGGCTTGAGGAAGCGTGTGATGTGGAGGGGCTCATCAAACACTTGGTCTTCTTTCTTTGCCGCCAGTCGTCAATTTCTTGGCGTTTGACTTCTAGCTGATGGCGTTCTTCATCTAAGTGTTGACGCTCCATCTTGAGGTCGTGCAACACTATTTTGTAGACTTTCCTCATCAGCTCCTTATCTGCCCACATGGCATCCCTCTCCTTCCTGAGGTCCGCCATTTCCTCAGTGAGAGTCTTTAGCGCCCCCATTAGTGCATTCTAGGTGTTGATCACCCCTTGCATGAATTGGGGAAGTGTTGCAGTCCTCTCATTCAACGTTTGTACCTACATAGTTAGTGTACACAGGGTGGAGGTAATCTTTTCATTTAATGTAGAAGTTTGATGCATGTGTTGCCCCATGACATCAAACTTGTTGCCCAATTCATCACCAAAGGTGTGCGGGCAGTGCTATTGTGACTCCACAGATGTTGTGGATGCTCTTTGCTCCTTCAGTTGTGGAGCTAGTTTGGCAGGGCTGGGGGCGCTCTTCTCTAGCTGTCCTGGCATTTGTAGGATTTCTTCTGGGATCACGAGATCCGGTACAGCCTTAGAGTCCTTGGGTCTTCGGTTGGTTTCTTATTTGGCCTCAACATGCTGTATAGTTGTTGTAGCTTCAAGGAGTGCATGTTTGACCTCTTTTATGACTGTGGCTTCAGGTTGACACCCCTCACTCATTTCCATCTCATCTACAAAGCATAGTGAGGGTGGGCTCAGGGCGATAGTCTTTTTGGTAATCTTCTTCTTCTTCTTCTTTCTTATCGCCAACTTCTTTCTTTCCTCTGACTTCATTATCTCTATCTCTAAAGATTTAGCTTTGTCTCCCTTCTCACTGGCAGTAGATGATGGGTCCTCTATAGTGTGGATAGCCCCTGAATACATTTTATCTACATCTTCTTGAGAGGGATGCAGCTTATCGATGTCATAGTATGCCATTTTTGGGAGGGGGAGGAGCGTCTTGGAGTAGCTTTTCTTATAGAAGAGCTTGTTTACCTTCTACACCAAGATCCCCATGTTGATGAGGGACTGTATGTCGATCTTCGTGTGCCCCTTCATCTTTTTTTACATCATCAACATGTCTACATCCATGAAATGATATGAAATCTTTGTGATTTGACCTCCCATGTAGAACTCCTTAGTCTATTTTGCTTCCCCTCCCATTGCTGCATATAGCTATTTGATGAGAATCCTATCTATATTCACTGGCCTCTTATTCAGCATGAACTAGATAATGAAGAGGTCTCCTTTCATCACACCTCTAGTCTCTAATCTCATAAATATAATGTTGGCAGTGATCTTCTACATCACCCGGATGAAGCACGATGTGATGAGGGTCGCCTTGGAGTTCTTAGAGTTGTGTTCTTGCTCCCCTGTTAGTTTTTCCCACATCCCGTGGTTGCTGTACCCGATCATGTCCTTCTCTCCGGGCACAGAAGAGTAGGCCTGCGCTTCCTCTGTCATTCTTGTGAATATAGTGTTCATCATTGCCTCTGTGATTGTGTGAGTCTTCCCCCTGAGTCTCACTTCCAACTTGAAGTTGCCACCACCCTTTTTGCATTCCCTGTCACTGATTGGGAATTTCTCTAGGGATGATAGGAACTCCACTGTCAATTGCATTAGTGAGCGGCTTTGGAGGTGCACAGGGTACATAGGTTCACACCCTCCAGGAATTTGATGACCCTATCATAGACTCCCATCTTCTTGAAGTCTTCTACGTCTAGGTATCTGGTAGGCCTGAACCCTTTGGTCTGCAGTAGCCAGTCAAAATGTGACTGGTGTGTGGAGTCTCTAGGCATGAAAGTTGGTCTTCCCCCCCAGGGCCACCTCCTCGTTGTTTTCTACCTCTTCATGGGTTGTTTCTTTATCTTGCCCCTTCATTTTCTCCTCAACAGTCACCTTTCTCTTTTTGCTGCCCTCTGCTTCCTTGGATTCAACCTTCCTCATCTTCAATTTCTTCAGTTCAGCTGGTGAAGGCTGATATTCTGAGGTCTCCATCTTGGATGTACTAGGAGATTCCTCTGACTCTTCTGGCATCTTGTGGGCCAGGATTTACTTCTTTTTCAACAGTTGTAGCTAGAGTCTCTTTGTTGGGGAGAGGTATGGATTGTCTTTTAGTGCATTAATGATATTCTCAAGGATTTCCTCAACCCTCTTTAGCGAAGTTGCTTTCTTCATCAAGGTGTCTTTAGTTGAGGTAGACATTCTGAAAGTTTCACTTGAATCTTGTTGTTAGCACAATTGAATTAGCTCTTAATTAATCATTATCAATTTTATATTATTATCATGGATATGTGTATGATCTTATATATTTCTAGTTCAAAATTTCCTTTCTTTTCATAGGACCGCGACCGCGGCCATAAGTAAGAGATTAGCCGTGACTGCGGCCTCACAAAGCATGAGTATCAACAAAGAAAAGACAGGCTACGACTGCGACATGGGGTGCCACGACCGTGGTCGTTCACACTTAGAAATAAGGGATACCATGACTGCAGTGAAAAACATTGTGACCGCGGTCGGTTGATACTCAACCGATCTCATTACGCTTAAGGAGTGCCGCGATTGCGGCCAAGGATAGGATGCCACAACCACAAATCAAGGTCGACTGTTCAATTAGAGAAGAGGATAGATCCAAGACCTACTTCGAGGAATCATCAACCAAGGCTATGGCGGTGGGTACCGCGACCGAATCACATTCCCACGATGCTAATCTAGGTTGAACCAGTGCTGTGAAAGTCATGAAAAAAATGCCAGCAAGCATCTTTGAGCCGAATGAGGTGTAGCCATGATAGTTTCCATGACATTTTTTTTTTAATTAAGCCAGGGGACCATCTATTCACCCCACTCCCCTCGTGTGGGCGCAATCAAAAAGCAAACATACAGCTCCTGCTGAAAAGTAGGTAAAACCCCACATCACACCAACACACACCACAAAAGATACTAGGCCGCACAAACAGCCCACATCCCCTCTTACCTCTCTCTCCGCAACACAATATAAGGCGTCTTGTGTTTCTCAAGAAACACCATGCCCCTAATCCTACCAGGAACATCCCTCATATCAGAAACAACAAGCGGTTCAGTCAAATGCATACCCCATCTCCCTATCTCCTTCGGGATCGAATTGATAACTTTATGCACTAACGATCCAGCAATGTCCCTCTCTGCAATGATCTCCTTCACCTCTTTGATCAAATTGACAATCTTCCAAGGGGCAACATCAACTCCCCACAACATACCATAGACCGAACGATCATCAATCTCCACACTAGAGATGTGTAAAAACTGATCTTCCGCAAACTTAACACCAACTGCGCACGCTTGTACAAGCGCCATCTGGTAACTATCAGCCGTCAACCAAGCTCTAGTAATCTGACACACATCAGCATGATGGTTCCTAACAATCCCAGCCATCCACCATCTATTACGTCCATAGAAATCACGGTTCTTCCCAACCGCAATGTTCAGCTTCAGATTATAAATGTCAGGATTCATCCACCTCACCAAGCTAATCTCCTTCCGCATGTACATAGGATCCTCCACCCCATAGGCCTTAAGCCTGTTATGAAAAGAAGAATCAGCTATGCGGGTGAATCTTTTCTGCTTCATCAAGGCATTTATCTGATATATCAGCCAATCCACCTCCCTGTTCCAGAGAATCTTCCTATTATCATATCTAGCCGCACACCTCATCCGCCAAATACAGTAAGGAATAATGGTGGCCATGCACGCTACAAGCCACAACTGCAAATCGTCAGAACTACCAAAAGAGCAAGCATCAATCAGAGACATCCGATCTGTGGGAGCAGGATAATCCGTAATCTCAGTGAACCTGGTCCAGAAGGAAGTGGCAACCTGACTATGGAACATAAGATGGTCAACATCTTCCACACTTGGCTCATCACAACAATCACACCGGGACGCTAAAGCAATACAACAACTGGCCACGTTCTCATCAGTTGGGATAGCATTCTTCATCATCTTCCAAATGAAAGCACACGCCTTAGGTGAATTGACGTGCCATATCCTGTGAATTCCATGCGGTCCATCATAACTCGTACTCCCCAAGATTGTCTTGACAGAGCGAATGGAGAACTGTCCTCTCATATCCGGTATCCAAATGGGATAATCATCCGTGTCTGATACCTGTTGACCCGCCTTCCTAATAAGCTCCACCCCATGCTCGTCGAGGACCTGCTGTAAAGATGGCCAATCCCATCCACTACCATGAATCCAAAAATCATGCACCAGAAAAGGTTGGTTGCGATCACTGTTAAACCGTGCGGGATCAAACAACCTCTCATCACACCACAAGAAGTCCCAAAATGGAAAATTACCCCTCCCAACAATCCAACGGCAGTGAGGATAGATGCTCGGGAACATATTCCAAACTTTCTTTCAATAGGGAGACGCATTCGACCAATACTTCAGATGATGGGGATATAAAGCTGAACGACCAACCGCTCTATTCGCATATTTGGCGCTGCAGAACTTGGCCCATAAAGTGTCTCCAACAATCATCTCCCAACACGCCTTGGCCACAAAAGCATTGTTAATGCTGCGAGTATTAGACAACCCAAGACCACCTTGTTTCATAGAAACCGCCACTCTGTCCCAGCTGACCCAAGCCTTCCTGTGGACGTTGTCACGATCCGCCCAAAGGAATTTAGAGAACATGGCATCAAGACGAGAAGCAATACCATCCGGAATACCAATAGCAGTCGCTGCATACACCATAGTAGAAGATAAAACATGTGCAATCAAAAGCTTCCTGCCTGCAAAAGATAACAGCCTGGACTTCCACGAAGCAATCTTATGAGAAACCTTCTGAATAAGATAATCAAAGTCAGAAATCAAATTCCTTCCAGCTCTAATCGGCACTCCCAAGTAAACAAAATGATCAACCACATTATCCATCTGAATAATTGCGCCTATATCCATCTTAGTTACCAGGTCTTTGCTGCCAACAACACAAGAAGACTTCAACTTGTTAATCCTCTGGGCCGACGCACTCTCATACATAGAAAGAAGCACCTGAATCTCATCCATCGTGTTAGGAGTAGCATTCACACAGACCATAATATCATCAGCATAACTCAGAAAGAGAGGAGGAATCCCATTTCCCCTAGTACGAAATCTCGCCAATCTCCTCAAGTCCCCCATAAGCGCAATCCTTCTGCATAGGATTTCTTCAAACAAAATGAACAGAAATGGAGAAATGGCATTACCTTGTTTCAGCCCCCTAAGCAAAGGGAAAAAACTCGAGGACTCTTCCCCAATCGTAACCGTCGCCCAGGAGTTAGAGAAGAAACTAATGCATAACTCGATGAACTCCTTGACAAACCCGAACCTCGCCATGATCCGCTCCAGGACATCCCACTTAATCCAATCATAAGCCTTAGACATATCAAGCTTTATCATGATGTTCAGCCTCTCACCCCCATAGTATATGTCATGCATCAGCTCCTTCACCAACCGGACATGGTGAGTGATCTCCCTCCCTCTAATGAATGCCGCTTGCTCCTCAGAAATCAAAGCCGGCATCAAATATACCATCCTGTTACTAATAACACGTGCAAGAATCCTCAGCGCCACATTCTCTACCAAAATCGGGCGGAAATCCTTCTCCAGGAGAGTCGGATCATCCTTCTTAGGAATAAGCACAATACGGCAACAGAACAAGTTACGGTGACAAGTCTGTCTAAGGAAAAACGCTTCAGCGAGTCTCATAAAATCATCTTTTATATACTCCCAGGTAGCCATATAAAACGGAATAGTAAAACCATCAGGACCAGGAGCAGAAAACTTGTCCATTTGGCTCATAGTATCAAACACCTCGGTCGCACTAGGAACAGCAATAAGAGACATATTATCATCCATAGACACAACCTCTGGTATACTATCTAAGAACTCCTCCAAAACATCAGCATCATGAGGTACCATCTCACTGTAAGCATTCCTATAGAACTCTGCAGCACACGATGCAATCTCTTGCGGGTCAGTCACCCTGTCCCCCGATGGTAGAGTGATGCATCTAACTCTCTTATTCTTTCTACGAGACTTCACAACAGCATGGTAGAACTTTGAATTGTGCTCACCGTCGTTCAACCATTGTATTCGGGACTTTTCTTTCCATACATTCTCCTGCATGTCTAAAACCTCTTGTAGCTCAAACTCCACAATCCTCAAGGCTGTCTCATTGTCCATGCAAGGGTACTCATCAAAGGCAGTTTGGGTAACGTGGACCACATCATCTAGATCTAGGATCTTTTGGATTACGTCCCCAAAGGTCTTCCTGCTCCAAGACTTTAAAACCTCTCGCATCTTTCTAAGCTTATAGTAGAAAATATTTGACGGGTGCCCCTCTCTGGAATCATCCCAAGTATCCGCAATGATCTTCAGACACTCCTCATGCTGCAACCACGTCTGCATGAAAGCAAAAAATCTCTTCTTTCTGACAATAGCCAAATTCCCAGACTTGTACAAAATTGGGCAATGATCTGACACTATATAGCGAGTAAGATGAATTGTACTGGAATCCGGTCGCAGAGCTGCCCAAGTATCATTCAGCAAAATTCTATCAAGTCTTTCCCAAATAGTAGGCATATTGTACTGCTTATTGACCCACGTGAATCGGCTGCCCTCAAACTGCGTCTCCTTAAAGTAACCGCTCTGGATAAAAGCGTTGAAGTCAACAATTTCCTAAAAGCTCCTGTTATTGCCCCCTCTCTTCTCCTGATCACTTCTAATGATATTAAAATCACCTGCTAGAAGCCAACTACTATCGCCAATGACACCCGACATCTCAAGAACGTCTTCCCAAAGACACCGCCTGTAAATGTAGTTGCAACTTGCGTAAACCGCAGTAACAAAAAACATAATGCCCCTCTCATCAGTATATCTCATCGTCACATGCTGCCTATGACATTTCACAACCTCTGGCTTGAGAGTGCTATCCGCATAGCACCAAATTTTACCCCCTTCAGCAGAATTATCAGTCGCCCAATCCAAATTAACAATGTCCAGAAGTTCTTCCGCCACCCGAGCATGTAGAATAGGCTCAAAAATACACACAATCCTGGGCTTATGCCTCCTGCATAACCTACCCAAGACCCTTCTCGTCTTATTATTTGCCGCTCCCCTAATATTCCAGAAAAGGTAGTTTGAGTCCATGGACTAAACCAATCAACAACAAACCTTCCTCCATCAGAAATTCCTATCTCTGTCAGCATCATAAGCAAACGGAAGCTCACCTTCAGATAACCTTCTTCTATGAATAACTCTGTGTGAAGTACCCATACGTCCATGCTGACCCATACGCTCCTCACGGCTGAAATTTTCATGATATCTACCATCTTCCTCATTGCCTATGTGTATGTAGTCACACAGGCTTCTATCATGCAGCATCTTCCTTGCACCATCTTCATCAAACACAATCCTACGTGGAGCTACCTGCTGTGTTGTACATTCAACTTCCTCACCACATGGTTCAGTTTGTGGCGGCATCTGCTTTTCCTTCTAATGTTGTTCATTCTCACCATCGCCCCCATCATGCAATATCATCATTTGTCCATCATCACTAGCTACGCCTCCATTCCGATTGATAGCCAACGCATGCAACGGAATGTCAAGGTCACGGCCAACCTCCGTCAGTGAGAAAAGATTTGAACCAGATTCCCCCCGAGCTACCATCTGCAAGTGCATGCTAGACCTTCTGTTCCCATATGTCAAAGTAACATATTGAGGTACATCTTCATTGAAAGCTTCAACTAACACCAGTATACCAGCAATGTCATCGGGTCCTCTCATCCATCCAGAGGCCACTACCAAACTCCCAAAGCTATTCACAATGTCATCTATCGCCTTGTCATCCCGACATACAATAGGTAAGTCTTCGATCCAGAACCAGATCGCCTCCTTTCTAGCACATTTCTCACCTTCCTCCATGCCATGCAAGCTAATATCAAACCCTTTGAACCCCATCATCTTGGAACTGGCTGCAGCCTGTGCTTCCTTCACACTACCGAAAAAGACGACTGCTTTGCGTTTAGAAAATCTGTAAAGATCTGTGGCATGCTTCCACACATTCTTCAGGAAAGGATAGAGCTCCGTCCAAGACACCTGGGGTGGCCAGCGTATCTCCACCGCCTTGCACAAAGCTTGAGCCTTTCTTTTACGTTCCTCATCATCTGGCCCTAAATCAACGGTTGTTCTCTTCGGAACATGCTGAGGTGCACCACGAGCCGGGATACCTACATGCAAGGGTGGGAACACAGTCCTCGACATGATATCCGGGGGGGGGGAAGGATGACAGATGCTTAAATCAACAGTACATCTTCTAGCAAGGTGACCCGGCCTGCGGCACTTGTAGCACACTTTCTCCCGATTGCATTGTGACTGCCAGTGTCCTTTCTCCAAGCATCTGTAGCACGTGTCCCAAGGGACGCCAATCACCTGTGTGCGTCTATCATTATTGAAATCCTTCCTCATGCCCAGTCGATCTTCTTCAACCCTCCGATTAGGGTTTATCGTCATGCTTCTACTGTCCATAGCATTGCTGCCCCTTCCGTAGTAGTGCCGCTCCTCTTCCACGCGCGGGACACAGACAATCGACGCCAGCCTATGGTTATGAGTCGTGTGATTTTCCATCTGCTCTCTCACCGACACTTGAGGAGTCGTGTTCAGATGACTTGGCATTCTCCTATCCCCTAGCAAATGATCCTGCACCTCTCCACGAGAAGCCGAACCTTCTCCATGCTCCACCATGTTGATCGCCGCTGATGGCCTCGACTCCGATTGAACCATCACCCTGACGTCAGGAAGGATGTCGTCCACTTGCACGGCTTGCGCCGCAAACTCGGCTCTCCTGTCAGCGACCACCTCCCGAGCTCTGCTACTTCCCCGAAACCCTTGGCTCCCACACCCAGGACGAGCGTCGCTCATCTCCACCGCGTCTCAGAGTATGTAGACCACCGGGGGCAGAGTGCCACACCGGTGATTTGGGCGCGACGACGCCGTCGCCTACCGACCGCCTCGGGATCGCCTCTTCACCCTAACTCCCGCGTATTTCTGGATACCGTCGAAGGGATGGGGAGTCTGCGAGAGCGTTCTGCTGGAGAAAGGTCGGACGCTACAGAGCACGGGCCAGAAGTAGAGACAGTTGACGGCCCAGAGAAGCGGTAGAAGGCACCAGCCCCACCAGAAAAACCGCTGGGCGTACCACAAGGACTCGTCGATGGAGAGACCCAACGGACCATCGATCGTCGGCCACGGGTCCGACGGCGAGGAACGTCGGCGGGTGGGGACGGACGACGGAGATTCCACGTCCCGAACTCGATGGGACTCTTCCCATGTCTAGTTTCCACGACATTCACTAACCAACAAGTCACTGAATGTAAGAGAAAATAGCAAGGCATGAAACACCGACGAGCAATCAATGAGAGTTGAGAAAGCATCATGCAAATACCTTGGTTCATATAAACTATGCTAAACGACGTCGAAGGTGGAGGTAGGGCTTGTCGTGTTAGAGGCATAGCTTCATTGGTGGAGGTCAGAATCGGGTTAGGTTATCTTCTCGCACAATCACGTCGAGTATCTCCTTTGAACGGTTCAAGAATTATCAAAGATTGATGGAAATAAAAACCCTATTCCGAAGGGTTTAAGCTTATATATCCTAGGGGTGCCGCGATCGTGGCGTGATGACTGCCGCGATCTTGGTCAAAATCCTTCTTTGCATATTCCGCAACTGTGGTCCACACCACGGTCACGATCCTTCCAAACCAACATAACTTGAAACCAAAATAAAGTAAAGCTTGTTCTTCCAAACAACCCTCTTAGGTAGAGAAATACTAAAAATTGAGAAATAATTACATCTTACTAGAAAAAGGGAAACTGAGATATAGGAAAATGAGAGATACATAGCTCATAGTACTAAAGAATGAGATAAAGAAAAACATGAACTAAAGTAAACAACAAAAGACTTGGGTTGCCTCCCATTTTGTCTTTATCTCGACTTTCTCTCTCATTTTGTCTTCATTCTCCTTCCACAGGTGCATTTGCTACCTCATTCATTCCATTTTTTGCTGAGTTGGCTTCCCCCAAACTGAGTTCTGTTCTCCTTACAAATGCTTGGTCTTCATAGTATCTTTTCACTCTTTGTCCATTTACCTTGAAAGTTCCCATTTTTTCTCCTGTTATCTCCATTACTCCCGATGGGTATATTTTCACTACAGAAAAGGGACCTGACCACTTGGTTCTCAACTTCCCCAGAAATAACCTGATACTAGAGTTGAAAAAAAGGACCTTGTCTCCTTCATGTACATATTTGTTCTTTAGGTGAGCATCATGCCAAATCTTTGTCCTTTGTTTATAAATTCTTGCATTTTCTAAGGTATGCAGTCTCAGCTCTTCGAGCTCTTGGAGTTGAAGCAACCTTTTCTAGCCAACTTTGTCACGATCCATGTTCAAAAACTTTATGGTCCATAGGGCTTTGTGTTAGAGTTTGACCGGTAGATGATAAGACTTTCCATAGATCAACCTGTAGGGTGTCATACCTATTGGTGTCTTATATGTTGTGCGGTATGCCCAAAGGACATCATCTAGTTTCATGAACCAGTTCTTTCTTGTACGACCGGTAGTCTTTTCTAAAATTTGTTTGCTCTGCCTATTCGATACCTCAACTTGCCCCGATGTCTGGGGGCAGTATGGCGCTGCAACCTTATGCTTCACCCCATACTTCCTTAATAGAGATTTAAACTGCTTCTCACATAAATGCGACCCTCCATCACTTATGACAGTGCATGACACTCTGAAGCGTGGGAAGATAGTCTTTTCAAAAAGCTTGATGACTGCTTTGGAGTCACATGTTTGGGTAGGAATTTCTTCAACCCATTTGGAGACGTAATCAACAACAACAAGAATGTAATGATTTCCTTTCGAAGATGGAAAGTTTCCATGTCGTCAATTCCCCATACATTTAAGATTTCCACTTCCACCCGATCTGACATTGGCATTTCATTTCTTCATCTTATGTTCCCCGTGAGTTGGCATTTCTTGCGTGTTTTGACAAATGACACAACATCTTTGAAAAGCATGGAATACTAAAATCCTGATTGTAGAACATTTGCAGCCATCCTTTCCCCTCCATGGTGTCCTCCATAAGGTGAGGCATGACACTCTTTGAGGAATAGAGGCACCTCTTCTTCATGTATGCATCGATGGTATAAGTTGTCAGAGCATCTCTCAAATAGTAGTGGGTCATCCCAATAGTAATTCTTCAACTCAGAGAATAACTTCTTCTTCTGATTATATGTTATCTCTGGTGGAAGTTGCCCATATGTAAATAATTGCAGATATCGGAAAACCCGGGTAAGATCTGCTCTTTTCGATTGAGCCATTAGAAGAGCTTCATCAGCATAGTTGTCATTCACAAGTAGTTGGTTTTCTTCATCAAAGATTATTCACGACATGTGGTCTGCGACCACATTTTCTTTCCCTTTCTTATCAATGATTTCATGGTCAAACTCTTACAATAACAATGTCCATCTCAAAAGCCTTGTCTTGGTGTCATTTTTCTACATTAGGTATTTTATTGCCCCGTGATCAGTGTACACTCTTACCTTTGATCCTACTAGGTACGTTCTACACTTTCCATCATTTCCTTCTCGGTGGTAGTGTATTTCATCTGGGCTTCATCCAAGGTTCTGCTCGCATAGAAAATCACATGATGTTTCTTCTCTTTCTTCTGCCCGAGGACTACCTTGATGGTGTAATCACTGGCCTTGCACATGATCTCAAAAGGCAACTCCCAGTCAGGTGCTTGTAGGATAGGCACTGTCGTTAATGCTCTTTTGAGGGTGTTAAAAGCATCTAGACATTCAATGGCAAACTCAAACTCAACATCCTTTTTCAGAAGATTTGATAATGGCTTGGCGATCTTAGAAAAGTCTTCTATGAACCTTCTATAGTATCTTATGTGTCCCAAGAAGATTCACACTCTAGTGATTGACTTTGGTGGTGGGATTTTTGATATAGATTCAATTTTGCTTAAATCCACTTCAATTCCTTTCTTTGAGACCTTATGTCCAAGCATGATACCTTCTTGAACCATGAAGTGACATTTCTCCCAATTTAGGACAAGGTGCTTCTCTTCGTAGCGTTGTAACACCAAAGATAGATTTCTCAGACAAGCTTCAAAATCCATCTTGTATACAGAAAAGTAATCCATGAAGACTTCTACAATGTCTTCCAGAAAGTCTGAAAACATGGATATCATACAACCTTGAAAAGTCACTGGTGCGTTACATAAATCGAACAACATTCTTTGAAAGGCATAGGTGCCATAAATGCAGGTAAAGGTGGTCTTTTCTTAATCGTCAGGGTGAATAGGTAGTTGGTATAATCCCGAATATCCATCTAGAAAGCAAAAGTAGTCATGGTGAGCTAGCCGCTCTAGGACCTGATCGATAAATGGCAAAGGGAAGTGATCCTTCTTGGTGGCCGTATTTAGCTTTCATTAATTGATGCACATGCGCCAGCCCATCACTGTCCTTGTGGTGACTTAATCTCCATCTTCCCCTCGTATGACTGTCATTCCAACTTTCTTGGGTACCACATGGATAGGACTAACCCAATTGCTGTCGCTTATTGGGTAAATGATCACATCATCTTGTAGCTTTATAACTTCTTTCTTCACAACCTCCTTTAGCATTTGATTTAGCTTCTCTTGTGGTTGAGCCAGGGGCTTGGCTGTTTCTTCAAGGTGAATTCTGTGCATGCATAAAGTTGGGTTAAGACCTCTGATGTCTTCCACAAAATACCCTATGGCTTTTATACACAACCTCATCTCATTTAGTGGCTTCTCCATCTGGTCGTCTGTTAAGTTGGCATTGACAATAACTGGATTCCTCTCTTCTTTGTCTAGGAATTCATATTTCAGCCCCTCTGGAAGAGGTTTCAACTTTGTCTTGGGCTTTGGCGCTTCCTTCTCCTCATCTGTTTGCTCCAACGAAGCGTACTTCACTATCTCAATTATCTCTTCATCGTCGTTGAGTTCTTCTTTGGGTTGGTTCAAGTAATCCAAGATTTCTACAACCTTTTGGCCCTCCATGGAAGGATCTTAGTTATTTAGGGCTCGCATTAGGGGATCTATGATTGCTTTATCTTCTTATACCTCTTTGCAATACTGGTTGTAGCTATCCATGAAATAGATTGACTCATATAGAGACAGTCCCCACATGGCATCTTGTACTCGAAAATCCAAGTTATCATTCCCTACTCGCAGTGTGATGATTCCTTCGGCAACATCTATTAAGTCTCTCCCCATTGCAAAAAAAGGCCTCCCAAATACCATGGGACATTTGGAGTCTTTGACCATGTCTACTACCACTATATCACACGGTATGAAAAATCATCCAACTTGTATCAGAACGTCTTCAACTATTCCCACTGGCCTTGTGAAGGTATGATCGGCTAACTCGATCCTAATCCTCGTATTTACCTTTATGTCATCCCAAGCCTTTTGGTCTAGAGTCAAGGGCATTAGACTGATGCTTACTCCCAAGTCAGCTAATCCCTTTCTCTCCACATTATCTCTGACACAGAAAGGTATGTTGAATGCTCCAGGGTCCTTCTTCTTGGTAGTTAACTCTGCTTGAACAAAATAACTTGACATCTTTGCTAATTGAATAGTTTCAATGTGAGCACCTCTTCTTCTCTTAGTAATCAGGTCTTTGAAGAACTTCACATAGTTTGGCATTTCTTCTATTGCATCGAGAAAGGGCACATCCAAGTGTAGCTTCTTGACGACCTCCATGAACTTCTCGTATATCTTCTTCAAGTGTGCTTTTATTAACTTATAGGGGAAAGGAACTCTTGGGGTGTAGGGATTTTGTTCCGAAAGGACATCTCCCAGAGGATCTAAGTTCTTTTCCTCTCCTTCTTCTTCTTTTTGTGTGGCCCTGCTTCTTTGCCACTTACAACTTGTTCTTTCCCTTTTGATTCTTCTATTGCCTTTTCATTCTTAGACTGGTGATTAGCATGACTTCCTCCTTTTTCAGTATTGTTAGTATTAGCATTTTCCAAAATTCTCCCAGATCAGAGAGTAGCCATTTTAGTAGTCTCAATGTTTGATGGGATCTTTTCATGAGTTCAGCTAGCTGTGCAAACTGCTGATCAATCTGTCTCTGGTGAGTTTGCATATCCACCATTTGAGTCTCCATGGTAGTTAGCACTCCCAAATTTGTGAGCACACTTTGAGTGAGTTGATTGTTTACCGATGCTTAGCTTTTTTTGAAGTCAAATAGATGAGTAATCATGTCAACTTGGTTGTTGTCTTTGTCTTGGCTCAGCCCTGGGCCTTGTCCTTGCCCTTGTCGGCTCACATTTTTGTTCTGACCTTGATAGTTGTTCTTGTTTATCTGGTAGCTGAGAGTCTTAGTGTATTGGGTTGGTACTCCTTTCTTCTCAAATCCTGAGGGAGGTTTAGACGAACTACCTAGTTGATGCACATTCTCAGTAGCTTCTTTGTTTCCATAATAAAATCCAGGATGGTCTTTTTGCTTGAAGTTAACATAAGAGACATTATCTATTTCTTCTTCACTTTCGCTTTCGTCACTCTCATCAGGACGGGTATAGATATATTTGTCGATTCCATGTCCTCCTTCTCCACAAGTAACACATTTCATGGATTTCTCGGTATGCTTCTTGCCTTTGGCTCCAATATCTTTCAACTGTTTGACATCAGTGGATATTATCTGAATTTGGTCTGTTATGCTCTCCAAGGATTTGGCTTCAATGATGGTCCTTCATCCCTACTTTCTTCACCAATCCTCTATCATTCCTATTGTAATCCATGCCTGCTTGTAGTGCAGCCGTGTTGTCTATTATCTTCATAGTTCTACTTGGCTTCTTTCTAAGAAAGTCACTGCCAGCAGCTGCATTCAACGAGGTCCTCTCAGTAGGAGTCAACCCATTGTTGAAGGTAGTTACCAGGAACCCCTTATGGTAATTATGGTGCAGACAATCCCTCTGATACTCTTGAAAGTGTTCCCATGCTTCATGCAAGTTTTCTTCCAGATTTTGTGCAAAAGAAGTGATCTTCAGCATGTTGCAAATAGTTCTCTCAGCAGGATAAACCTTAGTAACAAAGACATCTGCAAGGGGCTTCCACGCACAATGAACTAGTGGGGGAGGTTGAGGTAATAGGATAGAACCATATCTTCAAGAGAGAAGTTGAAGCCCTTACAATATATCACTTCTTGAGGGACTCCCCTCATCATAATGGTATCACATATATTGTTAAAGGCATCAAGGTGATGGCATGGATTTTCACTTCTCAAATTCCCACAGAAAGGTTTCTTTTGGATCATGGAGATGACAAATGGTTTCAACTCGAAGTTTTCTGCATTGAAGTGTGGGAAGACGATCAAACATCTGGATTCATTGTATCTACTTGCTGCCAACTCTTTAAGAGTCTTTCCTTCTTCATCATCTTCACTTTCTCTATCTCAGACATCGCGCTCATGTTCATTATCACGGTAGTTGCGATGTTGCCTTCTTCGAAAACGGTAGTGTCATTCTTCGTCGCATTGTTCATCTTCACATCACTCTTCTTCACAATATTCTTCCTCACATTAACGATCATCCGAGTAACGACCATCTCTATCTTCATCTATCTCAGGTGGTGGGGGGTCATGCTAAATTCTTGCATTCCATTCTTCCCCAGTGAGAGTACCATCTACACGAGGCGACATGGTGACTCGAGGTTAAGGTGGAAAATCGAACAAATTCGCTTCCCTCTAGCTTCCCTGAATAGAGCACATAGTTGAGTTAGAGAGTTTGATGTGTTAAAATGAACTATTCTATGTAATTGAAGGGTAGTAGATTTAAGGTTTTTATGTGTTCAAGCTTATTACTAAGCTTGAGGCACATGAGTATAGTGAGCGGACTCAAGTTTTTAACTGTGCCATTTTGCCTTGTCCCCAGAAACGACACCAAAAAGTTGTCCGACCTAAATCGTGCATCCAAAATGGGGTGGATCTAGACCAGTCAAACTCTTAAGATAGTAACCTGACATTCAAGCCCCCGTAACTATTATATGGGGTCTGACGTAGTAATCGGGGTCGAACCACAGGGACAAGGTTAGCAGGTGTTAAGTACTCAGGGTCTCACACTCATATACTCTAGATAAAAAGATGGTTAAAAAAGGTTATTCCCTATGGAACGAAGGTGCTCAAACCAAAACAAAGAAAGTTAAAACAAAAAAGGAAAATAACAACAAGATAAAACAAGGACAAACGACGATGAACAAATATATGGAAGGAAACTCAGATTGGGTTTCACCTACTAAGGTCTCCCACAAACATGCAAAACTCACCCCCCTTGTATAATCCTATCAAGATCACAAGCAGTCATAGAAGTGTCTGTTCCCTCCTCTCCCGAGATAAGGATAGATCTAGGATCTAAGGTAGTCTCCCTCTCGAGATAACAACCTTACAACCACAAAGCAAACCATGTGACCATAAGCTTTAGAAATCCAACATTTTCATGCATTCATACTACTCCATAACACTAGATAAAGAAGATACAACTCTTTCGAAGTACCAACAATCAAACATCACAAGATGGTAGCTAAGAATGCAAGTAAAGCATTAATACAAGCGCATGGACATAATCTTGATAAGAGCACATATATATTCAAAGGGAAGCAAGAACATCCATGTTGGGAGAGCCTTAGTGGCTACTCCCAACCTGAGTTAAGTGTTTAGCCACACATGTTAACGAGCATCATAATGGCATTACAAAGTGATAGATACATCATAACCATGAAGAGGGAAGGGGTACAATGTAATGGAGGTGATAGATCTAGAAGAGAGAGAAAATGGCGATACTGCAATATACTCATTTGGATCTAGATCTTGATGGATGGTGTGGAATCTCTCCTTCTTTTGAGGAAGATGGGCCTTCAGTCTTCTCTCTCCTCAGTTTCTGCCTTCGGAGATCCAAGATTGATCAGATGGATGAGAGTGGATGTGGAATTTTGCATCACTTTGTGGTCCCTGATGATCTGATGATGTGACAAGTCAAGGTGGGTGGCCTATTTATAGGAGTTTCCCACTGACTTAACCACCCACACTGTGGTTGAGGCTGGGTATTGGTCGAGGCTTGATTGTGGTCGATCGAGGCCTCTCCTCGATCAAGGTCACCACAATGGTGGGTCGAGTTAGTACCTCAGTCGAGGTATTGTTCCACCTTGGTTGTGGTCCTTCCTCAGTCACATCACTCCCTTACCTTGGTCGCAGTCCTACTTTAATCACGGCATGTCATTACCTCGATCACGGTAACACATAGGTCATGACGTGGCATTGCCTTAGTCATGGTAACACATCGGTCACGGTGTGGCATCGCCTTGGTCGTAGTAACACATTGGTCGCATCGTGGCATCACCTCGGTCGAGGTGCTACCTTGGTCGAGGTCGATCGAGGTTGAGATGGATGGGTCATGGGCCACAACCAAATGGGGCACGCTGCACCACGGTCACAACATCATTGGTGTGATTGGTGGCATCGATCGCGGTGTGAGAGTCCTCTTTGGTCAATGAGCCACAATCAAGGTGCTGACTGCGGTCGTGGCTTGATGTGACCCTGCAAGGATGGAAAAAGTGTGCAATTAAGATTCTTGTCATAAAAGTTCTAAAGTAAGTGGAAAAGTCTATAAAAGATAGGTTTAGAGAAGTATAAAATATGTGCAAAAAGTGTATAACATTAGTTGTTATCATCTACCCACAAAAATATGTTTGTAACTTATGATCTTATCATCATATTTATCATGCATTACATTCAGCCTGATATTTTTTTCAAAATTTTGAATTTTTTTCCTTTTTAGAGTAAATAGGCCATTACTTAGCTGGCTTAGATTCAAAATTCCTATTTGCATCCATACATATCATCACCATTTAACTCCCTTTACTTGAAGAAAAACCTCATGGTGACACATTTTTGAAACAACCAATGGCTAGAAATCATCCTATGAGGCATAGGAACCCAAAAAATATGTTCCCTTGGGAAAGATAACAAGTTTTTATGAACCGAGAGGGATCAAAACATCATTCTTGTAACAAAATAGTGAAAAAAATTCATGAAATCATCACTTTTTCCCTTATCATATCATTATTTGAGCATAATGGTACTAGGAGAATAAGCCGATGCATTGAATCATAAATCAAGCTACATGTTGATCTAACTCCTCTTCTACACTTCTTCCATCTTCTTACCTCCCATTCATTAAAAAGAAAAAAAGCTAAAAAAAGTGCCAACCTCAAAGTTCAGTGGCACACCCCTACCTACTTCTATTTGGTTCTACCGTACCCCTCTCTATCTAATAGGAGCATACCGCCAAAAAGATGCCAATATGTACAAAACAAAAAGAAGAAAAAATGTTTCAATATATGAATTTGCACAAATAAAAGCAATATCGAGTTGAATAGAAGAGAGATCTGCATCTTCCTGCTACAACCCCCTTCTCTCCATTTTTCTACCTAGAGACACAATGAATGTCTCATTTTTGATATCCTTTTATTGTACCACAATGTCATATCATCTACATACTTGTTGTTCTGTGGGATTCTCTCAATGCCCATGAAAACTCTTAGATGTGTCTAGTTTTGGGGATAGTGGTGCCAAAGTGTTTTTGGGAAGAGAAATTAGAAACAAAGACATGGATATATGTCATCTGTGGTCTTAAGAAGTTTGGATGCTTGATCATATTAGGGGGTAGGGAAATGATCATGATGTGAAGGAGAGGCAATCCCATAGGTTGAAAGTATTCATTTGGAAACTGTTTTAGATTTTGTGATACTCAAGGATGGGCAACGGTAAGTTTGAGATTATTTGATGAATGCATATTCATCCTAGTTTTAGTTGCATGCTAATTATAATTTTTCATCCATTTCCATCATTCAACTTCTAAACTAGCTTACATTTATTTTTTCTTAATTTTATGTTAATTTATTAGGTTTTGGTCCATTTTCCCCAATCGCATGACAAACTTAAACCTCTTGCACCAGTAAAGGTGATAAGACAGTGGTCTCGCTAACCGAATAGCGGGCCCATTTTTTTCTTCTAAATTGATCATATTTTTGATGATATGATCCTGCATTGGTTAACAAAGTTCCACTGATTAACAATACATCTACCAAACCATCAATTTTTACTTCTCTGCCCTTCTGTCAGAAGATGCTCTTTCAGCACGGACCATAGAACTTACGCCAATATCCTCCCAAGGTGGGTATCATCTATTGAACCATCATATTACATCACTTCTACCCAACCATCAGTTTTCATCATTCTGTCCACCCTTCAGTTGATGTATAACTCTCACTTTCCTATGGCCCATTAGTGGATGTTTATTCTACTTTACCTTCTGATGGAATCTCTTCTCTCAAAATTTGATGGCAATATTGTGCCATGCCTTCCGATGGGTCCCCTACACTCACCTTCAGATGGCCATCCACCACACTTGCCTCCAGATGGCTAGCTTGCACTGCCTATCGAAGGAATTACTGCACACATCTACTGATGGCCAACATTTGATGGAACTCCAATACATAATAAATGATGGTTGTCCTGCACAATCTTTAGAAGGGTCTCGACTTTGCCTTCAGATGGTTTCCCTGACCCCTCGCCTACTGATGGAGTTACTGAATGCCACCAAACCTTCATCTACCTCCGTAGTTGCCTCTTCACCTTCATGACGGACGAGGACTTAACTCGATGGTGGCTGGGAGGGTTCTAAACCCTATCCTCCTCCTATAAACACAAGGGGACTTCCAATGAAGAAAGTATCTGCCGTTAGACACTGCTAGGCTACCACTTTCACTCTACACCTTCTATCTCTAGGATCCTTTGATCTCTACCATCAGTTGATGAACGTTAACCAAGGAACCTTCCACCTTCACTATAAACTAGGTTCAAAGGATCAAACCTCAAAATAGACTTGTTCTACAATGTCTCCTTCCATCGTTAGACAACCTCCGTCATCGTCTACCTACTCTATTTTGCCGCAATAGTCCAATCACCTAAAGAAGGAAGAGTGACACTCACCCTACACCTCTGAAAAATGTCTGAGGGTAGTCCTTCTGCTACATTATCGACCATCAATTTGTAGCACGAAGACAACATTCAACACCATGTATTTGCTTTCTTTCTCTCCTATAATCATGGATTTATTTATCTTTTTTTCTTGTGTTGTTGCTGCCATGAGTGAGTAGTCCCCTCACTACAGTGTAGGGAGTAGCCCTGGTATGATTTTTCTTCCATTACTATATCTACTATTGTACATACCGATATATATTTTGAATTAATCATTTTTATGCTTATATTCTCACATGATGAACAAGTTTACATGTAAATTAGATTCTTGGTGTAGAGAACTTCAAAACTAGGATCTAGGATGTTGATTGATTCAAGTTAAATCCTTGATGAAAATTTTAGAAATGTGTTTACTGGGTTGATGGATGTATGATTTCTAGGTAACACTATAGTGATCTTAGATTGATATCTATCTAGGTTTTAATCCTAACACTGAAACGGGAATTTTACAGGCCTCAACATATATGTTCATGCTTAATACAATACAGTGAGAGAGTGAATGATAGGTAGTGGGGGTGTAACTTGTTCCACCCTAGTGTTCTGATCAATTGATTTTACCAAACATTTAATTAAGTCCTTTTACTGTTTACAAGTTAGTTTAATCAACCAAATTGAAATCTTGTGTTAAATACTAGTTCTTGTCAGGTTACCTTGATCAAAATAATTCTTAAATACACTATCCTTTGGGTTTGATCCTAAACTATACTACAATAAGGTTCATTCTCTTGGGGGTGGTGATTATTGTACTTGTTTAGGTAAACTCTAGGGATTTCACCCCTAGTGAATTTGTTAGTATGATACTATGCACGCTAGTCGAATATCAATTATTATCGATGTCTAGGTCCATTCATCACCAAGCACATCTTCCCTCATGGAGATATTACAATTTGGAGTGAAAATATTGGCAAATTCAATTTTAATAGCTAGCATCTGAAATGCTACTTCATAACGAATGATATGAATGTCAACCAACACCTCTCTCTCCTCCCCCCTACATATCATAATTTATATTCATACATCAACCCATCAACATTAAACACATGCACTTATCGGGAGACCACCCAAGTGTTAATTTTGGTTTTAGCTATTTTTTCATTTTTCTTCATAATTTAATTTAATTAACTAGTGAATACCATGATGAGATCACTAGTTCAACAATTTTGATTTCATGTGAATGACTCATGCTGAATGGGGATCAATCACACCTCATGGACCATCCAACAAGGTTCTTCCCCTCCATCTTAGATTTAGTTTTTTCTTGAGGATGAGCAATATTATTTATGATGGATGGTGGGTGGTACATATTGTACTATCTACCAACACCTATATGTTTGTAACTTATGATCTCATCATTCCATTTCTGCATTGCATTGTAACTTTAGATCTCATCATTCCCTTTTTACATTGCATTTATCTAAAACATTTCAAAATTATATTTTCTAGAGTAATCAAGACATTATCTAGCCAAATTAGACTCAAATTTTTGTTTACATTCACACATGATATCATCACTTAACTCCCCTTACTCGAAGCAACACCTAACAATGACCGATCTCTAAAACATTCTAATGGATAGAAATCACCCCATGTGGCCTAGGAACCCAAACATCATGTTTTTTCTAGAAAAGATGGCAAGTATTTTAGGAAGTGAGAGGCATTAAAAAAATCATTCTTCCAATTGATTAGTTAAACAAATTCATAAAATCATCAAATTTCCCTTTATCATATAACTACTTGAGCATATTGGACTAGGAGAACAACCTGGTGTACTGAATTATAAATCAAGTTACATGCTAGTCTGACCCCCATGTACATCTCTTCTTCCTTCTTGTTATCTTTATACCATCAAAAGAAAATTAAAGGCACTAAAAGTGCCAAACTCCAAGTTTGGTGTGGCACACCCCCTCCCTACTCTATCTGCTTCTTCCATACCCCTCTTTAAGTAATAGGGGCTTACCACCAAAAATAAAAGATGGCAATATGCACATAAAAGTGTTGCAATATATGTAATTGAACAAATAAATCCAATTTCAAACCGAATAGAGGAACTATTTACATCCTCATTCCGCAAACCCTTTCTCTCCATTTTCCACTAAGAGTAAAAAAAGTCTCATTTTAACATCCTTTTCACACACCCAGTGTCGGATCTTATGCATGCTTGTTGTTCTGTGTGATTCTCTAAATTTTCATGAGAACCTTAGATGTGCTTGGTATTAGGGGTAGTGGTGAGGAGGTTTTTTGGGAAACAAAATTGGAAACAAAGACATGGATAAATGTGTTCTGTGATCTCAGGAAGTTGGGCTCCTGGTCCATATCATGTGGTAGGGAAATGAGCATGATGAGAGGGTGAGGAAATCACATAGGTTGGAAGTACTCATTTGTGACTAGTTCAGATTATGTGCTACTTAAGGATGAGTCATGTTTAATAGCACTCCGGCGATTTTAGGTCTCAGCGATAGTGCAGGCGATTTAGCAGCCGCCACCACCCCACCGAACCTGGGGGAGGGGGAGCCGATCCACCCTCTCCCCCCAGGCCCTATCGGCCTCTTCTCCCTCTGAAGGTTGGCTTCCCCCCAACGAGGCTGCAGGGTTTTTTGTCACAGGACCTCCATTCGGTCGGGGGTCTTCAATCGGGGATCGTCCGGCGGCTTGCTACAGGCCGGCTGTGCCTGGCGGCGGTTGATCCGGTGCCCATGCTACATCAGAATCGTGTTGGTGTTCGGGCTTGGCTTCGGCTGGGTCTTTTCTACCATCTCTGGTTCTCTTCTCTGCTGGGTGACGCTGCCTCACATAGTGGTCATTTGTTAGCAGGTAGAGGGTCTGCATCGCCGATGGTTCTGGTTTTTGGTCTTGGTTGTGACCAAGCTACTGCCCCGCCTGTGATCCTTAGGTTTCCTTTCTTGGTTTTATCTGTTCTATTTCAGTGTGGTTGTTGTTCCTGCCCAGATTTTATTTCTAACGGTGCTATGGTGGCTCTCTTGGGCGTTTCCCCTTCTGCGATCTCCGAACTCTGTCTTTCTGTCTACTCCTTGAACATTGTCAGAGTGAAGGTATCTCTTGTTAATCGCTGCTTCGATCAGCTGTATGTGTTAGAGATCTATCCTGAAGCTTTTCTTTCGTCTCCCATTCTGAGTTCTTGTGATCGGGCCGATCTATTGGTGGAGTTTGTGGGTTCTGGAAGTGTTATTAATTCCCTTTGTAGATGATGTATGGCTTAGTTTTAATGAAATCTTTGTTCTATATAAAAAAAAGGATGAGTCATGTTTAAGTTTAGGGTTATTTGATGGATGCATATTTATCCTAGTTTTAGTTGTATTTTCATCTTAGTATGCCATTCATCTCCATCATTTTACTTTTCAACTATCTTACATTTAGGTTTTCTTAATTTATGTTAATTTTTTGGATTTTGATCCGAATCATTGGTTTTAATTGAAGGTTTGAGCTCCACATCTCATGCACCAGTGTGGAGATGATGGTCCAGCTAATCAACTAGGGAACCAAAGAAATTTTGATAAATGGACCATGTTTCTTTTTTTTCCCTTCATTAGTTGATGATTCCATCAATTGATGCTCCGTTGGCCCATGCCCTATGACTTGTGACAATACCCGCCTAGGGTGGTTGAGTGGGTTTGCATCACTCTACCATTCCATTTTTTTGAAAATTGATGGAAGCCATTCCATCAGTTTGCATCATTGTTCCACTCCATTGATTTGCATCTTTCTACCCTTCTGTCAATTTGCATCTCTCGCCCATTTTTTTAGTTGACAACCAGTGGAAGCCATTCATTCAGTTTTCTCCTTTGACAATTGATGGAAGATTAACACTCACCTACCAATTTCTAGCTTTTTATGGGATTCCTACACTCATCTTTTGACAGAATTCTGACCCAACAACCGATGAAACCCCAACCCCTTCCTTCTATTGGTATTTTTGACTCTATGTACTGGTGGCTGCCTTTAGATGGAAGTCTAGAGTCTACCTACCGGTGGTCGCCTTTCAACGGAAGTGATGCATAACATGGCATCTACCTTCCTATGGTTGTGCTTTGTTTACCTTGTGATGGAATTTATGTACCCAACTACCTATGGTCATTTATACTTTGTCAACTGATGGATGGCCTAAACTTAACAATTGACATAACTCCAGACATTACATATTGATGATTGTCCTGACCTATTGCCTACCAATGGTCCTCATGACCCTTCACCTACCAACACAAGTTTTTTGGGTCATGATATCCTTCATCTACCTCCTACAATTGTATCTTAACCTCCATGGTGACCATAGGTTTAACTACAAGGTGTCTGGGGAGGGTTCTAATCCCTAGCCTCAGCCTATAAATACAAGACCACTTCCTTCAGGAAAAGGATATGTGATTGATGACAACAGGCTACCCAAGCCAATCAAACCTCCACCTCCAAATTCCATCAGTTGACAAACATAAAGAGATGATCCTTTCACCTCCTCCTCTACCAAGACTCAAGGCTTCTAACCTTAAAAGAGGCTCATTCTGTATAGCCTACTTCAAACCAATGGATGACTTCCACTTTCATCAGTCTGCTACTGCATTCTCACAATAATCAATTTTCCCACGGTGAAGGAAGATGAAACTACCATGTCTCTCCCCAATAAATGTCTAGGATAAACCTTGTTACTATTTTGACGATCATATCCCACAACCTTGAAGATAGTTATCTAAACACCACTCTGCCCCTTCGTTGTCTATTTTGAAGATGGCTCTCTTTATTTCTTCCATTATTAATCTTGTTACTACTATGATGGGTGACTTGTCCACTCGTCAGGATGTGGGGAGTAGCATCACTACCCAATTTGTTGTCTTTATTACATCTATTATTGTATGAACCATCATATGTTTGGAATCAATTATTTTCATGCTTGTATTCTTGCCTATTCCTCAAGTTTACATGCTTATCAAAATTTTGGCATAGAGAACTTTGAATCTAGGATCTATGATATCGATTGATTCATGTTAAACCCTTGATGTGAATTTCATATGGGTGTTTCCTAAGGTGATAAATGTTTAATCTTTAGGAATAGAATGATATCTATATGTGTATTAATCCTAACACCAAAAGGGGGGTTTTCCTAACCTCACCATGTGTATTTCCATGCTTAATACAATGTAGTGAGAGAGTGAATGGTAGGTAGTGGTGGTGAAACTCGTTCCACCCTAGTGTTTCCATCCATTGATTATCAACCCTTAATCTAGTTTTTTCTATTGCAATTTTAGTGTAATCAACAACCAACCAACTGTTTTTATGATAAATACTTGTACTTGTGTGATTATCTTGATCTGGATGATTCTTAAAAATGTTATCCTTTAGGTTTGATCCTAAACTATACTACAACATGATCCGTGCACTTGCTGATGCATGTCGTTTGCACAACAAATTCACTAGAGAAATTTATTCCCTAGAGTTTAACCTTTAAAGTAGAAATCAACTCACGTGCAAGTGAATAAGTTAATTTTAATATAGAACGATATCAATATGATGGACCAACATGTTTAAGGGTTTTATTTGAACCAATTATTGAGAGTAATATTTAAAATCCTATTTTGTAGAGAGTAAAGCTAAAGAAAGAAATAAAAGTGTAGAAGTAAAACATATTTAATTCAATTTTTGAAGAGTTACTAGGGGTCCGGGGGTTTTCTACCATGGACCACATATTTAAAATTGATTTATCCCCTTAAATTTTATTAATTAGATCAGGACCATGCATATTTGTGTCCTTATAGAACATGAATCTTGCAAGGGTCGAAGTGTCCACAAACCTGGGATCTCGATGTTCGAAGATCGTTGTTCAATCGTCTAGTAAGATCTATTAGGGATCTTGTCAAGTTACAAGTTCCAACCGATGTTCCAACTCATGATTTCAAGATCTCATCACCTTAAGTTATAAATAACAAGATGAAATGGATAGATCAATCATATAACTCCATCAATTGATCTCATCAAGAGACTATAAGTTCATGCAATGTTGGGATCAATGATCTCGTCACCCAACAAGGATATAATCGATCTAAACATTTAACAAGTACATAATTGGAAGAAAAACATCCAATCAATAGAATCATGGAGTCAAATACAGTTAAAATAAGATGTAGGATACGAGGCTACTCCTCACGTCCCAGTATGGAGTTTTTACTCAAACATAATAGAAACAAACACAAAAGTAAAGATAGTGATAGAAGGAGTCATGTTGCGAAGATCTAACAACAATAATGCAATCTCTATGAGGATGATGATGAATCCTTTTACCCCTCCTTGCTCTATGCACTTGAGGGGATCTCTATGATGATCGAGTACGATATCATATTTGTGCTTGAACCCCCACTCCTATTATAGGGATGGAATGGGACCCCAAACCCAAAAAACAAATCCTAGTGGTGGATGGGAAATTTGGATCTAGAGCTCTAATTGGTTAGTTGGTGACCCAAGCAATCGATTGGGTTGAGTTGATACTTCATCTAAAAGGCCGATAAGTTGACTAATTCACCGTGAGTCAATTGGTTTGGTGGATTGATGCTTCAGTCTAAAGGTAGGTCAATTAATCGATTTGTAGTGAGTCAGTTGGTTCATCTGTGAAAATGAGCCTTCTTGATTCAGGTTGAGTTAGTCAAGTGGGTGGCCAATCGACCGGTTGGAATTGTAGGAAGCTGAGATCTTGTGTGTCAGTTGGTCGACTAGGCATGCCAATCAACCTACTAGAAAGTCTGGGTGGCTGAATGTGTAGTTGTTGCCTATAATTCTTGGGTTTTTTTGGCTTTGGAGTGATTAGGCAATTTTCCAAAAAAAATCCAGGAAAATCTAATAAAAAAATCTAATCAATGAGAGAAAAAATAAATGAAGATAATTGAATCTAAAAGTAGGAATAATCAACAAAATGATCCTAATGATTTATCTTAAAAGATGCAATAAAAGTGACAAAATATGGATTGATCAAATACCTCAAACTTGAACTTTGCTTGTGCCTGAGCAACATTGAATCATAAACACTTACAAAATAATACTAATACCTATCCTCCTCACTTGCATAGCAATACTACCTTTTACGGCCAAGTGACCCTAATTTCCTAAAATCATAACCAAAACTTTTGCACATTCTCCACTCAAAATTGTTTCACAACTTATTACCATTTCAAGAGTTGCAAAGAAACATATGTCATGTCCCTTTTGATTTTGGTACTCCCACATATTCTTACCAATTATGTAGAAGAACAAGGTTTATTGAATGGGTGAGTTGGGGGTATGTAGATTCCCCTAGGTATAAAAAAGAGAGTGAATGGAGATACAAAAGAAGGTGCTCTCTCCTCTATTCGACTTGAGATCTTTTTATTTTCTTTTTTGCAATTACATTGATTGTAATTTTTTTGTGCATTGGCATATTTTCCTTATTGGCAGTACAAACCATAAAATATGAGGGGTAAAGAAGAAGCGGTAGAGGGACAAGGGATGTGCCACCACAAACTTGGGAGTTTGGCACATTTTTGGCTTTTGACTATTTTTGATAAATGAAGAGACAAGAAGTGATAGAAGAATGTAGAATAGGTTGAACTTGTGCATCTCATTTTTTGAATTTATCATATTGGGAGCATCATAACATTAGTGCAAATCTTTTTACAATAGGCACAATCAAGAAATTTCACAAGCTATTATGCAAGTCAAGTGCAAACACATTGTTATATTCTATCTATCCATTATGTATTGCCATCATTTCCAAGGAGTAGTGCTACTTAAGGTCCTAGGAGAGAAGATTATTTCTAACAATGATAGTTTATGAAAATGTTGCTAGGAAATACACTCATTCAGGGATTCGTTGAACATGTAAAAACTGACCGACTAGATAAAGTGCAAATTGTAAGTAATAAATTGTTTTTTAAAAAATACTAAACTACTTGACATGATAAATAAATGCTAAAAGGGAAGATAGAGTACGTGGAATAGTTATGCACCACCTACCTCCACCCTAAACTTAGAATTTTACTCATCCCAAGAAAATCCTAAATCCAAAATGGAGGGGGAAAATACATTGGGTGCCTCCCAACTAGCACCCTATATAATGTCGATGGCCTAACACCTGCGTTGTCCACCATGGATGAACTGCAAATGGAACTTGTTCATTATTATTGTATTGTCTTGGTGGTTTTCCTATCACCACTTCCTTATCCCCTATTGGGTTCTTACTTCCTATAGCCTACCATAGATGGTGTGATACAAGTCAGAGTCTCAAGGGAAACAATTGGATTCATACCCAAGTTGGTTCCCATTGCTCGATGTATGATAATGAATAAGGGACTTGAGATGAATCAACATGATAATAATGAGGGGACGTAGGTGTGAGGTTCATTGGATGCATGATCATCCCATCATATTGGTGATTGGCATCTTGGGGATTGGATCTAGAGGTAGGTACTTGGGAATTGACAACCCATGTCCCCATTTGATTTATCTTGATAGACATATTGTGATGGACTGGATTTTGGCTTAATTTCAAGGACGAAATTGCTCTTAAGGTATGTAGGATGTGATGCAGTGGACTTTTGGAATCCTTAAATGTCCAGTGACATAAGTGAATTTATGCATGTTGAGTTGTTTTGAGAAGTTCTAAGTGAAATTTGAGTATTGATTGAGGTTGATATCATGATCTAGATCCTTAAGTTTATGTTTTTTGGGGAATTTAATTTATAGGACATACAATTGAATCTTGACACCAAAATTGAATGGAATGTACAATTGGCTATGATAAAAAATGGTTATAATTTCATAATGATTGGAAGTATGTAGAAGGACATATTTATGTTTGAGTATGATCAAAAAATAATTTTATCGATGAAAAACAAACTAAGATGTATGGTATCTCCAACCTATGTTGTTGATCTGAGGACATGTCACGTGGGTAGGTCTGCCTTTAGAATCTTTTGGATAGGAGCATGGCGATGGACTGGCTGTGTGGCACCATCCCAACCTTTGGATTGTTAAATGATCAATGACATCTTCTTTTCCTACCTTCAGTTAGAATGAAAATGTGGGAAGGAGGATAGGCCGTGACCAACATCCACCACATCATAGATCATGGGGTGAGAGGAGTTCACTGATTGAACGATTGTGCGTGACATGTCCCTGCTTTGAAATGACACCTGTTACATCCTTGAAATTCATAGATTTCAAGCTTAAATGAAATTAGGGAACATATAACAAGGAAGAGGATTGAGGGACCTTTGTTGATGATTCCAAACCCTAGGATGATATTCAATGTCCAAATTTTAAGGAAATAATGTGCTTTTGAGCATATGTGTTCATATGAGGCTGATATAAGATGCAATGCTTGTCAAATACTTAATTTAGTAATTAGTAATGTGGTTAAGCTAATGGAACCTTTGGAAGGACCAATAGATGATTCGTGGGCCTTAGGGACACTTTTCAACCCAATCGATTAACCAAAGTTATCATATGGATCCCTGGGATACGACTTTGGATGTTTAAACTACTCATGATCATAGTATATATATATATATATATCCAAGAAATTTATGATTGATGGATAATTAGAATATAAGATAATGAGAGGATCTCTAGGATAATCCAAGTTACTATGTGGCTTAGATAATAAATTAAAGTATTATCCACCTTTTTATTGGAAGCCAAATAATGGAACAATATGTAAGTTTCCTAAAGAAAATAGGAAACGTGGTTTAAAGAAATGGAGAAGTTTGGTATATTAAAGGTAACCCAGTGAACCCCGATCATGTAGTATGATTGGAAAAAGGATTTAATGAGTTTCCTTGTAGGGAGGATACTTGGTTTAAAGGATATACTAAGGAGAGAGAAAAATCTATGGATAGAATATAAAAACAATATCTTTTAACATGTCATGTGGTTTTACATATGTTTCCAAGAGACCAAAAAATTGGGAAGTCCTTATTTCCTAAATCAGGAAGCAAAGACCCCAAGAGGTAGGACCAACATAAGGTTTCCATGTAGTACACACACACATATATATATATATATATATATATATATATATATATATATATATGGGTGTAGGCTATCTTTCTTGTGGAAGGCCCTATTCCTTTCTTCTTCTATATATGCTTCCCTGATCATCAATCCAGTAGATCCCGTAGATGGGCACCCCCTTGTACTGCTGCCTCTAGGCACGCTAGCCAGAGACGAGACCATAAGGAGGGAGAAGGTCTCAAGGTCGACCTTACCAAGAGGGCAAAAGGAGGATGGGGGAGCATGTAGAATCGAAGATGGTAGTCTTGCCATCAACATAGTAGGGAGTAGGAGACTTGGACGATATTGAGAGATGTAGCAGCATCATTGCATATGGTTGGAAAGGTGGCCCAAGTTCACTGAATGGATAGAACTCATGAGGGGGTATCCCAGAGATCGAGCAAACATGGGTGGAGAATTTATAATGATAAAATTTGTGCAAAATGATGAAAGAAAAAAAAAGATATATATGAAAGCTATAGGGTTAGTGTGCCAACTTGGGGTGGGTCAACCCAAGAGTGGGAAGATGACCTATGAGGGAGGAAAAACCTTAGATCTTGGGAAAAAGTTGTGGATAGAGAGATAACCCCTTCCTATGAGATGATTAAACATATTTAAGTATTAAGATAACCTTAATCCTCACCTAGAGGGGTTAAGAGTTAAATATATAAATATGAAAGCACTTATATTCTTTGAACCCAAGTATGCCATCTCTGACTAACACAACTGGTCAAGCCTAGGCTTGGGAAGACCAGTAAGGCACCAAGCACAGGAGGGAAGGTGGCCTGAGTGGATGACCAAGCCCATGAAGGGAAGGTCATGAAATGGTCAAGCCTAGGATTGGGAAGACCAGTATGGCACCAAGCCTAGGAAGGGAAGGTGGCCCAAGTCCACAATGTAGATGTTTAGGATCAAGCCCCTGGAGGGGAAGATCACAGAAGGTCAAGCCTAGGAGGGAAGACTGACATGGAACCAATCCTTGGAGGGAAGGTGGCCCGAGCCCAATGTTGGGAATATACTGCATAATGTGTACTCAAAGAGAGAGATGAAGGCAATTATGATTAAAGAATTATATAAGAGGATAATGTGCTTAAAATTAATAGAGATGTGACATCTCAAGGAAACCCTTAGGAAGGGTAGAGTCCTAATGCGATCCTAAGGTCAAGTAGGATGTATTAGAGGTACATAGGACTGATGGGTTGGGAGTTGATATGCCCTGAATGCACATGACCATGTGGTCAGGAGGTAACAACTAGGTTTACCCAAGGTACATGACTCAGGAGATTAGCTACCTCTATGAGGATCATGTACCCTAATGGATGAATGTGAAAGGCACTCTCTTGATGCATAAGAATGAGGTTACTCCAAAGGTACCAATACCCCTAGAGGCCTCAAGGAATTGGCTAAGACTTATAATATGTGAGGTGTAAATATAAAATATGTAATGAAGTCATGAAAACTTGAGAGAAGTTGTGCCCTAACTTAAGAGTAAGAAAAAGGACACTTGACTTCATGAAATATAAAAATTCTATGGAATTAAGAACAAGTATGTTTAGAATCATATCGAGTATGATTCAACATAAAATGTGAAATTTAAAGGTAATGTGTGAATGTATCATCTCTGCTATTGGAATGGAATGAACTTTGTGTTTGGGCTGTAGTCAAATGCTTATTTCATCTCATTATGAGTGAGAGAGATAGGAAGGACACACATTATGCTTAATTTTTATTTATGAGGATGAATATCCTACATTGAATGTGTAATGACATGAGATAGGGTTAGAGGTGGCACCTCACCCTTATGTGAAAATAGTGAATAATAGGTTGGAAACCTATGTGAAAAGAGAAATTACCAAGTAATAATGAAATCATCAAGAAATGATAAGGTGTGAACCCTAAAGAGGGGGATATACTTGAATCTCGATTCAAGTGTCAAACTTAGTAATATGACGAGTTTTGGCATAATAAGGAAAGTGGTTCCAGATATCTAAGTAGGGTGCTAACCCTAAGTTTTGAAAATAATGTAAGTTATCATTCACCTGGGCTTAGTAGGCCTAAATTTTGAGGGAAAAATATCTCTTAAGGTGGGGGGGTGAAAGTTACATCCTTGAAATTCATAGATTTCAAGCCTAAATGAAATTTGAGAACATATAACAATGAAGAGGATTGAGGGACCTTGGTTGATGATTCCAAACCATAGGATGATTTTAAAAGTCCAATTTAAGGAAACAATGTGCTTTTAAGAATATGTGTTCATACGAGGTTGGTATAAGATGCAATGATTATCAAAGCCTTAATTTGGTAATTGGGAATGTGGTAAAGCTCATGGAACCTTTAGAAGGACCAAGAGATGATTCATGGGCCCTAGGGACACTTTTCAACCCAATTGACTAACATGATTTACATATGGATCCCTGGGATACGACTTCGGTTGTTTAAGCTACTCATGATGATAATATATATATATATATATATATATATATATATATATATATATATATATATATATATATATATTGACAAGAAATTGACGATTGATGGATAATCAAAATATAAGATAATGAGAGGATTTCTAGGATAATCCAAGATAATGTGTGGCTTATATAATTAATTCAAGGATTATCCACCTTTTTATTGGAAGCCAAATAATGGAACAATATGTAAGTTTCCTAAAGGAAATAGGAAACATGGTTTAAAGAAAAGGAGAAGCTTGGTATATAAAAGGTAACCCAATGAACCCCGATTATGTAGTATGATTAGAAAAAGGATTTAATGAGTTTCCATGCAGGGAAGATACTTAGTTTAAAGGATATACTAAGGAGAGAGAAAATCTATGGATAGAAGATAAAAACAATATCTTTTAATAGGTCATGTGGTTTTACATACATTGCTAAGAAACCAAAGAATTGGCAAGTCTTTATTTCCTAAATAAGGAAGCAAAGGCCCCATGACACATGACCATCATACGGTTTCTGTGTAGGTACAAGTATATATATGGGTGTAGGCTGTCTTTCTCATGGAAGGCCCTATTCCTTTCTTCTTCAATACCTGCTTCTGGATGATCAATCTAGTAGATCCCACAGATGGGCACCCCCTTGTGTTGTCACCTCTAGGCATGCTGGCCAGAGATGAGACCACAAAGAAGGAGAATGTAACGACCCCATCTCCCTGTAACCCCCAATTAAGGGAGACCAAGAGGTTAGAGTCGTTATCCCAATTTCTCGGATCAAAGGTTTGACAAATAATCAGTAATAATAATTATATTCTACCATGACTATATAGAAAGATGGAATATAAAATAAAACTTTGCATACTTTTGTTTAAAATTTAGATATCTAACTTCTATCCACATCTGGACTCTATTCTAACTAATCCTCCTTGCACTTTATTTATTAATTTCACAATATGCCACTTTACTGTTTGTCCTTTTCAATTTGTACCTAAAACGCCGATAAACAAAACATAGGTCAGCATAAATGAATATGCCGATATGTGGGGGAAACAATAATCGTGCTATTAACTATAACAACATATTGCAATCAATTATGATTTAACAAACAACTTTACGTTTTAAACATAACTGCTCAATCCATCCATACCCTAGCCTCTGCGCTGTCCCTGCAGTGGACCTGGATGCTACCTTCCTTATAGTAGATCCCCATTAAACCCCTCATGATACTACCTAATAGGTGAATCAATTTCTAGGGTTGAGTCGCATGGCACTACCCATAGGTAGCACACTCCTTAACTCACGGTGTGCTAAAGAGTCTCATGGCACTACACATGGGTAGTCCAATTTCTAACTCATGATAACCTGATGTCCTACTTAACAAGTAGGACCTGTACCAGGTTACCCTTTTCATCATTAGCAAAGCCACATAGGAGGACTAGGATCTGAGCTAGTCATGCATACATATTTATGGTGATGATCATAGTCACTTTATAGTTGCATGAAATAAAAGTCATCCAAGCAGTTATTTTCAAGCAACCGATAAAACATCTGGGAATCACTATGAAACTAAAGCGATTAACCATAAGCGTAACCACATACCTATTTTGTAGATCTTTGAGATAGAATCAACCAATCAATGCAAGAAATCCAATAGGCAAGCAAGCACACAAAGAGATCCTGAAATATGCATATAATTTCCTATCATTGATCACGCCATCAAGATCTATTAAACCTAGCTCGCTTCCTAGGGTTTCTAGTCCACTTTTAGGATTTCATTGCAATTAGGATTTTTCTTTTACTTTCTTCATTAAAAACTCTAGTTAGGAAAAAAAGCTCGTAAACCCTAAAGATTCTAACCTATTTCGTTTAACAGGCTTAGGATCATCTTCCAACAACATGGTATCACATATATCAAATTGAAAGTGATATTTTCCTCTTTTTCCCTAAATTATGGTTTCTAAGTACTTAATCATTCTTATTTGGTGTAAAACCCTAAATCATGCAAGAAACATCTAGATCAGGTTCAAGTTTGTTATTCACTTTTCAAAAGGTTGCAATTACTTAATTTCATTAATTAAGTAACATGAACTTACCCAATATGCTCAATTAGGGTTTCTTAATCTAATACATAAGAACTTTTCATTAGATTAACACACCTTTGCAATTAGGAACAGATTAGGGGTTCTCAAACCAATTTTATTATGTTTCTCGTATTTTTTTAAGCAACTTTCATATATAAACTTTTCTAATCAGAGTTTTCTATTAATTACTATGAATTTTTGAAATATTTACCTTTTGGACCAATGGCTGGGTGGCACGTGTCTATTGTATTTCTTTTCCAGCGAATCCCTTCACAAACCATAGGGGCAAGGAGGTCTTTTCCTCCTATTTCATCCCCTTCCTCGCGCAAGAGCACCTGCGCTCATTTTGATGAATGCATATTCGTCTCTTATTTTTGTTTCATTTAGAATAATTAATTAGGACTTTTTTGTTAATTTTATCTAATTCAAAAATAAATAGCACTTTCATCTTCTTGATATACTTTTCCTGAATTCTTATGATATTTTTCTTGATTTTTAGGAATTATCTAAGTAATTAAATTGAGAAAATAAAAGATGAATATATGAGGCTTTTCAAATATTCCCGCAGTACCTGAGATACTCGTCACTAAAATAGCCATATCTTTAGCATATAAAGGTGGAATTTCAAGATAAAGTATGAAATGGAAAGAGAATTTTATTGGATACAAAAAATACATATTTTGCGGTAATTTTGGTGTTTATTTGGCTGCACAATTAACCAGTAAAAGTAGCCTTACGTTTTCCTGCAGAGTCTGATTTCAGTATATACTTTTCACCAAAATTGGTATAACTCTCACATCCCAAGGCGGAATTTATTGTGTAAGTATGCATTTGAAAGATAATTCAATTATCTAAAGTAAAAATATATTTTCGGGCCGCTTAAAAATTTTTGAGTAGCCCAAAAATAAGCTCGAAATTTCTGTTGCGGGAAATTAATGCAAAAGGAATGCAAAACAAACCATTGTTACCTCTATTGATTAGATCTAGAAAGTTAGCAACCACCGGCGGCCATTTCTTTTACCCTAAACCTAATGTATACCCCCTCCTTCTCCTATAAAAGGAGGGGCACTTCCTCCTCTTTGGGCATGTTGGATTTCTCTTTGTATGGGATTCTGAAGCATTTATTCTTGTAATCATCTTCTTATTATGCAATAAAGTAGATTTTATTTCAAGCATTGTTCTTTCATACTTGGTTCTTGTCTCTTCATTCCACTTTAGTCTTAATCTTCTTTTCTCCATTCTTTAATTCTGGAGCAATGAACTAAGAACTAATCCATTTTATTGTCTCTAGCATAAGGATTAACCTCCTAATTTTGGGCTAGACTATGGCTTCAGTACATTCTTCCTCAGTCTCCCCCTTCTCCATGAGTGAGTAGTTTTCTATCAAGGCAAGGGGAATAACCCCTTAGCCATGGATTTATCGACTTTTCCTAAAAAATGATTCTAGATGGCTTTTGGGTTTGATAACTAATTGATCTATCAAAGTAATTAATTGATTTGATCAAAAGTTAATCCAGATGGATATGACCGTGGAAGTTCCGATTTAGAACAACAAACCCAATCACATAGGAGTTTTGAAACGACCACAGATCTTTTCTTTTAGGATGATGAACTAAGAAGCATGAGCACCAGGATCAATGGGCTCATGTGGAGTCTATCTTTAGTGGATTTTTATTAATTCACTTGCCTTCATCGAATCCGTCGTTTTTAAGAATTAGTTTATTTTACCTTGACTAAGGTGGAGAAAACCCCTAACGTCTCGATCTCCATCTCTTGATTTAATCACCGCACACTTTGGCTTTCTTTAATTCCTAGTCTTTTCATTCATATAGTTTTTCTTGTGTTAACAATAATCTTAAAATTTTCTTGTGCATTTTTATTCTTGTAAGTGCATTTTCATTCTTGCATTTCATTCCTTAGTGTTAATCACCAACCCCAAAACTCGACTTTTACTTTCCGTTCAAAATCTATAAATACAAAAAAAATAATAAAATAGTTTTTCAAAATAATTGGGATAAAAGAAACAATCTTAAAAATTTGACCTGTGGGATCGACCCTTTCTATACTAGCCTTAATCGGAAAGTTGAAAAAGGATTAAACTCTAGGATAATATCTTAGTGATTGTAAGTGCTAAGCGACACATTAACAATTTGGCACCATTGCCGGGGAAAACATATTGTTTTCTCGAACCCCAAAACTTTTTTGAAATTTTTTTTCCTTTTTTTATGCCTTTTGAGTAGTATTCCGGAAGTGTACTCCTCTTTCTACCGAGTTTCCATTCCGACAGTACGTTTTTTTCTACACACGAATTAACTGCTTATTTTGTGCATGCGACGCTCGAACGCCGATTTTCAAACGTTTGATCCAGAAATAGAATGGACTTCTCATCGTTTAAACTGTCAAAGTCAAACAAAAATGAATGAGGAAGAAGTAGTTGTTAGGATCGAACAATCCCTTACAGCTCAAAGAGAACGAATTCAAGCCGAACAAGCGGAAAGAGAAGCCGCTTTACGCGCATCCTATATAGCTGAACAAGAAACTCTAGAGGCCAATAGGAGGGAAGACGAAAGGAAAAACAATTAAAAGATTTTTCTATTCCCAAAACTGCCTACGCGCAACATCCTGTCATGCCTCCCGACATCCTTGCCCCCCAATTTGAGATCCGAACTCAATGGATCACCATGCTCCAAGCCAATCCCTTCTCTGACAACAATGGGGAAAGTTGCCAAGATCACCTACAAAGATTCATCAACCTTTGTTCTTTGAATAAGATTCTAGGTGTTTCAGGAGATGCAATCCGTCTTCGATTGTTCAAGTACTCCCTTACCGGCCAAGCTAGTAGCTGGTATAACACCATGGAATGTGGGTATCAAGTGACAACTTGGGAAGCCCTCCAAAACAAATTTCTTGAAAAGTTTTACCCCCCTTCTCTCACATATGAAATCAAGGGTCAAATCACCCACTTCTCCATGTCACCGGGTGAATCTCTAGGAGAAGCTTGGGAAAGGTTCAAAAACCTACTTAGGAAGTGACCACATCATGACATTAGCCAATCCCAACTCATTAAAATTTTCTATCGTGGCATTGACAATGATACCAAGTTCTTTCTCGATTCCTCATCTGGAGGAAATCTCATGCACCAAAGCCTGACTAGTGTATGGGAGGTTGTGAAACGAGCCTCCGAGACCAGAGCTAGACGAGGAGTAGGTGGTGTTCTTTGGGTAGCTAAGGGTGAAAGTGATCCTGACATCCAAAGCATAGCTGAAAGCCTTAAGTTGATCACCTTAAAACAAGATCGTTTGGAAGCATCCTTAGGCTATAGAGATCTACCTCAACAAATAAAATCCGTAGATTCTCTTTGTGGTATTTGCCAAGGTTATGACCACACCACACTTAATTGTCAATATCTTTACAACACTCCCATGCAACCCGAGTTTGAACAATAATTAGAAGACCTAAATTCAATTCACACCATTCCAGGTCAAGCCTACTACAATCCAAATCAAACTCGGAACCACCCTGGTTTCCAATATGGGAATGCTTCTGGGGATGAAAATTTAAACCAACTCCAAAACCAACAAAGACCTCCCTACCCTCAATCCAACAACCGACCACCACCCGGGTTTCCATACAACAACAAAAGAAATCTTGGGAGTCAAAATAATCATAGAAATAATTACCAAAATCGACAACCCTACCAAAAATTCCAAAACTTAAACCTTCCACCCCAAAATCTAAACCAATCTCAACCTCCCCAGCTGCCTCAAAATGCTCCCCCTCCTCCTCCCCCAAGTAACCCTAGCTTGGCAAACATAGAACAAACCGTCGTGGCCATACACGCCCATCAAAAGGAAACTGACGCATAGTTGGCCCACCTATTTGCCCAACAAAAACTTCCCGTCGGTTCCTTCTCTGGGCAGCCCGAAAATAACCCCAAGCACCCCGAACAACTTAAAGTTGTCACCACTCGTTCGGGAAAAGCACACTCCACTACTCCCCCTGATGCCACTCCCACCACACCACTAGAAGTTGAGGATGACGATTTTGTTGTTGTTGAACCCGAACCTATCGCTAAACAAACCATCACCGAAACCCCACCGGTAGAAACAGAGGAACCAATCTACAAACCACGACCTCCCTACCAAGCCCGTCTAAAGCAAACAAGGCTAGATGCCAGGTTCATGAAATTTAGGGATTCCATGAAGAAGCTACACGTTGACATTCCTTTTCTTGAAGCTCTAGATGACATGCCTGCCTGGTCCAAATACATGAAATCTCTTTTGACTAGGAAGTATGTCACCGAGGAATATGAAATTGTCAAACTTTCTAGGACCACCTCCGACATAATCCAAAGTAAAATGCCTAAAAAACAAAAAGATCCAGGTTCCTTTAGAATAGGATGTTACTTAGGTGACAATGCTTGTAGGAAAGGCCTAGCTGATCTAGGAGCCAGCATATCCATCATGCCTTATACTTTATGCAAAAGATTAGGATTCCATGATATGCTACCAATAGCCATGACCATCTAGTTGGCGGACTCCTCCATGACCAATCCCATGGGAATCATAGAAGACATTCCCGTCTGGGTTGGGAAAGATGCCTATGTTCCATGTGATTTTGTGATCATGGACATCAAGGAAGATTTACGTTACCCCCTCATCTTTGGCCGTCCCTTCCTAGCCACATCCAGAGCCTTGATTGATGTTGAGGTTGGAACCATTCTCTTAAGGTTAGGAAGGCAAACACTAGAATTCAAAGGATTTGAGAGCATGAAAGGGCCTAGTTTCCAAGAAGAAGTTTATCTCCTTGATCGCATTGACAAACTATCTCAGCTAAGACAAGAATGGGAGCTAGTAGATGATCCTCTATACACATCCCTTACTAGCTCGCCTAATTGTAACTTTAGCAATGAACAATTTGACCAATGCATCACCCATCTAGACTGTTTTGAGGGGATCCCTATTGCTGAAATTGAGAGCCTTAAGATGATCTCCACAGTGGAGGGAGAACCCGAAGCACCTAAAGTCCCAGAAATGAAGACTCTCCCCATAGGGCTAAAATATGTGTTTCTTGATGAACAACAATTATGTCCTGTCATGATCAATTCTGACCTCACCATTGAACAGGAAAACACACTTCTGGGAGAACTTAGGAAAAGGAAAATGGATTTAGGGTACAAAATGATGGATTTAGTTGGGATTGATCAATCAATTTGCATCCATAAGATCCCTATGATTGAAGACAACAAACCATCCCGAGACCCATAGAGGAAACTCAACCCAAACATGAAGGAGGTTGTCCATCTTGAAGTTATTAAACTTTTGACTGCAGGAATCATCTACCCCATCTCTGACTCCCCTTGGGTCAGCCCTATCCAAGTTGTCCCGAAAAAGGGTGGGACCACAGTCATTAGGTATGAAAAGAATGAGCTCATCCCCACCCGCACTGTCACAGGGTGGAGGATGTGTATTGACTACATGAAACTCAACAAAGAAACTAGGAAAGACCACTTCCCACTTCCTTTCCTAGATCAAGTTCTTGAACGTTTAGCTCATCACCAATACTTTTGTTATCTAGATGGCTATTCGGGTTTTTATCAAATTCCCATTCACCCTGAAGATCAAGAGAAAACCAACTTCATATGCCCTTTTGGTACATACGCCTTTAGACGAATGCCCTTTGGCCTATGCAATGCACCGACCACCTTTCAAAGATGTATGTCTGCCATTTTTTCAGAATTAACAGAAACTATCATGGAAGTTTTCATGGATGACTTCTCCGTCTATGGAGATAGTTTCAATTCTTGCCTTAGAAACCTTTCCCTTATTCTTGATAGATGCATTGAGTCACACTTAGTCCTTAATTCGGAGAAGTGTAACTTCATGGTTAAAGAAGGAATTGTTTTGGGCCACAAAGTAAGCAATCAAGGTATTGAAGTGGACAAAGCTAAGATTGAGGTCATCACCAAGATCCCCCCTCCCTTCTCTGTCAAAGACATTCAGACCTTCTTAGGACACGCTGGGTTCTATCGGCGATTCATTTCTGATTTCTCAAAAATCACCAAACCTCTCACCAACCTTCTTTAAAAGGAGGTCCCCTTTCATTTTGACCAAGCTTGCATGGACAACTTCCTATGCTTGAAAGATGCTCTCACCTCCACTCCCATCATTCATGCTCCTGATTGAGCCCTACCTTTTGAAATCATGTGTGATGCTAGTGACTTTGTTGTAGGTACCATTTTAGGACAGAGAATTGACAAAAAACACCATGTCATTTATTATGCATCCAAGACCTTAGATGAGGCTCAGCGAAATTACACCGTAACTGAAAAAGAAATTCTAGCCATTGTCTATGCATTTGATGAATTTTGCCCATATCTTTTTGCTTCAAAGGTAGTTGTTTACACTGATCATGCAGTCATTCACTACCTCATGACCAAGAAAGATGCCAAGCCTAGACTCATAAGATGGATTTTGTTATTGCAAGAATTTGATTTGGAAATCCTAGACAAAAAAGGATCTGAGAACGTAATGGCTGACCACTTCAGTAGACTTAGCTATATCTCCATTGATGAAAATCCCATAAACGAATCCTTACTCGATGATCAATTGCTTAAGGTAGACTCCCAATTCCCTTAGTTTGCTGATTTTGTAAACTATTTAGCTGTAGGTGTATTGCACCCCGAGTATACGGGACACTCTAAAGCTAAATTTTTACATGATGTGAAAAATTATTATTGGGACGAACCTTATCTATTTAGACTTTGTGTCAATGGTTTATATCGTCATTTTTTATCCCACGAAGAAAGCATCGTCATTTTGGAACAATGTCACTCTGGGCCCTATGGTGGTCACATGAGTTCCCAAAAAATGGCTAGAAAAGTTCTACAATGTGGATTCTTTTGGCCCACCATTTTGAAAGACTCTTATGATTATGTGATCTCATGTGACCAATGTCAAAGGACTTGCAATATCTCCAAGCGTGACCAAAGGCCTCTCACCTCTCGGTAGGAATTAGAGATTTTTGATGTCTAGGGAATCGACTATATGGGCCCATTTCCTTCTTCTTATGGGTTTGCTTACATTTTAGTCACAGTCGATTACGTGTCAAAGTTGTTTGAAGCCATACCTACTAAAACATGTGACTCTAAACCTGATAAGAAACTCTTTAAAAATGTCATTTTTCCTAGATTTGGAGTCCCTCGCACCGTCATTTCTGACAGGGGATCCCATTTTTTGGAGAAAAGTTTTGAGGCTCTTTTGAAAAAATATGGGGTTTATCACAAAGTCTCCGCTCCTAACCATCCTCAGACCAGTGGGCATGTAGAAGTATCCAACAGACAAATCAAATCCATTTTAGAAAAAACTGTTGGACGAACTAGGAAAGATTGGGCGTTAAAAATCAATGATCCTCTGTGGGCATATTGTACTGCCTATAAAACACCCATTTGTACCACCCCCTTGAGATTCATCTGTGGTAAGTCATGTCACTTACCAATAGAACTAGAGCACAAAGCCAGTTGGGCCATCAAAAGTTTGAATTTTGACCTTTCTTTGGCTGGAGAGAAATGTTTTCTCCAAATGAATGAGCTTGATGAACTTAGGATGAGTGCCTACGAAAACGCAAAAATCTACAAGGACCGAACCAAAATGTGGCATGATGGTCACATCAAGAGCAAAGAAATTAGATAAGGGGATCAAGTTTTAGTTTTTAATTCAAGATTACAACTTTTCCCTGGAAAACTCAAGTCGAGATGGAGAAGTTTGGTATATAAAAGGTAACCCAGTGAACCCCGATCATGTAGTATGATTGGAAAAAGGATTTAATGAGTTTCCTTGTAGGGAGGATACTTCGTTTAAAGGATATACTAAGGAGAGAGAAAAATCTATGGATAGAATATAAAAACAATATCTTTTAACATGTCATGTGGTTTTACATACGTTGCCAAGAGACCAAAAAATTGGGAAGTCCTTATTTCCTAAATTAGAAAGCAAAGGCCCCAAGACGCAGGACCAACATAAGGTTTCCATGTAGTTACAAGTATATATATATGGGTGTAGGCTATCTTTCTTGTGGAAGGCCCTGTTCCTTTCTTCTTCAATATCTTCTTCCCTGATCATCAATCCAGTAGATCCCACAGATGGGCACCCCCTTGTGCTGCTGCCTCTAGGCACGCTAGCCAGAGATGAGACCACAAGGAGGGAGAAGGTCTCAAGGTCGACCTTACCAAGAGGGCAAAGGAGGATGGGGGGAGCATGTAGAATCAGATATGGCAGTCTTGCCATCAACATAGCAGGGAGAAGGAGACTTGCACGATATTGAGAGATGTAGCAGCATCATGAAATTCAGCAGTGTCTGTGTTGGGTGTGCAGACGTGTGATGCGGTTGAAGGTGACGGGAGCCCGAGTGGGTTCAATCATAGAAAAGATTTCTTTGGTGAATTCTAGAGAATTGGATGAAGATGAGAGACTCCAACGTGGTTTCTTAGCCCCAGGGTTACACACACATTGCCTAGATTATGTCGAATAATCTGCATAGCTCACCATAAAGGTATGTGGCTAAGACTAAGATTACTCACCTTAGTTTCCCGATGTTTTCCAAGGTTTCACCAATTTTTTGCAATTAAATTCTTGTGTGAAGTTCAATTCCTGCAACTATAAAGTGACTATGGCTATCACTATAAATAAATGTGCATGACTAGCTCAGATCCTAGTCCTCCTCTATAGCTTTGAGTATATGCAATGACCTAGGTATTGGTCTACCCGTATGGTAGGATTATCAGGTTATCATGAGTCAATGTTTGATCTACCTTTGGGTAGGATCATATGACTATACAACTCTATGTCTTGGTCTACCTTTAGGTTAGGATAAAAAAGGGGCTATTGAGGATATACCATATGAGAGAGGTAGTATCCATGTCCACTATAGGGACAACACAGAGCCTTGGATATGCCCAGATTGAGTAGTTATGATTAAGATGTAAAGTTTGATCTATTAATTTTTTGTTGTTGCAATACGTTGTTACAACTAGATGCAAACATTTTGTTTCCCACACATAGTAGTATAATTTATTATACTGTCCGTGTTTTATTTCATGGTGTTTTAGGTATATGATGATATACATGATAAGGGACATCAAGATAAAGATGAAACCATGTGAAGACATTAATCTAAGTAAGTAGGATTTAGATAGACACCCTTTCTCTATGTACAATTCTAATAATGAAACTTCATATAAGCATTTTATAAACAATATTTGAGATTTAATTGAATTGTTTTCTATTATTTGTTATTTGACTAATCTGGATCCTTGGGAATATAGGTAATGGCTCTCAACATGAAGGTCTTTCCTTAATTGGGGGACACGGAAAGTGAGGTCATTACATTTGGTATTAGAGCCCTAATTCATCAACTAATACTTAATAGATTATGATTTCAAATCATCCTTAGAAATATAAGAGAAAAATTATTAAGGAATAATGTATCTTTTAGGTTTCTCATCTCACATATCGTCTACTTCTCATCTCTTTGATCAATATTCCTTGAAAAGAAATGGTTAATTAGAGAAGTAAATGTGAAAAGATATAAACTTTTTTGTAGGTCCCTCTAGAGAGGGTAAACATTTGAAAGATAAAATCATGGGTAAACCCTTTCATAGAGAAAGGACTTGGTTTGAGATAACCCATTAGGGTACGAATACCCTAGTAGGTCAAGGGATATGGAGACTCTAATAGGTTTAGTATAGTCCCTAACCCTAACCCTAAAACCTTAATCTTAAATAATGAGCATGGCGTGGTGATATGGAACACCACCCATACGAAGCTTGAAATCAGTAATAAGAAATATAATGGGATGGGTTTAGGTGACCCAGTCTCCCATGCATGTGTGCTTGAGGAGTATGACACTTATGTAAGAGGTCTTAAGAAATATAAGAACCCAATAGTTATATATATATATATATATATATATATATATATATATATATATATATATATATATATATATATATATATATATATATATATATATATATATGAAAATGAAAGTTTGAATATAGCTTGCTCAAACCCCTCATGCTGTCTCTAGAAGTTTGGTGATGATGCCTAAGCCCCTGGAGGGGAAGGCCGAGGTAGGCACCAAGCCCCTGGTTGGGAAGGTGGCCCAAGTTCACTGAATGGATAGAACCCATGAGGGGATATCCCAGAGATCGAGCAAACATGGGTTGAGAAATTATAATGATAAAACTTGTGTATAATGATGAAAGAAAAAAAAGATATATATGAAACCTATAGGGTTAGTGTGCCAACTTAGGGTGGGTCAACCCAAGAGTGGGAAGATGGCCTATGAGGGAGGAAAAACCTTAGATATTTAAGTTCCTAAGACTACTAGGATAACTCGCTATGAGTACCATTCTATTATACTCCTTAGAAATAAAGACATGGATGAAGTTGGAAAGTATAAGGAAATCCCACACTTAGGCCTACAAGATTAACATATCTAATCTATAAAACAACATGTTTTAACTATGAGCCACCAGAACCCGAATTTACTATAAATGCTCTTATAGAGCAAGAAATTGAAACAAATAAAGATTTTTTGAAGAAAAAACTTTCTCTCTACAGAGAATAAGGCAAAATTTACTGGTTCTTTGATCATAATAGTGATAAAGCAAGAACACCCATTAGAAATCAATGGTATGACCACATAAATCATGATAAGAGAAACATTCTATTCATTGAATGGTTTGAAGAAAACCATATCACACCATTCCAAAAAATTTCAAAAAGTATTGCTATCACAAAAAACCTTAGTTACATGAAAATTAGGTCTTAAAGATGAAGAAGTAGAATCAATACATCCTCCTTTTGAACCCATAAAGGTGTTAAAAGAAGAGAAACCATCCATACCTATTATCATGATAAAAATTAGGCATGAACATACTACACAAGAACAAATTGTTGGCATCATGAAACAAAACAATAACACCAATTCTTGCCTTCAAAAAATTGCAAAACAAACTAATATGATAGAGTCCATACTCAAAGAGGTTAAATTCACCATTCCCTTGAAGAAAAATGACCTTACAAATAATCCTATAATTATGCCATCTACTCTCTCTATGGATGTTAGTTCATGTAAGAAAGATCCAATAATATTAGATACAAACCTAGAAGATATTACTGATGAAATTACAAATTGATTACAATAATTAAATGTAAATAATACAAATATAAATATATTAACCCAATATGAATCATCCAAGGAGGAATCTAGAGAAATATTTCCTGAAGATATTATGTCCTTTGAAAATAACCTAGACTCTTCTATGAACAAAATTGATCATCTAAATTGTGGTATTCTAAAATAAAAAATTACTATAGCAGGCCAACACCTATCAACCTACATTTTGAAGAGACTCCTGATCATCCTTTAGTTCATTTTGATGGACAATCCTGTGTAAAGGAATATAGATGAGGTATTTGAATATCTGATCATGCAAACATGCAACCATATGCTATTCTTACAAGCACATGTCGTGCCCACAAAAATTTAGAACATTCAATTGCAAACATGATCATTTCATCTTTCACTAGGAAGTTATAAGGATGGTGGATTAATTACCTCAATAAAGCTCAAAGACTTGAAATTTTATATTCCAATAAAAGGGATGAAAATGGGAATCAAATAAAAACTAAAAACAATGAAATTATTTTTGATTCAGTATATACAACTATTGTTAACATATTACAATAATCCACGGGACATACTAGTACCGTAACTCAAAAAACTAAGGAACAACTTATGAATCTGTGTTGTCCTTCTCTCTTGAACTTCAGATGGTACATATATATGTATTCTTAAAAAAAATTCTCATATTCCCGGACTGTAGCAATGCAATTTGGAAGGAAAAAGTAATCTTGGGTCTCCCCACTTTATTTGCTGAAATGTTTAGAGAAAACATTAGACAAAGTCAGTATAGTTTTATCCCTTTATAACACACACATATGGAGAAATTATTCAAATTATTAATCAAACATGTATGTCTCAATGTAATGACCTCAAACTAAAACAACACTTAAAGAAACAAAAGATGCTAGAAAAAAGAAACTAGGAGATTTTCGTTATCAATTTGGATATTGGATGAATGCTCCCAGCTCATCATATAAGAAACACAAATTTATAAAAGGCTATAATATAGGGAAGATAATAATAAAAAAATTTTATAAAGAAAAGAGGTTTAAAAACCCCTAATAAGAGAAATAATAAAGAAGTAACATGCTACCCTTATAATAAAAAGAGACACTTTGCTAACAAATGTTTTAAAAGAGGATTCAAGATGGTAAATAAATTAATCCTAGAATAGAAAAACGTTACACCAAAAGAGTTAGAGAAGTTCATTTCAAAACTCAATTTTTTTTTATAAAAGGAACTTTTCCCAAGACCGGCCACTATTGGACCCCACCTAGCCAAGAGTAAACCCCAGAACCAGCCATGTCATTGAGGGGAAATCACGACGCGCTCAGTAAAATGCCAACCACTATTACACCACGGCCGGTGCCAAGAGTCGAACCCGAAGCCTTTCATTGAGCTGTTACCGAGCCGCATCACTTGAGCTATTGATCGCCCAAGTCAAAACTCAATCTTAACTACTCCGATTCTGATACTGATGAAGAAGAAGACAAAGGATGTATCTGTAACTATTATGAAGCATCAGATGTGTCTGATAGTATAAACATTATCACCTCAGAACAACAACTTCTCCTAGAAATTATAAATAGGATCCCTAATAAGGAATAAAGAAATAAGAGACGAACAAAATATCTAGAAACATAAAGTCAAATGAAAAACAAGATATAAGAAAAATTGAATAATACTACTCCTTTGATCATGTATTAAAAAGACTAGAAAAAATGAAATATAACCACATAAAACATAGGCATAGTTGATGACCTACGAGAAATAAAACAAGAAATAAAAGATTTAAAAAGTAGAGTCGAATCTCTTGTGACACTAAGATGTACTAATAAAGAATACATATATAAAACCTTTCCTACAAACATTGGAGAAAAGTCCAATAGTGCAGTAGAAGAAGAAAAAAAAATAAAATACATTTACTCAATATAAGAAAACGTCAAGAAAAAATGGAAACCCCAAATACTCATTAAAATTGATGTAAAGTTTATCTTAAAAGGAATATCACTATTTGATTTGGGGGCAGACATAAATTATCAAGAGAAAATTTAATTCATGAAGAGTATAGAAAAGAAACCACCCATTTATTCAGTTCAGCCACCAATGACTATCTATAGATTAATTTTTAAATCCCAGAAGCGTATACATGCACAAAAAATATTGATATTAAAACATCATTTGTTCTAGAAAGAAGTATTTCTAAAAAAATATCATTGGAACAACCTTTTTAAATAACATTCTACCAATTAATGTTGATAATGTGGGTATACATGCTATTGTTTAGGAAAAGATGATAAATTTCAAATTTAGAAAATGAAGCTTATCTCATTAATACATTAATTTTTTTTGATATATGATCTTAACAATAACTACCTTTTTTCATAGGAGCTAGGAGTAAAACTAAAAGCAAAATAATTTTGATAGTAATTTAAAATTATTATTACACTATTTGATATAATTTCTCTCAAAAGGAAATGACAACAACCTCAAGCTCATGATATATCTAAATATCACATCTCATATTAAATCAAATTCGTACATATATTGTATCATGGTTTTTCTAAACAAACTTATGTGAGTGGCTTGTTAAACATATATCAAAACTTTATCTAGTCCAATTGAGGTGGCCTTTGTCCTGAGGATAGTGTCATGCCCAGTCCCTCTAAACTCACTCAACTCTGTGAGTAACTCATATGAGTATAAAATATTTTTCCTCTTTTAGTCTAGGGTTCTCAGATTACCTCATTGGCACTGATGATTGGCATTTCAAGCTTTGGCCACTCTAGAACAAACAAATCCAAAACATGATACTATTTTCATAGGTTCTCTACTCATGAGAAATGCTTACCTAAAATTCTCTTATACACATCCACTAGATTCCTACAAGGAACCATCAACCCGAGCTTGAAGCTTCACAATAACTAGCCCGGTTACCTCCTACAGGGTCTTGGGACTCTCTCTCCCTCACCCAAATGGCATGCTCATATTTATGTTCACATGTACATATATAGACAACCTCTCTATGACTCTAGGGTTTAGCCCTCTCAAGGACATCTATGGTTTCAATATGTATCATGCATAAAGAAACTCAACTCATTCAGTTAGGAGTAGTCTAGTTTAGGACATATCATAACATACATTTCTCAAGATTCTCATATCTTGGAGTTTAGGTTCTCTAACCTTCTCCCTATGGGTCTCACTCTCTCTGGAGTTAACCTTGTAATAGGTCCTAACACTAGAGGTCCTCCTTCGTAAAAGAGATTGAAGATTTTTTGATTCATATCTTGTCTTAGCTTATCTTATCTTAACTTAGAAAAACACACATACTTGTATCATCAAAACTTATATTTTAAATCCTCAAAACCAAACTCAAATTTTAAAATCCAACTTTGATCATCATAATATAACTTATATCTTTATATCAATCTTAAATCACATCATCTAATCTTAATTCATCTCTTTCATCTATCATATATTCTAACAAGGCTCTAGACATCTAGTCTAGAACTAATCTCTCTTCTAGACTGATGTCATTCACTTTCACTTGGGTTGCATGATCACCTCCTACTCTTACATGTGTGGGGACACATTTTTGTAATACTTACATATATAATAAAATATGATATAGTTTTTCTCTGATAAAACATGCGTCAGACAAAACTATCTAGGTTCAATCCGACTGGAATCAAAAACCAAATCCACAATACGAGTGTCCCACACATAATATAGAGTCTACTGTCATGTCACCTAGTAAAAGGGGAGAGAACAATGTGTAGACTAGTGTAGCTACCCTAGAAAATGAGCGCTACATGTCTAGGATTTTGATTCCCTCAATGCACATAATCTCCGAATAATGTAACGTCCCATACCACCACATCATAAGGAAAAAATGACATATTAGGACTTCATATAAAACAAGCACTAGTCTAGACCTAGTTCTCAGACATCTAGGTTCTAACCTAGAGGCTAGGTCAGATCTAGTCCCTAAAAAATGACTAATCTAACCCTAAGTATTTTAATGTTCAAGGTTTTCTTTAGTTTGAGTTGCATAATGAGCAAATGTCAGACTTTGCTATTGTTCATGCTCTGACACCACATGTGACATCCTCAGATTTTCTAAACCTTAATGTAATGTGTGACGTCCAAATTGAAACCTCACATTAGAGAGAATTACAACACAATAGGCTAAGAAGAAGAAAATTAGAGGAAGTTAATAGGAAACAACAGTAGCACATGCACATGAACAAGAACAAAACAATACAACACATGTTCACCAGTTAACATAAAATTACAAAATGAATTATCATTACAAATTGATATAACACATTGAATGATAAACTTCTACGTATGCATGTACTACCGCTAAACAATATGATCTTAGACAATAGGTCCACCTGTACATCAGCTCGCCACACAACTGTCTACTATCTGGGTTCTTCAAGAGCATATGTCCACATACCTAAAACAAAGATTCCATGTGGTACACGTCAACACAATATTCAAGAATATTGTATTGAGTAAGCCTACATGTCTTTATATATACCTCTCATTATCAAGACTTGGAAATAACATAAAACTCGTACTTGGAAATTATAAAGAATATAAAAGGGCATATATTTTCACAAAGATGTTTATTAACAAAAGAGAACAAATGTTTTAGGCACATTTTCCATTATATGCTCATGCATCTACCTACCAATGGGATAGATGCATTAAGGTCTTATGATCTGCTTACCAAAGAGATAGATCATTATACATGTGATCTTCTTACCAAAGAGATAGATCACTCACTAGCACTATGCTTACCAAAGAGATATAGTGCTTTCATATAATGGAACAAATGTATTATGTTTCATGTGTTGATAACTATAAGTATGGAAAATCAAGAAAGATATTATACAAGAACAATTATTTCATCCAATATCATATGCCAAGTATTTTTACCCACATAATACAACCATATTACATAGTAGACCAAGTAAGAGGTAAGGGTGTACCTTCAAAAGAGATAATGTATTGACATTCCTCATATCAACTATATCCTTGTCAAACCTGATTAAGATAAGATCATGTAATATTATCAGATTCTCATCATATTAACCTAGTATGTCCATTAGGGTTTTACTTAGATCATTGAATATTCTACTTTTTACTTGTATTCTTGTCTTGTAATTATCTTATTGACATCATGTTCCAGATTATGATTCATTTGTATGAACATTCATTTTCATATCATTTTGAGCATGTATTAACCTTAGGTCACATTCATTAGTCATATTAGGGTTTTCTCATAATTTTAGGATCATTTATCATGTAACATGATTTATATGCATAATTATGATCTAAAAATTATATATGAGGTTCCATATACTGATATGAGATTATGCTGAATATTCCATCATTTTATTGATCATAAATGTATTTTCCACATTTGATTTATGATTATTAGACCTAGATAGACACATTAATCAAATTACACGTTTGCGTGTCATAACATGACCATTTCTATCATATTAAGGATTATATATTGTATTTAGGAGTTATTGGAACATTTTCATAATTTTACACCATCATTTGATATTTATAACACATGATATAATCATTTTACATCTTACTTAATATTTGTATTATTTAAACATAAGAAGACTAATATGATGGTTCCATAATATTCTACTCATTTTTTTGATCATTTCAGTATCTTATTTGCATTTTTTTGACATTCATGCTAATTACTATGAATTATCTAACATCTGAATAATTTCTAAGATATTTACCTTTTTCGTCTTCTCACAATCTACCATGTGGCTATGACTTGCTCTGTTGGTGGGGACCTTCCTGAGCTTGGATCAGCTAGTTTTTAGTTTGGCTGGTCTGTGATTTGGCCAGTTCAGGTTGGTTCACGCTATCCTCCTTTCTTTCTCCCATTCAACGCGACTCATTCACGTGAATCTGGGGGCAGAGACTCTACCGTGGGGCTTGCCTCTGATGAGAAATCACCTGCATTCTGATCCTCTTTGTCCTTTTCTTCCACATCCAAAACATTCATCTGGTTCTTCTCCTCACCACTGGCCTATCTTCTCATCAACCTAGCTCCTCCTTGTGATTTGATCGAGGAGGTTGGTGTCACGGGGTTCTGTTGTAGTGGAGCAAAGAGGAAATTTGCCTCTGCTCATCCTCGTACTGGTATGAACTATCAAAAAGCTTCACAACACCTCTGTCTACTCTGTGAGGCCCTCCAACTGCACTGTGGATGTCCATCAATCTGCTCCCAACTCGATCTTCCTCATTGGCTGACCTAAGTTGGTTCACTACCAAATCCACCATGAGAGTCCATAGAAACGATTGGTTTGGATTCCATTGAGCACCAAATAGATTTTGATATCTTCATTTCCTATGAAATCCTTCTATTTCTCTACTTCTTCCTGCCTCATCCCCTCTGCATTGTTGGGTGGAGAGGTACTGGGAAACATGAGCTCATTCTCCCTTGTTCCATCCCCTCTAACCTCAAGAACGGGGTTGAATGGAAACCACAATCAATATGAGCTAACTTCTTGGTTGTTATCGCTCCTTGTTCCATGATCTTAACAAGTAGTGGGAGGGAAGGTCACATCGACAACTTCTCTCCCACCTTGCTCTAACTGCAAGGTTGAAGAAAGCTTTGGAGACGTCGATATCCCATCTTATGGTCCAAGATACTCCTTCACTTATGCCTAATCTGTGGCACCTGCGCTCCCCATCTCAATGGACAATGGATCTGAGATCTAATGCAAGATATTTACCATACTGTCCAGCAAAAGACCAAGGAGCACATGACATGCACTAATCATCAAACTTTGTTCTATTTTCATCAATAATACATATTATTTCACAAATTTGAAACCTAAATAATTTCTTCTACGAATACCCAATAGTACTAAAAGTTTAACCATTGCTTTATCACAGATCAAGGTACGTACCATCCAATGTTGGTGTTAAGACTCAATAGTTTGACTTGTCAAATAAATACCTCAAAAGACATATATCTAGGAATCTTAGACATGATTTCAACATCAAGTGATTTGCAAAACTTGCCAAACTAATTGGAGTTTCTTCACATGATCCAAACACACTTTAGGGACTATCATTACGTCATCATAACATGTAAGATTAAGAATATCAAAAACTTACTTTATCACATCCTACACATCTTAAAAGAAATTGCGTCCTCGAAATTAAGCCAAAATACAATCATCACATCATATACATTTTAAAAGAAATTTCATCCTCTATATTAAGACATTCTCTTACTCCCATGAAAATTGAAGATTTTCTTCCACATGTAGGACACTGCTCTAGGTGTCACATATCCACAAAAAAAATCTCTAGAACTATTTCTATACTTTTCTAGGATATTCTAGACAAATCTAGGATTAACCACCACTTCATATACGGTTGAAACAAGGGTTGTGGAACTCTGGTTATGCCATCTTTAATATTTTTGAATTTACATCCTCATCTTACCCAAACATAAGATTTAAAGAGTATCTTATACATGTTATGAAGGGTTTAAATATAACTAAACCCACATTATCTGTCTATATCATATCAAGATGCCATCATCATATGGTGCTAATTTTTCAAACTATATTCAACGTCTTTGTTAACACTAGCATAACATCATATTCAACGCTTATCACTACTATTTTCTAATTTCACGTTCATATTTGGTTACAAACTTTATTAGTGAATTTCTCACTAGATTCAACAAGTAAATTATATCATCATTATTTATGTAAATGGTTAGCCATTTATACACTGATATCTATTAAATCATTACTAGGTTTTCCATCATGTTATCTTCATGACATATCTAAATGTCACATCTCATATTTAATCAAATTTTGTATCATGGTTGTTCTAAATAGACTTATGTGAGTGGCTTGTTATTCATCTATCAAAACATTATCTAGTACAATTGAGGTGGCCCTTATCCCAAAGATAGTGTCATGCTTAGTCTCTCTTAACTCACTCAACTCTGTGAGTATCTCGTATGAGTATACTATATCTTTCCTCTTTTAGTCTATGGTTCTCAAATTACCTCATTGGCACTGATGATTGACATTTCAAGATTTGGCCACTCTAGCACAAACCAAACCAAAACATGATACTCTTTTCATAGGTTCTCTATCCATGAGACATGCTTACCTAAAACTCTCTTATACACATCCACTAGATTCATACAAGGAACGAACAACCCGAGCTTGAGGCTTAATAATAACTAGACCGGTTACCTCCTACAGGGTCTTGGGACTCTCTCTCCCTCACCCAGATGGTTGGCTCATATTCATGTTCACAGTACATACATAGACAACCTCTCTCAATAGGTATCATGCATAAATCAACTCAACTCATTCACTCAGGAGTAGTCTAGTTTAGGACATATAATAACATACATTTCTCATAATTCTCATATCTTGGAGTTTAGGTTCTCTAACCTTCTCCCTCTAGGTATCACTCTCTCTAGAGTTAACCCTATAACTGATCCTAACACTAGAGGTCTGACTTTGAAAAAGAGGTTGAGGATTTTGCTGATTCATATCTTGTCTTAGCTTATCTTACCTTAATTTAGAAAAACACACACACTTGCATCATCAAAACTTATGTCAAATCCTCAAAACCAAACTCAAAATTTCAAATCCAACTTTGATCATCATAATCTAACTTATATTTTTATATCAATCTTACATCATATCATCTAATCTTATTTTATCTCTTCCATCTATCATATATTCTAATAAGGCTCTAGACATCTCATCTAGAACTACTCTCTTCTAGACTAATGTCATTCACTTTCACTTAGCTTGCATGATCACCTCCTACTCGTACTTGTTTGGGGGACTCATTTTTGTAATACTTACATATATAATATAATATGATATAGTTTTTGTCTGATAAAACATGCGTCAAAGAAAACTATCGGGGTTCGATCCGACTGGAATCAAAAACCAAATCCCCAATACAAGTGTCTCACACATACTAGAGAGTATAGTGTCATGTCACCTAGTAAAAGGGGAGAGAACGGGTGTAGACTAGTGTAGCTACCCTAGACAACGAGCGCTATATGTCTAGGATTTCTCTTCCCTAGATGCACATAATCTCCGAATAATGTAACATCCCATACCACCACATCATAAGGAAATAATGACATCTTAGGACTTGCTATAAAACAAGCACTAGTCTAAAACTAGTTCTTGGAGATCTAGGTGCTAACCTAGAGGCTTGATTAGATATAGTCCCTAAAATGTGACTTATCTAACCCTAAGGATTTTAAAGTTCAAGGTTTTCTTTAGTTTGAGTTTCATAATGAGAAAATGTAAGGTTTTGCTATTGTTCATGCTCTGATACCACCTGTGATGTCCTCATATTTTCTAAATCTTAATCTAATGCGTGACGTCCAAATTAAAACCTCACCTCAATGAGAATTCTAATTTAAACACACCACACTAGGATAAGAAGAAGAAAATTAGAAGAACTCAGAAGGAAACAATAGTAACACATGCACATGAACAAGAACAAAACCATACAACACATGTTCACCATTCAACATATAATTACAAAATGAGTTATCATTACAAATTGATATTATACATTGAATGATAAGCTTTTACCACTAAAAAATAGGATCATGGACAACAGGTCCACCTGTACATCAACTCCCCACACAACTCTCTACTATCTTGGTTCTTCAAGAGCATATGTCCACATACCTAAAACAAAGATTACATTTGGTACACGTTTGCATAATATTCAAGAATATTGTAGTGAGTACACCTACATATCATTTTATATACCCCTCATTACTAAGACTTGTCAATAAGATAAAATTAGTAATTGGCACTTATAAATAATATAAAAAAGGCATATACTTGCACAAAGATGTTATTAACAAAAGGGAACACATGTTTTAGGCACATTTTCCATTATATGCTCGTGCATCTGCATACCAATGGGATAGATGCATTAAGGCCTTATGATCTGCTTACCAAAGAGATAGATCATTGTACATGTAATATACTTACCAAAGAGATAGATCACTCACTATCACTATTATTACCAAAGAGATATCTTGCTTTCATATAATGGAACAAATATATTATGTTCTATGTGATCATAACTATAAGTATGGAAAATCAAGAAAGATATTATACAAGAACAATCATTTCATACAATATCATATGCCAAGTATTTATACCCACATAATACAACCATATTACATAGTATACCAAGTAACAAGTAAGGGTGTACCTTCAAAAGAGATAATGTATTCACATTCTTGATATCAACTATATCCTTGTCAAACCTGATTAAGACAAGATCATGTACTATAATCGGATTCTCATCATCTTAACCCTAGTATGTCCATTAGGGTTTTACTTAGATCATTAGATATTCTCATTTTTACTTGTATTCTTGTCTTGTAATTATCTTACTGAGATCATGTTCCAGATTATGGTTCATTTGTATGAACATTAGTTTTCATATCATTGTGTGCATGTATTAACCTTAAGTCATTTCCATTAGTCATATTAGGATTTTCTCATCATTTAACATGTAATATAATTTATATTCGTATTTATGATTTAAAATTGAATAAGAGGTTCCATATACTGATATGAGATTATACTAAATATTCCATCATTTCTTGATCACAAAATTATTTTCTACATTTTATTCAGGGTTATTAGACCTAGATAGCCATATTAATCAAATTACATGATTATGTGTCATAACATGACCTTTTCTATCATATTAAGGATTATATATCATATTTAGGAGTTACTGGAACATTTTCATAATTTTAACCCATCATTTGATATATATAGTACATGTTATAAGAATTATACATCTTACTTAATATCTGTGTTATTTAAGCATAAAATTACTGATATTATGATTCCATGTTATTCTACTCATTTTTTTGAACATTTTGATATCTTATTTGTATTTTTATGGCATTTAGGCTAATTACTGTGAATTATATAAGATGTAAATAATTTATAGGATATTTACCTTTTTTGGCCTCTCACAATCTGCCATGTGGCTATGACTTTATCTGTTGGTGGTGACACACCCAAGCTTGAGCTAGCCTATTTCTAGTCTGGTTGGTCTATGATTTGGCTAGTTCTGGATGGTTCACGTCCTTGTCATTTCTTTCTCCCGTTCAACGTGACCCGTTCGTGTGAATCTGGGATAGAGCTTCCACTGTGGGGCTTGTCTCTTGGTGAACAATCACCTATGTTTTGACCCTCTTCATCCTCTACTTCCACATCCTAAACATTCATCTAGTTCTTCTCCTCACCACCAGCATATATTCTCATCAATACAACTCATCCACGTGATATGCTCAAGGAGGTCAACATCACATGGTTCTGTTGCGGCAGAGAAAAGAGGAAATTTGCCTCTG